>JAINEB010000025.1:7500-2491666 GCA_022840565.1 Eubasilissa regina | reverse complement strand
CGTTTTCTAACATATGACGATAGCGATCACCATTAATGGTTACCGTGTTGCCATTATTATTTGGATAAAATATCTTAATGACTTCAACACGTTGTTGAGGCGTCAGATGCTCCATAATAAATTATAATCAACTACTCTCTACGACTACAAAATTTGAACTTACAAATATCTGCCAAACCAAAATGGCGGCCAAACAAAATTGGCCTGGAACATAATTCTCACCCTGTAATAAATATCAGCTTTAGAATGGACCTACATAAACCTCGCAGAGAAAATACTATATTATCTAAAATAAAAATAGCGTTTTTAAGTACGTTAATATTATTTATGTTGCTAAGTACACAAATACTTGATTAGGTACTTTATAACGCCATGGATTATATTAATTTACAGAAAATACTTTTAAAAAAAAAAGCATCTAATTTTGTTACATTTAGTTTCCACTGGTTACGAAATGTCATAAGTTTAAGTGGAAATTATTGGAGAGTATGTCACCATCTCGCCATCTTACCATCCCTCCATCCCTCCACCCCTCCATTCCTCTACCCCACCATCCCTCTGAGTAAACAGTCATTATTTCCCTTCGTGTTGCTATACCCTAGAGGGAGGCTAAGTGGGCTTGTGATACCACATTTTAAAGAAGGGTGACCGACGAACTACCCAAGTAAATTTGTACTCATCTCGAGTAAGGTGGTTGACATTTTGTATTAGATACCAAAGGTGGATTTTTTTATACAATACTATATTACGTATAGAGTTTTCTGAATTCTCCCGTATTATGTCTTCGACCTTTATTTCCAGGGTCCTCGAAATTATTTAAATGATATAATTAAACATGTTCATAATCATACAAATAAGATAACAAAATTCTTAAGACATGTTTTTACAAAAATATACTTAGTAATTTTTAATTTTTGGAATTTGAGAACGAGCCTACTAACACCGTTAATTTCAACCACGCGTCGGTATATGCAGTGATTTTGATTTACTAATATCACCTTTACTTACGCAAAATACAAAGAAAAAATTAATTTTTCCCAAAAATACGTTTGCTACCGGCGATAAAAATGGTAAATATTATTTGTCAATACAATCAAGAAACTGTGTATAATGGTATCGTAAAAATGCCAAACATTGCAAAATAAGATTATTTTCGGATGATGCACTCGTATACATCGTAGGAGATAATTATGCAACTATATTTAATAAATTAAACTATGACTTGAACAATATGGCTGAAGAAAATGAACTAATACTAAATGTAAGCCAAGCTACATTAAAAAATATTAGAAATAATAGAATACCAATTACACGAGCAATTATTATAGATGGTGAAAGTCTGAATGAAAGTGAAGACTGAAGGAGGCTCAGAACTGAACTTTTCGCAAAATACAAGACATGTGACTAAACAACTGTCTTTTCTTATCACGAACGTCTTATTATTGCTAATGAAGAAGAAATGCAACAATTATCAGTATTACTAAATTAAACTTTGAGAATAATATTGAAAAAAAATTGATACACTCGGATCAGTGCAATGTTGAAAGATCTTAATATAATGATCTTTAGGCAGAAAATATATTTTTATGTTATAGTATTTATTTTTAAAATCCTCACTATAAAAATATCGGCGGAATTTGTAAGAAAAATTGATGAATGAAAAATCAACATGATCACGAACATCCCACAAGAGGAAGAGATAGACTGACAATACCAAAGAGGAAGCCTAAATCTCAGATATCGGTGATGTACAGTGCGATGAAGATTTTCAATAAAATGATGTAAAAAACACGTAGAAATTACATAGATTCAAAATGAAACTAAGTAAATACGTGCAAAATAGATTACAATAAAAATGAATATTTTGATGTCGTTTATATTAGAGCATAAATATAATATATACTTATGCATGTACTATATTAAGAATAAATAAATACGTATATAGAAGAAATATTCAAGTATCGATCTGAGTTGGATAATTCTTCAGATTCACTATGATTAGAGAATGTGCCAGCGAAAGCGGTTAGCAGGAAAGTTAATAATAAAACAATAATAAAGGTACAGTAAAGGCAATTTGATTAACTTATCCCATGCTCTAGAGAGATAACCAACTGGACCAAATCATCTGCGAAATCATCTTGCGGCTCGGTTGTTGAACCAATTATTGCACAGAAGTGCCCCTACTCAACCCTGTTTCAACCTCGCCCGAAGCGGTATAATCTCAACGTTGCTCCTTAAACAGCTTCCTACTCTCGATGTTTTTTAAAGTTCCTATCTCCAGGTTTGCTTAATACCGCCTAAATTAAACGTATATGTCTATATCTACGTATTTATTCTTAAAACAGTAATTTTATCATAGTTTTATATGTGAACAGTAAAATTTTATGATTACGTTTAGTGGTGAATTTACAGTAAGGTTTACACCCACGCAGTCATCAAATCGATATGTTGCTTGAATACTTGAATAAAATACTTAGTTTATAAATTGTGCAATAGTTTATAGGATTTAATATAATATTGATGGGTGCAGTACATTATAATTAATGGATTGTTTGAATTATTACCAGAATGCCATAAACTCGCTACTTAAAAATAAATAAAAAATAACAAAAATAAAATATAGAAGTATTACCATAAACCATATGTACAATAAATACTCGTAATTAACCAAATAAAATTTTCTTGTTGAAAATTTCCAGCAAAATCGACTCGTTAAATTCTAACAAAGAAACTCGTGTTAACCTATTTCAGGGGGCATATTGTCTGCCGCCCTGGCTCTCCATCAAACGCACCCTAAAGTGAAGTGTCGCATGGCTGCAGATCGATATAAGACGGAGCAGGGATTACTATGTATCTGGGTTAAGGAAAATTGTGTTTAACCACGCGGCATAAAGATGGTTTCGGGAATCCATAAAAGAACACCGAAACAGAGACCTCGCGCCATATTGTATGCGGACACGCTAGACAAGCGCCGAGTGAGAGGTATGGCGAGATTCCGCACATCCTTCCACCAGGCAACGAGGGGAATATGGGTCAGGGGGATGCCTTAACCCACAACCCTTGCTGAGACTGTATTGTTCCTCCGAACAATAATATGGAGTACTACTTTCAATGTCGGGCTAGGCGGAACTCTTGTGTTTGTTCAACATTAATAAATTGTGAACATTTGAAATTCTGTATTCACGCGAGAGTAACAAAAATTAAAATAAGTCTGAATTATATATTTTTTGTACAAGTTTGAACACTGAGAATATTATGCTCGTGACAATAAAATGTACCTACTTACATTGCAAACATATCTGTCTGCGGTAATACAGCAGTACCTAAAGCATGTCCAGTATAAGAATGTGGCTAAAATGATCTGCCTAGAAACGCATTTGAAGAAAGGGTGTCGTTATTAAAATTTTTCACAGCGAATCTGACTATTTTATTGTATCACATCGCTTTTAAATATATTCAGCCAGATGCGCGTGGCTAAAATCTCAGCCGCATTCTTACAGTGGCCATAATATAATAGTATAGTAGACAAGGCATTCAATGAATGTGTTTACTTTTTGTTATACTTACTATATATATATATATTATATTAGGTCAATTAAATATTTTAGAGGTCTTCAACGATGTGGATAATTTGATGGTATGGTGAAAACAGATAATGGAAAACTGTAAACAGAAATGATTATACGCCTTAACTATGGGTTACTACTATTTAGGATCCTTTTCGCTTATGTAGATCCGATTCAATAATAATTGATTAAGAAATACAGGTGATTGAAATAAGCAGACTGAATAATTGTTTCGATGTTACAGATGTAATATCATCGAGTGCAGTAAAACAAATTAACATAGACAAGTTAGTGAATTAAGCGGTATAAAAATTTCATAAAATGCATATTAATTTTACATCCCATCATAATACTTATTAACCAACATTTTTACAAGAATAGTGTTATTATTTGTGAAGTACTTTCCATATGTTCCTGGAAGAAGCTACGCGGTTGCCTTTCTCATCTCGATCACCTTTCTCGGTCTTTGTCAATATATTTTCAGATGATTCAAATAAAACCTAAATTCGACTAAATAAAATAGGACCCGAATTTCGATAGTCATCTATTGTCAGCCTGCGCATTGATGACTTAATTTGTGGGATTTACTAAAATTCGTTATTGATTAATATCACCATAATAAACATTTGCACAAAATTACCGCCAAAATTTAAATGATACAGCATTTTACGTCAGAATATTAAATGTCGCTATTTCGTATATTAATATGTCAACCCTTTGTAACCAGTGTGACATGTTGACCTTCCTTTTAGTGACGTCATCGCTTCTAGAGTAGCTATCGTGTTACCTCTGAAAATTGCTAAGAAAACAGAAGGGAAAGACACTTAGTAGAGATATATCACATCATTGTTTGGCGAGGGACTTAGCTCTCGCAAATGTGTACATCAGATTTGTCATGTTTTTTGGTTGAGCAAATAGAAGAGTGATATTATTCCACTTGTGTGGCGAAGAAAGGTCTAGAAATAATGTGTCCCTTACCCTATACTTTATCCCGGTTCTGGGATAATACGTACGTCTATTTTTCCAGGGTACACAAAAAGCTTGTTGAATTTTCTTTGAAAATTGAAATAATTACGGGGCGCGGTGAAACCATTTTGTGTGAATTTATTTTCATTTTTCAAGCAGATTGTTATAACTTGAGCCAACTTATGAGAAATGTTTAAATAATCAAAAACGTCATTACACCAGATGCATTCGAATTTTTTATTCCGAAATTTTCCACGTTATCGAAATCGAATTTGTAACCCTTGGATTATTACCGTCTAAATTAACTTACTGTAAATTATTAAAAAAAAATTAATAAATAACCACGGTGCTCTAAGACGTTTATTAAATATTTTATTATTCACTAGAGATGTAATAATATTATATGTATTAAAGTGCACTGAAGCATTACCACAAACATATGCATTGAAATTACATTTATTAGTTTTATTATTTTATAGAATACATCATGCCTTGATAATCAAACCAAAGTACCTAATTATGCTATCGGAAAAATGATCTGATTTTTTGTAAATAAAGTTTTATCGTCTTCTTTTACTCAGGCAATCCACCCTTGAATAGTGATTTGTGTCATTTAACAGGTTAAAACTACATTATATATGTAGAGTACAATATTATTATAGCGAATCGATTGTATTTTTTCTGTGACATATTTAGTTTAGCACAATTTATATTATTATGTAAGAGTTAGCGTACTCTTGATAGTGTAAATTTTTGAAAAGCCAAAAATGTATGTACATAAAGGCAAATTCAAGACTGTTAGCAAGAATATAAGTCATACTTAAAGGAGGATCCGTTGAATGAAATATCCAATAGCCGCCGCCATATCATACATGCATTAACTTAATAAATCACTGTAAATAATGTCGCTGATATTTCGCGATATCATTACTTAAAGGATTACATTTTTCCTTTCTTTGAGTCTTCCGATAGTCCTTGGTCAATATTCCGATTTGCATGTTGGTATTATTTATGTGGAATACGGGCTGAACTCGTCATAATAATAATAAATGTGATTTGTAAATATGCAGTGTATTATATTAAATTATTTTTTGTTTATGGTGCTTTAAGGAATAACGAGCATGATATTATTATATTTAAATAGAACTTTACTTGAATGATCGTTGACGAGATTCTGAATATTTACCATTGTCAAAAGCCTCATATCGATTGTATAAGCCGTACGAATTGAAAACAGATTTACTTTTTTTTATATTAATTGATCCATTGACTTAGCAGGATCCATATTTTATTAGTAGTAAACGTGGGACTGTCAAAATTCGCATGTATTATCTTATAACCTACAAATGGGACTAGAGATCAGTACTGGTAAAACAAAATACTTTAAGATGAGCATAAGGCAAACGGTATTATCATTTTTTTAATTTTTTTTATTTATTATCTTAGTTTTATTAACCACAATTGAGTTTAAAAAACATCTACCGGTTTCGGAAAATACCTTTTCCTTCTTCAGGATGTCATAACTAACTAAAAATATAGCATTGTTTCTTCACCAAAATAAATAAAAAAAACTAAGATAATAAATAAAAAATATGAATTTTAACCACCGAGTTAATATTGCTAATTTTAAAAGTGATATTATCATTGTCACCATTCATCGAAAGAGAGCAAGCAATCGATTACAAAGTTTAAATATCTGGGAACAAATGTGATAAGGAATAATAATATCCAATAATAAATAAGTAGCAGGCTAATATCACGAAACAATATTGTTACTTTATTTTATGGAAATTGGTGCCTTTGAGGTTGTAGTCACATAATTGAAAGATTACATTGAATACGACACTGACATCACCTATCGCTCTGTCTCCTAGTTTAACGCAATAAAGCAGATTTCAGGTCTTTGAAAATAAAGTCTTGCCTAAGACACCTCAATACGTGATAACCTAACAGGATAATAGAGGCGGTTAAAGAATCTAAATTTTTGTGAACCGTGTACCACCCCAGATATCCTAAAGATGTATCAAAAATAGATAAGCCACATATAACGTATACTCATACATACACTAACCAACAGGATAAATCTGTAAAGGGTAAACAAAGGGCAAACTAGGTCACAATGACAATATCTGGGGATAGATGCCGCTCTGTAGTGACTGCTGTCACGGATTTCCGAGTTCCATGAGACTGTTAAAGAAAAAGAAGAATCCATTGCCCTAAGTTCTTGGGTGCCAAAGAAAAGCATCCTTACCTAATCTAACATAACCAAATCTAATCTAACATAATTCTACTATACTCTTGAAACGTTCTGATGCAAGATTAGTACTTGAAAAGGGGTTTTCTATATTTAGTGACCAGATAATATATAAATATTCAGTTTATGTTTATTTTGTACTATTCCGTCATTTTTTACAAGGTTATTTTACTGGTATTTTTAAAAAATATAATTGACTTGTAGATCTATTGACATATTTAATGTTTGTAAATTATTATTGATAGCTAATTTATTTATCCCATTTTTAAAGATGAATGAAAAGTTAAAAGGAAGGCAATAAACTCTGTTATTCTGAATTAGTCATAAACTATACATCGAGATGTGGTGCAGGCCCGATTCTACATAAACCTTAAAAAATAGAATGATAACGTAGACCCTTATGTCTATGTAATGTGTATATTTTTAATATTTAGAAATAAATCGTCATTTGTCGAATCGATATTTATATTATTGTAATGGCAAGAATAGTTACAGTACCTACTATTAACTTTGAGTACGCTTTAAGAAACGACATGTTCCATCTTATACAATGGTAATTAAATGACGATTGTTGATATGTTTTATTAAAGAATATGCATGACTACCCAAAGATACATATTTTTGACTGAATTTGAACTGTAATCATACCGTGATCGTAAAACAAATATTCTAAATAGGTTTGAAGAAGCGTAATACGAAAACCGTTGATTTAATAGCAATACAAATTCAGTCTGTGTCAAAGAATAATTATAATTCTAATAGATAAATGAAACTGCAGATTAAGAATTTTAACAAAAGTTGGGCAAACAGGTTGTGTCTGGTAAACCGTAAAACAAATAAATCATCGCTAGGAAACCCAATACTCGAGGCGTGTGGAATATAATAAAATTGACGCCTTAATGAAACTCAATCTCCGTATTGGATTCTTTTGCAACGGTACAACCGTCACCTTCATTTCGTTGACTACATTTCATTAAAAACTGTAATATTAACACTTCATTTTATGTAAAAAAAAGAAGGATAAAAGTGTTCATAACCTTATCTACTTCGATATCATCTTGCTTCTGTGCTTACTACACCTTTCTAATGAAAACTTGATTATTATCTGAATGTATATAATATATATTCCGGTAGCAACTGAATATTTTTTTGATGGATAGATTTTTTCTGTATATCTTTCTATTTGATTTATTTAATTTGTTTAAATACCACACAGCAATGTTCTGAAAATGCAACTACACAACAAAAAAAGTTAATTAATTAAAATTCATTATGTATGTATTAAAAATTATATAATGTACCTATGTATATTTTAAGCGTAAACTAATCGTTTAATGTAATTATAATATTATACAAAAATTTGTATATTTATTGTAATATGATTTGATTTCAGTGCCGATAAATCAATATTTTTTATTTTTTTTATTTAACGTTTATTTTCAAAATTCTTTTGAAGCTTGCATTAAAAAAAACATTTTAAGTAGCTTCAATACACTAGCAAGTACAATAATTATTTATTTATATGCAAGCTTCCTACCTCGCTAGGTACATATAAAGTTCTGAGTTACATATAATATGTACTGTAATCACCAAAGTCTTGTACAAATTCCCCTAAAAACGATATTTGGACAAACATATTTTAGCTTTTCAGAACTGTACAATCAACCAATCATCTCACAAGGTTTGATCAATGACAAAAGCACTATTCTTTGCGAGAAGTGATCGTAACTGGTTCTTTGAACATAAACGCGATACTTCTGTAAACATACTAATATTGTAATACACTCGTACTTCCACGAACATAATATTTAATATTCAGTATACCGCCGACAACCTTGTACTTCATAACTAAAATCTTACATTTATAACGTACATTATTATTCCATTTATATTGTTATTTCGAGCATTATTACATTTTATATAACTTTGTAGCTATTCCAATATTGAATCATGGAAGAATACATTTTATAAATATAACCAATATGTACGAGTATGTATGTACATATGTGAGATGTCTAGTGCAGAAAGAACCATAATTTAAAAAAGAAATATTAAAAAAATCTTTAATATAATTCAACATTTACTTAGAAATTTAGATATATAATAAAATAATGTATGTTTTGTACAGGATGTCCCAATAAAATATATACATACGAGACAGGAGTTCCAAAATCGAGCGTCCATTGTATTTCAAAGTGAGCCTATTGGAAAATTTTTACTTGTTAATGAAGTGTTTTATTTCCAACATTACTTATGACTCTATTTAGATCAATATCTTGCCCAACAGATGAATTGGTCAAACAGATACTATTTCTTCTCGGATATTTTCTTTTAATTGATCCAGAGAGGGAGGATTCTTACTTATTCTTACCTTTGATTTAAGATAGCGCCGTAGGTGTCAAGTTGGGGCTACGCGGAGGCCAGTTTATGTTACCTCGTAGTGATATCAATTTTCCTGGGAAAATTTCACGAACAACTAGTAAGGATTCGCTCCATAGCAACTGAATTCCAAGGACGCGGGCAGCAACCGGCATACCCCCCGTCTCTCTCCCGGTTGTTGCGTTGGTGCTGCGAATGAACCAAAATGAAAATGACTTTTGGGACACACTATAGTTAGCCCAAATTAAAAATTTACTAGAATATGAAGCGGTGGCTGAGTTATAGTATCTAAAAGTCGAAGATTCCCAAGAACACAGAAAAAATGACATTATATAATAATAATAATAATAATAGCGAATAGACTTAATGAAAAAATAGGGTGAATAAAATGTTAATTTTTTCGAAATTTTTGGAATATGGTCTCTCAGAGTGTCAACAAAAAAGGTTGTATGGAAACTACGCTAGCTTTTTAATACATTTAAAGTTAAGTTATCTAGGATCATTTGCGGTATTTATGTTTTTTAACCCGTTTTTTTTAGACTAATTAACCTTCCAGTCTCATTTTCCTTTTCTTGCATTCATCCTTATGTAGAACCTTACCGCTGTGAAGGTTTATTAAAACAATATAGTTGATCGATAATATTCAGAAATACCAAAAAATATCTTCTATAAAAGAATTTGATTAAAAAATATGATTAAGATAACTTATGATAATATTAAAGAATATTCTATTTTCAAAAAGCAGTTACCGTTGGGTGTGCTTGACTTTATCTGGATTTCAGCAAAAATAATAACATACCAAAACCCATGATGGTAAAGGGAGTTTATAATATTGTCTTTACTCGTCTACGAAGTAACAATATAGAAGGCCGCTAGAAAATAAATTTGTGAATTAATTTATTGAGAATTTCTTTAGTCATTACGCACTATCCCGCGCTTCACGACGTAGCTAAAGATCGACCGAGATGAGAAAAAAGAGAAAATCATCTCGCGCTTCATCGAAATACGAAGTCCAGAAGAAAAATTCAAGAATATAATAATTCCTTCGTTACTCGGGTAAAATTCTAAACCGGCTGAATCTATATTCTACATTGAGTAAGAATAATTTTGTTAAAATACGACCATGGCATTTTGTAGAAATGTATTTATCATTCAATTATAAGAAATCGACCTACCGTGAATTGTGAAAATCTTATAGTACTTATAAGGGTAGGTGTACACGGAAGAGACTTATCTAGAAACTCGCGTAAAGGACAATACACTATAAAGAAAACGGTTCAAAAGGATTCTACATGAGCAAGACATAATATTATTGAATTTATTATAAGGATTTATTGACATCACTAAATAGTTTAATCCGCTAATAAAAATAGTAATAATAAATAAGAATGATAAAAATAAACTATAGGTAATAATAAAACTGTATATTTTTAGATGTATTTAGATTAATGATATTAAATAAATTCTTATCGGCGCGGTTGGGATTCTTCAGAATATTTCGATCTTCACTGATATGAATGAATGACTCAGTTGTCAATATTAAAATCAAAATAATTAATATGGCACTGAAAAAAAGCAGAAACAAATCTTTTTTCGGTTAAAAACTTAATTCATACTAGGACTTGAACTCAGGATCTTTCTATAGGGGATATGAGATAATCATAATCTTTTTATTCTTTTTCAACAGTCTTCTCGGACTCTTCTCGGAAGTCCATAAGTTACAAAGGCGCGTCATACATCCTTTGGCATTGCCAACCTCTTGCAGGTATGTCTTTATATTATTAACCAATCTTCGTCTTGGTATTCCCAAGAAAACCATCTAATATCTAATTTTTACACGTTTTTCGTTTCACATGCCCAAACCACTTCAGCGACTGTTTGTTAATCCTGTCATACTATATTATAAAATGTGAGTCAATATGGAGTAGATGTAGAAGTTACCGAGATGTGAATGACCTGGCGCAGATTAAGGATTGATTATCGAGGATATTGCGTTGATGTACGGTACATACGTTTGAAAATAAAATAATATTTTTTCTTAATTTTTGTGGAAAAGCTTTGTGTTTTCCCTGTATTCATTTAATGTGTCACTCGTCGTAATAATAAGGTTTATCAAAAACGTCAATCTGTCAGCCATAATCATTTTCAGTCAAAATTACTCATTTAGACCGAAGAATTGAACGTTGCTGTGCGAGCAAAATTATTTAAAATATTTTTTTTCCATCTACCACTTTGAGATATATTTTACCACAAAAAACTTGAAAGGAAAAAAGTTTACAATTTATAAATATGTAATTCAATTGAATTCAGTATATTAGTTACGACATATTTCAATATTACTTAGGCATAAAACACACTTGAATTATTTACAGAAAAGTAATGTAAATACTTATATTATATATGGCACGTTCGCAATTGAAGACGTTGACAATTGACAATTGAAGACGTCATCCGAACAACGATGTACGGCACATTTTGGTGATTTTACAGGAACTGAGAAAAACTGTTAATTTTATATGATGATGGGAATAAATAATATTCGATGTGTGTTCTTAATAGGTATATAGTTTTCTTAACTGGTAATAATATAGTCTTTATCAAATTATAAGTAATCTAAGGTGAAAATAACCACACACGGAACATTCTTTAAGTAGAACAACGCTGTACGGCATGTGGTCGACAGCGTTGTTCCATAAGGTGAAAATAAAATCAAATAACGTGAAAATTGTGTTTATTTTAAAAGAATAAAGAATGCATATTACTCGAAGAACACTTACTTATTTTCAAAATGATGTTTGACAGTGTTCAATTATGAAATGTACTGTACAGCGTCGTTCTAATCGCACCAGTTGAAGCTAATCCTCTCTAATTCGTGGTTGACCAGCATCTTCCATCCTTTTTCATCTCTTGATATCTCCAGTTTGAGATGTTAATATATTTTAATTTTTTTATTTAATTTGCCAACAACACTCGGTGAGAGAACAACATTTGACAAGTCCACCACCTTGCGTGCTTTACACCGTTGTTCTACCACAGGGCATATTTGAACACGCCGTAATTGTGTCAAGCAGTACAATATTGCTGCGTACTTAATTCAACACAGCCCAGAATGTGCCGGACGTCATTGTTTGGGTGACGTCTTCAATTATTGAAGTATTTAAAAAGGCTTAAATTCAAATTTTATAACATTATAATTTTTACAACTTGGTACAGTTAAGCATCCTACCGGCAAAGTACTGGGTTCAAGTTCTGATAGCATAGTTATTTTGTCCAAGATAGACGTGTTCTTTTTATCTTTTTAAGTATTGAACCTAATTTGTTTTATATTAAATATATTATTTTTGATAATCTATACGCGTATATAAATAATATCATATTTTTATAAATATGATATTATTTATATAAAATTTATATAAAAGTGTTCAGGTAATGGTCCTCTGATTTGTGATTTAGCAAAATTATCTTATGGTTGCCTTATATATGAATCGTTAGATCTAACCCTTAACCTTTAGATTTGTGGAGGTGTTTACCCCGGGCTAATCATTGCTAATTTTGTCGAATTCAAGATCTATTATATTACATGAAAATCAACATTATTACGTAGAATTTTCTCATTTAAAATGTAAATATTAGTTCTTTAAGCCATATTAGTTTTCATTGTAGATACATTAAAAACATAGTATTTAAACAGTTGAAACGTATAAATTGTTGACTATATCTAAATATTAAAATGTGAACTACGTAAAATTGAAAGTACGCAAATAACAACTAATATAAAATTAATATATTAGACGATTTCTTTGATAATATTTATTCACATTGTTGGCTCGTTCACGCTTAAAATCGTTCCTGTGTGCGGTATCCGGAAACTCGTTATACTACCCGAAAGCAAAAGAACACTGCGCTATTAATTTTTAACTATACAGTATAATGTAATGTGTAATTTTAGGGTGAAAGAGGTAGAACTTGAATGGTTCAGAGAGAGGATCTGAATTGTCTTAATTACATCTAGGTCAAGAAAGGGGCAGTTAATACCAGCGCTGGCTTGAGACTCAAAAATATGACTTGTGTACAGAATTTAGAAGACTTCAACTATAATGATGGATGTACACATGATGAGACTTGTCTTAGAGATAGATTGGAAAATATTTTTTATATGTACAAGTATATATCGATTCTGATATGAGCCATTCTACTCTGCATACTAAATACATGCAGCGATAATGTTCGATTCGTTATTACTTCGCGCTCAACTCAGTACAGTCCTTAACACGCTTTCGAGACGAGTCTCTGAGACAAGTCTCATCAGTCTACATGCGCCACAATTGCTTTAATACTGCGGTATACAAGGAAACCACTGCTTTGTACTTCACAAGAAAATATCCCCATGATAAATGGAAAGCTGGTAACGATGGCGATTGTGAGAGGGTAACAATTCTCACGACTGAGGGGAACAATGTGTGTTTTATATTTCTGATTTTTTAGTATGTCTTCACTTTTATTACAAAACATGAAAAATAGTACGAAATTGTTTTAAAATGTCGCAAAATACACTTGACTAAAGTAAATGAAAACATAAAACTTTATCCAATAATACAATAAGTAAAAAACAAAATATAGATGTACATTTTTATTAATTGCAAATAGTTTTAAAAAAAATCTTCTATATTATAACTACTACATTGCCTTAAATATTTGATATAGTACGTACCTACTAAATACTAACAGGGTATCGGTAATTTTTCTCGTAGTTCATGTACGTTGGGCGAAGTACTGGAAAAGTGGTAGTTAGTTTCTTGTATTCTGGTCACGTTTACAACCCCCTCCATACATTGGCTCTCAAACGTAAAATTGTAACATTTAATAATATAAAATATTATTAAAAAATTGTTTATGTGCATCATCGTGATATACTGCGAGTAAGGTTCGTTCATAAATTATTTACATATATAATATTACAATATATAAGTAGGGAAAAAGTATTCATTTTTAATTTTGGGTGGTTTATCATAATTTTCAACATGTTTTTTAAAAATTCATCGGTATCCTACTAGCATCGCTGTTCAACATTCCAACCTAATCACAATACAATACCTTCACTAATAATTCACTTTAGTTTTTCAACACACTACATACTTTATCTTCACTATTTTTTTAAATATTTCTGTGGAATCTTATCTTTATAATTTTAATTAAATAACACCACAACAGCACAAAAAAAAACTATTTACTTTAACACAGACGGTAGTCTAGCAAAGTAGCCAGGATAATGCTATATGCATCAGAGGTGGATACCTCCTGCTTCCCACACAGAAATAAGTTTATCATATGTGTATATTCACTTCTGATTTACAAAAAAAAATTATGCCAATAAAGGCTTAAATAAATAAATAAGCGTATTTTGCAATTATTGTGTAGTATGTACGGTGCTAAATGTATAGTACAGTATTAATTAATCTTGTCAAGTGATCGTATTTATTTTCTTATAACTTTCTTATTTACTTACCATCACGCCGTTCCTCCGCGGGGGCAGGCAGAGATGATAGAGCGCTACACTCTTCTGTCTCAACACACAATTCTCGCCTCATCCACATTCATACAACTTTTCACGAGGTCGACAATTATTGAGGCTTCTAACAGGACTATCCTCCAGTATCTGGTTTACATGGTCGTGCCAAGTCTTCCGCGGACGTCCTCTACTTCTGGTGCCATCAACACTCGCGTCATATATATTTCTTACCATTATTTCTTCATTTATCCGTTTCATATGACTAAACCATCTAAGTGATCCTTTCTTTTCTTCTTTTCTATTCATTCCTTATTTCTTCATTCTTTACTCTGTCATAAATGGATCTGCCACATATACGCCTAAGTGATCTTATTTTCGCTGCATTCAGCCTACTTTCGTTCCTCTTCTACCAGCTCCAGGTTTCACTTCCATAGATTAGTGTCAGTACCAGGACTCCATTGTGAACCGCAAGTCTTGCCTCAGTTGATAAGTTTCATTTAAAGTGCCGTTCACTTTATTCCCTGCAATCACCCTCTGTCTTTCTCTGTCTTTCCGTTTCTATCGGATATACTTTCCAATTACACAAACTCATCAACTTGTTCCAAACATTCATTATCTTCAAGTATTTTGCACATTTTATTGCTTTCCTGCTTCTCGAATACAATCACTTTTGACTGTTGACATTCATAAGAAGGTCGCTTTCCTTGCGTACATCGTACATTCTAGCTTAGCTTCTGTAATTCTTGTTTATTATTCGCCATTAATACTGCGTCATTGGCGTGCAATAAACAGCATACAATGAAATCGCTCATTTTCGCTCCTATATTCATATATTCCAGTTCTTTCACACAATTATCCACATACAAGTTGAACAGCCATGGAAACATTACACAATCCTGCTTGACAGCTATAGCTTAGAGCCAGTTATTAAAACATATCAAGAGTCAATATATCAAAATTCTTCAAAATATTGCAATGTAAACTTGACATTGATGAATAACTGGTTTTGTATTTACGTAAAATTGAAAGGTGCTTCAAATTTTTTCTGCGCTTGATTATGTACCACTTAATTTAATTGTGATGTATATATGTATTTTGTATTATATAACTTGTTTGTTTAACCAGTTATAAGATATTATCTAGTGATCAGAATATTCTCGAGGGTTTGATATCCCGCGAGATCAATTTATTTTGAAAAGCCCAAGCTCAGTTTGAAAAATATAATACTAAAAATGTTGATATGGCACTTAAATGTGTATGTATATTTATTTGTATATAAAAATAGATGATATTTTTAAATGAACAAAATATAAAAGTACCTGTCCACGCTGTAACTATATGTAAGTCGGATCTTGTTTGTAACTATATGTAAGTCGGATCTTGTTTGTCAGGATTTCAAATCGAGTACCAACTGTGGGTACGAACCAAATTATTGTAAAGCCTGATGAATTAAACAAAATTATTACATCTACCTAACTATTTTTCAATTGTGCTTTATATTTCTTAATATTATACCATACGAAAAAAAAATGTTTTTGAGAATTTTGTAAAGAAAATATTAAAAGCTGAATAATATACGCTTTCTACCATCATCAGAACAACCTAATAAAATTGGATTATAATATGAAGATATTACCGTTACTAGGATTATAAATCCAAATTCTAGGAACAAAATATCATAATTGAATATTCAATGATATTGTGATTTATTTAAAAAATATATTGAATACCATTAAAACATAAGTTTAACACTATAAGTTTAGCCCGTCTCGACACAGAATTTCTCTAGTGAGACGGGCACAGTCCTAACAGATTTTTACATAGTATTCTATACTTACTAATAAAATAAATAAATCTAACATTATTTACTATTTTTAAATAATTTACATTCAACAATAATTTAAAAATAATTTGAATGATGCAGTATTAAAAAATGTATTAATTATATAAACACAATAAAAATATTACTTTTAAAATTAGCAATATTAACATGGTGGTTAAGATTCATATTTTTTATTTATTATCTTAGTTTAATAATCACAATTGAGTTTAAAAATACTAAATTTACTTTTTAAATAATTGTTGTTTTTTTAAAAAATTTAAAAATAGATTCTGGATAAATAGAAAAACAATGCTATATTTTTAGTTAGTTTTGACATATCCTGAAGAAGGAAAAGGTGTTTTCCGAAACCGGTAGATGTTTTTTAAACTCAATTGTGGTTATTAAACTAAGATAATAAATAAAAAATACAATAAAAATATTTTATTACCACAAGATTTCATTCATTAACGTAACATAATATGTTGTTCATGTTGCAGGTTGACTTTAAAAATGAAATAATATTGTGTACCACGTACTTATTTTTGACCACGTAATACGCACTTAATAATACTGCGCGAACGCGAAATACAAAGAAATATTATTTTTGACGGTGTGTGCTTCAAATTATTTCTTAATTTTATAATAACCTTTTCATTATATTCTATTTATTTTGATATATTACATGTATATCATTACAAGATAATCTACTAAGATCAAAAATCCTGGTGTAATAAAAATGAAACAAATTAAATTAAAACAATACAGCCATTTATAAATTGAATGAATTTTGTTTGATTTAAACATTAATTTTTTTTTTTGTTACGATAATATAATATATACACGTAGATTCCCACATGTATACTCCAGAGGTTTGGAAACACTTTCCAAAAGGAAGGGCGTAGGAATCCACCCCTGACATTAACTAAACCAATCAGGATCCATTGTCTGACTGACTCCTACCCTGGGCACCGCTGCGCAGGGGTGCATCGGAGAACTGCACTGATTAATTTGTCCAATTAAAAAAGTTTCCTTGGAAAAATTGCGCTGCGAGAAATCGTGATGCCACATTCATTACACGGTGATCAAGAAACTTTGCTGTGTTTAATTAATAATAATTTATTTAATTTAAAATATTTATTTGTTAGACAGCACTTGTGACAACTCTTCAGAAAGTATCGGTTTCTGTGGTTAGGTTGCATGTCCAAAGCAAACATCACAGCGAGAGTGAAAAAAGTCGGTACATAGCAGTGGCGGTCGGTGACTTTTTGTAGAAGGGATGCTGGAAAACAAGTTTATATCTACCATCAAATATAACATATAATCGAAGGATATTCAATATTTCAATAATTCGGCTTCAAGCCAAACTGTCAAAAATGCGTCACACAAACAAATTTCTCAAAACAATCCGCTCGCTTCGTAATATGTATTTATTTTGTGCATTATATCCATAAGCATTAAAGTCGTTTTTTGTACGTTGGATGCTGTTAACGAATACGTATACAGTATTCAAGGACGTTGACAGGTGAAACTGAATGCGTATGTGCAAAAGTCGAACACTTTCAAACTTTGTGGATACGGAACGATTGATAGAATTCATTGTTGCTGGTATATATATGTATTTCGACTCGTTTCGCGCGCGTTCCGTATCGTATCGTAGTGTGTGTTATGACTGGTCTCTAAAGGACGACGAATTTATTTGCTGCAGTCCAGTTTTCGGCTAGAAACAAAAAGTCCAAGGCTTTTTGACTTTAAAACACAAAGGATACTGAACATCCAAAACATGTATAAAGCGACTGCGCCTGGTGCCGTCTGTGGTGAGCATTTAATTAAAACTTTTAACATGCATAGAAGATTGAATCAACCGATGTTAACCACAACTTTTGGAAATGACTCGATAAAATATTTCCAAGATGGCTTTTAAAGCAAATAAAAGCTCAAGAAAACTTCTTTCGAGCACGTGACCCATCGCTATGCATACAAGATGTTCGAACTGCTCACGTTAAGATAGCGTCACTAGCGAGAAACCTGGAATAAGAATGCTGAACGCCCCAGAAAAGATGAAGCAAGGATTAAACATTAGAATAAAGTTTAGATTAACTCAGGAATATACGGTTGAAGGTTAAGGGGTGTTATTAAAAAAGAAGGATCAAAGTCTATATTTACACTCGTGTAACTGAATCCCATCTGCTCCCTGTGCAATCATATATCATTTGACCGAACTTTATCAAATTTTGTAAAAGTTATTCTTTAGGATCTTGTATAAACTCCTGTTTTAGTCTTGTTATAACTCCCACTGGCTATCCTACCCCCTTACTTGATATAAATATGTTTTATATGTCCGTCGGCTCTAAATTTTACAGTTACTCTTTAGGACCCTGCGCAAAACATAGACACCCTCCTCCTAAATGCTTATTTTAAATTATAATTCAATATGAATTGAGGACAATGTCGGGCACGGACTGCTAGTAATGAAAAAGTATAAAGTATGTGTTAATTTTAACAATAAACATATCAGCTGACAAGTGAATGTATTTATTTTGTTACTCAGTACATTTCACCGAATATTCCGATTCACTCCGCAGAATTATTCGCTATGCTAGCAGAAACAACGAGTGATTGCAGACTGTTGGGAGTATTACACACTCGTGACACGTATTGTCGGTCCTTCTGGAGCCCCCCGGAAGGCATCACTGATGTCTATGGAATATATAATATTAAGATATGCAGAATTGTTTTGCTGCACACTTTTATTTAAATCGCGGACTTTTTTACAAATTTAAAATTACTTGAATTCTCGCTATGAAAAGGTTCTTTTATAATTTTATAACACCAAAAATGGTCTTACATAAGAAAAATTTCTCTTAAGTTATAAAGGCCTTATCTTTTAATATTTTTTGTAATGCGTAAAATTTTGTACATCAGGTAAATGTTGGCTACTAAGCGGTTTATTTTTTCATTTGAAGCCTTTTCGTTTCGTTTTTCAACTAGTGCCTTTTTATTCCGCACGTGACGGCTCAAAAAATCCTGTCATTTTTGGTGAAAATAATATATCACTTGTTCACGCCCGGGGCCCCACATTTTAAGGGATATTGTTCTTACGGAAGCGTTTAGAATTAATATCATTTCGTGTTACATTATAACACGGGGAGGCAAAATGAAAATTTACTGACTAATTTGTAACACGAATGCTTACAGATTAAAAAAGGGTAAAACGTTAATTTAAAACTCTGACGTCGATTAATGTTTAGTTTAATATTGATCATTATAACGTTACGATTGGATTAGTGGGAGTACGAAATGCGCACTTGATTTAACTGTATTATGTTCTGCAAAATTTTGCGCAGTCAGTGTATACCTCGTAGGCCATAATTTTACATGAAAATAGTATGTAGAAAACTAGGTTATAATATCATTTATAAGGCTGGACTATATTTGAAGTTATAATGGCGTGATAGTGTAACTAATACGGATATTTAATAAATTAATTAGGTTATCATAATAATATATAACGTGTACCCATTTTAAGAGAGGAATTAATTCTCGCATTTAAAAACGATTTGTTATTACGGACTATAGATCAGGTAGAGTATGAAGAAAACATAAACAAACAGTATTGAAATATTTGGATTATTAGAGTTACATGGACGAAAAACATTAATCGTCATATTTACTGACTTTCCTATGCAGGTTTCTTCGTAACACGAGATTCTTTCATAATACACATGTACGCCTCTCAGTGATACCGGGCTCATCTTTTATTTCAAAATTAATGGACGATGAATTAATTAATGTATTTTTTACAAACACCGCGTATTCCTTGAGAGTTTGTTAAGGTCCCTAATACCGCGTATCCACCTCTCTAGGTCTAGTCGCCCGCCGGCAACCGCCCACCCCCGCAACCTTCCCTACAACCTAACACTAATATATCGGCACCCAAGTTGTAAGTACCACAATCTGCCATAAGGATTTTACGCCTCATTTGCACGACGAAGTATCGCGGAAGTTTCGCTTGAAAAATCTTTCAAATTTCAGCATAAGTTTATAATGTAAAGGGGATAATTCCTCTTTCTCTGCAAATATGTTCAATAAACTTTCACGACGTGATATACTAACATAATCAAATGTTGTTAGTAATAATCGGGAGTTTGTAATGATCAAAAGTTGTTTCTATAGAAACAGAGCATCTCTATTTCTCTCATATCATAGCAATTTTATTTATTTTTACTGTCAATATATATTAAGATAACATTCAGAACAAATTCTTTCAACCATTCTGGAGCCTGGACTTCTCCAGGAAACGTCACAATTCCGGTCTTTTAATTAATCAATCAATTAAAAATTTCACAAAATTATTTTACGCATTAGTTACCAATGAACGAGATGAATATGGTAAAAATGTAAATAGTACAGGGTGAATATTATGTCTCTGGCTGATGTGTTTTTGAATAAATAGGAAATGAAACATAATTTTTTAATTTAGTTTTTATTATCGATTATTTGGTTTATTACGATTATGTATGAAAATAACATAGGCCAGGTGGCCGCTTTGGCTGCGACATAAATGCGTGCTTTTTTAAACATATTTTTCATAACATTCTCGAACACTTCGCTTGTTATTTCAGCAATTTCATTTCGCATATTGTTCTGTAGCATCGGAATTGTTGTTAACTTATTGACGCATACTTTTTCTTTCATAAAATAGTCGGGAGCGGTCAAATCAGGTGATCGAGGAAGCCAATCCATATCATCACTCGCGGTCGGGATTTCTCACAAAATTTCAAGGGTAGCTCGGGTTGTGTGTGAGGTGGCACCGTTCTGTTAAAACCGCATGTGTTGCAAGATCAATCGACCCAATTCGACCACCAAGAAGTAATCCAACATGTAACGATAGCGATCA
This sequence comes from Eubasilissa regina, assembly GCA_022840565.1. Classification (NCBI taxonomy): domain Eukaryota; kingdom Metazoa; phylum Arthropoda; class Insecta; order Trichoptera; family Phryganeidae; genus Eubasilissa; species Eubasilissa regina. The sequence goes on along the minus strand of JAINEB010000025.1, from coordinate 2,470,273 downwards.
CAATTAATGCTCACAGCATTGCCATTATTATACAGAAAAAATGACTTTAAAACGTCGTTGAGGCAATGATGGTCAACCCGATGCCTACTCAGGACAAGCAAAAGCTCCTATGGTCATTCTCATTTGCCGCCAGGTTGGCATTTTTTAAATGCTAATAGGTAGCTGTGCAATTCCGTCGGTCACTTAATCGCTGTCATAAACACCCTCATTGTCCCCGACCTTTTAATTTATTCAGAAAAAATTAACAAAATACATTTGAAGAAACATAATGAAACGATTATTGAGGTAGTAGATGCTCCATAATAAATTGTAATTAACTCTAGGAATATCAAATGTGAACTGATATAATATGTCAAACCAAAATTGCGGCTAAAAAAAATCGGCCTGGAGCATAATATTTACCCTGTAGAATTATGGCATGTTTTCTTTCAGAATCATGATTTCATTTAGGGCTGGTTCGTTTGACCAGTTGTAAAATGGTACATTTTTACTATAACTTTTTACAACCGCTCGTAGTAAAAAACGTTTATATTGTTCGAACCTCAAGCTTACTATTGTCAAAGCTAATCCCGCCTGGAAAGGCAAATAATCATCAAATGTTATCAAATTTGTTTTATTGGAATATTCACATATGGTTTTATTCATTAACCATTCGAAATCTGTCACTTTGCTGGAAAAAATCTTTAGTCTATGTGCTTATATAAATTTAACAGCGAAATCATCATCGGGAGAACTCTTTTACACTGATTTAAAAATGCATTGCCTAACTAGTCAAGCCTGTTTTAGGACAAATTGGCTAACGAATTTATTTACACAATTAAATTTAATATGAAACATGGATGGCAAGTAAACGTGAAAATATAAAGAATGGAAAAAAAAATGATTTGATATCCTACGTACATTATGTACTATGTACGATGTCCTACGTCCGATGTACTTTAAAAGTATCAGATAACTTTTGAAACAGCTGTGTTCGTCATTTTTAATTAACGATTTACGGTTTTACCATTCGATATATTGTGGTGAAATTAGCTTACTATTAAATGTACTTCCGATGAGTAAATTTTTTTCTACCAATGAATGAATAACCCATTGTTGCAAAAATTTTACTAAAGTACCTTTTTTACCATGATAAAAATTTACCACTGATCACATAATAGACTAATAATATAAGTAATAAATAGAATGTAACTTTTCATTAATCGGTTAGTAATTATTATATTATACACCAACATTGATATTTTTAATAATAGCTTTATAATTCAGTCGATGCCAACAACTTTATTATTTTATAAATTTACTTAAATTAATTCAGGATAATTAGTTGAAGCTTAAAAATGTTCTCAGGTTTTTAATAACCGACATCAGCTCTGGTGATGGATCCTGCAATATGATTTAAAATATCGGCCAGAAAAGCTGGAGAATTTCTTTATAAAAGACAGTGTAATCTTATTATTTATTATCTTATACTCTATTTCTTGATTCTGTCATGTATCTTTGTAATTTATATCCGTATATATATATAATATTGAACCGATTCATTACAATAATAAAATAAATAAATAAAGTAAATAAAAACATAATAAATAATAAATGAATAAATAAGATTGTGTTTGTGTGTGTGCATAATTAATTTTTTAATGTTGTGTTATCTCTTGGAGTTGATCGCAAAGCGAGCTAAGAATCATCACCGATGTATTTTGTGCGCAGAATAAATGACGTGACCAGTAGATGTACACTGACAAATTTCTGATGTTAGAGATCAAATTCACTGTAAGAATACATTACTTATTGACTAGAAATAATTAACATTATTTAAAAAAAAATCTAAAACTTTTATTCATAGCATTCAATTCAAATTTTTATGACAATCTATGAATAATGTGAGAATAGCTGCTAGAATAAATGTTAACACTTAAAATTTGAATAAAATTAATAATTGAAAAAATTGAATAAAATTGTCAACTGCCTCCTGTTTTGTTTATAATCTTAAATTATAAATGAAAATAATTCGAAAAAATAACACATTGTTTTTACGGAGAATTGAATGCGGAGTATGAGTGAAAACGAAGACTTTCATATTATATTATATAGAGCGTCAAGTATTATATTTATAGTATCTAAGATGAATTTATGCCTGTTAAAAGGATAGTCAAAGTGTGGAAGGTAGTAGCGATAGTAGCAGAAGTCGAAATCTTCAATTTGATCTAAATAAAGGTACCGGCAGAAACTGAGGCTAAAAGTTATAAAGAGAGATATTTATCGGAAAATAAATATTGGAATGTACCAAAAAATCGGTTTTAAAAAGAATAGCGGTTAATTAATACCTAATATTGACATACTATTAAGTATTGTACGTGTGTCTGATTCTATAAGCACCATTTCGATTTGCCGCGGCGGCAATCCGCGATGTGAATACGAAGGTGCGAATGATAATTGATATAAAGTGGACTAATAAAGTATTGTAACGAATGGTCTGCTAACAAAAAGTGTTGAGATTAACGTAGATTAAATATAATTTATACCAACGACACGATAGAATAACAAATCAATAGGAACCGCTTTGTTTCTATATTGGATTTCTTAATTTATTCGCAATCAGCGATGGATACAAATTCCTACCACGGTCCATTGGAAGAGATTTCTCGATCTCCTCCGGTAGTAATCTAAGTATCTACATTGCTAGCATTTGTTTCTGGACTGGTTTGTAAATCACCAAGTTCAATGTTAGGCAGGAGCTGTCGGCGCAAGAGCCGTGACCTTCTCCTTCAATTCTACTATGGTATTCGAATTGACAAATCTTAGACATCTGTGACCACGGACTTTCCGGATGATGCTATTACCTACTTTCGCAGATGCAAACTAACGGAGAAAATGAGTATATATATATATATATATATATATAATACGTAAATTAGAAGGCGTAATAATTATTTGTTTAGCAGAACCCTGTTTAATTATGTAATATAGTTTGTTTATGTACATTATTATCATATAGATTTAAAGTTAAATACGTAGTAAACAAACATAATAAAAATGTTATGTAAAATTAGTTTGTAATTCCGTTGTCACTCCGCATATACAATAAATTATTGTTGAACAGATCTTTGGGAAATGAAGCTGACGAGAAAAAAATTCAAAACAGACCAATGAGGACTATTTTTAGATGTAATAGATATATAAGAAGAAGTTATATGCTAAAACAACTAAAATTAATAACAGCTGAGCAAAAAAATATACAAAGTGTTCCAGTATCTTACTTACTTACTTACCATCACGCCGTTTCCCCGTGGGGGTAGGCAGAGAAGATAGAGCGCCACACTCTTCTGTCCTGACATACAATTCTCGCCTCATCCACATTCATACATCTTGTCATACAAGCTCGCCGATTGTTGAGGCTTCTAACAGAACCATCCTCCATTATCTGGTTTACCTGGTCGTGCCAAGTCTTCCGCGGACGTCCTCTATTTCTGGTTTCATCAACACTTGCGTCATATATCTTTCTTACCATTCTCTCCTCATTCATCCTTTCCATATGACCAAACCACCTAAGTGATCCTTTCTTAATCTTACTCACTATACTAACATCAGCTTTACATTCTTTTCTTATTTCTTCATTCTTTACTCTGTCATAAATAGATTTGCCACAAATACGCCTAAGTGATCTCATTTCCACTGCATTCAGTCTACTTTCGTTTCTTTTTTGCCAGCTCTAGGCCTCACTTCCATACATCAGTGTCGGTACCAGGATTCCATTGTGCACCGCTAGTCTTGCCTCGGTTGACATATTCCTGTTAGATATAATTCCATTCAAAGCACCGTTTACTTTATTTCCTGCAGTCACCCTCCTTTCGATATCATTCTCAGCCTTTCCGTTTCTATCAAACATACTTCCCAAATATACAAACTCATCTACTTGTTCCAAACATTCATCACCTACAAGTATTTTGCATGGTGTCTTGCTTTCCTCCTTCTCAAATACCATCACTCAGTATCGATATACAAAATTAAAAATCGGTTATTGGCATCATACATGAATAAAAAATCAAACAAATCCGGCAAAAACACAAAATAGTTTATACTATAAAGATTTAAAAATATTCAATGAACTGCCTAGCAACTATAGCTATGCTATGAAGCAACTAGTCTTGCTACTTTTCCTAGATTAAGTGCGCAATATGCAGTATCTATGTTTAATAACTGATAGTGATGAAAAACAATGCTACTGTTAACTCACAGGTGTGATTGTGATTGGTATTCAATAATATCAGTGATCGAAAACTGCGACCATGATCACTATTTCATTATTATCACTATTCCATGCGCTGCACAATATCAATATACACATGAAATAAATAAAGAAACAAAAAAGACGGAGCGTAATTTTAAAACTACAATTGCGTTAATAACATATTCTAGCATAATTAGTAAATAATAATAAAATTAAAATTACATCACGAAGATAATGAAATCTTTTTATAAAATAAAGTGTATATTTATGCGTATAATAGCAAATTCTGGGAAATTTCGGCGTTGGTCATGATCTTAACGTCATTTCTTTATACATTTTGTGGATCAATTTCATCAATTCGTGAAAAATTTGATCAGTGATCTGTCGAAAAGTTAAATCAATAAATAATAATGATAAAAAATCAACGAATCACGATGTTTTCAAACACTCAATCACTGATAGTGAGTGTGACTCAAAGATATCAGCGATTGACTCACTGTTCGTGACTCATCACTAATAACTGATCATTTTTCATGTGTTTATTTTCTTTCGCATTTTAAATCTCTTTACCTAATGCTAATAGGTATACGATGTAATGTAATATTTTTTTAATGTTTTCTAGTGTTGCATACTAGATATAAGAATATTATTATATATTTTTTACAACTAAATAAGAAAATATACATGTAATTTAAAAAAATACAGGAAAAATGTTATTGAATTATTTTTTGTATGTCTGCATGAGTGACATCACTTTCATTCTCAGTCAGATTTTCTGACTATTATACAGAAAAATGTTTTGAAGATCAACCCCAATATTATTATTTTCATTGAAATCTCATCACGTTATGACAAATAGAAAATTAAAACTTTCGGTATTGACAGATTTTAAATTTAATAAATCTTATTTGAAATAACTTTTTGGTATTAATTGTAAATTTATCACAAAAAATTTTTCATGGACAATAATTTTTTGATATTGTTTATTTGCTTTATTATAAATTTTTATACAATATTTTGTTGCACAAGGACACAACTTAAATATTTATTCAAAATCATTTGTCATGCTTTCAATTTTTAAGGAAATATTACGATAAGGTTAATTAATAAATGATAAGTCAGCAGCCGGGTGGTTACAAAGCGCGCCATAAATCGGAGCAGGAAGTATTAGTGATATAAGTTACTCAGCTCACTAAACAATAATATAAAAGTATCTACATTCAATCGGTGGATTGTTAACAAGATTAGTTTTTGTCTATTGCGTTGTTCCAGTAATTTACATATATCGTTTAAGCACAAGTACTAGTGTAGTTTGTAAATTGTGAGAATATTGATGTGACACGTGTTCTAAAACACGTGTGTGTTAAAATATTTTTACTATAATATTACGTAACATATGGTTTTGTCGTTTTTATATATTCCTCGGGAATTATAGTTAAGCACAGCTTACTTCAATGTACGAACGTTGTCACTTGGCGTCATTAGCACAAGGCTGATTGCCAATTTAAATAACAGTTTGAACCTGTGATTTATAATGTTTTACTGTTTATGAATTATTTGTACAAAATAATGGTTTTCAAATAATATTGTGCCGAGCGCCAGAATATTCGCGCTGCGGTTGAGGTCCCCTGGCCCCCGGAATCTTTTATTGCCTTTGGCGCTGGTGTTCTTTACGGCCACCGTGATATAGGAGCTTATGAATCGCGTTTGAAATTTTTTTCATTATTTTTTTCCCGTACGCAATATGGCCGTCTACGTGATCGGCTTCCACGGGACCTTTTTGTTTAGAAAAATTTTGCGAGGGAAATGTTTTATCCTCCTCATTAAGCTGCGCCCCGAGGAACACATTATTTCGCTCCGTGAGGAAGATGACGACACGAAAAAATTGGTTGTTGGAAGCTTAAAATATTTCGATTTTGATTTCAGCAAATCGCAGAAAAATATGATTTGAGAAATTGTGAATTTGTTCGATGTTTCTACGATTTTTCATTTAAGCCCACGCAAGAAGTCCATCAATAAATTCACTTTTTCTATTTGGTTTATAAAATATCCTTATTGTGAAATAAAATGAAACAAATTCAGTGAAATGATTAATTGGGTATGTTTTTGTTCCTCCTAGCAAGCTGTTATAACGTTCAAATTATTAGTGAACAGACTAACGATTTTTTCCATTTTCCTTGTTTTAACTAGAATTGATCTTCTACCAGGAAAATCGTTTAGAGCTTAAGATTAAGGTTAACATAGTATGGCATGCACAGTTTGAAAGAGGTTGGTAGCTCTTTAATATAAGATATATTCTCATATTCTTCTTAATGTAAACATCATTATTACAGTATTAAGATTTGAAGAGATTGTTCAAATTTAACAAAATACACATTTTTTCATGAAGCTCTTTTATGTCCTCTTACTCCGTGACGAGTAATAAAATTATTCAATATAATAAAATTCAGTCTTTAATGTACCCCATAAATACAATTTTCCTTTATTATCTGACATTGAATGCATCGTGTCCAATACGACAAATGGCTGTCGTAAAAAATGTTTGTCTAGAGAATTCATAATCTCGATTCGGAACTCGTAATGGTAATTTAATATTGAATTTGATGCAAAATTTTATTGGGCCATTAATACTCAGATGGCGATATCGTTCTGTGATGCGTCTGAAATTGTTGGATAAATTATAGTTAGATATTATGACAAAATCTCTTGATATTTTCTAAGATTCTGAAATACTTCGAGCAGAGCATTTGAGCGAGCTTGGCGGTTTTAACTCTCCCAAAGAATATTCTAAAAAGCGTTGTTTAAACATTATTTGATATTACATAAACCGAATTTAATTATGCTATTCAAGCTTACTACTTACTCTTTAAATATATTTTTCATAATAATTTATGAATGGGTAATACACTGAAAAATATGTAACATCAGAAAAGGGTTCGCCTTTTGAAGATACGTTAAAGTAACTTAAATATGATATATACATATATACATGTGAATAATGTGATAATTTCTTAATTTTTACCGAAAAGTAATAAACAAAAATGTCTTAAATATTGTAGGTAAAAAAGTACATAAGTAATTGTTTGATAAACTTCCTTTACGTGTATGGAGAAATTAATTTGTTAACCCTCAACTAGTATCGTAGAATATTTTATACCGTTAAAATATTAGAATTTTTGTAAAATGGGTATTTATGTCATAATTGATAACTATGGAATTGAAACGCTAAATATTGTCAGCATTATAAAAAATACTACCTACACAAAGAACTAATATTTTTTTTACTATATTATTAATAGAATCGCTGTTAACTTTGTAAAGTTTCATCATAATGGATGGATATAAATGAAAGAATGTTATTACTCTACGCGAGTTTACTAGCACTACTCGAGTTTCGAGAGAACAGTAACTCTCATCGACAGAAGAAGTATTAAATTGACTACACATAAATATAGGAGACAAGGCTTAGGTGGTAAACATACAAGTAATTAGGTACTGACAAATGGTGGGGGAAGGGGAGGAGTTATTGGTGGACGGTGGAGGGGTGGTTGTAACGGGAATATTGAGAGAAAAGGAGATGAGTTAGAAAATGTAATATTGTTAAACAGATTACATACAACATATTACAAACAATATTACATGTTTTAATTCATCTCCTCTCCTCTCAATATTCCCGTTACAACCACCCCTCCTCCATCCACCAGTAACTCCGCTCCCTCCTCCTCAATCTGTCAGTACTTAATTGCTTGTATATCTACCACCTATGTCTTGTCTCCTATATTTATGTGTAGTCAGTTTAATACTTCACCTGTCGATGAGAGTTACTGTTCTCTCGAAACTCGAGTAGTGCTAATAAACTCAAGTAGAGTAATAACATTTTTTCATTTATATCCATCCATTCCTTTTACTATTTAAAACATACTTTCGTTTTGTTTATAAATGAAATAGATTATCACATTCATATAATTAATTGATATCTTGGTTAATTTGCGGTGCAACATGGTTTATTTATTTTTTCAATAAATTAAATTTTGTTCACATATGTTGGGTCATCACCTGATTATAAGAGAGATTGTAATTTTCTAAACTGTCATAGTGATGAAATAATCTGACGTATGTGAAATTCAAAGTTAAGTTTATTGAAAAAATTACAATAGGCGTGTTTCATATCTCACACGTTTATCGGTGCAGCTATTATAAAGAAGGTAAAAAATTAATTATAAATAGATTCGCGATTAGAATCACTAGTAGCATACTAAAAATAGGTACCATATCAAGTTTTTCAGCTTATTTCGATTTTTTATAAATTTTACTGTATCATGTTTTTATTTTAAAATAATTATTTTCAAAACTTGCCTGTACCAAATAAAGTGTGTTTACAATTTTTTACATAATAATGTTTTAAAAAAAGTTATGGCTGTTAAAACAGCGTAAAATACCAGTCGAGGGTTAACGAAGTAAGCGAACCATAGACTCCGAATAAGCCATCATAATAATTAAACTGTCTAATATTAAAAAAATGTTTTCCCGCGTTCGTAAATGGCGGTCCATAGACCTGTGTAATGCTTTAGTTGGCAATGCTGCGTACAATCAAATTATGTGCCATAATTTAAAAAATTATTTTTATGTTACAATAAACGGAACAAGTTTTTAATTAAGGTGATCCGAGACACATCGTCATAAATTACTCGCTACCGGAGATTTATGTACACCGCGATGGAACAAAAAATGCCATCTCAATCGGCCATCTTGTGAAAAAACGATGCTTTATTGAAAAAAAGGTCTATTATTAAAATGTTAATGAAGGGAGTACCTTTTATATAACGTTATTTGGGCCTCATTACATAAGCGACAGGAAACTCCTGATGTCACAAGTGTTAAATAATAGTCTTTACGGAATACACAGGTAGGGTAATCGATATCCTGTTACTAATGGCTACTTGGATATTTAAATGTTTTATTTTGTACCCATTCTAGAAAGAGGTCCTGGCATGAAACAAAGCTTACCATGGACACATGTATTGCCTCAAGAAAGCTACATAAAGTATAATAGTTAATATTCACAGAGCTGTACGGTAATAAAATACATAAAACTTTAAATCAGATAGAAATATATATACATGTATATTCCTTAAATTTAATTAGACGTAAGCGATGCATCATTCCAAAATAAAATTTATTGTCAAATCGTTCATCAATTTTAATTTATAAAGTCCGGTGACTATATCAAGAATGAAGCAGTTCCTCTGATACAAATGTAATCTGATCTCTGGCCAAGTTAGATTAGCAGTGTTTTTGCATAAAGGTCAAATATTACATAGAAAGATCTGGTGGACTATATTTACAGAAAACTGACATTGCATTTTGAAGTCGTTTCCTTATTTTATGGGGTTATCCCTCAATCAATAATGACAACTGGTATTCCAGCTTGCGTTCCAGTTTAATTTGTAATGCAGTCACCGAATCCTCGATAGAGCTCAGCAGGATATCGATCCCGTCGATAAAATTAAGATAATATTCATGTCGTTGGCTTTAATCTGAGGATCCACTGTTGAGAGAGTTTTCCTGCACTGCTCATGAGATTAAACTCATTTCTGACTTCTGTCTGTGGCACATTCAACTACAGTATGCTGACATTGTGATGTGCTCTATTCTGATATCTTTGACTACCAGGTTGACTGCCAACCTGGTTCTCCATAAGGATAAAGAACGGTGTATGTCGTCGAATCAAGATTTGGACTCTTAGATTCAGGTTTGTAAAACTTCGTGGATAAATGCGAATATCGCATTCGAAGTCTGCTCATTATCGTGGCTCGCCAAATGTTAAGAGAAGTAGTTAATATGCATTTTACTATAGAAAATGATCGTTATGAAATAATAATGAATTACCTACCTACATAATATTCGTCTCAGAAATATTACTGTTAATTTAAAACATTTACAGTATAGTAGCACCACAGCGTTCCAATTTTCAAATTAATGCCAATAGACTTCTTTGTAATTATTTTGAAAAACGTATATCAAAGAAAATTAACACATAATTTATATGTACTATTCAAATTTACTTTATGACATAAAAATATATTACGATTATATATACGATAATTATTGTATAGTTAATAATTTTCAAAATGTGTGTTAAGAAATTTAAAACAAGTACAAAAATGTCCTTTAAAAAATGTTAAAATGTGTCTAAACTTTTAAAATGTTTGCAAAAACAATAAGATTAGTGTACTTAAATTCAAGCACTCGAATAGTCGATACTATTTGTTTGCATTCGCTTGACATTCATATACTCGTAGTTTTATTTTACCAATTTCATTGAAAAATCTTCCGATTCGAAACTCAGCCGATTCTATCCGGGAAGATTCGGGAATAAATTGACATTTATATAATGTGATTGAAGCGGATGTTCCACTTTTATAGCTTTATTGGCTTATTGGTGAATCTTTTCAAAGGTGATATACTACCGGCAATCTCGTTTTCATTACCCAGGACATGATGTAAATTCATTTTAACATAACAAGGCAAGGGCTGGAATAATCTCCGGTTTATACCGAGCGTATCTCAATCGCTCGTGTAGGATATTATTTGATACAGTATCGGCAGTTAAATATATTCATTATAATTTTCAGTAAATGTGTATTAAATAATAGGTATAATATAAACATTTTATTTATTTTATATAAGATACCCTTTGAATAGAACTGTCGAAAATAAATGATTAGATTCTGGCCTTGTACTGTAAGAATAACTTGATTTTAAGCAGGATGAAAAATCAGATTATTCAAATCATTACCTTACAAATATAATATATAAGAAATCACTCATATCAATAAATCATATTCACGCTAGTGCCGATGACTGTATGCGGTTGCTGGGTATGTTGTTCAACGCGTTTTTCTACAATATGTCTAAGTAGAAGTTATTCAATTTGTTTTTTGAAAAATATCAATTTCGTTGGTGCTCCAGCGATCGCAATTTGTCTGTGATTTGTAAAGGGGTTTAGGGTTTGTAAAAGAGTTTGCGGACCCTAAGCAAAACATCCAGTTTTTTGAGTCCAACTTTTTCTTTGTTTTAATGGAGTACCTGTACTCCAACTGGTTTGATGCGATACCGAGTATTTCCATTGAATATTTGTTTATAAGTTATGAACAAAACTGCAGTTGTAGTTTCACATTAGAAAAAAAAAGTTTGAATGTGCATCTTTTACCTGAAATTATGAAAATATTTTATTTATAATTATTTATATTTATAAGTATTTGCTACTAACTGTGGCCAGAAGTAATGGAAAGTAACAAAAAGTTAAACGGAAATCAAACTTATCTTAAATACTAAATTAATGTATTAATTATAAATATATACATATAAAATCAATTTTGTCGAAAAATATTGTTTTTGCGTCACCGAGATACGAACCTGGATCTTCATTTCCAATCCGGAGAAGTACACTACCAATTGTGTTATAATGCCAGTATTTTTCTTGACAAATTTTCGAACCTATATGTTACATTTTTTTCAAATTAATACACCTGTCGTTCCATCATTTGAAAGCCATCTACATTATTTTTACAGAATCTCAAATACCTTTGTGTAAACCGCAAAAACAATATTTTTCGACAAAATTGATTTTATATGTATATATTTATAATTAATACATTAATTTAGTATTTAAAATATCACAGACCATCTGTTCTGAATAATTACAACTTCACAATAAGAATGTGTTTTCCTTAACAAATTTATCTTATAATGACGAAATTAATTCAGCACGCGACACTGCCGAGACGGGTTGAATAAAAACGGCGCGTTACACTTTCTGTTACGCTCGCCTCCGAGAGGGAGGTTGGTGGACCGATCATCTCGAGTGGTAATGTCCCAGCCACTGGTTCAATTTTTTAGATGCGAATTTAAATTTGAAAATTAATAATGATCCAGCGATACAAATACCCAAGTCGGGACTGAGATTGACGCTGTATTTTGTAGATATTTAGAACAGTTGAAATTAATAACTTATATACCCATAATATTTCAGTTATCAAATACCAATAGATTCATTATTGAATTATGAACAAATCAAACACACGAATATGTAAAAATGTAACGTTCTATGTTAAATCTGTATTAGTAATAACTAATTTTTTTTCTCTGCATGTACTACATAGCGTGCATATGTTTTTTATGTTTTATATTCGGTATATTATATAGTCGTATTTTAATCAATTGTATAAAATATAAATAAAATTTTAAATATGTACATGATTTCATTTACCATAACAATTAATGTTTTATTCTTTTATTGACAATTTCTTTTTTCTTGCCTTCATCACAAAAGTTTTACCCCTAATGCGCATGGCGGCTGCGCACTCAATTTTTAATATATATTTTTAACATTTTTAATGATAATTTAAAAAAGTGAAAGTGCTCTAATGTTTGTATAAAAATACCTCATGGGCAGTTGTATTTCAATCGTCACTCAAAAATCATAACACGGTTAGTATTACGTCCTCGATATAAAAAATGAAATAATGAAACTGGTTAGCCTGATCGACAGCGGACATAAAATCTATTCGAGATGTAAATAATTTATTGTCTGCATTATTTTCAACATTAGTTCCTCCTTCCCACACACTTGTGAGCCGCAGAAATAGTGTAGGCTTGTTTGGATCTTTTCAATTTAAAATGAATGATCGACATTCTCGGGGAATCGAACACTGGACTCTTATAATTATGGCAGTGTGTATGGTGTACATATTTCACGGTTATCGCTTAATCTCGGAATACGTTTAATCTGGAGGTATCATATTTTATCTCTATGCAAGATGTACTTTGTCTATGGTAAATTAAAAAAATATGATACAGAGTACGAAACAAAAAAAAGAAATGACATTAAAATGGTTTACCGGCAATAAAAAATAAGCGACAGTGTTTGTTCCGAATTCGTAATAAATTAAATAAATTATTACTTTTATAGGTGGACACATATACTTTCATACTTATTCACTCATTCATATTATTGTTAACTATAGTATATTGTTACTAGTTTTTAGTTTATTCATACCCTCTTAGCCTATTCTCCCCAGTACATTTTGTTCCTTTGGCTCGACTGGTTGTCCTTTTAGAAGTCGAGGAGAGGAAGTGTTCTCATATGAATTCGTGTTGACTCTATGAGTATGAGTTTTGTTTTATTGTGAACGTGCCACTCATGAGAGTACATTGGGTGAACTTCTGAAAGTGCAACGTGACGGCGTCATCAACTAGGTGAGTCGAACTGTCCTTTGGTTCCGTGAGTTCATCCTGGTCCGCTATCGAATGTATCCCTCCTCCTTCCTCCATCCCGCCATCCCCTCGTCTCACCACTACGTCCTATTTCCTATCTAACCCATTCTTACAATTCCATCACTATCACCATCTACCATCTTTGGTGACCAGCGACTTGCGTCGGTTACAGTATTAATTTTAAAGTAATATGTAAAACCATGGATAAATGTGAAACGTTTTATTAAAGGCGGGAGCCAAAAACAATATTGGATACGTTAATGATCTACACACAAAAATACGTTCCGGAAATGTGAGCAGTTATTCAGTAAATATTCAGTCAGCAATTTGATCAGTGGTGATTTAGTTCTGTGAATAGTTGTACAATGCGATGCTCTTGATTCAGAAAGTGATTCATTGTACCGGTTTTTATGTATTTATTGAGTGTGGAACTAAATAATCTTTAAAAAAATAATTTGTTTCTCACTATAATACAGAGCCTTTGATAAAAAAAACTAATTATCGTTTAATCTTAAAGTGTATTGTAAGCATATAAGTCGTTATTAAGGAGAAAATTATTATTGTGAACTAGCAGTTTATCAGAACACAGTTCTGTGATATTTTAATACAAATTAAATGTATCAATAAGAAAAATATACAAATAAAATCAATTTATATGTTGCCCTTTCAAATTGATACATCTGTTAATATAGGAAGGGTGATTTGAAAGGGCTACATGTAAGTTCTAAAATTTGTCGTTAACTTACAATGTTGACGTGGTGTAATAGGTCAGAGTACTTCTCCGGATAGGAAAGGTTCCTGGTTCGAGTCCGGTGACAACAAAAATATTTTTTAGATAAATAGATTTTATCTACATATCTTTCTTATTGATACATTAATTTGTAATAAAAATTGTTGTTCTTTTCGTGTATTAACTATTAAGTGAGAATTCATAATATATAATAAATTTAGACAGTTTTTATACCTATATTTTTAATATGTGAATACTAGTTAAATAATTTATTATAATTTTATAATTATTGTAACATTTATAAGAACCTTGAAGGGAAAATCAAAATGTCTGTCTTTCTCGTCTACCCGTACGGAAATGCAGCGTTCTTACATAGTTATTACACATAAAAATTGTGATTGAAGTTGACTATTTAATACCGGAAATAAATTGATTGATGCTGCGACCACATCCGGTTGTTAAAACGGTCATAATGGCGAGTTGTAGTGCTGCAACGTAAATATTAAATTCCTTTGTGAAAGTTCAATAATTATTGGTATTTTTTAAATAGAATTTTTCGTTCAATCGCTTCCGAGTATTATTCTCGCCGCTAATTATGTTCCTCTGAGTTTGCCAATGCTGTCAAAGTGTATGACATTGAATTGTGTTAATACTTAATTGGGTGGGTAAAAATACACCAAATAACAATTTTCTAATCGTAATACTAGCGCGGATGCTTTTTACGATGCCTGTTTTAGATTTCGGGCTAGAATTAATTAAAATAAATAAACTCCGATGTTACGCGTAATATATTATTCTTATGGTTAATTGAATCAACCCAGCGATAAAGTTTTAAGATTATTAATCTCACTTTACAATTTTGTCTCGTATTGATAAAAGCAACCTCGTTGTTGGGTGTGAACGTTTTTATTCTCCTATAACTGGATTTATACTTATATACTGCCTTATACATATATAAAACGATGTGGATAGACTAAGTCTCACTCTGATAGAATTATATTAAGATATCAAAATTTATATCGTTTCTCAAGAACATTAACAATATTTAGTGATTCGAGCTGTTATCACTAATGCATTTTAAGTAAGCAGTAAAAATACCAGAAACTCATTAAGGACGTATAAACCATTTCAAATAGATTCTCCGTGTGATAATTTTGAAGTTTATTAACGAATACATTGATAAGTTCGTTAAATATATCTACTGCGTCTTGTATTTCACGCCTAAGAGGTTTTCTTTCGGTAAAAATAAATTAGTAAAATAATTAATTGAAATGGATTTGATCAGTTTACGAAAAATTTATCATCCGACTGGTCGGAGAAGAGAAACGAGAAATAAAGACATTTTAGGACATTATCCAGATAATTTGAAGTTAATAAGTCTGGTTAGCAACGGCGCGTGGAGGAGCCTCTGAAGGCAAATATCGGCGTCTCGGATCGCTTGGACAGGTGGTGTGACTTTTTTGAATATAGTAAGAATATTACTGACATGTTTAGAGGAGCATGTTTTTTTGCGTATAGTATTTAGATGGCAACAATAAATGATATATTAGAAATATTGTCATTCAAATTGTCAAAAAAATACCGCTATTTAGACAAATGTACCAAACCTGGTATTGTGTAAAAAATGAAATAATTATGGTAATACGATTATTATCGACTTGATGTTAATAAGATCAATGTACTAATACTTATAGAATATATTCTGACATATTTTTTCTTTAAAATAAAAAAATTAAGAGAAATCTGACACCAAATTTTTGGATTCTTTACCCCATAAACCGTTTTCAAAACTAAGATAATGAGAGGATGCTTTAGCCCTTCAACTTGTGATCTCATTATTTAGATGTTAGTAACAAATAAATAATGATAATAAGAAAACTTTGCTTATACCACTGTCTTTTTAAAAATAAAATTAGAGATGCGTACACGGAATACATGCCACATCAATATTTTTACTATTTTCAAACTAAGCTAAACGCTTGTACTATGAAAATAGGACAAACTTGCTTGTGTACGGGTACGAGGCGCAAACACCCGACCACTAGATCACTAGGTGAGCGTCATAACCACTACACCAACGAGCTACTCCAATAAATAATCAACATGTTTTGACACCAATGGTCTCTTCTTCAGGATTCAATGTATACTAAAACTAAAAGTGCAAGCATAAACAAGAACAAAACAATTAATACAATTAGGAACTAATGTGAAAACAAATTTAAAAGGTGAAACTACATGCAAAAAAGTATTTGGTTATTTATAAATAGCAACATCTATTCTGAATTTGTCAATCAGCTTTTGGAAACAAACCATTCTTTTGACATTAATAACGGCCTTGGAATAAATAAAAATAATAATAATAATAATAAAGTAAATAAAAAAACGGCCTTGGAAACCCTTGTTTAGAAATTTTAAATACAAATATCAGGGGGTTACAGTTAGATAAATAATAAATTTAAGAATAAGAAAAAGTGTTAATTTCAAATTAAACATTATAAATAATTAAATACTATTTGCAAATAGTTACCTTTTAAATTTGTTTTCACATTAGTCCCTAATTAGTTACCCACCACTTATATTAATAGTTTTGTTTTTGTCCATGCTTATATTTTAAATTTACGTTGTATCTTGAAGAAGGGGCCATTGGTCTTGAAATATGTTGATATATCAATAAATACACAAAATGTTTTCTAACTATTATTAATATAATATGTTACCACAAAGTAATTTTGCAATTATTGAATGACGTCACAAAACAGTAATTTGAGCTAAGAGAAAAATTAAAAGATTAAATTAATACATCACTTTGTAATAAGGTAACATATTGAAACGATATTCGAAACTAGCAGAACTCAATAATAATATACATTATAATTTAATTTTAATTTAATTAAAAATAAACATGGAGATCTACAAACTAAACACAATAACAATAAATAGTACCTAATATATTTAATTTGCACATCATAATAAACTAAATGTATCTCCTATCTAATCATATTTTTAATGAAAAAACGTCACAGTTCGGTCATGGAGTAAGATTTTACATTCGTCATTAGCTCGGTCCAACTATTAAGCAGGCACTTGTCGCGGGCGGTAGTGACTGGAGAGGTTGACTCGTTATCGTCTCCAGTGCAGAATTTCGAGGTTTAGTTTTAAAATAAAATTTTCTTATATTTTCCAAGAAATAAGTGTATTATTCCTTTGAAAATCTTTTATTTATTTAAATTATAATTTGAATAAAAATCCAGATTCGAAATGAGAAAACGTAACGAACTTTCCCTTTTATAAATAGTAATGACACATACAAAGCTTTTGCTTTTTGCTTTGTTCACTTTCCGTTCGCTGAATATTGAACCTGGCTCAGATCTATAGGATTTTTTTTATTCGAAACAACTTCCTTTGTCACCCCTTTCGACGCGTAGCCACCTGTATGGCTATGATTTTTTTAATTCCATAAAACGGATCGGCCGTTGGAGTCGATGGTAGCAATAAAATCGTGGACATCTTTATAACAGTTTTCGTACCATAAATTTCCAGGTAATTACCTGATCCAAATGCCTCTGAGAGCACCAGAGGAGCAGGGTGATCAGGAAATTAAGGTGCGAGCGTACAATTATAGCCTTTATTAGCGCGATAATAAAGGATGTGAAACATAACCTATACGTTATAAAAATAATGAAATTTTATGGCGGAAAAAATTGTACAAATATTATTGATCCGTTCTCCGCACATTGCATTTAAAAAGGAATAAAGTAATCCGATGAGTAAAATTAGCTTGGCAGTTGAGCAAAAAATTGCTTCCGGACCCAAAGGTCGATTACTGTACCGCGCACTGGTAACTTGATTTGCTCAATTATTGTATGCAGTTTAAACCTAACCTGACTATTGCATTTTTAAGGGAATGTAGAGGTTTAATTTCGATACCTATGTTTCTCGCTCGGTTGGAGTATACACTGGACTAGACCATGTATATTCTCATCCAAAATATTTTTCTTGGCTCAGGCGTAATGTACATCCACCTGAAAAACCTTGTAAGTTGCTGAGAGCTATTTAAAGAATGGGATAAATCACGAGTACATAAGATGAATTTCCTAACAAATGCTGCTTAGCTCGTTCCCAAAGTCAAATATTTTGCAGCATATTTTATTCGTTTTAAAGAAATTTATTTTATTTTTAATTACATATTATATATACATATATGTGTTCCTTATCTCTTTAACTAGACTAAAAATCTGTGCTCTGATATAATATTTTGTTGTTATAATTATGTATTCGTATGTCAAACGATTATTTTTTCTAGGCACGAAATTGAATAAAAACATTTGGTGATTGGATGGTCAACTCAAATACTCAGAAAATAAACTGTTTGAAGAAGTAAATAATTAAGCATTAGTAGGGATATAAGCGAGCACAAAGTTCTCAGATTTATTAACTGATTCATTTTACGTTTAAAAGATTTTTAACATCCAAACCATGTTCATAAAGTTACAGGCGGCAGAGCAACGGTGGGGCAGTTCATAAAGAACAAAAACTATACGTAGATGATGCAGTTTATTACCAACACAGAAGCCAAACAACGAAAGTTTTTAATTCCGTATGAAAATTTCAAAATTACTATAATAATGAAAAATATTTTAATAATACTAAAGATGGTTCATTTTTAGAATGTAAAGGTATTGTTGAATCTTACATATACAATTTCTTCATATTAGTTTGTTCGTGTCGCATAGCAACCATTATGTTTTAAACCTCGGTAATATAAAACAAGCCAGATCTGTTGTCAATTCTATCACGTGAATGTGTGTGATTTTTGCGTCAAAGGAAGTGAGTAGTTTTTCTATTATATTTTGTTGAAGTGACAGCATAGTACAAATATACCTATTTGTTCAGTACAGGAACAAGACTGTATCAAATCGCTTAGGTGCTGGTTCAGTGCGGTCCGCTCTATCTCTCGAACGCCGATATTCTGCAGCTGTATGCAGTGGTCCAAGGGGGTCCAAATCGTGTCCAGTGTAGTCGCAGAGTCGTGAGTATCTTCCAGGATCAGTCCAAGTGTGAAAGCCAAAGGTCGAATCCAAGGGGAAGAAAGTCCAGGTGAAAGCAGGGTCGAGAATAAAAACACGTTTTCTTGTAGAAAAGTCCAGCGGTGCAGGCGAAAGCGAGGCAAGTGATTTTGCAACCGCTGGACCGTTTATTTATATTATACCTCAAGCCCTGGGAGCTTATGGCTCCCTCGGAATGCTGGGACCAATCAGGATGCGCAAGCATCCCCCGCGCCACCCCGATTCGGTCCCGCGCCGACACCACCTGGCGGCCAAATTCGGCAACATCGCTCATTTTTTCTGTCGTCCGGTACGGGACGGCAGATTTCGTTTCGCGCTTCTAAAGAAGCTCCCACAATTTTATTTCTAATTTTCCAGGCATCGCGAGTACTTTTTCTTACAGAGTTTGGCCCTCCTCGCGATGCCTGATACATTTTATCTTGGGCGATAGCCCGAGGAATTAATAAATGCACCTTAAACTTTGAAAAATCCATTTTCACTATCTAAACGATTTTTAAGGTGCATTATATTATCCCCGGGCGATCGCCCTTTCAATTCTCTATTTATTCATATAATCATCTTATGTCTAACAATTTTTTATACGACAATATTCCAAAAAAATGTAATGCTGCAATCTGACGGCGGCCGGGGCGTGGCCTCGCCTCGCGGCCTGGCCCCCCTCTCCCCGGTGGACAACTGTGTTTCCAAAGGCGGCTCGTGCCAGACGAAATATTGCCGTAAAGTGGCCAAGTATGCTTTTTCGTCCGGCCGCGGTCGGCGCGCTCCGCGGCCGCATAGCTGTGCGGAACACTATTGTTGGCGTCAATACTCAAATAATGTATTTGTTCATTCCAGTGATTGAGTCTATTCGTGTGATGTAGTAGATGTGCTTATTATAGAAAATTTCCTTTCGGGATGACACGATGCCAATCTTGTATAATATTTGGAACAGTTTTTATAAAATCGATACAGATACACATCGATATAATTATGCATTGTCATTAGTAATATTAATGAAAGGGTCATGAAATAATTGTGGGGTGGCTAATACGTCAACCATCGTTATCATCATCATCATCACTACGAAACATTATCACTGCAGCTCCTGGTGGGTCTTGGTGTCCTTAATTGACATCTATTTGGCGCCGTTTCTCTCCAGGTTTGGAACCTCTAAGGGAGACAAATCTTTGAGAACATTGCGGTTCCACCTTAGTTCAGGCTGTACACTTAGAGTGCCATTTGGATCTACTTCACTGGCATATATAATATAAGTACAAGGCGAAAACTAAATAAAAAAATCTGCTAAAACCCCGTTTCTCATGTTAGATTGTTGTGAAATATCCCGCTGGTCATCTGTGAATACGAACGAGAAAAATAAATAGCCGGTTGTGAATTCATTGTCAGGGTGAAAAATTGTTTTATTCATGATTTTTATTTTTTGATTTTTTTCGAATCTGGTAAAATTCACTCAGATAAGTGGAATGCAGTTTATTTTGTTCAGTTCGATTACAAACAGCGAAGTTATAGGCGATAAAACATTCTGATGTTCTCACGCAGTCACTCCATCAGACGAACGTGCGATCGACGTGAGCAATAAAAGCCGAATCGCATCGCACCGTGAGGGCATCGAGAGGTATAATGTCACTTCCGAAGCAATATTTCTACAATTTCACTAAATGATATTAACATTTTTTTTAAAAGATATTTTAAATTAAACGTGTTTTATTTTGTTCCATTGGTAGTGTCATGATTTTATGACCACGGTTCACATTAGTTAACCCTTAAATACTCAGTTTTTCTGTACATAACCGGCGGTAATATTGTTTCCAAAACTATTAAATCTGAGTACATCACTTTTGACGAATCGTTTGATATTGTATAATAACAGTCGAAATAGATGGTCGGCAGTATATAAGAAAATGCGTGAGAAAACTATATAACTAAAAGTACTCGAAATCACTTTGTCGTCGAACTGTAACAACACAAAGGAAACAATTAATTAAAAATGAAGAAAGTTGTTTTCATATTTTTAAATCATTAACGGTTTTTTTTTTGCCAAACATTGCAAAAGTAAAATTTATCTCATCAATTAATGTAGTACGCAGTTGTACAATCACCGACCCCCGTTATATTGGTAAAATATAATAGAAAGTCTATTTTCTGTATACCCGAGCGTATAATACATTCAGCTGTATTTACAGGTTTTCTGACAACAAACCGCTGTAACACATCTATTACCGATTTCGGTGAATTGTAACAACTTATTAAATATTCCGAAGACCGTGTTGTTACTTGACCGTGAACTTATCGATCAGCCTGTATCGGCGATCGGGCCGCCCGCGCTCGAGGACCGTGCGTGTTACTCGCCCGGTATGGTCTAATGAAATTTCGTCGAGTCTTTGTTGCGTTTAGTGGAATTATTTTACAAGTGTTGTGTTTAGTGGAATTAATCCAACACGAAAAGCGTTTGTCGAATTCGCGTGGCCCCGTTCGCGGAACAGATCAAACAGCGATAAACATATCATGGTATGATATTTAACAAGTATTTAGAACGTATGCGACATAACTGATTTCGCACAATTTAAAAATCGTTAATACTGTCGCGGACAGAACCAGCGATAGCACGTCATGATGGTTATTAAATTAAGCATATAGTACCGTACTAAACTTATTAAGTTAAATGGATAGATTTTGTTTTAGTATAAAAATTTGGTTTTTGCTATTTTTAATGACTCATTTTAAATGTTAAAATTTGAAAAAGTATCAGCATGTGCCTGTGAGAGGGAAAAAGTTATATGTATTAAAAGGTAATACATGACTAATAAAAACACGTGATGCGTTATGAATTTTTTCACTCTAGGTAGGTAGGTAATTCTCATAACTGATTTTCATTTCCTAATAGACTAAATTTGATAGCCGTTCATACGGCTCATAATGCTATTCTAAATCCTTTCAGGTTCAGAGGAGACATGCAACTATGCATATTATTTCTGGCTAATTTTATGTACCTACTTACCTACAAACTAACAGTACTATAATTACTCAAAATTTGGATAATTATAAGGTAATAACAATATCGTAAACAATAATAATAAAAATGAAATTCACGAGTAGAACCTACCTAGAATCATACATTTTTTATTTACAAGTAGGTATAATGTGTATTATGTAAATGTTTATACATATATATTAAAATATTTAGATATCTCTATTATTTTTCACATAAAAAATATTTTAATTAAACGTATTTTTTGAAGGTTTTTGAATTATTTTTACATTTGGGTATAATAAATAAATTGTTTGTAAAAAAATACCCTAATAAATAAAATAAAAAACAAAATCGACACATTACCGTTTTCTTGAGGGCAGTGAAAGTGGTAAACTTGGGTATTTTTGACAGTTGAACAAATATATATAATACATATTTTTTACAGAGAACACATTATTATTGCGAAGTTGCAATTTTTTCAGTATATAGTTCTGTGACATTTTAAATACAAATTAAATAATCTGAATTTAGTCCTTCGTACAATCCCAGGTATCTATTTAAGACTATTTATTGATCTAAATGATCTAAAAGTAGGTTTTTATTAGTTTGTCTTAGCGTCTCAACGAGCGGTGATTTCAATTTTTTTTAAATGTATGGTCGAAGCAGAACGGTATTGGATTTCTTATTTCAAGCTGTAATTTATTTTCCTTAATTTTATTCAAATTAGTGGCGGAATTAAAAGTTACCAGAATGAAGCGATAACCCGGATAACAGTCATAAGTTGTGCCGTCGCTGGAAGTATCGTAAAGTATTGGATATTCGCATATAAATAACCGATTGAGACGACTTAAAATCTTGGAAGTATTTTAATGAAACACTTTTAATTCGACATCGGGACTCGTAAACCAGAGGCTTAGTTGTCATATCCCCTTCTTGTTAGCGCTCGGGAGCTCTCTACCACCTGTACCTTGACATACCTGCGTGTTCACAATATCAGAGCACATTCTTGTGAGTGTAGCGTCTCGAAAAATTAAGGAATAGGTTGTCTCTTGAAAGAGGATTTTTTCGATTAAATACAATATAGATAAATATAATTAAGGCCACGAAAGTACACACCGTAGTAAGATCATTTTACTCTCCGATATTCGATAGTAAAAACGAGAATCGCTATAATTGTGGCGAACTTTTCACAGCTGTTCCAAAAGTCATCTGACACATTGATTCTTTGAAAGTTGCAGTATACGACAATTAATCATTAAATATCTCGCAATTTTAGTGATGAAAGTTCGTCGGATGATAATCTCGTTATCATTAGCGCATAATACGAACAAATTTCACTACCTAAGTGACAGATTTTGAACATAAATAATGCATAAAATAAAGCATATTTTATGTTTTTTTTCGCGCCTATAGACATCTCCATCTATGCTTTGACAATAGTGAATTTAACGTTCGAACAATCCGAAAACGATTTTAACAACGGACGTTAGTAAAAAGTAACTATAGTAAAAATTGACTAGTGATCATACAATCGGCCCTAAGTGATTATATTAGTGCGGAAACCTTACGAGAATAATATATCAATTCGCGAGGAATCCAAAATAGAACAATGTCGAACTTCTGTTGTGCAATCACGCTTACTTAATATACAATAACTTTTACAATAGATTATGGCGACATAAAAACATTGGGGGTTCAAGTGAGCGTGGAATGGTTGCATATCACCACATATTGGAGAGATCTGGTCAAGTCAAAGTCAAAGGGAAAATCAGGAAATCAGCTAGCTTGAAAATCAAGTATTATCATTTTCGTCTCAGTCGTGCGATCATTGCTGAGGATCAGAATACTTTCGGGACTAACCTAGATATACATGTTTTGTCCATTCGTTATGATCTATTATAAAACAGAAGTTCTAGAAGTTTGGGATTCTTGATCAGTCCAGCGCGTCGATGAGCTTTGTTTGATTCTTAATAATTATAAGTTTTTAAACATTTGTATTGCCGCGGTACCTTCAACATGAGTCGCCAAATCCAAATTTCGAGTGCATCAACCCCCTTCGTTGACCTCTAGTCGATACATATGTATCAGGTCGCTAGGTATTATGTCATCTTACACACATTTTGGATTGTGTAACTAGCTTTAAAGATCATCTAGGACTTAAAGCAGTAAAGGTAAATGAATTAAACTCCAAGAGCAACGATGGCGAATTTTTTCACAATGAATTTTTCACAAATGTGTCAAAAAATGCGACCAATTCCTTAAAAAATCTTTTCGTGTTAGATAAATAATTTTTTTTATTGTTTCAAAATGAAATTACATTTAACACGTGCGCTATAATCATCGAACTTGCGAAACCATTATTCTCCGTCCAATAATCCACTTCTTAGTTTTAAACTTTGTGTTTTTTTATTCACAAACAATATGATAACAGTTAAGTATACTGCTAATAATTATTCAAATAATATCGCATGATCTGTTTGGACATTTCAAGATACAATGAGACGCTGACACAATAAGAAAGCGTTCTGACACTCCCCCCTACCTAACTAGTTAAATACATTTAAAAATGTTCTAAATTTATACGCACTGCACAACATATATTCAGGCGACTGGAGGTCTGTGATATTAGACTCATAGGAAGGACAACCGAAACTGAGATCTTATTCAAATTTAAATTGTACTTGACTTAAATACATTTTGTAATCAAAATTCGAAGATTACCCGCGGGGCATCTTTCTCTTGAGCCTCATCTCTGTGACATTTATTCTTCGAACTATAGTGGATAATTACGATTTTCTTTGTCTTCAATTGGAACATTCAGAAAAGAACACGGGATTTACAGGTGTATTATTATGGCTAATATAAATAAAAATACATTGATAAATATCATCTTCACCATCCTAAAATAACGTTTAATAGTTGTCAGGTTGTTCCCAAGCAGAACAAATACCAAATCTAATCAACAAAGACTACACATAGTTCGGGAAGTAGCAAAATATATAATGATGTATGCACGCCCACAATTAAATCGAGTAATTGGATAACTGAGCGTGTTCTAGTTTCCAACCAATATTGCATTCCATTTTAAGAATTCACCCAGTTTTCTTTGGGTACTATACGGTCAATTATTTTTAAACCATGACAGCATTTTAAACATGTTTCTGTCCTATACAAAACCTGCCTAATACTTTCTGAATTACTGTTAATTTAAAAAATGTACAAAACCAAAATCTGTTGCCTTTATCGACTCTCTTTGTGCGTATTTATCGGCTTACGTCGAGTCCGTTAGTCGTTTCAGAGGCGTACCTGAATGTCAATTCATTATTCAAGTCTTTAAACTTTAAAACTTCAATAAAATAACATTCAGAGAAAGGTACTAAATTCACGATATTGCTTACCAAAGAACAATCAGTTTCAACAGCATGACAAATATTGACGACCAATAAAACAAAGTTTTTGATCGGAGTAATCTCAGAAAAAATGCGACAAAAAAAATACTAAACAAATATGTAACTTTCGTTGCCATGGTGAAAAAATATTTTATTCAACAGCAATAAACGTCAAACTTATATAAATTTAATTTTAGAAAATTAAATATCTTATTTTCGAATTTAATACCTACACAGTACATGTATAATAATTTGAATTTAAAAAAATATACAAAACCATTGCCTTCCTACACTAAGTAGGTACAGTGCTAAGTAACCAATTTTTAATGAATAATATTTTAAAATTTTAATAAAAAAGGTAATAATATTAACTGTAAATACAAACGCGATGTTTACTCGACTATGAGAATATTAATTATACTTATTTGATTTTTTTTCATTCTCGGAAAAGGGTGGGTGCGCACACTTGAAGATCTGAAAATTGAAGGCTACGCCAGTGAGAAAACATTATTATAAAAAAGTATTCCTAAATAATTAGTTTTGAGCGAATCAAATCATGTTACTATGATTTATTTCCTTACAACCTTCTTGTAATATTAGGACCGTAGTGAAGCAGAAAATGATTCAGTCAAGTCGAGTAATGATTCGTTCCATAACCTACAAACAGTAATTGTTTCGGCTCTTCACTTGATCTCGTACCTTACGGAATAATTAACGGGTGTTTACGTCAGTCATTCCATATTCCAATCAGTGTCGACCGGTAATGCTAGGGTTAAACGCATATTAAGTAACGAGATCTTTGAGATATTTGCCATAAATGGTGTAAGCCGCGAATAATTCACTTTTGCTAAATTAATTCAAAATATATCATTTTCATTGAAGTTATTATATAAATAAATATGATGGATGAAATAAAACGTTTTTCAAAATAATGATCCAGTACATACTCAAAATTGTTTTCTTTGAAAAATTTTAATTCACATAAAAAATAATATCCCAAATATTCTCAAAAGTGATGAAATATCATACTTGAACAATTACCTTCATCTAATTCCTTATATTTTAAATACATTTTTAAAATATTTCAAGTGTGTCCAAATCTTTGTATTAACTAATTACTGGAATTTTATCTGCTGGGTTATTGTCATCGAGATATAGATATCTCACAGAGACGAAGCTATTATTTTTACATGAGAAGTATGGAAGTCTCGAGCATTACAGGGCTTACGACTTATCATTGGCTGGCTTAAGTGATCACTTTACACAATGTAAAGTTCACCTATTTACCCACGCTATTACATCTATTACATTTTTGGAAGTTGTATATATGTTATCATGTTGGAACATTTCAATCATTTATTACCAATCCATGAAGCCCCATACTTAAAAAAAAAAATAGTCAGCTTCAGCGACATCTCTATTGTTACATGAAAATAAATATTAAATTTTCAAAAAAAATATCCATAGATGACGATAGCATAGTTGGTAATAAATAATTGAAATGTTCCAACACGATAACATGTATACAACTTCCAAAAAGTTGATAGATGTGGTAGCATGGGTGAATAAGTGAACGTTACATTGTGTAAAGTGATCGCTTAAGCCAGAGCCGATGACAAGTCGTAAGCCCTATAATGCCCAAGAATTCCATACTTTCCATGTAAAAATTATAACTTCGTCTCTGTGAGACATCTAAACATTTTTAAAACTTTTTAGGCTCACAACGGTTCTCTTAAAAAGTAATGTACATGAATATTATTAGATCCTTCGTAAATATAATAATTATTCGATTCTGGAATAATTTTACCCTTAGGACAGTACTGGTTTTCTATTATTGAAATAGCGCAAGACAGGAGTAGATGGAAGTATCTTATCAAGATTTTCTACCCCCGACTGTGCTAGGATAAAGATAGTAAATATATGAAGGGAAAAGTTAGTATAAATATATACAGGTCAAATCCCATTATAGCAAAATTCAGGGAACCGAAAGAATTATTTCGTTATAGTGAAATATAGTTATAGTGAATATAAGGAAAAACATATGCCTACTGTACTGTATATGAAAAACATTTTCAAAATAACTATAAAAAAATAATAAAAAAGGCAAACATGTTGAATATTTGTAATCTTCAAGCAGTCTGTTAAGCCTCTTAAATTTTTTTTCGGTCCTTTATAATGGTCGATAATGTAGATGTTGCAATATTAAATTCCTTGGAAACGTCACTTTCTTTCAGTCCCGGGTCTATCTTTTCTAGTATGGTTAATTTTTCCTCTAGCGAAAACTGACTTTTCACTTTTGTACCACGTGACGTTTGAAAAAAATCAATAAAAAAAAATTTGGGAAGTATTTGAAAGATCAACCGATGTGTAAGTAGGTATGTTTATACGCCATACACAACCACTGCTTTGATCTAACCATGTTCGACCACGTCGCCGCTCGGGTAAGTACTGAATGCGACGATTGCTGGTCAGCCGTTGAGTGTATTTTACACCATCAAATTGATGTGAATTTTGGCTAAGAAATTACATATACTGAAATTTCTTTTCGTTATTTCGGAATTTTGTTTAATAAATTTATTATGAAAATTCATCCGGTCCGTCAAAAAACTTCTCATACTGAAAAATTCGATACTTTGGTGTTCATTATAAATAGATTTGACATGTAATAATTACATGTATATTACAATTCAACTAGTTATATGAGTTTCATAACACCTACTCCGCTGTCTGCAGTCGATACTATTCCTTGGGTAAGGATCTAATGTTGCAATCCAGGATTACTGTGTTCCGGTTATAGCATATACACCAGCAAGTGAATAATGAATCCATGGACATGACCTTTAGCAAACATTGTGGAAGCGCTATAATAACGGGCCAACCCGAACAGTATTTTGTACGAATTATTACACTGAGCTCGTCATTTGTAGTTCTATCAGAATTCGTCGGTACAACATGTATGTACGAGTACTTATCGAGGCAGGTAAAGAATGATAATAACAAAAATATTGAAATAAATGATTCCAGTTAACGGTTACTGTCAATAATACTCTCATATAAATAAGCGAAAATTCATATTCATACGTTAATTTAGATAGAAATTAAAAATTGTTTTCACTAGTTTCTATCTTTACGAGTATTGATGATATTCAAAAAGCAATCAAATTTCTTTTCACATTAATTAAAAATCTTATAAGAGATTTTCGCGTGACAATAAAATTAAAGTTCTTATCTAACCCCTTTAATGGAGGTCCAATAAAACACGGGCCTGTGACGGATATTCGAAATATTTGATGAGTTGTGACGGAGACGCGCCACGCCACCTAGACACCGAAGATTATTTGTTTGAATTATTCAGACATTAATAAAATAAAAGTTGAGTGGAGCGTATAACATAAATTCTGGTAGATTGTGAAACAATTTTTTAACGCAGTTTTGACGTTTTTTAGAATTAGCAATTTCTTAGAAGGACATCGTCTCTAAATAAAGTTGGACTTATATAGGTAGGTACTATGGACGGATGTCTACGGCGCGAGACAAATAAAATATAAGTATATTTTGTAAATAGAGTTAGGTACAAGGAATACATTTTAACTGTTTTCAAATTAGGCTATGCGCTCGTGCTATGAAAATAAAATTATCGCGGTGGTTTCTCGAACCCCCCACCCGCTTGATCACTAAGGGTGCGTAGACAAAACAAGCGCGTCAGTTAAGACAAAAACAAAAATATAAGAATTTGTATTTAAAAAAATCAAAAAATGTAACGAATTATGAAAATAAACCACAAATACTCAGCTTACGTAACCATGAAAACAAAATAATTTGTCCATTTTCTTGATTTAATTTGCTCATATTTAAGCAATCTATGTTTCAAACGCAGACCAGAATAGTCATCAGTTATATCCAAGTTGACAAGTATCAAAATTAATTTATTAATAACAAGTTTAACAGTTCAGATAATAATACGTTACGTCGCCTCGTACTCGCTATTGAGTTTACTCACTTAGCTTACTTAGTTAGTTTCGCTACGTACCTTACTTCGTAAGATCTAATATTTCAGGTGAGAGTTTTTTTATTTATGAGGACACGAGGGATTAGCCTAGTAATAAAATAAGAAAACAGTATATTTGTGATAATTTAATTAACATTGCCTTTCAACTTTAGTTTAGCTTAATTTTGTATTTTATGAAAAAAAAATATCGTACTATACAAACAATCGTTTAAGAATTGCAATTAACGAAGTGAATAAATACTTAAAACGATTTTATAACAATATTTTCCATAACAATGCACAATTTGTTCATACTCCTCATGAACATTTCTGACTCGTAATTAAGACCGGTGTACATCCATAAAATATTGAGGACTAGTTAGGAGGACGTATGGTGGTATTACCATTTCAGTTTTATATTTATTAAATTGTGTTCTCATGCCTGTAACATTATAACATTTATTAGGGTAAAACAATGACGAAAAGATGTAAAGACCCTGTGATCTATCAAAGAACAATGAACAATCAAACGGGTTACAAAATTTATTTGGTCAACATCCACGATTTAATTAAATTTTTGATATCAAAAAAATCGAATGAAAATAAAGGGAGTATATATATACTTTTAAAATTAGCAATATTTACTTTGTGGTTAAAATTCATATTTTTTATTTATTATCTTAGTTTTATTAACCATGATTATTAATAAAACTAAGATAATAAATAAAAAATATGGAGTATATATATGTAGTTAAAATTGATAGTAAATAGTTCAATTCAATTTCAAAGCTGAAAATTAGTGCGATTATTGTAAGTAAATCTTACTACGATCGGATCTGTTCGCCGAGTCGGAAATATATTGATTTCTTAGGTTAAAGCATTTAGCACACTTAACGTCTTGTTTAATTTATTGATATATAAATGACATTTTATAACAAAAATATAGTATATTGTAGGAATAATGTCGATGCTATTTTACGTTAAATTTTGGCAAATAAAAACACTCACATAGAAAGATTGTTGCCTAACCTCGAATCCCTAGGAATTTTATACGGTATATATAATGTATTTTATATTCCATTTTCTCTCTCTTTAATATTAAATAAGCAGCGTTTAAATAAAATACTTTGTGATTTTGAGGCAAACATTTGTAGGTACATTCTTGCGCTCTTTGACTGAAGTCAATATTTAAACCGCAATTTATAACAAAATTGCAGTTTATCGTCATCAATCACACTATTTTAATATTGCTCCGTGACCTCATTAAATGATTGATTCATAAATACCAACAAAATATACCACTATATCAGGAAGAGCATACACTCGGGAGGGAAACATTCGCTTTATCCCTTAATGCATCGATACACCTAACACCGTTCTACTTAGTGACTCTAGTCTTAAACGATGTAAGTTGATGTAAGGCGAATTATGTACAGGTATATTAAGAGAGAATCCGTGAACCCATAAGGTGTTAAGCTTATTTCCTTAATCAGATGACGATTTGATTAATTATATTCCACGGGGTACAAGTGCTGCTAATGTGGGCAATTACCTAAGAAATGGAAAGGTGTGTCGAGTGTTGGGCTCCAATGTTTACTTGGACGGATTTTATTAATAAGTTTTCACACACGTTGGAGTCTCTTCAAATAATGAATATTAGCCTAGGTAGTAAAAAGATTTATGAAAATGTAGGCATCTATTTCTAAGCATTTAACAAGCTGTTTATATATATTGTCACTTTTACATTTCTATTAACCGTGTATGGGCTAAGGTTGTAGACTATTATTGACTCGTGAGGATCTTAATTGTGTGATCGTATCATAAGGTTTTGTGGATATTTGCTGCGTGTTGTTGTGTATATGATTATGCGTGTGAGTTTATGCGCTGTGTACAGAGCAAGGTATTTAAATAAAACAGAACTTACAAAAGTTGGTGTTTATCGCGGGACAATTTACAATGGCAGGTACGAGTATAAAGTTAAGTTGAAGACTGGAGTGGCTCGCTTAACGAAAAGACGGTCTGCGGAAAAGTGGTCGACTAGCTCCTAGGACTCGTCCGTCACGATGTATTGAAATCCGATATTGGTCGGTGTGTTTCGGCACTATATGGCTGTCAGGTGATTCCTTACACGACCATGTCTGTGGGGCTCGAGCAAGATCACCACAATTACATTGTTAAACATATACAATAATAAGCTCATTACTTTATTGATAAGATACTGTTTGTGTTTCATTAGGACTAGGAAAGATCGGGAATTGAATGCTTTAAATTTCACTAGGATTGGAAAGTAGAAAAAATTAAATATTTTAATGACCATTGCACATGACTTCCGTGGTGATTGTGCCGATTATTTTTTTTTAAATTCATTTTTGAATATTTATTCGAAAATAGTGCACATTTCATTATTCAGCATTCCATAAAATATGTAAGTGAAAATTTATTTAGTAATATGTATAGTAGATTGCATCTTGTACAGTACGCCAGCGACTTCTGTGCATAAATAATATTTTATATATATAATATAAACAAATTAAAGAAGGAAGCTAAAATACTGCAGGTGGCAACTTGCCTCAAAGGCCTTCGCCAGCAAAAATAAACACATCGCGAGGATTAGTTGCACATTGCACACCTGCAATGCAGTCTGGCTGTCATACTCCAAAAATGCAGTCGATTAATAAATTCCCCTTAAAAATATATATTTTTGCATTTTCTCGTGTGAAAATGACAAATAAAACGTGTCACGTGTTGAACAGGAACAAATTCTCACAATATAGTTTTTATTATGGAATTTAAGTGTCATGAATTTTCAATACCCATATAGTAAGTAGGTATTACTGTAACATGAATTAAACCTTAACAGGTGTTATACCTGTTAAGATTGGTCCAGCTGCATAATGATTCAGTAAATGTCGCTTGAATCATTTCTATGTGAGTTACAAAGATTCAAGAATTACCGATTCAGAACTAGTAGATATAATACTAACAGAAAGATAGTTTTTTTGATAGTATTTAAATAATGCGGGATCTAAATTAAGGAACACCATTAAATTATTAAAATATCGTAAATAAATAACAATATTTAAAATAAATGAAACGGCGGCCCGTGAGCATTATTGTACTCATAAATAACGATTTGACTTAATTATTATCAGCAATATTTGAATTACAATTAGTGGATTTTCACCCACAAAGGCATTTTAATTAAACAAATAATAGATATTTCATAGAGACGAAGCTATTTATAAAATATATATTTAATGGAAAATATTTGGAAGTATGGGTAATTACAAGACATACGACCTGTCTTCAGCTGGGTGAGTAATCACTTTATATAAATATAATATTTACCATTCTCACCCATCAATCTCCATATCTATCAAATTTTTGAAAGTTGTATATATGTTAATATATGAAATCGCTTCAAGTACCACTACACTATCGCCATCTATGAAGTAAATTTGATATTCATTTCCCTGAAACAACACATATGTCACAAAGGGAATCAAATAATTTTTTTGAAATTACTTAATGCCATATTCTTTATCTGTAAAATGTTTTTAACACATCATATTGGAATACGCCTGAAAAAAAATGTTTTCAATTTTATATATTTTGACCGGTATATTATTAGAAATAATTAAATATGTCCAATAACACACAATTACTGGATTTTTCCTACAAAGGCAGTGTCATTTTAAATAAATAATGATTTCTTTTACATTTCTAAATATAACGAACTGTGTGTTTTGCATAAATGAAATATAAATATGTTGTCAGATGTGATGACTCCATCCATAGCACTCCAAAAGTCTATAAGAAAACGCCAGGGAGAACCCAAGAAATGGGCAGACAATCTTCGAAAAGATGCAGCGAGGCTTTAAATTCCGTGTTGGGAGACCACAACTCGAGGTTGAGATGCCTGGAGGAAGGTTATGCGGTCGGCTATGGGCCGAAAAGATCCTTATAACCAACTATAAAAATAATAATAGTATACGTATACTTACATGATACTGCATTATCATTTTATAGATATAAGTGCTAATATTTTACATACTGTGTGCGTACCACTGGTAAACATAGCGTATGAAATAATCACTGCCGGTCCTGACTGTGTTATCTTCTGTCAAAAATACCCTTTTTTATGGATTGTTACACTAGTATATTATAACAACATATTATGCAAAATAACACACAAGTTTTCCGATAGAGATTCATGTGATTCTGACGTGATAATGAATTAAGTCAAAAAATGTGAATTCTGGCAAAGTTGTAAATGCTGTTTCAATCATTTCATAAATTCACATCTTATTTCTTCTTCATAACATATATATTCATTTTAATTCTATTTTTTGCCAAATTACATGCCAGTTTTACGGCAAGGATTGCCTTTTACATAGTTAAACACTTTTTTATAAATAAAAAAAATTATACATGGAGATGTTAAATGAATTACTTAGAAATATATAAAGAATTAAATATATATAAAGAAAAAAAACAATCTTTCGAAAAGATAAACAATTTTTACAGGTTATAACAGACCTAGTCCACAATATTTGATAGGTGGATACCTGAATATAATATCATATAACAAGGAAATAAAAAATTAGATAAGAATATGTTCTTTTACTTGGTATTTTAAGGTGGTCCCAGGGGTCGCATCTTTTTATAATGTGTTTAATAGGTCCTTATTGATTTTGTTAGTTATTGTTGACACTATTCTCGTTTTCTCACCGTACACATTGCTCGCGATCGGTACTTTCATGGTTCAACCCGACGATCAGGTTAAATTGCTATGGTGAGGATCAGTACCTACCTACTTTAGAGGAATAAAATAAAATTCATCTTTTCATTACCATCTTCTGCTACAATTTATTTTGGATGATATTTTTCATAGAGTTACTAATTATTCATCACCTTCTTGGTTTAGTTTTGGACATAAGTGGTTCTGCCAGCGAGCTGCCGCCGCAGCTGAAATTATTTGGCGGTATTTCTGGTGCATTATATATATATATGGCAGTTATTATCATATTATTCAGATATTATACATCATAATTTTCTGTCCGATAAATATTTAATTTCGTTTTTATATTCGAAAATATGTAGTTACGTCTAGTTTATTACAATTTACTTACTGCACGCGCCTAGTTGGTATCAATCCTAGTGGAATATAAGTTTAGCATGTTTTGACTACATCAAAAAATATTGTAGTTAAATGGGCGATGGAATGGAAGGATTCCACTACATACACGCTTGACAGGTCCGGTGAAGTTTTCCACCACAATGCACCATAAATACCGACAAATAATTTCAGCTGCAGTGGCAACTCGCTGGCAGAATCACTAAAGTCGAAAACTAAACTAAGGAGAAGATGAATATATATATGCAAAATAAAGTTTATTTAAAAATTGTAACTGCATACCATTGATACCAGGATATGAACTCTCAAATAAAAAAAAGTACCATACTTCGGACACATACCTCGCAATAAGAAAAATGATTTCTTAAAATTCATGTTGCAAGGAAAGATCGAAGGCAGCAGAGACGTGTGTAGAAATCCTGTAACTTGATGACTAATCTTTGATAGAAATCATGAAAAAGAAGAAGAAGAAGAAAACAAATTACGGATTATTGTAGTTGCTGGATTGGATTGTTGGATTGCTGTAGTCACAAATATGAATTGTTAAAAATAAACCAACACGATTGGTGTCGGCAGATATATACGAATATGTAGTGCCTGTCTGTAGTTTCGATATATAAATTTTATTTACGAGAATGCCAATGTTTGAGAATTTCTCAAAACCACTTAAGGTGAGGTATAACTCTTATTATCAACACTGACGGCGTATTTATAAGTCAAATCCTCTTAACAGGTTATTTATGGAAAGTTAACACACCATTTTTATGGACATTCAAATTTCGCGATATTTCCACTTGATCAATGGCACATTGGGATTATTTTCTTGTTATGTTATTTTCCCCACATTGCATATAAATGATATTGCTATTTTTCTGCATTTAATTTACGACTCTGTCGCACCTCGCTTAAGCCACCAAATTGATCGTTAATATCGGGATTATGAAAAGTGTCATGTATCATTTTCTTAATAACAAGATGTTGTGCGATTATTCAAATTGACGAAATATTAAAATCGAAGATTTAGAATGTCTTCATCTGTCGGGTTTTAAAGTTGTATTTATAATTTTCGTTGATTCTCATTAGAGAGATTATTAAAAAAGAACTTTTCTTCATGACGTCCATGGTCCAAGAGCTATTCACACAAATTAAAAACGAAAAATACACCGACTTTAAGTCTGTAAGGCATTTAAAAAAAAATTTTTGTAAAATAAATCACATTTTTTTGTATTTTGTAGTGACTCACGCAAACAACTACATCGTCAGATGGGAAAAGATTGTATTGTTCAATAGGGGTTTACATTAATCACAATCGTATGATGATGAACATGTTTCTTGAACTCGAGAACTTGTAATTCTACTTCGTAATCCGTATTTTCCACGCCTAGAACAGTGCTATTGGAGACACATGTTATGAAAACTGTAGATAGGTAGTCGCACGCCACATGTCATTTTGCCATACTATTCACACGTCATATGCCATGTCACCATTCTTGTCGCACGACGTACTCCATATCGCCAAGCTGGTCACGTGCTGTGTCGCTATTCTAGTCGCGCGTCGTATGACATGTCGACAACTCGTACGCCACACGACGTGTCGTCATAATAGGATCTTTGAAAAACATACAGATTCCCAACTATTATCTATGACGTATTCTTTATTATTTCGGACATCTTATAAGACAAAATAATAACTTGTTTTAGTTGATGGAGTAGGATAATGCTGAAGGAGACGAAGATCCATTCGGTCGGCCGACCATGCTAAAACCGCAACGGTTTCTTTGTGTCATGACTGAAGACTGCAAGAAGCCAGGGATAATGTTTGAAATAGAGTCAATGATGGTCAAGAATGCAATCCATCCAAGTCACGATAAAACGATATGTTAATAATGTTTAGTTCTTTTCTGCTGTTTATAAGAGCTTGTTACAATTTTTGAGTCTATGAGCTGGAATCTCTTCCTTGACTACTACACAAAGTGTTTTAAATAGTCAAGTAAATGATATAATTACAGGAAAACACATTCTTATTGTGAAGTTGTAAGTATTCAGAACAGACGGTCTGTGATATTTTAAATATGAATTAAATTTATTAATCAGAAAGATATATATATACAATCAATTTTATCGATAAATATTGTTGCACTATTGGGATTCGAACCTGGATTTCTTTCCAAACCGGGGAAGGTGCATTATCCAACTATGCTACAGCGACAATATTTTTAGCGACAAATTTTTCAAATAGCATAGTTCTGTAGCATAGTGGATAAACCACCTTCCCCGGTTTGGAAATAAATCCAGTTTCAAATCCCGGTGGCGCAACAACAATATTTTTCGATAAAATTGATTTTATATGGATATCTTTCTAATTAATATATTTAATTTATATTTGATATAATTACATTTTTTAATATAAATTAACTAATGATTTGGTTAAACATCGAAATACAACACAAATAATAAGTACCTACATATTTTTTAAAGATTAAAAGAAAATAAAAACTTTGTTTTATTAAGGTATATATATAATAAATACGCACGTACACCCATATGTATTGAGCGTCTGAGACTGAAAATGGAGTTATCTCTTTATTACTCACCTTCATAGGTGAATCCATCATTTAGCTTTTAGTCGAGAATTAATCTTGGCTCGGTAAAACTCTTCCATTTGCCTCCTGACTTATTTATTAGGGCAATTTACACGTTTCAGTCATAAAAAGTAGCGCCATATTAAATCCGCGTTCCCGCGCAAATTTCCCATCTAAACTGTCTTCCCGCCATTGTCTTCCCGCCATTTTGTATGATATTACATACATACATAATGTCTAAATTAGAAGAATGACAGACAGCGCCGTACTTTGAATTATACCCCCTAAAACTATCAAAGATTAATAGATTTTCGTGAGATAGAATGCCTATAATAATACATTCTGTTACTTTCGGAAAATAATTAAAGCAGCACATCACGGTTTTTACTTTATTTCTAATTACAAGTATTAATTAAAAATGCTAATTCATAATTAACTTAAAATATATTTACAAAGCATTTAGGTACATACAACTGAATGTCCTTTTTAAATTATATTAAAATAAATGTGATGATTGAAATTGTATTTTTTTCAGCGATTGGATAAATTTGGTTGTAATCTTATCTATACAATTTCCAAGACAAGGATTAAAAGTATACAACAAAAATATAAATAGACCGAAAGAAATCCGCATCGTAAATTATTCGAATGAATTAAAATGTAAGCGGAAGAGGGGGGCTGTACAATGGTTCGTTTCAATGAAAGTGTAAAAGTGCCAATCACTCGAGAAAAGATTTTGTCCAAACGATCCAATTTTAGCAAATTTATAGACATGCCCATTCAAAAGTTAGACAGTGTCAACATCCCAACAAAACAATCCCGAGATGATGTTCATATTTTAATCATTGAGACAGCTATCGAAACATCAATATAAAATATGACTGTCATCGTTGGAGAAGAAGTAGATCTATTGGTATTCTCTTAATAGGGCGAACTCAATCGAGCCAAAACATTTTTTTCAAGAAACGTGATGTACAAGTGATGTTTTGAAACATAAATTTATTGGCAATATTTGAATTTGTCCAAGAACACACAATTATCAGCCGAAGACAGGTTGTAAACCCATACTTCCATATTTATCCATTGATAAAAAATAACTTCGTCTCGGTATATATGTCTACTATTTGTTTTATAAATTTATTCGTTTGAAAGTTTTGAAAATTACCCTAATTGCAAAAAGCATGTGTCATATTTACATTCTATGATCGGCTGTTATATAATATCTGCCCACTTTAATAAAGGAAAACTTCAAGTTTTGATAATGTTTGAGAAACGCTTCAATTTGCATCTTTTAGAACAAGTATTTCAATAGGAAAATTGCTCTCTCAATTCAGCGATTGACAATGGAATGGGTTTTCTTCTGGGGATGAATGGTGTTCCACAATTGATCAACAAGGCCCAACAGATCGGTGAAATGGTTATCTCTTCCACCTAGCTTAACAGCATCTCAATCGCGTTTATTATCAAGTTCAAGTTTGGTCCACAGGCTGAGCAATGGTGGTAGATTTTCAAGAGCAACAACTCGGAGCCAATTGCAACGTTATTGTTACCAACACCGGACGAACTTCTAAATACAATCTTCTGGAATTGCCTTTAAGGTTGCAGCAAAAACTGTAGTTGCAGAAAAGTAGGTTAGTAATGCTCCGCAGTTTGTAATAATTGTAGTAGAAAATCATGTTTCAATTTTTCAAATGATTTTGATGAACAATATGAATTTTATTGTATCGACATTTAACACCAAATTCAAATGAAACTGAAATTAGCGATGATGGTGATGATCCGAAGAGTTCACTTGGACCACCGGAAATTGAAAATGATGAAGAAGAATATTGAGAACAAAAACTTCTACTGCTATTGGTAATCAGGGGTGGGCCGAGTAATTCTTGACGCCAGTCACTAAGAGACTGGAATGATTTTTGTTCAAACATTTAAACAATGAAAAAGGATACCGATTAGAGTAGATAAATTAACAATCAACAACATGGATTAGTCCTACAGGGAAAACCATGTAAAAAAATGCGCCTTGCATTCTACCTCATAGGTAGTGTGGAAACGAGTACATTAATTTGTTATCATGAACAATATCTTTAATATTATTTTATCAATACTAAACTTTTTTCCATTTCCTCGCAAAGTGCATTACACGTGTTGCTCCGCAGTTTATACAGCATTATCCCATAAATGAATTCACAGTTATCCCTCCTCTGAGCTATATCTTGAAAAGAGAAAATTATGGTAACAAATCATATAAGTAATAAGATAATAATGTTTTCTATAATTTTTATAATAGACTTTATCGACGTACGATGCATAAGAAGGAGATGAGTTATTCGCAAAAAAACAATTTTGGTGATCTTTAACCATTAATATCTCGAATTGCTCTATTGATATTTTTAGCATTTTGTCATCATATACTTATTTGTAACATCGAAATGTACGTGTATACTAAAATTCAGTTTTGTAGGAATTTTTACGACCAAAAATATAATCAGTAGCACAATCAAATTTCGTCAAATTGTATTTACCCGCCTGGTCGAGATATTGATAATATTGAGTCCCTAAAATAGTGGTTTGTTAGGTAGTAGAGAATATTTTTCACAATTCATACCGGAACAGAAAAGCATTGTTTGCTATAATATAGTGAAAACTAGCAAGGCAGGCAGGATAACGAAAGAAGGGTTTAATTTGCTTTAAAGACCCAGCTGAATTATATTACAGAATTATATGTAAATACTATCTGTAAAAAGATATAATTAAGTAATTAACTATTATCATCGTTCAGAAATTTTGTTGTATAATATTTCTTTTTTTCAAATATACAACACATTTTTTGGGAGCTTTCCGGGTAAAATGTGACACAAAACTACATTAAAAAATCTTAGTTTATTTAGAAAAAAAAAACGTCGATGTTCAAAGATATCAAAACAAAAATCAAAGATGTTTATTAAAGGTGTGGTGCAGGGCGGGGCAAACGAGGAAATTATATTCTATGCAGAGATGGTTAAGATACATGTGTCTGAGATATGTAACGCGTTTTTTTTGTCCCATGTGATTGGTGTAATACCACACTTATATCAATTGCATAAAATAATTCCCAATAATAATAATAAAAGTCCTATGTGATCGATTGGTGCAATACCACACAATATCAATTCCATAAAACTATATACAGATATTAAGAATGTAAACTAAATTTATAAAACAAACTGATTACAAAATTGAGAAGGTACTAAAATATAAAATAAAGCATTTGAGCGTAGTAGAACTACATAAAATATTAAATGTTTAATTAAAAAATAAAGTAAGAAAGAAAAACAAGATCAAATTAAAAATATATATATTACGTGGGCGTACCAATTTTAATTAAGAAAAATCTTTTGAAATAATATATTTTTTATTTTACCGCAGAATCGGCACAGTGCGGTTAATCGGGTCTAACCTCACCTTTAGTAAACAGATCGCCCGCGTGGAAAATCGGCGGCAAATAATTTGATCGATTATCAAAATTCCGGCTGCACATGCTTTCACCGAAACGCATCAATCGTCTACGCTAGGGGTGGGCCTAGAGTATTCTGAAAATAATAAACATGTAAAGAAATCTATGATTTAAAATTATTACATTAAAAGTTATGTGAATATTTTGAGGTACTCGTTTGGCGCATGACGAGACTGTTGGCTTTGTTTAGTTCATCTCTCTTATTTATTTAAAAATATCAAAAGTATCGAGTGCTGTCAAGTCAAACACAAAATATTGCATACATCTCAAATGATGCTGAAAATCTTGCCGTGTGTGGCTCGGTGTATCTTCAATTCACGGTCACGGAAAGAGACATAGGAAGCTAATATTTAAGTCGTAGGTATCTTCGTGATAGACAAAGGAGAGTCTATGATTAAATGGCCTATCAATATGAAACATGACCGTAAGGGGAGAGCTGGGAATCTGTCGAAGAGGTTTATTCACCCAGGTTTTTTATTGCATATATTTGGTCTTCCAGCTGGCCTTAATACCAT
Organism: Eubasilissa regina; assembly: GCA_022840565.1. NCBI lineage: Eukaryota > Metazoa > Arthropoda > Insecta > Trichoptera > Phryganeidae > Eubasilissa > Eubasilissa regina. The sequence continues at coordinate 2,428,892 of JAINEB010000025.1, read as the reverse complement.
AAAACCTCCGTGTTGAGATTACCTATCACGATGAAGCGATCAAGATGACTAATGTTATTAAAATATGTAAGTGTTTAGTAATCGAGATAAGCTTATTGTTTCTCGATAACAGTTTTTGAACACGAATAAATACTAAAAATTATAAAAGCTGGCTTCTTCAGAGGATCAAGTTTTTCATCGTAATATCTTTGCAGTCTAATGGCTAGATATTAAATATATTAACAAGTTGATTTAATAATTGTCAAAAAAAATATCATAAATCGACAGTGATTAAAGAGGCATTTAATTACGCTAACATAATAAAATTAAAATATTTATTCCATAACTTACTCGTGAACATTCATCATCTTGATGGTTCCTAATTCATTTAATACACAGCCTGACTACATTTTATTCAAGAATATTGAGAAAATGCATTGTGTTGAATATTTGTAATAAGATTTTAAAACTTATTTCTCTTTTAACACTTATGGGAGATAATCACTAATTATGGGAGTCTTAAATACTTTGGCTTCTAAAATGAGTTAAATTAAAAGTAATTAATTATATATTTGTACCTTGTGGGCTTTGGTCATCTTAACTTTATTTCATCGGTTAACACAAAATACTAATATTCGATAATTTTGTACTATATCGCTGTTCCAGATATGATTGAATAAGTAAGTAACCGAAAGTTACCAGAAAACAAAGAAATTAAGATCAGAAAATGGTTTATTGCTAAAATAACATATTTTATTGAGTGATTGAAATTTTGAACTTTTCAATATCAGTTATTAATTATATCTGAGTTAATCATTATTAACATGTAGATAGATATATAGGTACAAAGTGAAAAATAATTCATTGTATTTCAGGTGACTGATGTCTGCCGATGATAACGAAGATTATTCCCGCATCAATTATAAATTTTAAAACAGACTCACACTCATAACATCGGATTAAAAGAGTAACAAAACACTGTAGCCGACAAATAAATTGATTCTGCGGTCACACCTGCCCTTCCGTATCGGCCGGCGCCCATCCGAACAAATCAGTTCCAGTCCTCGTCGATCAGGACGGACCTACTAGTCCTATTAATGTTCCCCTCATCCGTAAACAATCATCACCTGCCACGGGATGCCCGCCACTAGCTCCACCAACACCCACCCTATCTTTCGGAATATGCCCCACCCTGTATTTCACAATGTGCGCTGCAGAGGGTGTCTCTTCTGTAATGTACTAATTCGAGTGCCTTCAGAGGGTTAAATACCAAATATTTTTTCTCGTGATTTAACGACAAGTCTATATTAAAGAAATAACAATATAATATATGTTGGTTAACATGAAGGGTTAATTAGATTCATTGTCTAGATAATATTGTAGCTTGATAGTCTAGTGGTTTAGATACTCGCCTAGAGGTCTAGTGGACGGTGGTTCGAGCCACGTTCTATAAGACCACCAAATTTTCATAGCACGAGCGTTTTGCTTAGTTTGAAAATAATAATAATTTTGATGCGACATGATGATATTTCGAGTACACATCTCAATTTAAAAATAATATATTAATTAATCCTCATTACAGAGCGTTGAAAGAAATAAATGTATTAGGGAAATCATAGAATTTCACTTAAACGTTGAGCAATAATATTTTATCGATGGTAGGTAGCAAGCACACAAGATAACAGAAAATCTAATTTATAGTTTTATGTGAATTTAGTTTTAATGAAATAATTATTTATGAAAATTAATATTTTAAATAATGTATGCTTGTGTTGGGGTAGGATTCACAGCTTGAATCGAACACATTTGTATTTTTATATAATATATCTACTGTTTCTTCAATATTCATACATCTCCATAAATTCTTGCTTTTTTAAACTTTCTAGCAATATTTTATTTTAAGACTTCATATTTTGGTCGTTTCAGGTCTTCTATAATAAGCTTCAACATCTCACTATTTTGAAAACTAATATGACTATTCTTTCAATAATAATATTATGCTTTACATGTTTAAGTCATAATTTTTATGTTTCATATTTTTTTCTACTACGCACATTGTTTTTTACTAGACGCTTCAGTTGTATATTAATTCGTCAAATATATAAAGCTAATAATATCAGAATTGGTAAAAAAATCATTTTTCAATCTCGTTGAAATAATAATAAAGCTTATCTATATGTACTTAAATATCACCCTATTAATAAACCTTGCTCAAATATATTGAAAGACACTTCCTGCCTTAGTGGCCTTCCGATAGGAAGTAATTCCAATGCAGTTGGGGGTCAAATAATTGTACCCCATCCCAATATTTGACCAGTCATCAGTGGGTTCGATTGATGCATTCCGAAATGACTCGACGGATGTTCATTGTTACAAAATTCATTATGTACAATATTGTGGCGTATACCATTGTTATTTGAGGTCTTTCAACAATTAGTCAATAATTGAGATATTATGAACTTTCTTACTCTATCTATTAGAAGAGATAAACGTTCGTACCAAAATTTTTGATTTTTTACAAAAAGATGCATAAATTTGAGGCGTACTAAAATGCAGTAGAAAAAGGATCGAAAAGTAATTTAATAGAAGAGTAAAAAAACTTCAAAGTATTTCACATAAAATAAGAATTATACCAAATAACGAAATTGGTGCCATAAAAATACTGGGGGTCTACATTCTAGTACGTGAACTTTAAAAGAATATTAATAATACATTTCATAAACCCATAAACAATGAGTATGGCCACGGTAGCTATTTCTTTAGATTATTTACTACAAAAAGATGTTAAATCGGTCAAATTATCGGCCATTCTAACATTGGGATAACTAATTCAGTTACACACAGCGCACTCTGATCATTGCTCCACTAGACTTTGGTCTAAATAAACTATGTAGAAATTATTCACGGTTGATGTAATTACAGTTTTCAACGCGTTTTGGACCCTGGAAGAACATGGCGACGATGTCATGATGGACCTCGTAAAATTATGCTAATTCAGGCTAATGTCGGCTTCTCCGTAGATGGACCGCGGAATAATGTAGCCAGTTTGTATCTTGCCCATCGCTGTCGGGCAAATCTCAACTGAAAATATTTTATGTGGAGCGATACAGCGCTCGGCGCTCAAGGCGGGCACATTAATATCTCCGGGTCTTCTCGGCTCGCTCGTCGGCAGGGGACTAACGCGAGATGCTCCGGACCCGTTTGGTTTCAAAAGATCTTCAAAGATGATTATTTTACTTTGTCTTTTGTAAAATCTTCCTATATTACCACATTGTGTTTTAACGGATTATCACGTCTATTCTCAAAACCACGTTAATTTCAGATCTACTGGAGATTATCTGCACAAATAAGTAACATTTCACATATACTACACACATGTTTATTTGTTTTATTATTATTAATTTGAGGAATTAATATAATAATTAGATATACGTATTTCTGTATAAGAAGAGGAATCTATAGTTTTATGCCAAAATAAAATAAGTTCTAAAATTGCATTCGTAAAACAGACAATTGCCGTACATACATGCGGGTAGTTACTACATTTTAAATATATTATAACAATTATAGAAATTATGAAAAACATTAAAAATGAAATAATCTTTATTAAATTAAATAATTTAAAAATGAGTATTGAAAATTATACAATTATTTTAGTATGTACTCATTTTATTATTTGTAATAAATTTAATACAACAGATTCCATTAATTATTTCAGTAGTGAGAAAAATTGACGCAATTACTACAATTTTTTTATCGTTAAAGTAGAGAGGAACACATATATTCAAATTAGAAAAGCCTAATTTGAAGGTAGTATAAATAAGGTTTTTTCCTTATGCAACCATCCATCAGCGCCGCCGGAACAATATTCGGGCGCCATCGCATCGATAGCGAATGGGATTTAAAAACAATAAAATAAAATAACCTCAGAGAGAGACATTAAAGAAACATTATTTCATTATACCCTTATCTCGTCACACACTTAGTCATAAGATCACTCCTTGTCCGGAAATCATCTAAACCGGTCAAACAAAAACAAGAAAATAAGTAAAAATATATCATCAAACCCTTCCGATATTGAATTGTTATCAGAATAAAATGAACTTTTAACCAAAGTGCCAAGGTTTTCGAGTAAACAGTTTTGTCTGAATGGACATGACTTTCCTGTTGTAGGCACATCCGTCTCAGATTTTGTAAAAAGAGTGAAAGAGACGAACGTGCGCCATGCAGGCATATTCATTTGTCTTATAGCTATAAAACGTGTGCGGATGTGTGCGTGAGATTTTTTGTATCAGAATTGATGTCATTGCCATCAAATGCTTTTAGTCTCCGATCAAAGGTGTATAAAGATTTCATTGCATTCCTGGTAGGGCTCTAGCTGCTTTATCGGTTTATTTTCATTCGGACACATCGAATACCAATACTAAGTTGAAACATTACCTTAAAGCCTCGAAATGCTACGTGGGCTGTATTTTTGATGCCCAGAAGTTAATATAAGTCATGTTGAGATTGAGATTATTTTCACAATAAACCCTATTAATTCTTCCCAAAAACATTGAATTGTAATAGTTTTTTTAGACGAAATATACGTTCATTCTCTGAATCAACTTAAATTGTATTGCAAGGAAAATAGTTATAAGTTTTGAAAAGAAAAATGAAATGCCTTTATTTTACTTTGGTGTGTATAAAATATATTATTATTACATTTTTTTGAGGTAAATTTTTTAAATACCTAGTTGTTATGCAAAATTATAAATCGTGTATGACCTCAGAATTGCCACTAGAGGTTATATGCAAATGGAAAAATGATCTACTCTCCTATAAAATAATTTATTTAAAAAAAAACTCTAAAATAGATCACGCAATTTAATATACAGTTGTAGAAGATAGGTCATTTATTAATTATAAATGAATAAACTATGATAACTTCAATAAATAGAACTATGAGAAAGTTTTGAAAAATGCAGTAACAGATTAGAGGACTATAACTTTTAACTCCGTATGTACTATAAATTTCGTTGAACGTGAGTGAGTTAAACAATATTTTTTAAATACTAAATTAATGTATTAATTATAAATATATACATATAAAATCAATTTTGTCGAAAAATATTGTTTTAGCGTCACCGGGATACGAACCTGGATCTTCATTTCCAATCCGGGGAAGTGCACTACCTTTGTGCTATAACGCCAATATTTTCCTTGACAAATTTTCGAACCTATATGTTACATTTTTTCAAATTAATACACCTGTCGTTCCATTATTTGAAAGCCATCTACATTATTTTTACAGAATCTCAAATACCTTTGCAGACGCCAGAATTATCAATTCATTTTTATTAAATTTTGGACACGTTGATACAACATATATTATTAAGGAAAACACATTTTTATTGTGAAGTTGTAATTATTTAGAACATAGGTCTGTGATATTTTAAATACTAAATGAATGTATTAATTATAAATATATACATTAATTTAGTATTTAAAATATCACAGATCTATGTTCTGAATAATTACAACTTAACAATAAGAATGTGTTTTCCTTAAAAATATTTTTTGTACTACTCTGTAGTTGACAACGCGTATAATATAGCATATTATTACTAAAAAGCAGAAATATGTATTAACTTTATGCCTCCACAGCATTGAACTCTTCAATTTGTTTGTAAAGGTTATATTAACATGTACGTAATATGTTCGTGGATAGTTCTGTTCCTTTACCTCCTCAGTATGATGCCATTTGCCCTCAACTAACTATCTCAAATATTGGTGTGGTCATCACCGGAGCTCGTAGCTGATGCCGCATTGACGCTTGCTGATGGGTGGCGGTGCAAACATACTCCGACACGTCGGGGCCGTAAACGAGGTCGGATATAAAGGCACATTAACCCAGAAAATTCTTCATGGAAGATTATGAAGAACTTATTAAATTCCAGAGTTATTCGTGCACTATAAATGTTTGTTTCTAGATTCCATTAGATTACTACCACGTTATATGACAGATTATGAACGTCGTCTTTATAATACTTTAAAATGGCGAAGTTTTATATGTTTTAAATGAAAGTTTTCTGATATGAGCATTAAATAGTAGGTAAGGGAGAGAGTAATAGTAGGTAGGGCAGAGGTTAAAACAAAAAAATCTTATTCTGGCACACATTTTATGCCTTCTTACACCTTCCTCTTTTCTTAAGTTTCTTAAAAGCTTCGTAAATTTACTTAAAATCCCCTCTTTAAAACCGATAAACAAAACATAAGAATAATTTTCCATTATTATGTTAGTTTAGGAATGTCAGAAATTTTTGAGCGTAGGTCTATAAAATTGCTGTGATTTTTAAGTTTTAGTGATTTACGTGGAATACTTCATGACATATGAGTATTATTACTCTTCGTTAATAGGCGAATATATATATGTAATTCCATAACTTGAAATAAATATTATCGTATAATATATTTCCTACTCCTTAGACCATTCACAATCAGTACACATTGTTTCTTCGGCTCGTTCCTAGTTAATGAACATTGGACGGTGGGTTCACCAGTCACCCGCCGTTGCGTTTAAGGTGATCTTCAGGATAAGCCGGTGACGGCGACATCATCATCGAAAGCTGTCCTCCTTACCTCGCCACCCCGGCCCGCTATCGAAGGAATTCCCCTACCCTAATCCCATCATTCCCTCATTTTCCATCCACCCATCCCTTCCGATTTCATTACCCACCATTATGATCGGCGATTTACGTCAGTCACAATTACTATTATTTAAATTAATTAAGCTAAGCGCGTAGACAACGAAACAATAATTTTTTTGCTGGTCTACTTTTGCTGCTGCTAAATATCGAATTCTTAGCTGATCAAAAAATAGGCAGAACATAATCCTGCATAATGTAAATATGGAGAATAATATTTTGAATAGCTTCATTAGATACGTATGTATGTGCCTCTATCTTGGTCGATATTTTATCGAAAGAGGATTAACAAAATATTATTAATTTTCATGGCCTCGTGCAATCAATACATTATGATATCTCCAGGTTCGTGAACTGCCATTGGTATTACAGGAGTGAGATGTTTATCTGTGGGTCGATAAAGGCGCACCCACATTTTGATGGCAATATGTGAAACCAACATATCAATTGTCTAATGATTGCTACCAGCATGGAGTTTCTTATTAAAATGTCATAATTTTTCTATTGATAGGATCTCTTTATTAAACGGTTATTGTGTATGACAGATGAACAATGAAAGCTTTTATTAAGACTATATTTATATTATTCAGTGTTTATAATGTTTTTAAAATTTTTAAAATGTTTTGAAGATTTATTCGAAGAACGAATTTATTCAAAATTAGACACATACCATGGGCATGACAAATAACTGGATATTTTATTAGAAGATGTGAAATAAAGAATTTAACTCCTGGATTGGAATGAAACAGCTAAATGGAAGAAGCAGAAATTGCTCTCCATAAAACCTAGGAAAAGATTTCTTAAGGACTTTGGGCATGTTACTAAGAGAAATCCTGGACAAATTAGTAATCACTGGGAATGTACAAAGATGAAGAATGAGTGGTTCAACAAGATGGCCAGATTATGGCCGAGAAATGATCAGTCTCGCAACATGTGCACTAAACAAGGTCCAGAATTGCAAATAGCGGAGGCAAGCGGTTCGGGCTGTAGAAGCAGACCAAAAGACCACGGTTCCCAGACACAAGCGTCAGTCGATTGAGAGAGAGACAGATAATGATATATAAGCATGATGAGTATATAAGGATGTAGAATAAATCAAAAGTTCTCCTTGTTTTTCAACTTGAGTCAGGGTCTCTAGACCAGACAACTCCAGGTGTTCTTGTCGTGCGCTTATTTATTTAATTACAGAGCTTGTGTCAGCTACATAGTCTTCCCTCGCCCTGCTTTGTCATAAATATCAACATTCTTTTGGGGTGTTTCACGGACGTCTGCCGTCCGGCACTTTTTCAAGACAAAATCTGGTTGGAAAATTTAGTTATAAAAGTATTAAGTTTTTGGTCATTACTTTTAATTAAACAAATAATTTTTACCTTAAGTTATAAAGTTCTGAAGTCAATTAATTTAAATCAGCATTATATGGTTGGATTTTAAAAAAAAAAACTTCCAAAAAAAATAAAACTTCGGAGAAATACTGAGAAGTTTTTTGAGAATATGTGAATTTTTTTGTAGTACAAGTACGCGCCTCAGCGAATTCTTAGAATAACTACAACTTTAAGCGAATTTTTTTATTAAAATTCTTTGTATTTGATCGTGAAAGTTTTCCATTTAAAATTTTACTGCATGTTTTATTTAAAATTATAACTCAATTATAATAATATTATTACAATTACAATTACAATTTGGTAAGGCCTTTTATTTAGAAAAATTAATGATTACAAATACGCAAAAATGTAAGTAGATAATTATTTTAGCCAAACACATTTTTAAAGATTAATGTACTGCATACATTTGGCCATGATGCAAATGTAGAACCTGACTTAGAAATAATTCTAAGTGCACAAAGACTTACGGAAATGATGTATATTATCTCCACTTCAAAATATATGATAAATACACCATATAATGAGCACAGTATCGATCAGGTAAGTCTCCGGCGTGCATGATACGATTTTGATAGCTGTAACCAAAATAGAAACGACTGAGCTTATTTGTCAAGTAGAATTGAAAGACCGAAAACTGGGTCCTAAAATTAAAAAAAGCTAAACAAAACTCATAATTGTAGGCCACTTCAACAAGTGGTAATAAAATTCTGACTAATATCAAGACAGTAGTTAATATATTTAATACAGAATGATAAGAAACAAAAATCTGAATGAGAATGGCGAATATCGCCCTGCTTAAATTTAAGTAAAATAAGGCAGTATTCAACTAATACGCCGACCAAGTTGCATCCGATAAATTCCCCTATATTATATATGTACATATAGTGATGCCTTAACTCGGATGTTTTTAGCGTACGTAAATAGCTCGTGCCTTCTTGCAGATTATAGCTTCCGCCACGGTATCTTATGCGAGTTGCTCTCCGTCAACCACACCATCAGAAGCTTCTCCATATTTTCACGGATAGATGTCCGCTATTTAAAAATTATTTTAATTTTTTTAGCTGGTGTTGTAGACTTTATCGACACCTACTTCAATATGGTGCAGATCATAGAAGTGCTATGCTCGTACTGCTTCGCCAAGTTGACTATACGTGCATCTTGGTAATGTTTTTCGATAATTTCTTTCTTTAATTCAATGCACATCGTACACTTCTTCTAATCATCACTGTCCCTCGCACTCACTTTCTTCGGATCCATGGTTGGAAAAACTTTTACAAAATAACTGCAAGTACAAATGCGAGCTCAACGCTAATGCTTCCAATGCGTAACCGCTTAAAGTGAACGAGTGAGATACGAGATGCTGGACGGATGTTGCTGCGTTTACTGTGGAGTTCGCTTCGCCAACTAGCGGTGAAGTATTTGAAGCTGGCTTGTAACCCGAATTTTAGCTCTTAACTTAAATCGAGGTTCCGTCAGGAACTCTGATCTACTCAAGCGTGGCAGGAATCTGGTGTTGTTTAGGGCCTTTGTTCGAGTGTGGGTCTCCTAATGAGAGATCCTTCGGAGAACTGCTGAGTGGCTTCATCATTATTATTATTATTTTTTTTTTTTACCTTCTGCCCAAATATGATATGCGATGTACTGTTCTTGTGGGTTAAATCTGCCGGCAGTGGTGCATGGAGGGTGAGTCCCGTGCATGTTTTTTCTTTTGTGCCGTCTCATTTTTCGGAAGGGAGTGCTTCTTCACTTCCCCTCTGCTCCCCGGTCTTGTTAATTGTATTGGTACGTAAAATTTTAAAGTTGTCACAATGAAGCGGTGAAGTCATTTTTATAAAATTCTTCCAAATATTTCATTTACAAAACTGAAAGAATTTTTTCAACATCTTGAAATATGGCAGAGTTTCAGATGTTCAAAGTTGCGTGTTTTAAAAATGTCGGTTTATACCACACGAGAGATGTGACGCCACATCTTTCGAGTCGACAAGTCGGTACCTGACATTCTATTACTAATTTTGTTAACTGTTAAAAGGTTTTTGCTGAAACTTTGTGGAATTCAATGATTATTTTGTAAATTGAGTCAAAACTCTGTTTTATTCCACTATACTTTTCATTGTGTTAAATGTTCCCAAAAACGTTATATGTCATTTAACTCAATGAAAAGTCTAGTGGAATAAAACAGAATTTTGATTCAATTTACAAAATAATATAGTTAGTATTGACCGGTACGTACGAAAGATGTGACGTCACACGGTGGATATTGATAATCCGAGTGTTTTTCAACAAGCCCAACATTTAACGCCAATATCTCCGAAAGTATGTGGATTTTTTTCTTAATTTTTTAACATCCCAAAAAAACCCGTTCCTGGCATGCCCCACTACCTTATTATGATGAAGATCGTTAAAAATATATGTAATTTTAGTATTTAATGATATTTACAAAATAAAAAATTCTTACAAATATTTTTTCATTTTCAATTTAGAGTATTAAAACTATGCCGAGAAACGGAAATGCCACTTCATTTTTTAACACACTTCACAGCCACATATTTTTATTATTTCTTTTCAATAGAGATTCGTTAACGGAATAGGTGTCACATAAATATTCTGATTATTTTTAAATTAAGCTAAACGCTTGCGCCATGAAAATATGACTAATTTGCTAGAATAAGGGTCGAACCCCTGACTACTGGATCACTAGGCGAGTGTCTTAACCACAGGACCAACAAGCACAACTTGTTAACCAAAATGTTATTATCTCGTCACTTTTCATCATATTTGTGAACGTTTATTAAATTTAATGTAATAATTTAACATAATAACTAGTTACACACTAGATTAATGAATTAAATTCATAATTTAGATGAACGTTACTCGGCAGATGACTTAATTAAAATACATCCCTAGGATGACACGTGGTTTAATTACGCGCGAGTTAAATATGCGTAATTCAAATCTTCATTAAAGGATTATTACTCCTGATATAGTATATATCTTTATCTTTTCATGTTTCTATACCATACATACAGTATTCTATACGATAGAGTACTAATAATTAATGAAAAAACTTGGATTGACGCTAATATATATACAAATGAGGATGTTAATATCATAAAAAAGTGGACGGATGATAACTTACTATCAATTAATACTGATAAAACATACTTTCTACGATTTGCTATTCAACAGAATAACACTCAAATTAATATTCAAATTCACACCAAAGCCTGTATTCAAGAAGACTCTTGTGACCAATGTTCATCAATTTAAGAAAAATATTGTATTAAGTACCTAGGAATCATAATAGATAACAAAATCATATGAAAAAAACATATTACTAATCTTACAAACAAAATATGGAAAACTGCCTACATATTTTTAAGACTCGGAAACGTCTCATCACTTACAAATTTGAAAATGATGTATTACGCGTTTGTACAGACACATTTAAATACGGTATTATTGGATGGGGAGGAGAAGATAAAACTTCAATATCATAATTAGAAATCACTCAAAAAATGATAATAAAAATTATTCTAAAAAAAGACTATCCAAGTATACAACTCTTCACAGATTTCAAAGTAAAGTAGAATTCTGATCTACAAGATTTAGAGACCAAATTGATTTTCCAAAACTAAAATACACCACAACCCAAAATTACTATATGTATTAAGGTATTAAATTTTTTAACAATCTCCCCATCACAATTAGAAAAATTACAGACTACTTTAAATTTGTATCTGAAGTAAAAAAAAAATGTACCCAGACTAACTGAAACTCTCGTATATACTCCTCTACACACGAGTCTACTCTAATAAAAAATAAATATTAAAATAAATTATATATATATCCTATTGATTATTTTTAAAATGTATTATATTTTCTAATATTAAAATAATAAAAAAATACTTTTTTAGAAATTTATGCAAATAAGAAATCTGAAAACATTTTGTCCTAAATAAAGAAATATTTTTTAAATTCTACAAAACATTGAATCCGCGATTTCAAGATCATGGTATGTAAGGCACGGAGATATTGTTTTGTTGTGAATTTCAATTTTAGTTAAATAATAATCTGAAAACGTGTACCACGAAATAATTCAAAATATAATAAAATGGGTGCAGTATGCATACGCCACGATTCCGTGTTGCATCTTTCTCGCTTTGGGTGGTAATGCGGGTATTGTATTATGTATGGCCTGTCTCGAACTAAGCCCGTTATTTCATTAGCCCCCATAAATAAAAGTGTGGCACATTTTAACCACACCTGCCCTAAAGTGGTTCATCACAATAACAAAGTATATTAATTAAGTTTTAGTAATTGCGTATATAAAGAATCATATATTGTTAATATTCTCTAAAAAAACATAGATTTATAAAAATATATATTTAATGACATCTATAACTTTTAACGTTAGAAAATAATCACCGATTTATACGAAACCATGCAAATAAGACACAAAATATTTTAAATTATTTTAAAACACACACGATAAGTGAACTCAACTCACTGAATACCGAATTTTGACACCCTTTTATTAATGAACTGATTAGATTTGGTAAAAATACTCCTGTGTCGTACTGGTGCACGGTATTATCATTTTGGGATATAACTGATTTTGTGGATACAATAACTGCAGTAGATTTCGTAAGTTTCCTAGTCACAAACATTGATTAAGTTTTTCCGAAAGTTCGATTTGAAAAATTGATTGCTCCGTATTGGCCGTAGAGAAAAACATTAATTATAGAAAAATGGTAGAATACCTGGTGGGTACCGCAAAATGAGAAAAATCATTTGCTTTTATATACAGACGAAATCAACATGATTTTTGTTTAATTAAAATCATACTGCTTTGTTTTTTGCCTCTTCTTCACACGAAAAGTATCTTAATAGATAAAATAGAGCCATCTCAGTATCCATAAGATATAATATCATATAATACAGCAGATGGCCTCTCCAGTGTATATAAACAATTAAAATGCAGATGATAGCGGAATCAGTCTCCGTATAAGGAAGCCATAAGTTCAACGTATTTTATGGTGTACAACACTGACTTGAGGAAATATTAACATATATTATTTAATGGAATTTTTAATTTATCTTAAAAATGAAATAAAATTAAAAAATAAAAATAATATTTCTAAGTATTCATATTCAGGATAATTTCTGCTCCGATGTTTCCTAATTATACGGAGTGTAATGGGATAATGATAGCAACACACCGAGCGATGAATAATAATTATGGTCTAGAAAAAGGAGATGTTTACATTTAGATTCGACAGCTAATTTATACAACATTTCACATTTCGGAAGACACCCTCAATTTCATTCATTGATTGCCCGGTGAGTACGGTGTCTTATCAGATCAAAATTGTAAAAACAGTTTCATCAAATTCATTAAATGGTTTAATGCCAGGTGTGTAATATAAGGCACGTTTGTTACGGTTGACCCGTGGGTAAGGTATCTTAAATTGTGCACACAATCATTGGTTGCGTACTGCCAAATGCCTACTATTTGAAAATTGAAAATTGCTTAACACAATCAAGATTACCCGGAACGTAAGGCATAATATATGTCAATTGTAAAATCTTTTTTTTTCTTTTTAAAAAAAAAAATAGAGATGCGTACACGGAATACATGTCACATCAATATTCTTACTATTTTCAAACTAAATTAAACGCTTGTGCTATGAAAATAGGACTAACTTACTGGTGTCCTGGAACGAGGCGCACACTCCCGACCACTAGATCACTAGGCCAACGTCTTGACCACCACACCAACAAGCTACTCAAATTTTTAAATAATAATCAGTAAATAACAAAAAAATTGTAAACGAATTCTATTAAATCTTATAACTATTGATTGGTAAATCAGTGGCGTGCGAACCTTCGGTTGTCTGATGTTATCTTTAGATTTTTTAAAGAATGTACAGTCAGTCAATCAATAAACTAGTCTTTAGCACGATAATTTTAATTTAGAGCTGTCCAATTATTATATTTATATTTATTTTATTGCAGATACCCTAAAATAAATTATTTAGAACATTGTCAGCTTATAGAATATTAATTCATCCTGTACTGGCGTACGAAGTACAGATATGGACTCTTACATAGGAGATTGTATTGAAACTAGTTAATACACAAATATAAATATCGGATATATCACTGAACGACAGGAGGACCAACGAGTGGATAAGACAAAAAACAAAGGTTGTACTTGACGAACTGCCAGCGACGGCAAACTGAAGAGGGATTATGTTGTGGATCATGTGAGAGAAGCTTAAGAAGTTAACGAGAGATGAACTGGGAAATCCTGCAGTAGCATCCATGTCTGGACAGTAGAAGTATAGATCAGTCGCAAATTAATTAATTGGTTAATTTATTTATTAATTTATTAACGCCCTTATGGGCTTTTAAAAAATAGGTTTGGTATAAAACATAATAAAAAACACATGAGCAGCTACACAAATAGCATGAAATATATATATATATATATATATAGAATAGAAAAAATAGATATTAAAAAATAAGCAAAACAAACTATAAAAAATAAAGGTTCAAGACAGAAAAAATAATAAGTTTTAGGTTTGACACAGAATGGCTGAGTATCAAAATCAAATGGCTGAGGTATCAGAATGACTGAATATTGAATGCGATGGATAGACGATCTGAAGAGACGTACTGGCCTTCCATGGATGAGATCGGTATTTGAAGTAGGCCTAGACAGAAAGCATATTTCATCCTAGTTGATATTCACAAAGATCCTAATTGCCTGAGTCACTCGCGAACCTCTTAAATGATCTATGTTAAAATTCGATTAACGAAATTTAACAAATTTGAAATACAAATAATCAATAATTAGATAACACAAATAACCGATAATTATTTTCCGTTAAATTTATACAGCCGGTACATTTTTTCAGAAGTTATTCAAGTCTACATACACATCTTATCGTCCATTAGTAATACAATGAGAATTAATCAGTTCAGCCACTCGTTCCATAGAAAACACGATTGATGTAAATGCTATTTGCATAGTAAGTGCATTTCTGACAATCTATAATTTCCAGACAACGATTAAATTAACATAAGTAATTTATTACGTTACTTGAAACATTGATTGAGACTTCCGGTTCCAAATTGTTATTTAAAAAAGAGATCAAATTAATTTTAAATTGGTTTCAAGAACTATTAAACAATATTAATTTTATTATAAACAATTTATGGACTGATTGAGCAATAAAGAAATTAAAGAATTTAAAAAATATATTTATATTTCTGGCCACCAAATAATATTTGGATTCTAAACGGCAAATATAATCTTAATTTTAGCAATATTTCTATCTCTCTTCTAACATACGTATAATTTAATTGACAAACTTATTGTAACTATAACAGCCATCAGTTAAAAAAGGATCAAAAATTATATTTAAATGTTAAGGAATTCTGTAACAAACATTAAACTAAAGAACTGGAGAAGGTTCACTGAATACGGTGGATATCAAAGTGTTTAAGAATATGGAATATATTGTTTCTAATCGATTTGTGAAACAGTTAAGAATACACGTAAAGTAAATATGATTAACCAAAAATTTGGTCGTATGGACAGATTAAGTGAAGGAGTATAGGAAGAGATGTCAGAACAGAAGAGTGTTAAGTTCTTATGAATACAAAAAATCGATATTAATTATTAAATATAATATTTTGCCCAAAGCAAAATATATCTATAAAGAAAATAAGGTTTTTTGTTATTAGGATGGTTACTAAAATATCTACAGTTTAATAAAAATATTACATTTAATTCAAACATCTAATGCATCATTTTGGATAAAGGTGTACTCGTACTTTCATTTTTCCTGTTTGAAATTATATTACATAAACTTTCAAGATAGGACTAATAGTTAAACTTCTCGTGTTCTTGCTTAAGTGTCACCTAAATATAATACTAAAGGATGTTATTTGTCACTTTAATATTGCTAGAGAAAAAAGTTATAATAGAAAGAGATGAAAATAAAATTGTTGATTTTCTCGCATTCAAGACAAATGTCAATAATAACTCTATCTAGAGTCCTCTCCACGTTTCATATTATGGAATGAAATAAAATATGTGTTGTAATTTGAATTAATTCATTGAAAATTAAATAATTTATTGAAGTAGGGTTAAGGTAAATTTAATCTATCATAACTCTTTAACGGTGCATCAAATTTACTTGATTTTTACAATGTTAGATAAGTAATTTATCCTGATCTAAATGTCTTTGCAAAATAAAACTATTTGAGGTCTGGTTTAGAAAATATTGCCACGAAAGCGAGAAACTTCTGAGTTGCTCAACCTACTCCATGGGTAGGGTAAGTTGAGCAAGGGTATGGGGCAAGTTGAGCAATGGAAAGAATAGACTCAATAGTGATATGGAAATTGCATAAATCTCCAATAAAACTACAGTGAATAATCAAATATATACTAATTGTACAGTGAAACAATAAGCATTATTTACTTAACAAAATAAAATCAATAGCGAACAAAACATAGCTTATTATTTATTTTTGGATATTATTACACTCTTAGTACTTAAAATGTTGTAATATTATTAATTTTCAAGTATATAATAAATATAAGAATTTGAGGTTAGTAACTTATCATGAGATTAAAAATATTAATGCAGGGTTTATCATCAGTCATCATATTTATGTCAGAGAAAAGAATGAAGAAATAAGGAAGTAAAGCTGATGTTAGTACAGTGAGTAAGATTAAGAAAGGATCATTTAGGTGATTTGGTCATATGGAACGGATGAATGAGGAGAGAATGGTAAGAAAGCTATATGACGCAATTATTGATGGCACCAGAAATAGAGGACGTTCGCGGAAGACTTGGCACGACCAGGTAAACCAGTTAATGAAGGATGGTTCTGTTAGAAGCCTCAACAATTGGCGAACTTGTATGAGAAGATGTATGAATGTGGATGAGGCGAGAATGTGGATGAGGCGCTCTATCCTCTCTCCCTACCCCCGTGATGGCGTGAAACGGCGTGATGGTAAGTAAGTAAGTAAGTATCATTGTCGCTATTGCAATTAACGCAAATGTACATAGGTCAGACCAGCATTGCATTGCAGATCATTGCTTGCAAACCTGACGCTGGATCTAGTTTTGTCCAGGTAGGCTCTCAGAATTAGTTTCGCAACAAACGATCTTCAGATATTAATTTAGAATTCTTCGTCAGCGGCGTTCACGCTCTTGTGTTCGTTCATTACAGATTTTGCTGCGTCGTTCAGCTGTTGACTCGTAGTTTGAAGTTTTTCTCTTATATTTAAGGCATTTCTTAACAAAAATTAGTAAATCGCGAATTTGTCTTCTATCATACCGCTCGGGACTGGCGGAATGAAGCGAAAAAAATAAATATTAATCGAATCGATATAAATATTAAGTAAGAAATTATTGTGTTTTTGATATAAAACTTGATTTTAAATAGTGGCTGAAGCCTCAAAGCATGTGGATAAATCTAATATATTATTTTAAATCGTTTGCTTTGCTAAAAAAAGTATTTTATAAACTTCGAAAATTGATAATAAGTTGAATAGTTTATAACCCCATTCATTTTTAACGTTTGTCTCCATAATCTTGGCTTTAAGATTATAAGAAAATATATTTCGTTTATGTAAGAATTTGACATATTAAGGCAATTTTGTGGCATACGAAAAACAAATTTAATGATCTCAGTCTTTCTTATAATGCTTGAATTGTCTTAATTATGGAAAATAGTATTCAGTTTATTGGTATTAAATTTGTGTGAAGGTCCTATTTATGTGATAATATATAGAAAGTCTAATCTCGTGTATAATTTCTGATATAAATGAAAAATAAAAACCCACATTTTGTAGGTGTCAAAGAAAGAAAGAAAGAAAGAAAGAGAGAAAAAATACTATGATAAGTTTTAAAATACTTATAAAATATTATTTTAAATATTTTTTAATAATAAAAAGAGGAAATTATATGAATAATTCAATGCTTCAAGAAACGATCGCGTTCATTGGATTCTCATCAAATTACGGCGGAACAATATGCATAACCTATTAATGGAATAACATATTACTTGCTTAACTGTTTCATTGTATTCGGAGACTTCATTGTATGCTTTAAATGTTTCAATTTGCATGCACACAGTCAATAATTTCTGTTTCGGACAATTGAATCCCCATGACCCGTTTTTCAGGTGAAGCTTAATTTAAATTGAAGCATTTTATTAGAACATTTATCATACTGTACATTTATTTTTTTAGTTAAAAGTATAAAAACGAAATAAAAGTACCTTTTATGCTTTCAAATGGTTTCAAAGATCTAAAAATTTATTTAATAGAAATAATCTCCGAGTAAATCAAAAAATATAAACCACTATAGTTGGAATTTATGTTCCATCTATATTTTTGAATACTTTCAGTTGTTCATCATGATATCATAGATTGTACGTTCTTAAATAAAAAAAGAGCAGTCATCAAATCTTTTATACTTTCGAGGTTTAGAATTAATTCGTAGAACGATTATATACGTATATACTTAGGTCAATTATTCACCCCCTCATACAAGCTTTTCTACTTTCTTTAAAACTGAGATTTTCAGTATAATTTTACTCTAGGCTTTATATGTATTTATGTTGCTTTAGATAATATAATTTAAAATTTTACTATTATTATATTATTATTGTGAAACATCCATTACGCCTTGTAAAAAGTTTATAAAAAAAACGATACAATTTAGAAGTAATTTTAAAGGTACGAGAAGTTGAAAATAATAACTGTTCGATCTTTATATCTATCTAAGGCTCGCCGGTCGCCGTGTGCGCACAATATGAACCCGATATAGAATGGTTCCTGTCTACTACCTATCCACTACTCCATCCCTGTATACCAGTACACGATCGTATCTGTGGTTGTGTTCTCTATGATTTTTTGTATTAGTTGAAGTTGTACCTTCGAACTGTCAAGTAAACATTTATCATTGGGTGCGTTTATTGCCGCCAAGTTCATAGTGGAAACGAATTGTTGGCTTGAATTATCGTCCTGATGTGTGGGGCCGATAGTTTATTGTATGTGTTTTGATTCCTCGCTATCGTGCGTGCTGAAACCGGCACATTGTGCAATTGTGAATGGTGTTGTTTGATACTTTTACGCGATTACCAAAAGTGTATGTTCAAGTGTAATTCGCGCTGAATAGCATTGTACGTGTCCTGGAGCCAGAAGACCTGAGCATGTAGTGGAAGAAGATACCGAAGGAAGCATTTCACAGGTGGGTCGTATTTTCTGGTTCTGGTTGTTCTTCAGCCAGCCTTGGTCCCTATTTCTGTTCAACTCTCGAATTCCTTCTACCCTTTCCGCATCCCTTATTTCCCCACCCCCTCGTGTAAACAATAGTATTATTGTTTTGTTAAGTACTGAATAATAGCTGCATTTAAAATTAATGAACACAATTCTTATTTAATATGAGATGAATATCTGACTTAGGAAATTTTATATTTAAAATAAAAAATTTATAATTTATTATTTGTCAAGCTGCTTTAAATTTTTAAATAATGGGGGGTAAGATCAAACGCGCATTGGTAAACTCGGCTCAAGGAGTTAGTCGATACCGAGTCAAGCCCCTACGTATAGAGGGCGTTTCAATAAAAGCATTTGCACACATATAGCTAAACTCGTGGTTTCGACAATTTGTCAGCGGGGAACTTTGAAAATTAAATTTATTTAAATGCTTTCAGTCCTCCGGGACGAAATTTAAATATCACAGGGACGGAACAGGGGGGAGGGAGCGTGGCGCCCTGAGGGACGGACGGAGGCAACACCCCGCGTAGCAGAACGCTATTTACCTAATCTAATTATACGAAGAAAAGTTTTTTTTATAATTGTCCAAAGCAATATTTCATCTGAGTTTCTTTATTCAATTGAATTATCAATGTAAACATTCAATAGAGTAGTATTTAAAAAAGTCTTCCGTGGGTATTATAACTGTATGCTTTTTTTCATTCAAATTACAAAATTTTCATTTATCGTATTCAATAAATAACAGTTTTCTAAAGGTACCTATATTTAAGGATTTCGTTTAAAAAATATATTTGATAAGTTCTCAATGGCATTTAAAATCATTTTTGTAGAGATTCTGAGCTAGAGTGCCGCGTGTATCTGATATCTGTGACCAACGTATCTGAACCTATCAGATGCTCTCTTCCATCATCAGGGTTGGTACAGTAAGATCTGTTTTTTCAGTGAATTTGTGTCTTCAACACCTTTCATCAGGTAATATCTGTCAAATTAATAATTTAGGTCAGTCACAATTCTTAATGATGGTCAAATAGTTAACAGGAAACATAAAGCATTGGGTAAGTACACTAAAAATATATGTTTTCAAATAGTACAGAAAGATGGGTTGTTGGTCTAGTGGTAAGTCACTCGCCTAGCGATCAAGTGATCGGGAGTTCAAGTTTCGTTTCAGGAGAAGACCGAGTTAGTTATATTTTCATAGTACAAGCATTTAACTTAATTTGAAAATAATATGAATGTTAATGTAATATATATTATACTATTGTAGGAATCTCTATTTTTTTTTTTAAATATGTAAGTATTTCTTTGAAAAATAAAATTAAAAAAATATTATTTTTCGGAAACAAATTGAGTTGCTACCGAGACTTAAACCTGGAACCGCTCTATTGCAGTTAAACTGCACTTTTTCTGAGATTTTATACTTTTAATAATAAATTTATTTTGATTTAATTATCGAACAATTTTATGTTTGTAAAAATTATATATCATCATAATTGAAATTGACACCAATTGACCAATTGTAATAAATAAATTTTAAATATCAGTTTAATTAGTAAACACATAATATAGTTTTGGGATGGTAAAAAGTAAATATAAGAAAATTAATTTCAAATTCTTATACGTCCATCTTATTTATTACGTTAAAGTCGATCTATCTATTTATTTCGATCTGACTGGAAAATTAAGTTTTTAAATTTACCAATTTTCCCCTTTAACCCTTTTTGCGTATATCCGTAACACTGTGTACACTTTTACACGTATATGTAAAGATATATGTACATTGTGCATGTGTGTAGTCGGGAGTGTGGAGGCAGAGCGGGCAGTGGGAGCACGTACAAATAAGTAAGACTATTAAATTGTATAAGAAAAGGGGATGTTTAGTCTAAAATGAGACGAATCATCAACCATTTAATGATATAAAAATGTGCTTATTACAATAATTACAATAATAGATTACAATAATAATAATAATGTAAATTTATAATATTAATAAAATTTTAAATACGATCAATTAGAAAGATATACAGATAAAATCAATTTATCGAAATTATTTTGTTTCTCCGGAATTTGAACCAGGAACCCTTCATATCCGGGGAGTGCGCTGACCATTACACCATGTCAACATAGTAAATTAAAGACAAATTTTCAAATCTATATGTTTGAATACATTTTAATATTTTTCTAATTGATACATTTAATTTATATTAGAAATATCACAGAACTATGTAATGTAAAACTTTTCTAAAATTTAATAAAATTGTCTTGTCAAACTAGTGATATAGAGAAATATGAAATTAAATTGATTTGTTTTTATAATAAATATAAACACACCCACAATAAATAGAAATATAAAATTAAAGCAAAATATTTTTTCGGTAATGAAATAACTTTAATAATGATTCACTAACTACGGTGACGAAAAATACCCATCACCAGCCATCGTAAATTCACTGTTAGACGGCTTCTCCATGACTCTGCCAGTTTCCTCTTCTTCTATATGACTTCTTTCAATTTTGTCTACCCAACGAGACTAGGTTTTTTAGGCTCTCTGGGTAGCTAGAAAAAATACCCAATCGAAAAATAAATAAGTTTTAGAAATATCTAAATTGTCAAATCTTCAGATCATAATAATTATTGAAAGAATTTGTGATTGTTTTTTATACCACTCACAACATATTATAAATAATATTTGCAACACGATCAGGGGGTGACCGCAATAAATATGTCGATCAAGTCGAATAAACTAGGTATTATAAGAAGTCTTTATTAAAGGTTTT
Organism: Eubasilissa regina; assembly: GCA_022840565.1. NCBI lineage: Eukaryota > Metazoa > Arthropoda > Insecta > Trichoptera > Phryganeidae > Eubasilissa > Eubasilissa regina. The sequence goes on along the minus strand of JAINEB010000025.1, from coordinate 2,406,766 downwards.
CAAAATAATGAACTTAATGAGAATATGTATGAAAATAGAAAGAAACAATAGTAGAAAAGGAACAGGATGGTGAAATGGTGAAAAAACCAGGTAAATAATTAAATACTCGTAACATTGATATTATGTGGTCTGAATCGTTGGCTGCGAACTGAACCATGAAGGAGTATTCTGGAACATTGTGACATGACGGTCTAGTGGTTACGATACTCGCCTAGTGTGGTTGGGGGTTTGAGTTTCGTTCCAGGAGGTCATTAAGTAAGTTCTATTTTTTTAGTTTAGTTTGAAAATAGTAAGAATATTGATGTAAAACGTATTCCGTGTACGCATCTATATTTTTATTTTTAAAAAGTAAAAATAAATAGTCTGCTATAATAAATAGCCATAAAATCTCAAGATGTTCCTAAACATGGCTAAAAAAATTGTAGATACACTATATTTATGAGACTGAGCACAATATTGTAAAGATATTTCCAATGAAACAATATTTAAGGACAAACTTTTCATTTTTTGATTTGGAAATGACAGACTCTTCGAGAGTAATTTATTACAATTTTTAAGAGTGTTTTAAGTTGTAATTTCGCGATTATATACCTACATAATAAACCATATTAAAATTTCAACAGTAACTAAAATTTCTGTACTGAAATATTCCAGTATGGTTAATAGATCGGCCCGAAACAAATGAGGGATGATATTCGAGTGGGTTGTGTATTGCAGTCACCCCTTCTGTATTTTGTTTGCATTTTGTATGAGCTTTTCATTTAGAAAGGATCGCATCGTCCCGCGGATTTTCACAGATTAAGAGTACGATTTAAATCAAATTCGCGTGGCGCAGTTCACAGCGTCACACAATATTAGCAAACTAATAATACCCACACGTCCCCACTTGTATAATAAACTAGAATTTTTTTTAAATATAACTTTAGTTTAAATTCGAAAATAGATTTGTATGGCCCTGATACAATACCACTTTTATAAATCTGATATTTATTTTATCTTTTTTATGTTAAGTGACCTGGTATGTAACTGTGTAGCTAGGATATATCTAAAGAGGTAAAATGGATTGCACTTTGACAAGATAGCTTTTTTCATGTAATATAATAAAGGAAAAAATGCAGTAAACTAATTTTATAAAAATATACAAGTGGAATATAATAAAGATAATATATAAAAGATCATGTAGCCCACGTAAATATCGTGGGCATTTGTTTTTATAAACAAAAAAAAATTGTAGACAAACAAAATATTTTTAAACAGAATAAAAGTAAATATAAATATATTATTTTATACTTAACAGATAAGCAGAATAAAAGTAAAAATATATATATTATTTTATCTATGGGTTCACTAATTATCAAAATGTTCATTCATAAAATAATTGTTAGGGAACCAGCTAACGTTAAATAATCTCATGTGGTTATATATAAAGTTTAAATACTTAAACAAATTATTAAAATGTTCAAACCTACCTCTAACATTACAAATAGGGATACCGCTTTTAAAATAAAATAACAAATTAAAAATACAGCTACGCGTATTTATTTGATGATGAAATATTAATTTGTGTTTTAATATAAAACGTATTTAAAAATAAAAGTTACAACTTATAAAGGGATCTGAATTTAAAAAAACATTACATTCATCAGCTCTGAATAAAATATAGAATTATTCATATTTACGGGTATCTACTAGTTTCATGACACGGTGTACATAAATGATATTTACAAATAATACGATGTCAATCAAAATTGAATAAACAGTGCATCACAATAAAAAATAATCTTGTTCCTCTCGCGAGTCGTCATATCAAATCACGCATGTTCGAGCACTGATAAAATCCTCTCAAATCAAATTAATATCGTATGTGTCATTATTATCGCGCGCCTAACCGACATTATAAAATCAGCCATAATAAAAATGAAACATTTCATTGGCGGAACAATAACATCAAATTGCTTCTGGTCTCTCCCATCTGGCCAATAACGGCGGGTTGTTACTTCTGGGGTTCCGCAGGGATCGGAAATCAGATTTCACGGTAAGCAAATTTAGACGATCAAAATTGTAAATCAAATAATACGGCACTTGAAAATTAATAAAGTGACGACTGTAAATTTAAATCATGGGAGAAAGTATTCGGGGGTGTTACAAATTGCACGGTTTCGGCTAACTGTCAAATGTCCCGCCCTTCGGCGATGGAGGGGCTGCGCTGTACGCTGTGACCCGGGGCACAAATCTAGTTTAGCACTTTCAATAGAGGTGGATGTAGTGCACGGATCAGGTTTGTGCCTGTTGTCGTTCAACTGTACACTCCTTTCCAGTTATTTATTAATATTACCGATTATAAAATTATATATCTTTAACTCGTGCTGATGATGATACTGACCCTTTGTGTGCGGGATTGTGTCGTCAAAATAATACCTGTTCGTGGTAACAAAAGTATTTATTCTGAATGCTTCGATATAATGTAGTACAGGTCATTTATAAGATGTTTATAGTTCAATGGTTCAGAGGCCGCACCAATCGTAGCGCGATACATTTATCTCTTTTACACACTAATCATCGTGCCAACCTACACGTACTTTTACATTCGTCCCATAGATACATCATATAAAAAATAATATATATTTTGTTTTTTCGTCGTCATCGTCATTACGTTTTCTATCCACTATTGGACGTTTTCTGTTATATCTACTACTCTTGTCTATTCTCTTATCCACATATATCTTTTCCTGTCACTTCGTGAGATGCCCAACATATATCTTTATTTTTTTTCTTAAGGAGAACACATTATTGTTTGAAGTTGCATTATTTAAGTACATAGTTTTGTGATATATGTATATGTATAAATATATGTATATATATACATATATATATATATATATATATATATATATATATATATATATATATATATATATATATATATATATATATATATATATATATATATATGTATTTTAAATACAAAATAAATCTATTTGAAAGTGAAACATATAGGTTCGAAAATTTGTCATTAATTTACTATGCTGACATGGTGTAATGGTTAATGCACTTTCCCAGAGAGGAAAGATTCCTGGATCGAATCCCAGTGGCCACAAAAGATAATTTGATTTTATTGATACATTTAATTTGGATAAAAAATATCTCTTTCTGCCTAACACTGCATTCCGTTCTGAAGGTCATATGACACATATCATATGACTATACAGTATTTAAAATTATATATGATACATACAATTAATATAAAATTGGCTTTTAAGGTAGAAAATATCTCTTGAATTCATAAAACTCACTTTTGCTGAGACGTAAAATAATAAATGCCGTTACCTACATCAGACTTAATTTTTTTGCTAAATTGAATGCACCAACAATCAGTAATTAATAATTAAACATTGAATTGAAAGTAGTTAACAAGAAAAGATAGGTATAAAATAATTTTAAAACAAAATACAAAGCTGATAAATTTATACAAGAAGTGCATATCTTAAAATTAAAATTATTACATTAATGTACCAACATTACATTGTTTCATACATTTAAAGTTATGACGGTGTACATGTTTTAATAACAGTTTATTAAATATCAGATTAACTTAGTATATCAAATTAACGTAATAAGTTTATCAACGTCAAAAAATCTCTCTACGCCACGTTTAAACGTCTGAGATATAAATTTGACGCCATTTCTAAAAGTCTTTGACATAAATTTGAGCAAAACATAGAGTGAGCAATCAAGATGTGGAGAATAGCTAAAACTTTAGGAAACACAGTTTCGCTACATTGCCGCCAGTCAAAAGGGGAAACAGCCTAGCCAATTTCACATAATGTGTTCCATTGTAAACATACTTCCCCCAGTTTTATATTACCGCCCGCGACTGACGGACCTGGGGTGTTCCAGAATTGAATAGCGTTCAGGCTGCCAAACGCGGCGCGGTTATTATGTGCTAAAATTTAATTTGGAAACGGGCTCGGCAATTTGTAATGCAGCATCCGCAGCGAAGAACTGTCAGACTTGAAAAATAAGCATTAAAATAGTTACATTTTTCCCTCTCTTCTTTGAGGCAATACTCGTATTAGTCACGGACCGAACATGTCGTTCATATCACTGAAATGAGTTTGGATATTTATATTAATTTGTTTATTTTACATTTTGGTAGATGTCGGAAATTAACCCACCCAGTCACGCTGTTTGTAATAATACTGCATATTAAAATTTATTTTCCGGCAGCTATTCAAATTCTCACACAATTAAAACTAATACAAATTAAATGCATCAATTGGAAAGATATACAGCAAAATCAATTTTGTTGAAAAAAAAAATTGAAACCAGGATCTTTTTCTATCTCAGGAAATACGCTATAGTTACACCACGTCAACCGAGTAAGTTAAGGACAAATTTTCGAACCTATGTGCTGCAGCTCTTTCAAATTGATAATCTGTTATTACATTTTTAAAAAACTATAAATTTCATTCATTCATCAAGAAATCTCAAATATCTTTGATTAATATACGCTAGGAGACGCCAGAGATTAAATTAATTCATTTTTATTAAATTTGTATAAACTTTGATACAACTTATATATTTTTAAGGAAAACGCATTATTATTGTGAAGTTGTAGTTTTTCAGAACATAGTTCTGTGATATTCACGAAGGTCCAACGTGGATGCTGATACTGAGTAAATTTAATATTCTCCTAAAATCATTCAAATCTAAATCATAATATTAAGTATCATATATAGCGAGAAAATGCACTGAATTTTTAGACTGCGCGTATATCAGTGGCTCGTAAACATAGGGGGATGTATAGTCCCACATACCAAACATCACAAAATGTTAACACCGACTTACTAAAAGATAATAACCACAGAGGTTTCTGAGTTTGCATAATATTATCTCACTCAGTAGATCTTCTGTTAATATGCACTCTCTATTTCATCAGTACAGTTTTGTAGGTGACTAAAAAAAACGCAAGGATGAATGAATATACGAAAAATAATATAATCGAGTACAGCCAGTCTCTTTAAATGCAGTCATTCGATTCTGATTGATGATCTTGCTTTATAAAGGTATTTCTATAATACGATAGAAGAGTGCGCGAGAGCACCTATCTAAAATCTGTATAAGTTGCCTAACTTTCAATTATAAGCTGTTGAATTATTCAAAATCGATTGTAGACTCTCTCTTTGTTTTGCTGTCTTATTTTAAATAACTACGGTGTATTAAGTAACTGTAATAGATGTTCGGTAAAACGCTCGCGGCTTCAATTTCCATAGAAGTTATATATAATTTATTTTTGCATTAGAATTTATTTAGTGCAAAATGACGTAATATAAATAACAAACTCTTTATTTAATCATAATATTAAATTGTTTTAGTAATCCGGCCGCTCCTATTCAAATTAAGTTGATCTTCTTAAAATATTCACTTTGCGAAATTTAGTTGTTTCATTGATGTGGGATTCGGGTGAGCACCAGAGGTAATATCCTTCCCTTGTTACAATCATAGGCCGTTTCTCCTCCATATGCTAATAGCGGCATATTCAATTTCATGCGCAAGAAGTGTTCGTCAGAGCCTTTCAATGGTACTGAGAGGTTCTTACGCCGTTGTAATTCTCGGCAATGATAAAATTCACATATTTTTTTCAGAAATATTACTTTTTTATACGCTATCTGCATTATATTAACTTATATATACAGATGATTCTGTTTAATTAGGCCGCCGGTTAATCGAGGCAGCCGCTTATTTGGGCCAAATGAAATGGAAACCAATCCTAAGAACTAACAGTAATTTACATCGCTTAATTGGAACAACATTCCGCTTAATTGGTATAATAAATTTATGAACACAATACATATTACACGCATAACTTCAATGTTTACCAATGATTAGTGCAAAAATGTCCCTTTTGCAAGCAATATGCTAATGTTGCTGACAATATGTAATCTGCAAGCAAATGTCGCTGACAGTTGTCGAGCTACAAAAACTAACATAATACAAAGTTTCTTTACTATTGGCGACTTTAAATATTCCTGTATAGTTCCTACTGTTAATCATCAAGAATTTTCGACAATAGATAATAATTTACTATCTTACGACGAAAATGCAGATTGTGAGGATGCAATTGTTAAGATATTTAATAATGTATATTTAAAGAAAAATATTCATTGTCTAATTTTACGCTTGTTTTGATTAATTGGGGCAGCCGCTTAGTCTCGGTGTGTCTCAATTACGTGGAATTTACTGTATTAATACTAATATCAATTTTTACATCATATATTCATACCAAAATTTACAACTTTGTTATTTCTGTTTTCTGCCTAGAATGCTTAATTATTATAACAAGATCTTATCCTTTAACTATTTAATTTGGTTATATTCTTCATAAAATAGGCTTAAAAACGAAATTGTACCATACTTAGTCAAATTCGTTTATAAATGCAACACATACCATCATGTTTGCACTGCTTCGTAAATATTTGTTGCGAACGCCTTACACCACCGTGCGTCACGTGTTACAATCTTTAACGCCAATAGCTTAACATTCATGTTTAATTTTTGTCTGTTCTATTGTACTTTAATACATACGGGTCATTAAAAGACCTGTTGATAATATGTTTTATCATAATGAAATAAAATGGTATTAAATGGCGTTCGATTTTTTATAAAGGCGTATTTCGCTTATTGTTAAAATTGAGTTACGACTGGGGTTACATTGCCCTAACACATGTCCATAATCCATTTGAATAGCCATATCTATTTTATTCTAATGAAGTAATATTACATAAAACATTTTGACGTAATCTTCCTTCTTACAAATGACAGTAATAAGTAATATTTAAAGAATAAATACACTTCACATTGTTTTTAAATCTAAAAATATCGGTAGAAATCGGTAAGATTGTTTTTTAAATCATTTTTCAATAGTGAAGAATTTCACAAAATTTGTTAGTACGAATATTGTTTGTTGTAAAATCAAAAAATTCGAGATAAGCCTCTGTGAAAGATTGACAACGAAATTAACAAACTGAGATGAAAAAATTATCCGTGTAAATTTCTAATTCTAACTAAAAGTCGCTCCAAAATTAAGTTTGTCGGAACTGACTAATATTTAACCGTTACCTCAAAATTAACTTTCGATCCATCTGAGAAAATCGCTATTAAGGTTTCATTTATTACTGTACTGATTCTAGGTTCACTATCATTAAAATTAGCCTAAAATTATAAATTTTAGGCTAATTTTATTTTTCGTGGTATGGTAAAAATAATATTGAAGGATTTGTTTATTTTCGGCTAAATTAAAAAAATATATTTGTCGGTTGATTCCTTATTATTCGATGCAGTTACTATGAAATATTGTTTAAAATAATAATTATTCTTACATTAACACTATACCGTCTTGTACTATAATAGTAAGCAGAGAAAATAGAACACTATTATAACTATAATTAAACAGTTAAATTAATTACTTTCGAAACAATTTTTAAGGTCAGCCTGTCGACTAAAATAAATTTATTTTTAACCATTCAATTTATTAATAGTTATCGAACAAAATGGTGGACAGAATTTGAAATATTAAAGTAATATGTGTTTATTTAAAGAATTGTTGAACTCAGCTCCCACGCGTTTAAGAATATCAACCTAAAATATGTATTGATATTTAATTCATGCAGGATGCTCAAAATTGAGTTTCTAAAAGAGTACACTAATACTTTGCTTTATGGCCTAGATACGACTAGAGAAAGTTGGCCGTAAAGCGAAACATAACGAATAATTTATTTTGATACAAATCGTACGAATTCTACAGGACCCATTCCACTTAAAAAAAAAAAATAATAATAAAAATTCTAGTGTATCAGTTAATATAATAATTACTGACGACGGTTGCTGCGAGTCAGAAATTAAATGACGCATACGTATGGCGAAAAGTATGTTCATATTTGACAAAATATGGAAAGGGATTTAGGCTTGAAGACATGCGCTATAAAAAAATGTTTAATAATATATAATTTTACAAAAATGACTAGATTAAAATATAAGACAACACGATATAGCAAAAAAAAACAGATGGTGCCACAAAAATTTATTTGACAAATTAATAAATAAAAATCGAAAAATATACATATTGAATATATATCAATTATGGGTAGGCACTTGAAAAACTAGATTAATTTAATAGTATGGTGAAACAGACCTGATAGTTTAAACAAAATTGTGTGTGATATGTTGCGTATCTACTGTATCGAGATTATTGAGAACCCGAGAAAATTGTTATGCACAGACTTCTATAGCAAGACTGCCTACATTACATTAGTGTAAAGCAATGCATATAACGGCACGATAATTATATTCACGGTAGTTCAAATGGCAGTTACATTAAAAGATTATTTGATACATAGTGACCGTGCGTATATTATAGGGTACTTAATTTAAGCCTGCGACCATTTTGGTTATATACATTAGCTTGGTCTAACGTATAATCTGTAGAATATGTAATCAAAATTAATATTTTTTAAAATCAAAATTCTTTAACATATTGATAATTTATTTATTCATTGCATTGCATTTTTTTGGAAGTGGTACTTTCACATTGGAAACTTAATAACTAAATACATATATACATGTAGTATTTCTCAAAACCAGTCTAGAATGCGAGTGAAATAGAGACATGCATCATACATTGATAGATTCATGTAAATAGAATCATCAAAAATATAAATAAATTTAAAAAAAAATGTTTTAATAATAATATTACTGTACTTTTAGCATAAATTTACAAATAAAAAAACAGTATTTATTGCTTATACATTATCTGATTTTTTATTAGTATACTACTGCTTTTTAATTTTTTTTTATAAAGAAATTTTATATTATAATTTTAAATTTATCTTAAAGTCATCACCATAAATCAAGATACTTATTAATTGGGGGGTTCAAAAATTAATATAATACAAGTTTATTTTAATAACGTACGAATTATGTACATCAAGGGTAGTTATAAAATTATCTCATTTGTAATAAAATTATTAATTTATTGATACTTATAAAATGATCACTTCTTTCAGAGCAATTTTGCAGAAATGTCTATTTGCCTCCGCCACGTCGTTATTTACTTGGTCACATTGCCTAGTAGATAAATAAGTAAAACTTTTCATAATTTTATAAGAAAACTCATAACTTTATTTGTCATATTATTTTGACGAGGATTCATACTATAGTCGTGTAATAAATAGATGTAAGAAAGTAATATTATTCCCGTAGGAAATAAAATATCACGAAATGTTAATTGAATTAATATTTTACGTCACATTTATAGCCTTCGCTAACGAGCTCGAGCATCCAGACTTGGACTGTCTCCAGGCACAGTCCCTTCATGAGGCACAAATTGTCTTTGTTATTTATCCTCTTCCAAATTATTTACTGCTGTTTTTATTAGTGAATAAATATATGAACTGAGCATTTTTCCTGCGGGGTAAATATTTTCAATCTTACTTCGGTATTTGGAGGGTTTATTGCGTGAGAGAGGAGGGAGAGAATATGATATACATGTTACCGGCAAAGCATACAAGACTGGTGATATATATAATTCCTAGGTATTTTATACAATGCCAAAAATTTCCAGGCAAAATATGAAAAATCTTTCTGGCATAAATATAAAGCCGATATTGTTTTCGGCGTGAAATTCGTAAAATTTGGGTAATGTTGCCAGGACCCTCATCATACATTGGCAATTCATTGATCTTTAGATTAGGTTAGGTTAAGTCAGTTAAAATTAACCCATCTGCATATCAATTAACAAGAACAAGCACGAATATATTTTTCAGCAGCCTGGAGATAATGGAAATTGTTCAGATCTACGCTAAAAAATTCTTTACTACATATTCATCATTAAGGACATCTGGGGTTTCCATAGAAATGCCCAAAATACTAGGGTTTCAGAGGAGAACAATTTAGCAATTCCTAAGATGTGCACCACATAGGGCAAAAAAGCAATGTTTTGTAGCATCCAAATTGTATAATTCTCTCCCTGAATACATAAAAAATATTAAGCAATACAGACTTATTAAAAACTTATTAACTTACATACAGATTACAGCAAAAACTTATTAAAACTGAACGTATGTTCATAGCACGGTCACCCCTTCAGTATGAACACATACAGAGTCAAAATTTTAGACCCAATACCAACGAGTGAGTGCATGTGTGTGTGTATTAAATTAAATTGTACTATATTATTTAAAGTTGTTAAAATGTGTATTATCCTTACAAAATTCAAGTTAGTCTCAATATCAAATATTGCATCATATTTTGTTACTTACACCTTATATTTTTTCTGTTTTCTTTCTTCTCACTTAATCTAGATTTATAGTTAAAAAACCAATTATGTATAATATGATTGTTGGTTAAAAATGTAAAATATTTGCCTTAGCACGGGCGAAACCTAGAGAAGCAGATATTAACATACGAAGTGTACAAAACATATGATGTGAAATAAATAAATAACTTCTAGAGATGTATTTATTTCTTTAAATATAGGCGCAAAATCTAATCTTTAAATACAACATTACCTCCATAAATATAATTTACGAGTAATTGTATAAAAAATGGGAAAAAAAGTATTAAATCGCTATTTTAAAAATAACTTACTGTGTATCGTAAATTACTCTCTCTCTTAATGAGGCTCTCAATATAAAAAAGCTTAAAGGTTAGTAAGGAAATATATAATTTAACCAACTGCTTACTGCGGATGAGAAGACCAGACTTCGATGATCAGTTATTCAGATCCGACTCTGTAGCTTGTAGACTTGCTTAGCTTCCAGTATGCTTTTGCAAAGGGGCAGCTTTTATTATTTTCTGTATTTTCTGCTCTGGCACCTTACAAGAAAATGTCTAGGTTGTTAACAAAAGTATAATAGCGTAACTCACGTACGAGTATACCACCGCTCTAATACGAAATGCGTTTTCTCGTTTTTAAGCGCACTAAGCCGTTTTTTATTTTTTTTTTTTACTCAATTTATTTTACTCAAAGAATACGCAAGAAATAATGAAATAAATCGAATTGACGTACTTGTTTACAGTAAGATAGTAGGCGAATGTCTTAGACGGTAATTTAGTCCTTGTCTATGGAGCCCAACAAATTAATTATATTTTTTATAGCCCAAGCTCAGTTTGAAAAATTGACTTGAGATTTAAGAAAAAAATAATGTAAAATATTTTTGCTCGCTGGGCTTGCGTACGGCCATGACTGCTCTGGTAAGACGAAGAAGTAGATTTTTTATTAAAAAATATTTTGTTTTTTATTTCTCTCCTAAATTTGTTATATACTGTCGGTCGTCTAGGCTATGACGGTAACATGTACGTGTATATATGTATATATATATATTTACACAATACTCCCAGCGCTTATTTGTTTTTATGTCAGTTTACTAACTTGGGCAATTACGCAGATTGCGTAAGAGTGTTCCATTTATAGACTTCCCATTTTGAAATATTAGACAGTAAACTTAGCATTTTACTTTGCTTTCGAAACTTTCCCGAGATAAGTACACTTGTTATCTGTTTCGCCTGTCAAAGTACTTGAATAATAATGAACGAAAGGAGATAGGACGGTAAGCAAGTTGTTTTGTTTTTGAAAAGCAACGTTTTATAAGAGTTTTCTTTTATGACCCGACTTCTGAAACTCTGTAATTGAACAAAATATTATTAGAAGAATTTTCGCCCAAGGAAAATATGAAGTCATCATGGACTACTATTATTGACACGAAAAATGAAATTTCTGTAATAAATAAATAAATTTGATTGAAAGATTTTTAAGAGACAGCGTGTAGATTTTATTAAACCGATCAATTAACTAATAAACCTATATTGTTAATTGGAAGTTTTTGGTGGAAATTTTTGATATAAGTTTATCTTGTGCAATCCACAACCTAATACCTCACTGGTAACGTCATCAAACCACACACTTCTAATAACTAATTTAAATTATTTTTAATATGTAATGCGAATACATTGAGGTTATTCATTTTAATAATAGATAATTCATTAATTTTGTTTTTAATCACTATGAGTTAACTATATTCATCAACCGATTTAAACCTTTTAATACATTTTTCGTAACCGCTTGGTGAATATAATTAACCCATTGTAGTACAAAACAAATTAATGAATTATTTAAAACAATTTTTGGCAGAATGTTTATTTACTTGATGTCTCAATTGAAGGGGCAAGAGTTAATGGCGAAAAATCAATATTATTTTAATAATTATTTTTTAAGTCTTAATATTATGTATTTAAAATAATTATGAAATGCAGCGGCGCAACTGTAAAAATTGGGCCGCAATGCAAAAAGGAAAAAAAGGGCCCCCAAGAAATATATATATTAAGTACCACGTGGTTATAATTGCAAACTCTTATATCCTTTAAAATACACCTTTCTCGAAAATAACAAAAATGTGTATTAAGAATTTATTTGCACTTGTATCTCGCACGACATATAATACTAGCTACAATAAGGTACAATTGAAATCATCGATAATGTTTTATCGTATTTTCCTAATGCATATAAGAAATGTTTATTTAATTTTATATTTTAGGTATATTTTAAAAAATGAGTAGTCCATATTGACGCTGGAAAAGTATTTTAGTCCTTTATGTAACATGGACCCCGATGCATCGCATTGGCTATATTGGCGTAGTTACGTCACTAATGAAATGCTTTTTGGAACACGATTCGATTACATAACTATTGTATTATTGTTTCGGATAATTTCACAGTAACACTATCACTTATCACTTTCTTTAATCGCGATTACAAAATTTTAAATAAACAGTGAATTTACATCGGTTGAGTACTCACTCGCGTTCAATAAGTTCGCTCGAAAGTCGGAAATACAGTGGATTCCCCTAGCCGTTTAGCCGTTTGTAGATTACTTCTATTTTTATCCGTCCGCTAATTTTCGAGACTCATCAGGACGCTGTGATATTTCAGCTGTCAAACATTATTTATTTTTGTGTATTTTTATTCAACAGATTATCAACAGGTTTTTATGGACTTATAAAACATATTAGAGGATATTAAAGCATTAGTGGCATCAATACAATGATTACTTTGTAAGACGCACGATTTCCGGTGCCAGGCGCATGCGCTTCGAACATACATCTGTAAGAAAGTTCTCTGAGTGATTTAATTTTTCACTGGTATATTTAGTGACGTTATTATATATTACACTAATAATTAAGCATAATATAAATTAAATATATATTATGTAATTAATTGAGCAAAACCTTAATTACAAAATTCTCACATTAAATACTAATCTGTTATCTTGTTTCTGATAGTAACAATAGTATCGTAATGATGAGACCGAATTCAATGGTCTTCGGGTGTCTAGTGGAAAAACACAAGGTTCGAGGTGATAAATTTCGTCCATCCGGGTTGGAGCCAGCGATCTAGATCAAATATGGCGGCGCCATTTCCCGCGCTAATTTCACGGGAAACCGCCGAAGCCTCCATCGTAGGCTCGATGCCGAGGAAGGTTAATAGGTCAGTGGGGAAAGGAGGCACTAAACTACTGTAAATCGTTGAAATGTACCTACTTATTAGATTTATATTGGCACAAAAATCCTTATCTTTTGTAATTAATTAGAAAAGTGTCTGATTTAATTCTTTTGATTAAAATTATAAATTCACAAACTGATAACCCCAAACTTCTTTATTTTTACAACTTTTAAAACTAGTATTAATGTAACACTAAATAGTTCAGGGTTAAGCATGCAGATTTGTAGCTACTTATAAAAAATACAAATTTATTACATATTGAGATTAAATCATTTTTTTAATGTATTTAAATAACGGTATTTTATTACATTTTTAAAAGCAATTCGTTCTTTGATTCTCACTGTCTTATTCCTAAAATATTTAAGTAAATTAATAAATATTAAATGAACTACATATTTTCTCGTAAGGTTTCTGTAAAAAAAATTGCTGGATACCTGTAATGCACGATTTACTTTAAGGCGATTCATTAATACTGTAAATATAAACATAATTTTTTCATATGTAATATTTACATCGTATGCGACGGGTATAATCTAGAGATAAATTTGTCTGTATTTTTTTCAAAAAGCCAATAGATTTTTGTTTCAATATATTAACAAAAATAATCACCCGAAACTTTGAAGTAACAAATTAAAATTGGCCTAAAACATGAAAGTGTAATAAAAGGAGGAAGCTGTAAATAACATAGATTTTTGCGATAGATATGATGCTCCAGATATCCTGAAGATAGTGAAAGCATGAGTGAGATGGGCAGATAATGTGGACCAGCAAGAAGGACAGGAGTGCTCAGCAGACCAGACCACAATGACGAATTGTATTAATTGAAAATATGGATTTTTGTTTAATATGAATTATTTACATTAAAATGAATAAAAACAAACAATTGAATTGAACTGTTTACAAAACCAATTTATTATTTGTTTGCTTTCTTAAATATTTTAATTAGTATCTATTATTTTGTCCTACGTTTTAAATTTATAACAAAACATGTTTTCAAAATAATACTTAAGTATTTTTTTTGTTTGATGTCTATGATTATCATGGTTTAACGTGCTTGTGGTCAAGTGGTTTCAATACTCGCCTAGTGATCTAGTGGTCGGGGGTCGAGCCTCGTTCCATGAGGCTATCATGTTAGTCCTATTTTCATAGCACAAGGGTTTAGCTTAGTTTGGAAATAGTAAGAATATAGCTGTGACACGTATATCATCTTTATTTAAAAAATCACGCATCTCTATTTAAAAAATAAGTCGATTAATCAATTAATTCTAATATGTCATTCAAAACATTTTCAATAAATGTGTTTTGTTTTTAACAACTATTTCAAACACACGATATCAACTGAAATCATTATCCCCAGATCACAAAGCAATAATTTTTTTACTAGAACTTCTTTTTTGAACCGTTTCCAGATTTACAATGTAGGTACACAAATAATTACGAATCAAATAATGAAATTTGAAATTTGAGCCTGCGATAGAGAGCGACGTATTACTTTAGTTTCCAATGTATAATTTTATGATTATGTATATGATTACAAGTGAGAAAGTTAATAAGTTACAACAATCAGTAATGTCAATTGTCTTTAGCTGGTTATTTATAAATGAAAACTGTTCATGTAAATGCCTTCGATAGCTAGTTGACTGGTCGAAGCACGGGATGTAAAAAAAAATGATGCTTGTCGGTTACCGTCTTTTTAGCTTTCCAAAAAAAGGGCGGCAATACTCACACACATACACACACATATGTAAATTATTATAAACCAAAAAACCCAGTGGTGCCAATCGAATCAACAAAGCGCGTAAACTAAAACAATGGCGTTAATTCCAGTATTCTTTCGATAAATCCTGGGTACTTCCGAACATGTTTTAGAATTTTATATTATTATTTTCAATACCTTAACCTTTTATAATAGAAACAACAAGGTGTTACGGGTCAGTATCGCTGGATCATCATTTGAAAATTAAAACACTTATATTTAAAAAAATCGCTTATTAGTAATAATAAATAATAATAAAGTCTCGTGTGGGGGTACTTACGTAGATAATACGTAGAACAATCGTTAGAAGAATCACGTGTGTGGTCATAAACTATTAGCACACTGAATATCCGTCATCCCTGAGGCTTTTTACGCACAACATTGAATATCCGTGAATACGCGTGAGTTCATTACGTTGCTATTACTACACTGAATATCCGTCAAGTCAGGGAATCTCGTAGCTATCAGCAAACTGAATATCCGTCACACGTGAGACTATTACTTAGTTCTTACCACACTGAATATAATAAGCTATAATAAAAATAACACTTATCAGCTAATGAATAATAGATTAATAAATTATTTTTGATTTTTCACACTTCACAGAGAAAGATTTTAAATATTAAAAAAATAACGTTACAAATAGCTGTCGCAAAATAATGGAGTACTTCTAAAGAAAACACTCTAAATATTAGACACTTACGATGATAACACGAACAACTTATTTATTTTCTCTGATTTATCCAAACTTAATAAAAAAGTAAAAAATATCACTACAATGATAATAATAGCGATAAAAATTTACTCTACAGCTACACCATATTTTTTATACCAGTCTGATTCTAATATTCTAAAATTAAAATGAAATAATTCGTGAAACAAAAATGAAATATTGTTAGAGCGCCCTAGATGGTTCTAGTGAATGGTTTATACCTCAATGAAATTCTGCGACTTTATAGGTACAATACATACAAGGGCTGATTGAAAAGTATTTAGAATGATAAATTTATAACGTGTTTAATTTTAAAAAAAGTTGACATTGTCACCTGTCATATTTGATCAGAATGCACGTCAAATATCAGCCCATTTTAACAATTAGTTTTTAGGTGAGAGCTTCTAGAAGTCAACCTGTCTTTATTTTTGTGGAAGTGGAGAATACAGAAGTTCATGCTGTTATTACGTTTAACGTTTTGAAATGGAAGACCGCTACTCAGATTAAAGCCAAGCTGGATGCCGAGTTTAAACGGGTACGCCGGGACTGTGAAGACGCTCATCACAGTGGACAGCCAAAAGATGTGACGACTTCATAAAATTCAATAAAATCGTATTGGACGATCGTCGTTTAAAATTATGGAGATGGCAGAGAAGGTAAGCATCTTTTCTGAATATGTTTTTTAAATTTAGCATGAAAAAGTTTTGCGCGCGTTGACACCCAACGTTTTTCTTTTTCAACGTGTTTTCTCTGACGATCAAAAACAAGGCCGAGTGAATGTTTCAGATAAGTGTTTGGAGCTCTTTAAGCGCAATTCCAGCAAGTTTTTGCGACGTTTCGTCACGGTTGACGAGACATAAATCGATCATTATACACCAGAGACCGAAGAGCAGTCTAAACAGTGGACAAAAAGTGGGATAAAACCCGTACCAAAGAAAACGAAGGCGAAACTGTCGGTTGGCAAAGTGATGGTTTTCTGGGACGCTCGTGAAATAATTTTCGTGGATTACCTTCAAAAGGGAAGAACAATAATTGGTGAATATTTGCGGGCTTATTCAAATGTTTGAGTTATGAAATCAAGGTGAAACCACCATTTGGCTATAAATTAAAATTTGTTTCATTAAGACAACGCTCCGATTATACTGCTTCGGTTGCAGTGGCTAAAATTCACGACTTGCACTTTGAATACCCGTTTCATCCACTTTATTCGACAGACTATCCGAAGAGGCTACTCTTGCGACTTCCATTTGTTCCTGAAGAGTAACGACATAAACGACATTTTATCCAGGCAAGAGTGTGTTAGCAAAATTTGGACGTTAGTTTTTTAATACATAAATTTCTAGAACATCTGTTTTTGTTATTAAATTCTAATTTGTTTCATTAAAAATATAATTATTTCCCTTATCAACTTACACTTTGAATTTTTCACCAGTGTTCGTAAAGGCGAAAACTGTTAAATCTATTTCGCAAATGTTAATGCGTCCTTATTGATTATATTTTTCAATAAAATATATTGATTTTTTAAATTCTGTAATGTGTATACTTCATATTAAAGAATTTGAAAAAGCAATGGTCTGCAGATCTCTTCATGTTGGAACGTTTTGTATGCTACATGCATATTCTATGCGCTCAATTTTCAGAGTAATGTACGGACAAGCTAATATATTTTTAGTCTAGAATTTATAAGATGGCATAAATAGATACCTGAAGTTCATCAATGGTCATGTGGGTGCACGAATTGATGTGAATATGTGACTACCGTTCTAAGTTAAGTTAGGACGAATGAATATTTCACCATTACATTTTTAAAATAAATACCTTTGACAAAGACGTCCCCGAGGAAGACAGACTTCGAGTTCCAATGTTATAATAATGTTATGTTCCTTTAAGTGAGTTTTATTAATGTAATTTTTTCACAAAGTCTCGAGTCGAAAAATCCGCGATATTTGAAAATTTATTTCAGGAATTGGAACTCGAATGTTTCTCAGAAAACTCAACAGTGTATAAATAAAAATAAAATAAAAATGTTTTTTTATTAGACAAGAAATAGACTGGTGACACATTATTTTCTTTATGAACTTGAATGAATGAGAAAGTGGGCCTCCCCTCCGATCCACGAAGGTTTTTTCATATTTAATAATATTCAATGTGATGAAAATCTCTTTGTGTTGTATTGTTTATTCCTATTTCCTTTTCGTATGACGAAGGGACTATCATGTCATGAATAATGATGATTCTCACTGAAAGAGTATTTTCACGTTTTTCATATATGTTTATGATTTGTACGTACTTCCTTTTGTGTTCGTACTTTAAATAGCTTCAGAGCCTTTATTTGATTTGAATAATATCTTTTCTTTTTAAGTTAATAGCTAATCGTTTATTATATAGAAAATTGAACACTATGGAGTTGGTATTTCATTTGGAAAGGATATCAATGAACAAATATTTCGTAGGCATTTTATATATTTAAATGTTAAATGTAATTGTTTAAATATTTTAACAATCCAAAAACTAAAAATATAATATATCTGGCAGGCCGAATACGCTATTACTTTCATTGCTGACATTTCCACAAGATAATTGAAAAAAGTATTACAATTTATCATTTGGTAAATTGACAGACCACCGGGTACTAGTATCGATTTTTCGTATGCTTACCAATGACAGGACGCTGACCTCTGCAGTCTATTGTAAATAAATTTAAAAAAAAACTATTTCAAGCAGTGGACTAATTTCTTCAGTGCAAGTAATTTTGTATTGCTGACATGCTTTCTCAGTCCAAGCGTACCGTACATGTAAACATATGACTATATAGGCGTCCTGGAAATTTATCATTAAAAGTCAGTATGGATCAATTTGTTATTCTGCTTTTTGTATAAAATACAATAGATAATAGAGTCGATCCGCACTGAACTGTCCTTTCACTAGTTTCGTGATAAGTTTCATCCATGCACATGCGACTTAATGATGCGCTGATATCATTGGCGTCAGTGGCGCAATCATACGGTGTGGGTCCTGATTTCCTCAACTCTTCACTTAAATTTGTCCTCCAGTTCATCCTGAAAGTGGCTGCTGCCAGCTGACAGGGTAATTCTGTGCAACCACCACTCGAGTCTTCCAACCCTCCAAGGGGCACTCTAACGGCTGACGGGTTTTGTTTCAAGCGGTTTCTTCGCTGATTGACATAAATCTACGCGTTGAACGTGTCTAGTCAACCTCTGCCGTGTCATATTAGTACTAGGACAATATCGGGTTCACTAAATTCGTGATTGTGCATACCACACTCCAGATCCATAAGCGAGAACTGGCCTCAGGAGTATTTTATAGTTCTGAATCTTAGTCTTGCGGATCAGCGAGTGGGATTTCAAATGCTGTAAGATAAAGTTACATTTGTTGGCTATCTGCATTATTTATGTTATTTATGTACCTGTATCAATGTTGGTAGTGACAATTGAGCTGAGATAGGTCAAATTACTTAGTTGTTTTTTCAAAGAATCTTGTTCCAATTTAAATGTCACCATGTTGCTGTTTATTTCTTTAATAGGTTCTAATTTGAGGAGAACACATTATTATTGTGAAGTTGCAGTTTTTATTTCAGAACATAGTTTTGTGGTATTTTAATATAAATTAAATTATTTTTAGGACTAATTTTATTTGTGTATAGGAAGGCTTATTTTATAAGTTAATCTTAATTCAGTCAGAGATTACGGTGACAAACTTACTAAACTTATACTGAATTTAATGTGTTAAAAAGTGACACCTACAAAAAAAAAACCACACTGCTTAAATGTTTTTATTGATCGGGGTTCGTGTTATGTTTAGTTTTTTTTAAATGACAACACGTCGTTTTAGAGTCGCCGCAGGTTGTGAACGCATCAGGTCGTGAACGGGGCGACCGGGTTGACAAAATGTGTATTGACACTCGCGGAGATATGAACGCCTTGGCCGTTATCGACTCGGCCGGAGTCATTTGATGGAGAGATAGCCTGAACTCGGACAGGTTGATAATGTTCCCGGTATCTATTCGGCTCATCTCGCAACCGGAGAGCGATCAAATTGAACGGAATATTTTATAAGTTTATTTAGGTTAATTGGATTTCCCCTAATGAATATTTCAAACGCGGCAGACGGATTCGATATTTATTCAGTCATTTTTGTGAATTACTCGTTACATAAATATATAAAATTAATTGGATTCGGACAATTGTATGCTCACGTGTAATCACGATCTCGTGAGAATGGATTTTTAAATTTATAACAAATAAATTTGAATCAGAATTTCAATAATTATCGGGACATTCTGCCATACATCGTTTACGATCAGAAGCCTCTCTGACTATACTGAATTGTTTTTAAAGAACTTAAATATTTATTTCATCTTATTTGTTAATAGAAGGCAGATTTTCATAAAAAAAAGACAGACATCACAGACCTTTGTTCTGAATAATTACAACTTCACGATAAGAATGTGTTCTCTTTAATAAAAAAAGAAGATTCAAATTTATCTCCCTTGAATAACTACAAAATCACGAATTGGAGAGTTGAAAGTTCATGTATATAAGTAGATACACTTGAAATATATCTCAAGGAATACGTCGGACTAAAATATTAGAACTATCTGCAAACAAGATACATTATTGATTGACGAATGCATTTCGATATTATTGTTGTGACTTTATTATTATTTGGAAACACCAACAGTGTAGTAGTAATCCTCTATCATTTGAAAGCTAATTTATGGACTTATTATGGGTTTTTCACATATATTCGAAAAATGTTTTTCTTTT
The DNA here is from genome assembly GCA_022840565.1 of Eubasilissa regina. Classification (NCBI taxonomy): domain Eukaryota; kingdom Metazoa; phylum Arthropoda; class Insecta; order Trichoptera; family Phryganeidae; genus Eubasilissa; species Eubasilissa regina. The sequence goes on along the minus strand of JAINEB010000025.1, from coordinate 2,385,956 downwards.
AAAGATATTTAATATAATCGAAATAAAAATCCCAAATATATTCTAAGAAATCTTTATCTTGAGTCTTCAATAATCGCAAATGGAGAAGAAAATGTATCAGAAATCAGAAAAATAATGCAAAGCCAAAGATGAAAAAAAATTGAAAAACAGTTAACAAAGATGTGCTCGGTCATATTTTTTTCATATACCTGTATGGCGTTGAGACATGGACTTTTAGAGTAGGCGAGATTACATTGACGAAAAGGTTAACTTGTTTATCCTGGAAAAGCTACATATTCAGGTTCTCCACGATCTACTCGAAACGCGTCCGACAATTTTTTGGACACATTGTCTTGATGATGGTGAAGAAGAGAAGATGAACTTGGAAAACCAGAAAAATGGTAGCTTGAAATGTGAAAGATTGGAAAGCAAGAGGACGATTGCTTAATTAGTAGACTGACCTGGTCAATAATGTTAGCTCTTTAGACCATACATTGCAGGAACAGAGCATGGATCTCGTAAGGCAGAGTGAGCAGGGAGGGATCATCATCAGTAGTGAGGGAGACGACGAGAGATGACGATCTCTGTTGCGATTGAGAACAGGTATCTACTCTAAAAAAAGAAGATTCACTTAAATTTAGGAAAACAAACTAAATCTTAGTTTACTTTATCTAAAAAGTTGCTTGAATTGCGCAAAACCATAAAGTTATCGAGCATATAAAGACAGATAAAAAATCGACAGCATTATCCAAAAGCTGTAAAATGACTGCTGACTAGTGCATACATATAATTATAAGTTAATTTCCTACAATGTGTGTAAGTTTGCCACCATGCTGAAGTAATCCAAAGAACGATAATAAAATGTGGTATTTATTAGTCCTTATTAAACACAAGTCACAAGTTGAACGTGTTATATGCTAATGAAGAATTCACACAACCGACCGTTTCGTACGCGGGCTGATCAAATAAAACCAGGTTTTTAATATATTTGTTTTACTCCAATCACCACACCATTGAGAGCACTCTACGTGGGTGACAGCGGCGACGACAAAGTGAGGAGGTACTCCGAAAAAATATTTTAATTAATTTAATTCCGGTTGAATTTTCCCCAGGACGTGTGACGTCCCCGCGATTGAGTTTCTCACCTCGAGGAGATAAGATAAGCGAGTGATTACGTCGCCAATTAATGAGGATCAGATGTGGTGTGCAGGTGATGAGGGTCCTTCACACTTCCCCCGTGACATTTCTTAATGCCTCAGTTTGGTTCGACAAAATACCGATATGAATACGACCATTCATTTAAATATTCCGCGTTTGAACTATTTTTTTTACATTAATTAGAACAACATTTGCAAAGTTTGTTAATAAATGTCTAAGTATTAATGGTAATTATGTATTTAACTTTGATTAATGAAAGGATCCATTATTGATGCCTTTTAAATCAACCAGATAACTTCATAATTAAGTATTTAAAAAAAAAAAATTTTTAAGGAGAACGCATTATTATTGTGAAGTTGCAGTTTTTTTCAGAACAGAGTTCAGTGGTATTTTAATACAAATTAAATGTATCAACTAGAAAGATATACAGAAAAAATCAATTTTAACGAAAAAATATATTAGTTGCTAACGGGATTCGAATTTGGATCTTTTCCCATCCGGAGAAATTCGTTACCAGTTACACCACGCCATTTCTCCGGATAGAAAAAGATCCAGGTTCGAATCCGGTAGCCACTGAAATATTTTTTCGATAAAATTGATTTTTTTTGTATATCTTTTTAGTCGATATATTTAATTTATGTTAAGTATTCATCGTATTTTTAACATTAATTTAACGTATATAAAAATACAAAACACCATTTTTGTGTACCGTTTCATTATATTAATAATGTTTTAAAGTAATTCATCTCAAGTTTACCATTGTTTGTGTGTAATTTAAAAATATTAAATTATTTTGTAACGTTATTCGATTTATAAAATTTTGACTTAGGAAGCAAATTGTTTGCTAGCAGTCTACGTTTAATCAAAATGTAAATGTCAAGTCTACACCAAGGCAGAAGTTAAAAATAATTTTAAACAACTAATTGTATTACTATAAGGTATAGGGTATTCGTCCGCGAAATGCGGTTTCACCGCTAGGCGGTAGATATCAGCACACACTAAATAGCGTGTCATTCCTAACTTTGTTTTTGAATTTTGAAGAGATATTAAACCATCTGAAAAGGATCCAGCTTTGACTCTTTTGTCTCAGGATTGGATGGATAAGCACCTTAAACGCAGTTCGATAGTCCTAAGAATTTTAAATATTTTTATATGGTATCAAATATTTGTTTGATCTGTTTTTCATGTATATAAATGTGGTTATCTTTTCAAGTTTCCTAATATCGTATTACAGGGTGCTTTAATGCAAATTATTTTAAAATAACTTAATATTAATTGAATGTTCTTTTAATTTTGATAACACATGTCATTTAGGAACGTCGGATCATTTCCTAAAGTTTTAGTTAAAGGTCGTGGGTCGACATCCGTGTTATATCTAAGTTAAGTAAGTAAGTGGTAGCCCTTGAGCGACTGAATTTTTTAGAACTTTCGTGTTATTTCTTAAACTCGTTAATAAATTCGTTTTATGGAAACCTTTTAAATGGCGCTAAATTATTGTTCCGCATATAGGAATAATAAGGGTTTTGTATATATTATATATAATAATTTATGTAAGATAATGCTAAAATATAAATGTTTATGTTGATCTAATAGACAATTAGGTATTGATTAAGGTTGTCGTTAAATATATACGTTAGTAAATAAAATGTTTTTTAGAATGTTATTGGATAATTATATAAGTTAAAATAATAAACAATAGAAGCCGAACAACACTGTTCAAATTACTGTAAAATTACGTAAAAAATTAATTGAACAAGAATTAATTTATTTTAAGTATAAAAGATTTGTAACTGTTTATTTCAAAATTCTTGTAGACAATCTCACGAAAAATCATGACTGAATACATTTAATGCAAGGAAAGAAAAACTTTGAATTATAATAAAGTTTTTGATTGAGCTACATTAAAAACAGTTTATTAAGTAAAATGATACGTAGAAGAAAAATCAAAAATTATTTTGTGAACCAATAACTTATTGTAACCGCTGTGAGTATGGTTTTATAGTACAGGCGTAATAAACAAGAGTAGTACATACGCTCAAGGTCGACTTAGCAAAACTTAGAAAATAATGCAGACAAAAAAATGGTTGAATTAATTTTTACTGACTCCTAGGTAAATTTGCAGAACCCCATTATCATATATGTGAAAATCAAACACGTGTTTTTTGATTCAACAGAATTCTAATGAATAATGTTGTCTCTTTTCATCTCACGCAAATAAAATTGTATAGCTATCCCCCCATTATAGATATAAATACAAGTTGTTGAGTTAAATCATCAGATTGGTAATGCCCTCACAAGGCGAAAAGCGTCTCGAGTAAATTTAACGAATAGAATAAAAAAAGGATTTTATTTACACATATCGATACCTCAATTTACAAAGCAGCTAACTCCATTTTTCTCAATGTTCAGGAGCAACAAAAAAATTATTTAATTTTGTAATTAAACGGAATACGAAAATTCCAAAACACACTTTAGTAGATTGTTTATGCAGAAATAGGGTAGTTGAGAAATTTTATTGATATTTTGATTTATCTCGTATTTATAAAGAATATTTTAAGTTTATTTGGAATTCCATGATAATGTAGTCTAACCGTTTTGATTTTTTTTAAATAATTTTGAAACGTAATTAAATAACTAACTGTTACGTACTTGACTTTTTAGTACGTTTTTAGTGTACACCTCGTAATGTGAAGGTCCAAGAAATAGAATTTTGAACAATAAATCTTTTATTACAATAAGTTACAATTTAGTACAAGATATATCACTAGTGTAGGTCAAAGTATTAAGCCGATGAACCGCAGATAGAAGAGACGCGCGCACTCCTTCGCGCCGTCTTTATAGCCACACATATCCTCACCGGCGGTGTGGTACACACACACACATACACAAACCATTCCAAGAACATCACTCTAACTAACGAAGGTATTTGCAAGAATCAATGTAAGGTTTTTCAGCCTGTAGCATATATTAACTATTTTAAATCACGTGTTTTAAAATTTATGGGAATATTTGGCTTTTAGTGTACCATAGAATAATAAAAGAGGAAAATAATGGCATCAAAAACGGTTTCTTGACCATGGTTGGAGTTAGATGCTTTACAGATTAAAATATTGATACTGAATAAATTATGTATCTCCGTCTTCCTTTGTGTCATCTTAAATCTTCTCTCTGTAGAAGAAATATTGTAATATGTGTCATTATGTGGCCTATCCTTTTTCTTATACTTGTTTTCGATAATTAGAATTATTTTCTGCCGTTTTTCGTATGTCCTATTTCCACATTTTTTCTTTTCTTCAGTGTTTCACAGTTCATGATGTACAACTTACTTTTTACACCTTCTCCAGTATTGCAAATTAAATGTTTCCAGGCATTTATTTTTTTCGTTTTTGGTCCACGATTCACATATGTAAAAATAAAGCTAGACTGATTCTTCAAATGTCAACATATTTCTTATGATTAAAAACTTGTTTTATCATTTGTATCCTTGCGTGAATTATTCTTGCATAATTTATTATATTATTTTGCTGTTGAGTGTACATTAAGATTTACGGAGCGATAAGTACACATACAAAGAAAATTATTATTGTTAGTCTCTTGGCATATATATCATTTATTGTAAAATTATTGACGATCTATTTATTAAGATAAATTATAAATATCTTATAGAGACTAAGCTATTTATATTATATTATACTTTACACTAAGTAACGTTCGCCAATTCTACCCACAATTAACCTTCACATCTATCAAATTATTGAACATTGTATATATGTTACTATGTAGAAACATTTCAAGTGTACGTTTGCTAACGCCATCTATGTTTTTTTTTATTTATATTTATTATGAGAATCTTATTTATTAGAAATATGAAAACTATATTCTTTATCTGTATATATAACGAATGATTAACATATTATATTAGAATATGCCTGAAAAGCCAATTTTATATACATAACCGAAGACAGGTTGTAAGCCCTGTAATACCCATACTTCCAATATAATATAATATAAATAGTTTCGTCTCTATGAGATATCTATAATTTATCTTAATAAGAATACCTTTGGAGATAAAAATCCAGTAATCGTGCGTTCTTGGACGTACTCGAATATTGTTAATCTATGTATTTATTGATACAGGTTAATTTTGTTAACAACGAATTTAGAGTAAGCAAAGCAGTAATCCGAAATAACGAGTAATTTTATACTTGGAGAATATTTTATACTGTTAATCAATTTTAGCGGAAAAAATAAAATCTTTTTTGTCTCTCTTCCTGTTTACTCGGGAAATAAATACACGGCCCACAATGGGAATTACCTGTTTACAAAATGATTCGCTCAATTGGTTGTGCAAACAAATAAGCGCGGATGATCGCAATCCAGTGAGCATTACCGATTCTGCTCATCTTTTCATCTGGCATTAAACGAAGCAAGATGTTATTGACGGTGGGATTATTCCCTTCTACATCTACCCCCTCCACCTCTAGCCTACCTAACTACCTTTCCGGCCGTTTAAAACGGGGAAGGCCAATAAATGCGGGCGGCTTTAAGGTAGGCTCTATATTAGGACGGGGTACAGGATAAGTACAAATACATTCAGAAAATTTAATTTAATGTATAATTAAAAATACAAAGCAACATAAAAATAAAACCAACATATTTATCAATCAACTGATTTCACATTATTATTTCAAGAATTAGTGTATAAAACCTGTCCAAGAACGTCGTTTTCTATTTTCTGTATTGGACATCCTTCTATATTAATTAAACACTATTTTTTGATAACAAATGGATTTAAATGTTAGGAATTTTTTTACGTTTGAAAAATGATATTCATATCAGAAAAAATACTGTTTTAATTCCAATATTCAGATTTTTGATAGTACTAATGGATATTATTTGGAAAAATGTATAAATAATAAATAGAATAAATAGGTTGTATCAACTAATTTGACAACTTTCTTAGTAAGAATCAAGAAGCACGGTATCAGGTTCAACGTTACTAGAATTGTAAGATAAACAAATATAATTAATGGTTTAATATGTTAAGTGAGTTTTCAATTTTTTTACATCCTCTTTCTTCTCTTCTTTCACATCCTAAAATATTATCAAACATTTGTTTAATACAATTATGTAGATATGTTAAAATTAATTCTAGTTTATAGAACATATAAATTGCAGATAATGTGGACTTTCTTAATACTTGTTGGAGTTTTTTTTATGGATTCAATAAAAACAGCATTTTAAAGGCAATTAATTTTTCTATTCAGTATATTAATTGTAATCAAAAAAATATTTTTTGTGACATTTTTGACACAGCTGCATATATATATATATATATATATATATAATTATTTTTATTAATTTGTATTGTAAAATTATAAAGTTTCAAATTGTAAATACAAATCATAAGAAACGTATTAACCCATGTCCTAGATATTTCTGTGAAATATTTAAATAGGTGTTCAGGCGTATTGCCAATATATATTTTAGACTACTTGCGTCCACAAGAGGTGATGGAGGAGTAATACTTAGCGGAGGTGGGTAGCGTGGATGTAGAGGTAGTACCTCATAGGATTTACAATAATGCATACAAATACAAAAATATTATAATAACCAAGGAAAAATTAAAATACTGCAAAGGATACGAGACCAAATACAGGACCTGGAGCCTCGCTGGAAGGATCCACGCTACACGAATCAAAATTTATAAACACAACAAGTGTTGCGCTGAATCCCACGATGAATTCAAATTAACGCTGAATGGTCGAAATGAATGTCCATCATTCAGCATCTCAAAGTGAACTGTAAAATTAAAGGTAGGTAGGTAGAAACAATAATACTCGAAAGATAGTAGAAGTTTTCATCAACACCAAATGTACCCATGTACAGCCATTTAGAATTTGAACCCGCGACTCTAGATTTAAATATAATCGTATTGTTTTATATTATAATATATAATATTTCTTTTGTGGATTAGTAGAATTTAAAACTCCATCACACATCATTAACTTCTGGTTAATGTGACACAAAATTGGGTTACAATGGATTCTCAATTTTTTTGACATTTCTTGACGTTTCCATCTTTGTTTCAGTCTTCCATTCATTATAGATCCTGTGGCTGAGAATACCTTGTGCGTACGCAGTACATGACATGTCCACTCTCATCGCAGTCCTTACTTTTTTGTTTAATAATACTTAATGGCAATTATACATTAATTTTGATTAATTAAAATAACTAATTCATGAAAAACACCCTGTGCGTCTTCTCTTCGTTATTATCCCTTTGGGTGCACGTAGTGAAAAAGCTCGCCCGCTGAAAAAACTTTTATTTCAGTGAACTGAAAAATTCCACGTATTTTTATAACGAAGGTTACGCTTGGCATAATTATGTCAGAAATTTACGGAAAAAAGCAAAAAGTAATTTCAAATATGTCACAATGTTTCGTATTTTCCTACATAAATTTATTGGTGTTGAAAATATTCACTAACAAAAAATATTGATTAAATTTGAGGCACTGTTGCACGAGCTTCTGAAGTGGGAGAGATCAGGGATGAAAGTTACGATACCATTTAGTCGTTTATTCTATGCATGTTATTTTACTGCCGTTTCTAATACTCTTCATTGCTTGCTACTGGAAAACGTTATGTACAATAGAGAACCTACTATACTTGTCAAAATGAACTATTTTCTTATTTTTTACCATTATATAAAGGATTTCACGAATAGTCATAAATGTAGCGCCTCATTCAAAAACAACTTAAAATGGATTTCGGATAATTTGAGTTAAATATGCAGTTTTGTAGATTTTTTGTCAGCTACATGTAGATCACATTGCTTCTGGCAAACGTCACTTAAATTCATTGATATTGCATGTTCAAAATCAGGGTTAGTTTCAAAATACCACAAAGAATGAATTGCTGTTTCCCCTAAAATTAAATAAGCCAATCACAACGTTTGTTGATGATAACGTGATCTAAAACCTAGTATGGCTGCCAAAATTACACATATAGAAAAAAAAATTGTCTCTTTAAAAAATGCTGATGTAAATACAAACAATTTGTACATTTGCTTTCAAAATATACGTTTTCATACATAGCTCAAAAACACATAAAGTCGATTTAGGGGGGTTTGGAATTAGCCGCTACAAATGTCTGATATTTTCTCGATAAGTTTGCATCTTTGGAAGTAGGCCACAAAAAGTAACAATTTCTAACATTTTTAAGACTATAGTTGTCACATCGCAATAATATCGAAAATAGTTTCTGTTCCAATGAAACTTTTCTTTCAAAACTCGCATAAACTAGCTTTAAGAATATAAAATTATTCATTGTCTATTGTTACGTAGATTAGATTGACTAACGACGAATACCGGTTTTAACCGCCAAATTATTAAGACAATAGAAAAAAAACATCTGCGTTCACGCATCCTATGGAATAACATGTAACTATAATTTTCCTAGTACTTTCTTTGGTTTGTCAATAAATATAAAATTTCTGTAATTTTTTTATCTAATTCCAGAAATTATCAGGTTTTCTGTTTAAACCAAAAAAAATGATCACGATTCTGAATAATATTCTGGACAAAAATCTCCCTCATATTTTACGGTTCACAGCCGCTTAATACTTTGCAAAATATCGCGCGGAACATATTCATCAATGTCATAGAAATAAACGAGAAAATGAAGGGAGCACCGTATGTAACTTTTGTCTTGATTATAAGGCAAATGTTTTACCCTTGTGTCAGGTGTTGGACCTAATTATTTGAGTAATAGCCATATTACGTATTATTTATATTTAATTCAAATAAATTTTAGTTTGAAATATTCAAAGCAAAAAATTTGGATAAATTATACAGTAACTTTGTATTTAACCACCATGATCTAATATATACACCAACCGGTTTCAAAAAAGTCATTTTTCTTCTCCAGAGTGATAAAAACGAAAACCATAAAATATGTCAAATAATTATTATGTTTTGAAAAGTAAATTTTTTTAAAACAATATTAAGATATTAATTAAAAAAACATTTTAAAATAAATCTACTACTTGATTCACATTGTCGGAAATTGTTGAAAAATGATTCGGTCAATTTCCTCATCTAATGCGATGGATGCAAATAAACTAAAAATGTTATTTTAATTAATAAATAATTAAATACATAATAGCATGACATAGAATTTTATTTTTTTCTTCCATCGACTGTTCCTGGTAATTCGTCCCCAGTTTCTTCCCGTTCTGCTCCAGTCATCTTCCGCGTAGAAAGCGCACCGTTTCCATGCCTCCAAGTCATGTACGTTGAGGTATCCACTTGATCCTGATCTTTGGTATCTTAGCATCTGGCATTGATACATGGCCAGCTCCATGCTGTTTTTAGGACGGAATCTTACGATTATTTTTTGATTAAATTAAATTTTCCAGTCAACGATTATTTTTAATTATGTAAGTTACATTTTACAGCGTAGGTTCATAAATATTTCTTAGTATTTTGCTTTCGAATTTGATCACCATTATTGTTGAGTTACCGTGCTGAAAAGCATGGCGGCATGTTTGATGACCTGCCTAACCGAGAATATGATGGACCGTGCTAATGCATCTATCGATATCTATATCTTCAACGTACATCACGCTTAACTAATCAATGCCGTTCCACCATGATATCTCTACCTTGTCTCAAATCCCGCAAATACATTAAGAAGAACAATTAATACATATTTTCCCCGAAAGGAGGACGAAAAAGAAAATAAAAACTTGTGAACTTGACAAAAAATAAGTCTTGTTTTAATCTATTCAGAATGTTATAAAGTAGTTTGAAACGTATCCAAAGCTGCGCAGACGTAGGTCATATTTTGTTTATTACGACTGTGTACGTCTTAGTAAGTCTGTCACTTCCTTTTTAAATCTATGAAAGTTTAATTATCTTATCTGTTGTTATAAGTGTATGCTTCTATACCACTATATTTTCTAGCTACGAACATCTAAGCCCTATGTGCGTTTGAAGTTCCTCAAACAATGGTTGTGAATACCTTTCTACGTACATCTATATGTTCAGCCAAACAGTAACAACTTTAGTATTAGAATATATTTCGTACCGAAATTATTAAATAAATATTTTTGCTATAATGTGACGTTGACTGTAATATTCCGTTTCTGCGATTCTGTCGATCCAATGTTGACAATTCACAGCACTCTCGTTAGAATGACACGACACGTGTAGGGAGTAGGCAGGTACTGGTTAGCGGTGCAGAGTACTCGCCCGCGGAATCTGATACCGTTTCGCGCTCGCGTTTTCGTGCTCTGCGGCCATAAAATAAAAACGCGGGAATCATAACATTCGATTATTATTTTAAATTGCCGCGCTTTACCGCTCTCGGGCTATCGGACGACCGTTTACGCGAATAAATAAATCACCCGCCAGCCTTAATACGAGTTTGATTCATGATTCACAGAGCAGGCCCGGCTGGGGGGGTTCTCCTACTTTTACTGCTTGGCGTGACGTTGGCGGGGCTTTGTGGAAAATCGGAAATCGCGGCGTTAAAAGTGAGTGTTGTTTCAAACGTGAATTGAGTGCTGACACATTTATAATCAAAGGTCTCCTGGTTTTATGAGATTGCTAGAGTCAAGGTAAGTAAAGCGTACAGTATTTAATTCAGGCTAGTTACAACAATGGATGCAAACAACTGAGGTTTGGTGCGGCGATACGCGTTCCTCGTTGGAATGAATTGTTGCAGGTAGTATCTTAAAAAATTACATTATAATCCATCTGAAATTTGAGGGTGCATTAAAAATCAACTTCATGAAGCTGGTAATAATACGTATTATATGTATTTATTTGTTCAAATAAAATTTTATATTTATAAATATTAGACCAAATGTTTGAAAAAATAAATTATTCTTGCACTTGAAAATTAGTTTCATTAATATACGAAGTTAACTGAAATAAATGTTTTTCGTGTTGTTTTTACTAAGTTAAATATTGAGTTAAAGTTTTCTCGATTACGCGGTAGTTAAGGACGTTACAAATATTTTACTTAAAAAGCGTAAAACATAAAATGTGTATCTATCCGCCTTGATAATAGGTGTAATTATCGGTACAATATAAATTCTCGTGTCCGCGTGTCTAATGTGTCCGTCACTAATTTTCATTGTGAATCTTTTTTGTTCTAGAAATTTGAAAGTTTTTTTGCGATCACGTTGCGTTTATGTGGTAATAATTGAAGATTTTAAAAACCTTGACGCATCAGATGATCTCATCATCGTCTGGCAGTAACTGGGATATGGAGTGTGCTCGTGCGACTGCAATATTGACCTATTTTGGTTCCGCGATTTTAACGGTACCATCATGGCGTTTTCCTTCAGTTAATTTGGCCTTGATGTGTAACTATGCTCTAGTCTGTGTATGAGAATGATCTCCACAACATTCACGAACGAAGATGAGGAAGTATAGTGTGAAATGAAGTGTATTATGTGTATAGTAATTTTAAATATTGAAGATGGATAATTTTTTTAAGTTAAGATTTTAGTCCATAATGAGTTCAAAAATTGTTTGTATTGTGTACTAATCTCTCCTGAAAGTTGTCTATTCATTTCATTATTTTAAATTTTTTAATTTTGTGAAGATAATTTTTTTTCAATGCTACCTACCATAGTTAAAATATATTTTAACGTTATAAATTTTAGATACAAAAAAATAAATAACGATAGTACCTAAATAAAACTAAGATCTCCATGGTTAGTAAATTCTGCGCGCCGAGCGGAACGCCTATCGGCGCGAATGAGTGGCACTTTTGATTCGCGGGTTGCGCTGGAAGTACACGCTCTACGAACAGCGTGGCCGTCCCGCGCGTTTCAAAACTTTTTTCCTTGGAGATGGAACCTGGACCTGAAGTATCCAGGGGCGAATACGATGCCAAATTGGACTTGGAACATCGCGCTCAGGATGATATTGAAAGGTAATAATAACGTTTGTTTTAGTCAATCTCTTAACGCACTATTTCCAGCATTACTAATTTTAATTGTATCGTAAAAATCTCTATTGTTGCAGGGAATAATTGAAATTTACCTTCTTTCTTACTTTCTTTCTTTGATTCACTCTTTCATTATTCTTTCTTTCTTTTTATCTTTTTTTTTTCTCCCATCTTACTTTTCAAATCTTTGTTTAGTATTTTTACGCTTCATTGAAAGTCTTCCTACCTTGTGATTTTCATACGGAAGACATGGATTTTGCTACAATTCTACATTAACTTGCAACGCAAAATCACGGTTCATCCCAACACCTGTCGACATTATCTCACAATGGTTCGCCTTGGAGAAGAAGACGTGTCCATGTGCCGATGGTGGAAGGAGTACCTGACCGAAATTGCCAGGCACTCGGATACCTCGGTAGATGTTGCTCCAAGGACGCCACGAGTGACGGATGCAGGAAGATGTCGCGTTTGCCATGCGTACCAGAAGAGTGACGCTGGTCGTCGCAGTCGTCATATTTAAGTAGATTCGTACCTACAATTTTTCTTGAGTTTAATTTTTTTAATAGCATTTATGCTCCAATTGTCATTTAAATAAATTAAAATAATATTTACTGACTTTTTATTCTGAAATATCACATTTCAAATCTCATTTTATTTTTCCCAGCGATGGTTAAGATGGATCTTCACACCATGGTAAGTAGGTAGCATCTGATAAACGAAAGACTCATTACTCATGTCTCCGTTGTAGCTAGTCGGTGGAGGGGCAAGCCGTGGCATACACCTCACAATGGCGCACAACCCCACAATATATATATATATATATATATATATATATATATATATATATATATATATATATATATATATATATTTATTCACAAGTGAAGGAGAGAGATCTTGTTGTTTAAAGGTGAGTAAGTAATTCCGATGTTGAGAACCTATTTCTATCATGTTTCTCCGATGTTGCTATCGATAAAGGTTAGAAACTCCTGTCTCACTCCTTACAATATATTTATACACGAAAATACCTAAATACAATGTACTAGAATGTAAATCAAGGATCCTTTATTGTAGGTAGATTGTTCTATTCAAATGATGTATGACAGTTTTAGTAACATATGATAAAATTATTTAATGAATTTATATCTAGTGACTCATTTTGTCCCAACTATATGTACGTAACAAAATATCCTGCGAAAACAATATATCTAGTTTAATGCAATATAACAATACATCTAGTTTAAAACATTAATTTAATATTTATTTGAGGTGCTTATTTGGTATAGAAACAAGATATTTGTTTGTTGATTAAGTACCGGGGATTTGTGCCTCAACCCTGGAGACTACCAAGTTGTTCCTATATTTGTTAGCACAAATGCTTAGCTTAGTTTAGAAATAGTAAGAATATTGTTATGAAATGAATTCCGTAAACGAATTTCTATTATTTTTTAAAAGTTAGGGTTATTTTGTATGATAATCATCATCGTATTTTCTACTACGGGCCATTTCTGCACCTAGTCGAATCTCTCCAGTCCAAAAAGTGTGATTTATCTGCATCTTTTTCATTGAATCCGGGTTCCTCATTCTTGGGCGGCCTAGTAGTTGAGTTGTGGCTGGAGATACCTTTATATTATTAGTTTGTTATGTGAAATTATATTATATATATATTTTTATATAAATATAAAAATATTTTTAAAAAGCATGTCATCAAAGTAATAAAATAAGCATGAAAGTAAATTTGTAATGAAGTTTTTGGATTGAAAGTATTTAGCATTTAGGTTCATATTATAATCGTGTGAAATGGTCATTTTCTTGTGCATGTTTTGACAGCATTTTCTACACCGTATAAAATTATTTCATTTTATATTAATAATATAAATTAAGATTAATTTAATGAAAAAATGGAGAAACGTTATTTTTCGAAAATGTTTTATTGCTTGCGATCACGCCATTTGAATGTTTTAGCGGATGTTAAAAAATCTCGGTGCATGTTAGAAACATTCTAAAATGTTATGTAGTGCTAAGATGGTACGTAAGCTCGTTTTTATGTGCTATCTATGGATAAATCATGTTATAGAAACACGCACATTAATGAAGAATGTTAAATGTTAAAAATTAATGTATTTTTTAAATGATTATAACCAAATTCAATAGAATCGATAAAGTAAAGTTCGAATGTATAATATTGTTTTGGTAAAACCATTATGCGTTTAAGGGTGCATGAATTAAACTTTTGTCCTGAAACATTAGTTAAGGTTAACAGACAGTATAGAATAGGGCGCAAATCGACATATTATTCATTATTTATTGTATTCTGTATGCGAAGTAGATGATGATATATGACGATCTTTACAGCCAAATCTCTGAGATATGAAAATAAAATTTCACACACACTTATATATCTCATTAAAATGATCGATGTACAATAATTAATAAAGTAATAAGTAACTCGTTTTTCGCGTTCTAATATAAAATTAAGAAAAAGGGTTTGAATGGTGGTAGTAATTGTATATTTTTCGATAGATATGTTTTTTCTGTATATCTTTCTAAGTGATTTATCTTACACACTTTAATTATCATAGAATTACATATGTCCTGAAATTGAAAATTTAAAAAAATATATAAAATTCTCTTTAATAATAATAATGATATATATATATATATATATATATATATATATATATAAATATATATCATTATTATTACTAACATAAAAATAATATAATATGATATATTATCCTCAATACAGTGACTATAATATTAAAAAGATTTGTTGCATCTTTAATTTAAAGAAATATAAAAGATTAGGTGAATGACCCTACACATGTACAGACAGAAAAAAAGATATTCCTTAAAAAGAGACATGCATTCAGCAAATCCCTACGGGATCTCTAGTCCAAAATAATTCGTCGTCCGCACATACCGCTATACGTTACCCCGCCTGACCGCTTCGCTCTCCTGGCTATTCAATAATTTCTTAGGGGGATTAAATATGCACAAGAACAGAGCGCTGAGCAGTTCGGGCCCACCCATGTGGTAGTCTAATTAATAATTCACGACACCTAATTGATTGTGCCGTGTTTCTGTGACGTTTGATTCGGGTACCGACGTGCACCGCCGACTACCTTGTATCCCGGGAGGAGACCGGGCATCTCATGTTACGCATCCATTCATTAAGATTAGATGAGCATTCTAGAACATTCGGCAAGCTCCCCGAGATGCTTTGTCCACAAGCAGACAAGACAAACAGTATTATTACATTAAGTATTCTTTACGTACATATATTTTAATTAAATTATATAATATTTAACGATTTCTTAACTCGAACATTAAATTTTTTGTGAAATCGAATCCCATCCTGGAGAGTAGCAGGTTGGTTCGTTAGCACATTCGGTTCAACCTCTAGTGCATATAAATAATAGAAAATGTTTATGTTATCAATACAACGGAGACTGCCTACCAAACTTAGCAGTTAATTTTGAAAAAAATTCTTAGTGGACAAGGTTAAGATTAATAATAAATGACCACCATGATTTAGTTATATCCACCAACTTGTTCCGAAAAATATGTGCTTTTAATGTAATTTAATAATTAACTCGTAGTAGTTAAAAACAGAGTTAATTAATTATTTAATATTAAAATTAATAACCATAATGTGTTTGCATTAAATATTTAATAAAAAGTTATAAATGTATATTGGTGCATGTAGAAAGGAAGGGTAAGTAAAGTAAAGGAACCTTGCAAGTAAAATATTTGATTTTACATTAATATTATCATTTAAGTATTAAGATAAGCTCAAGGTCTACATCTGTATCTATAAATATTGTGGAATAGTATATTTAATATAACTTTATGGTGTGGTTTTCACTGATAAAGCGATAAATGGCCCAGATCATCCTATTTTTTTTTTCAACTTCTGGAAAAAGAGGTAGAGGGAGTCTTTTGACCAAATTATTTGAAAATTCTTTATCTATAAACTGTATGTAATGGTCTGAATTGAACCCTACCAAGGAATACAATATAGTATCTCAAATTGTAACTTTAAATAACTATTTAATGTGGTTAATTTCTTGACGCAGACTTGTCAGGCTGGCAGTTCAAACTTGACGCTGGACTACCAACCTGAAAAGACGTATTTCACAATCGTTTCAGAGTGACACTTCACCGATAAGGCATCCTCTGAAGATGGGTAATGAGATTTACTCGAAACGTTGGTACGACAATGGTATTTCTCAGAACGAAAAGACGCGCAAAAACCTCACATTAAAATATATATGTATGAATGTATAATTATTTAGATAGGAAGATATATGTATCTTAGAGATCCGAAACTAGAGAGGGATATAGCAGAGAACAGTGGTGGAAAACTCTCGACAAGGCCTAGACCTACCAGGAATCGCTATTTTTCTAGAAGGCTAAATTATATTTTTAATCTTCAGGATTTTATTCAATATTAAAGTAATGACGTATATACTTTTAAGAGATTTTTAAAAGTGAAAAATATTTTTTCACTATTTCTTGGTAAATATAATTCTTCACTATTTCTTGTAGGTGTTAATTTTATCTGACCTTTAATACAATAATAAACCGCAACACCTACGCTTTTGTAAAATAATATTACGAAAAAATGTAAAATAACATTACAATATTTCATTTTTACTAAGTAAATTTATTAATATTTATTTTATTATAATATTATAAAATCATCTAAAATTCAAAGAAAAAATAAATTTACTTTGCTAATTTTTTTTGGTGCTAGCTAATACTAGACTTAACTAATTCAAGGTAATTCTAGACTAATCGTGTAGAGAATGATGACATTTTTGGAACTAATGTTTTTAATATTGTCAATACTTCAAAACCCTAAGAAGAACTGACGTGGTGGGTATGAAGGTAAACAGATATGAAAGAAATAATACATTAATATCAATGTGTAACCTTCATGTTGTTTAACCTTACCCCCTTACTAATAACATGTATACTTATATTTTTATGATTAGTCTAAACGAAGAATCTTAAATATGAGACAAGCCTCAGAATCAGGAATCAATCCCCGACCATTGATGATGAAGGTCAAGGATTGTGGTTAAGATACCCTCTGAAGGATGCTTTCTAACCACTCAACCACATAAGCTAGAAATGATTACACGTAATCAATGCTCAGATCTGTCCGGAACGCTCGAACATTGTCCGAATTGTAAACAAATATTGCAATATCTTAAATGTTTCATTATTTTCACTTTTGTTAATAAAATGAGGCGTGCGCTGTAATAATCTAATTAAAAAATTGAAATAATTTATTACAGTCTGAATAGTGTGGAGTGTTGAATAAATAATTGTTGGGAGTGACGATTTTATTGTTTTGTTATTTCGTTGCCAGTTGTCTGTATTTATTAGGAACTTGATAAAAAATATGTTTTGAATTTTAGTCTAGTTATATTATATTTTTTCAAATTTCTCCAACATTATACACAAACCGTGTAAATATCTCAGAAATATGTGATTTCTGCTTAATTATGTCCCTTTAAAAGAAGAATGAAGTTATGAAACCAACAAAATAAGTGAATTCAATCTCAAATAATGCTGTTATGTGATTGACGTCAATATCAGAATCAAGATACGATTGGAAATAAAATGCCACCAATCCTTGATATGCCGGCTGAGCGGTACAGGCATGATAAGGGCCGGATGAGTTATCGGGCTGGGCCGGGGGTGGGAGCAGATCCCGAGCGGAAGGACCCCAGCCCGGCCAGCTGCGACTTTCAGATCTAATTTTTTGATACCGCAGCCTCCTATTGTGAACAGAGGTGGAGATGGATATCAGCGATGAGTCAACGGTACCGCAATAATAATAAAAATTGGTGTTGCCTTTTATTGACTTTCTCGTACGTAATTTTCTTTGTTAAAACTGAAATAAATATAAATGATTAGAGTTAAATTTTTTGAATATTTAGTTTTCAATAATTTAAGACTATATTCAAAATATAAATAACGTACATACTCGTATTTAATCTAGCTAAAGGTTTTAAGAAGACATATATAATACAATAAGTAATCGGAGGTTCGATCCGTATCCTGGAACATTATCTAGTTAGTCCTATTTTATAAAGCGTAATACGCTTAGCCTAGTTTGAGAAATATTCGTATTTCGTGCGCGATCTATTTTTTGTAAAATATTTTAATTCAACGACTAAAAATAAAGTTTGTGGAGTTAACAGTTATTTGTTTTTGTTATTTATAATCGCGACTCTAGAACAAGATGATCTTGTTGATAAAGTTATCACGTATGATGAATATAAATTAAACACTTTCTATTTTTTATACCAATCTATTTTGTGCCGGAAAAAATCTAAAAAGGCTTTAAATTTTAAATATTTAAGATGCATTTGAAATAGTAGATTAGGCATTATAGTAGCACGTCGAATACTCAGAGAATCATATATTCTCAAAAAATCAGCAATAGTATTTATTTATTTATTTTATCAATTTATTTATTTTTATAATAATTTTTGTTAAAAATGTAGCAACTGTTTTATTGGATAAATATAATTAACATTACTATTTAATACAAATTAAATGTATTAATTAGAAAGCTATAAATATAAAATCAATTTTATCGAAAAATACTGTTGTTGCTACCGGGAGTCGAACCAACAATTACAACTTCACAATAAGAATGTGTTCTCCTTAATAATAACATTTGTATTAATTTAATTAAATAAATATGGTAAGAGATTAAAATATTTTCTATTAAACCAAATAATAAATCGCACGAGAAAGTATTACTAGTCAAGTCGGCTGATACATTTCAACTGGAGGAAATATTCAAATCGATCGTCAGTACGGGCGCTACTGGCCGATCAATCGGATTGTTTGGGGGCGGAGATTTGGGCCTTTTCTTTCACACAGAAGTGCTAAACATTTCGGATAAAAGTAGAAACGATTCGAAAATATAAAAAAATCATTTTCTGACCGTTTTTAGAAATTGCACATATTCATGTCTAGAAAAGAAATATCTAAGAGTTATCAATTGATAAATGAATAATTTAATTATAAATACTAGTAAAACACGATATCTGAAAACATTATTGATTGAACAAGGACTTTATACAACGTATACGTATATATATAGTAGATTGAAAAAGGACTTTATATAACATATACGAGGCTCGTAAGACATGAAGTAATCCAAAGCAGACTTATTAATGGTAATTACGTAACATTATTTATTTATTTTTGAATTGGTAAAATAAAACAAAATATTAAATATGTTTTTAATAAAATTGTGGAAATAAATATTATGTAATTTACTTTAATGTACAAAAATACGTACTTGCAACTTAATCAATAATATTTATAATTGTTAGGTAAGCATACAATTTGAAATAATAGAAATGATAAAGATTTATTCTGAGAATAATAGCGGAATATATTTGGAGCACATCCTCTGGCATGATACATATATTAAAATAAAAGAAAAGTAGAAGGAAGAAGAATAATAGAATGGCCAAGGATGAACAAGTCGCTGGAGTGGAGTAGATGCGCAAGAGAATGGCTTTTAAGAAGAAGAAGATAAGATTTGATACAAAAAGCGATATACAAAGACATAATATGAATAAATATAGAAGGTAAATATAAGCAATTCACGTCAAAAACACTACATACAAATAAGCACCAGAGAACAACAAACGGGAAAACAGAAAAACCAACTTATAGTTTAAAATCCTTTAAACTTACAGATCACCAAATATATAGACACGAACTAACGCAAATTTCTTGTCCCAATATTTTGATTTTGGTATCACCCACAAGATCATTTTGGTACCAAATAGTTCCGCGACTTTTTTTAAGTATGACTCGAATGGAACGAAGATTTAAACGCTGACAATATAATATGCATTAATGTAAAAAATACATCTTGTTTACACAAAGATTTAATTTTCGAAGAGTAAATACTTTTACTGTTGCATAAATGTGTCATAAACTATCGGATTAATGTTTCCTCCAAGAATGTGTGTAAAATGCTCCTCGTCCCGCAACTAACGTTCCAAACCCATCTCCTATGTGTACAATTTATTTTATGTCTATTAATTTACTGGTCTGTGTTAAAACTCAATAAAAATAATACAAAATAACAAAATACCTAATCTACACTTTTCCAACAATTTAACGAAAATTCAAATTTTAATTTGCGTGGTTGTAGAATATTATATTTCAGCGAACCAGGGCTTTTATTTCTATGGGTTGGGTTAGGTTAGGTTAGGGCAGATGGCTTATTTGAATTGCTAACATTTCGTTTAATAATTTAAATACCAGACACGGTAGTAGTCAGTATTATTATTTAAAAAAATATTGATTTTAAAATTCTGAGAAATAAATAACCCCACAATCCGATCTTAATTAATCTTGACTAAATTCGGAATAATTAAAAATTTCATAAAATAAGATAATATTTTTGTGTTCAATTTTCCCAAGATATCTCACATTTTCAATCGTAACAGTCTCCACAATAACACTGATATCAATTAAAGTAATGTAAGAATCTTTTACTTTATTCCATTTCAGCGTTCATCCACTATTAGTTACAGGTTTCTTTTAATGTTCATAACTCTTCTGTTTGCTATCCCCTGAATTCACCTACATGCTAAATTTGATGAAACACTTAGGATCCAGTAGGAACTATGTATATTATATTAAATTACATAGATTTTTATCAACTGAGGCAAGACTAGCGGTATGAGATGCAATCCTGGTACCCACACTGATGTATGAAAGTGAGGTCTGGAGCTGGCAGAAGAGGTACGAAAGTAGATTGAATACAGTGCGAATAAGATCACTTAGGCGTATATGTGGTGGATAGAAAGAAGAAATAAGGAGAGAATGTAAAGCTGATCTTAGTATAGTGAGTCAGATTAAAAATGGATAACTTAGATGGTTTGATCATATAGAACGGATGAATGAGGAGAGAATGGTAAGAAATATATATGATGCATAATGGCATCAGAAATAGAAGACTTTCGCGGAAGTTTTGGCACGACCAGGTAAACCAGATAGATACTAGAGGATGGTCCTATTAGAAGCCTCGATTGTATGAGAAGATGTGTGTATGTGAATTAGAATTATGCGCCAGGACTGAAGAGTGTGGAGCTCTATCGGTGTCATGGTAAGTTAGTTAGTTTTTTACCATTATATTAATCTAATATATTTTAATAATATATATTAATTTATTTTTTTTTAACTCGCTTGGATGACGCAATTTTACACTTGGTCAAAATCTGTTAGATATGTTAGGTGCTGTGTAAGTAAAAAGAATATGTAAAGACGGAAAAGTGTGAAAAAGAGGATATAAACATAAATACTAATTAAATGTATTAATTAGAAAGATGTACATATGAAATCAATTTTATTGAAAAATATTATTGTTGCGCCTCCGGAATTCGAACCTATATCTCTTTCCAAACCGGGAAAGGTACATTATCCAACTATTCTACAGTGACATTATTTTTGACGACAAATTTTCAAACCTACAGTTACACCTTTTTCAAATTAATACATTTATAATTCCATTATTTGAAAGAGTCTTCTACTTCGGTTTGTCTGTAGCATAGTTGGATAATATACCTCTCCGGTTTGGAAAGAGATCCAGGTTCGAACAACATTTTTCGATAAAACTGATTTTATATGTATATCTTTTTAATTAATACATTTAATTATTATTTTAAAGATATTAATAATTACAACTTCACAATAAGAATGTGTTCTCTAAATAAGATATAAACATAGTAAAACAAAAATCAAGGACGTTTCCATTGTCATTAATGTGAAAAATACTCGTGTTATTTCTTAGTAATTATAGATGAGTTCCAATTACGATAAATAATATTTTTTAGTACACCTGTTGTATGAAAATACAAAATATGACATCACCATGCGAACTAAGGTGTCGTGATTCCATCATCGCACGTCCAACTCACATGACATGTACTCGTCTTCCATAATCTCGATACCTATTGATATTGGTTAGTTACACCGCAGAATAGGCCGGCTTAACCGCCTGAGCTGGATTGGATTATTTACATGGGGGCAGATATAATAGGATTACTTAAAGCTGTCAGGCAAAATAGTGCATGTATGCATTTGCGGGGTGCAGCCGTCATTTGATTACTGACAAGATTACTTTATCGGTTCGCTAACAACCCATGCGACCCCTGCACTATATTCTGTGAATCCGCGTTCGCATACACCCCAAAATAATCTTTACGAAATGTATTATTTTTTAACTATTTAGCATTTTTTATTAGAGCATTTTAACATTCGAATTAAGGTATGCTTCCCAGCTTTTTTTCATGATTCCACTCAACGTGGACCTTGCAATGGGATATGAATTTTTAATAAGTGAATTATAACATACATGTAGAATTTATACAAATTCACATCGGCACATGCACTCACATTTACTAGTATGAAAAATGTTTTCTTCTTTTAAATAGGGAATCCACTCTTCAAGAGTGATTTGTGCCATTAATCAAGTTAAAACTTTATTTTATAGAAAAAAGTACAATAATATTATAGAATAGGAAATATTATTTTACGAGTCAATACTACTGTCGTTGAAAAAATTTGCTATTATATAGATTAAAT
The DNA here is from genome assembly GCA_022840565.1 of Eubasilissa regina. Lineage (NCBI taxonomy): Eukaryota > Metazoa > Arthropoda > Insecta > Trichoptera > Phryganeidae > Eubasilissa > Eubasilissa regina. The sequence goes on along the minus strand of JAINEB010000025.1, from coordinate 2,363,213 downwards.
GTGGCGAGTTAAGGGAAGAAGATGACACAAGTTAACCGGGAGTTGAAAATTACCATTGACAAGATTACTGTAAAAAAAAACCAGTGATCCGCAATGGACAGGCAAAAAAGATATAGTCAAGAGTTTCCTCTTCGGCACCACACACATTGGGGAATTTATTAAGTTCAATCTGAATAAATGTGAGGCTACCTGGCAAAGTTCAATTTTCATTCTAAACATATTTGATATTGTTAATTTGAAGACTTTCCTTTTGGAGAATCAGAGGGCGCAGGGAATAGATATTTGATTTTTTTTAAGCCGATTACCTCTATGATTATTCGGATCCGTCCATTATGCAGTCCGGATAGAATTTGTATGTTTTTTACCACAATAAGACTATCACACATCGGAATATGGAATTGATGAGGGAAAATTCTGGAAAGAGTGGCCTCCTTGGCCAGTTTATCAGCACATTCGTTTCCATGAATTTTTTTATGTGCAGGAATCCAAATGAATGACACCTGTTTATTGCTGCTATCCAAATTAAATAAACATCTTCTGATGGAACAGATTATCTCATTGTCTAGCCAAACTTTCATATTCGCAGAGGGATTCTAGATGAAAAATGTCCTCAATTGAATAAATGTCTCCAATGCGTTGTTCAGTTGTTGAAAGCACTTCAATAATTCGAATTAAAATCGAAAAAAATAGATACACATATATTTTTTTATTTATTATCTTTGTTTTATTAACCACTTGAATTGAGTTTAAATACGTCTACCGGTTTCGAAAAATACCATTTTCTTCTTCAGGATGTCATAACTAACTAAAAAGATATATCATTGTTTCTTCACCAGAATCTATTTTTAAAAAATATTTTTTAAAAAAAAACAACAATTATTTAAAAAATAAATTTAGTACCTAACTCAAATTGCTGGTCAATACAAATTTAGTCGAATAATTTTTAGGACAAAATTTTAGAATAGGACTCGTAGTTAAATTTAGTTGGCTGTTTACAATTTCCTGATTATTTATCTCCAACGATTCCAAATTATTTAATTTGTGACCAACACTGTTAAAGAAAATGGTATTTGTTAACGGTGTTGGTCACAAATTAAATAATTTGGAATCGTTGGAGATAAATAATCAGGAAATTGTAAACAGCCAACTAAATTTAACTACGAGTCCTATTCTAAAATTTTTTCCTAAAAATTATTCGACTAAATTTGTATTGAGCAGCAATTTGAGTTAGATATTAAATTTATTTTTTAAATAATTGTTGTTTTTTTTTATAAATATTTTTTAAAAATAGATTCTGGTGAAGAAACAATGATATATCTTTTTAGTTAGTTATGACATCCTGAAGAAGAAAATGGTATTTTTCGAAACCGGTAGACGTATTTAAACTCAATTCAAGTGGTTAATAAAACAAAGATAATAAATAAAAAATATGAATTTTAAACACAAAGTTAATATTGGTAATTTTAAAAGTACATATATATATATTTATATGATATATCGCTAATGCACATATTAATGCTAATGTATAAACAAAGTTTGTTTATAATAAATCAAATGTGCTTCTGCCAATCATCGTGTGGTCAGTCATATTAACATAAATACAATGAAATTATTTTTTTAAGAACACATTTTTGTTGAGAAGTCGCATTTTCAGAACATATTTCTGTGCTATTTTTAATACAAATTTAATTAATAAAATAATTTAACTAGAAAGATATACAGAAAAAAACTATTTATCAAAAAAATATTTAGTTGCTACCGGAATATAAATACAGTGAAATCTCGATCGAAAGTTCCTCCAATAATCGTTTTCTTAATTTTTTCATTTATTTCTTCCAGTCCCGAATTAATTTCATACAAAATACCTAATAACAGATCGCATGGATCATTCTTCTGTGCATCATTTTACCGCATTAATCGTTTAAATTACGCAGAATCATAACGCTAAATGCTTGGTTTCATTTACCAGCACTCGTAAACAATGAGTGGAACATGGAGAGAGAGGGAGAGAAAGAGAATGCTGCTACTGATTGCCGCTTGACAGTACGAAGTTAAATTAATTATTTGTTTATTTATGTGCAACTTTCTAATTTTATTTTCATTTAAAAAACACTTTAATTTACATGTGAAATATGTATCTTATTTTGAATATGTATTAAACATTTAAGTATGAAAAATGTAACTTTTTTCAATATTCCCGCATTCATAATTTATTTCAATAGGTCCCTTCAAAAAGGATAGATAGAGGTTTCACAGTACTAAATATTTTTTCGATTAATATTTTTTTTCTGCGGATCTTCCTAGTTGATTAATTTAATTTGTATTATTATGTAATATTATTTACAATGAAATCAATTATTTTTTTAAAATTTCAAAACACAACACCTAATTAAACCACATTTAAATTCGAATATTTATTTATATATATGTAAAATAAACGTTTACTAAGTTTTCGCGATCTGTACATCGGTTGCACTTTTAGTAATGACCTGCGAATGCATGTATATTTCGAATAAAATAAATTCTACAATTGTCCTGCATTTTGTCACTTGACTGGATACGAATAAATATTGCTCTCTGAACGTTTCATTTTTTTAAACCTACTGCCCATGAGTTTAATAATAATTTAATCGATATTGAACATGGGAGTGCTTATTAGTCTAATAGTAAGACACTAGTCCGGTGGATTAAGTGGTTGAATATTTAAGCCTCGTCCCGGGAGACTACGAAATAGTTTCTATTTTAATAGCACAAGCGCATAGCTTAGTTTGAAAATAGTAAAAATATTGATTTATTATGAATCTTGTGAACACATCTCTATTTTGTCACGTAATGAGAAGAAAAAAATCAATACTGTAAGGTATTCCAGCTATTCTCAGTAAATTTGAAAACGTGTTTGTTTACCGTTTACCCAGTTAAGTTATAATTACAAATGTTACATAAACTTTTTTTTCAATAGCTCTATCGATCCCTGATCGGAGAATACTTTTATTTTCCCGCCAAATTTACGCGGCGTTATCACCATTTTGCAGAAACAGTTTTAAGTAATATTACAAAATTTGATTTAAAATCCGGCAAACGCACAAACCAATACAAACAATTAATTTAATATATTTATAAATTTGATGGTAAAATATTCATTCTAAATCGAATCGAAAATTAATTGTTTTTTTAATCGAATTACTATTATGTATCCAAATTAATTCAAAACATTTTTATGAATTCATTTTAATATTAATTGTTTATTTTTTTTATATATTGTTTTATTTTAATATTAGAAAATATAATACATTTTAGAATTATTAGTAAAATATATATATATATATTTCATTTAACAATTATTTCTTCTTTATGAGAGTAGGACTCATGTATAGAGAAATATTTATATGATTGTGTATTTTTTGTTGTCAGATATCTTACATTTTTCATGTAAAACTGGAATTATAATCCAAGGTTTTATTTTTTTAAATACAACATGAGTAATGCTTATCTACTGCATCATTTTGTTTTCTTTTTAGTACTTTCATTTGCAGTAATAAAAAAGGAAATGCTTTTTTACCAATATGTCTCTTATATTAATAAAATATCTAAAATATATATAAATTTATTTTAAATACAATAAAGGTAACATATGTATTTAATCGACCCCTCCTACGTAAATAATCATAAGTAAAAAATTACATTTATAATTATTTTAGTATTTTGTATGTATTTGATACTTATTTACGATGCAGATTTAAAAAATATATATTGTTTTCTATGATGTAGGTACTAATAAACATAGTATTTAAAAATTACAGCCACTTAAAAATGTATCAAATACGTGTCAAATACTAGAATGATTATAAATGTAATTTTTTACTTACGATAGGAAGATATACGATACGTAGGAGGGATCGAAATGTTGATAATAATATAAACATACAAAAAGACAACTAATACATTAAAAAAATTAACAAATATAAACATTAACATAAATATATTCTTTGCTAATTTACAAAATTCAAATATTCCGTAAATATTTTTTTTGCAAACCGTGTTTTTAATTATTTTCAAACGACAACCCCACCCCGCCCACTGACCAATTAAAACACAGAGCAGCATCAATACACTGTTACAACAATGTGTATGTTACTTATAGTATTACTCGCGCTGATACAATTGTTTTTTTTAAATGGAATACTTACGACCAGAGATTGAATGGTTTAGAACAGTAATAGGTGGCAGAGGTACTCTGGAACAAGAAACCGATCTGGCTGACGCCCCGTCCATATACGGAGACGATAAGTGATCATACATCGTGCATGCTTCGGGGGTTCTGTTAAATGACGACGGTCAATATCCATATAGCATGTGTGAATGTCTGAAAATAATAAAATATTGAACAACTACAAAAAAGTCAATGCACGAGCAAATCTTTATTAACTTAGTTCAAAAGTTACTCAGTTTAAAACACACGAGCAAATTTCCAAAAAATTTGTTTTATACGTACAAACAAATTTGTTATACCTAGTTACAACACAAAAATAATACTTTATGCCTTTGGTAGATACTGATAGAATAAATTTGTACACTTTATCACTATTTATTCTAAAAAATGTATTTTTGTTTAAACCTAACGTAACCAGTTTAACCATTGTTTATTTTTAGATCTATCAGAATAGTACATTTGATGAGTGAGAAAGATAGATGTAGAAAGCAGAAACAACAACATTTAGATACACCGCATGAGTCTAGAAATATTGTTTGATCACAATTATTCGCCTGTAAAATTGTTCGCTGCTTATATTAAAAGATTTTTTCAAAGTAAATGGTAAAAGTACTTTAAAGTAAAAGTACTTTAAAAAAAATCTATGCGCATATTTATTTATATTTTGACATCCATATTTTTGTACTAACAGAGGTGGATACATAATAAATATACATAATACATAGTTTATTGTGTGGGATGGAGTAGACTTCACCTCTGATATATACAGCGTTGTCCTGGCTACTTTGCTAGACTAAAGTCTGTGTTAAAGTAGCCAGTTTTTTTTTTTCGTGCTGTTGTTTGGAATAAAAAGATAAATCAAATATGAATAAAAAAGTAAGAATAAAATAAAAATATGTGGAGTGGGAGTGTTGAAGGACTAGTGAGTTATTAGTAAAAGAATTGTATACATTATATTAAATTGTTGGATATCCATGCTTCTGATTCATCTCTACCTGATTGAATCATATATTGGGTTCATATTTGTGTAATCTTATAGGAATTGTACGATTTCCAGTTGGTACTGAGTGTATTGTATATATAACATGTAGAATTTTTGATAAAATGTCGTTGTTGCTCTCGGAACTGGTGTGTAGATGTTTGTTGTTTGTCTAGTGTTGTGTCCATGATTTATTGCTTGGGGAGAGTTGTTGTTAGTATGGAAATATTGAACGAGTCTCAACATAAAGATTTGTCTTATATCAAGGACATTGTACTCTTTAAATATAAGGTCTGATGGATATCTAAAGGGACGACCAATTATTACCTTGAGAATTGTTTTGTGTGCTTTTTTAGCCGACTCCAGTGTTGTTTTTGCTGCTCCTCCCCAAACTAAAATAGCATAATTAATTAATGAGTAGCACAGTGCATATGAATTTATATAAAAGATAGCACTACAGCATAGTATATGAATTACAACACCTATTAAAAAAACAAAGTTTAAATAAAATAATCTAACCGTTATTAAAAGAAAAAATAAATATTTACGCGGAACAGCTTCGGACAAATGTAAAATAATCCGTTATTAATTAACAGCCAAAAGAGAAACAATGCCTTTGTAAATGAAAACAGTCAAGTTTATCAAAAATACATTCGACGAACAATTTTTACTTGCGAATGATTGAGGGATAACAATTGTGGGCGAACAATATTCTGGAAACCACACCAAATATATTTCTTAGATAAAATAATTTTATATTCACTGTCGCATAGAAATATATACTTTTAAATTAATTAAACTTTTTGCGCGTGTAAGAGCGAATTCTTTAGTAATATGTAGTAGACTTAAGTGTATATAAAATATACGAATTTTATTAATATCGAAGTAATTTACATACATATTATATTTGTGAGATGAAGGAAACTCTGATGATGGAGCAAGTTCTGTACATGAATAAAGATTTAATTTCCGTTAATGGTTCACATTCTAGTTCAACAAAATCGCAAATTAAACAACACTGTGCGGAAGACGGTGTCAGAAAAGGTGGTCACGCGCTCTTCGCTCGTGTGGGCGGCAACGTGGCGGTCGACAGCTATTATTTATCAATCTCAAGTGGAAGATTCTGTATCGCCCTGACGCAAGACCTCAATTTACCACCACCATCGAGATGTTCGATAATTTTAAATATAAATTGGACGTAGACATTCATTGAAACAATGCCAAAGCGATCTGAAGCATTTGAGATGTGGATCTACTAAAAATAACAAGCATTTATAATGAAATGTCACGTGTCACTAAGGCAATGTAATGATTCGGATATGAAAGGAAAAATAAATCCTCTTAACAATTAAAATCCGGTATATACAGTATGATACATCCAGCAAAATTTTAGATCTTGCACCTCATCATTTAAGACAAAATGCCCAGCAGAAGAGACCCTGGAAGATGTAGAACGTTCTGAACTAGAAAATTCTCTCCTAAAACATTCTTCATCGACACGATCGCTAACAAGCTCAGCAGTCAAGCACTAGAAGAAGAATAAGAAGAAATATAAAATATTTAGTGGCCATTATACGTCTTTTGAGTTCATTTCATTAGACTACTACACAACCCTAGAGGCGTTGATATGTCTGTGTTGTTATAGCCATCGTTGCCGCCTTACTAAGAAGAATAACCAGATTTGAAAAGCCAGGTTTTATAATATTCACTCCCATCTCTTCCTCTTAACATATAGCTCTTAAAATATGAAATAGATCACTAAATGGTATTTTGTTGTGTATAGTAATAATAAACTTTCTTAAAATACGTTCCAATGAAATATAAATTTTTGAAAATTCTAAACTAGTGAATTCTAATGAAGAAATTCTAAACTTCTGTTCACATATCAAATGTTAATTTAGTGAAATATGAATACCTGATGCCATTTCATGAAGTCTTGAAGAAATACCAAACAAAATCACGGCAAATACCTGGTAGGTAGGAATAGAAGACGTATTAAATTAACGAAGGCGTGTAATTAAAATTGATCCAAGAATCGAGATAGGTCGGTTAGCTCCGCGGCCCACGCACTATATTTGGTATACCGCTGTACAGATTGCTGTGGGATGCTGCGGTACATTCTTCTCGGGGTCTCCCGCGGCCAAAAAGGCGGAGAAAAAACATTTAAAATCCACACGTTTGAAGCTAAGGGGATTAATGTTATACGGCTGTGTGTGTGTGTGTGTGTGTATTGTAGATGTGGAGGAACAATCGTGGCGAATTGATTCAAGGATGTAAATATTTGACCGCTTGCCCTGTGTTTGGGTGGGAGAATTTGATAAATGTGCGTCAACTGTTTTGATTTAATTAATTGTGACGATAAATATGGAAAACAAATTATGGTTTGAGACTCAGCTAAATATTTTGCATCTTTATTATATTTCTGACAAAAATTATTGTCACGATTTAATTTATTAATATTTTTATCTTAGGAATATAAAACCTGCTAGACTGATAAAATCATCAAACTCTGCGGTAATACGTGGAAGCGAATAATAATGGAGACGAATAAAGTGGGAAACATTTGGGGAGTCCTTCATCCAGCAGTGAATAGAAAACGGCTCTTATTGATGATTGCATTTTTATATAATTATTGAAGACAGTTTCTATTACCTAGCATTTGAGGTTTTTCGTAGAGTACTTAATCATAGATATTGTATAATAAAGCACGACAAAATAAATGTGATGTCCATTCATAATCAAGTTACCTCATTTATAGATTGAAGAGATTCTTAAAAATCTCAGTCGAACTATACATATTATGCTATTCATTTTAACTTTGTTTCTAAAAATGGCTTGTCCAAGCAATAAGTAATATAAATATTTAAATACCAAAAAAGATTCTATTATCAGGCAGAATAAGAAGTGAATATATTATTCTAGGGAATGCATTTAAGCTTCTACATCACCGTGAGAAAATGATTCTGTAGACATTTTTAGAGAAAATCCGAGCTCAAAAAGAACTGTGTAATAGATGTTCAAGTAAATTTTGGATGTTGAAACTATGTATTGAAGAAACTTGAATTCAGAAGTTCATTAAAAATTGTGTCCAAAACATTTTAATAATAGTAATCTTATAATTTATCTAATTAGTGATTTCATTCACATCCTTTTAAACGTGGTCTGAAAGATTTTTATAAATCTACCAAGTGTAGGTTACCTACAGATTTTCATCATAGGGTAACTGCATAAGCAACGTTATTTTTAATGAGATTTTGCACCATGTAATAAGACCTCTTCAAAATATCCACTCTCTATGCTCTGGTGATCGCCCTATTGAGATTCTACTCTGTAAAGTGGTCCACTGACTAGACTTCAGCGAGGAGCACCATAAAAACACCTATTTCAGATTATTAAGCTCAAGCTGGAGGCTGTAACACAATGGTATGCAGATCTGAGATTCCATCTCGCAGACGGCAGTGGTTATCTACAGAAGATGGAGGAGGGAAACAAATGTACATCAGCTGAGAGGATGTGGAATTTATTGCATTACAAAATTTGTATCAGAGATTATTTTAAAGAATAATGTTTAAAATGTTACACAAATTTATTAATTTCTTACTTAAATTATAATGGCATTTATCATATTACTATCTTTCAAATGCAATATTTGTAGTGACATAGTTTTTTTAAGTTAGTTAAAAATAACAAATAAAGAAGATATTTTAAAATATTAGATCATAAATGCATACTTAAATAATACAATTATAAAACAAATGCAAAATATGATTAAGTATAATCAAAATACAATACAGTTCTAAGTAGTATAAATTATTTAATGAAAAATAAATTAGAATAAGAAAAATATCTAATACGAATCAGATGTTCATAAATTATTTCAACATTTTAAGCTTTTTCAATCAATTTAAATAATATTTTCTATTATTTTTTAATCAAATTTTTTAATTCTACAAAAGTTGATGAATAATATATTAGTGTTGATATCAACAAAAATGATAAGATTAAAAGTGATTACGTACATTAAAACAAATACTTTGTCCCTTAGGACGAATTATTTGTGCAATCAAGTAAATAAAAATTAGCAAGGTTAGGTTAGGTTAGGCATTTTTAATTGAACAAAAATATACTTATTTAATGTTTATTAAAAATATTATAAAACACAAATAATTCGTTTAACGTAAAAATGATTTATTTTAATGCACTGTTAAATCGTACCCTTTAAAATATTATAAAACAGTGTAGTTGATAACAAATTGATTATTTTTGTCCAACATTAATGAATTTTATTTACCCCTAATACGTAATGTTTGCTTTTTATACAATGGCTTTATCAGCGTATTAACGTATGTATGCGTATGTACATATATTATATATGTACTCGAGCATTAGAAGAGCGCCTTTAGTCCTAAGTGAATCAGACATGCATAGGAGATCGGTATCGGAGATTTGGAGTCTACGCGCTGCACTATTATTCCTGAGGGTATGAGATGGCTGCTGAGGACGTTGCATCCCCTTTTAAGATGCTCGTAGTCTACATGTTATATAAGTATTTACCTATATTTACATGCATATATCACATGCGCACGTGGATCCATACAGCTACACTTGTAGTCTATAAATAACGTATAAACTTTTCGACGGTAAGGGATATCATTTCGAAATCAAACGCAGATAAAATTCTGAATAAAATGGTAGTCTTCATGGAGATGCTAATTTATATTTGAACTATAATGACCATAAGGCAAAAAAGCACATTAAAAAAAGTTAAGCCTATTTGAAAAGTATTAAATTCATAATAAATAAAGCAATATTAGTTGGCCTCTGTCGTGGTTATTTTTTCAAGGTTTTTTTTTCAAGAGTATTAATTTTCCCATCTCTTCGTTTCTTTAATGACTATTAGTTAGTCATTCGTGCTTTCCTCTTTCGAGACTAATTTTTAACTCTTTTTGGTTTAATAGTTTCCTGCCAGACAAGTGTATTTGTAAATTTAATTGTTCATTGTCGTATAGCTATTTTTTCCATGCGTATTAGCTACTTGGTTTGTAACATCGTGAAAAAACATCCAGTTGTTTCGAGTGGGATGTTTTGCAATATTGTAGCAATGTAACAATTTTCGCATTTTGTATTAATATATTATATTAACATCTGATCGAACAGTGGATATATGTATAGATGATCCGTTGTTATTAAGAAACACACGAACATGTCGATACAGTTCCAAATGATATCGTAATTAGAGTTGTAGCCCAGTTTTGTTATAATATTTTGTTTCAAATCAGTAATTTTGAGTTATTCATGTTTTTAGTTACTGCTTGAGACAAGCAATTGATACAAATTGGTACAGTAATGGGAACAGAACCAGTGAGGGATATAGTTAATGTAATTAATCCGTGATGCTTTTTCATCTCACTGTAAGAGTTTAAGTAGTATTGGAAATTTATGTACCGGTAATGAAGATTCACTTCAAAATATTTGCTTGTTTGGTGACAGCCTGCAGCCACTAATGGTTGTGAGTAAACCAAGGTTCGCTAAAGAGACCACCAATATATATTTTACATCTCACTAATAATTTTATATAAAGAGTTATAAATTTGTAGTCTATAATTATTTATTGTCTATTTGCGTGGTTCTGAAGTGTTCTATAATATTATTTATTTTCTAATTATGTGCTTCTAAAGTGTTAATTTAATTTCTTTCTAAGCTTTTTTATATCTTTTATTTCATGTAATCTGTGTACGGTATTAAAAATATCGCAACAGCTTTCGCTGTTTTTCTGTATCAGTATGCAAATTAATTGCGCATATAAAGCAGTAACTTCTACCTGCGTGCTTTGGATATGGACTGCTTAATTTAGTCCTGTGCGTGCTTGAATGTGCATTAAACTGTTGTCATAAGGAAGGCAATAAAATAAATTTAATATCAGGGTAGCGACGGGCGCGCCGCCGCGGGGCAAGACGTAATACATTCGGCATCGATGCTCCTCACTCCCGTCCGAGGGAACTGCACAAACAGTTCGTTGTTATCATAAGACAATTTATTTTATGGTACTTGAAATATGACCGGTGTTATCTGTTACGAAATAAAAATGTTTGTTGCGATACACCCGCGCGTCAGGGGTGCATTCTTTTCCCCCACCCCGAACCGAATAAAATATTAATAGTAATAAATCATATATGACAGAAATTTTATCTTTATGTATGTAATAAAATATTTGATAAAGCAACTCGCGTGATGAAGTAATGCATTATAAATTACATACCCTGATTGCAGTTACATAATATAATATAAAACTCGTGCTAACAAAAAAAATATTTATTTAAGAATTTTATCTACCTTTTTAAATTTACGGCAATTATACGATATGATACGATTAAGAAGAGATAACTGAATTTCAATCAATACGAATATTACTTGTGGTATGATTTCTGTCTTTCACTTCATTTAAGAGCGCTCAAATTCTGCCGTGTGTATTAAATCAAATTCTGCCGTGTGTATTATTGTGTATTAAAAGATAATTAATGAAATGTATACGTAAAATTAAATAGTAGTAGTTTTCTGTATCGTTGAAGATCACTCTGAACTGGTTGGTATAAAAAAATAAACCAAAATTTTTATTAGAATATTATTTAGTCTAATTATATATTTATATAATTAAATTAAATAACCTAATCAATGAATGATATTTATCAACATTCATTTATTGATTTACTTAAATGCGTTATTAAGATAGTATGATTAAATATACAAAAATAATATCTTCTACCTTACTCTTTTCTTGTAAATGGTATACTATTAATTTTTAAAAACATCTAATTGAGTATTAATATTTTTAGTCGATATTCTATTAAATATATAATATTAATTGCCGTTGGAAATAAATGTTTTTTAATACGATACATTCCATAATCAGTAAAATTGATTACAAAATATTAAATAAAATTAATTGAATCAATTAAGTCAGCGATTCGATCTCGTGTGAAGCGCCAAGCTGTGCCGATTCTGGGAAGATGTTCAGGCGTGAGGGTCGGTAGCCTTCGTGCTAACGTCTCATATCAGAAGCCACTCGCAGCGACTTAACTCTTCAACAGTTCATAAAGTTCTTATGCACCAGAGTGTCAGAATTGCCTCTTCAGTTATTGTTTTCTTCTATTATCTTGTATCGAATGATCTGCTATTTAATATTCTGATTTATTCAGAACAGCGTCAAAAATCAGTGCCTAATGATTAATGCTTACGTAAATGTGAAGAATATTGTAATAATATTAAAAACTATAAATTAGTAATTGGTAAAATAAATAATGAGAAATTAATATTTTTTTTAACATTTAAAAAAATCAATGAAAATACAATAATTTACTGCCTTGGCTATCATGTGATAACCGCACGCTTGTGCGTTAATTGACAGATCTAGTTTGTTTTATGTTGTCATGCGACTCAATATGTATTTGTTTTATACTGCTGTGCTACATGGACGGACGAGCGAACGGACATAAGGTATTCATGTAGAATATTAATTCATTTAGCTATGAAGGCCTGCCATAATTGCGTTTCAAATAACAAAAAACTATGTATAGCAATTTTTTTATATATCCTATGGATACATTCGATTATCTCGATATTTGGGCAAATACACAACATCTGCTACCGAAACAATGCTTTAAATGAATCTCAATGCAAACATAGAATATACAATAGATTCTTTCACGGGAATTGAATTCTACTTTGGATCCATGCTGCTCCAATATACACGAGATACAAATAATAATGATACAAGCTTTTAATATACCTTATAAACACTACATACAGGGTGGCCCAAATGAGACTGAAGAGAAAAATATCCAAAACTTTTTTTGTTTTATTTATTTATATATTTTTATTTTGCAAGTTATGAAACATTTTTTATAAATTATGATAGTTACTTATGATGTGCAGCAACGTATCAACATTATTGAGTTTTTCTGTTCTGAAAGGTCTATTATCTCGACTCCATGAAAATATTTAGTAAACTGTTTTAAGGAACCCAGTTCAGTGGCAGATATTCCAGGAAGAGGTACTCATCGGTCTGTGTGCAGTCCACACATTTAATACGTCATGCAAGGGCGTGCACTCCACACATTTAATACGTCATGCAAGGGCGTGCAGTCCACACATTTAATACGTCATGCAAGAGCGTGCAGTCCACACATTTAATACGTCATGCACAAGCGTGCAGTCCACATATTTACAATTATAATTTAATTATGCAATACTCATCGAAATACATTTTAAATGTGTCATATTACTCTTTCATACTAATATTTATTTTTAATTTATTTTTTAAACAGATATGCGTAAGATCATGTCACATCGAGAGTTTTGTACAACTTATTTGAATATATGTATATTCATATAACAGGAGACAGTGGCGTTTTTACCGTCTCTGCCTACCCTCGTGGAGTAACGGCATCGTAGTATGTCAATTATCAATTTTTAAAACGAAAGACTAATAGGAATTGCAATTTATGCGATGAATAACTATTTAAAAATAAACATAACGTTTTTTTGTTCTTATATTACTTAATAAAGAAGTAACATGAAATCAGGTTAAAATTGATGGTATTAAACACCTCCGTCTAGTGAAAAATCTCTCTCTATTCTGTTACACTTAACTGACTAAATTGATTTGTAAAATAAATAAAATAATATGAAACAAGTAGCAAATTTATCACTTTATTTAAACATCTAAGCGATACATGTTCGTGCGTTTGTTTTGTACCATTTTTTGGATCCTTGGCTCACGGCTCGCAGTATGACGTCTGCGTGGAATGAATTCCATCGGTAAATTTTACGACTACGACACCATTTGATGACAGGTTTGCTCTCGAATTTTTCAAATTTTAATATTGAAAATATCACACCGACGCTGCGCGATCTAAAGACCATCGCTTTATGAATGTACAAGTATGTTGGTTGGTTGTTTTGTAAAGTTCTCGTGCTGGCAGTGAATATCTTCATTCTGCAGAGCTGAAATTTGACTTCAATTACGAACCCAATTCGAAGCGCGAAGATCAATAATCATTATGCATAACAAAATATTTTTTTCATAATTTTTTTGTCGTTGAGTAGTTTTCAATACAGAATGATATTTCACTTTACATTTAATAAAATGTAAAGTGAACTATCATTCTATATTTTCATATAATTGCATATTAGTAGTCTTAATCTCATTTTTATTTTACTTTTGTTATAGTATTTTATGAATCTTTGACATTTTGACGTTTTGCAGTTCGGCAGAGTAATATAATTAGAATTTCAAATATTAAAATTGGAAAAAAAAACATATACACCTAATTATAGAGTCACACCTATACCTGAAAATAGTACTTATATATTTTTATAGTATTTATTGTCATGATAATATATGTTGCACTTATTACTGGATTGGCTCAAACAATTAAACAATCTTTTTTGTTATAGTCCACGTAAAACGTAGTTTGTCATCAATGTTTGATTCTACAGAGAATATTATAACTGATAACATTTTAAATACACTTAGTTTATTCAAAAAATAACTTTGTATATTATACTAAGTCGTTTGAACTGACATAGATAGATCTGTCATTTACTAGAGATGGTTCATTCATTGATGATTTTCATTAATTTTATTATGAAATCTAAAGAATTGCTTTTGATATAGGTACGGTCAGTATTTGCTAACCAATCTAGTAATGTGATTTTGGGATATTTATAAATAAAAAGTTTTCTTATAGATACCCAATTACTTTACCCGGTATATATTAGGATTGTTTAACTATTTTTTATATTTATTAAATAAAAATTGATACAATATTACAATGATGCCTATCATATCTATTATAATAATGAAGGTCATTTTATATTTAATGTTAAATTATTAATATTTATCTACGAACTAGATAGCTTCATAAACTAGAATATAAGTTGGAAGTAAGGTAACAAATTAAATGAAATGGTAAAAAACAGAAAAATCAAAAGGAGACAAATAAAGATAATAAGTAAATTGAACCAAGTAATTTTTTTGATACAGACTAAAGATATGTAAAAGAAAAGAAACAAGCATGGAGCAAACAAAACATGATAAGTACGAGGTAGGATGAAAAAGAATTACATTAAATGAGTAGCTTTGATCATTAAAGAAACTCTTCCAGCTGACATCTTCCAATTTTGAAAAGCCATTCCTTTATAAGCACACATAATTGAGGATACGATACCGTTGCCATCTCTTGTGGTAGCTTATTGTATATCCGCGGTCCTATAAAATATGCATGGCTTTGTGCAAATGAGGTTTGCACGCTGGAATAAAAACATTATTATTTTTATTACTATTATTATTAACAGGACAGCTAATTTTCTATGAGTTTTTGCTCGAGTACACTTAGAATGTGTGATAAGGCGCAGGATTCTCTTTTCATGCAGTCTTTAAGCAGAGTCTATGAATAATTGCCTGATATTTAGCACCTTGAGTTTTTGGAATAGCGGTTCTAATTAATGCTGAAAGGATTTATTGAGAGTTATTCTCATTATGGCTTTTTGCATTTTAATCAGTGGGTCGAGTATTGTGATAGCGGCTCCACCCCAGCCAACTATACCATAGCCTATGATACTCTGACAGAGTGCGAAATGTACATTACGCATTTGTTTCAGGTTTCTTAAGCTTACCAGTTAACATGTCGATATGTACTTCTTATCTAAGTTTGTCATCGATACCGAATTATTTTAGCGTGTTCTAAAGACTCACATTTGTCACCACGCGTGTTACTCGTATCAATTGTGTGTATGGGTATGTTAGGGTAAAAAATGGTTGACCTGCTTTATTCATGGTAAATGTACGATATTTTGTTTTACTTGTATTTAGAGTGAGTAGATCCAGCCAAAATTTAATTGTACGCAAATTTTTTTCAGCTTTTCCATAGACTTTTTTCCATGTGGTGTCTTTATAGAGAATAACCATATCATCTGCAAAACTGATGATTTTGGCTTCATTGTCGTCAGTACTAGATCAATTATTTACAAAAATTAGAAAAAGTATTGGACCTAAAGTGCTTCCTTGTGGTACATCAAATTTGATGTATTCCGGATTACTAACTGTATTACACAGTTTCGTAGTGTGTGTTCTTTTTTCCATATAATTTTGAAACCATTGGAATGTTATTCCATTAACTCCAATATTTTTCAGCTTTTGAAATAAAATAGTATGCAAAATAATGTCAAAACCTTTGGCTAAATCCAAAAATACGCCAAGTATTTTGTTACCGTCATCCAGATTAAGCACAATATACTTGTGTAAGAGCAGATATTACATTTTGGGTACCCGTTTTCTTTATAAATCCGAATTGATTTTTGGATAGAATATTGTGTTTGTCCAAAAAATTCATAATGCAATGTTTAGCTACTTTCTTAATAATTTTTGAGAGTGAGCTTAGGAGTGATACAGGTCGGTAATTTGGAATTAGATGTTTGTTTTCATTATTGTAGATTGAGCGAATGGTTGTTTCTTTGAAGTTTTTTGGGAAAATACCGTGTCTAAAACTCAAATTAAAAAAATGTACGAGAAATCTTGAAATGAAATTATCAATTTTTTGGAGTAATGTGCTTGAAATATTGTCGGACCCCTTTGAGCAGTTAATTCTCAGAGTGTATGTACTCGTACTTAAGAATTTCGTTCTTGTTAGTATCGGGCAAGTACATTAAGAACTCTAGTGGATTTGTAGCACTAATGTTTTTTAGATGTTCTTCAGTCGTTCTTTTTCTTTCAAGTATATTTTTGGCAAGATCGGCTTCAAAATTCGCGTAATATGTATTTACGTAATTGGCAATGATGGAGGAGTGGTCCTCCGTATTTAAAAGAACATCGTTCACTTTAAGATCTTTAATATTTTCACTTCTATTTGTATTTTTATTTGCTATTTCTTTTATTGCACGCCAAATTTTTTTAGAATCGGATTGGGCTTCTGAGATTTTGTTTTTGTATTATTTATTTTTGGCATGGCTTATCAATTTGTTACAGAGGTTGCTATATAATTTATAATCATGTTTAAGTTTTTCATTATTTGGGTTTTTATTGAGTTGTCTGTGTATTTTGTTCCTTTTGTGTATGGAATTTATAATTCCAGAAGTAATCCAAAACTTGATATTTAGGCTTTTATATGGGTTTTTTTACTAATTTAGTGCAAGTGTGCGACACGAAGTACTTTTGAATGCTTTTTATAAAATTCTCCAATGCCACATTTACGACTTATTTGTCTAATATCAGTGAGCAAGATTCATTGATTAGGCTATTCTTAAGCTCATCATAGTCAATTTTAGTTTTGTAAAATGATAGAACTTTTGGATGTTTATTTGTATTTTGAATACCTGCTGCGGTGGTAAATTTTTCTCAGTTGTAATAGTAGGACCTTGAGCTAAATATAGTCACCTCACTATTATCTCACCTTTTCGCTGTCTGTAACAAAAATTGCATTCATCGTTACTGTCTCAAAAACAACGGTACCCAGCCCACCCTCCACCACACCACCCCCCTATATAAACATGTATTATTAATCACCCCTGTATGAATGCCATCCAAATTTTGTTCAGTTGCATTCTGGGACCTTATAAAAAAATCCTTATTATCTTTGCAGGAAAATATAGTTACTCTTTAAGGTCTACACAAATCAAAGGCATCGCTTTCCCCACTCATTAGGAGGCTCAAAATAGGAGGCTAAATCTCCGTATTTTAAATAATATTTAATTCTGAATCCCGGGCAACGTCGGGCATGGACCTCTAGAATTATATAGATTATGTGAATTTATACACAAAGTGATTTGATGATGTATAAAAAAATATTTAACGTATTAAATGTCAACAAATTATATAAATCCTGGAGAATGTTAAATTGAAAAAAAATAATTTTTAACTTACTTTTGTTCTAAAAATCGCAAATTCTCATGTAATTTAGTTTAAAAATTAGTATAAAGAAGTTATTAAATTTAAATAAAAGCATTAATCTTAGGAGTCTTCATCTGAAAATGCAGATTTGAATATTACATAAAAATTTACACTTTCTACGTTATTTATGTTTGGTGGACAACATAAAATTCGGAAGGGATACTTTTACATTTTAATTCGTATTACAAAAACCCTTGTCATTTGTCGGACATTTTTAATTCAAGTCTTTCCATTCAAAGTTACCCCCAGAAGAATATATCAAAAATGGTTCTGGTGCGACCTTAAATTGATATTTATGGAAAGGGACATATTTCTCGGCTGTGTCTCGGCGGATCCTGAATGCCAGGGTATTAATCATCAAGACCACCGCGGGGATACTTGCGCGCCTGACGTCCCGGTGAGCTTTCGACAGGGCAGGCTACAAGGTTTCTTTTAATAGAGGGTGAAATGTGTATATTTTTAGATTACTATAATTGAAAACTTGATCATTTTTAAATTTCAAAAAAATAAATAAATCGTTGACTTCATAATATTAGTATTATAATTAATTTAATACCCCTATGACAATGCAATGCTAATTTATAAATAGCGTTATTGAAATATAGATGTAACTCAAAGAAATATATACAAATACATATCGCATATTCCGTAGAAAAGTGACACAAGTCAAAAAAAGCTACAGGAGAGCGAAAATAAAAATTAACAATTTTTATAGTTTAATGATGCGACTGTTATTGTTATGAACCACGCAAAGAATTCGTTTAAAACTGGAAAATGTTTATTTTTGAAAATCTTCAAATATATATTGAGTATGTTGTACGTTTTCATTGTGTGTCTATTGAAATATAAAACAATTATCACGAGATATATAATGTATATCCCAATTATCAGGGTATGCATCTTAGTATGGTTTAGAAAAGAGAGTGCTGTATTATAATACAATGTAACTTAAGTCAATTCTTGAATAGAGATTGAGTGGAGCGATCTAATGAAAGATTTTGGAATACTTTCATACGAGATGGGGTTTCCGATGGAAGATTTAAAAATAAATTTGGTCCACTAGAAGAATGGCGGTCCACGAAGGCTTGCTAGATAAGGAGCTGTCCGACAGAGTGGATGGGGAATTGTCTAACAGCAGCAGGCAAATAACACTCCTCTCGGCGAAGATGCTCGTCACATTTCATTCACTAGAATAACTTACAACCCTCGTCTCTGGTCAGCGTGTGGCCCGAGTATATCGCGTACTATATATGATATACGTATATTTTTATAACGTTAGATAATATTTTGGTGGTGTTTGAGCATTCATGTTGGACTCACTTGACAGAAGACGATAGATGAAAGGCCTTTCAGCGCCTACAATGTTTTATTGTATTGTCAACGGTTACACCGATCGAAAGACTATTATTATCGTAAAATAAAAATGTTTAGAATTCTCCCTATATTTTATATATGTATATAAACATAAACATATTACACTTCGATCAGGTTAAACTAAATATGTAGACATTAAGTCGTGATGTAAATACTCTTTTCAAAATAAAACATTTTCAACACAAAAATATATTCTTTTAGAAACGAAATTCGAAAACCTACAAAACAACATTTAATATCACTTAACCTTTTCATTCAAACTTTTATTCCCCCTCTCTTCCTTAATTGAATCTCTTATTTTCTCTTTGAATTTACGATTTGTTGCTGAAATACTTACACACATTTCTTAACACGACTGTGATTTATTGCCACTGTTCTTCGCTAAAATTGTTCTCGCAGCCATTTCATATATATTTTTTTATATTATTTGTTATTTTTCCTTTAATACTATCTACTTACAGTGCGTGTACACGGATGAGACTTGTCTCGGAGACTCATCTCAAAAGTCGCGTAAATACACCGCATAGTTGAGTGCTAAGCGAGCTATGATTCAATGCCTATTGCATTTTGTTTGCGGAATAAAACATACTCATAAAAGCTGTTACATAATGAGTCCTTGAAACGAGATCAAAATCTCATCATCATAGGATTTACTTTGCTCTTTATGTCACTAAACATTATGTTTAGTGACATAAAGAAATCACACAAAAAAATATACGGCCATGTCAAAATTATAACTCTTACCTACTTACAGACTGATGTATAAA
Organism: Eubasilissa regina; assembly: GCA_022840565.1. Classification (NCBI taxonomy): domain Eukaryota; kingdom Metazoa; phylum Arthropoda; class Insecta; order Trichoptera; family Phryganeidae; genus Eubasilissa; species Eubasilissa regina. Next base: position 2,342,937 of record JAINEB010000025.1, on the reverse strand, counting down.
AAATAAACAGCATATGATGATGGACCGTATCGTGGAATCCTAAATAAATAAATAAAGGCGTTATGCATTCATTATTTAATTTTCGCGGCTTTGTGCATTTCTGGTCTTTGCCGCAGTTCATGATTTCTAATCGTTAATATTAATACTTCGACTCGAAAGGTTCACAGAGATGAATACGTAATGTCGCACAAACTCATACAATCATCTGGCACTTTTGTTGCATGTTCTGATAAAGCCCTGAGAAAGTATATAAAGATAAACAATAGCTTCTTCTTCATTGATCTAGAAGGCTTCTGCACACTATAACGGAGGTTTCTGGAGTTGTCTTATAGTATTATTATTAGTTTGTAATAAAAATAATAACAGTGTGTATTCTATTTTATTATTAAAATTGCCACACCACCGTTCTAGTTTTATTAAATGTTCATTCCTTGTTTGCTCGTAATTTTTAGTCTTCTATATTATTTTTCCAAAAAATACGAATTTATTACAATTTAAATCAGTTTTTGATTGCAATGAAAACTTTATTTTTTTATTTTTGTTTCATTAGCGATCCTGTCAGCCAAACAAGAATGTGCTCAAAAAATCAATTTATTACAAAAATAATTTAGAAACTGTGAAAAACCGAATACCTACGTTCTTGTGTATTCTTACTTTTTTATAATGTTTTTTTTATATTTTTGCCAGTTTCTTGATACGGCACTGTTCCTGATGACTTTAGGTATAAAATTTAAGGTATAAACATTTTGTCGGCTCTTGAGTAATGCGCACAGATAGTGTGATGATCATTTCATTAAAGTAATGCCGCCATTACAGCATCCTCTAATGATCCTTCTATCTGTGTATTCATTTTTATCACGCCATGTTCGGTCCCAGTTCTCAGACAATGTTGAAGGAATCTTTGTTTTAAGTCATGATATCACGTGATATAACGGGGCTTCATTTGATTACTACGGATACAAACACGGATCGCTTAAAGCATCAAAGTGATTTTACTTTTACAATTTCTACATCAACTATTGCTTAAATTATTCTTCTGCTTTTACATTACATCATAATAATCCAATGGGTTTCGTATGGTTACATTATTTTTACTTTTTCTTAGGTATTTTTAATAAAATTCCTTACAAGACAAACTTTCCGCAAGAGACCCTCTTAGTAGCAATTACTGTATATTTTTTGGACAGAATATACATACTATATGTAGGTATGTATAATTTATTGTGTAATGTTAAACTCTATTATTATATTGTGTCTATATTACATATTCACTTTAATTATTATTTATAATATTACGATTGTTTTCCAGACGCTATTTACGCATATGCTAATAATCCGAATATTATTGAGGAGAACACATTCTTATTGTGAAGTTGTAATTATTCAGAACATAGGTCTATGATATTTTAAATACTAATTAAATGTATTAATATTGTTGTTGTGTTACCGGGATTCGAATCTGGATTTCTTTTCTAATCATTACCAACTATGCTACAGCGACAGTATTTTTGACGACAAATTTTCGAACCCATATGTTACACTTTTTTTGTTTTTGTTTTAATACATCTATCGTTCCATTATTTGCAAGCCATCTACATTGTTTCCTTTGAGTAAACCGATAGCAGACGCCAGAATTAATAATTCATTTTTATCAAATTTTGTTAATTATTTATTTATTAAATTTTACATGTATATCTTTATAATGAATACATTTAATTAGTCTGTCATTTTAATTAAATAACTAAAAGTCACGCTTTACTAAATTATATTTTCTACCGAGGTAAAATTATGATTGAAAACGTGATTTTTTTGTTGTAAAAGTTATTTTCATCTATGAGCTACGTTGGCCACGTATGGGATAATATTACGAGTATATATTGCATTGAATACTCTAAAAATCTACTTGATTAATTATTTCAGATAGGAATCCATGTTATATTCCTCTTTCATGCTATAACGTATCTATGTTGCATTATTATTTGGCTTCTCAGTAATTTGAGAATAGTAGGTATAAGCTATAGTAAGAGCTATAAGAAGACCGAGGGACGATAATAGTAGATAGATAAGAGGACATGAATTCCATTGTTGAAACTAATATTATTGTTAGCTTTGAAATAACTTGTAGTCTCTGTATTTATTTCTAATATATTTATAGACACAATCAATTTCATTTTAAATACTAATTTAATGTATTAATTATAAAGATATTCATATAAAATCAATTTATCGAAAAATATTGTTTTTGCGCTACCGGGATTGGAACATGAATCTCTATTTCCAATCCGGGGAAGGTGCATTATCAAATATGTTACTGCGCCAGTACCTTTCGTGATAAATTTTCGAAGCAATATGTTACACTTTTTCAAATTAATACATCTGTCGTTCCATTATTTACCTATTCTACTTCGTTTTTACGGAATCTCAAATACCTTTGAGTAATCCGATATCAGACGCCAGAATTATCAATTCATTTTTATTAAATTTTGGACTCATTGATACAACTTATATTATTAAGTAAAACACATTCTAATTGTGAAGTTGTAATTATTCAGAACATAGGTCTGTGATGTTTAATGCACCTTCCCCGGATTGGAAATAGAGATCTAGATTTGAATCCCGGTAGTGCAAAAACAATATTTTTCGATAAAATTGATTTTATATGTATATCTTTATAATTAATACATTAAGTTATATTTAAAACATCAGATACCGTCTGTTCTGAATAATTACAACTTCACAATAAGAATGTGTTCTTCTTAATAATTTCATTTTTATGATGCTGTATGGGAAAATATGACAAGATATAATATTCTTATGAACTGTTGATTCAGTCAACGGAATTCTATAAACTAGTATCAGCAGTATACTAGGTACAAGGTATTTAAAAATAGTTATTTTTATCATGTACATCTTTCTCGATATTCAAGGGTTGACCACAGATTAATGTTAATATTCAATTTACAAATTTGTTAGCGTTTTCACAAACCAATCATTTACGTGTATTTTAAGCATAAAAACTTTTTTTATTTAATGATGGCGGAGATTTTTTACGAGCGTCATCTAATGTTGCTAGTGTGAATTATATTGACAGTTGCTTAATCTTCATTACACACGCAATAATCGGTGTTGCCCGCTGTACCATGTCGGGGAGGACATTAAAATATTGACCAGATATAATTCGACGATGTTTGTACAGTGAAATTATTGAATTTTAACCAAATATTAAAAAATTTCTTGACAGCTGGCAGACGACAATTTATTGATGTTGTTTTATAACACGTAACTCATTCGTTAGCCGCTGGTTGCTTTTTGATACAAAAGAAACATTGTTTTTTTCTTACATTCTTATTTTTTTTAAACCTGAAGGCAACTCTGTCGAATGATATTGGTTTGACGTACTGGCGCCTATTATCTGTTCTTAATTATTATTATTGTACATCTCGTAGTGTAGTCGTAATTATTAATCGGGTAGTGCTTATAAAATCTATAATAACCGATTCAATTAAAGTATTAATAAATTATAATTAAATTGAAAAAAAGATAAAATATTACTTTAGATTGAATTCTATCAAAGCGAGTGATTACTAAGATAGTCTCTTTCATTACACTCTTTGTAGAGCAGTCGCGGTTGCTACAATAATAATGACACAGCAGCCAAAACCGTGACAGGTTATAACTAAAATATTTATTGGATAAATAGATTTTTTCTGTATATTTTTCTAATTGATTAATTTAATTTGTATTAAAACAATCCCTGCTGCATTAGCGACGGCTTTTTGGAGTAAGTCAATGTTTGTAGACTTCAACATATCCATTCATCTAGTCGGCGATCTTCCGCGAGAGCGAGGTCCACTATGTTTGCACATCTTATGGCGGGACCAAAGCGTGTCAGTATGTGCATTTGTATTATGGAAGATGAACGTTGTTCAATATTTGTTTCATGACTATCAGTACCACACCTCTATATTATATTAATTAATCATATTATATTGCTAACATATTATTATATTAGTACTTGGTGAATATTATATTCCTGTCGATGTTGTTTTTAAATAACTATAAAATACAACACAATTTTTTAATTATGGTTTTATTTATCGATTACCTGGTTTATTAAAATTGTGTATGAAATATGACATCGGTCAAGTGGCTGCCCGTAGTAGCGGCACAAATGCGTGCTCTTTCAATCATAGTTTTCAAAACATTCTTGCACACTTCTCGTGTTTTTTCAGCAATTTCATTTCAAATATTCTCCTACAGCATCAGAATTGATATTGACTTATTGACGTAGCTTATTTTTCAAGTATCCCTATGGAAAATAGTTAAATCAGGTGATCGAGGAGACCAGTCGATATCACCAATTTTTAATATTATGCGACCGGGAAAAATTTATCGCATAATTTCAAACGTAGATCGAACTGTGTATGAGGTCTCGTTGAAATTACATGTCTTGTAAACCCAATCGACCCAATTCGACTACCAAGAAGTTTTACTAAATGTGACGGTAGCGATCGCCATTAATGGTTACAGCATTGCCATTATTATTTAGATAAAATGTTTTAATGACTTTAACACGTTATTAAGGCATTAAAAGCTCTATAATAAATTGTAATCAACTTCTCTTTATAAATACTAGATACAAACTGATCAATTTTTTTAAACCAAAATGGCTGCTTAACAAAATCGGCCTGAAACATAATATTCACCTGTATACATCGGTTTAATATTATATTTGTAAGTAGTAAGAGCACTCGATGTCATAAATAACTATAAATACCAATCAATAATACGAGAATACATTGGAATAGACATCAAATATTAGAAAACAAAATATTTAATGAATTTTAATAATACTCAATTCCGATTGTGATCGGGTTAACGAGGTATGATATATAATATGTTCATGTAAAGATGTAATCTAACGGACGCTTAATACAGGCGATTTACGTGTCTTGCAAAAAATTGCCGTACTTGTAATATGTTTAAGGTAACTATAAAGCATTTGAACTGACAACATTACAAAATTGTTAAGTTCTTCATGTATAAATAAATCTCAATATTGTTCACAGATCAAAAATATTTTCAAAACTAGCTTTTTGAAAATTAATTAACGTAAAGCAAAAACAATTACATATTATAAGTACAATAGAAATTAGTTCTACCGTATTAAGAAGAATTGTACACTTTTATATTGTCCATAAAGGCTTACAAACATCGCCTATGCTGAGTTAAGTCTAAATAAACATATACACGTATTAGTAATTTGAAGTAGATTATTATGTATATTTTACACAAATAAGGTAGGTATTGTGTATTACTTGAAGTGCTGTGTTGTATTTCGGAAAGGTTGTAATTATATAAAATATGAACTAACAATGGTTTTGATAACTGAAAAAATAATCAGTGCGGTTACAATTATTAAATTATATACTGGATATGATACGACTAGTACCGTCACATACCTCGGTACTGAGCGCCATTAGACCCTACCAAGTTACTCGTTGATTCAGAAAGCATGTCGTTAAAACAAATGCAATTAATCACTTAGAAGGATAAATAGAAAAAACTATGTATTGAAAAAATATATAGTTACCACAGGGACTTGAATTTTCTGTTGTCCGGAAAATGAGAAAACAATATAATAACAATAATAATATTAATATAAAGAATAACATACAAGTTCTAATATTCGATAAGAATGTAAAACCTTGGTGTAATTGGTAACTTATTCCCCTGACAAAAGAAAGCTCCGGGTCGAGTCGCCATGATAAACTGTTCTTCTTTTAAATGATTCATATAATAATATTTTATACAATTTTCTAAAATTATATCACCATAATAAAAGTACGTTTTCAGTATAATATTAATATAAGATCCCTTGTGAAAATAGGCGCCGTTAAAATACTTGGTTAAAATGGGCGCTACTCAAATATTATGCGCCCTCAAGAAGATTGCCGGGTTTTTATTGTGTTTCCCGAATCAAGCGTAAACATATATTATAAAGCTCAGTCAGCAGTATTGAGAAGGATAGCGCAAAAAAGAAACGCAAAAATCAAATTAGTTAAAAATTTGCTATTACTTTGTAAAATTCATGCTGAAGAATAGAACTAACATGATGGTCACTCTGAATACTAGACAGGCATCTCACCGCTAGATCAAACCAGCACAATTTAACGTTTTATTCAATTAAGCCAAAATTTAGGATTATAAAATCATACTTAGATTTTTTTAAACAACCACATTAATGGAAAATAAATGCAATAATTGTCAGTGTTGCAAAATAAAGCTTTGAGAATAATATTCAGAAAAAATAAATATACTCGAATCAGTGCAATGCTGAAAGATCTGATTATGATAACCCTTAAGCAGAAAATATATTTTGATGTCATGGTATTTATTTATAAAATCCTCACTGAGAAAATATTGACAGAATTTATACGAAAAATTTATACAAATTAACATGAACAAGAAAATCATATAAGAGGAAAAGATAGACTGAGACTGCCATTCAGGAAGAAGGCTAAATCTCAGAAATCGATGATGTACAGTGCGATGAAGATTTTTCATGAAATTCCAGAAAACATAAGAAAGGAGGAGAAACTACATAGATTCAAAATGAAAGAAGTAATACGTGAAAGATAAGTTGTAGTAAAAAGAAACGATTTTGATCTTGTTTATATTAGAGCATATTCAAAAATGCTTATGTATACACTATAATAATAATAAATAAATTTTCTTGGGTTTATAGATAAATTTGTATTAATTGTAATAAAAAGTATATTTTTTAAAGATCGAAGTCGTATAGTTGAATATAAGTTGTATTTACAAAACATTATTGACTTAGTAACGTTTAAATAAATAACGTAACTCACAGTTTATAAAAGGGAGAAGTTGTCTTTGCCAGGAAGAGAAACAGAAAAGGGGCGTATGTAGCACTCAACAAAATAAATTTATATATATTTATTTTGATACACCTGTCTCGAAAGGTATAAATGAAATTCCTCTATTCATTTTTACTTTTAATTTTGAAGATTTCTAAAAAAGTTAACAATTAATATCGTATCCTTAAATTAAAACCAAACGTTAGATTAACACTTTTTAATACGTGCCGACGGACTTGTACCTGTCCTTTAGAACTTCCAGACGAGGCTTTACTTGAATTAACAAAGCGTGTATGTATTTCCCGTTTATCTGTTTTCAATAAATCATTATTGCCGGTTGTCATATGGCGGGTCGAGGTATTAAGCTGAATAAGGAGGAGGCATGTAGAAAAAATTCAAATTTATATTATAATAAAATGTTTGGACAAAAACAATATAAAGATCGGCAATGACATTAATCATTATCGACCAACATGCGCAAATTATATATGGATCCATCGTAGCGAGCTAATGTATATGTTTATGATTGTATAATTTGGTTAAATTGTGTTCTTTGTTTTTATTAACTTAATAAATACATTACTTACATTATGTCATCGATATAATCTACCCAATGACACAACCTTACATATCGTACCATTTTATTATTTAAATTTGAGATATTTATTGAAATTATATATGCTTAGCTAATGTCAATCATTAATTAATTATCTGAACGGTAGTCTGTTCCGAGAAAAACTTTTAAAAATATGTTCTAAGAAAAAAAAATTATATCATCTGATAGCTACGCGCACCGCATTGGAAAATTTATTTAGATGTTTTTGATTAATTTCATTCACATTTGTTATTTTTAAATACCAGTAAAGATGTAGATTAGATTTATAAAGACATAATCTATTTCCATAGCGTCCTATTATTGAAAAATAAACTATTTAATAGAATATCGACCTTTATTTCAATTCTGGTTGGTGCGGTATACCCAGCGTTGTGTCTTGTCACTCTTGGCATCTGCCACCTCTTCTTTTAATCCAATCATCATTTTTGGAATATATCTTATCCTTGTTTCATTTTTTATTTATATATATTCTTCATGGAAAATATCAGAACACTAAATCTAACAGTTTTATTCTACTCTCTCATTTATTTCTCTCTTATATTCAATTCTGAAGGATGTATTGTACATGTTTATTATTTTATTTTGGTTTTAGTTAACGAAGATAAAACTAAAAACTTTGATCGTATAAAATAAAGTAATGTAATCATCATAAAGTGCAAATATCTAACATACAAAAATATTGAAAATGTTAAAATATTTCAACTATGTTAAATAAATAGTGTTATGTTGTTGAAATAAAAAATATATTATTTGTGATATGATAGTAAAATCAACAAACTTGATTCTAACGTATTTATTTATTACAATGGATGTACGTAATGCTTGAAAAATAATTCACAAAAAGAAACTGAAAATATACAAATTTATATTAAAAGGCAGAAGTATTCAAAGCTAAAAAAAACATAAAATTATTTAAAAAAAAACAAAAATAGCTCATAATATAACAGTTTTAATTTCATGTTATATTTTTATTAAAATTATACAGTAAACATTGAATTTTATAAATAAACCAACCGGTAAAGTAAAAATCATTTTTTATAAGGGTGATAAAAAACTAAAGCCAAACATTAAATTATTATTTCTTGAATAGATTTTTTTTATTTGATGTAAAATGAAAAATTCGATTTAAATATATTGGAAAATTAAAAAAAAAAATTCTTGTTCCTGACTGCATACATTTTTTATGATGTCAATGTTTTTATGATGTCGGAAATTGGTTTGGTTTAAGTTTTATCATCCTGGTGAAGAAAAAAGGATTGTTTTGGAACCGATTGGTTCACACATAAAACTCACATGATTAAATATATTTGTAAGTTATTGTATTGAAAATGAGTACTCACAATATTTATGCAGACAATAATGTTATTTAATATATTTTGATTATGTAATATAATTTTCACAATTTACCATGGACAATCAAATGAGACTTTTCAGAACCTTTAATTTAATTTAACTCCAATAATACACCAATTATTAAATGAACACGTAGGTATTCATAATTAGTACTTAAATAATGAAGTCATGCCAATTTGTTGTCCACTGTGTTTCCTGCATCGTACAACACCCGTAAATTATATCAGCCCAATAATATCCTTTCACACAATAGGCTGGTGTTAATGTGTATGTATTTCTTTACGACGAATGGCTTTTGGGTTTTGAATTGGCTATAGCAGCTACTGCAGTATTGTTATTGACTTTGAATTTTACTTATAACTATTTATCGTCGTTGAAAAATAAATTCCCATCGACACATAATAATAACGTAACATTAAAAACGTAATTCAAATTTTACATTTTACAAATTTATGTTTTAAATAATTGTTGTTTTTTTAAAAATAGATTCTGGTAATAAAAAAATAAATATATGTTTTTAGTTAGTTATGACATCCTAAAGAAGAAAATGGTATTTTTCGAAACCGGTAAATGTATTTAAACTCATTTAAGTGGTTAATAAAACAAAGATAACAGATAAAAATACAAATTTTACACATTATCGATTCAGACGTCAATTCATAAATCAAGCAACTAAAAGTATTTGCTCCAGAATCAATATAATTGTATTATTAAAATTTTGGATACAACGGATGAAAGAAGAAAAATTTTTTTAATTGATAATTTTAATACAATCGCCACTTAACACAACTTAATTATTATTATAATTGTATAGTCGGCTATTTTGCGGTGCAAGATAAGTATTTTAATTTATGAAATAAAACAAACTTTGTACTATACGCATAATTGAGTTTTATTTATATCACGATTAAAGTTTTGAAAGGTACAGTCCTTCTCTTCACTATGAGTTAAAAATAGCTGATGTATAAAAATAAATTAAATGAATCAACAAGAAAGATATAGAGAAAAAAAATTTAACCATCAATCAATCCATTCTATATCATTTGAATTACCTATAATAATTCTAGCGTCTCCTAGCGTGTATTACTTAAAAGTATTTGTAATTCATCGTAATATAAAGTTGATTACTTTTAAATATTGAATTATAAATGCGTCAATTAGCTGGTCGATTATTACGAAATTGAAACCTCTTCTTTCTCTTAAACTCACCTTACAAAATGTTCTTAAGGTGGTTCCGCTCAGAGAGAGAGAGAGCAATGTGAGACAACTTAGGGCAGAGTCGGATGTACATGACGTTGTCGATTCTTTTTACGATGGCGGTACTGCTCCGTAGGTTACCAAAAGGATAACTTTAATGAAATAAACTGAATTGTATATTATGTGCCTCATGGATGATATTTATTGAAAAGGCTACTAAAACAATTATGTCTAATAATCTTACATACTAACATGAGTTTATACACTAAATAATTCTTACATTTCAATAAGGGTTACTGGTGAGAGAATGGTAGTCTCAAAAAAAACATGCACTCAAATAAAGTAATGATCTCGGTGAACGGTTGCCACTAACAAAAAGAAGTGCGGTGTGAAATCCCTAGGTGACTTACCCAGGGAGGCAGTGCGATCTCAGAAAGCTAGTTCGGTCCCTGGCCAAATAGGCGAGGTCTAGCGGTCGGCGTAATGAGAATATCGCAATGTGAATCTCGAACCCGAACGCCGGGTTTAGGCACAACGCGTCAAGTGCTGTTCCTATCAGACGGTGCGTGTTACGGCAAGGATATTGCACCGTTTTTTTAGTGATTTGTAGCGGTCGATGAGGTTCCGAGAGGCTTCCGTGATGAGAATACCACGATGAGAATCTCGGAGCCGAACGCCGAGTTTAGGCACAACGCGGCAAGCACTGTTCCTATCAGACGGTGCGTGTTACGGTAAAGATATTGTACTGTTTTTTTAGTTTAGTGAGTTTGTAAGTATCCGCGCCACCACTATCTATTGAGAGCGGTACGTCTTCACGCCAAAGATGCATCTACCCTTGATGACTTGACGTGACTGGCCTTTCACTTTATGATCAACGAGGCGCGCCCATGCTTGAGCACGTGATTGATTCGCGCCTGCGCAACAGAGCGCAGATCGTCCAGACATCTAAGGGCTGATGGTTAGAATTTGTTTCATAATATAGTGTAGTGGTTAAGCGCCCTTGAGGTGAAAGTTTTTACGAAAATGGCGCTATACAAATTATCTATTATTATTAAGAGGCCGGCCTGGTGATCTAGTGGTCGGGGGTTCGCGCCTCATTCCAGAACATCAGCAAGTTAGTCCTATTTTCATAGTAAGCTAAATATTTGTAGTTTGAAAATAGTAAGAATATTGATGTGACTTGTATTCCGTGTACGCATTTCTATTTTAATTTCAAATTTACATCAAGAACGAGTTCTCCTTAAAAATCCATACGTATATAATTATTTATTTTGCCGAGACATGACTTGGGTGTGGTGTTATCAGAGTTATTGAATACTGTTCCACCAATATTCTTCACAGATTTAGGTCGAGTCTATGCTTTTCAAGAAAACAAGTCTAGGGCAAACCAAAGCTAGGAATGGTTGCCGTGGTTGTGAAGCTGTCACTGTCGTTGACGCGAAGCCCTGAAACGGAGTTGGGCCAACAGCAAGTAATTATAATTATTCTTAGAGTTGACAAAGTTGAAGCCACTGTTAAAACGTCACTATTCGTGATCGTGTCTATACATGTGTATGTATGTGCGGTACTGTACGGCGCTCTCTTGATATTCTCAGAGCGAGAATAATTTCCACTCCTTTTATGAATCGCATTCTTGAAAATAATAAAATAAAACTCTTGGGACAATTGGCGATTTCGCCGATAATATTTCGATGCAGCGGTAAAATAAGAAATCGAATGCAACGCGATGCATTATTGCATTGTATGAGATGACGGGAGATCACATAACTTCTGAAGGTGTCCACGCTAGAGATGTTACACGCTAGTATTTGGTCCATACCAGGTGTTAAGCACATTAATTATGATTGCGCAGGAGTTAAATAAATGAGATTAGACATTTTCTATAAGGTAAAATCATTACGGATCAGTTCTCAATATATACATATATTTTTTAAACAATAATGTATTTTGGATACAACAATTTAATATGCTTGTTGGTCAAGCGGTAAGACATTCGCTAATTGAGTCTAATGGCTGAGAAGTTAGGGTTTGAGCCTTGCACCGAGAAATCACCAAGTAGTACTATTTGTATAGTGTACGCACGTAGATTATTTTGTAAAATGATTAGATTATTGATCTGATCAAAATTAAATCTGAATACATTTCTTCTAAAATTTCCGGTTATATTATCTTTTAAGATAACAATTAGAAACGAAATTAACGTCCAAACCCATAATTCAATAATGACACAGAAAATACATGTTTTTTTTACATGCTTAATCCTTAGTATGATATATTTATAGACGTATTTCTTCGCAACTGTATATTGTTAATCTGAGTTCCTAGTTTCTATGTTAAGCTATAAAATGAAAGTAGTATTTAACACTAAAAATTAATAATAGTCTTGTTTAAGGAACTTTCTTCTGACATTATAGATTAATTTAATAGATATAAAAGGGTTTAGAAAGAAATTAAATGAACATTTCAGAAACACATAATTAGAAAATAAACAATATTACAGAACACTTTAAAAGAACACAAATAGATAATAAATAAAATATATAAAATATTATATAAAATTATTATAGTGTAACTCCCTCTCCGAGCACAAAAGCTAGTCTCTTTTTTGGAGAGGTAAGCGAAAAAAAACCATGTAATTTTAATAATGTAAAATTGAAAAATTAAATGTAAAATAAAAAAATTTAAAAAATTTCAAATAAATAAAAATAATATGATTTATAAATAAAAAATCTAATTTCATCTATGTGATAAAGATAAATAAACAAAGGTTTATAAATATTTTAAAAATTAGTAGCATTCATTTAGTTTTTTTATACATTAATACAATTAATACATATTTCCTACTACCAGTTTTTATAATAAATTAAATCTAAGACACCAGAAAAATCGTTGCAAAAAATATGTTTATGAAACTAATAATATCTTAATGGCTATGTGTATTAAGAGGGGTCATAAAATATTATACTACTTAAAGAACACTGATATTTTAAAAATAATATGATATATTTAGTGATTAATGAGATAATTAAGAAAGCAATTCTGAGTTTTTTATTTATTCTATAGTTACGTTACTTTTAGCATGTGAAATATTGATTCTAGAGTGAGATTTTTAATTTGCTTTTTAAAAACGTGAAAATAAAAAGCATAATTAAACATTTCGTATACAAAAACAACAAATTGTAAAAAAAACTATCATTCATCTAATGAAGATTCGATAAAAAAGAATGAATTAAATACCCTAGGATTGCTTACCGGGTTACCTCATTAATCACTGATCATTATATTTTTTATCCAGGTGCGTGGAATTTTATTTTGTAGCAATACATAGCTTGAATATGCATAATAACTTATTAATTTAAAAAACATTATTTTTTTGGTCAATTAAAAATAATTTGTTTAATATTTCTGATGCAATTGCAGGCAGAAGATAAATTAGTGAAATTTTCCGTGTCAGATAGCCATCATTCAGCTGCTCGGAAACAGTGTCCGATAAGCTGAGACACGTCTCCTCGTGAGGTGCAGGATCCGCCGGCTCGTGCGTCTCCAATCGGAGATTCCCGCAATCTGTTTCTGAACCCGATAACGGAAATATTGTATTGTTTAAGCCGAGCCTATTTATTTTATAATATTAATTCTGTTTTATCTACACACGTTGATACTTGTATAATTTCAGAATGTTTCATTAGAATTTATACGTGAATAAGTGTATTTCTTAATGAAATGATGCCCCCGTACGCGGGCCCCGGTGGCCCGGGGCTACCGACCACTGGCTAAGTAATGGGAAAATTAGGCGGGGTCTTATCTAGTTCGCTTTGTTTTCTCTACAATAAATGTGAATATTTTTATAACTGCCTCAGATAAGGGTGCCATAATTTTAAACACTTCAGAAAAACAAAACATTACGATGTAATCTGGGATTTAAAAAAATCAATTTCCCATCATAGTTAAGCGTCGGTTGTTGTAACGCTTGTCCGCAATTTAATTACACCAAAATATTCCATTCGTTTTGTTAAAAAAGCTTCAACAAAGGTGTTTTTTAATTTAAATACGTCATACAATGGTTTCTATCGCTTTGGGGTATTTTACTTTTAATTTATCGTCTTTATCTACTTCATTTTGTTACAATCTCCTGCCTTTTATTTGACGGTAATATATTTATTGTAATGCTAAATATGTCTAAACCAACCGAGTTATAAAGTTTGGCATGTATTTTATTTCTTTACACGGCCTTATGGGACTCCAGTTGTTTTCATAAACTAATTTAATTTTATACACAGGTTTACATCATTTAAATAACTAACTCACTAACTGCGAAATATTTAAGAAAAGCATTTCATCTCATGATTAAAAGTATTTAGAGAGAATCATCATCATCATCGTCAGTCGGTGTCGGTCCAGTGTGAGACGTAAATTTTCCCAATTTATGAAATTTACTATTTTCGCCTTTTATGTTGATATAAAACAATCTTTCAATATTTAGTTTACCTGATAGTACCGGGACTTTTACGTCGCATAACTTCTTAACATCTTCTCCCCACTCAATCGTTCATTGAATATGTGTCACATACATATTCTTACTATTTTCTAACTAAAATAGGTGTTTGTATTAAGAAAATAGAACTAACCTGGTGTTTCCCGGAACTCTCGAAATTCCAACCGCTTGATCTAGGCGATATTGACATAACTAAAAACTTGTCATTTCATATTCACTCGTAATGTTGTATATTTTCAAAGTTTCACCTGAGAACCCTTCTGTTGTGCTGTTTTCTTTCAAAATTATTTAGCCAGCTCCAACTTTACGTTTGTTATAGGTAAATGGTAGTGTTAATATTAAATTGTACTTCACTAATATTGCTTCATATGCCAAATGCTTTAGATGCCTATTGGCAATTACTGCGTTTAGTAGATCACAGTTATTTTTGTTTGCCTCACTCTTTTCCTAAATATTTTCTATGTTACAATTTTATTTTAAATAATTTTAGGTATTATATATAAGTATACAACAACTAAATTTTATCTTAAAAAGGGTACGCTTTAATATGTCCATCATTAATATAATTTGTAATATTTTATACTATAATAGAATTGTAATATGTATTACTATATACAATGTTAATAATAAATAAAGCTTTTTATCGGAATATACGTCCCAACGACGTAGTCATTTTCGTATAACATGAATGTATCGATAATGTATCAGTTTGAATCATCCCATCTGATGTAGTGAGAACATTCCGTGAATGTGTTTTAGGGCCGTGGTCTATTTATCTAAAACAAACAAGACGCAGGGATTATGAAGATGACCCGCGGTGCATTTTATTGGAAATTAGATTCTTTATTCGTGGAGCATTCATATTTGATCGATACGGCTGTCATCGTATCAAAAAATGGTATAATTGATAATGAAGATAAATAAATATTCGTATATGTTGTCTTGATACGAAAGAACTTGTGTTCTACATTTGTAGATATTTTCTCAGTATTTATCATAGATACGAGTATCTTATGAATCAGTTATGAAGTGATTTGCCAGCTTTTACGTTTTGATCAAACTTTAATCAATATATATTAATATTTATCTTTTCTGCAAAAAATGATTTAGTATTTGAAATTCACTCAAAAGAGAGAACGCAACTATTTTATAATATAGTGTTTAAGTTTTCTCCACTTGATGTTCTCAATACATTAAGTCAAACTATCCTTTCAACAAAAGGATGGTTATTTTCATATTGCGATGCAATTCACAAATATTTACCCAATTCTTGAAATGATTATGGTTCAGTAATGGTAAGTAGGTAGATACTTTGAGGATCACTATTTCCCACTTTCTTTTATCTTGTTGATTATTATTTCAAATTAAGTTCGGAACTTTGTATAGTTGGGTGGTGCACGCGAGTTAGGTAAGCCAGCTTCTTTATCTTTTAGTTTAAACGGTGCACAGCAGTTCAGCCATTCAATCACATAAGAGTATTCTTGTGAGTTCGAGAGACCTATGTTTGGAATAAACAGAAAGCGCGTCAAGCTCTACAGTGATCTGTTTCCCTCTCTCACGGCTCTTATATTTTATTTGACCCAGAATTACTTTCATAATAAGAACCTTATTGAAAGAATTCATTTCCTTCCAATTCTTCATAACCGTATTCGATCCTTTTCCGGCATTTCATTACCTACAAATATTATTATTAAAATTTATTTATTATATTTCTAGCAATTCTTTTATTCGGCTTTCGATATTTTTTAATTGGAGAATAAAATATTTTTTTATAAGTAAACATATATTACAATAATGATCTCTCGCATCACAATTGAGCTTATTTATTGGTTCTTTTTTACGGTTCATTATGAGGTAACACACTTGACCACGCTTGGGCCAGACCGGAATTGAACCTCCGCTTAATTGATTCAACAAAACGTGTATGAATATACTAAGGTAATACGATGAAAGCAGTCTCCCATGTTATCGCAGCATCAAAGCCTCCATCTCTCAGCTCACGATCGTATCTTCGCCGAAGAGATGATAGATAACTTCCTCGTCCAAAACTAAAAAAAATAGAAGAAAATGATTTCTGAAAGTTGCGTCGTTTAAGAAATCCATTTTGTTTTATGAAAACTTCTTTATGGCGAGATCTCATGAGAGGATTATTCCGATTTCACGTTTTTGTGATGCAAATCATGTGTGGGTTTATGATGAATACATCTCCGAAAATACACCCATTAAATAATAAATTACCGTGTAATTATGTTCTTGGATGATTTACACTGTTTTCAGTGTTTCTTATAACCAGGCTGACACTAGGAAGTGTGTTTTGAAGAATGGGCACGCATATAAATGTAACTGTATTCGAACAATGCTCGTAGTCAAAATTAAATATACGAAATGGATAAATAATGAGGTCTTATTCAGATACTTAAATATCTATCATGGATGAAAATATTTGGTCACGTCTTGAGATATCGTTTTACATATTTAATGATTGCTGAAAAAAAGTAGCAGTTTTTAGTTTATTATAGATAATGATTAGAATAATTAAAATTAGATTTTTATTGTATTTTAAAAGAACACTTGAACTTAAAATTTCAATAGAATTATTTGTATGTATAATTTATAATAAAATTTTGAAGTTGAAGTTTGAAATTATACATAAAAATACTAGGGATTTACAGTTAGATAAATTAAAAATTTTAGAAATAAGAAAAATTGTTAATAGCAAGCAAAATATTGTAAATAACCAAATCCTTTTTGCAAAGAGTCACTTTTTAAATTTATTTTCATGGTAGTTCCTACTTAATTTCCCACCACTTATACTTTATAGTTTAGTTTTGATCTGTTTGTTTTTTTATTTTTAGTATACAGTTTCCTGAAGAAGATACTATAGGTATCGAAAGATGTTGATTTATCAATGTTGTTTGAACAAAGTGTTTTGTCTTATTATTTATTAATATATTTTTTATTTACTATTTAAATAAACTTACAAACAAGAGCTTTGCAAGATGCCAACTCAATTAAGTATGCAAAGACGTGATAATTTTAAAACGTATAGGAATATTATAGTGATTGATTGAATCTAAGTTAATACAGGTAAATTAATGAGAAAATTAATACTCAAAAATGTTTATATTATTGAAAAAGAGTGCAATGTTGTAAATTGTTATAAATAACGGATATTCTTGCTAATCGATCCTAGCCAAATAAGGCTAAATTGCGGGGCACAATGGTAGAAACCTTACACCAACACGGAACTAGTAAAAAGTGAATCTAGTAAATGACAAACAATTTAGATCCGATGCAATTGAAATTATGAAGAAGTGAAGCCCTGGCGTATATGCGGTAAATCTATTTATGCTATTTGAGGGAGGTTGATGATAACCGGAATCTTAGAAGGTCGGAGAGGAAGAGGAAGATCTCGTTGGACTGGGCAGTTCAAGAAAACTATAGTTTTCTCCTGGGATCGCGCAATATAGAGACACATGGAGAAACAGACAACGTAGTAGGACGTCTTACGGGGGGTCACAATTCTCAGCAATAAGGAAAGGTAGTATAGAAAAATAAATAATGCGCACTTCGAGTTAATGTAATGCTGAGCTTAGGACAGTACGCAGAAGTTAGATAGGCTTCACAATTTATCTTGTAGAATGGACATATATCCAGAGGATGGTATAAAAGATGATGCAACATGAGTTTTAATGCCATCAAAAATATAGAACGTCCGTGAAAAACCTATAATTAAATGTAGATAAATAATAATTAAATATATTAATTAGTATTTAAAATATCACAGCCTTGTGTTCTGAATAATTACAACTTCACAATAAAAATGTGTTCTCCTAATAACAAACTTAATTACTATCGCGCTATTTCTCCATGGACGAGAGGATTAAGCGCCATACTATTCCGTCCTGAAACAATTGCCAACTCTTGTCTCATTCACAATCATACATGCTCTTACATGCAGGTCGAGTTTTATACCAATATCTGATTTACGTGATTACTATAGGTCTTTCACGGACGTTCTATATTTCTGGACGGAATCTCAAATACCTTTGAGTAAACCGATAGTAGACGCCAGAATTAACAATTAATTTTTATTCAATTATTGTATTAATTAGTATTTAGAATATCACAAACCTATGTTTTGAATAATTACAACTTCACTGTAAGAATGTGTTCTCTTAATAATATATAAGTTGTGTTAATGTGTCCAAAATTTAATAAAAATGAATTGTTAATTCTGGCGTCTACTATCGGTTTACTCAAAGATATTTGAGATTCCGTAAAAACAAAGTAGATGGCTTTCAAATAATAGAACGATAGATATATTAATTTGAAAAAGTGTAACATGTGGGTTCAAAAATTTGTCGACAAAAGTAATGTCGCTGTAGCATAGTTGGATAATGCACCATCCCAGGTTTGGAAAGAGATCCAGGTTCGAATCTCGGTTGCGCAACAATAATATTTTTCGATTAAATTGATTTTATGTGTGTCTTTCTAATTAATACATTTAATTAGAATTAAGTTAGTTTATTAATATGAATTATTATATATTTATCTACCAATAAAAATTGTAATGTAACTATTTTTTCCCTTTTTAATTTTGAAAATGTACGAGTATCTAAAATGTAATCCACAAAGCACCTTTTCGCTTTGCATTTAAAAATTGTCGAAACTTTGTTATGTATATTTTGTAATTTATAATAATTGAAAAACAAACGGCATTTGATGGCACTGATTTGAAATGAAATTTATTAAGCTTCGCGAGTTTGGCTATTGGTCATTAGTCTTTATGAATCTAAATGTAATAATAATAATAAAACCTCATTAAAAATGTTTCCTTATTAAATCATACATCGTTAACCACCATCCCATAGGAGTAGGCAAATCGTTTCTACAAGCTCTTATTTTTTCATATACTTATATTTATCTTTTACTTAGGTTTCTGAGATTATACTTTTGAAATTAATTGTACCATATATATATATATATATGTATATGTAGTGTAGTAGGTTTTTGTGGCCGCCATCAAATTTTACCATTCTCGAGATACGGGATGAATATTATGTTCCAGGCCGATTCCGTTTGGCTGCCATTTTGGTTTGGTTCGAATTTTGTAGTCGTAGAAAGTAGTTACAATTTATTAAAGAGCTTTAAAAATGTATTAAAGTCAGTAAAACATTTTATCTAAATAATAATAGCAATGCTGTAACCATTAATGGTGATCGCTATTGTGACATGTTGGAATACTTTTTGGTAGCCGAAGTGGGTCGATTAGACCTTCAACATATGTGGTTTCAACAGGACGGTGCTAGTTTACATTTTTACAGTACTGCTGATTAGACGAATTCCGATAATTTTCTGTAGAGGTACTTAAAAGGCAAGGTCTACGCCAATAATTCAACAACAATTTCGATGCCACAGGACAATATTAGAAATGAAATTGCTGAAATAACGAATAAATAAATACGTGAAGTGTGCGAGAACGTTGTGAAAAATATTATAATATTATATTTTATATATAATTGAAATAAACAATATAATTGATAAATAAAAACATTATTAAAAGATTATCTTTTGTTTGTTAGTAATTTAAAAACAACATCGCCCTGGAACATAATATTCACCTGCATAAAATCCATTTCACTATCTTTCATCGGTCATTTGTATCACTACTTTATAATTTAAAAGGAATATTACAGTGACCATGTTCATTAGAAATCATAGTTCTTATTCTTAAAAATATACTCGATACCTTAAAAGAATAAATTTTTTACTTCATATATTGAATCATTATTTTATATTAAAACTGTCGGCATAAAATGAAAGCGGGCACCATTTGGTAGAAGAACAGATTCATTATTTATCATTTCTCATCTCGGAAGACTTCCTCCGCGAACAGTATGGATATGGATTGATTATTTTATTGTAGCTAAGTCAAAAGTCACGGGGCGGCAAAGAATAGTTGCGAATAGTTTTCAATCAACCCCCGACGGCGAGGTCCGCCCGACCCCTGGCAGGATACTCCTCGCGAGCCCGCCCCGTATCCGATTTTTAGTGTTCTTTTTGTCGACGTTTTTGTGAGAAAACAATGCATTGATTAATGTTGTCTTAAAATGTTATACACTTTTTATATCATTTAATTTTTTTTATGATTTTTAGGATGATAGAAGGGGACTGTTTGGAGGAAACTTTAAATTAGATTCTTGATATTGTTACAAATAAAACATCTGTTGTACCGTGTTCAGGCCTCAAAAAAGGAAAAATAGCGACAATGCAAATGTTTAATTCGCACCCATTGGATATATTATCAGTATCGCTGATTTATGAATTTAAAATGATGATATGGAAGTATCGACTCCCACCTTCACTAGTTTTGCGCCGCTTTAGTACCTACTGACCCATACGATTTCTTACTGTTTACTGTCTCACCGGAGCGACCCACCAGCCGCCTATCCTCCGTAGTTACCAAAAAGATTCTTAGTAATTGGTCTTCTGGCATTCGCAAGACGCGTCCGAGCCACCTTTATTGTGATCTTGCTATATGTAGAAGTAGAAGTTCGGTGTCGAGGGTTTCCCTTACCCCTGTACTTCTCACTTGGATATTTATTTAATAATAATACGCATATTCCAGAAGTGGTTAATTAAGATATGGCTTTCCTGAAATGAATGTACGCTATTACGTTAATAATTTCGAAAGGTAAATTAATTTCAGAACCTTGATTTAGTTGTTTTAGCGTAATGAGTTATAGTAATGATATCGCTACAAGGGAGAACTGTCTATAAATTAATAAGTAATAAGGTATTTTAGGAAGTACGTGGGTTACTGGATTTAAAGTATCTATAGATTTATCTTATAATTGGGTGAGAAGTGGCATACAGTAATATAATTAACTCGGTAAAAATAATACAGAGAACAATCATCAAAGTAATATTAAAAAAATATCAACTTTTTCAACACAAACATTTTTTGCAAAATAACCAGTTCCCAAAATAGAAAACATTTACAAAAAAAATTCAATTAATCAATTAATTAAAGAAAATAACACTAGAAAATTTGAAACAAGCACATCATTAAGGTTTAAAAATAACTTTTAAATCCCTAAATGTAACACCTAACACTATCATCAAAATTTTATATATTTAGGGATAAAAAAATTCAATAGCCTCCCTATACAAATTAAAGAAATAAAGGTTATGAAAGAGTTTAAAAAGAAACTAAATGAACACTTCAAAAACACATAATTGGAAAATAAACAATATTACAGAACACTTCAGAAGCACACAAATGGACAATGAATATAATATGTAAGGTATTATATAAAATTATTGTAGTGTAACTTCTTCTCTAAGCATAAGAGCTGGTTTCTTTTTTGGATAGGTATGCGAAAGAAAAACCATGTAATTTAAAAAATGTAAAATACTTCAATTCATGTTATAAAAAATTGTAAAAATGTAAAATAAATATAAAAATCTTTTCTCATTTTCTGCAAACCATAAAAAGATACTTGGTTTAAAATGTTAATTATTTTATATTTATATATAATAAAAATGATATATAGTTAAATTTTCAGTTTCCATGCTCATGTCCGCTCTACTAGGTGAACACCTGTCTCAAGGTAGACTTTGTGAACATTTGTTTGTAAGAATAATATGACAGATGTTACACAATACGAATTAATAGTGTACATATATATTATATTTAATTAAATATAAAATAGAGTAATGCCTAATACGTTTCATGAAGACGGGTGAGATTAAGGATTATTAAAAATTGGCTAATTTGGTTTTAAAAAGAAAAAATATTCTTAATAAATTGAACAATAATTTTCAGTACCTAGATTTATTAATCATGTTGTTGAGAATTTTTTACGGTATTCTACCGTTATGTAAGTTTTAAAGCTATCTCTATGATTTAAGCGATGTATTTGTGTACTTTCCTATATATAATATTACGGGCTATTTGTTTCTCTACTGGAATCATCAAGTCTTAATAGATTTTCTTGGTTTTAATAGCAATTCTCATACATTTATATCATGTAACAACAAATCAAATTTTTTAACCAGTTAATTTTTTGACTGCAAAGTGGACAAAAGCGAAAATAAATCTGTCCGCGGGGCCAAGCGTATAATTTGGGCCATTTTTATTATTATTGTATTAATCACTATCTTATTAAACCTGATTTTTTAAAATTATTATATAATGAAGTTTTTTTAAGTTTATTTTTTATTTGTCAAAATTTTTTAATATCATAAAAATAGCTAGGTACTGATTTTGCTACATATAATTAGAGGATATCTGCTTAATATCATGCATTGTTTCTCAGTTGATAAATATTATTGCTGCCCCACCCTATCTCCCGCAGCAGGGGTGTGAAAGTGCAGATGTCTACCAACAGGAATAGACAACATTTTAATGCTCGTTAATAGCCTGATTAAAATGCACTCCTTCTACTCCTGAGACCACACGGCATCTATGATAAATGGCTGCAGTGACGTTTCTGTATTATCTATGAGAAATTCAAAGTACGTTAGCCGGACCGTAAGCCATTCTGTTATAGGATACATCTTAAAATAATATAAAAATAAATCAACCCTATTCAAAAGAATTTCAAAGCAGCTTACTTAAAATAATATTGGTCGCAAATCATACCTTAAAACCATATGATATGATAATTGTAACTATTAATGATTTACCTTTTGTATTAATTTATATGTCGAATTAAGATACATGTACTAAATAGGCATGTATCTGTGACTTTATTTTTTGAGTTTATAATTAAAAATATAACTAATATTGGCATTGTTGACGCTCTTATGTATACGTATATAGTTAAAATAGTCAAAAATGTAACATATTCATATAACACAAATGAGAAACTATAATTGTAAAATGTCATATAAAAACGAAAAAATGGTGATGTCATATAAAAAAGATGTCGATGATAAAATATGATGTCATATAAAAACGAAAAAAAAACCATTTTCAATTAATTAAGTTACGTATTTACAAGGCCTCAAGACACTTGAGTGAAGAGATGTGTCGGGCAAATTTAATATTACAGTCACACAAAATGTACGACTTTTTAAATGAATCACTCAGCCACCATTATTTTAATTATTTTATTAATTTCGGGACAACGTTCTAGAATGTTTCAGAGAGAGATAATTCTAAATTGAGAGAAAAATAATAAATGGAGAATAAAATATGTATTAAAAGCATACTTAGTTGATTATTGGTATTTCGCGCGGAGAGCAGATTGATGAGTACCGACTTTTATCGATAAATCTTTAAGATTTTTCGTTCCTTTAATATTGCTTTCAATAATTATATAATTTATTAATTTTATAGATTATTTAACTGTGATTATTAAAACCACTCAATGTTAATTATATTTCAATTATATTAAGCGGTTTTAATAAACAAAGTTAAATAATCTATAAAAATGAACATAATATATCGCAGAGTACAATTTGCAAATATTAAAATAAAAATATTTATTTTATTTTTTTCACATACCGCTTCTCGATTGATGGAGTCACCAAAAAACACAAAGGTCTGAAAGAGCGGGTTCAGTCCCTATGGCAGTTCAGTTTTTTGGAATAAAAGTCTGTCTTTTATATTTTTTCAGTGATATTTAAATTTGTGTAAATAATTATGTTGAGCTGCTCGATGTGGCATTTGAGCCTGCCCATCGAAACGCAGTTTTAAAATAATACCTACGTCACAGACCACAGTCCCGGTGCACGTAATTAATTACAAAGTTAAAAACATTTGGTGGCCCATTCAACAGACGTCATAGGTACATTCCGACCCAAAAAGTGTGAAATGCGAGGAAATTATATTCCATTGTTGAGTAATAGGTGAATCGGATAGCGAGGGATTTCACGCGGTGAAGCTGGAACGAAAATATACTCCTCACAATGAAAGGGTATTAAAAAATTATATTACAAAATACTGATCAGATAATATTGTTTTTATAACATTGAGATCGTTTATATTGGGTACCTGTCAGCAATGGGTCCAAGAGGACTAAAGTAGTGTACAAATAAATATGATTTTTTTAATAACATTCCTATTCATCCATGCCCACGTGGGCTATTACATGAATATTTGATTAATTGAAAAATGATTAAAATAAATACTATGTTAATTTTAATACAAATTAATTTTATCTGCATATCTTTTTAATTAATTAATTTAATTTATATTAAAAATATCACATAACTATGTCCTGAAAAACTGCAACTTTACAATGTGATAATAATAATGTGCTCCTTAAAAACAATGTTAATAAGAACAATACTTAAAAAATAATCAGTTTCTGCCTGGCTCTTCTAAATTTTTACTACAAATAGATGCACTTAAGAAAATAATTCCATTTAATTAATTAGATATATATAAGTAGGTACTCAAAATTAGCGTAATAATACAAATTACTCAAGTAAAGTATGTAATACACATGAGCTTGCAGCTTGCATGAATGTGGTGAGGAGAAAATTGTGTGTCAGGACAGAAGAGTATGGCACTCTATCCTCTCTGCCTACCCCCGCGGGGAAACGGCGCGATGGTAAGTAAGTAAGTAACCTTGCCAAATTTTACAGTATATATTTATTATTGTGCATGGAATAGATAGTTATGTATTTTTATTATTATATTTCATGTAGTGTTTTCTACTTCATAACATAGATTATCATTTAAATATATCTAATCCCTACTGTTAAGTAAATAATTACTATCCATCTAATGATAAATATTGCTAGTACCAATATTGATTTATATTTCAGTTCACGAAATTAAAAAAATATTTTTTGCCCCTTTTTAAATAACACATTTGCATATTGCACGAACAGAATCATAATTAGTGTGGAAAATGAAGACTGACAGGGATTCCCCTTTGACGCCCGTATGCTTGTCCATCAATCATTATTCTCGCGAACAATTATTGTGAGAGCAAATGTCACATATACGAAGCTGTCAGATATTATAGGCAATCAAATATCTCCCCGTTTTCATTTGATACCTCGCACCCCTAATTTATTCTGATATCTCTGAATTATTATTGTATTATACGAAATAATCCACCTACCTAATCATCGACCTAAAGATGTTCAAATTTTTATATTACGGCGGCTCAAATCTAGCTCACAGATAGTGAAGGACAGTTGACGATAAAAATAATATATTCATTTATTTTGTTCTTCATTGTGTCCTCATTTGCTGAGGATGGTAACTCCCTCGTCACCGAAACTGTCACTGGAACAGTCACCGGATTTCTGCAGTCGTACACTATCTTTGGCAGTGTGTAGCGCTGTGGATACACCATTCCAGATATGCAAAATCCAAAAATGTGATCCTTCTCTGCGACACCCTCCACTTTGTCAACAAGAAACATTACATACACGCAAATATAGTAGATAGGACTTGTGTACAAAATATTACAATTCATCGCCTAAGCAGCAATACTGCATATCTCAATTTATTGTAAAATTAAATAATAATATCATTGGATTTGAGTTTTCGCGGGGAATCTTTCTATATCACTAGTTTCAAGATAGCGTTCGCTAGGACCGTGCAAATCAAATAAATGTAATCACCATATATCTATAACCTTCCTGTCAAATGTACCTAATTGAATCGTACCTAAGCTTAGTTCAGTTTCAGTATAGAAAGAATCTGCTCCTTTTTACAGCTCTAGGAAGTTAAGTAAGTAAAGGTCATTTAAAACTAGTTATGTCTTTCTCTTGTAAAGTACACAAATCTTAGATATGCGGTATTGCTGTATGTATGTAACAAAACTGGAATATTTCCAAGCATTAGTACATCTTGTGAATTGTAAATATATTTTACGAATGTTATTAATTAGTATACTAAAAATTATTGTATTAAATTATTAATAATTAATGTTGAGACACATACGTATTCATAATTAAGTATTGTTACAATATTTTTATACGACAATGTACAATATAAACATTTACTATAATAATTTGTTTATTCAATAAATCTAAATAAAAGAGTTTTTTTTAAAAAGAGAACACATTATTATTTGTGAAGTTGTAATTTTTTAAGGAAAAGATCCTGGTTCAAATCTCGGTGGCAGAAAATTTTTTTTCGTTAAATTGAGTTTATCTGAATGTATATATTTCTAATTGATGCATTTGATTTGTATTAAAATATCACAGACCTAAGTTCTGAAAAAAAATTAAAACTTCACAAATACCGATGTATTCTCTTTAAAATACATATTATATATTTCAATGACTAACTTTTAGATCTCAACTTAATCAAATAATAGGTATAAATATATCTACGAATTTTTAGTTTGGTAACATGATTATCATCGCCCCTCTAGAGCTACGTATGGAATAATTACGAAAAAATGCCGAATTGATTTTTATATCGTGATACGTATTGAATTACTCTTTATAGGAGGGTGGCGTAAAATAAAAAGTGAAAAATATTGAATAATGTGTTCCCCTCATTTTTGACTTATTGCACCCCTCTTACCGAGGGTGACATGATATTCTATACATAAAATCAAAATTGTTAAAATAAATTGAAACAAATCTTTTGTGTTGACGAAATAATCACAGCTCCCAAAAATACTTTAAATCGCTGTTTATGCAGGTTAGAAGCACACTATTTAAGATGAAATTAAATATATATATATATATATATATATATATATATATATTTTTTTTTTTTTTCATTATTATCTTAATAGGTATGTCATGTCATTCATAGTGCAAAAAGGATAGAAGAAACCTTTGAAATGAATTTTTTTTTTTTTGTAATTATTATTAATTTTTAAAATTATTTTTTGGACTGTGAATAATATGTAGGTAAGCACGTACTTAATTGAATCACGGTAAACGTATAAATTAGACATAATATTTATCTTTAATTGTTCATTGCTATAATTGACTTATATTTATATTTATTTTGTTGGAAAAGTTAACACGGAAATAATACCTGATATAAATAATGGTAATGATAATGAAATTCGAAACACAAACCCATTATAAACCATTTTCCAGAAACAACCTTATCTGCGCGTTCCGAAACAAATTCATATTAAAACCATAATCCATTAAATGTTTTGATCTCCGTCGTTAGCCACCGAAATACTTGATAATGTATCTTGATTATATAATATTTTGAGTACAGTATCTTAAGGCCGTCGGAGGGCCCGGACGCCGGTAGTCCTTGGACCCTAATTACGAGTAGGCCAGTGAGTTATTAGCTTGGACGTCTAATTTATAACGCCCTATCTTTAAAACGAAGGCTAGGATCTTCAATATTACGAAACAGGATTCTTAAAGACTTGGGAATATTTTCGGGTAATAGAAGGAGCAACAAAATCGATTAAAATTTACATATAGACTCAGGGAGACAATATTTACGATGCCCGCCACGAAACGAGCATTTGTTAAGTTACAGAAATAAATATTTTTACAGCAAATAATATTATTTTGATTAAATTGTAATCAACGTATGCAAATCCATCGTGAGTGATTGGTACTTTTTTGATTTGTGATATTTCATTTTTTTGTTTAGTTTTGTAATGTTATTTACATACCTAGTTTATATTGAGTTCGACTAAAGCTTAGCTGATGTAAAATTGAACGAAATTATTAAAAAAACCATTTGTTTACATAATATCCTTATTGTACCTATATAATGGTCCTTACATTATATGGGTGGTTTTTTGTTTAAACGTAGGTATACGCGTTAAATATATTTTTTGAGTACACTTTCTTTAAAAATTATATTAATTTATTTACTCTAAATCTTTCCTTATTTTAATACAAATTAAATTAATCAACTAGAAATATATATGTATAAAAAAAATCTATCTATCGAAAAAATAATTAGTTGCTACGAGGATTTGAACCTGGACCTCTTCCTATTTAGAGAAGTGCATTTTCCGCTTTACTATAGCAATTGAATACATTTCCGACAATTTTTGAACTGTTTCTGATTCTGTAATATTTCCAATTGATAGATCCACCATTACAATTTTAAAAGCAATCAACGTAATATTACGGGAAATCTCAAATACCTTTGAGTAAAACCTGAGAGACGCCAGAATCTGAATTTAATTAATTAATTAATTTGATTAAATACATAAACTTTAATACAACTTATATATTAAAGACAACGCATTTTTGTTGTGAAGTTATATTTTTAGAACGTAATTCTATGCGACTTTACTACAAATATATGAATCAACTAGAAAGATATACAGAAAAAATCTAACCAACGAAAAAATATTTAGTTCCTACCGGAATTCGAACCAGGACCTAGATAGATTTTTTCTGTATATCTTTGTAGTTAATTAATTTAATTTGTATTAAAATACATTTCAATACAAATACATTTTGAAAATACAACTTCATAATTTTCTTATTTTATCTGAAGTATAATAAGCTATAAACATAATTTCTGCAGTTCCTAATAAATTTATATTGAATAAAGTCGAAAGCTTTCTTACGAGTCACTTATGATGACTTGTACATTTTAAAAATGAAGTGATTTGTAACATAAATGTGTACAAGCATCATTTAAATTTTGAAAATCTGTGCCGAAATATTTCCGGTTGATATCTTTGTTCAATATTTGTTTCAAGGTTCATTATTTTTTACAAGTGCGATGCAATTATATTATAACTTTAATTGAGCTTGTTTGCACTATTCGAGTTAAGATAGAAACAGTATACTTCGCTCGTCGACGAGAGTTACTGATTCTCTCGAAATCGAGTAGTGCAAATAAACTCAACTGGAGTTATAACATTGTTTTATTTATATCCAACCATTTTGATGATAAAACTTTACAAAATGAACGCTGATTCTAACAATAATACAATTATATTCTCATTATGTTATTGATTAGGTTTTTAAAACATTAGTTAACTGATTAAGTTTGAGAGGAAATACCGAGGCGAACAAAAGTAAAAGAGCAAATTACATTAGCGCAGATTCAAAACCGTCGATTCGAATTTTCTCAAACGCCGTCAATTCCTCGTCACCATCCTTCCAATTCCATTTGATCGTATTCCAGAAAATTCGATTATATTCCTGGGTGCTGGATTGATTTCCATATAAATGCGTGCTACGTGTAACAATATATCTCTTCTGGATATGTGTAGAAGCTGCTCGGGTCACGTACAGCCTCCAAACACGTTCCCCCATAATTATCCTACTGCTACCTATATAATATTAATAGTCTGCACCGATTCCTCTATTCACTCGTTACGCCCCGTAAACTGAAACCTACGAACAAGTACGCCTGAATACTGTACCTCTCCTACTTTCAAAACCGATCAATATAATTTACCTTTTTACTAATGCGTACTTTGCTACTGTATTTTAGGTTAGTTGAAACAAAGGTGATGGTCTTCATGAATCAAGTTATGTATATTAATGATCTATACAAAGCCTCCAAATTTGTGGCTTTATGAATACAATCACTGATCCAGTATCAAAAGAACTGAATTATTAATTTGTTTTATTTCCTAGCCATTTTGTACCATTAAACATAGTGGTACCTAGTACCTAAACGCTTACTTTTACAGTATTCGGAACTTGTCGAAGGAAGTAATATAGTCTAAGTTGCTCGGTCGTAAGTATACTAGTCAAGAAACACGATTTGTGGGAGAGAAGTCAAAAAGATTAATAATTATAGTAATAATTCTTAAATTATAAGGGTTCCTTAGAATCTTCCGTGTACAGTTTTCTGGGCTGGGCTATTCTGCCGTGTGTCTCCGACCTATCTGCCCGACGTTTCGGATCCTACTGTAGGTTTCATCATCAGCGTTGATGAATCGAAACGTTGGCCAGAGAGATCTGAGACACACGTCTGAATTGCCCAGTAAACTATATGGACAATTATAATAATATTAAATAAATAGTATTTTTTATGACTGCTCAAAATATATCAAGAGCTCAGTGTTAATACTTAAATTGTGCATTTATATTCATAATATTTATAAAAAATGTCATAAAAAGTCATTAGGTGACCGAAAACAAGGATTAATGAATAAGTTATGAAACAACGCGTTTCATAACTTATTCATTAAAACGAGGATTACGCATTCGTTTTGCATATTGTTTTGTTATATGTATGTCATTATTATATATGTAATAACAAATAAATTTAAATGTATTTTTTAAAAAGTTTCATTAAATATGTAGGTTTTAATATAAAGTTTTTAAATATTGTAATTTACAGCGTCGGAGCGATTATTCGAAAATATAAGTTACCGACTGTAAATAGAACCCATTTCTGATAACGGCAGCAGTACTTTGGAAGTTGACATTTTGACTTGAGTGTAATAATGTTTGATATCAAACTAAGAGAACGTAATATCAGATGATTAGATGAACCCAGAAATATATTATGAAATGGAACTATTTTCATATAAGAAGTAGAAAAACCTCAATTTGATTAGTTTTAACATGTACTCTTAAGCCCGAGCAGCCAGGATACGGTACGAGAACCATATCTTAAAAAAATATTATTTCTAGAGCAAGTGCTCGTTAAATGCGATGGATTTGGCAATCTATTATATAAGCATTTTTTTGCTTTACCATTGTGCGATTTTAGTCCTATTAAAATATCACCCATCTTCTCCAAACTTGGTATGAGAAGAAATGGACCATTATCGCCCAGAAATCATGGATTACCATTCAAAAAATATCAGAAGATTTTTAAAGTGATAAAGGTAAAAAATAATCGCTAATAAATCTGTACTTCTGAGGTGTAATATTAGAACTAAAGTGTGTTTTCATATATTTATCGCCCCCATGGACGCCAAGAAATGTACATATTATGTACAATATGTAACGATACAATATTTATTTTGTTTTTTTAATTTGTATAGATAAGAAATATTTTATTAACAACCAAAACACTCATTTTTGGTGCGTAATCTCGTGCTGAAATCTATGAAAATATGTACGGACAGGTACTGTTTTATTTTCCGTAGTTGTTTCTACACTATATATATATATTATTATGCACGTTTTGAAAATATAAAAGATAATTTGTTTTTGTAAAATTTCAAAAGAGTAAAATAATGACATACTTAATTAATTTTTGACTATTACATTATGAATAATTTTGAGGTTTTTTATTTTTATATATAATATAAGCAATAGCTTTGTACTTAAACATTAGAATAATTAATATTTAAGAATAATAATATTATTTAATGACAACCGGTTGCGGACTAATGTATTTTTCTTCATCTGTGGAGAATTAAACTAAACTTAGATGTGTAATCTTGTCTTCAGTTTCGCTAATTATATGGAGAATCGTTTTAAAATGTGCACTGTGAACCCGAGTTCCCACGCCCTGACGATAGTCATGTATTATTTTTCATCGTATAATAAGGACTCCCGTTCACGGTGCAGATTTTAAGAGTCTAACGAAGAAACAGACGTCGTTCCGAAACCGGTTGGCGTTAAATAATACAACACAAGTGGTTGTATACAAAATAAAATATTATAAATCAAATTGTGGATTTTAACCACAAAGTTGATTTTGCTAATCTTAAAAATATTATAAATCAATTTATTTTAAAATAAAACTTCTTTAGTCGCACGTATAGTAAATTCTCACAAGATTAGTAATTTCGCATTTGCCGCAGCGTCGTTACGTGTTATCGTATCGAATACTGTATCTCGCATTCTAGTCCACTAGTTAATGAAAAATAATGTGTCATGTTTTCATTTCGTCGAACTGAATAAACAAAACAAATTTCGGGAAAGAAAATAATAAGTACCTACCTCAATCATATTCGTATATTTTTTGTATGAGGATTTGTGTCCGTTAAAAAGCCACTCGATTCTTGTTGTTCAACACAAATAATTCTTATTGTATAATAATATTGACCTTTCTAGAATAATTATTCTGTTTTATACTTTTGGTGTTTATTAATATTGATTGGTGTATATGACGATCACGCTTCAGTTCTTAAATGCCGTCACGCACGCTGCCGTGCAGCGCACGGTGCAAGATACCGATGATGTTACGAACACGAAAATATAATTCTATTAATTAACTCTCGGTAGCACTGTCCGCTTGTGAAGGTTTAACCTGCCAGCGTAATGCAGCATTGGTAAGCGTTGCCTGCTGCCTGCTGCCCGCTACCCACTACCCGCTACCCGCTACCCGCGACCTGCGACCCGCTCGTCGCCTTCGTAAATAGGTCAGAAGGGCTCTCTCCATCACGGGGTGGGTAATTAAATACTATGGGGCTTTATCTGAAATGCTATAAGTGTTTTTTTATGGACCTAACCGAAGAGATACAATGTTGCTCTATCGCTTCCGCCTTTGACTCAGGATGCTGTAAGAACTCTTTAAGACATGTGCTCATGGATGAATCAGTTAATCAGTCTGTCCTTATAAAATACAATAAACGACGAATGACTTATCGCGCTCAACATTAATTATGTAGGTATTATTTTTCAAGTGAGTTTTTAGAGCAAAGTACATTAGGGACTCGTGTTATGCACTGTCCTTTACGGTGGTTGTGGCGGTTATGAGTGGTGAGGTCAGTAAGCCATTCGTTTTTTATTATATTTTGTAAGCAGATGGATCAACTGATGAATTTTAATTTTTGATCAACTGTAATGTTTTAATCAACTGATGAATTTTAATAATTTTGATCAACTGATGAACTTTTACCACAAAATTTCCGAAATGAGGCTAAAGTTTCGTAGCCCAGAGTATGACACTGGCTTTTCTTACCGGGGACTCCAGATTCTACTCCCGGTAAGGACTCAGTACATAATGCCATTTTCTCAAACCTGGGTGTTTTGTGATGTGTTTCACTACAGTAATCGGGCCTCATGACCTATTGTAGTGTCAATAATTAAAATAAATACGTATATCTATATTGTTAGAGCTCCAGCTGTAACCAATTACTTTGAAATAATGTACGGAAGAATTAAAATGATTTAAATCATCGAATTTGATGTTAAATAAATATAAGCGGTAAATATGAGCGGTAAAATTAAATTTAAATATTAAACCATCCTCCATTCTAGTTTCTACAGTCAGACCACTTTTAATAGGGATAGTTTTAAAGTATATCTATCTATATTTAAAAAAATACCTTGATAATTTATTTATTTATTTATTTATTTATATATATTTTGAAATCCATATTTTTGTAGTTACAGAGGTGGATACATAACATACATAATACATAGTTTAATGTGTGGGATGGAGTAGACTTCACCTCTGATATATACAGCGTTGTCCTGGCTACTTTGCTAGACTAAAGTCTGTGTTAAAGTAGCCAGTTTTTTTTTTTCGTGCTGTTGTGGTGTTATTTGGAATAAAAAAATAAATCAAATATGAATAAAAAAGTAAGAATAAAATTAAAAAAATAAAAGTATAATAAAATAAAAATATAATAAAAATATGTGGAGTGGGAGTGTTGTAGGACTAGTGAGTTATTAGTAAAAGAATTGTATACATTATAGTAAATTGTTGGATATCCATGCTTCTGATTCATCTCTACCTGATTGAATCATATATTGGGTCCATATTTGTGTAATCTTATAGTAATTGTACGATTTCCAGTTGGTACTGAGTGTATTGTATAGTTTCGGAGCTAGGAACATGTAGAATCTTTGATAAAATGTCGTTGTTGCTCTCGGAACTGGTGTGTAGATGTTTGTTGTTTGTCTAGTGTTGTGTCCATGATTTATTGCTTGGGGAGAGTTGTTATTAGTATGGAAGTATTGAACGAGTCTCAACATAAAGATTTGTCTTATATCAAGGACATTGCACTCTTTAAATATAAGGTCTGATGGATATCTAAAGGGACGACCAATTATTACCTTGAGAATTGTTTTTTGTGCTTTTTTAGCCGACTCCAATATTGTTTTTGCTGCTCCTCCCCAAACTAAAATAGCATAATTAATTAAAGAGTAGCACAGTGCAAAGTACACCGATATCAAGAGTTTGCAATCAACTATACATCGAATTCCTTTAAAAAAGTAAATTAGTTTTCTTATGCGTTTTGCTAGATTCGATATATGTTCTTTCCAGTTAAGATGATCATCAATCAGTACTCCCAGATGTCGAATAATTTTGACTCTTGTCAGTTTTTTACATTGGCATGCGGACGCCGTGGTCTTGTTTGCTTTGCAGTCATGAACGACGAGTGTAGGACTTTGACGTGGTGTTGTTCTTTCGTTAATACAGAAACATATATATTTTGATTTTTTTGTATTAAGTGATAGGAGGTTCGTATCAAACCATTTTTTCGCCTTGTTCAGACCATCCTGTGCACGAGTATTGACCTCTTCCCAAGACTTACCCTCAAAGCAAAGCACGGTGTCATCCGCGAAAGTGATTATTTTTCCATTGTTTAGGGTCATATTACAAAAGTCGTTAATGTATACTAGAAATAATAGAAATAATTGTATCCCATTCCTTGTTAAAAAATGTACCATACTACCATTTTTTAAAACTTAATATTTTTTGAGCACTACGTATATCAATACTCACTATCTAATACTATTCTGTCCTAAGACGTAATTCTAGTCCGTCTTCACGCAGATACGTTCTCGTCCATGCTCATAAGCTTCTAATAGGATCGTATTCTAATAAAGGGTTTTTTTTTTAGGTTTATTTTTCGAATTGGCAACACTTTATCCAGCGATAGCCAATTTGACAGCTGACAACTGATTTGTGCTCAGTGTGGTTTTTTATTTTACTTTAAATAGACTTACGTCAGAATAACTCTTGCAAATTGTGCATATTTATTTCTAAAATCGTGGTTCAGTTCGCGAAACTTACCGTGCGCTATGTCCATTTTAAGGTCAACATAATCGTCCATTCGAGTAAGTAATTCGAATAACTGTGAGTCGTTTTCGTACTACGAAAATTCTAATTGATATTAGAGATGTCGTACAGTGCGCACCGAAGAAGCTGTTGCTGCAATGGAGCGTAATATTGAAGAGGACCCGAATGAGTCGATTCGCCATTGCGCATAGCAATAGATCCAAGATTACTGACTTTTTCGTTCCCCAATTGAATGGCATTAATATGGAAGAGCTGTGGTTTTAACAAGATGACGCAACATGATTGAATATTCTATGAGCGCATAATTTCGCGTAATGGACCTGGAATTGGCTTTCAAGATAGTTTGATTTAACACCTTTGGATTATTTTCTGTAGGGATATGTGAATTCGTTAGTCTACGTCGATAAACCAGAGACGATAGTTGACTTGGAAGCCAACATTGGTCGCTTTATTACCGATATAAGACCCCAGCTGCTTAAAAAAGTGATCGATAACTAGACTCCCAGATTGCGCCACCCATATGGGTGCGATGGGTGCGATGGGTGCGATGGGTGCGCCAGTCGCGGCACTCGTATGCGCGAAAACATATTTAAATACTAATGGCATAAAATTATCTTTTCAATAAAGCCAATACCATGACGATTACCACGATTTTTATTTAATTTTAAAGTTCTATACCTCTAAAAATAACGCCCCTTACACATAATCTTTATCCCGGTTCCGATAGATTATTTATAAACGTTTTCCATTTAGGTGACATCAGCGATTGTTTCATACATTTTTATCACTATTCTTTCTTCACTTTACATTCCACAAAAACAAACCTCTTCCACTGGTATTCTCATCTCTTCTTCTTATATCATGCTTTTTACTAATCGATACATTATTAATTCATAATTTAGAATGGTAACAAATTATACTAAAAACCTTCTCAACATTTGAGATAATTTTATTAAATAAATATTTTTGTTAGAAAGTCGACAACATTTTTCAAAACATAGTATTTGCCGATTCCGCAAATGACTTTAACCTTGTAATATTGGTCACAAAAGTCCCATTTTAAATACAAAACACTCGATATAAAAATATAATAATTTAAATGCAGAATTGAAGAGATGAAATCTTAAGTTTGACATATTAAAACGATATATTGTATATTATTATTGCTCATGTTCACATTCCAACTCTCCAGGATGCAGTTAGTCTTCATTCCCCTTCAGAGGCGTCCGCTTTAGCAGCAGTCAAGTTTACTTCCAATAAATGTCTGGTATCCATAGTGCACTGTAACCAGAATCGCAGCCATCCGCGCGACTTAACCCGAACATTGCACTTCTGAACTTCAGCAACAGCAGCTGTCATTTTGTACTCAGTACAATGCGGTTCCTGCTCGAGCCATAGTCTAGTTTTATATGGCTGCGACTGACATTAGCCTGAGATGAACATTTGGATACCACCTCCGCTTTTGTTTGCAACGTATGAATACATGTTCGTATTATAATTGTGGATATGCGGCTTTAACTTAGAAACTTGTTGAGACATACCGTATAATTAATGAATAACACATGGTCCCCAAGAGTAAAGGATACAGTAATTAACAGTTAGATTAGTAAAAAAAAATCTATTAAAAAATACCTTCGATGTCTCAAACACGTGTATCACATACTACCCGAGCATACAATATGTTTATCCGGTTTGAAAAAATATTCTAAAACAATAATTTTTTTTAAACGGCCTTGTGTGATTGCGAATTATAATTTCGCCAGTTGTAATTCAAATAAGTGCTTAGATCATACATACATAGAATATTGATACAATATATAATATATAATAATGTAATCACGCTCACATCATTACACTTAGAAAATCTCTTCCAGCACTGGCCATTAGAATTGGGTAGATTTCGTATATGTGTGTTTCTTTTTACTTTTATCTATAGGTCCAATATTAACGAAGTTACATTTTTTTTAAAAAGCCGTCATTTATAAAAATATAGTGAATTATGCTGGTAAATGAAATTATTTGTTCCAGGTCAACTTTTTAGAAGAGTTTGATCGAACTCTGATAAGAACTACGGGAGTTATCTTGTCCACGAAAACTACGGATGATTGTTTCGAAGTCTTTTGGTCGCGTTCGAATAAAGTGCATTTAAATTAGTCGGAGGTTGTTTCATGAGATCCCTGCTATATGTCATATTTCTATCGAAATCTACCTAAACCAGAAGAGAATAAACTTTTTTATATTGTCTACATATAATAATGTTATATTATTAATCAACATTTTAAAAATGACGATAATTATGTTCTCGGATGATTTTAAATACTATAATTCTTTTGAAACAAGTAGATTCGAAGAAAACAATAAGTCAGGTGACTCGAATTAAGTATTGTCACATCGATTAAAAACACAAGTTGTTACTTCCATATTATATGAAAAATCGATTAAAAAATTAAAAACTGAAACAGGTTTTACAAAACTACCAACTTAATTGATTTTTTCCCATATATATTGATGAGTGATTTATTGCACCGTATAAAAAACACCCGATTGTTTCTGCCTTAGCTGCCATCAAAAGTGTTATCGTACCTCGATAGAGTCGTAGCCGGTTTTTCAATCAGCATTCTGGCTGTGCTAGTCCACCTGTAATCGAATCTGAAACCACAACCGCAAAAGCTCGCTTCTGATGTAATCCTGCCCCGACAACATAATGTGGGGTTTAAACATTTACCCAGTAAACCGGGTGTAACAACTTCACTCAACTCCCAAAACGTGTTTCTCTGATATTAATATGTGGGTGAACATTTACCCGCAGGTATAAGTGTTTAGTTATCTTTCTTTAAACAAACATTTTACAAGGACACAGAACGCCTCAAAAAGCAAAAGTTTAAATTTTGTCTTGTCTTTTTGGCGTAACATGGATTCATTGAATATAGGGTGTCCGGTGAGAATTTTTCTAGTTTTTTAACCAGAAACAAACTGTAACTTCTGAGGTATGATTGATGAGTTTATAGTATCGATATTGTAAATATTGTATCGATATTGTAAATGTAAATAACAAAATTAAATTTCAACAAGACGGAGCAACTCCACACACTGCTAGGGTTTCGATGGACAGAAGCTGAGGGCAAATTTAACAAGAAAATTAAAAACCAAGTACAGCAACATCTCTGGCCACCTGGGTCACCAGATTTAACGTCTTGTGATTTTTTTTTGGAGATACCTGAAATCTAAAGTGTGTGGCCCTACAAGAAAACATCCGGCGTGAAATCGCCGCCATCAATGCAGCATTTTTTTCGCGTATTTGCCAACACGAGAGTTCGGTTAAGAGAGTGCATCGCAAGAAATGGACGTCACTCAGACGACTTATTCTTTAAAAAGTAAAATCTGAAAATCTCTATTACCTGTTAAAATAAAAACAAATACAATAAACTTATTTGTTTATTTTTATTTCAATAGAAAAATTTCCGTCGGACACCCTGTACACTAACGTGAACTTAAAGCACCGAAGAAAATTGACGAATTCAAATATGCTCCAGTTTGGGAGCTTACATACTAGCATGATGAATATCAAGCTGAATATCACAATGCGAATCATTAGATCAACACCATTATCCTGAATTAGTACACAGATTAATTAAACCTTAGGCGTGAAATGGCGACGCTCAGGGAATATCGCTTCATCAAGTTACACGACGGTTGCATCTAATATCTCTAAAATACTATAAATTAAGGCAAAAAGCTGCTACTAATGATGTATGCTTCAGAAAATAGCTGGAGAACTGAGTGAAAATTTAAAAAACTGAAAAATATACATGTACTGCGCGCTGTGGACTCCGCAAGGCCTGGATAGACCTTCAATGATGTGAATTTCAATTAAACGTATCGGATGAATTCAAAGTCGCCAAGCCTACACAATTAACATATGGTATCCAAAATACTCGGTCCTGTGTGTGGTGACATTATTAATGAATGAATACTCACAGTACTCATTCCGTGGTAATACCTTCAGTGTCCAAGATGAGATACCTGACACCCCAAACTGGATTCAATTTTAATCCCAAACCACACAAAAAATAGAAGAATTTGCCAAGTTGTCTCCTAAACTTTTAAACATATAAGAAGTCCCTGGAAGGAATTGAATACTACCAACGTGGCAATTGTCGATGGTATTATTTGAAGAACGGAGTTTATAAGTTTTGGTAAAAATTGAAGCTAGACAAATATATGACCAGATACATTACAACACTGCTCTTAAGACTAAGAAAAAGCAATTGATTTTATTTAAAGACGAGAATTCTGGTCTTAAGAAATTGAGATTATGAAAGTGAAGTTTGCAGGAGGATTGGCCTGGTCATATTTCCAAGACCAATATTCGGAAGAAGCACCTATTTGTTCTGTCTAAATATGGTTGAAGTCTTCAAGATTCTTAGACTACAAGACGAACTAGTGTCCTCATTATTCAATAAATAACTAATCAATTAATGGTTATCCATAATATGTTATTTTTTATTGAAATGTTTACTTTAAGAGAATTTTCAGAACAGACGGAGGGAGCCTAAGGAGGCTACTGATCACTGGTAACGTGGAAGGACTAAAATCGAGATGTCGATTACCAATAAGATGGACAATAAGTAAATATGTGTGACGTATTCGGTACTAATTTGTACTATGATAAATTAAATATATTTTTTCTTTAATATTTGCAAAATTAATTTGTGGCAATATATTATATAAATAATAAAAAAAAACACTTTGTTCAAAATCACAAATTATTGACACATCAACATGTTTCCATACCTATGGTATCTTCTTCAGGACATAATGTATACTAACATTAAAAATAGAGGCATTGATAAATAATTGATGTGTAAATAAATAGTGGTGTTAAACTATTTTTCTCATTATTTAAATATATTTTTATTGAAAATACATTATTGTTATGAAGTTGAAATTACAGAATGTGGTTCTGTGCTATTAAATTAGTATTAGTAATTAAATATATTATTTAAACATAGAAACTTTTCACTAAAAGTAAAAATAAAAGACATTGCTATTAATTTTTTTAAGATCATTTATCTTCTCATTATTCAGTCTGGCTACATCCATTGCTGGTCACAGGTTTCCTCGTTTTGACAACCCACAACCCCCCGTTTTGAAACTCTCCTCCAACACAAAGTATCAAGATGACCTGTGGCTTTATCACTTATCACATTTTACTAATTGAATACAGACTTCATTTTGTAATTTGTCTTCGCGACCAGCTAAATATCCATTTTCACATATAAATCGTAAATCTAAGAAAAATACTTGTATATTAATTAATGGAAATAGTGAAAAACAATTATATACTTTAAAGCCTCGTAGAAATAGGCAATAAAATGGTTCAATCAATTATTTATGTTACCGCCTTTATAGACGACGTTGAACTATTTTACACGTTCGATATGTTTTAATAAAATCTATTAATTTTACGAGATTAAGAAACATACTTAATTAAATATATTAAAAAGTAATCGTGTGGCATTCTTTATATATTCTGCTCGCACCTGTACAATTAGGTCGGGAAAAGGTTTGACTAATATTTAAATAAAAACAATTCTACTCATTACGATAATAAAATTGTGTACAATATAATTAATATATTTATAAGCGAATTTAAATGTTTGTTACGTTTTTAAAAAATAGTAATTGAAATAGCTGTGGAAATGGTCCCTTCTTTCCATGAAATTAAATACCTCACCGTAATCTCATAATGACGTCACACGTCCATGCGATGTTTCCATTGTTAGTATGTGACATTTGAAGAAACAGAATGTGACAATATTTTTCGTTGGGCAATTGTGTTCCGTTTTCGAGCATATACTTTGTACGATACGCAGACCGATAAACGAATAAATATGAAATAAGTGTACATATAGGAGAGGGATTCGGAACATTAATTGCGGGATGAAGGACATTCTACACACATTATTTGTGGAAACATAAATCCGATAGATGCGGAAATATAATATAAAATTTAAATTGTTCCTAATTTAAAACAATTATCTC
The DNA here is from genome assembly GCA_022840565.1 of Eubasilissa regina. NCBI lineage: Eukaryota > Metazoa > Arthropoda > Insecta > Trichoptera > Phryganeidae > Eubasilissa > Eubasilissa regina. Next base: position 2,301,529 of record JAINEB010000025.1, on the reverse strand, counting down.
GCATATAAAAATACTTATGCCATAAAATAGGTACGTGAAAAAAAAAAATTGGCCAGTTTGAGAAGGAACCAATCATTGAAATCGTTATTCAGCCATTCATTATCTGCAAAAGAAAGCGAAACAAATTCCGATAACAAAAACTGGCCAATGTTTTAATCGCGAGAAGTCTCAATCTCCTGACGTCTCAATTAAAAGCAGAGCTGTAAATATGGGTGCATAAAGGCAACAGCGATAAAACGTTAACTTCTCGCTTGCATCATGCACCGAGTCTGGGCGGCATAATAAACCCAACGGGCCGGGCCAATCAAGAGTGGACGTCTCTAAATGAAGTCATAAAAACTTAAACGTTTTTTACCGATTTGAATCACGAAGGCGTTGCAATTAACGAGATGAGGTCTGCAAAACGGACGGAGATGAACTGCGGGTTTTATGTTAATGTTTCATTCCACTGCCTCAAATATTTCGAAATAGTACTCCAATTTAATGAACATATAATACATTGTATTAAAACCAATTTAAATATTACCTGTCGAGAGGATATATAAGATACACCGATATCTTTGAAATATTCTGCGGTATTTAAGAATAAGCAAGTCAGTGACATTTTTAAAATTGCACCAATAATCTTAAAGATATAGGGTGTTCAGCGAAAAAATTTCAAGATTAAATTGTAATTGCTCAACCAACCAAACCACCAGGATGAGGTAAATGAGAGGGGTATTGTTTAACGCGCGTGATTTGCGAATTTGCCAGTCGCAATGAGTCACTGGTCAGGAGCGCACCGCGCGTTCGCGGTTAAGCAATATTTAAAGTGCGGTGATTCATTGGTTCATGCGCGTTGCGCTTTTTATACTCACTTTAAAATTCGACGAGTAGGTGACGGGCCGAGCACGCAACTTATCTGGTGATGTGTTCAAGAGTTCAGACAAGAGGGGACAATGGTCAACCAAACTCCTCCGGGACCATCAACGTTAGCAGCGACGCCAGAACATGTGGCTCAAGTTCGACGTGAAATTATGCGCAATCCGAGTAAATCGATAAGAAAGATTGCATTATTTACTACTATAAAAAAATCAACAGCGCAGCTTATTTTGAAAAAAACTATAGTTTTACCCATACAAACTGCAAATCATGCAGTTTCTCAACGAAAATGACTATTCTTTACGTGAAACCTTACCAAGAACGATGCTGGAACGTTTTGGAACAGCACAAACGCTTGGAAACATATTGTTTACTGACGAAGTACATTTTCATATCGATGGTTTTGTTAATAAACAGAACATGAGATACTGGTACCCCGACAATCCAAGGAAACGCCATCAAAAACGTTTGCATTGTCTAAAAACGAGAGTGTGGTGTGCAATTTCTGCTCGAGGGATAATTGGCCCTTATTTTTTTAACCAGCGAGAGCCAGTCAATGCTGACGCGTATTGCCGAATGATCGACGGGTTTTTGGTACCGCAACTATAGCTGTTTCCCGGGTTCAATAATAAAATACAATTTCAGCAAGACAGGGTCACTCCACACGCAGCTAGAGTTTCAATGGAGAAGCTGAGGGAAATTCTTCCCAATAAATTAATCAGTAAGTACGGAGACATACCCTGGGCATCATGGTTACCGGATCTTACACCATGTAACTTTTTTTTGTAGGGATATCTTAAGTCAAGAGTTTAAAGTAACAATTCTTGAACAATTTAAGCTCTACAAGAAAATATCCGCCATGAAGTTGCTGCCATTGAACCAACGCTTTGCTCTCGCGTGTTTGGAAATTTAAGAGTCCAATTGCAAGAGTGTCTTGAGAGAAATGCACGGCATTTAGACGATATTATTTATAAAACGTAAAATCCGCATCGTTAAACTTCATTTTCTATAAATAAAATATGAGAATAACTTTGTAGTTTTTTTGTTATTTAATATTAAACTTGAAAATTTTCCGCTGGACTCACTTCATTAGATAGACTCTGTGGTATGGTTAATGAGGATAAAGAATACATCACAAAGAAGACGTTCAGTATCCCGACTATCACAAGAAAAAGTGGAAGTGGAGGAATGGGAAGTCCACAGTCAACACGGAATCCTTGGATGGAGATAAATTTATGCAAATGAGTAGTAATTTCGGTGAGAAGACTATCGTAGAACTTGAACTAGCATAACCGATCCCGAGTTACAGGGAAGAGGGAAAGAACAAATAGAAAAAAATAATTACAGATTCAATTATCATTATTATTTTTATTATATTCGGATTGATTTAAAATATTGTATTACAAGACATCGCAGTTTTGATACATTATTACCTGAAAAGACTCTTCAAATTGACCCAGTACTTTAAAGTGCCAATTGGTAGTAGGTAGGTATATATGGCGTCAGATTAATACGCTGGTCACGTCCTAATCTTAATCCAAACTCTTCACTGAGACTGCCAAATGTTAATGGAGATGATATCTCACTAATTAAATTATCTTAATTGACTTTATAAAATCCATCTTGAGATGGATAAATTTCAGATCCAAATTTACAGCTAAACTTCTTTAATTCAATCACACACGCTTCTGCGGCTGATAACCAGTGGTGGTGGTAGAGTATAGACCAAATCCCAAGTCTGCAGATGAGCGTCCAAGTAAATTACAAATCAAGCATCGTTACAAAATGTATCTCTTTAGAAATTGTATTTGGAAGTCAGAGTTGGATCTCGAGCATGCTGATTCAGTATCCAAGGTGTTGCATTATAGACTCTATGTTAACTACAGGAGGCATCAGTCAAAAATATTGTTTTACACGGTACCATATTTACTGTCAAATATTTAATCCCGTTTTTCCTACTATATATTGTTCAGAAAATATGGGTGCATCCGATGTGATGTACATCCACAACATTCGGGACAGTGAGAATCCTAGCTGTTCTCCACCAGTCTCCTGGAGTGTGCTTCAGCTGTAGAAATTTAATTAGTACTTTGCAAGAAACACAGATTGAGAATTATCTTACAGTGGATTTAGTTTTGTCTTGTTAACATCACAAGGGTTATATTATATATTTATAATTTACTTACATAAAATGGATATATTTGTAATTTACGAAATATTTTACCACCTGCCCTTTATTCTTGAAAAAATAAGATTATTTGATGTATACATCAAACTGAGATTTGGAGCATTCAATTTTAATTATTGGTTTTTCGATTTCTTCTTCGCCCACGAGGTGAAATTTATACAAAAATGTATACGGATTTATGATTTCGAGCGAGTTATATAATACAACTTATATATTTTATATGTATTCTATTTAATTTTTTTCTAAAATACTAGAAAATTTGACGTGTTTGTGATACAATTTTAAAGAGAAAATTTTTGTCAGAATTTTAATACGAAAAGATCAATTTTTATTAAAATGTCAGATGGTACCTTGTTGTTCCCAGTCATGTACTGGAAATATTATTAATTCGTTAAAAATAACAATTTTATTTATTATGAAATATGAATTAAATATATTAATTAGAAAAATATACATATAAAATCAATTTTATCGAAAAATATTCTTGTTGCGCCACCGGGATTCTAACCTGGATCTTTTTCCTAACCAGGGAAGGTGCATTATCCCACTATGGTACAGCGACAGTATTTTTAGCGGTACATTTTTGAACCTATATGTTACCTTTCTGATATTAATACATTTAATCGTTCCATTATTTGAAAGAGCTATTCTACCTTATTTTTACAAAATCTCAAATACCTTTCAGTAATCTGATAGCAGACGCCAGAATGATCAATTCATTTTTATTAAATTTTGGACACATTGATACAACTTTATTATTAGGAGAACACATTCCACCTAATAATTTTAATTATATTACTTGACACATTAGCCGAGGATCATACTTTGTTTTTTTGCTTTCATATAATAAAATGTAAATATTTTGTGAATAATACAATAATTGTACTATGGCTAAACATTTGAAAATATGTTTTTCAAAAATGACTTATTTAAATCAAAAGCAAATGGCTCGGCGGATTGGTAAAGAGATCATTCATTGCGCCTCAGTAATTTCAGGAGAATATATGAAGCCATAAGCCTCACATTTCACCTGTCTACTTACTTTAAAAGGTGTGAGCACTCACCTCGTTCTCCGGATCTTCGCAGCATCACGTGGCGCAAGTAACCTTGAACTTGAATTTAAATGAGGACACGTTATTATTACTGGGTGATTGAGGAAGGCCGTTTTTTAAGTTGATTAAATCTGTTAAACAAAATTAATTGAAAAATATTTATAAAAAGTATTCATTAATTTCCATAATGCCATTTTTAATATTTGAAAAAAATATTCGATGACAGAAAAATTCCTAAAATATAATATCAATCTGGCAAAGAGAATTAATTTCAATATTTGAATATGTCTTAGGATACACAAATACTGGATTTTCACCTACAAAGGCACTGTTATAAAACATATAATAGATATCTCATAGAGACGAAGCTGTTTTTTATTATATTTAATGGGAGTATATGGAAGTATGAGTAATTATAGGACTTACGATCTATCTTAGTCTGGCTTAAGTGATCACTCTATACAAATATAACGTTCACCATTCACACCCACTAATCAATCGTCATATCAATCAAATTTTTTGAAGTTGTATATATTATGTTAATATGTAGAAACAATTCGAGTATCACTACACTATCGCCATCTATGGACTAAATTTGATATTCATTTCGTTGAAGCAAACCCTGTAATTGCCTATACATCCATACATTTCCATTAAATATAATATAAAATAGTTTCCTCTCGAAAGTTTAGAATTCATTTCACTTGAAAACCTCAGATGATTTAGTTAATGCCTAGACGCAACAAAGTCCTGTCTAAGTTACACTTTAAAACTGATCACAACTATTTTCCAATCTATAGTTTATTTGATAGGCTCAAGGATTAAAATCGGTATAAAAGCATGTATAAAACCGTTCTATTCACGATTAGTCACATAAAGAAACTGATTTGAAAAATAAAATGCTGATATTCAAAGGTATAAGAACATTTTTTCTGTGTCGGACGCATCTGAAGAGGGCTTATCTCATTGTTCGTGATAAATTGATCCAGCAATAAAATTACACCGTCCCGAAAAGCTTTTACAATAAACCTTTCGGTACCTTGCAGACGGCGAGGTACCAGGGCAGCATAACAAACAGAGAAGTGTCGGGCTCACCTCTCATTCACCCGAGTGACCTATATCACGGGAAGGCCCGCCCCCCGGATTGACGTCACGACTTCATCGTCTTCCTGAGACCCTGGAGCAGGGGTGCAAGAAGCTTATAGTGATTCAGAAACTGCCAAAAAAGTGCTGATACGCTGAATGCCAGCACAATTCGAACCTATTCGTTCTAAAAAAATAATGGCAATCAATGGTTCAATTTTAACTGCGGATTTGGTTCGGAGAACTTGATTAGTTTAACGTTTTTGAAGAATCAGTAGGTACATATTCATAATTTAAATTATATCCAACTGAAATGTTATTTAAAACTATTATAATAGTTCATACGTGATTCCAGAAGTGCACCAAGTCCAGTAATTTTAATAGTTTATAAAGCAAATAATTAGCTACATTCCTAGTCACATCAATATTAAAACGAATTATGGGTATTTACAATCTTTGAATTTCTATACAAACCAAACGCATTACAGCGAGTGACTATACTATCAAAGAACGTACATAACAAATTATAAAATATTTTTTTACTCTTAATATTATTAATATATATTTTATAATATGTTACGAGCTAACTCTTGGACCACATCTGTCTACAAATTTAATAGTTTTGAAAAATATCTTCATATATAATAAAAAATCATCAACAATACTAAAATAAAATGCCCAGATATCTGATCCGTCAAAATTTGGTATATTTCATTTAAAATTTGTATAAGATAAGCTAAAAATCAAGAAGAGTAACAAAATCCTTAAATTTCGGCAGTCTGGTTGTTCTAGTAGTAAATTTTCAGCACAGCAATTTTTTTACGAAAATGGGTGTTCGATCGTTGGTTAAAAATATACAGTCATCGAAAGTATATGTAATAGTAAATTAATTTTCCGCTCTAAAATTGGATGGTAAAAAATATGAATCGTTGGTTAAAAATATTCAGTCATCGAAAGTATATGTAATAGTAAATTAATTTTCCGCTCCAACATTGGATGGTAAAAACTATGAATCGTTGGTTAAAAATGAAGGATTCTTAACAGCTGTTTTTAAGTCATCTGTCACTTTGATACTTGCATACGACAATGAATCATTAAATATCCCGCTATTTTAATCAAGAGACTTCATCTGATGGTAATCTCGTTGTTGAATATATATTAAAACATAGACGAAAAATTTTCATGCAAAGTGACAGATTTCAAACGCAGGGGTGAATAAAATCTTATTATAAAGCATAAAATTGTATGCATTGTCAGTGGAGAATATTTAAAATAAATCAAATTTGACGACATTTTTAGATATTTGATTATTATTATTTTCCTTGCCACACCATTAGGTGAGATTATCTTTGAGTATAGTAAATTTGACGTACGAACAACCCGCAAAGTTTTTTTACCACGGGTGACGATAAAAAGATACTATAGTAACTTAACGATAAAATAAGATACTTGTTTTATAACTAAGTATCTGAAAATACAACATCGCTTTGTAACGAGAGATTATGTAAACAAGGTGATAATGATTGCACAATGGATGCACTTTAATTTAAGGTTTAATTTAAACTCTACTTAAAATTACGCCAAAAGACAAGGATACCGGAAGTTCTCAATTTGATTACATCCTCTGTCTTTGCTGACAGAAATATAGCAATACCGCGAAAATAAGTAAAAATAATACGTATTTTAAACGTTGTATTAGTTTATGGATTATACTTCTCTAAAATGAAAAACGGCCAAGAGTAGCAAGTCCTAAATTTGTGGTAAGAATTTTCTAATTTGAGGTGAATTTTGCGATACCGAGAATGTTTGTCATATATCGATGTTTCATACCTTCGTCATGAATCAATTATAAAAAAAACCTTGCATCATTAATGAAAGTTATCAAGGATTCACAAATAATATTTGGTATTTCGAAATGTATTACTGGTATATATATTCGTCCATTATAAAGTTTTTAATAGCGCTGTGATTGACATGCATGACACTGCAGATTATATATATTGTGAGATTAGAACGAATAAAAAATAAGTTTCTCCGACATCTTAATGTTAGATCTAATTTATCATTCAACTTTTATTTAGATCCAGCAAACTTCCTCAATATGAAAACCCTAGAATATCGAAGAACACGTGCTGACCAAATACTTGTCGTTAAACTACTGCAAGGCCATATTGACTGTCCCAGCCAATTATAACTAATATACTTCCACATACCATCTATAACAGATCGATCCGCAATCGGTACTCTTCCATATTCCTAGAAGTAGAACATCTTACGCACGAAACTCATTTATTCACCGTTCATGCAAATATTATAATGAGAAGTGATCAGAAATGGACTTTGCCAACATTGGCCTTACTACGCTTATATAGTTATTTTTATGAACCACCACAATCTCAATGTTAACCAATCATTCTACCTACAACCACATCTTACTCTCCCTTTACCTCAACAATAGTTTCAACCTCCCTACCCTTTCTCCCGCCTTTTTTCTTTTTTTATCATTTGCTATATTATATGTGCCTGAACATTTCTGTAGATTTTCATAATTAGTATCATATGTTATATATTTATTTCTATGGTGTTTATTTATATTGTCAAAATTCCTTAATTAATTAAATTTAAAAAATATATACATATATGTGTGTGTATATATAGCCCTTTGAATATATTAATATGATATAATAGATTTACAAAAACTAATATATTTCTGGTACCCCTGAACCAGGCCAGCATGACTGAAGCTAATTCAACTGAAGATACGTCCACAGTAGAGCCAGAGCCGTACCCCTTTATGCCGGGATATTGAAACGTGAGACATGACTGGGTCTATTGGGTTTTTTCTTATGGGAAGACAACACGTTTCAGCTGGGAGGAGTCAAGAGCGGCGGCAACAATTTGCGTGGGATTTATTAATCTGGTAATGGATAGCGCATTAGACTGATCGTCCTATTGAATATTCAATCGCGTGATATTGAAGCCGATGACTTTGGTGTTTAATATATTTATAGAAGATGAAACGTTTCGAGTATGTAAATAGTTTTTGTTATTACAAATATTATTTTCCCCGAGTAGACGTAAGCACACACTGACACGCCATATCCTCCACAGTCATCGGTGATAATATATAACGCCATTTATTCCTGTACACATGTTCGTTAGTTCGTAAGGTCAATAATTTTATATTAAAATCAATATATCTTTTTTCAACTCGTTTCTGTCTGCTACGTTTTTAAGCAAATTATGGTTCTCATTGGTCACGGACATTACATCACTCCTGCCCAACTTTTACGGTCATAATTAAAAAGGCGAAACATGTCAATGAACTCTCGTGTAATTCGTATTTTTGCCTGTGGATTGGCGATATGAGCAATTAAAACGCATTCTCCGCTCACACACTGTTAACTGTTCACCTCGCAATGCAAATCTGCGTAATTCGTTTCTGCAGGATTAATACCCCGATTAAAGTCATTAACATGAAGCGCTATTACTGGAAGACTAATCTTCAAACAATACACTTATAATAGGATTATTTCATCTCGGGCTGCGGGGATTCTGGACTTGTTTTATGGTATTTACTAATTAACCATTTTGTTGGCAATAAGCAACGTTAGCGTGGCGTGTTTCCGGATTTCCTCGCCATTTGTTCAAGTGGCGCCGGCCGCACGTGACGGCCATGATGAGCATCTGCGCGTAATCAAACTTTTATCTAATATTGGTCCATCGACGTGATCACTAAAATGACCAATTGTGTGGAAATATCAAGTTAATATTTGCAACGTGCCGCGAATAATGTATTGCGAAGAGTTATAGGTTAAGACTGTTAATCTGCCGAACGGTTCAATACAATACCAACTCTTAAAATTCGATGTTCTTAATAAAAAATAGACACGATGTATCTAATTTTTGTACGCATATTTCAAAAAATTGTTATTTTTCATAGTTACTCTTGATGAAATTTCCATCATAATTATTCGGCGCATCTGATCAAGTCTTCCTGACAAGATTGAAGAGAGAGGAACCCTTCAACTCCACCTTATATCTACTCATCCCAATTATCTTCGAATACGCAACTGTTCAACGAAAGTACCAATTTTTCCAATATTTTTTTTTAATAGATTCTTATTATTTTACTATTCATGACCTAGATCAGTCATACTCAACCTTTTTTTCTTCGGGTCACATACACATGTCAGGTTAGTTACGCGGAGCGCAACATTGTACTGATATGACGAAAAAAAAAATCATATAGGAAAAACAGTATTGGTTGAAACTCGTTTGATTCAAGATTAGGGCGCCGCGACTTGAAAAATCAACAAATTTTATTTTAACTAAAACAAAATGATAATAATACTTATCGCTTATCTGCATACCAGCCAATACCAGATCAAACATTAACAACAGCGTATTTCCCTATAAATTTTATATCGTTCTATCTGTATACCCGGGAAGGGTAGGTAAGTGCCGCTGGCGCCAGCTTCCAGTCAGTTCGCATCGAGCGATGATTGTTCTCGCGTATCTCTAGATATTCCAAACTTAGAATGCCAGATTTTTTTAAATCACGTTCCTGTTAATAAATGTGTTTCGGGCAGCACATAAAACTCGGCGGGCCGCAGGTCGAGTATGGCTGACCTAGATCCATACGCACACGTTGAGTTGATAATTTTCATCTTGATAGAGCTGGTGATATCTTGGTGGCAGCCATACAAAATTTTCCTCAATTTATGCAAACCGGTGGTTAAGATAAATAAAGAGATGTTTTTAGTTGACGGCATAAATCCTTAAAAATAACGCAACCTGTATGAATTTTTATTAAAGAGCAACTTCGTATGTATATTATTTTTTTCGAGTTGTCGTATTATTGAACTTACACAGCGATAAATTTCTCATACGTTCATAATTTACTATTTCTTATTTTCGGTCTGAAATAAAATCGAATAAAGTTTTATTACTATTATGGAGCTCTTACAAATCTTTGTTTAAAAAAATATTTTATTTAACTAAGAATCGTATATTTTATTATTATATAATTATAGTTTTTCTATTTAACGATTTTTATAGTGATAATGACTTCGAAATACCTGAAAAGGGTTTAAAGTATATAGTTTAGTGAATAGTCTAACTTACCGGGAGGTACCGTTTTAGTGTAATGGCGCGTAAGTTGGTATTCTGCTCTGCGTAAAAAAAATATACGACGAATGACAGATCGTTTCAGACCCAACTCTAAATTATTCTCATCATTTAGAGACAAATCTCATCCGCGTACAGGCACCATAATGATGCCGTGGAAGCCAATCGCCTTAACAATCATCAACAACGCTGATGACTCCTGAAGGCACTTCACATTTACTGGTGTGTAAAACTAGGTCTTCATTTCAAATAACATGAACTAATCCCGAGAAGCCAGCTATTGAGCGCCACTCCTCTCGCGGCCGCTTTCCCGTCAAGATCTCTAGAAAACGTTGTAGATTTTGTTACTTATTTTTGCATAACTGTGCTCAAGCAACAATAAACTTAGGTCAACTGAAACTAGTTTCTCTGGTTCGACCTGCCTTGCCCCCCCCCCCCTACACGCACACGCACTTCGTAATATTCATAAGAACACGTGAGTGTTGGATGAAATATATGGAGGTATCAGGCCGTCACACACATAACCTTTTGACTCTTACTACATATGTATCTTTCCATTATTTATCATATACAGTCGATTCTGCTTAATTGGACCACCGGTTTATCGGGACAGTGAATTAAACATTAAAATAAATATGTTAATAAATGCTCAACATCTGCACTGAACGTCAGCGCTGATTTAGTACAATAGCAATTCTACAGAAACAAGACAGGCTACAAATTGATCAATTTCTGCAGAAATATTTTTTTTATTGTTATAAATGTATTATGTATATTATTTTCATTACTTTTTTTATGTTACTGTTATTATAATTGTTATTTTTTTTAATATTTATATGTATATCTAATAATTATATATTATTTTTCTGTAATTAAATATTTTTTCAATAATTTGATAAAGTTAAAAAATATTTAAATTTTAAAATAATATTTTTTAATTTTATCTTAAGCTTCGCTTATCAGAGCCAACCGCTTATTTGGGACAAAATATTTGGGCCCAATGTGTTCCAATTAAGCGGAATCGACTGAACATCCAAATTGCCGGTACTAAAGATACTGTGGATGTAATGCATTCAGAATGGTGATCAAGTTTTTGATAATTTATGTGAACTAGTAGGTCAGTTCATCACCTCCCCTCGGTCCGTCTGCAGTCTACGGCACTTCAGCCACTTCCAGCACTTCCAGCGCCTCTCGATGTTGACTCGGGGCTCCCACGAAGCTCGAATCGACGAGTTAATTATTCCCTGGACCGCCCAATGGTCCATCAGGCTCGCCGACACCAGCGCCCGGCTTGTGGGATAAAATTGAGTCGCATGTTGTGTTTGCGGTACGGAAATGAGGTAGCCAATAGATAAATCTTTAATGTATGATTATTTTTTAATAATGGATACGCCCCTGGGGAACCCGTATTTGTAGATGGCTGTAATGGTTCCAGTTAACAGACGCTCTTCTTTGTCGTCCAAACGAAGACTAACGAGAAATATAAAGCCATGGTTTATAACAAGACAGAATCGATATCAAATTAATATACAAACAAAATTCATGTAATCAAATCTTAGAACGTTTTCATTTCTTGACTTACTTATGCTAATATAAACTTCGCTCACCGTTCTCATAAGGGTAAATATTTAGCTTAAAAAGGGGTAAGATCGAGGCATACTTAACGATAAATAAAGTTTTGCTGGTGCCGTTCGTTATTAAAATAATACTAAAAAAAATTAATGTGATTTTTTTTTAGATTACCGTAGGTAATCTACATATTTATGTACCTAATCTAATTATTATATTATTTTATACTTTACTGATCGTTAATGGTTTTCCAGACTAAAATCTGTATCAAAAATTTATAATAAATATTCAATAAAAATAATAAAAAAAATCAAAGAAGTGTAAGAGTAACAAATAAAAATATGAATTTTAATAACAAAGTTAATATTGCTAATTTTAAAAGTATATTAACGAAATAGTTTAAAAAATGACCTGATTCCTAAATGTACGACACCGATGTAAGAGATACATTTTCATTTATTGATGTGACTAAATACACAAGGATATTACAATTAATTATTAGGTTTAAACAGCGCCGAAGAGGAAGTAATTTGTTCTGAATCCGGTCGGCATCAAAACATAAAACATGAGAACAAAATTTCAGATAATTTTTTAAAAATTTTTCAGGAACTCGTAGACGTGACGTCCTTCCGATATTTTACATTATAAATAATATATGAACACGACGTGATCCTTGGTGAGTATATGTAATCATGATGTTATAATGCGCAATATGAAATACTTCGAAGATATTAAATAAAATATCAAATCCTTTTTACATTTATTAAATATTTAAAATGTTTTAAAAAAGTTATTACAGTTTTAACAATCTGACTTAAAAAAAGCCGATACAGTTATTTATGTAGTAAACTTAATTTTTCATACGAAGATTCTTTTTGCAAAAAAAATTATTGTTGGAAAACCTCAAAGAATTTTTTTTTATAAATTCATTATTGTGCTATAGTAAACTCGATGCATAACATAATACCCTACCTTCCTTAATATTATAAGGAGCTATTTCCAGAGCAGCACCAGTAAGAGTAGAGGAACACATTTTTAGGTAATGTCCCGAAAAATCGTGAATGTTCTAAAAGATTCTTTAAAACTTCAATATAGCAACCGAATCGTGAGAAATACCTTCTTAGATTAAATCAAGATCGAATTGATAGCTCAAAGGTCACATACCACCGATGCTTGAAGGGTTTAAAATAGTAGTAGAAGGGATGTAAATATACTATTAAAGTAACTATTGCATTCAGACGCTATATTGATATCTGTGAATTATTATAAAGTGGTTTCGTTTTTCATTACTAGTATTCAAATGAACACCAGTGTTTTGATAATAATTCCTATTATGGCTTCTGTTTTATTTTTCGGATAAACACTTATTAACGTACATATTTTAGCATTGTATAACAAAAGTTCAATTAGTGATTTGATAATATGTAACGAAAAGAAGATGATGTGGAAGACATACAACGCGTTGATAGAAAACGTTCGTGAAGGATCTGGTCAGGTAAATCAGATATTACAAAATGATCTTGAAGTATGTGTGTTCGGATAGGCATTCCATATTCTTTATCTACCCTCGCGGAGATAGAGGGTGATAAAAGTAAAGTGAATAAATATTTTCACATTCTGTTTGTTACATATAAACTTGGGACTGCTGATTACAAACGTACTAGTACAGTATACGTGTACGATTGTACGACAACTAGGTCTGCATACATTAAAGGATATCTTTGATTTATTCAGATAATTAAAAGAAATATGAAATAATCTTGATAAATACGAGCCGATTAATGTTTAATATGAATAGCGTGCGGTGGACTTGAGCGTAAAACACATGCATGTATGGCCGCCGTATAAATCAACTCTTTGTACTGACCGCGACCATATTGCCACAGAAAGAATTATCGACTATTTAATTTATTTCTACACGGATAAATAACTACCTAGGTATTTGTATTTTATGTGCATTAATATTGCCTGTATATAAATATTTATTAAAAACATTTTAAGGTATTATGTCTAGTTTGTTAATTATAGTAGGTACTGTCAGATAAATCTAGTAATAGGGAACACGGATCGATTTATAAATAATTGTTTAGGAATTTATCTTCTGCACGATACCTATTTTTTAACCTAGATTTAAAACAAGTGTACCAATTTAAAAAAAAACTTTTAGCAGTAAAATCAAAACGAAATCATTATTTCTTATTTAAAACAAATGTTAAAAATAAACTCAAAAACCGAGAGATTATCCATCAATGTTGTGGTCCATTTTTATACAATAAAATATAAATTTAACAGATTAACATATATTGAGTAGTTTGTTGGTCTAGTGGTAAAAATTGTGTCCTAGATATCTAGTGGTCGAGGATAGTCCTATTTTTATAGTATAAGCGTTTAGCTTAGTTTGAAAATGATAATATTGATAGATATTTTTATGGATTAGAGGCAAGGTGTTTAACTATCAAATTCTGTTTATTATTAAAGTGTAATTAATATAGTTTAGGTTTTTCAGTAATTCTCACATTATTTGAAGGAAATTAAAAAAAATGTATCAATGGAATTTCATCTCCAATTGATATTAAACATAGTATTATACGTATAAACTATATATAATAAAACCAAATATATTATAACGATTCCAATCCATCTTCGTTGCATATGTATATTAATGTCAATAAAATTCCATATCCCGTTAGATTGGAGGAGGGCTATCATAATGCTTCTTTACAAAGGCAAACGGTCGAAAATGGAACGTGGTGACAATAGAGCTGTTAGTCTACTGAGTTTTATTGGTAAACTGTATGGAAGAATTTTAATAGAAAGAGCAAGAACGGTGACGAAAAAAAAAGTATGGGACGTGCAAGGAGCCTTTGTGGGTGGAAGATGATGGATAGATCAGATCTTTTCTCTACAAGTGATGACGAAAAAGTTTTTGGCGAAAAACCAAAAACTTTTTTGTGCCTTCGTAGATCTACAGAAGGCATATGATAAGAGTTATAAGAGAAAGGTTATGGAATGTACTTTCTGATTACGGGGTGAATAGTAAATTTATACACGCAATCGCGTCCCTATATGAAGGAAGTTCTGCGTGTGTAATAATCAGTGGAACATTCACACCATGGTTAGACATTACAAAGGGTGTCAAACAGGGTTGTGTGATGTCTCCATGGCTGTTCAACTTGTATATGGATAAATGTGTGAAGGAACTGGAATGTATGAATGTAGGAGCAAAAATGGGCGATTTGATTGTATGCTGTTTATTGTACGCCGATGATGGCGAATAATGAACAAGAACTACAGTCCAGTGAGTAGAACGTACGATGTATGCAAGGAAAGCGACCTTATTATGAATGTCAACAAGTTGAAAGTTATGGTATTTGAGAAGGAGGAAAGCAAGACACCGTGCTAAATACTTGAACGTAATGAATATTTGGAACAAGTAGATGAGTTTGTGTATTTGGAAAGTATGTTTGATAGAAACGGAAAAGCAGAGAATGATATCGAAAGGAAGGTGACTGCAGGAAAAAAGTGAACGGCGCTTTGAATGAAATTATATTTAACGGGAATTTGTCAACCGAGGCAAGACTAGCGGTGCACAATAGAGTCCTGGTACCGACACTGATGTATGGAAGTGAGGCTTGGACTTGGCAGAAGAGAAACGATAGTAGATTGAATGCAGTGGAAATGAGATCACAGGCGTATATGTGGCAAATCTATTTATGACAGAGTAAAGAATGACGAAATAAGAAAAGAACGTAAAGCTGATGTTAGTATAGTGAGTAAGATTAAGAAAGAATTACTTAAGTGGTTTGGTCATATGGAACCGATGAATGAGAGAATGGTAAGGAAAATATATGACGCAAGTGCTAATGACACCAGAAATAGAGGACGTCCGCGGAAGACTTGGGATGACCAAATAAACCAGATAATGGAGGATTGTTCTGTTAGAATCCTCAACAATCGACGAGCTTGTATGAGAAGATTTATGAATGTAGATGAGGCGAGAATTGTGTGTCAGGACAGAAGAGTGTGGCGCTTTATTTTCTCTGCCTACCCCCATGGAAACGGTGTGATGGTAAGTAAGTAAGTAAGTAATTTCCAGGTTGCTTAGAATAAAATGGCGGAAGAATTTTCTGACACGGTGGTGAAATTGATTTTTCCAATTAATAACAGCGTTTTTATCATGAACTCAATATTATGGTCTGATACAAAATTTCTGTATTTGCTCGGCATGTTTGTTTATTTAATTCTATTCATAATTACTAAGGGCATTAGCGTTTGTAAAAATAAATAATTTGACAAGTGTGAATTTCGATAATGTTTTCTTCTTGTTAGTAAATTTTTCATAATTAATAAATAAATAAACATTTAAAAGTTTGTATAATTGAAGGTAGATATGTGAAAGTAATGTGATCGAATGATATGGCGATATATTAACACGGGATGTTCATTGTATTGTTGGTAACTTCTATCATATCACGCCCAGTTTTCCGCACAGGCAAGAACAGAGGATTGAGGAAGCTCTCTTCTATCATCCTCGTTGATTGCTGAAGTTTCTAATAGAGCCATCTTCCTGTTTATATAATTTAGCTAATTCAGAAATTGTAAGGCAATCCTTTGGTTCCATTGCTCGTTCCTCTTATCTTACATCCATTTCTTAGTCAGCTTTTCTATACGACTAAACTAATTCTTTGCCCCGTTCACAATACTGCTTTTTCTCTCCTAATTTGTTAATTCTTCATGTGATCATAAACAGATTTGCCAACTAAGTGACAGTTTTCTTTGAATTTTTTTACCAGTTTCAGGTCTTATTTTCATGTGATATTGTGGGTACCAAAACCTTATGATATAACGCTAATATTTACAAAATCCTATTACTAATAACTCCGTAAACGAGCCATTCACATTATTCCGCGCGATCACCCTTACTTTCGACTTGTTTTGTTTTTCTATCGAATATGGGTAATTTAACTGATTTCGATGTATATTACGAGGGGACTGAAGTTGTATTTAAGATACATACTTTTAATATCTAAACTTTGTGATTAGATATTTTAATAACTCATATAAAATAACTTTGTTTATTGTGCCGGATCATGTGGTTAATTTCAATGTTATATTATATTAATTAATTTAAAACTGTATGTTTGTATGTTTCCAAGATTACTTTAACCGAATATTTTGTATACAGTTTTCTGGGCCAATCTGCCATGTATATCTGACTTTTCTGACTAAAGTTTTGGATTCCATTGCGGGGTTCATCATCAGGGTTGATATTCACGGCAGATTAACCTAGAAAACTGTACACAGAAGATTCTGAACGGCCGTGAAAACCTAAGAACAAAACTACTTTAATCGAGTTTGATATTAATATCTAAAAAAAACATAAAATAAATATCTGTACTGACTGATATTATGTGTGATCATTAAACTGTAGAAACTATCACACGTAAGCCAAAATCACAGATAAATAAAAATTAAGAGATTTTTTCTGTAGGTATATGTGTATTTCTAGTTGATTAATTTAATTTGTATAAAAATACCATAGAACTTTGTTCTGAAAATGCAACTTTACAACAAAAATATGTTTTCGTTAGAAACAAAACTACAGAATACTTTTTTTATAATGTTAATTATTTTTTTAACTTTAAAGCAATTTTAAATTGACTTATAGGGAAAGGTTTACTTCGTGCACTGCCTTATTTAAGTTTGGAATCTTTTTTGTTCTAACAATCAATAAGGGCACTTGTGTTTTCCTTGTGAAGGTATTCATTATTGAAATTTATTACTTAATATAATTTTTTATTGAATCATAATCGTATTATTTAAAATCATAAAGTGTTACATTATGTATGTAATAATAGAGGTACGTACATGAAATATGTTTGTTTCAAAGAAAATAATAATATAAAAATAAATTGTTAAACGCCAACTACGATAGTTAAAACCGTCGAAACATTGACACAATAAAATTATTTTTAATAACAAGTTCAACAATTGATTGACTATTTTTGTATTGCTAATAAAAGGGTTTTACAAAAATGTTTATAAATGATAAATTTTGTATAATTAATCGTATTAAATAAAAACCGCCTATTCAATTGTAATAAATAAAAACAAATATAAATGTACGTCAATCTTGAGAAATTCTTTCATCATTCGGTAATTATTTCAATTTCGCATATTTGAACCCTGCACAAAAATGCTTCTTTGTAATAATATAATTTAATATAATAATTAGTTCAGTTCATGTAATGACTCGAATGGTAAATTAATACATTATTAAAACTTTTAAATGATTTTGTAAATAAAACAAATGTAAAGTAGTAAATATATGACAGTACGCGAAATCACGAGTCAAACTCGCTGACAATTAATATGGCGTAAAATGTGAAATCTCGATACTCGACTTTTTCTTAATTTTTATTTGTACAATTATAATTAATGAACACTTATGTAAATTGTTTGAATGTTAAATGAAATTCAGAGTGCAAATGTTTTGCAACTACTTAGCGATTGTGTAAATTCGTGTGAAGAACAGAAGTTCCTCCTTGTGTAGATAACGCAGTTTGAAAGTGGAAGTAAAATCACACACGCAGAACTTTCATTTCACATTCTTGCGCGATTCTGCTTCCACCTTCGGTGCCCTCATTTGTCAACTTCGTCTCTTCTTCCACCGTATCATTACGGGTAATCCATTTCTGTTATGTCTACACACGAAACGGAGAATTACGCTTTCTCCGACACAAAGAACGCGCCGTGGGAGAGCAATTTGCCTGGAAAAGGCGCAATTTCTATATCGACAGGTCTGTCTTCATTCGTTATTGTTTCTGTAACAGTTTTATAAAACAGTGCAATAATAAAATGGTCTAGAATTGTTATTAGCAGATTTTTTGCGGATTGTGGCCCGCTTTGTAACAACATCATTTATGTTGGGTTTAATGTGTTTTAAAGGCATTAAACAATTTGCTCGCTTCATTTGTGTATATTTTATGGTTTTTTAAATTTTATTTTTAGGATTAGATTCACATTCATCACTATTAATGATGGATGATGAAGGCCTCCCTAAGTATCTCCCACTCTTCTCTATCTATCGTTATTCACTACCACGTGGGAGATTCACATTATATTTTGCAAATTATTGAGTATTCATAAAAATGTATTTACGTAATATCGAAATGTTTTAAGAACAAATTATCGAGTAATGTCTGAAGTTTTTAACTTTTATCAAGAATATCGATATTTGAATTAATTTGTAATATTAATGCAATACGTGCTAATGTAAAGTATGTTTACAGAATGCACACTACTAAATTGTAACCGTAGACTATATCTAGATTTGTTGTTTTTTTCATGCGTGTGATGAGAATTTAATGCAAATGAATATTATAATGAGCTAAACCGTTATTATGACTGTCATTGTGTAATTAGTATTTGTATGTAAAATTGATTGATAACCGGCATTTTACTGTCGGGGATTTAATTTTTAGTGTACCAGTGATTACTCAGCGAATTACGAATATTCAGTTACCAATTGAACACTACATAATCTCGAAATAACCGTTAAAATAATGGTTTAGCTCATCACTAAATTAAGGCGCATTTTCAGTTGTTTGACAAAATAAGTGATAGTTCCAGCTTTTTTAATATCTTATTGGTTCATTATATACATTAACATTCATTGATCGTAGTCTCTTGTTTATTATTATTATTTTATCATTTATAAAATACGGAATTGCGGTAAAAGGTGTTCATTTCTTGCATTAAAAATGTTGTGCGTAATGTTTAACTACCGTTTTAGACCATCGCCGAAATGGAGTAGACAGCGATCACTGTTTTACAGAATATAAAGTAAAACGTAGAATGAGAGGAGGAAATGTGGCACAATAACAGGCCACTAGAGCGCCATGATTTTCATCCAGATGGGCAAATTATGTAAAATGTTTCTGCGTTGCATGTTAACAAGAGGACTGGACGACAGAACCGACATGTCGGCGTTTCTGGAAACTTCTAGCATTGTGTGCGTCATTTTTACTCCTGGCGCACTCTAATATATTTTTCGTTGTTGTATTAAATAGGTTATTTATTTATTCCGAATATTTATTCTACGTAATTAAACATTTAATGACATTGGTTGTAATCGCAAATTTGTTGGAATATATGTGAGACAGTTCTCGATTTATTTTTTTGGCATACGTAGATAGATACGTCTTTGAAGACTATATTCTAGTTTAGGCCTTCCCAAGCTCCTGCATTCTTTTGGTGTAGTGTGAGTTTAATGCGGAACAAAATTTATTTATTTATTTTTATCTCTTTATACCATTACTTATCAAGTTTTAATTGTTATTTTAATATCTGTTTGAGTACAATATACATATTTGTTAGAAAATTAATTATTTTTATGATTTGGTAAATGTTAACTACTGAAATAAATTATCAAATAAATAGTCATTGGCAAATTACCACCTATATGTATTTGATTATACTACAAATGAAGAACACATCATGCCACACAGTCTTGATAGCCAGAAATAGACCATAGTACCATAAAATCGTATGTCTTATTATATATGTAGATTAATTTACAAAATGTAACAAAACATTACTTATTATCGGTTTATTTAAAGAAAAAATACTTAACATTTGTACTCAACTATACCACTTAACTTAACATCATCTCAAAAATTATGTTTTCGAATCTTCTTTCGAATCTGTTAAATATTTGAAAATCTGTCGTATATCAGTAAACAATTAGGTTAATAATAAATGTCGACATTGGTTGCTTATTTAAAATATTAAATTATATTTATAATACTAAAAAAAATTGGTTTTGCGGAAACATCGACTGTGACTGTACTATTAGCGGCCACTACCAATCAAATCTATCGGTGAAACTGATTGCTTTCATCTAGTCTAGTTAAATAATCACAAACAATATATAGTTTTTATATAGTCATATAAATGCGTATTTAAAAATGGTTATGACACGCGACGTGATGTGAAAATATAAATAGTTCAACAAGCTGTTCCAACGATATGCTTTGTGTTTTGATTATACATATCTATAAATGATAAAATATTATATTTAGAATTATATTATATTTGAAACAATTCATTTACTACCCGTGAAGCTCGTGAAACACATTATTAATATTTTACATTGTGTTACAACAATCAAAACTTCTTCAGATTTTTGGAAATATGATAGCTCCCAAGTGTCTGTAGTTTTATTTATTGAATTTATTTGTCATGTCATATTGGTAATTTTTTGAAATCGAAATTAGTGCATGAAAATATATCAGTTACATTAGTATCCTTAGATAATGGACTGACTTGATTGGGTGATAGTGGCGTTCAAACTCTCGACCTTTATTGTCAAAGACGGGCGACCGACCCACTCAACCATACGAGTCAGACAATACGCTTATTTAAAACTTGAACCTTTATGCAGTCTTGGAGATATAAATATTTACATAAATTCATGTCGTTATACAGAGAGGTAAACGTAAAGGATAGAACACCGTTTATTTATATTCTGACACGTTACCTTCACTTCTTTCATATTCTTTATCTTTTTATGAATTCGTCTATTCTTTAGATTCTGATATATTTTCAGAATTTGTGTCTGTATGGTCATATCAGGTCTCTAAATGTTCGAGTATTATTATTAAGATAACCGATATCTGATGAATACACGTAAGCAAGGCAATTCTAAATGCAAAGATATTTAAAATGTTTTATATTTCTTTACATCAGAACGAGTAATGCATTTTTATTTGTAGGACGGATAGGTTCGTATTCAGTTAATAAGTTCTGCCTTCCAGAAAAAATAACCTAGGTTGGGTGCAAGGTAAAAATGTCCCGAGTCAACGCAATGAGACAGATAAATCTCAATACTGCGTACACATATTGAGATTTTGATCAGGTGATAAACTCGGAGATCAGCTTGAAATTGGCAAAAATAGATGAAAAATCAAACTCGTATCTACGACGTTAGATTTCACAGCGAAAGTTTATATATGCGCAGAAACATAGAACCCAGAACCATAGTTGCCGACGACTATTTATTTTGTAAACTTAAAGGCAGTAAATTACAAATATTTATTCCATTTTAAGATTGAGAAATTTTAATTCACTACATCCAACTGACGAACGGAACATCTGACTTTATGATTTTTGACATACGACAAGTGTGAAGTGACGCGCATGAGGGCGAATCTTTAAGACTCGGGGTGTACACGATGGACTATGAAAGTCAAGAGTTGTCTCCAAAAAACTTCATGGGAGGATAATCACTGTCTCAGAGTGTCGAGTCGAAAATCAAGTACGGTCATCTATAGGGTCCTTCATTAAAATAATCGAAATACCTCATGGGCGTAGGCTAGTTTAAATATTAAAATATAATACTACTCTTAACCTTTTCATATAAAATCAAATTTTGGAGTATACCGACTGGAGCATCTAAAACAATCGTGATTGAATGTATGTATATGCTTACACATGTCGAACTCGAATTAGTATAATACGTACTTTCTCAACAGATTCGTATAACTCTCGTACAGCCACGCTCGCCGCAAACAGCTCGTCTAATTATGAGGAGGTGGAGGAGCATTCTCCAGACACTCTCCTCTGTCCGTTACGGGGTAAACCACATTTTCAGGCATAATTTCGGTTTTATATCATTCTCCCTCAGGATTATTATATACATTGTGGAAGCGGTTTAACAGATACTGGATACGCGGTAACAGGTTTGCGGACCGATGAATAATATTTTCTAATTGTCTTTCTGCTAGATAAAAATTACGCAGTGGATCTCTGTTTATTATGAAGACTTTTACACATATTTTTAAGCTGTTCACTCTGGCTGAGCGTGAGTTACATCATTTCAAAATGTTTTGTAAGAAAAACAAACAGAAAATTAAACGCTAACATTATTTTATAACGAAACAACGGTTTCATTTTACGCCGGAGACTTTTGCTCAAAAGAAAACATGATAAATGATTTAGTTGTTAGTTTCGCAACAATTTCAGGTGGTTTTGTCGGAAAAAACATGAACAAAAGAGGAAAGAAAATAGTATTTATGAGCGCGCATTACACAACGAGGCTGAATACAAAAACGTCGTCTTTACTATTTTTGAACGACGTATTTATTTCACCTTTTGTTTTAAACAAAAACCGGTGTTCTGACTATTAAACGTCCTCTTTGTCCGTCGATCTTTTGTGATTCCGTTTCACGCGTCCGTCTGCACCGCGAGCTCTACTGAACGGCTGCCCCGCGCCGAACTGTGAAGGTTTGAACTGTATAGAAATAGCCCTAGCTAGGGATTGCAATATCGGTATATACATATGCCAGTTAAATATTTAATGGCCTATTTGTCGATTATCAATAACATAATAATTTACCGGAAATTTTGAAATTACCTTAAATTCTTCAAACATTGTGGATTCAGAGTACAAGTGTTCGAAGTAATTTTTTAATTCCCCTCTCCTCAGTTTTTAGTCTTTTTTATTTGTAATATTACATTTTGAGAATGAGTGTATACACAATGTTAATTATTTCTCAGCCATAAAACGTGTATTCTGTAAAATGTTATTGTAATTGTTTTAAAGTTGTTAAATAATATGTTGTCATTCTAGGACTATCTAGTTGGGTTATTTAAAAACCAGTTGATAATAAGTAAATAAAAAATAAAAATAACACAAATATACGAATGTAAGTACAAAATATTAAAAAAAAAACTTTCTTGGAATTACATTTACGATGTTGTACTTCGACGTAAGAACGGCATTTAATTTTTCAAAATTGGTGACTTGAGTTACTGGAGACAATAAAGCATCGCATGCTCGTTGCTCACCGAGTACACACCAGTGGAATCAAAGCCAGCGTTGGATGCATATAATATTATAATTTCCGTGATGCATTTTGAACTGCATCCAGCAATATTTGTCATATGAGAATTTTCTCTGAAGTACGGTATGGACATATTAACTATTTTGAATCTAATCGATCTTTTATTATATTTCTGCTTCTCAAACTGAAATCAGGTATTTAACTTCTAAGCTATAGATACAGTGGTTCTGTAGTTTGGCGACCATGGGTTAGTAAAAATATACATCGAGGTCTATCGTTATTATCCCAACTTGAAAACAAATTATCGTATTGTTCATAACAACTATATTTTGTTGTGTATTGTTATGTAATATAAGGATCTAATTAAATAAATAAATGTAATAAATAGTTAAATGAACTATTTAAATAGTATATATTATATTTATTATATTAATATTTATTCTATTATTATATTAATTATTATATATTATATTAATTCTACGACTCTTTAGAACTTAACGTTCGTGATAATCAACCGAACGTAAATATGTCGCTGAAAAAATTTAAAAAACAACCTACTCGTACATATGAACCTGGGACCTTTTTATTGCCATTAGACTACTCTCTATATCAGAAGAAAATAGATATGTCAACTAAGTATGATGCAACAAATCTAACGAAACTAATAAGGCTAACGTGGTGCAGCTGGAAAAGCAGCCTACCGGCAATATAAAGATCACAGGTTCTCAACCTGATGAAAGCCCTGTTTTTTTCGAAAGAAAGATTTATTATTTGCATTTTTTTCAGTGACGTACTTTCTTCGTTTAGTTAAATATTCCTGAAAGTGTTTCATTATATTATACTATTTGGTACTACTACTAACGTAAAGAAGAAGCACAGTTGATCTAGTTTGATATATGAGTCAGTGGTGGGCTCGTCTGCGAACGAAAATTCCAACCCATTGAACACAATCACGATCAAAGGGTATTAGTTGAACCCTTTTTAATTATGTTGACCTTGTACAAAAAATGGACACGCTCAAAGTATGGTGGACTTCAAACTCTGTTACATACTATATTAACAATACAATTATAATATCTAGATGTCATAGACCATCATCATCGATATTTTCCGTTCACTACTGGATGAAGGTCTCCTAATTTTCTCTGTCCATTGATATTCTTGTGGTCTGCCCATTGCCGTTTCATTTTCCTGACAAATTCAATGACATAAACTACTTATGTACGTTGTCTTATTTAAACGTTTTTTTCATCCCTCTCTTCCATAATTTTGACATCTCGTTTGTTGAGTTCATATTCCTTAGCCATAGGTGGTAGCTGTAGGACTGGAAGTGTATTGATTGAATACTTTTTGAATACACGATGGAAGATTTCTTTTGAAAATCATAATCAAACATTCGAATGCATTATATAAACATATATATAGGGTTGCCTAATAAATCTGCGTTTTTTTTTAAATGCCATCATCTCGCTATTTTTTTTTATCACAAAAAATGACATTCTATTCTATAGCATTTTCTATGCTCTAAAATATCAGTGCCGACGTTTTCCTGTATCTTACAGTTGAGTTATAGTGAGAAAACAGAACATTTTTGACACACACTTCTTTTCGCCTTTAATCAATTAATCCAGGAGCTCAACTGGGAAATTCTGCCGCAGTTCAACCCTACAGTCCCGACCTCGCTCCGTTAGATTATCACTTTTGTCGGTCGCTCTCCAATCAAATGCGTAGTATAACGTTCACGATGACCTCAAAAATTGGCTCGAAAAATATTTCGATACCGGACCAGCTGATTTTGATAGGAAAGACATACAAGATGAAGTGGTGAACAATAATGAAAAATACATCGTTGGTTGAAATGTTATAATTTTTGTTTAAAAATAAAATTTTATAATAAATAATTGAACAAACCGCGAAGACTTATAATTTTATTAGACAACTCAATATATAATATATGTCATAAATATTAACGGTAAATACCAGCAGCGTAGTCAGTATTTTGAAATAAGCTAATACTTATCTAGAATTTCTGCGAAATAAAATATGTTTCTTGTAATATTCCTTTCGGAATTATTATCATATAATATAATAAAGTTTTTAATAAATTGTAATATTCTGTTAGATGTATATTTAATTTGGCTTTATTTCTCAAAATATAATATATAGTCAAATACAGTCTATTAAATGTACAGACTGCACGAACCTGCTAAATATAATTGTTATATAAAAATGTCATAAATGTATTTAACATGTGAAGCCTAAAAGTGAAGCCTAAAAGTGAAACCTATAAGTAGACCAAATGTAGCATATTGAATCTATGAATATACAATAAAGTGAATATGTAGCAAAGTAGCTGTGAATATACACCAAATTAATTGTAGCCTGATATAACGTTAAGAAAGGGTCATTTAGATGTTGTGAGGAGTGAACGAGGAAAGCATATAAATATATTTTCTGATACCAGTGTTTTAAAGAACAGAACTTAAGAACCGGTAAAAGTCTGGCATGACCAAGGTGACCAGGAAGATGTACTTTGAAATGTCTCAACAATCGACAAATATAGAAGAGGCTAGAGATATTCATCTCAACAAAATAATGTGTAGTTCTATCATTCATATCTATTCCTGCGAGAAAACAGCGTGGTAGTCAATTATTTACTTACCATCACGCCGTTTCACCGCACCGGGGTAGGCAGAGAGGATAGAGCGCTACACTTTTCTGTCCCAACGTACAATTCTCGCCTCATCCACATTTATACATTTTCTCACACAAGCTCGACGATTATTGGGGCTTTTAACAGGATCAATCTCCAGTATCTGGTTTACCTGGTCGTGTCGAGTCTTTCGCAAACGTCCTCTACTTCTGGTGCCATTAACACTTGCGTCATATATCTTTCTTACCATTCTCTCCTCATTCATCCATTCCATATGCACCTAAGTGATCCTTTCTTAATAACTATACTAATATCAGTTTTACATTCTTTCCTTATTTCTATATTCTTTACATTGTCATAAATGGATCTGCCATATATACGCCTAAGTGATCTCATTTCTACTGTATTCACTCTACTTTCGTTCCTCTTCAGTCAGCTCCAGGCCTGACTTCCGTACATCAGTGTCGGTACCGGGACTGCATTGTGGCTAGTCTTGTGCCTCAGTTGGCAAATTCCCATTAGATATAATTCCATTCAAAGCGCCGTTCACTTTGTTCCGTGCAGTCGCCCTCCCTTGGATATCTTTCTGTCTTTCCGTTTCTATCGAACATACTTCCCAAACACACAAACTCATCTACTTGTTCTAAACATTCATTACCTACAAGTATTTTGTACTTATTGAAATTATTTACTGTTCTGAATATCAAGATTGTGTTTTATTAAATCTGTTGATGTTAAAAAGCGATCTGTTCATTAAACAAAGATTATTATCAAAAACCATTTGATCACAGAGTGGTTATATTGCACCAGGGCAAGACAGGCGTTTATTTATTTCAGAAAAATGAGTTGGATAATATTTCAGACCGATCATCACAAGAGGAGCCGACGGAGAGCGCGTGACTCTTAATCCAGATACGATTCTGCAAATTTTGTCTTCATCTTTGTTGGCCAATAAAGTTAGCACATCGCAGATAGTTATGAAATAAAAAATTCGTGATGTAATATTCGGTGAATGATGGGCGGTGTAATGAGTTCATCACAATTCAGAAATGTATATAGGATATTGCGGTAAATTGCAGTAGAATGAATTGAGGGTGCAAGAGGCTTCTTATTCATTAACGAGAATTCAGAGGTAGAACATGACATTTATAAATAAAGATTTTAACTTGAGTCGTGAATGGTAGCCGCTCTGGCTGTACCAATTATCAATACACTGAAACTAAGCCGGGTGCGTGCATCAGTGGTGTTAAAAACAAAACATTAATTTTACATCCCGTAATTACATTCTAAATCATCAAAGATTTGTTCGCTTTGGACCTTGCGTTTATTTTAAAATTTACCAATAAGTATGAAAAACTTAAAATATAGTTATTTTATCTAATTATATAGCACATTTAATTAACTTCAGAGCAGTATGATCTTCATATTATAGAGAAGATAACAATAAATTCCATTGATATTATACTGCTTTACAAAAGAAAAACTTAACCAAACCTAAAATTGTATTTACCCTCCCTTTCAGAGAGTTTCTCATATTTACAAAGTCAAGAACAAACATTGCATTTTGAATTAAGGATTCTCCCATATTCGCTATTGTTAACCTTAGCTAACGAGTCTAAGGTATCATTTGACATTTTGATCAAACTATACTTTGGTAAATATGGTTTCAAAATTCTGATAATTATTTTATTTTTAAAACTGTTACAAACATGTAAAAATTCATAATAGTATAGGAGATAACAGGAAAATAATGTCATATTATTTTTTAGACGAACAACCGTTGATTTGAATATAAAGAATATTATATAATATAATAATGATAATATATAAAAAAAAATCCCGCGTAGTCTGATTGTTATACCGAGATTTTTGTAAAAAAATCTTGAAACTCCTCTAAAGAAATCGAAAAATGTATATTTTAAATTTGGACGCTCGAATCTCAGTTTAATGTAAATATCACATGATACATTGTTGTTCAGAGAGCATGCTATATAAAAAGTGTTATATTCCATAATAAAATGGTATATCTTTATTGGATACCCGAGAACTTTTTATGTTTTAAAAAAGTACCAAGTAATAAATGGATGAAGCCGCTTTGGGTACGGCGGCTGACAGTGAGGTGCAGAACGAATCCCAGAAGTGATTGTTGGCTGACACCACGTGACTTCCTCTAAACCACGCGACTCGCATTACCACATGATGATTCCATCTGGAGATGCTGTAAAAAATCACGCGCTGCCAAATCAGATGTGGAAGGTGTTAAAGGAGGTAGCCTGTCGGGGCTACGATGAAGGGGGTCATTGCGATGGATTCTGAGAACAGTACAATAATAATTTAGTGCGCTACACATTCTGATTATCTGATTATATAGCTATAATTAATAGGCACGAACAGAGTAGCTACATGGTTTATGTATAAATATTTTAGGAAAGGGACCGACCATAATCCTATTATTGTGGTTTAATTCGAGAACTTTTTTTACATTCAAATTTATGTGTGTAAGATCTTCGTAAAATTTTTAGTAATTTAAGAGTACAGAATATATAATATTATTTGAATTACATACGACACATTAATTATTTACATATTAATATTTATTCTTAAATATTTTTTACAATCTTGTATTTTTAAAGGAATAATATTACATCTTATTTCACAAGTTTCTGAGGCTTCTACGAGATATTTATAATTTGTTTAATAACAATGCCTTTGGAGGTAAAAATCGTAAGGTAAGGTAACAGTAATCGTGTGTTCTTCGACATATTCAAATATTGTTAATATACTAATCTCATAAGAAATATGTAAAATTGAATTTTCAGACGTATTCTAATATAATGTGTTAATCATTTGTCATATATACAGATAAAGAATATAGCTTCTATATTATAAAATAAGATTCTCATTTATGACATCTATGTTGTTTCAGGGAAATGAATATCAAATTTTCGGACCGTAAATGGCGACAGTGAAGTTGTAGTTAATACTCGAAGTGTTTCTACATGGTACCACATATACTTCAAAAAATTTGATAGATATGGAGGTTGATTGGGTAGAATGGTGAACGTTACATTGTATAAAGTGATCAGTCGAAGACAGATACAATGCGGATAACAATACATCGTGACGGACACCTTTGAGAAGCCGGCGAGGGCCAGCCACTTCTTCTCGACCCGTCCTTTTGGAAAAATCTCAAGCGGGCATCTCCAGTTACGAACTTTATTTGTGCAAATTAACTTTCAAATTGTTGTACTTTTAATTGTGAATCGACCCGCTATAAACGACAATATTTGTAAGTTCTGTTTTAATTAAATACCTTGCTCTAGTCACAGCATGTAAACTCACTAGCACATTCCACATTCATATACACTGCTACATACATCAACACGCGTGAGATCTGAGGAGAGATATGGCCCTCAGTTTTACAATTTACAAAACCTTTTGATCTGAATTACATAACCTCCAAACATCAGCCACTCTATCTGAGTGACTCGACAACTTAAAGCTCACACATTTCAACTCATATCACGAGACCATCATCTACCCTGTAGTCTCATTGAGAAATAATCGTGGACATGAAGAGCTTGTCGCGGTCATCACTCGGCGGGAAACATAGAAAATATTAACAGAACTGTCTTAATTTTATTAATATCTGTTAACTATCTCCAAGGTATACGTAACGTATATCTCCAGCACTATTTAGAAGGCAGTGATTTTGTTCAAATAGCATATGTATGTATTTTACTTCTCTCGCGTGATACAACATAGGTAAACTTAGATTTTGTATTAAGCAATCATTTTCTTAGAACTCTCTTCTGAATAAAGATGGATACGTATAATGTTGATAATAAATTTATGTTAAATGACATTTGTCCCTCGCAAATTTAAAAAATAAAACAAATGTTTTGAAATATCTTGTTAAAACGCATCGTCATTTTAACAACTTCCAAGTTACTGCCGCGTATTTCTGTCTGTTGTATTCATCTACTCCAACGTTGTAATAAAATCTCTTTGGAGTTGTTCAAAATATGCACTCGTATATTATTGCTCGAGGTTTAAGTGCAGTGAATTTGTTCAAGGGATAATTTGTACGTATACACACACACACACACACGCAAACACGTGTAGATATTATCATAATAGAATGCATGTATACGGAGTTAACACGCAATTCATTAAACTATGGGGTGACAGCTGTTTCGCTTCCACGCAGATTAGTTTCGCCTCTCTTGACTTTGGGATGTTTCAGGCTCTGTCAGGAGGGATGCTGCGAGGCGGCATGATTAATTATATTATTAAGATAAACGACTGTATAATGTTATCCTTCCTCTCCACAATTGATGAATTCTTGTAATGTTCATCTGATTAATGATATTTATTATATTATTATTCATACAGTGCATTCTGTTCAAGCATTGGAAAGGAAACTCGTACCAAAACAGCACGGAGAGGTTTTTAAAAAATCAGACGCAATGAATATTAAATACTTATTAGCAGAAAGCAATTTGTTATTGCCAATTACTAACCTATTCAAAACCACGACATTGTCTCCAGAATCGGTTATAAATAATGAATAATAGTATATCCTATATCCATATGTCAAAGTATCGTACATATATAAGACACATGTCACATAATAACACAACTTTTTTCAGGAACAGTTTATTTCAGGAAAACCTTTGTTGTTTGTTGAAAAAATTAATTATAAAATATCAAATAATATCTGAATGCTCTCTAGTATAAACTGGTACTGCTATAAAATTATCAAATATCAAATAATGTCTGAATACTCTCTAGTATAAACTGGCACTGCTATAAAATTATCAAATAATGTCTGAATGCTCTCTAGTATAAACTGGCACTGCTATAAAATTATCAAATAATGTCTGAATGCTCTCTAGTATAAACCGGCACTGCTATAAAATTATCAAATAATGTCTGAATGCTTTCTAGTATAAACTGGCACTGCTATAAAATTATCAAATAATGTCTGAATGCTCTCTAGTATAAACTGGTGCTGCTATAAAATGAACAGATTGCACTTAATCGTACGATTCAATTAAAAATATCAACATTTTGCATTATTATCCTTAATTTTACATGCATTTTGGGAAGGTACAAATACTGAAGTAGCTCATGCAAAATATAGAAAATATTTTGTTTTTTGTTAACATACCTTGTAAAATGTGAAAAATAATATTCT
Organism: Eubasilissa regina; assembly: GCA_022840565.1. Taxonomy (NCBI): domain Eukaryota; kingdom Metazoa; phylum Arthropoda; class Insecta; order Trichoptera; family Phryganeidae; genus Eubasilissa; species Eubasilissa regina. The sequence continues at coordinate 2,269,947 of JAINEB010000025.1, read as the reverse complement.
AAATATAAGTATGAGTATAAGGCAGAAACATTTCCAACATAGACCAAAACTTATTTTTCCTTGAGATTTAATTAATTAATTTATCAAATAATGTTCGATCGATCGAGAATCCAGGGTGCAGAGATAAAATAAATCAATTCAGGAAAGCCATCATCCGAGAGGATTTTGAGATGAACCCCCTGTTGCTTCAAATAAAAATCTCAGCTAAGTTGACTTGGACTTATTCTTCGCATGGGAAATGAAAGACTGCCTAAACAGATCTAATCAGTGCCATAGGGAAGAATACTTATAGGATGAGCCAGGAGAATATAGAAAAGGTAAGTGTAAAGAATCTGCGAAGAAAGTGGCCCCGAGTAATCGACACAGCGCAAAACAGAGAGCGACGGAAGAGTATTATCTAAGTCTTAGGCCCTCGACTCGATTAGGATAAACGCGATGAAGAAAAAGTAGAAAAAGAAGAAATAATATTTGCTAATTAAAAACAGCGTTATAGTATCTTAATTTCATTGTTTAATTGTTTAATTTTTCATCCTGACTTAAGTATTTAGAGGCGTCTAGAAGCACCTAGAATTAGTAACTATTAATAAATTCTCAACTAATTGTGAAAAATAAATATAAAATTTTATTCAAAACTTGGATCAAAGTTGTGTGATTTACGATACATATAATGTCTAACTGCGGAGACACTGCTTTATAAACTTGAAAATAATGTATTTATATATACCTTCAGGTCTTGTACATTTTTTGAAAATTTCGGTGATTTTTATATCTATGTGTAGGTAAATTATAGCTGGTAAATATTTATTTATCTGAAATACTTCAGAAAGTTCCAAGTGTTTCTAAAATTTCGTGAGAGCGTCATTATATTTAGATCATTAATTTTGTTTTACCTTTAACAAGTTAAAATCCATCTCCGACGAAGAGAATTATAATGCTTCTCGAGTAACTTTAGGTGTACGACGTTTGTCATAAAAATGCGGAACATAAAATAATTTTCGTTTTAAAAATGAATCAGAGAGCACGTTACAAATTAATAAAATAATATTTAACACTGAAGGAGTATTTTAAAACTAGGATTAACTGTTTCTTCTCAACGGCCCCTTCCCAGCCTAGCTATCATTCAACCCTCACCTCGCTGGTGACACGCTGTAGGTGGGACCTATAATGATACTGAATTCTTGCATGAGTTTATTTTCAGACAGCGCAGGACACGAAGAAAGTGGGGGGCGGATGCAAATTAAAAAAAAAATTAACTTAAAATTATATTAATTACAATAATTTTTTTGTGATGTGTTACCTCCTTATAAGATAAAAATCTCATGTTTACAGAGAGAGATAATAAGTAAATAATATACATATTAATAATATTCAATTTTTTTTTCAAATATTAGAAAAATTAATTTACGCAACATTTTGAATACTAATTAAATGTATTAATTATAAAGATATACATATAAATTCACTTTTATCAAAAAATATAGTTTTTGCACAACTGGGATTCGAACCTAGATCTATTTTTCAACCCGGGGAAGGTGTATTACCAACTATGCTACACCGACAATATTTTTACGATAAATTTTCGAACCTGTATGCTACACTTTTTCAAATTAATACATCGATCGTTCCATTATTTGAATACCATCTACATTGTTTTTACGAAATCTCAAATACCTTTGAGTAAACCGATAGCAGATGCCAAAATTAACAATTCATTTTTATTAATTTTTGTACACATTGATACAATTTGAATATTATTAAGTAGAACACATTCTTTTTGTGAAGTTGTAATTATTCAGAACATAGATAGATGGCTTTCAAATAATGGAATGATAGATGTATTAATTTGAAAAATGCTGTAGCATAGTTGGTAATGCACCTTACCCGGATTGTAAAAGAGATCCATCCAGGTTCGAATTCCGGTAGTGTAACAAAAATATTTTTCGATGAAAATGAATTTATATTTATATCTTTATAATTGATACATTTAATTAGTTTTCAAAATGTTTTTTCTTATTATTTATATAATATGTTGTCATAAATTAATTTTTCTAATATTTGAAAAAAAATAGAATATTTGCAAAAATAATTGAGTTAACATTTTTTCTTATTTCTAAAATTTTAAATTTATTTAACTGTAAATCCCTAGTATTTGTACGTTAAATGTCTAAACCCTAGTTAAATGGTTTGTTTCCAAAAGATATATATTATAAATAACCAAATCCTTTTTGCAAATAGTCACCTTTTAAATTTGTTTCCGCAGTGGTTTCTAATTAGTTACCCACCATTTTTACATTTATAGTTTTATTTTTATATATGTTTTGATTTTTAATTTTAGTATACATTGTTTCGTGAAGACTATACTATAGGTTTCGAAACATGTTGATTAATTAAGTGTTTTTGTTTATTATTGATAAATTTCAAATTAATTTTAGCATATAATATAAAAAAAAAAGAAGTGTTAAAACTGTTTGATTGCGAAACAGTACAAACGCAATAAAAGTTCAGCTTATCGGAGAGTGACCGAACGCGTGAAACTAGAGTGGTTTGAAATTTGTAGGTTGGTGTCGTACGAAATTCATTGTTTCGTGCATCCGTTTCCGGGACAAGGTTCGAACCCCGGACTCTTGGCCACATCTGCAAATCGTTTGTACCGTGTATAAATAAGAACGCATAAAACAATATAATTATTCTTAAATGTTTTGTTTGGGCAAATAATTTACCCAAACAAAACAGCTTCTCGCGGTTGGGTTCAGAAAATTATTTTCCTTTCCAAACAAAATTCCCGCCACATTTCAAACGTGATTGTTTGCTCTACGCTCTCAACCCAGCTTCCCCCCGGATGGTACTAAATGAGAATTGAGCCACTCTGAAAAAATGGTTAATCCTCTCGTATTAAGTAATACTTAGTTACTTTAAAAAAACCGTCGCTTTCACTTGTGTGTCGTAAATTTAACTTTCGTATAAATATATTAATTAATAAATAATTCTCACCACATTGATAAATAATTTAGGAATGAAGCACGTAGCAGAACAGATCATCGCGATGTGCACTGTTGATAAATCTAATTTATAAAATACTTTACACATTTTGTTCAAGTTGGCCTATATTACTTGTACGCGAGGAACACGGAAGATTTGTTGCGGCCGTATGTGGATATTATGAAGGGTGGTGTACACAGTACACGGCTCCGCGATTAGTCCACTTTAGTGGTTTTGGAGTCGGCCTATTTAAAATGGGGATTTAATTTGGCGTGTGAACGCACCCATATGCCACGAGTTAAGTGCCTGCCGTATGTGAGTAGATGGCGTTATGTTGTCGGCTGAAAAGTACGATAGTAAGGCTTACTAGGAGGGTGCACGCCGAATGTTTGAAGACTAAAGGGTTGACAACAATAAACTGGACTTCAATCTACGATCAATCAATTCGTTTGTTGTTAAATGGTTATTATTTTTCACTATTTGTCGGGCAATTTATATTATTTTTAGTGGGATTCTATCACTAATAGATACTAAATAAGACAATTTTAATAAGAGGTAGTTAGTTAAAAGACGTAGGGTTCAAATAAAGATCTTTAGAAAAAAATTCAATGTAATGTGGTGTTCAAGAAGTTCTATTGTTGATGTTTATAACATTAACTTTGTGGCTAGACATAATTAAAAATTGTATCTATATTTAATTTTGTATAAACCCCTGCGATATTTTTACGTTAACTTATTTCGATACTAACGTATCTTCGTCAGGATTAACGTACAACTGAATTATTGTATAAAAATATGTAAAATATTAAAACGACATCAATTATGGGGCGAGGGCTGAGTCTTGGCAGGAGTGGGGAGGTGATTAACACGGAGTTATTGAAATAGGAAATATGTTAAATAACCGGTTGTTTGTTAAGTTTAATAAATTATTAATTATGTTAGATTGTGTTGAGAGATTTTTAATTTCTCGAATTTCTACATTAGAGCCTTTATTATTAATGTGTAAAATTTCAATGCGTTTTCTTTTATAACAGTTACTTACCTCGATAACAATAATAATAATTTCTCAGAATTTTCCAACCATCTTTAGGCCACAATACAATTTTACAATAATATAAAAACAATTTTCAAGAAGTTCAATTGCGTACCTCATCTTTTGTGAAGATAGTATTGTTTGCAGCTACGCTTTCAATTTTATTTTACACACAGTTTCGATGTTTTACATGAGCGTAGTTTACGGTGACACGTATATTACACACAAAGTCTACTTCTTTAATTTTGCAATTAAGTGCTGAATAGTTCGCTTAGAGGTGCCAAATGAAGACTGAAAATTGCACCACCTTCTTTCAGTACACGCAATTGATCTGTAACATTCATTATATGCTTCCAATTTTTTTTATATGTGATACTCTCTACAACTTCAATAGCCTCCCTTCACAAATTAAAGAGATAAAATATATAAAAGAGTTTAACAATAAATTAAATGAATACTTCAAAAATACATAATTAGATAATAAATAATATTATAGAACACCTCAGAAGCACACAATTAAATAATAAATAATTATAGATTATAAATGTATAACTCTCTATATAAAATTATTACAGTGTAACTCCCTCTCCAAGCACAAAAGCTAGCCTCTTTTTTGGAGAGGTAAGCGAATAAAAAATATGTAATTTTAATAATGTACAATATTAAATTAATAAAATAAAATTGTAAAAATTTCACAGAAATAAAAAAAAAATGAGAACTGTCAAGTATCGACTTCCAAAAAGTACCACTGAAGAAATGGCGGCACGATCGTTTGTTGGAACATCCTTTACACTCGTAGATAAAAAATGAATTTCTATTATTTTCAATTTTTATTCTCAGTATTGATATTTTGGAGTCGGCCACTTTATAAAATATTGTGGACGCAAGTCAGTCATTTGTCTTCGCTTGCGAAATGGTGCATCATATAGTTTATCTGATGGCGGGATGGGGGTTTGGATACGTGATATGTAATGTTATCATCATTTCCCAAATCTTGAGAGTAATCCAATCCTGCACGCGGACTGCAAGAGTTTCCCAAATCGAAATAAACGCTCGCTAATCCCAGCCTCTCGGCCGCCCGTCCCCGGGAGATAAGCCAAACGGATCAAGTCCGAACACATTTCCGAAAGAGGATCTAATGCATTTTTGAGCTTTATATATCAGAGAGTAGAGTGAACATGGGTTGATAGCTTATCTATTCTGGAGACATAAAAAATCTAAGTGTAATCATTGTATTTAAATCCCATTTACACATTTTCATGTCCCTCGTTAAAAACCATCTTCTAACTAACAAACTAACTTACGATCGTACCGTTTTAGGCAGATAGGATAGAGCGCCACACTCCTTTGTTCTGACACATAATTCTCGCCTCATCCATATTCATACATCTTCTTATACAAGCTCGCCGATTGTTGAGGCTTCTAACATAACTATTCTCCATTATCTGGTTTACCTGGTCATGTCAAGTCTTCATCAAAACTTGCGTCGTATATTTTTCTTACCATTCTTTCCTCATTTATCCGTTTCACATGACCAAACCACTTTCTTAATCTTACTCATTATACTAATATTGGCTTTAAATTCTTTCCTTATTTATTCATTCTTAACTCTGTCATAGATAGATTTGCCACATATACACCTAAGTGATCTCATTTCCACTGCATTCAGTCTACTTTCGTTTCCCTTCTGTCAGCTTCAGGTCTCACTTCCATATATCAGTGTCGGTATCAGGACTCCATTGGGCACCGTTAATCTTGCCTCGGTTGACAAATTCCTGTTAGATATAATTCCATTAAAATCGCCGTTCACTTTATTACCTGCAGTCACCCTCCTTTCGATATCATTCTCAGCCTTTCCGTTTCTATCAAACATACTTTCCAAATACACAAACTCATCTACTTGTTCCAAACATTCATTACCTACAAGTATTTAGCACGGTGTCTTGCTTTCTTCCTTCTCGAATACCATCACTTTCGACTTGTTGACATTCATAATAAGGTCGCTTTCCTTGCATACATCGTGGATTCTACTCTCTAGACTATGTAGTTCTTGTTCATTATTCGCCATTCACCATCTTCTTTTAGATCAAAATACTTATATTTTATTTTATTTAATAATATAATACATGAATTACTTCTGTACTTATAAAGCATTTTATAAGTTTCTATAATTTTATTAGAGTTTGTTTGATTACAATGCATATTATTGGCTTATTAATTGCTCCTATTAGTATGACACAAGATCTTCCTCGTGGTTATGCTCGTCATCAGGATCATTATTACTTTTGGTGGCTGCTTGTATTATTTGACATCACATTACACGGTTGGTGGAAATCATTTATGTCATTATATTTAATATATGTTATTCTTTCTCATCAGCCATTACACTTTACATTAATTATTTCAATAAGTATCATCAAGTAACAATTTGGGTTAGGTACTAAATGTATTTTTTAAATAATTATTGTTTTTTAAAAATTGATTTTGTTAAAGAAAAAATTATAATATTATTAGTTATCGACGTCCTGAAGAAGAAAATGATATTTTTCGAAACACCGGTAGATGTATTTTAATTCATTTTCATTTCAATGGTTAAGAAAACAAAGTTATAAATTGAAATATGGATTTTAACCATAAAGTTAATTTTGCCAATTTAAAAAATAAAATAAAAATAGAATACGCCAGAGATTGTACAAGCCCGGCTTTCGTTGTCATGTCATGACCTAGACATAGAACTTTTCGCTACACATATCCGTTTAATTTCTGGCTCGCAATTACCGTCGTCGGTGATTATGGATCCGACATATATGAAATCCTTAACTAAATACTTTCATTAAAAATTTTAACATTAAGAAATAGTTTTGAATTAATAAAATATGTCATATAAACCTTCAAAGAAAATATATACTAGTTTGGAGTTATATTAATAAAGATGTATTCTTTATAATAGTAGATACTGATTGAATAATCTAAAGTAATCGTTAGATTGCATCAATATGTTTGTATTTATGATGCTTTCAAAATGGTTGTGATTTTAATACATTGTCAATTGAATAACACACCAATATGTAAAAGAAAAGCGAAGTGTATCGTGAGTTTAATTTTCTATATAGTTGTCGGTAAGAATAAAAATTCTTCCAATAAGCTCACTTATCCATCCTATCATCTGACGAATGAATGTGCATTGCCAGAATTCACTAGGGATCCGATGTATAGTGCTTTGGGTGGCCATTTGACTGAAGATCGCAGCTTCTGTGATTCATCATGATAATCCCTCAAAATCTAGGGGAAGACGGTCGGGCTTGGATTAGTGATGTATTTTTACCAGCAGCAGCGCAGATTCCATGGATTTTGGTGGAATTCTATCTTTAGATGAATGTGTTGATTATTATCAAACGAAGACGAAGAATTTACTATTTTCTGTAGTAGTTCTTTAGTTATAACCCTTACAATAGATTTTAAGCTATAATGTATTTCAAAATGTTATTCTTTTTGTCATTTATTATCTTTAAAATATCTGAAAACAAATATTTATCAGTTAATTTAAACATGTAGATTATTTTATGACGTCATGTGATATATTTATATAAAAACAAAAAAAGATATAATAGCTTTTTTAATATATTAATTTTTTCATAATAATTTAATTTATATATTAATATGTACTTTTTATAGATTCAAAATAATGATTGTTAATAAATAAGGAGAATGATTAGTAAATAGATGATAAATAGAAGTATAGTTCGTAGCATTATATATGATGTAATTCCTAGTATTAATGGTGGGTTGTTTAAATTAATATTGGTAGGTACAATATTGTGAATAATACAATAACAAAGAAATATTACTTCAAACTTATAAGATAATATTATATGATATCATACATTCTAAGAATATACCTGTAGAATATTAAAAATATTGTACCTACTTATTTACGTGAATTTTAATTTAAAAAGGTCTTATTCAAACTCATTAAATTTTTATGGAGCCATTTGAAACAAATAACAGTACACAAATCTTCAATTTTATGTACATCACTGCTGTGTAATAAAGTGTTATCGGCAAAGTATGAAAACCTGAGATATGTTAAAATCATAGATAATTCATTAATATGACTTGTATAGTGGTCAGGATTCAGGATGACCGTGTTAGGCAACTGACGATCGCACCCATGTACTATTTCCATCGATTAATAATTAATCTATTAATATAAGTCAATGATTCATCAGGCTTTATTAAGCAATTATTAATGAAATAATAACAATTTAACCTAACCTAAAATTTAACAAGCTGCATGTGTTGTAAGATTTTAGTATGTCTCTGGAGATCGTGCAGTGCCATTTAACAATTATTTATTAAGGCTTTTAGACCTTCGCCTCCGGGGTCTTGTCGCTTACTGACGATATAAAGTATCTGTCGTTGACACATGATTTGGCCGAGATTTATAGATTACGTCGCTTCATTAAATTAAAGTATTTAAAATCGATGTTATACTACTTTTCTAGATTTTGTGAATCGTTATCACTCATAGTTTTAAGAATGTGTCTACACGGGTGACTTGTCTAGAAACATGCATTGGAACTCGCGAAAACGTAAGTTGAGTACTGAGCAAGCTATTGTTTGCTGTCTATTGTATTTTTTAAACATAATAGAATGACCGACTGATGCTTATTGACCTTTATCGCTAAATCTGTGATACACGAGAGCATGTATCATGAATTTATACGCACATTGTATTACGCGTATTGTAGAGATAACTTAATACTTGCTTTTTTGAACGAAAATGGATGAACCTGTTTTAAGACTTTTTTAGATTTAAGAGTGGTAATTGGTAAATTAAAAATGATTCAAATCCAACAAGATGAAGGTTTGTGTTTTCTGAAAGCTAAATAGAAGTAGCAGATTCCAGAAAGAACGGGGATGGAATAGCGAAGGGGCTTGAGCGCATTGACTGCGCACCGCGTTTAACATCGTCATATCTCCAAACTGATTGACGATTTGTAAATTGTGACGAATCTTCAACCAACTAGAACTGAACTCGATTGGTTTAACTTGAATACGCACAATTTAGCATTTGAAATTAAAAAAAAATTATATATTAAATACAGGGTGCGGTAGAACCGACTAAGCGGTTAGGAGGGGTCAATATTTAGCGGTGATTGAGGGAGGCAGGTGTACGTGGTCTTCCTCTGTTCCGTCGGCAACTCCACTTCATTAGTCAACATAGTTTGAACCGGAGCATGTCGAGGCTTTGCCGTGCGCGCGTATTTTGAATCTGTGTAGGCAAATGCTTACACCTCCCGAGGTAGCTATTTTCAGTAGCGATGAAGTACATTTTCACCTCAGTGGGATTATGAATAAGCAAACTTTCTACTTCTGGGCTGAAAATAACCTCTGAATTATTCACGAAAGATCGCTATATTCCCCTAAACTAAACGTGCGGTGTGCCGTATTACAATTTGGCATTATAGGCCAGTATTTCTTTGAGGAGAAAGGCTTGAACTGTGAATTCAGAATGTTGCAAAATTTTCTGCAGCTCGGAATGGAAGAGATTGTTGAAAAAGAGGCATTGGGAGACTTGTGGTTCTAACAGGATAGCGTTACAGCTCACACAACCCGAAACTCACTGAATATTTTGAGAGAGATATTTCTAGACGTCTGGTCTCTCTGAGAGGTGATATGGGGTGGCCTGCGCGGTCACCGGATTTGAGCATTTGTGATTTCTTTCTTTGGGGGATCTGAAGGAAAAGGTATTTAAATGTCGCCTTCATACTCTACCAGAGCTAAGAGAGCGGATTATCGAAGAAGTTAACGCCATACCCCACGATATGTTCGAACAAAACTTCAGAGATCGTCTCCAATAGTATGTTGCTGCTAACGGTCGCCATCTTGAGGATTATTTTAAGAAAAATTATAAATGGTATGTTCTGCTAACTTCGAAAATAAAAACATTTTTTCTTTGTATACCCCAATTAATTTTTAATATCTCCTCTTAAACTGTTTAATCGGTTCTGCCGCACCCTGTATATATATATAATGACTCATTTCAGTGAAATGTTGATTTATTTGTCATCATTGTGTCAACATCGAACATTACAAAAAGTGCAGAAGAAGGGATCGCAGGAATAATTGAAATGTATAAAAAAGTGTGAGTACCTATACTGATTAACATTGAACACACCTGGCCTACCGGGGAGCTACATGGAAGTTGAGTCTTTTTAAAATATGAAAGACATTTTTTTAATACTTTGAGTAAGACTATTTGTATTTTCTACAAATTGACAGACTTTTGTACTTTGACAGTAACATATATGTTTTTCTGTTGAATGTCAAGCCATTTGATATGGTCTCGCATAATTATTGCGGGCATCGGTATAAATGCTCGCGATGAAATAAATCGCAGTAAATACCAGATGGAGAAATGCCAAGTTCACGGTGAATGATGTGGGTGAACTATTTGTTTGAAGTCCTAATAAAAGAACTGAATGTGTACGGGTTCAAAGATCACATCTGTTCATCAATGGACTGCTAATAAAATTATTCAATTTATTAACAGTCCATCGGGGTTAAAATACTGTGCGTGTAAGTCAATTATTACAAGTACAATATTACAAATTTTAACATAGTTTATATAATAAAATATGTCACGAAAAATGCGGTAGAAATCGTGCGTTAGTTGATGAAATGCGAAGAAAAATTTCGAATACTTTAATATATTTCAACTGTATTATTTTATTCTTTACCGGTATCGGGATCGACATCGAGCGCATCTAAAACCATTTTGAAATAAAAATAGTATCGATCCTGATACCTCTTACATTCTACACCAGTGCCCCGCTATGTCAACCAAATCCTTAATAGACCGAGCTGTTAAATATAATGCCTTTTTTTGTTAGACCTAAATGCATTGATATACTTTATTAATAACACGTTCTTAAAAAAATATTGTAATACTAATTTATAAAAATTGTTACCCCTGGTGAATTTTGTATAAAATTAATATTAACAAAGCGCTTTGTATACGTCTACTTTTGCTAATTTCTATTCGTTGGCGATGCAATGATTATTATGTCCCTTTAAATGGAAGATAAAGGATCGATTCTTCGCTAAAGAGGTTTATATTTTCCTTTTTATTATTTATCTGAATTTATGAATATTTTTTCGAACCAAAAAACATTCTACGTAGGGGTGGTATTTTACTTGTGTCTGAGACATGTAACACATTTTTTCTGTTTTATTTTTTTGATAAAGCATTATCCGGGTGAAATTGTACTGGGTATAAAATAATTAAACAAGTTTATAATACATGTAAGATTTTTACATTACTGTTATCTATGACTGACATCTTTTCTAACTACTTATTGTACTTATTGAATATTAATAGATACCTTCATTCAGATTAATTCATTGTAGCCATAACATTTTATTTGTAACTATTAAATTATTTAAATAATGATAAACCTTCTTAAGGAATCCTCCTTTTATCATGGTGAGGTCCATGTCATCCATGTGTTGTCATAAAGAGGAAGGAAATGGTTAGTCCGAGTCTTCCGAAAAGAAGGAGAAAGCACAAAAGTTGACTAATCATTCCGCACTCATCAAGCAAATAATATTAATCTTAAACGAATGCTCGACACGTATTTGATGCTGCTATAAATCTGAGAAAAAGACACCATAAAACTAATTACAAAATTATAATTTCAAAAGTGTTTTGAGATTCGTGGTTTTTCTATTACAGCTAAACTTTTAAAAAGGATGTGCCTAGGTACCTATATTTCAATCACAGTCTCGGTTCCGAAAACACCTGGCCGCAATCTTGAGTCTGATCTTGAAGTCTGCGGTGTTCCTCCAAGAATACTGTGGCAGAACTTCGATAAGTTCAAAAGCTCATTATACTTCCACATATCCTTACGATCTCAAAAACCTTATTAAAGTTGTGGTCAAACTTAAAGGTTGCTGATTTTAGCAAGACCCGTATTTCGAAGATACTTTTAAAGCCAGAAGGGGGTATTTAATTAAGTACCCTAAGATCATTGTTGACTTAAGACGATACCTAAAATGAAAAATTAACACAATGTCTATATGAGAAATAATTATAATATTTTTATAATTGCGTCACAAAAATAATAAAAATCAACTATTTCGATTCCAAATTTCCCTCAAGTTCCATACAAACACGTAAAATCTCTACTGGCCTACAATATATGGGATCTATTGTTTTTTTTTATTCCCTCGCACACCTCCTGGCTGCCACACGAAATTAAATCCTTTTGTAATCCTGCAGGGTGGATCGTGTTTTTGTTTGCACCACCACAGCACTCCAGGACTGCAATATCTCTCGTGGACCCCTGCTTACAGAGATACTCAACCGGAATTTGCAAATCAGTAGAGAAAAATATTTGCTATTAGGTTTTCTGCAAATGATAATTCCTTCTCTGTTTCCGATATTGTCATCTACCTAAAACTTATATATTTCATCGTCTTCCTGAAACGGAGTTTTTTTATTTTCAAAGTTCACTGGGTAGACTTTCAAATGATTTTTTCTCGGAAGATGATTTTAAGAATAAAGCATTGTTTATGTAAACGCTTTCGATAGCTGGTTGCCAGGTTTCCGATTAATAATATGCACACACATGATATATGAACCGCACTAACCTCTTTAATTTTTCTGTCTTTCTGGTCCGATGTTGTTGTTCGTTTAGCTGGGTTGTCTTCTTTAGATGTCAACCGACCGAAGTGTTACCGGTGGTTTATTTGAGCCGCTGGACTGGTCAACTAGTAATAAGAATGACGCCTGTCGATTACCGTTTTCTTAGCTTCCGAAAAAAGGCGGCAATACTCATACATACATGTACATTATTCTCATTGATAGCCATCAATGCACTTGTTTTATAGGTGTATTGTGCTTTTAAAATAACCGAAATCAATCAAACGTAAAACAAAAGTGTAGTAGAAAGGACCCACCTTTACCCGGAACTGTGATAGGAGTGGTTACTCTCTTGCCAATTTCTCTCGACAAAGCAAAGCAACGCTGGTGTAATGTAACCATATATTCGCTTTTTTACAGCTTTCATCAGTACTTAGGTGGTATTTATTAAGAAACAAAGAGTACATAGTAAAAGTAAATAGCAAAACATTTAGTTAAATTTGAAAGCATTTTGACACAAACAAAAGTGTAATAAAAATATGAAACATGGTTTTCATGTTTTTGTTTAATTTTTTAATGAATTCGTTGACGATCGCTGTCTAGAGTGTAGGGTGGGTCCACTCTTTGACATTCAGCGCGGGGGATGCACAATAGAATGGTAACAATTAGCTTTTATTCTGTACGTAGCACCCCTACTTCACCGCACCCCATGCAACACTTTACCCAGTGCAAGATACAGGTAGGCGGCTAGGTGAGATATGTAATGGTCTGTTCGTGTCGGTGTCCTTTCGCGAGTGCTAATTGCAATATGCATTAAGCATTTAATCTTACTCAAAAAAGGGGTATATTATTATTAAACACATAAAATATTACACACAGAGACAAGTTTTGGTACATCAATTTGCTCCACTCTTCACCCTGAGTCAATACCGTCGTGAAATTAACTGATTGATTTAGATTTATAAAATAAATGTTAAATAAATACAATCCTACCATCATGTCCTAACTCCTATTCTTATAAACGTAAATGCATAATCCCATTTTACTTATACATAGCGTTTTCTGTGAGGGTAGCTTTGGACAGAACAACATCTAATTTAATAAACGAATCTAGCCGGGTTCATTTTAAAGCAACCTATGAATACTCGACATTTATTGAGATAATATTTGACAATAGGTGATTATTTACCTGATAATGTCATAAATGTATATATAATTATAATTATATTTTCCTTAATCACTAGTCACAAAGTCCATATTCACTCATTTCTATCCTAATTTTTTCCCGCATTCTACATCAGCACATTTTTAATTATGATATATCTCATCAAATTATTCTTATTTTTATCACATTTATCACCAATAATTCTTTTCAAATGCTCAAATATGACCATTCTCATTTTTATGTGATACATTTATGTACTTTGGAAATAGTAAAATTATTTAGTGAAAGTTTCGGAGCTGTGGTAATTAGAGAACTCAATGTAAACTATTGAAGATTTTTGATTATTAATATTTTAAAATTATCCAATAATAATTTTATTTAGAATTATTAAAGCTTTTCAATATTCATCAGGTTGACACATAGATGTAAAACAAAATCTTACTTTGGAGTTCTAATTTAACTTTCTATCATTAATTTCTATACGACCTATATGGTTAACGAATGGTTATCGAATACGAATACGTATAAAATAATATAAATTTTTATAATACATAAATTCACGTACGAAAAGTTAATAATTGTCTATTTGTATTTAAACTCTGGAGCAGCCAACCTTGCCATTATTAATTATCCGGGGTAATTTAAACTAATCCTTAACTAGTTTTATATTTGTTTGTATCTAATAAGCATCTCGTATTAAAATTGTTTTTGATCATATGAATCTATTCGAGTAGCTTGTTGGTGTAGTGGTCAAGTCGTTGGCCTAGTGATCTAGTGGTCGGGGGTTAGCGCCTTATTCCAGGACACCAGCAAGTTAGTCCTATTTTCATAGCACAAGCATTTAGCTTAGTTTGAAAATAGTAAGAATATTGATGTGACATGTATTCCGTGTACGCATCTTTATTTAAAAAAAAAAAAATTAACATATGTAGGTAATAAATATATTTTTAAATGTCGTTTAAGTAGTAATTTGGTGTTCTAGGATAGACAGAAAGGCTAACTCTCTCTGTAATCCATAGTCCAATGTTAAGGATAGTGGTCCTGGATGTCATCTCACTTCCATGGCTGCCTTAACAACCCTCCCCAATTTTTCTTGGTCTTCTTTTTAATGCAAGACTGCGTAGAGTGATGGTACTTCATTTATTTTATTTGATCCGCCTATCCCGAAACAGATAGTCGTCCCCCTCTTTTGCCTTCGACCTTGCCGAGATATTTTTTCGTCATCTCATCTCATCGCGATATTACAATAAATGTTTAAAGATTTTCTAACTCTAACCTTAACTGAATTTTTTTCTTAGTTGTCTTGTACTTTCATTTTCGTAACTCAAATTAATTATTTTCATTGGTCACGGTGTTCATATTATGATTTTTTTTTAAATATTTATAAAATGCATTTAAATATAAAATTTAGCCTTTAAAATTGGCAGAGTACTCGTGCATTATTTTTCACCTTGTTTATTACCTCGATGCGTAGGGAAGGGGGGTAAGCGCCCTACGACCGGGATAACGGATTGGCCTGGGTGATCGAGCCGAGGGTTGGGCGGGAGACCTATCCCCAAATTAAACCATATTCAGGGGACGGGCATTTATTATTTTCATTGTTGGAACGTCACCCATTATTTATTTATTCAAATCGCTCGTGACATTTCAGTAACATATCAATTTGCAGGGCTAGCCCCAAATCAGAATTTACATGAGACGACAAATTCGGAGATTGGGTGTTGTATAAAAGTGAGTGAAGTGGACAGAGACTTATTTATAGAAGATCTAGAAGATATTTTATTATGTTGACGTTCTGTAATATAACAGTGAGCATTTGACGCACGTACATATTATTGTTCAAAACGTATAGTTAAAGAATTGGATTCAGAAACGTTTGAAATGTCGAATCAGACACTATAATTGGAACTATACAAGCGGACGGTTGTTCAGTATATTTTATGTTATTATACGACGAGTATACAAAGAGACAATAAAGTGTAAATAGAAACATGTTTCGTTATAAAAATTTAAAATTCACGTCTACATTTAATAAACTTTTTTATGTAAAATATTCCAATGTAAAAACTTTTTGAATTTAGTATCTCATTAGCATAGTACATAGAGCATATTAAAATCTAACAATATTAAATCTTTACCCGAAAACATTTTTTTATTAACTACAAAAGTAAACAGTGTTAATATTTGTGTTTACTCAAAAAAACATATTAAAAAAAAATCAGTCAGGTGTACTACAAGGAATGACGTTACACCCAAAAATATTACAATGAACAATAGTTAGCAATACAATTAAGATGCTCTGATGAACATAGATGCTACAACGAACCGCGAGGGGAAAGGAAGGCACTTACTTTTCGTCTGCCGGATTCTGGTTCATTTGTTGATTCTTCTCCACCACAAATAAAAGCATCGCGGAGTGTATACTAACACTCGCGAAAAGGATTATTGTGTATAAGCGGGATTAAGATAAGATTACTTAATAAGCGTTAGCGGAGTGAAGCGACGGTAGTTATCCGTACAAGCGCACTGAACTTGCTGCGATTGGAAGACTTTAATCACTGTGACATCTTCTTTCTTCCTTGTGTTTAAGAATAGATGAGGAAAGAAAGGGAAGGAGATACGCAGGTTAAAATTTGGTAAACTGCGAATTGAATGTATGCATGAGACAACAAGTCAAACGCCAAAAAACTTAATAGAATTTAATTTATTTTAAACGGTACTAATACACTTGTGAATAACGAACGTGTCGGGGACTTTCCTCTTCACTCAATGTGATTTATTTTACAGTTTTTATTAGTTTTTTTTCTTCTATTTAATAAAAGTTTAATTATTAATTTAATACGCTTGTTTATAATTATAATTTTGTTTTTGTATTACATTTTTCCTGTTAAAGGGCTGTGGACTTTAATTGTATGCGAATAGTATATATGTAATTTTTTTATATATTATTATAAAGTATTATATTTTTTATTTAATTTTTGAGCATTGTTTAACGTGATTATTGTGATGATGAATAAATAAAAGATAAAATAAAATAAAATACTAATAATAAATTTTGGTTTTACTTCTTTTAGTTGGATGAGTTATCTTTATGAAATAAATTATTTCTTTACCATAAAATATACAGAACCATTGCATTGTTCCGCGCAATATACAGAACCATTGCATTGTTCCGCGCAATATACAGAACCATTGCATTGTTCCGCGCAATATCAATGCAATTGCATGAACACGTCTCCGGTCATAAATTCATGACAGTACATTTTATTGGTTCAATAAATTCAACAAGATTTATATAAACATAAATATACCTAGATTTTTCTGGATTGATATTATATATTGTACGTAAAAATTGCTCGGGTTATACTTATTACAATTGAAAAACTTAAGGCATTTTAATAGGGCCATAGATTGACGATTAGACTTTATTTTAATTTAAAAAAAAAACCAATCGATGTACTCGATGACGTATATTACTAAAAAATGGTACAATAAATGATTAAATAATTTAGCTTATTTTAAGCTGCTCAATATTATCTAATTTAAGACATTCTTTAAATATATAAATATATACTTATTAAAGACGTATTAAAATTGTGAATATTTTCTGTTCTAGCAAAAGTATTGGATTAATGTTTCGATATCTTGTAACTGGGTGGCCGAAAAAATATATTCGCTTTAAAACTTCGAACAGACGGGCCATTAGGCTTTATCATACCTTCGCGCCATCAAATCGACATTATTGCTTGAATTTCGAGTGGAAATTTGAATTTTTTCGCTTTGGAGTGAAAAATATTTGCCATTATCGCCTTCCGCGCTAGTGTGTTATCAAAAATCACATTTAGCCAAAGTGAGCTGCGATCGAACGGCCGATCGCAGCTGGGCTCTGATATGTTTAAGTGCAGTCTTCTGTAATGTTGATAAAAGTTTAATGCGTCGAGCACTTTGTATTTCCTCTTTGCTACGTATTGTCTTAAGCAAAAAATTACTTTTAAGTTTGAAGATCTAAATTGTTCTCTATAAAACGTTGAAAGGTTTTTAAGCCGAGTGATACTGGTTAAAAAACGCTCAGTCCAAACATCTGAAAATAGAGTCTTTGGAAATATTCTAGATAACTATATAGGCTATTTTTTCAAACAATAGGATTATTCCGAATTTTTAAAGACAAGTGAAAAAATTAATCAAAAATAGCTCATTCAATTTCGCAGTATGTAGCACATACGTATTACATGATACAAAAATAATCTAGTGAGATCTAATTTTAGAATCTAGTGAGATCTAATTTTAGAATCTACTGATATCGTTAATGAATCTTTAAATACGTTAAATGCAACTGAATCTCCTAATATAGATGACTTTTTGTCTTTTACCTTAATACTCAAGAATGACAACTAATTTTGAAATTCCATACATTGCTTACTGCATATCATCACGGTATGACATGAGGAGGCTGAGCAGCGAAGAAATATTTTAGGTGTAAAAAATCACGCGGTACGTTAAATTCGATAGCCAGCCCATCTGTTAAACAATATACGAGAGATTTTTACTTTTTTCTTTGTCTATCCGGGCAATAATATATAGATAAATTTCCAATGAAATGTGGTATTTTAATATATCAAAAATATCTATGATCTTTCATAATATTTTTAAAATTATTTTTCCTTTTAGGAATGATTGTATTACTAAAGGATCATCTTTATAATTATTTAATAACTTTCGCCTGCAAAATGTATCACTTTAATTTTTTTTTCTACGTGTAGTTACTGAATGTGAGTTTTACTAATGAATAAATAATAGCAATTATTGTATTAGAAGATATAATTATTTATTTTATAGTAAATCAACTGGGTTTTTGAAGCCAGTCAGTTAAAACAACACAAGTATAGATTATTGCTTAGCATGAAAATCATAAAGAAGTAAGGTGCATATTATGTAGTTGATTTACGATGTGTATTCTACGAATTATATATAATTTCCTAATGTCAACATAAAACGAAGAAAAATTGTGTTGCATAACGACATAAAAAACACGAAAACAAGGTCTACTGTCAATTATATAATGTAAAAATGTGCTGTTATCAAACTGACAAATCAAACAAAGAAAAATATAGTAACAAAATAAATTTGTATTCAGTTCAAGCTTAAAACATGCGAAAATGTTGAAGCGCTTAGTGATTGATTCAATAAAGCTTCATGAGAATGTTGAAGAAGTAGTAGAATGTCGTGCAAGAGATACTGGGCGGAAGATATTGAGTTGTGCAAGGTAACGTGATAAAGAAAATGATGAAAAAGTTTCAGAATATCGTGCAAGTGTGCGTTTATCGCGTCAAATAAACTAAAGTATTTTTCCATTATATTTTAAATAAATTAAAGTTACAAAAATTGTTTATTGATTGATGAAATATTCTAGTTAATCAGTAATTGTCTAAATCAATCTCAACCAAAATTATTTAATAAAAAACTTCAATTCATTCAAAATTTCTTGTGTTCCCTGCCCATCTCACTAAATCAGAGATGAACAGTGTTTTCTCCATCATATATCATTTACATAAGTTTTTCTTACCATTTGTAATTGGATGGTTACAGTGACTCAAGCAATTTTGATATACATATATATACTCTTGAACATGGTAAATAATAAAAAGGTAGAGTAAATACAACAGTTATAATAACTCGACTAATAAGACTATTAATACATAGAATACATACTAAGGAGGCCACTCTTTCCGGAGTTTTCCCCCATCAATTCCATATCTCGATATATGACAGACTTAATATGGTAAAAAAATTTACGAATTCTATCTAGACGACTATGGATGGATCTAAACAATCATAAGGGTAATCGGCTTAAAATAATTCAAAGATCTATTCCCCACACCCCCTGGTTCTCCAAAAAGAAAGTCTCCAAGAGAACAATATCAAATATCTCTAAAATGAGAATTGGACATTGCCAGGTAGTCTCATATTTATTGAGATTGAACTTAATAGATTCCCCAACGTGTGAGTGTGGTGCCGAGAAGGAAACCCTTGAACATATCTTTTTTGCCTTTCCATAGCGATCACAGGTTTTTTTTTTACAGTAATCTCGTCAATGATAATTTTCAACTCCCGGTTAACTTACGTCATCTTCTTTTCCTTAACGCGCCACATTTAATCTATATAATAACAATTTTTTTTAACGACAATGTAATACTTCCTATTCTATAATATTATAGTACTTTCTTCTATAAAATAAAGTTTTAACTTGATTAATGGCACAAATCACTCTTGAAGAGTGGATTGCCTATTTAAAAGAAGAAGAAGAAAAAGAAGAAGAACATAATATTATGTAAAAAAAAAATTAGGGAAAGATAAATAAATAAATGAGTAAGCTTTACTGATCTTCATCTCGAGACTCGAGTTACACGTTAGATATACAAATTTTATTTACGTACTATATATACACATTTTTTTAAAGATATAAGGTATTGTTTTGCTTTTAATATAATTATTTAGCAATAAGCTCCTTTATATGATAATAAAATGAATTGTAGTGAAATGGACGAATTTTGTTTATTTGTTCTGAGCTCACGCCATCCAAGTGCTTAAACCGTATTGTATGGAAGTGGAGAATTACAGCGCTTCTATATATTCATCTGTTCTGAGCCACGACAACTTACGCTTTATAATTATAGCTATATGATAATAGCGGTCAAATATTAACTTATAATGTGGATAAGAAATTGGCAGCATGGGTCGTGAAAAATACACCATGTTAGGTACTATAAAATAATGAGAGTCTTGGCCTAATTGGTTGCCATTCACTACCGTGGCTAACGGATCTAATGTGATGATGTGAATAGACGTCTTTCATACGGTGAGATCTATCAGACACCTTTAAACAAATACATTAATTAATAAATAAGGCGGGTATTAAAAGGTAAATTTTTTGGTGTAGATCAGAGTTGATCGGAGTTGATGTTGAAATGTTGGATATGGAATTTTATAACTCGCTAAATAAATAAAGAAAAATAAGAAATAAAAAGTAATATTCTTTGTGGTCAACTGAATTTGTCAAAAAATTAATACCGATCAACATGAGCGTGAGTATTGCAAAAAACAAAATTATAATAGCACAGTAGCTAAATTAGGAAAGAAAAAAAAAATTATTTTAAAATTATTCGTGTTGTAGGTACAGATTCTAATTAGGTAGGTACTCATAAAAATAGTTTTTTGTCTTTTTTACTGTTTAATAAAATATATCTATTTCTTCATTTGTTCATGTCAGGATTGATATACAACGGTCAATAAGACTAGCAGTGCACCTCCACAAGGTCCTCAGAGCTGAGATCCCTCCAGCTAAATGCAATCACCAACCGTTGTGGTACTCCTCTAGGTCTTCCATTTTTTCTATGCACGCAGAGTATGGAACAATAATCTGCAGTTCACTGAGTACAATGGACAACACAATAGAATTTATTATTTTTTAGGCCATTTAACTCATGATTTAATCAAATTACCTGAGTACCTTTACTACAATTGATGAGTGAGGAAGAATATTGATGTTAAACGAAATAATATTTAAAAACTCCCTTCCGACGCTCACTGCAAAAATCAAGTAAATTTCATCTCTGTGTAAGCGATTTCCCTTTTTGTTCTAGATCCAATATTGACGTAATGATGATTTTTTTTAAATTTTGGAACAAGACAGCGAATCAAGATGGCTAATGATCTTTGCCGAGATAGTGAGTGGGAAATTTTTTAGAAATGTGGTAAGTGTAGGTATATGTTTATTTTGAATTTTTATGGTGTACTAGCGTGTGGAATAAGTATCTCTTCTGGGATAGTTTGCGTTTGTGGGTAGCTTCCTTGAAGAAACCTAAACCAACGTTTCGGCACGGTCACGCATGCTATTTTCAAGGCATTGTTTCAAAAGTTAAGGTATAATCGATTTTGTATGAGTCTCCCACAGCAGAATTAATTTACTTTGAAGTCAACCCTTTATTTACTATGTAACTTTTTTATGTGTGGGTTGACAATGGATTAACAATGATAATAGTTAACATGAATTAATAATACGAATAATTTGAAACAAATATGAAAATAATATAGATTCTTCTGTTTAACATTTAAATAATATTTATAAACATTATACTACACTTTTAATTCTTCTGATAAGCTTGGGAAGGTATTCATGATAGTCAGGTTTCATTACCTTTCCATTTGCTGAGTGAGTTCGAAAGCTGATTTAAATTATTCATGGGGATCTAGAAAGCTTGTCAAATTAATCGTCATCAAAAGATGTTGATATTCCATTTGTCCTTTGGGAGATCGGGAGAGCCAGTGTGAATATCGAGAGAGAGGATAAATAGATCGTAAATATTCATTACTAATTTCGACATCTGAATTACAATCTTATCAAAAGTAAAGTTAATTACTAGATTTAAAATCATGTCTACTGTGTTTATAAAATGTACACTAGAGTCAGTTATTTTATAAGGTTGTTCAATAAATTATTTAAGATAATTGTGATGTTCTTGGGATTTTATAGTGTGTGTGAGTGTGTGTGAATGCCGCACCGCCGTCGTGTCCATCGGCTTTATCGTTTGACTTATACTAGTGATATACCTTGTACTTATTTGTACCAAATTGTGATAAATAAAATATACGTGTAATTGTTACAAAGTCTATTTCTTGGACCTTTACATTACGAGGTGTACACTGAAGACATACTTAGAAGACAAGTATGTAACAATAATTTTCGCAAAATATATTTCGCAAATATAATGATAATTTTTGAATCTTCTTTAAACGTAACCGAGGGAATTTTATTTATTTTTCTAAAATTATTTACGGTACCAAAACTTAAGTTTTTTTGTATTTAAATAGTAAATAATTATAAAACTATAATCAAATTAGGAAAAGCTTGCATTAGTCATTTTAGAGGACTGCAAATATAATTACTAAATTGATTTTCAAATTGGCAATGTGCATTTTTCTTCGCATTTTAAATATTTTCGTTATATTCTGAGAACAATATTTACGGCTATTCTATCACTTAAAGATATTTGTAAAAGTGCTATTTACTTTTACAACATTATTTCTTCTAAATAATTTCTTGCTTCTGTAAAATATAAATGAACTAACTTACCATCACGCTGTTTCTCCGTGGGAATTGGCAGAGTTGATAGAACACCACACTATTCTGTCCTGATACACAATTCTCGCCTCATCCACATTCATACATCTTCTCATAAAAGCTCGCCGATTATTTTGGCTTCTAACAGGACCATCTTTCAGTATCTGGTTGTGCCGAGTACATTGTGTCAAATATAAGTGAATGTTAGAAAATACATTTCTATGTACAATTTGTTGTTAGTGTGTGCGAATACTTTATTTATTCTGCGCTTCATAGTAACTAAAGACTCGATAATATTATAATTGTTTTTACATCCGTAGTAAACATAAATCTTTCTTTCAAGGAGAACACATTATTATTGTGAAGTTGCAGGTTTTTCAGAACACAGTTCTGTGGAATTTTAATACAAATTAAAATGAATCAACTAGAAAGATATATAGAAAAAATCAATATATTCGATAAGTTGATTGTTTCTATGTATATTTTTCTAGTTAATTAATTTTAATCAATATAAATCTCCTTTCTACTTTTTATAGTACTAGTGATAATATCATTAATTATGTAAGATTTACTATATTTGTTAATCATTATTATAATAGTATGAAGTTTTTATTAATCAACTATTCAAACTAGATTATTTGAGAAATTTCAGATTTTAAAATAATTCGTGGTACTTTATCGACGTGCTAGTAAGGCGCGGTACTCGAAAATATGATCCACCACACGTCAAGTTTAGTCAAATGCGATGTACACGTGTGAGCAGGTGTCGTTTCCATTACAAAGTAAGCTGCCATTACGGATATTACACCCGTCACAAAACTCGTACGCGCTCCTTTCTATACTGTTTATTTATCACCATGAAAATAAAGCGAAAACCCGGCGTATAGTACAATTCGATTACGATTCATGTTCAATAACATTGTGATTCGTTGGATAACGAACGAATTCTTTTAGAATCCCTCGGGAATGGCGCTGGGATCGCTTCGGGGATTGGGACACTAAAATAGCCCTTCAATGGCAAAGGTTTCAATGAGGGACGATGCTGTGACGCCATTAGCACGGCGCGGTCTGACAATCGAAGCGTCAAACATCATGTTATCCCGTTACAGTCTCGTTTCGGTTTCTCTCCGGACATAAAGACGAAAGAAAAGGAGACAGACAAAGGTCTTTATATATTACTTTAGACGCCATCTTATGATTACACAGGTCATTAGACGCGATCCAATTAGACTATCAAGATTTTTTAGGAAAATAAAAGAAAATACAAGATGTAAAAAAGAGAAATCAACCGCTAACCAGATACGGTTACTAAACTTGGCAAATATATTATCAAACAACATTTTGTATTTATTATAATATTGCATAACGTGAAATTTACTGTGGTGTAGTTGGGTCAGCTCAAACATTTTATATAAATTCTCTGTGCGTATGGAATGGATTTTAATGATTATTTATTGTAAATGATATCTGAAACCAATAATAAATTATTAACTTTAATTTAGCAACTTTTTCTTAGATTTTTACTGTCATTAAATTTTATTTTCAGAAATATTTTCCTAGACTTTTGTACTACATATCTGGCTTAGTTTCGGAGCCAATAGCCAGAGTTATCGCCTCAACTAATTTTCATGAAGAGCCGTTTTTGAGTTACCTCGCTACCGACTTTAATTATGACTATTGCCAGAAGCTTTCTTTAAAACATTTATTTCTCAATGAAAAATATTTATTATTAAGAACACATACTTATTGTGGAGTTCTAATTATTCAGAACATTGGTCTGTGATGTTTTGAATACTAATTAAATGTATTAATTAGAAAGGTATACATTCTAAAATTGATTTTATATGTATACCTTTCTAATTACCCTGTTACTGTTTAATATATGATTTAATTTAGTTCTTAAATATAAAAAATATTATTTTTTTACTTTATTGAATTTAAAAGATAAATGAAATCAAAATTTCAGATTCCTGTAGTTGGTTCGTTGATTATTTCTGAGAAGTTAGATTGCTAGAATATGTAATAACATTCATTTCTTACTATAGTATGAAATGGCTGTATTACAGAACAGGAACGAATTAATATTGAAATAAAATCACAAAGGTCTTTCTTAGACGTCGGTTCGTACATTTGTATGTCATCTCATTCAATTCTATTATATTATACTTTTCTATGAGAAGACAGACAAAGTGACATTACCATTAATGTTCAAACACTCGAAGAAAAGTCCACTCCGCGTCGTTCAAAGCGCTTTTCAGCATTTCAAAGACACCATGAACGAGGAATAATTAGTGCGTTGTCACAGTTTTTCGGAAAATTAATTAGCCTTAATTATGAGGAGAAAAAAGGTTCACCATTGTGAGAATTTAAAGGATCTCTGTGAATATTTTTCCGAAATGGTAGGCAGAGATAATAAGGTGATATTGACCTCGAAACGCCTACCTTTTAATTAAACAAAAACTTCGAGTTCGCGAGGAAGACAAATTAATCAAAATTCAAAAACAACGAAAATCATTTATAATGTGAGTCACTTGCTACAGGATAGAACGGATAGTATAAAATATATTATGATATTAATTCATATGTACGCAGATAGGTTATGTCGGTACATATACGGAATTCGTAAAGTCAGAGGTGAACGGTGAACACACCCACGAAGGTTTTTTTCTGGTTATAATAATCTTTTGTTAGAAATGAGTGGCATTTAAAACGTAGTTAACTTTTCGCCTCAAAAAATAGCTTGGAATATTCATTGTAACGCGAGTTTGTATACTAAAAATTAGATATAGAAAAAGGTATATAATATATTTAATAATGAATTATACGTAGAAATAATTTGAATTGAAGATACCATTAATGATAACATAAATTGATACAAAAACACAAAAAAAAAATAATGACGAGTAAAACAAAGTGGAATGATTTGTCGATTTTGTATTTTTTTCTTTTTATAATCTAGGTCTATTTATACTCGTTCTATTCCGATCTTCCTACATAATGAATGCTTTAGTGTTAAGCTGGTATTTTTATCTAATATTAATTATCACAACCGAATCTAGCAATATAAAATAAAATTCTCATTTATTTCACATGAAGATGTTCCAATTTGAGTTACGTAATATTTATCATTTGACATGGCAGCCTATAGGCATAAATGTAATTATTTTTTTGTAAAATATGTTTACTTATATAAACTGAAATTATAGAGATGTTACTTTTCAGAAAACGTAAAAACTGCGACAGAATGTCTGCTGATGGTAAAAAACACACGACTGATGGTAAAAAAATTATTTTTATTATCAAAACGGGCAATTTATTTTAGAATTATGTTGGATTTGGGGAAGTTTATGGAAATTTATTTCTTAGGATTTAATCAGTTTTAAAAAAATATTTTGAAGTAGATAAAATATACTGGTATAATAGCCGTTACTAAAATACAGTAGGTAGTATCGAAATCAGTCTACGTTATCTTAGAAAACACAAAGTTACTTGTTTAAATTTTTTAAAATTATTTTATAAAAAGAGAAAAAAAAATACTATTATTAAGGAGAACACTTTTTGTGAAGTTGTAATTATTCAGAACACAGGTCTGTGATATTTAAAAAAATACAAATTAAATGTATTATTTAGAAAGAAATACAAATAAAACCAATATCATCGAAGAATATTGTTGTTGCTACCAGGATTCGAACCTGGATCTCTTCCTATCCAGGGAACGTGCCTTAAGCGATTATGTTACACCAACACAGTACATTGATGACAAATTTTAGAACTTATACGTTACACTTTTCAAATTGATACATCTTTAGGTTCCATTATTTCAAAGCCATCTCCTTTTTACAGATAAAAAGAGATCCAGGTTTGAATCCCGATAGCTGCAACAATATGTTTCGATATAATTGATTTTATATGCACATATTTCTAATTACTACATTTACTTTGTATTTATTTCTAATGGGATCAAAATTATTATTATATATTAAAATAGTTATTGATCTAATTTAATATAAATTATATTTAATAATGTTTTCCTATATAGTTTGACAGATCTGTCACCGAGTAATGTTATTTCATCGTGATGCAACACATAATTTGGATACAAAAACCAGGATATTTACTTGGCAACGCCTGGTTAATGGTATTGATTTGCATCGATAGTTCGATAGTCCATTGTTTAATTGGAAACAACCGTACTAAAAGCATTTCCTTTACATGCACTAATTGAGTTACAGGAAGTATTACATCACCTGCCAAATAATTTCGGGATATTCCCTAAGAGGAAGAATCGCCATGTTTTTGTATAAATTAAGAAATATTTATCTCAACTATTGTTGAAATATAATAACATAATATTACAAATACATTTTCAGATCACAAATATTCAGTTTGATTTGGTTTTATTAAATTTGATGAGACTGAGTAAAATTAATGATCAAGTTTTTAAAATTAAACATAATATCGGTTGACGTGTAAAAAAATTCGTGGTTTCATACAAAGTGATTGTATTTTATTTAATCTAACATGTTAAACCACAAAGTGATTGCTTTCTACGAAAATATAACATGTTTTTTATTAGGTGAGCGGAAGATATACATCATTCTGGTGCGAGTCCGGAATCGAAACATTGTTTGATAATATTTTTTACAAATCTGGATAGCGAAATCACAACATTCCCATTTTTTTCTTGCACTCTTAACTTATACAAAATATTAACATATTGTTCAATCTTTATGACTATCCAACGATCGCTGGTCGCCGTGTGCGAGCAATATGAACGCTATATATAGAACGGTTCTTGTCTATTACCTGTCCACCACCCACTCTTATATTCAGAAAACGACACTTTTCTGTGGTATCCTCTTTGGTGTTTTGGATCAGTTGGAGTTGAATCTTTGAACTGACACTAACTGTTTACCATTCTGTGAAAATTATGTTAATTATCAGCCTGCCGTGTGAGGCTGATATTAATTGTACCTGTACATCTTGCTATTGTGCATGGTGTTTATTGCATAACACTTTGCGCTATCACCAAAGTGTATGTCCAAGAGTACTTCGTACGGAATAACGGAGTACATATCCTGGAACTAGAAGATCTGTGGATCCAGTAGAAAATCCAGATACTTAAAGGATAATTTCACAGGTGGGTCGTGTTTTCTGGTTCTGGGTGGTCTTTCGACCCACCCTGATCCCTAATCCTGACCCTCTCCTAAATTCCTTCCACCCTTCCTACATCCCGTATGTGATAATGTTTTGTATTTGTTATTTTAATACATGATATAATGAAACAAGTACGACCACAGTAAATCCATAACCATAATCTCAGCCGGCTCCCCGATCAGTTCTTCAATTGACGCTATAAGTAGTCTTTATTGTTCAATACACAATCAAACTCAGTGGAACGCTGGGAGAAATAGGTCCTCAGTTTCCACACATACAATCTTCTGATCAACACTTTCACAAATAATAGTCTCACACTCTTACTCTATAATGAGTGACCCTATAGAAGTAATAAATTAGTCTCATATACCTACTGAAAAGATTCTTCAAATATGAAACTTTAATTTCAGCAATCAGAATCATAGCAAACATACTATAGATATAGATATTATGAAATGCTGAAACATACTATAGATATAGATATTATGAAATGGTGTTATGTGTAATGCTCTTCCCCATTCCAACTTTCCATAAGAGATTGATCTTAGAACCGACGCACAGTCTAATTGTCCAACTCTCAAAATTAAATGGTAATCATCAGATACATCTTTTCGAAATGCTTCAGTATGCTCAACGTGAATTCTTCACAGCTGCTTTACAATCGTTCCAAATTTATGACACCATGTTTGTTCGATCGGAATTTGTAATGAAAATACTCGGACCAAGTTCAGAACTTGAATTAAAAATGTTCCAGTGAAATCTACGCAGATTAGGTTACACACGAGAAATTATAATAAATACGTTTGATATCAATTAGTGTGTGATATTGTGAAAGGTTACCGAGTTACGGCGTTATTTCTAATGTTTATTTTAGCCGATTAGTGCCACACAAAACCTGCTCATTAGTTGGCCATTAATTAAAAAAGATCAACGATGTCACGTTAAAAGAAATCGTGTCGGTGAAGATATTTTTATATGTTTCTCAATGTTATGCATGGGAAAACGGTCTTATTATAGACACAGTCGAAGCTCTTAACTATTTTATTAATTGCAGGACCATTTGATTCCTCGGAATTCTCTTAATTACTAGAAATTTTTATTTTAATTGCATATGTTTATCGAATTTTAAGGACGTATAGAAATTCTTTAATGATGCTGATGTTGATTATATATTTTTGGCTTCAACAATTAACAGTATTAATATTAATAAATGTACATGACTGCATAACGTATTAAGTTCTTGCATAATAAATTTTACATATCTTGTAACTGGTGTGCTTTTATATAGCGTCATTTTTTTAGGCTTATTAATTTTTATATAAAAATCTACTCAATTCGATTTGAGAATTGCTATTTATTTTATAACTAGTATTTAAAAGTGATCCTAGGATGTGCACGAAACACGTAGATACAAAAGACGATTTCTGTGTAAATGATATTTTTAAATTGTTACGTAGCTGCATTTCTGGCAATATAGAGTTTGTTTTCTATTTGGAAAATGTATCTTCAAAACAAATAGGTCACATAATTCGTGGATTTAAAAAGAAATTGGCACTTCACTCTAATGTTATGTAAGAATTCCTTTAAAGTTTAAAGTTATCTTGTGCACGCCAAGTAGGGTATTGGGATATTATATATGTTTGAGATATAGGTACGGAGTTACTGAATATACAATACGATCAGCTTTATTAATTCACCCTATCACAAATGTATTTGCTTATTAATTTTATATTATTATTATTTCATTTGTATCGAATTTTTATATATGCATTTTTATTGAAAAAGAAAAAAGCACGTGTAAATTTTCGAGAAATCTTATATTTTTCCAAATTTTTTAAAATGAAAAAATATCAATTTGAATATGAGGGGGAAAAAAATATGTTTTCAATAATAATTTATGTCTTTATTAGGACTAGAAAGAGGGAGAAAGGGGAAATTATGTTAGTTAATAATTTCTTCTACCAGAATAACCAACGTTGATTCAGTAAAGAAAATAGTGTGCGAGAGCATAAAACGTTGTGTCGCTTATAATTTCGGATGCTGTCCAATATTAAAAAATACAGGTTTTAATTTTGTTTCACCATCTACTAAAAAATGAAGAATTGATATTTTTAATTTCAATAGAGAATATCCCGAATATATGATTGAACGAACCCCGAGAAAACTTTAAATTGAGCGTATTACGTTTGTAAAATAATAAAAATGTCAAACACTCACTGCCTACAAAAATACTAGATCAAAATTATAACAAACGACAAAAAAAAAATTAACGAATATTTTCTTTAAACATTAGAGACGCGTACGCCGAATATTTTTCATACATAAATAATATTACTAAATTCAAACTAAGCTATGCGCTAGTGCTTTGAAATTTGTACTAAAATCCTTGTCTCTAGAACTTTGAATCTCCTATCTCTTGATCGCTAAGCGAGTGTCTCACAAACGAGCCAGTAATTACTTTTCATTCTGAAATTCTTCAACCTTGTCCAGGCGATTAATGTTTTCATATAAAATAAAATATCTTTGTAATTTATTGCTACGTAGTTCCGTAGAGTTTGATGATTTCGTCAGTTTGGCGGGTTTTAGGGTGGCCTGTTCGGCTTCTCGATTCCCCTCGGGTATCGTGCGCATTTTGATCTGTTCTTCTTAGTGACGTCATTTTATATCACGCTGGTTTACATAATGGCAGTAGATCCCGTTATGAATGTTTGTATGTAAAACTGTATATATTTTTGTTGAACTAATGTATGTCCTATAATATATTTTCTCGTTAATCACTTCGATGTAAAAGTGACTCGCATTTTTCCCTTAGTCTCAATTTGTTCCGCCATCCCTGTTTTTAATCATAAACACCCATCTACACACCAAATTCTTAAGTTGCAACACGCGTTTCGGTTTACTGCCCGCGACACGTCTTCACACCAGACTCTCGTCGACGCCTCCTCCCCTCGTGTTGCAGATATATTACAAGGAGGGGTCGGGAACACTTACTTTGAAATAAGAGTAAGTTAGATATATGAAATAAAAGACCATGATATAACATATAATTTGTAATTTAAATACTGATGATTTTAATTATAATTTTTATTTTTTATATTTATAATTCATTTCATTTCGTACTGTGTTCGAAGCATCAACATTCGACGAGCATGCTTGAGAAGATGTATGAATATGTATGAAGCGAAAGTTGAATATCAGGACAGAAGAGTATGGCGCCCTATCTTTTCTGCCTACCATTGCGGAGAAACGGCATGATGGTATATTAGTCAGTTACATAATAAGTAATTATTTAATGTACGATATCTTTTATGTTATTTCCAGTTTTGTTACATATATAGATTATTAATAACATTAAGCGCTATACCGTATTCTCGCGACAGTTATTCATGCAAATATTAGAGACAAAATATTCCATTAATTGTTCATCAGCGCTCATGTCTGGAGGAGTAGACTTACAGCGTCATCATCACCAGTGTCTGAAGATAATCATTTCTGAAGTGTACCTTTCATAAAATGACCATATATTCTTTCGGATTCAAAACAGTTGTATTTTTGCTGGTCTGAAATATTTTTTTATGTTAACTCACACAGTAAATTTCATCTTAACATAACTCGCGATATTTTTCGCCTCTTAAGATGGCGTGTAAGATAAAGAGGGATGTTAAATATAGAAACAGAAATATTTTCAGATGATCGCCTAATATTTCAATGTCTCTGCCACACGACACGTCAGGATTGCATCGTGGTTTTGGCACTAAAATGCGTACATGTTTCAAATTTTTTTAAAGTTTTCAGTTATAAGTATGAAAGAAAATAATGAGAAATTTACAGAAATTGACTTGTTCAACATTAGCCTTACTTATCTCAAAGGATTCTTCTTATGAACCACCACAATCTAAACTTTACCTTATTATTATTTATTCACTATACCTATAAAAACTCATGTTGCTCTCCCTTTACCGCAACATTAGTTGCAACCTCCCCACCCTTCTCCTTCTTTCATCTAAACATTTATGTATCCAAATATTTTTTGTGGATTTTCATTATTAGTATCGCATGTTAAATAGTTATGTTTATTACAATATGTTTTCACTGTCAAAATCCATTAATAAAATAAAAATAATAAAATAAAAAATAAATAAATAAAAATAAAAGAGATGGAAATAAACTAATCATAGATAACCGACAATTTAGAAATTATTTAAATTTAAAAAATATATATATGTTGGAATCTACCTATAACGCAGTTATAATGAAGAACAATTTGATATATAATTTTTAAGTTTAAGTATAAAAATAAAGTGATTAAGAATGGGAAAAGTCACGATCTCAAAAGACAATCAATTATACAACGTTGTCGAGTCGTCTGTGTTGCGGTTTCAATTGTTGTATTGTGACACGGAATTGAGCTGTCGAATCGTCGGTTCCTTTATTTGGTACCACTGGGGCATTCAAATTCGGAACGGCTTCATTACATCTGCCGCGCGGACAGACGGACTCCGCGGACTCCGACGGCCTCGGGGCGGCGGACCGTGACCGCTGACCGGCCCCTCGGCCGAGGACCGAAGATCTCGGCACGGCAGCGACCCTCGCGCCGCGCGGGGCGAAAGGTGGGCGGGCGCTTCGTCGTCACTCGCCTGGTAAGCGATTCGGGGTGTGATCGTTTAGGCTTGTAATACCGAGTCTCGACCTGTGCGCGCTCATTCTAACAAATTATATTTTGAATACAACTGACAATTTTCTCGGAGTACTGCTTCAATTTTTTTAGCCCCGGTGCAATAATTTCAATCTGTCTTCAAAGTCACACGAAATTTGAAACGAAAACAAAGGTTCAGAAGACCATACAATTAAAAGATAGTTGACATTTTTGATCCGATATTTAGTTCGGTTTACTCTCTCATTACCCTAAGGCTCTCGTACTCTCGTGATATACTTCTAAGGTGCGTGGCGGCCGCGCGTCCAATTTTTTAAATTGAGTATTGCGATGTTAAAAACGGAGATGTCAATGTATTGATTAAAGGTTTGAAAGAAAATCCAGTTTTACCTCGAGTTTTACATTTAAATAAATAAAGCACGAATTAAATATAAATACTTGTTTTATATTTATTTCTGCGTCAAGAAATACAAAAGGGATTTATTGGATATCTGAAAACAAGAAAAAATCGATACTATAGATCGGTAAATAAAACGGATTACAGGTTGTCATTATTTTAGAGTCTTACTTCTGTTAAAAATAAAATAACAACATACTTTTTGCTCAATTTAAACATGTATGAAAATGATGGAATCGGCTTTGCAAGTCAGATATTATTTAGATTACACATTATTATTTTTGTGTGGGATGAACTAGGTATTCATTTGGTTGTTATTTAACCTTGTCCTAGCTACTTTTATAATATCTCGTCTATGTTACATTAGACAAGCGAATCTCTCTCTATCTCGGTGGTCAGTGAAGTTTTCCTGCGGACTGTTTTCACTCTATCTTTCGTTAGATCTTTACGCAATATAAGTCGGTATTATTGTAGTTATACATACGACTAAACTAAAATAAAAGATTGATGTATTTATTAAGTTTTTACTAAAATTCATCAAATTTGAAACCTTTTTTGATGTGTAGTTTTTTAATGATATTTAAAATATACAAATAAATCGTTTATTCGGCAGTAGCCAAAATACATTTTATTATTTGAAATTATTATTAAAATATAGTCCAAAATTATTTTGGACTGTATTTTGCGTATCATATTTGGTAGCCATTTTTATGTATTAGATCCTACGTGGTATTCAAAATACCCAAATGAATCATCCATTCGGAAACAGCCAAAATGCATTTAATAGAAACAGAATGAGAACATCAAGTGGGATCGGCAATTTATGAAGCAGTCATGAATCCATGTATCAAACAATGCTTCCAATGACACTACTCTGAAAAGCTGCGCAACAAATGTATTTTCTGTACGTGCATCGAGCCGCCGCCGATAGATGGCGTGTAAGTGCGCGCCGCGGGGGCAATAAATCAATTTATTGTTCGCCTTTTGTAGCTCGGCGCCATATTAATTGTGGGCAACTATAATTATTTGAAGAACAAAGCCACGCCCAGATGGTGTTGCATCATAAATGCACGTGTGAATTATTAAGTCGATTCTGTTAGGATTTGTGTACCGAGTTTCTTATATTTTAAATTCCTACGTATTTTTTCATTTGATATTATTTAATCATTTAAATCTGGACGAGAGCTAGGATTGTTCACTCAATTCAATTAATTATTATATTTTTGGAGCATACGCACATACCGGAAAGTTTATGCTACATTTTATCTGAAATAAGTCTGAAGACCAGTATCATAAATTCATTCTACATTTCTAAATAATAAATTGAAAAATGAGTTGAAATACTTTGTTTTATTCAATTGTTAATAATATAATTCAACTTGAATTATTGATAACGAGAAGATGTTCCCGAAAATGTTCTAAAATATAGTGGAATAAAACAAATTGTTTCAACTCATTTTACAAAACAATCATGGAATTTCACAAATTTTCACCAAAAACCTTTGAACAGTTATTTGAAATAGTTTTTTGTGTGATAAACTATTTTAGCACAGTAGTATTTTAGTTTACATTAAGAAAATAATTAAACAATGAATTGATTATTGTATTTTTTAAAAATATAGACGCGTATATGGAATACATGTCACATTAATATTTTCACTATTTTTAAACCAAGCTAAAAGCTTGTTACACGAAAATAAGACTAAATTAGTGGCCTCCTTGAATAAGGCCCGATAACTAGACAACGCAACCAAGGGATTCTCAAAACTGTATTGTATTTATTATTTTTATCCTGTATTAATATATACTTTATATTATTATGGATAATTTTTTTCATATATATTTTTTTCGTATGCTGCCAACTGATATCGTGTCCTATTTAAATATGCATGTATATTTTTTTCTTTCTATGTGCCGTATAATTTATAGTAGGTGGAATATTTATAATATTATAAAATTATCTTGTGTTGAAGATTCAAATGGATCTTTTTAATTAATGACTATATAAATTAGTTTTAACATTCTAGGATTATGTATATATTGTCCTTATTTTAATTAACATTATATATTGTATAATTGTTTTTTTTTAGTCAATTTTAGGTACAAAAGAAATAAACTTGTATGAATAAATTTCTATATACAAATTAAATGTATCAATAAGAAAGATATACAGATAAAATCAATTTATTGAAAAAATATTTTTGTTGCCAGCCGGACTCGAATCAGGAACTCTTCCTATCTGGGGAAGTGCGCTGACCTATTACATCATCGTATATTCAACGCCTTTGTCTTTAATTTTACAATTTTGTATTCTAAATAAATGATTCCATTGAAATGGCCATTTAAAACTCTCGCTTACTACTTATATATATTCAATATTTTGTCAAATTCAATACATTCGATTCATCCGATCGTGAGATACAGTTCCATAATTAACATTATTCGGTCGTGAAATATTGGCCGCTTCACAAATTCGCAAGATAAATACTTTCAAGTTATACGTACGAAATTGGTACAGTTTTTAAGTATATTTTATCATAAAAATATAATTCCAGACACGAACCGCCCAATAAAAATGTACAATTAATTCAAACAAAAAATACCTTCATTTTGTACGAAGTGTAAAATAGACATCTTGATTATGTGCTTATCGTAATTTTATTCTATTGTTGAACAAGTTGTATGACAACAATAAAAAATATTATAATAAGATTATGTCGGTTAGAATGACGGAATTTTTTTATATGAAGACATCAAGCGTGGACCATTTGCATTGAATGGTTCAATATTTCGGATACGTCACTATATTTTAGAATATTAGGTACCTGCGTAAGATAATGGGATGCCTTTATGTCTGCAGTGGATTGACAATGGCTGATTTTTATGATATAAGATAATAAAACTAGAAACAAATATGTTCAAATATAGATTCATCATCGTTATTATCATTAGAAACCGAACACGCAACAAGGATCCAGAATAGCAATCAAACAGATTTAAATAAGCCGTACGAGCGTCCATTGGATTTTTAGTCCAGAAGACAATAAATACAAAAACAATATTGAATTGTTATTATTTACCTAATTTGAGTAGGTACATAATAACCCAGTGAGTTGTATTTTGTAAGTTTTAAGAATAGAAGTGTCACAGATTTTATCTGATTTTATGAATTTATTAGATGTTAAGAACATTAATATACATTTATTAATTTTCACTGTTTTTACTCTTATTTATTTTTAAATAATATGGTAGCAATTCTTTATTATGCAGTCACTCACTCGGTAATACTGTTGACTTGTGTATGCTTCAGAGGGTGTCATCGACATTGGATGTATCGTCTTCCAAATAAGCTCCTGGTACCGTGGACGTTCAACAATGATTATACGCAAAATATACACAATGGAGCCACGGAATACTAGGATAACCTGAAAAGCTCCCAAAAGGTCAATTGTGGTTTCTAAAAGCGTTTTATGGAGACTAAAATATGTCACAATGATAAAAAATAATATTTGATTTTCTTAAAAGATTAAAATTCAGAAAACCTAATTTAGTATTGTGTGTTTTATTTGTAAATCAAATACGACTACTTATAATAATTTGAAATAAACTTAAATAACTTATATAGTACCTACCTACGTAAAGTTATGTTAAGTTGTAATGTCGTTCCGGCCATTTATGTCGGTAAAACTCGTAGTAGTTGGTTAAATTGAGAATACCAATACAAAATTGTTTTCTTTATTATATTTTATAAATATATGTATGTATATATAATTCACGGCGTGAGGTGCTAACTTCTACAGC
The DNA here is from genome assembly GCA_022840565.1 of Eubasilissa regina. NCBI lineage: Eukaryota > Metazoa > Arthropoda > Insecta > Trichoptera > Phryganeidae > Eubasilissa > Eubasilissa regina. Next base: position 2,232,996 of record JAINEB010000025.1, on the reverse strand, counting down.
CAGCGTGAGGTTTATTATATCCGGTTTTTAAAATGTTTTTTTTGTCTAACAAGGTTTATAATAATGTCCTCATAAATTTGAGGATCCGTAAGAAACGTCTCTTCTAAAATTGTCAATCGTAAATCACGTAGTAATTAGGAATACCTACGGGCCTGCAGGGCATTAGCGGCACATAAAACCGCAAAAACTCTAAACCTAATAAACACTTCGCAATAATCAAGATATATTCCGCGTTCGATACGAGTTTGGATACATTTAAATGTATATTAGTATAATTCACATGTATATTTTAATTGTAATAGCGTCAGTAACTTTATTGAATATCTTAATATACAAATTCTCATGGCTATAATGTTAATTTACTATAATCTGAGATGTGTGTGCCGCAGTTTCATAAATAAGTTTATTATAAAATTTAAATTATTTCAGATTTACCTGTGTATAATGTGGACCATGTTTTAGATAATTTATCCTAAGTTACAAAAGAACCCGAGGCCTACAACATTCCATAAACAGCAAAAAAACATTTCTGAATTAAGATTTTTTCCTAGGTACATAATTACTCCTATTATCCGTCATGTTTTACTCAATATTTTTTTTATATTATGCAGTCGCGCTAAAATCTAATATCTACAATATTAAGTAATAATAATAATATTAATAATAAAATTTAAAATTGTTTTAAAATGATAATTTAATTAGTAAATGTACCTATTTAATTATCTACGTATAGGTACATACACACATTAGAATTACTATTAAACCTACTGAAATATTTTAGTAATTTTTTAATTTTTCAGAATATTCGAAACGTATTAAAACATTATTTTCGCATTAGACCCTCACATTAATAGTTATGTCAATATTATATTGTGCGGTAAGGCAAGCCCTTGAGATGCACTGGCGCAGGGTTGCAAACAGATTTTAAAAAGGCATTTATTGTTTGTGAATCATTCCTTAATTTAAAAAAAAATTCACATTATGAGTGTATGAAGAAAATCGATGTGGTCGATAAAAACGTAATCGTAATATAATTTATAACAAACAAATGTATTTGCTTATAGATGCGTACGCACACTTGAGTACGTATATAAGTATCGAGAGTGAATGTAGAGTGATTTGAGTAATATTCGATTCCTCCTAGGTAAGATATCACAACTAACAACATATAGGTCAATTTTAGTTTTTATAGTATTTAGTACGTATCATATTTAGCACATATACAGAATGTAACAGACCTAGTCTACAATATTTTATGGGTGAATAACTGACTAAATTACGAGTCGAGAATGTTCAAGGAATGTATGCCTATTATCAACCACATCAGATATATAAACATTTCAAATAAATCGTAATTATGCAATTATTTACAATACAATACAAAAAAATTATATTCATCGAATTTCGAGCGGTCAGACTATTTTTTATTAGATAATTTAGGGCCTGAAGGATAGATATAAATAAATATTGGCAAAATTTGGCAAATATTTATTTCGAAATACACAGACTTAAAGCATAACATGATTTTATAAAAATTTCAAGCAATATAGTTTTCCGTAAAGGTGCAGAAATTGCACAGATTCCGTAAACATTTTCTACTCGTAATTAAGTCAGGTATCCATCCATAAAATATTGTGAACTAGATCTGTTACACTATGTTCATTTGATATCTAGCACGTATTACATTGTATATATATATGGAGCTGGTGTATCTTCTAGGTTAGATCGAGTTTCTTGTAAATGTATGTATGAGGGGTCGGTATATATACGTTTGCGAGTGAATATGCACATATTTCACAAAACAATATCACTACATATGTTAATTTAAGGTACACTCAAATAAGTAATAGTAAATACAATTATTACTTATTTGAGTGATGACGTTTGATCCTAGTCTCGGAATACACCAAATTAATTATATTTTTCACACACCAAATTAATTATATTAAGCACACGCGCTTAGTATAGTTTAAAAAATAATATTGATGTGATATAAAAGGATGCATTTTAATTATACACATAAAAAGTCACGGTGCAATTAAAAGTAAAAATTTATTTACCAAGGTACAATAAATACTTAGTAAATTATCAAAAGGGGAGGTTTTCTCATTTTTGGCTGGTAAACTGCTCGATTGTTAAAAATAAACGTAATAAAATTAGATATAATATATATGTTTTTTTTTAATTTGTGTTAAAATGGACAACCCTGTTTGTCATAATGAAATCCCTTCGATGTAAGGTGTATCATTCAAAGATGCCGCTTAGGAAATTAAGTAAATTGTCCAGGGCTGCGCCATCGTCGGCCTTACCTGCGCCGCATTAGGGTAGACCTGCGACGGCGACAATAATTGCCCCGCACCAAATTGATAGTCTCAAATAACACACTTTAAAACAGAGTCGGTGCCTAGGAGCGCGCCCCGTCGTACGATATATTCGAAATAATATCCACTTAATTTAAGGACGTAAAAAACGAGCAGACATAATTCCTTAATGGCCCAGTCGACATCTCGCGCCGACTAATGCGACGGTGGCGAGTGGCGACAAAAAACTGCCGTTCTACTACACACGGGGCCCCTGGTCACTTTGTGACGAGGTTTTCTACAAAAAATCCTCTAAAATAACGGATGTAAAAGTAGCGGTTTGTGATTTTGTTTTGATCATATTTTTCACCGTTTAACTGTTTGACGAGATTTCGAAGATTTTATTACATATTGAAATCACAAAAATTGTTGAATAGTTAAGGGAATAGACACAGTTATTGCAAAAACTATTTATGTTGTATTGTATTGCCTGTATATAAACAGTACTGTACAGAAAAGTCAAATAGTAGACAGATAAAAGATTCAAAGACACCCTGTAGGCGAATCTGAGTAAATATGCCATAGATCCTGAACACTGAGAAACCGCGGCCCAGGACCGACGACAATGGCGTCAAAAAGTATATTGTGCAGGGGAAATCTGCGAATAAAAGAGAGCTGACGCGATTACCGAAAAAAGGACACTCTTCCACATGCACAACGATTTAACTAGGCAAACCTGTTTTAGTATATTGTTAAAATCGGCTCTTAATTTGTCATATACTTAATTTGTTGATATTTAAAAAAAATCATAATTCTGTCATTTTGCAATAAAATTTGGACACAAAGATGTGGGAATATTTTTACAAGTCTAGTAAAAAACTGAGTTATCCGAAATCTCAGATTTTTTCCTTCGGTCCACGGCGAAAAAAGCTCAGGTAAACAAAATGTACACTTTTTTCTTTAGGGTTCATTAGAAGGTATTAATTTGACTGACCCTAGAACCAATTATGTGCTTTTCATTACCAATTAAATACCACTTAGGAGCGTTTAATATCGCATTTTAAACATACACCAGCCTTGGAATACCGAGTACGAGGTGAGCGCCGTTGTGATGTTGTCTTTCTGAATCATTACAAAAGGAACCAACTATATTATTGCGTTAATAATGTCAGTATCTCAAGATATTATATCCTCGGAAACACATGCATAATTTATACTATTTAAAGTCTAGATTAAAGGCTATATAGTGCATTTTCTGAATATTATAAAATCAATCATTTTACGTTTTTTAGATTATATCTCATTACACTCCACGCAATCAGTGGTGCAGTGGACCCAGCGTGCCGTTCTGACACTTCATTTGACATGAACTTGCTTTTTAAGTAATCATTAAAATATTTTCTACATAAAATATCGTGCAGCGGACGGATATTAAGAGAATACAAAAAAGTATATAGAACTGGAGCATTCAACAAAACGTGAAGGTCATTACGAGGAAATTTATGGGTAATTTTGTTAAGAATTGAATCATTTGGACACATGGCGGTATCCCATTATTTCAACCATTGAATACATGCACTTAGAGACATATGATATATGGGAAATCAACTTAAATAGACAGTCATCCCTAAATTTACATGTTATATTTTTAAACATAAGAATTACCAATATTAAGACTTAAATATTACTAAAAAGGGGGGGGGGGGGTTAAAATCAAATACCGCTCTGGTATTTTTTATTTAACACTAAACCCCTGTTACCCCTACGACCATATTAAATTTGTTTTGCTTATACTCGTAGTTAGTGAACAGTGCATACATTTCATAAGGGAATGTATTTTTTAATAATATTAATTAATAGTTAAATTTTTTTTAAGTTAATAAAAACAATTTTACTCACTATTTTAAAACTTCGCTAAGCACTTGATACTATTAGAACAGAATATCCGCTGGTGAATTGCGAAGCCCTGACCTTTATTGGCAAAGACGAATGACCTGACCACTCGACTACGCAAGCCGGCGGTGGGAAATATAGATCGAAATAACTATTTTACTTTCACAATACCTGTGTGACTATTAGTTAAGCCGGGGTAATTCATTAATCCGTTAATTCGTTAATCTGAGATAAGCTGTTAATCTGAGATAATAAAAATATGCAGTGGCAATACTTTTTTTTTTAAATTTAATTTGTAGATGATGTTGGAAATCAACACCACGATTAGCTTTACTACGAGAGTACAGGACCTATAAATATATAATAATAATTTACAATAAAGAACTAGTATCAAAATGTAACACCGAAGAATAGATATTTCGATTCAAAGCAAAATTTACTTTCTTTTACGTTTCCTCTATAGTTGTGCACTGATACAAAACTCTGAGTTAAGTATCAAGATCAAAATCACTATTTTTAAAGTTGTGTACACTCACTTTAATAACGTATAAAAATATGGAGAGAGTGAGATCAGAATTTTGCAAATACCAAGACTTCCTAGCGTAAGGAGATGAAAATGGTGATGATGGTGTAAAACTTGCAATTTTTATTTTTACAATACTTAATCTGAAAACCGAGCCCTAACGGAATGCCAATATTGTTCGTCACAAGTGAACGTGAAAGGTATAACATCTCGTCTAACTATGCATTAAACATTTGATATATTGTTGCATTATTAATTCTCCAGCATGGTGCAGACCTCCCTTTCTTTCTGCCACGTTTCATTAATAATAATAATACTAATCCAGCCTTGATGAAATTATACATACCAGAATAGTCGAGAATCATTATTGTATAGATACAATATATGTCTTATACATTACATTAGTATTTTTAAGTTTTATTAATAAAGGCAAATATCATAGGTGCATATTTCTTTCGAAAAGTTTCGGAGTACGCTCCACCCTTAAAAAAATGACATCATTTGTATACATATTTCAGTAATAAAGTCAATCAATTATGGACACGTAACAAAATATAAATATTAAAAATTAAATTAATCAACTAGAAAGATAAACAGGAAAAATCTATCAACAATTTTTTTTCCTTAAAAATACAATTAGATGTGTATTTTATATTAAATTACATATTTACAGAAAAACTATACGATGATAAAATAAATAAAAAATGTTTTGAAAAAATAATAAACCCACAAAAGTAAGATTTTGTGTTAGCAATAATTTATAACAATGAAACATTTTCTATCTAAATACTAAAGATAATTATAGTTATAACAAGTAGTTAACTATGTTGTAGGCAATTTTATAACTAGGTATATTGTGTTATTTACATATTGAACATGTAACGAGCAACAGGCTGTAAATCAATAGGGTATTTTTATTTTCAAGTATATTTAGATAAAATCAAGTAACTCATTATTTTGGTTGTAAAAGCATGCACGAACTTTATTTATTTAGAGTATTTTTCGAGCAAGCTAGAATCTCTATAAAATATATCTGGAATAGTAGACGTATAGTGTATTATAGATGTACTTTAAAATTGACGAGTATTTTAATATTTGAAGATAGATAATAATCCTTAAACTAAGGGCCAATAGTGACTAATTCATAACGATACTTACATTTAAAAAAATATTTTGTATAAAATTTTTGGTGCTCTTATAAAAACACACTTAAATAATTAAGTGTGCTCAACACATACAGCAATAATTAACGACTCACGGTTTGATGATTGTTTTTGTGTCTCGGGTTTTGGGAATTCCACAAAATTCAGAGAACAAGTCTTCAGTAGTGTCCAGGAATGTCGGATACAATAAGATGATTAATCTACATTTGTCTCACAAATCTTACTTACAAGATTAAATTAAAAATAAAAGTTATCGGATACAAAAGCTACATTTTGATTATATATCTATTTATTAATTTTAATCAAACACTTATTTATCTTTCCCTTGATTTATCAGAGAGCAACGCTGGGGGCATTGCAACGGGCCATGGTGTCTCATTTATGTTGAAGTATCGTGTCTGATGTCATTATATGACCTCGTTATATTGACAAAATGATTATCTGTTTTATATTATGAATACGTATTTTTTACAACTTTTGATTTTACTTTAACAATATACAACGCGTAAAAACTGTACAGGTAATTGATTTGGAACATACCATGTCTAGTAAAGCAATTAACTTTATTTTAAATGTATTTATTGATGTTAAAAAATAAAAATTAAATTATATAATTTTTTGTGAACCTCTAATGGTATCTCAAATCGGAAATCTTACCGCCAAATGGCTCTTTGTTGAAAAATCTATTCTTGTCCCTACCTCCTAAATTAATCATGTACAATACAATGTTATTACAATGACGTGCTTATGGTCTAGTGGTTAAGACGCTCGTCTAGTGATCTAGTGATCGTGGGTTCGAGCCTCGTTCCAGCAGACCATTAAGTTAGTTCTATTTTCATAGCACAAGTAGCTTAGTTTGAAATTTGTAAGAATATTGATAAAACACGTATTCCGTGTACGCATCTCTATTAAAAAAATATATGTATATAATCAAATTAAATTTTTAAGAATCTTAATTCTGTGATAACACATAAGGAATCCGCAGCTTTATTCGGTATCACAACCTTATATTCTCGCACAAACTAGTCACTTCCGGAAGAGATTGCTAAGAATTGGTCCAGTTCATCATCACGAAAGTATCGGCAAGATTCATTAGATGGAAAGATACCTTGAATTTCCTTGGGTGTAAAACACAAACTCACGTCAAAATTCCATTATATATTTATCATCATAATATTTGTTTTACATCAAATTCGGTGACTTGTATTTTTTTTTAATTCTCCATTATATGATTTCAAAACAATTGGCTTCTCATTTCAGCTATTGCTCAAACAATATAATATTTTAAATACTAATTAAATGCATTAATCATGCAATGCATAAAAAAACATTGTTATTGCGCTACCGGGATTCGAACCTGGATATCTTTCCAAACCGGGGAAGGTGCATAATTCAACTATGTTACAGCGACATTATTTTTGACAACAAATTTTCGAATCTATATGTTATACTTTTTCAAATTAATACATCTATCATTCCATATACAGACCTATGTTCTGAATAATTACAACTTCACAATAAAAATGTGTTCTGCTAATAATATAATATTGTATAAATTTATACATTCATATATCTATTTTTTTAAATTATTCTTTATACAATTATATATTGGTGTACTGCTATTATTTTATTAGTGTAGTGAGTAAGATTAAGAAACGATCACTTATGTGGTTTGGTCATATGGAACGGATGAATGAGGATAGAATAGTAAGAAAGATATATGACGCAAGTGTTCATGACATCAGAAGTATAGGACGTTTACGGAAGATTTAGCACGAATAGGTAAACCAAATACTGGAGGATGATCTTATTAGAAGCCATAATAATCGGCGAGCTTGTATGAAAAAATGTATCAATCTGGATGAGGTGAGAGTTGTGTCAGGACACAAGAGTGTGGCGCTTTATCCTCTCAGCCTACCCCCGCGGTGAAACGGCGTGATGGTAAGTAAGTAAGATATTATTTTGATTACTTAGATCTGATTTTGGACCTCTTCTAATCCACTTACTTGCTTCTCCTGTCTATTTTACATATTTAAGAACAACGTTCCTGTCGGTATAATGCTCGCCGTGTATCTCTGTTTGACCATCCAAAAGTTATCTAAATTCGCCAGGCTCATTATTTGGTGAATGTATTTTGAGGCTCGTGTGTATCCAGTTTTGATATAGGAATGTACATATATGTGACAAGATTTTTTTTGTATAATATTGATGTGTAGCTGAATTATTTTTGAGATGTGGAAACTTATAGGTTTACTTTTTGCATTCCTTTGTTTATCATACTATATTTTCTTATATGTAACTATCAAATATAGTACACTATCAGTTGTCATATGAATAAATAAATAAAGTCATACATTCAGGTTGGTTAATCATTAACGGTACTTTAAACATCGTATTGACAAACTTTAACCTGCAAAATCAATGCATTTAAAATATTAGGTAGGTAGTTTTTTTTGTACCCCGCATGTACGAATAACATAATATATACAATTTATTTATGTCCGCCCGCTCGTCCGCCCGTTTCGCATAGCAAGATAAAATAATCATGCGTCGAATCGAATGGCACATTAAGTAAGGACTAACGAGGGAACATAATCCATTGTCAATTCTATTAAGTTCAAATGTTAGAAGGTTATCGTGTCAAAGAAAATAAATTATTTCGCTATTGTATTTTTGTTAATTTTTAAAATAAATAAAGGTTTTAAAAATCATTAATTTTGTCTAGTTATTTTCAGTCTTCATAATCATATTACATACAAAGTTATAAAGTTAGGTTTTATTTCCAGGGAAATTAAGTATTAATTTCAATATACGCGAAGCAATCAGCAATCGGAATGATTAATTAAATCCAACTTTAATTATAGTCTTCTGTTAGGCTTTTAAAGATTATCATTATATTAATCTTAGAAATAAATAAAATCATTTAATCGTTATCATTATATATCATTAAGAAACAATATTGAATAATTCTTTGTCAATGGAGTGCTGACAGATATTGAAATAAAATTAATAATGACAAATTTAGTCACATCACCTCGTACGTTTCAGTCACATTACATTTGTAAACCTTATTTGGAATTATTGTGATTTACATTTCGCAATATTCACATTTAACGCCGCGCCAGGGAAGGCCATTAAACTTAAATTATTATTAGAGCCGGGAATACATTATTATCCGCCTTTAAATTATTTGACGTCTGTGGATTCTCTAGCGCATGCGGCCACCATGTAGAAAAGCTATATCCCTTCCCATATTCTAACAAGACGATGTGACAATAACTTAAGATTTCCAATTAAGGCGTCCATTTCGCAGTCGATCATTCACGACTATGCGACGCAAAGTGGTTCAAAACGCGGGGGTCGCGTCGGTACTACATAAAATAATAAACTTTATAACAAAATCGTATAACATAATACGCTAAAATGGATCTGTTTGTAAAAATAGAAAACCAAAAGAGTTTATTGTTTTGTTACAATCATAAATTGATAATAATCGGTAATTATTTATATATTTTATTAGGAATTTTAACAGCAGGTATCGTGCACATTTAAAAATAATAAAATGTCACAGCTAGGTACAAAAGCTTTGGAAAAGAATTCGCCAGTTATGTTTAAACTATTCTGTACATAATAATCGTAAGTGGGTAGTTAACAATTTTATAAGATAAATGTTTGTGTGTGTTTATTTTTTATTAAATATAATATGATATTAGTGAAAATAGTTTCCTATGTTTTGTCATTATTCATTAATAATAAAACTATTCTTCTCACAATTTGTGCCGGTTCAAAGGTGATGTTTGCAACAATATGTATATGCATAGTCGATTTCATTACGAGTATATGAAATAATACATTATTTTATTAATATGCACCATATGTCTTGCAGTTAGGGCTTGCATTACCGGTTTACCGGTTTCCCGGTAAATCGGTAAATCAACCAAAACTCACTATAGGTAATTACTGATAAATTGGGAAATTTACCGGTATTTACCGGAAATTATACTACCGCGAATAGACGATAGACACTGGTATATTATAACGAAAGTTCATTTTAAATATTAAAAAAAATATTATTTTAGTATATATACATATACACCATATAAAAATAAATGATTATACATACAATATATATATATATATATATGTATGTATAATCATTTATTTTTATATGGTGTATATGTATATATACTGAAATAATATTTTTTTTTATATATACATATACATCCATATCAATAAAAATATTCGGTTGTAATATTACTTTATTTTATTTTAATTACGAATTTGTATTAGATATATACAAAGTATGTATTCATACACCTAATGTATGTTTCATATACATCAATAAGTTAATGGATAAACTAATATGTTAACAATATTAACTCCTCACAGACAGGTAAACCAATTATTATACAGTCGTAATTCAAATTAACCAAGCTCAGTGTGGTATAAACATAAGTAATTATCTGATATCCATTACCATATCTCAGTAAAAACAAGAACGACATCACATACATATGTATGTATTTATATGACATTTTTCACTTGAAACGTATTTGAAATTATTTAGGTTTTATTCTAGGATACCGTTGTTAGTAAAGGTAGCTACATACAGTTATACTTTAATCATCTGATATACGTCTATTTTTTTTCATTTACCGGTAAATAACTGGTAAACCAGTAATGGGAAGAATTATTTACCGTTTAACGGTAATTGCAATTTGACGGTAAATTGCAAGCCCTACATGCAGTACGTATTTATTCTACTATTGAAGTGAATTTAAATAAATATTTGGAATAAATTATCAGATCCAAAATAATGTGATTATTATTGAAGATCAGCGTTGCAAGAATAGAAAAAGGTATTAAAATGAGTAGCACCGACACCTAGCGGCGAGCGTCCATAATTATAAATAAAATAATTCGAATTTTTTTTGACGTCAAAGCTCGCCACGATTCATGAAATCAAAGTGTGCAAAATGTTGAATTAAATGAAATAAATATAAGATATACCCATACGTAATTAATTATCTACGAATTTTATTGCTCGTAATAACGATTTTAATTAAGATCAGGATTGATATGCATTTTCAAGTGGCTTTAGGTTTATTGCATGTTTCTGCTCCATGCTTGCGCTAGAAGGACCCAATATGAAAATGAGATGCAATTTGCACACTCGTTTGCTCAGTTGCGTGTAATGTACTATCAAATTTTCTCCTTACAAGGATACTCTACATGTAAATAGCAAGTTGGCTCTTGCACGCTTGAATAAATTGGAAGATTTAGCTCAAAATTTTGTCTCTTTCATATATCCTAAAAAAATATAATATTAGAATAATCTCGGAAATATATATGATAAAAAAGTGACCAAATAAATACCACACACATTACCATAGTGACTACATATTTTATTCAGTACCCATAAACATTAAACTTACATTTTTTAGAAATTCTACAACACTCACATGTTTGCTTCTTTCTGTTTGTGAATTCAGTACCTACACAGAATATACCTAAAAATTTGATTAACAAAATTAATATATACCAAACATATATACACAAAGCGCAATATTATTCAACTATTTTCAACCAAATAACATTTTAAATTATGAAAAATAAATGTTGCATTTTTTCATTCCTTTCTTCCTTCTTAGTTAATTATATACATACACATGCGCGCGTGATTTTTACAGATTACTTTGAGAGTACTGATTGTGATTACGCAATTTTTTTTCCCTAGGTTTCGTGTAGAATTATAGATTTCGTTGTAGATGTGAAATTGGTTACATTAAATAACTAATCTCAATATATTATTCATCACTGTCCTAGATCTGCGTTTGTTTATTTTGTTCTGAATTTCTCGGCTTTTTAGCCCTCGACTGGTAGCTGTACTACTACATCAAACTTAACCCTAACTTAAATATTTCCCGTAGCTCAACACATTAATGAAAATAACATTCTCAATTTGATTTATGCAGTAGCGTCGTTAACGCTAGTCCTCATAAAAATTGTTTAATGGTAAATGGTATGGTAAATGCGACTATAGAACAATATTTTTCACAAAGCGGTGTAAAAGTGTCACCTTGGATTACGATGAAAATCATATCACTACGAGTGCGCACTCGTACTTGTATCTTAAAAACATGAAAAGCTTAGAAAAAATATGAATCGATCATTGAAGTATTATTATCTAATTTCAAAACACCGTCCCGATTAAATATTAACCAGCATCTAGCAGATGACAATTTAGATTATAATCCTGACGTTCATTTGTTGTACGAGTTAATTTCAGTATATACCCATTCCTCACCACAAGAAAATTTCAACTCTTCTCCGAAAAAATCGTTGCATTTGCTGCTTCGCGAAGTGGTTTACTATATATGTAATAGACAGATACATCATTAGTACTATATTGAACTCATCTTGTTCGTATAACAATGTAAAACAGTCGCATTTCAAGTTTGTAATAAAAACTTTTACTTTTCAGGTCTGGAATCGATCAAAACGGATCTCGCGGAGACGTGACTCTAATGCTGATTATCCCCAACTAGGTGTGAAGAAGGTGTCGGAGAATGCCACGAGCGGTGCCAACTGGGAGTCTCAAATTTCATTTGGACCCGTAACAGTCATGACACGATACACGAAGTGACATTGGAACGCGTGTAAAATGGGTCCACCAAGATTATCTGGTTCCAGCACTGTCCGAGGTATTCGTTTCGATTTGATATACCTACAAATGTACGAGTACGTACTCATTTTACCACAAAAAATTAAAGAAATTCAAATGAGTACAGTTGTACTAGTGTTTTTGTTAGTCACGAACAACATTTGTGACCTTAAATTCCACGTTAACCCTAAAACACCGAGCACTTTAATAAATTAACGTAAAAAATTCTCTAAGAAATTTTCATAAAATCAGAGCACAGCTGTCAGTTTTCTATCGTGAGGTCTAACTTATATACAAAATGAGTAATCAGCACGAACGAGTGGAGACTTTATTTCTTTGTGGCAAATTCATGTCATATCAAAAGTCAATTTACAAATTCTGAATAAAGGCCAAATACAAAGTTGTCAAGTTACTGACACTAATCATTTTTTAGATAGGAGTGAAAGAAAAGAGAAATGAATTCTATTTATATATTTTTTTTATTGTTAAACTATTTTATTAAATTTATTTTTGTCAAAAATTGATTTTATCGCTCTTTTAAGCTGTAAAATATTCATTTTTGTATTTCATTTAATTCAGTGATCAATTTGGTACAACAATTGATGTAATGTTTGTTTATAATTTTTTGTGCGTGGATACGCTTAAAACTACTTTTATATTTTAAATAAAGTCGCAGAGAGAATTTCCTTTTTAACTGTGCTATTTGTGTCGCCCTAACTCAACTGAATCATCCATAACGTTATTTAATAAAAGTATTACTTGGTCCACAATCGCATCTCAGTCACTGACGTTGATTTGTAGAATAAGTAGCAGATGTGCGTTTTAAAAATTAAATAGTTACGAAATAAAAAAAATATGGAAATGTAATTTTTATTTCTAAAATCTTTTAAACTCAGTTCAGAGTGTATACTTACATTTATTTAATTTAATAAACATCACGATTTTATTACTAGTAATTTCGCATTTGTAATTTAAGCGTAATAATATTATTCAATCAAGAATCACATCTTTTTACATAAATAAAGTATATTTGTTTCATTATTAAGGAGAACACATTCATATTGTGAAGTTGTAATTATTCAGAACATAGTTCTGTGATGTTTTAAATATTAAAATAGTATTTATGTTTGTTTCATAAATATATTAATTTATGAAACAAACATAAATACTATTGTATTGTATTGTCATAAAAATATTAATTTTATATGTGCTTGTATAATTTTTAGGCAGATTGAGTAGATATGTAACACGTAGACCCCCACCCTAGCTTACGGGGATGATCGGTTCGCAATATACGTTATGCGTATACGTGCAAGTAAATTATTACGGGGTGTCAAATTTAATAGGTGGTCTACTGGAGGGTGGTTTACAGACATCACTATTTAGTATAGACTTCGAGCGTAGCTTTGTGAAACGTAAGAAGGTTGCTCTTCATAAGACGTGGTCCCTTGTGGTGAGTTAAGCCGATAGATAAAAGCAAGCAGCGAGTGCCTCTACAGACGCGATTCTAAATATTTGTGGTTTTATATTTGGTATCTGGGTATCAGAATATTGTCTTCGATGGAATCCAGTTGATCCTCGAAATGTGTAGTACTCTCGTCTTGTTTAAGATCGAATGCCAACGTCTTTGTGTAAAGCGCAAGCTTTGGGTTCTTGAAGTGTAATATGAGGATAATTTTCGGACAAAGACATATTATCCGAAGAAGCGTGCGCATGCGTACATGAATGAGATTTCTCTCGGAGATTCATGTCGAAAACGCCTAAAGAATACTATAGAGTTGACAACGAAACAAGCTATGATTTATTGCCGCATGTATTTTTTGCGCTTAGTAGAATGATGCCACGACCCTTACGTATCGATATTTACCGACAAATCACCATTATATTCTTCCAAATATATCTATGAAGTCTTCTTGCCTCCAAAATTTATCAAGATAGATTGATTTATAAATGATAGCTCTAGCAGAATCTGAAAGGTGGTTACCCTCTCACTATAATATTAATAAATCAGTAACTAGACTATATGACATATTATTAATCTAAACAAATAAATTTGTTTAAATTACATTTGATTCACAGACCAGTAAATGAATAGACATGAAATATAGTGTATATTTTGGAGAGAGGTTTGGAACATTAATTGCAGGACGAGGGGCATTCTACACACCTTCTTGGTAGAAATATAAATCGGATAGTTTATGACACATTTATGCAACTGTAAAAGTATTCACTCTTCGAAAATTAAATCTTTGTGTAAACGAGACGTATTCAATACATCAATGCATATTATATTGTTGGTGTTAAAATTTTCTTTCCAATCGAATCAAATATTTAAAAAAAGTCGTGAAGCTATTTGATTGCGTTAAGCGGTACCAAAATGATCACGTGGGTGACACCAAATTGAAAATATTAAAACTAAGATTTTGCGTTAGTTCATGTCTATATACTATTATTTGATGGTGTATATTGATTACATTAACATTGCATAGTTTCGATCTTACCAAGGCCATAATGATAAGATATTCGTTATAATTAATTATTTTATCTGTCCACAAAGTTAAAGCTGTAAACTTATTTATTAATCTCTCCTTCCTTTTCTTCGCTTGTTTCAAAATACAATAAAATGTGTATGCAAATGCGTTTTTTAAAACATTTTATTTTCTTGATAGTATTTTTGTTAACTACTATTTAATATAGGTACTACATTGTTCAGTTTCATGTATCGATGTCTATTAAAAATTTATTGGAATGTTCAATTTATGTATACATTTAAATTTATTCAAATATTTTTATATGTGCCAACCTACAAATTTATCTTTATTTTAATTTTATTAATTAATGCATTTGTGTATTATCGAATTACTATATTTTAATTTATTATTATTATTGACTGTACGCATACAGAACACCTACAACATTTTATTAAGTTGTAAGTTTATTCTTTATGTAGTTATACTTTTAGAAATAAATATCAAATGTAGTGTATTGTCTAGTATCCTGGCTCAACGCAGGTTGAATTCCGGATTCTGAATACGAACATCTTAACACAAACTTTGATTTAACATCGATTTCAATGTATGTATAAGAAAGTAATAATTATAGATTCATAAATTATTAACTTCTTAATTACAATAAATAACAATTAATATACAGATTTTTTTAGTCGCAATCATTGGCGGCCGGGTCTGTGTGATGTAATTCGCACATATTGAAAATGATTAGCATTAGAAACGGGTATAATTGAACAGCATTCAAATCCAGACCGTTGAAGAGTCAGGTGAAGTCTTCGCAGGAACGTAAATCGGATAAACAATACTATTTAGTACTGCGGCCTGCGTTTCCCTCGGAGCATAGAGCATGTAATATCAGTAACTCAGCCCTGCAGACCACTACAGCATGTGACTGTCAAATAACTCTCATCTGTGACGTGCGTGTGACGTCACACCAGTCATAAATTTGCATCTACTTGAATGCTTTATGGTAAGGGTCAAGAACAAGCTACTAATCTATCGTACGTCATTCCTCGCTAGTCAAGCACCTCCGGGTATTATGTTATTCACACACGCAGCCGTGTAATAAACATATTTATATTATAAATCGAAATTTTCACGACCGCTACATTATGTAATATAAAGCATCATTTTCTCGGCTAGTCCTCGTCTCGGCAGTAACAAGATGTTTTTTCTTCTGTTTTTCAGATGTTGTACGAATTCATTGTTGTTTGTATTAGTATAGCGTTATTTTCATCGTAAATAGAATTCATGTTTTTGTATTATTCTGCATTGATTGCACTTATTAAAACTGTTCATATTACTTTTTATTTAAAAAAAAACTATCTATTGAAGTAGGTATCCCAAAACAGACAAATGCTTCCGAAACCCGGAATTAAAAATCATTTATTTTAGCCTAACATTAAAAATCAATAACCAAATTATTGTGGTATATAATTTAAAATAGGTACGTTTTAATATAAAATTAAGATTGTGTGGTATGAAAAATGCTGTAGTATGTAATAAAATAACAAAGAATATTTATATTAATTTATTGACCAATAAAAAAATATTACATACAATGTTTTTGATCCAGCTCAATAGGTAATAAACAGCTTGTGCTGAGCTAGGATTCTAAGTACACAATGCAGAGAAATATAAAATAATATTAAAACTTATTTTCTTTATTTTTATTTTTAACTGGAATATTTTTTGTATATAATAAATTAATCTAAACCATCCTCCAAAGCAAAACCCTACCTATTGGATAAATATTTACCAAAGGAGTATTCTAATTTCGACATTGATAATCTAGTGATCAAGTAGTCGGGGGTTCGGGTCTTATTTCAGGAGATCACCAAGTTAGTTCTATTTTCATAGCACAAGCGTTCAGCTTAATTTGAAAATAGTAAGAATATTGATATGACACATATTCTGTATGAACATCTCTATATAAAAAAAAAAAACACGTATGCTTTCATTGTATTCACAATTCTCAAATGTTAGATAAGTTAAATTTATTTTGAATGAATTAAAATAGAATGTAAGTAAGATATATGACGCGAGCTTGATGGCAATAGAAACAGAGGACGTCCGCGGAAGACTTGCCATAACCAGGTTAATCAGATAATAGAAAATGATCCTGTTAGAAACCTGAATGACTGCATGAGACGATATACGAATGTGGATGAAGCAAGAGTTATGTACGGCACTCTATCCTCTCTGCCTATCTGGGCGGAAAATGACGTGATGGTAAATTAATTAAAATTGTTTTTTTTTTAAATATTTTTAAGATTAGCAAAGTCAACTTAGTGGTTAAAATTAATTATTTTAGATTTTGTTTTATTGGCCACTTAACTAATTAAATACATCTACCGGTTTCGAAAAATATAATTTTCTTCTTCAGGATGTCATTAACTATTCAAAAACATATGTTGTATTGTTTCTTTAACAGGATCTATTTAAAAAAAAAACATAAATAATTATTTAAATAATAAATTTAGTATCTACCGTAAATTATTACTTGATGATATATAATTATTAGAATAATTTTTAGGAAAAATTTTTAGAATGGGACTTGTGGTTAAATTAAGTCAATTTTTTTAAAAATAATTATTGTTTTTAAAAAATAGTTTCTATTAAAGAAACAATATAATATATGTTTTTGATTAATTAGTAACTCCCTAAAGAAGAAAATGATATTTTAAAAACAGGTAGCTGTATTTAATTCATTAAGTGGTTAATATAACAAAGTTTACAATCTAAAATAATAAAATTGATTTTGTAAAAAAAGATAGTTCGAATTTCTGAGATTGAAAATTATTAAAAACAAACCTCTTGATAGTTTTTCAATACTTAAAGAATTTACTAGAATATTGTGTTAATTTTTTTCCGAGACCGTATAAAAATGTATTTAATATTCATGACAAACAAATTATTTACAAATTTTCGGCCTCAAAACACGAAACTAGTTCTCAGTACAAATCGCCTCATTAGAAAAACGCTGTTAGCTACAAAATGTATCAAGATTAAAATACACTTAGCTATGCCTTAATTCCACTTTTAAAATTCAAATAAAGAAAACATGTCTTTTGTTCTGAGTAATACCCGAAGGCGTTTAAAACAATTACATGGAATACGAAATACTTAGAATATATTTCTAAACCTACTGTTGTAAGAGAAAAATTTGATTAAAATTGTTTGAAAAATTAAAATAATAATTTATTTTTAAATAATGATATTGTGTAAATATATTTTACGATAGCTAATAAACTATTATAAAAATACAGAAATATAGTTTAAAAGAATATATTTTTAGAGTTGCAAAGTTGCTCACGCGTCAAGTGGTACTAAGTATATCACGGCTTGCAGTAGTGGTCTGAATATCGCAGGGAAACTAATAAAGTGCTTTTAAGATTATAATTGAAAAGTAATGTGATAACAACAGCAGATTGTTTTTGTTGAAAATTTAGAAAAAATTATTCCGTGTTGGATTAAATTATATCGAGACCATCATCGAGCAAATGTCGATTAACTGCTTCGTCTCATCGAGAGATTAAATGTTTTTTTAATTTTTGGGGAGCATAACTTAAGTCGACACTTCGATTATCGCATCGCTACAGGCTAAATCTATCTTGTATTTAAGAACAGTGTTCTCGTTATTATCGTATTTGATATTAGTCCCCGTTCTTTTGTCGCAACTCTCGTAAGAAGCCATTTTTTCTTTTGTCTCGGTTGTCCTTATATATCTCTGTATGTGACCGATCTTTTATCTATTTTGTTTATCGTTATCTAGTTCTCCGCCGTTTGTGACTTGTAACTATTTTTATGCAGCTTATCTACATCAGTATTATCAGTGTATATCTAGCCTTTCTGACCGACGTTTAGGATCACATTGGAGGGTCAATCATCAGAAATGATGTTGGATCCTGCAAGCGTCGACCAAACAACTGTACACAGAAGAGATATAAAAATATTATTTTGTACATTCCGAATTGTTAAATAGTTTTGCTCGCGGAAATGGTCGTAGGTCAATTTTAACTTTATTTATGATCATAAATTATTGTGCAAAGCCATAGTAATAATATTGAGGAGTGCTGATTAAAATAATTAAAGACTAATCATTTTTATTATCAAGATATTGGCAAATTTGTCAAAATATTGATTGATTAAGAAATAAAACAACCGCTCTAATAAATTAGATTCAATTCATAATTTCGCATTATAGTGATAGTGGAAATTTAAAAAAAAAAAAGATTTTTGCCAGAATGGTGCAACTTTACTACAATTTTCACCAAAATAGTGAATAATTACCGGAATTTCAGTTATAAATGAGCATAATTAGTATCAAATTTAAATTAAATACAATTTTTTTCTTGCATGGAATAGTATGAAAATATTTACACCGGTATATTATTTTTGTTGATAGTCCATCACTGAGTAAAACAAAGCATTGGTAAATGGACCACTCGCGTGGAATATAATTGAATGCTCTTGTTTTTTTGCTTATTTAAGATAATCATACTTAAATTTGACTCACGAAAATATCTTTGCACTGACTGTTTTTATGATCTCCTAGGCATAGTCAAACGTAACATGTTATTTTATATGAAATGAAGATATCGTTATGAAAATATATACTGAATATGAATTAAGTGTATTAATTAGAAAGATATACATATAAAATAAATTTTATCGAAAAATATTGTTGTTGCACTAGGAGGATTCGAATCTGAATTTCATTCCAAACCGGGGAAGGTGCATTATCCAACTATGCTACAGCGACAATATTTTTAGCGACAAATTTTCGAAACTGTATGTTACCTTTTTGATATTAATACATACGTAAAAATAAGGTAGATGGCTCTTTCAAATAATGGAACGATTAAATGTATTAATATCAAAAAGGTAACATATAGGTTCGAAAATTTGTCGCGAAAAATATTGTCGCTGTAGCATAGTTGGATAATGCACCTTTCCCGGTTTGGAAAGAGATCTAGGTTCAAATCCCGGTAGCGCAATAACAATATTTTTTGATAAAATTGATTTTATATTTATATCTTTCTAAATAATACAATTAATTAATACTTAAAATATCACAGACCATCTGTTCTGAATAATTACAACTTCACAAAAAGAATGCGTTCTCCTGAAAATATATATGTTTAATATTACTATTCCTTTCGGGTACATTTTGCTTTTTAATTTTATGTTGTTATTATTATAATTTCAAACTCGAGGATAATTGAATTTTAAAGACGAGCAATTAATTAAGCAAAAATAATAAAAAAACTTAAAACTTCTCCCCAGAATTCCTTAGAGTGGTCGGAAAATATCGAAAATTTAATTAAAACTTTAAATAATTTTCATTCCTTCCAAGGCGGTGGACATCGAGGTCGCTGTTGTCTTAATCATATCGTATTTTTAGAGACATTTAAAAATATTACCTCGATATTTTCACAGTAATTTTTAGAATCCCATTATCCTGATAATAACGATTATTAGGATGATAGGATTCTGAAAAGTAATTGAAATAATGTGATCCAGTGGCGGCTCCTTTAACAGAATGTTGAATCTCCAACACTACTTAAAAACTTAATCTTATTATAAATAGGTCAAAAATAATTATAATTACTAAACACAGAGAATAAAAATCGTACATAATAGGTTGGTGGTAAAATAATTGCGGTTTATGACTATCAAATTCAAACACATTTTTCTTAGCAAATAATTCCCTTCATTGATCTAAATAAGCATCGTAAAAAAAGACCCATTTTTTCTAATGAATTATTAAATTCATTTATTCTGGTGGTGTAAAATCTTGAATTACACTTACAATTTCACTTTCACATCAACGTGGTTGTTAAAAACCTTAACATGTAAGATGTTGAGGAAACGCTTTAATAGGTGATATCTGTTGAGTATGATAGATACGGAGAGGTTTCATAGCCCAATAATGCCCACAGTGTAAAACAAACTTCGTAACAGTGATTTTTTTGGTTTTCGTTCAGCTCGTACGTCACACACTTGATAAATATTTTTGATTTTCCTGACTATTGTAAGTAGTATCGAACTTTTGAGTCTTTATTGGAATCAGAAAGCAGTAGTAAGGGTAGCATAATGTCTAATAGACCGAGTAGAAATAAAGAGAGGCGCACGACAGGGCGTACCCATGCTGTTCAACTTACGAGTATATTCAGAAGAAATATTCAACGAAGCTCTTCAAGAAGCAACTCGAGGAATTATTATAAATGGAAAGATTCTGAACAACATGCGTTATGCACACAATATGGTACTTTTATCAAATAACATTGAGGATTTACAACTTCTGCTGAACCAACTAGTGAACAGTCTTTATATTGTAGTAATTGCCAATAGTCTGTATATTGCTGGAACGGAATTGGAGAAGATACAATGTATTATATACTTGGGTTGCAATATAAATTAAATATGGGATCCCTCTGTTGAAATCAAATGCCGAATTGAGAAGCTCGTGCAACCTTTATCCGCAAGAAAAAATGTTCTGCAGTCATGATCTCAACCTTAGATTACGAATAACAATGGTATATGCTACGTGTTGTCAATATTATTTCATGAAATGAAAGCATGGACATTTATCAAAAAAATGAGAAGCATTTGAGATTTGGATCTACAGGAGAATGCTCAAAATAAAGTGGATGGATAGAGTTACGAATGAAGATGTAATGGTTCGGATGAATAAAGAAAAATAAGTAGATATTTAAAACAATAAAGATCTGAAAACTTCAACATCTTCCGGAGAAGTACGAGATCTTGCACCTCATAATGCAAAGAAATATTGCTGGAAGTCGGAGCCCTGGAAGAAGGAGAACATCATGGCTGAAGAACCTGAGGCAGTTGTTGTACTGTTGAGATTTTTCAGGTCGAAATAAAGTAATGTTAGCCAACGTCAGTTGAACGGATAAGGCACAAGAAGAAGAAGAAGAAGAAGAACTGTTGGATGACTCTTGTGAAAGTTCTAGAATTATTGTGAGTGGTTCTTATTTAACTAACGCCTAAGTTGTTCGTTATCAACAGAAAAAGGATAGTTTTCATCTTCAAGACTTTTGTCCCCAGCACGAATTTTTTGAAACCACCAGTCCGTTGCTTAATAGTACCTACACCACGTTTTGAACTCTTACAAAGCAAATGCTCGTGTTTTCTTCTTTTACGTATTTAATTCAATAGGCCAATTTAAAGCAAAATTAACAATTAACTGAAGTCAATGTTTCCATGACATAAATAAAAAATGCATTTTAAAATGATATGAACATGATCACAGTGAACACAACACGTTTATTGAAAAAAATCAAGGTTAGAATTCAGAAAACAAAAATCGTAATTATTTTCCGATAAACTTAACATAAGCACACACGCTCGCGTATCCGTAGAACGGCACCAATATTTATGCGAAGACGTATGAAAAAATGAGCAAAATCACCAAAACATGCTGAAGTCCTATGTAAATTTTTGTAGGTGAATTACAAAAAGGTGAGTCGCACGTTTTAAGCGCCAGCCGTCACTGACGCTAACCGTATCTGCTATACTACACTGTCAACATAATGGGGTTGTCGAGTATGAAGTGGTTAATGAACATTGCTTTCGCGAGTATATATTTTCAGATGAATATTGGAGATACACATTTCATAAAAAGATAATATTTTTATATATTTACGGTTTATTGATGTCTGACGTCTCATTCGATGTTATTGTGTTAAAACTGTCATATTAATCAAAGGAATGAATTCAATTCAATTCACGCTTTTAATTCATCTATACAATAAAAAATATGTATTTGCGTAAGGTGAGTAAATCCAGGAAGTACAATTATCAGCACATTTTTCTATTGAATTTTGTATAAATATTGTGATCGATGAATTAAAAAAAATAAGGATGTAGGTAGGTTAGGAATATTTTTTTGTATTATGTCTAAGCAACGTTCTCGTTAGTCTAGTGGTTAAGACACTCGCCTATCGTGATCAAGTGGTCGGCAGTTTGATTCTCGATCCAGGAGACCAGCGAGTTAGTTCTATTTTCATACTATTTTTTTATATTATTTCTAAAAAACATTCGTGACTGAAATTGTGAATGAAAGGTATGTAGCAGTTGGTTTACAATAATTTTTCAAAGTTCACACGAGAATAAAGAACAGAAGGCCTATGGAGGGCTGTTAGTATTTACAATTTTAAGCGACAAGATTATTTATGAGTTCAAATGCGGTGTAGATATTTTCACTGCGATTATAAAAGTCTCTTCCTCGTAAAAGATCTCAAAAATATTATTCAAATCGAAAATATGCAAAAAAAAGCCAGATTGATTCCTTTGAGATGTGGCGTTGGAAGCGAGTGTTCCGCTTACCGTGAACAGAGAAACCCGCATATGTATCCTGCTCGGCCCAGACTCTCGGAGCCCGGAGCCCGGAGCCATGTTATGGCGGAAGATGGTGTCAGAAGAGGGAAAATAAATTCTATCAACCGTTGGATCGACCGAATGGAAACAGCAAAAGGAAACAATTTCTCCGGTGAACGCTCTTAGGTCGCGAGGATGTCGAGAAAATTGAAAAACTATCATTAAGATAGGCAATCGGCTAGTACTTTTCTTAACGTACAGTACATTTCCAGTAAGAAAAAATACCATAGTTGCGATATCGCGTGTCTTATATAAGTATGTCGAACGTGTTTATATCTCTGGGTTAAAATTACTTAAATGATTTATTTTTTATATATTTAATAACATTTACAGTTCGCAAATTCGCCAAAGTAACATTTATTACTTTTAAATCTACTGGCAACTAAAATAAAGAGTTTACCCGAAACAAACCACGCGTAAATAAAATCTCGATATAATTAAAATTATTCCTCCTTTGTAAGTAACAAAAACGATATCTAGATGATGATGAAAGAATCGCGGTTAGACAGTAATAAACACAAAAATGCTATTTCATCAGTAGAATGTTCATTTAAGTAAAGACGGAATCGGATTAATGCTTTTTTCACTCAATCCAGAACACATTAAATTTTTAAAAAAATTGACAGATGGTCAATATACTTGCCAGTTGTCAAAATTCGTACGATTTCGCTAATGTATGTTTTTTTATATAAAAAGACAATGTACACTTCATTTCAAATTGAATGTATATGTACATACTGTTATTGAATATATAAAAAAGAAAACATTTAAGTAACCTTAACCTAGAATTATTAAAAACACGTTCGACATTTTTGCTACTTTGGCGAATGTGTCGAATTTTTTTGCTGGGAAATGACACTACAGTCCAATAAGTCATGGATAAATGATAAGGAAGTATAATATTATTATGGATGGTCCTCCAATAGGACAGGTCTACAGGATACCTAGAACATTAGAGAACTCTCATCAATATGGCGGAAGTTCAAGAAGGTTGCCTCCTCTATGAGGGATCGACGAAGAAGAAGGCTATCTAAAATACTTTCATATTATAAGGAAGGTGAAATTTGCATCGATTTGGTGTACGTTAGAATTCTCCAGAACATTATTTATGACGTATTTGCTTCCCTCATAGTATACCTTCTGCAGGCAGCCGACGCACATTTACGTATTATAAATTCACATATACGCATACGTGAATTACGTATATGCATATTATTGATCCAAAAATATAAATATTAGATAATATAGTAATAGATTATATACTATACTATGTTAATTAAAATTAAATTAATTAAATAGTCTAGGGCCTCTCAATCCGATTCTGAAAATCAATTATTGTAATTTGATAGTGAAAGTATTAAAAAAAATCGAATAGATATTTATGCCGACGTTCATCTTTTTTCACTCACATTAACCCACGGTGGGAATATCTTCCTGTCGGCATAAACACAACAGCAAAGAAAGCGTATTTTTTAATAATGCGGCCATTACTCAGCTTAAAATTTCTTCCTCCCACATTATCCATGGCGAATCAGGAACTGCGCCACCGAGCGAGCGGTTGGGAAGCTCTCAACTATTCCATATTTTAGTTCTGCAGCTATTGTCATCGTCATCATCTTTCGGGATTCTCGATTTAAATAGTAGTTCAGATGAATGGGTTCGGTGAACGGATGTTGAGCCCGTGGCGGGAACTCTGACGATCCAATTTAAATACTTCAAATTAATATAACTCATTAAAGTACGTAATAATTGTTACACATAATAATATTTTATTGAAATTTTATACAGGGAGTTTAAAAATATAAATCAATTTTGTTAAAATTGTCGGTATTTGAGTAAATAAAAAAAATGCTCTTGTCCATAGAATCCTCTATAAATATTAATATAATTTATCTAATAACTAACCTAAATATTTGTACTAAAAATATCTCGCAGGTCGTCCTAGACCTCAATCTTTTAGACACTAGGTCTGATTGATTTAGGAAGAATAATTGTAGTAGTGTGAGTAATACTACACGTAATATGTGTATTGTATTAGTACGAGTAATACCACACGTAATATGTATATTGTAACAGTGTATTGACGCCGCCTAGCGTTGTGCGGGTTGTGGTTTAAAATTAGCTATAAATGCAGTATCCACAAAAAATATGTATGGAACGTTTGAATTTTATAAATTAGGAATGTTAATATTCATGCTTATGGCCACATCAGTTATTTTTTGAAATGTATTAGTTGTCTTTTTTAAAAATATAATTAGCAATATTCGTTTTAGTCGAATGGGTTTGATGGTTTTTTTATTGTTATAAATATATATCTACGTAACTACACTATAAAATATACATATTAAAAATAAATATTCCTAAAAGCATTATATATTCCAAAAAACTATTTTTCCTCTGTGCAGAAAAATACTTACGCTATTTCTGTCGCATATACAGGGCGACAAAAAACATAAATAATATTTGATGTAACGCAAGAAAAATATAGTGTACAAGGAAATTTGAGCTCTGTATGTGTTGTGTGTTCTATTTTCTATGAGTTTCCGGCATGTATTTATGAAATATTTAAGAATTAATATTAAAAAAAATAGTATTATATATTTTTGAAACGAGCTATTACACACACTCGTACAATTGTTCTTTCTAAATGAAAAGTAATTTAAACGTATTACTACTATACCAAATAAGTTAATCTATTGACATTATATTGACTAAATGTATAAATATTTTAAATAAAAATGAAATAATAGTGTTCCGCAAGGATATTTTATCTGTTAGATAATTTCAGAAATTTCAAATAGAAATATGATTTTGACGGAGTAAGTAATATATTTTTATATATCTTCTATAAATACTTATCATTATTTCAAAAACATGAGGTCTAGAATACCTAGTGATATTTTGGACTGAAAATAAATGTCAGTTCAAAACGGTGAAGAAAGTTTGTGGAGGAGTGAACATGATAAAGGTAAGTGGGAGAATAGAAGACAATAGGAAAAGCGGGAAGAAGGAAAGCGTGAAAAGAGATGTAACAGGTCTCCTCAGAAAGTAAAAGTAGAGAAAAGTACGAAATGAGAACTCAAATAGATGGCTTAATAAGATATAATTGAATAAATCTATTTTAATTAGCGAAATTGCATACGTTAGAATTAAATACCAATTTTAATAAACAATAAATACATTATTTAATACACCTGTTTAGGATTTATATTTGAATTGAATCATTATTTTCTGTATTTATTTTTAAGAGAATTCTCTTATTCGTTTTACATTATACATAGTGAATATTATGTTTCAAGCCGATTTTGTTGGCCGCCATTTAGGCTTGGCTGACATTCGTCAGTTCACATTTGGTAATAGTAGCGAGTAGTCGATTATAATTTATTATGGAGCATATAATATCTCAACAAATATTGAAGTCATAATTGGTGCCCGCTATCTTCACTTGTTGGAAAAGTTTTTGATGGCTGAATTGGGTTGATTGGGTCTGAAACACATGTGGTTTCAACAGGACGAGGTTACCTCAAGCACTGCCCGAGCTATGCTTGAAATTTTCCGAGAAATTTTTTCCGGCCGCATAATGCCAAAGAGTGGTGATATCGACTGCCCTCCTCGATCAGATGATTTTACGGTTACCATTTTTGTAGGAATGCTTGAAAAGAAAGGTCTATGCCAATAAGCCGACAGCAATTTTAATGCTATTGGAAATATTCGAAATGAAGTTGCTGAAAAAATCGCCAAGTATGCGAGAATGTTATGAAAACTATGATTAAAAAATCACGAATTTGTACCGCTGTCAGGCCGATATCATATTCCATATATATTTGTGATAAATCAAGTGACTGAACACCAAATTAAAATATATTTATCATTTCCTAGTTATTCAAAAAAAACATCGGTCTGGAAAATAATATTCATTCTGTAGATGATAAATTTTATACCAAATAACGTAATGAGTAACTAAGTATATATGTCTACAATATAATGCAATAGTATAATATACTTTTATAAAATAATTACAAATTAATGTAGGTACTTATTTATTAATTCCTTCAACATATTTTTTTATTGCTATCATTGTATTATATTCTCATAAAATTACAAACTACGAACATAATATTTAATTCTCTGATTTCTTTTTAAAATTCTGAATAATCGTATGTTAAGGAAATATTTAAAACAGTTCTTCTCTGATCTTAAGCATGTGAAATGGATGAATAAGTAAAGTATTGTAATAATGATGTACTATGGTAGTTATGGTAGCTGCAGAAATAGAGGACGTTCTCGAAACATCTAAATGATATCAGGTATATCCGATATTGTAAGATGTTCGCGTTTGAAGTCTGAATTATGCTTAATGAAGAAGAATGAGGCGAGAAATGTGTATAGGGATTGAAGAGTGTGGCGTTAAATCCTCTCTGTTTACTCCCACGGAGAAACGATGTAATGTTAAGATTAGTTACTCATGTTAATAAATCAAATTCCAGTAAACAATACAAATTTGAATTATATTTTTGAAACTTGATTCCTATTTACAGAATTGATATATACGCCATGATATGGACTATATCTTGTATTTAAAATAATAACAAGCAGAAAACAATCGGCTATGGTCAGTGTTCCATAAAATCTATTTATAAATGTTAAAAAAAATATATTTTAAAAAGGAAAACATAAGACTTAACTAAACTTAACAATTAAAACAAACAAATAAACAATCATACTTTTTCAGCATGATTATTCGTAATTAGATAGATAATGTATGGTTCCGACGATAACGTGACACATATGCGCCACTTTCCATAGATAATGGGTAACTGTTGAGTCTGCCGACAGTGCTTAGCGGACCGATAGTGTGCGTACTCCATTAGTGCTACCTGCGTTTCTGGTATAATATAATAAATTAAGGCTGATATTATTGGTGAATTCCTCTCCCCCCCTTTCCGCCACATAGCTAATAATTCGTAGAAGTAAACCACGTTTGCCTTTATTATACTTGGTACATACATTTTAGTTTCAGTAATCACTTCTGTTGTCTCTCTTCTATTACATTTTAAGAGTAGCTGTTTTTGTTAACCTTCTCATTCTGTGAGATCAATTTTTTTCTGTTTTCGATATTACAGACTATTGTCTTTGTTTCTAATACCCTTTCTGGTACATTCTCATTTGTTTTACTTTCTACCTTGTTAACCTTTTTTCATCCTTCTCTAGAGCCACACATCAAATTCTTCTTTCCTCATTTCTATCAAATATAATGTTAAGCTGCAAAAAAATGAGGAATAACCAAGAAAAGGGAAAGCTTTTTTTCGTGGTTGGGTCATCTGTTTTGCCGTTATTTTTATGTATGCATTGATCGTATCTGTTTCATATTATTATAGCTGCTTGATGCTCATTGTGAAGTCGAGTTTAAAATTTAAAAGAATATTACTTACATTCGTGAAAACTTGAAGACCGGAGACATCTCTTTTTAAAATATATGTATGTAGGCCAGTATTTTATTCGATTATGATAAATGATAATTTTGTCAGTCAGTTACGATAGTGATCGTGACTTATAGTTAACATACTAACAAAGCTTCAACTTAGTAAACGTTACAGTTTGTGCAAAATATTAGCTACAATATTGCTGATTCTAAATTTCAGCCTCAAAAATGAGCATAATGCCACCAACAATAACGTGTCGTTATCTCATTATTGTACATTTTGTACGCCGTGCGTTATTTTTAAAATGTTCATAAAAACTTGATTGTTTTGAAATATAGTTCTGGCTCAAATACAGAAGCTTGTGTATAAAAAATAATGTATTTAGATTAAAAATAATATGTATAATAACATAACATAATGCTCGGTTAAAATTGTTTTATAAGTTTGAAAATATCACTTTTAACATTTAACGCCACATCTAAAAGAGTATTCTGTTGACATAACGGAGCGACACGTTTAACTTACAGCACAATCGTTGGACTGATTTTAATAGCAGAACACGGTAAAAGTGTAAAGGAATTTTAATTTATTTTATGGCACCACCTGCCCGGCCATAGACAAATTTAAGTCACCTTCAGACAATAAGCTGCATACATTATATGATTTTGGGCATCCTTATCATTCTAATATATATAAATAATATCAGATAATATATACATAAAGATAATTTATTAATAAAGTAGCGTATTTTTTAGTAAGTTATTGTCCGTGGAAATACTAAATTAGAGACGAATATAAATATATACATATATCTTTCTTGTAAAAGAGATAGACGTTATATATTAATTTACATGTCGATATTTTATATAAAATTGGTTTATAAAAATGTATCATATTTGAATAATTTTAAAAAGAGTATTAGAACACATTTCATGAATCAATTGGAAAGATAAACAAAAAATATCTCTCTATCGTGTCACCACTACCAGGCATCTATTTTTTCTCGTTGAGAGCGAACATCTTTTTAATTACAAAGTTCCTCAAAAACCTTCGAGTATACCCTGTTAGATGGCGTCATGCCTCAGGTAATATATGTGTAGATGGAATCTGACGACATTGTGCAGTGTCACAATAGCTCAATTGGTTAAAGCTATCTTACGGATAAATAAATGTAGCGGGTTAGAGTTTCGGTTGTGATTATATTTTTTCGATGAAATAATTTTTCTTGAGTACCTTTCCGAGTGATAAATTTAATTTGTATTAATTGTATGTTTTCTGAAAAATCATAAATTCATAAATAAAATGTGATTCCATTAAAATTAATAAAAAGAGTATCATTCAATCCATAAAATATTAATACAGTAAATCCCTTAATAATTTACAAAGGCTATTTCAATTAATCCAAAGTCTATAAATCGCGGTACTGGCTTCCATAAACTTTTCAGAGATAATCAGATTTTTATATCACTTACTTTTTAATTACGACGTAAATGAAAATGAATAAAGTAAACTTCATAATAAGTCTAACGATTGTACAGAATGGTCGGAGCTATGAGTGCGAATATTAAAACTAACAAAATGCCATTATTTTGTGTTTTTATGATGCCATTAATCTGGAGTCGGAATCCTACCCCTTGAAACTATTATAATTTATGTCCACTCTTAATACCTACCCCACGAAATGTATTTTTTGTTATTCTAAAAAACCTGATTACTGGCATTGGTTTAATTAATTATCAGTAATATTTAATGAATCGTGGAAAGCGTCGAAAAAAAAAGCTAAAATAATATTCATATATAAAAATAATTTTGTTTGTTTTGCGTGTCGACTATATTTCTTGGCGTGCCACGATCCCGTGGTTAAGAATAATTATTACGAAAAGGGGATGAAATTTTTTAGTATTTCATTAGTTTACGTTTTAAATTAAATACGTTATTCATAAGGGCTTAAACTTTGATGGAATTTAAGAATGATGACACCTCAAATACTATAGTCGAAGTTATGGAAAATAATTTTTGTCCGAGTGAATAAAACTATAAAATTTATTAGAATTCTTGATTAGTTTAAAACTGTAAGAATGAAACCCTTAGTAAATCTTTATGCTGGGTACGCACTTTTTTAGAAGTACACATAAGTAAGCGTGGCTCAAGGAGATTTTTAGTGTCAACGAGATTTTCATGATCGTGAGTTTTTAATTAAGCGGGACCGATAAACTGAGACATAGTGTAAGCTAAAGCTTACTGTGACACTAGTAAGACGCGGACTTACTACGTCTTTTCTTAAGGATTAAGAATTCAGACAATTAACTCCAAGTATATTATACACGTAAATTATTTATTGCTTCTCATTTGTTTTTCAATTTTAAATATTTAAGCCCATATTTTGCAGTACCGTAACCATCTGAATACAGCCAATATATATAGAATTTAGGCTAATAATTTCTAAAATCCACTAAAGCAGAAAATGAACACGTGAAAATATCATCGATGTGTATCTACGTAAAGCGAATAAATTATTTCTGTCAGTAAGTGAGAGCATATAAATATCTAAAACACACATTTTTTTCACGAAAGTTTAAATATTACTGGAGATATGAGACCAATTCATTTTTTTTTTGCGTAGAATATTCTTATTACTTATATACAAAACCTATATATATATATAGGATGCCTTTTCATCTTGCATTGTGGCACAATTTTTTTAGATACACCGCTGATACTTTGTATATTTTTCTGTATTATCATATAATATTATAATTTAATACAATGTATACAATTTGTTGTCGATAATCACAAAATATCTTAAATTTTCGAGTACGAGTTTGCATTGTCCAGAACATAAAATTGCTTGAAGATGCACATCACACTCGAAACTTAAATTTATACAAAAGTGCTAAGGCTTTGTTGCCTCTAAAAATATAAAATTGCTACAGTAAATGAAAGTGATGTTTTACATACAAAAGCGCAAAAAGGAATGTTATTTTTTGCTGTTTTATGACTTGGACTTGCTGCACATAAAATTTGTTAATTTTTATAAATATTTAACTAATTACATTGCTTTTGCAGTATCTAAAGTGATACACCTTTTTTTCTTCATTCCTTTGCGTACATACATTTTTGACCAACGCAGGAATTTATTTCACATATTTGTTCCGCTCTTTGTTCCCCGTGGAAAAATATAAAATCCTAAAAATAAAATAAAAAAATATGCGAAAATATGAATATTAATTATAAGCTCTTAATTCCTTTTATTGATCATATTTTATTTTGGTGCTGGTCACAATCTGAATTTCTTCAATCTTATAGATCAATCAAATGTAAGAGTGCACGGTTGAAACTTTATCTCGATACTCGCCTAAAGGTCAGGCTGAGCGCGGAGTGAGCTATTATTCATTATGTATTGCATTTTGTACCCAGAAAAGAATGATGAAAGAAAAACTGATGTATTCTTTTGCCGAAACGCGAAAAAAGTTTAATCCATGTATATACACGTACCGTTAGACTAGGTTTTAATTACTTTTTTTAAATACTGTTGTGCTTTATTAGATAATCAATAATTATTTACTGTATATTAATTATAAATTTTTGTTAAATTGTGAAATAAAACCCTTGCGTTTATCATATGACATCACATATTTTCCTCGCCTTTCTGAACTGTTCTAATAATTTTTTTTTATTATATTGCAATTGTGTTTTGTGTGATTTACCGTATATCAGATAACTGGGTGACTATTATTGAGTTTATAATTATAAATAGTAGGGGCGTGCACTGCTTATAAGCAAAAAGCTATATATTACTAAAAATATGTTATAATTACGCTAGAGCTCACCGTGTATCAGTAGAATCATTAGTTGCGTAATTCTGGATGCAACCGCATGACACCATCGGAGCGCTGTAGTCCTCTACTGGATTATTATTTATTTATAGCTACTACCATTACTGGCCACTGTTTTAATTTTTCGTTCTATTCAAGCCATACAATTGCTACCTGCTGAATTGAAAATTTCACTCGGCAGTCAGAAATGGACCAGCTCACTCATATTGTACGGAGTCTTTACTTATGCTGTTTCCTAATATAATGTCATTTGAAAGGTTTTGAACTTAGCTTAGTGCTGATAGAAGCATTTATTTCCTCATTTACTAATTTGCAATTTTGACTATCTTACTAAACGTGTTGTTTTCATGATTTTTCTTTGCGTTCGAGGATAGTGCATTTTTATTATGATAGATTAATTTTGCCTAAAAACATCGGTTAAACGAAAGTCCATAAACCTATGTACAATATAGCATATAGTATTATTTAATATCATGGTAACAGCATGATCTAAGATTATACCTACTGCACGCCACTGATAAACAGTGATACCATTATCTTATCAATGTGGGTGTCATCCACTTTTAAGCGCAGAGGACGCCCAGGCCTAGTGTTGCGGCCAGAGGTCGAGCCAGGAACATTAGCGATCATTTACACGAGACTATTTCACAAAACAGTTTAATGAGATATAAATTGATCACATATACAGAGGTTTAAGTCTTATTATTGCGTTACTGCGATATAAAAACTAATCTGGCGGAGATCATGAACAACTCCCAAAGAACCTCCAACGCAATGATATCACGAATAATTGCTGTAAAGCATGTTATAAGTGTCTGCCTATAATATCTTTCGTGGAAAAAGTATAAAAACTACGTTTAACGTTATTAGCATTCCTGGGTATAATTTTCGATTTATAATTCGAGTTCTCTTTGAGCACCGCTCGAGTGATATAATTCAATTCAACAAAAAAACATATTTTACAGACTAATAACATAACAATTCTCATGGGGCTATTCTGTCTCGGGGGTTGAATGAAATGGTAATCAGGGACGGGCGGGTATAAAATCACCATATTTCTGTTGATAGACTGTTCTCACCCAAATTGCCGTAAAAGTCCGAGCTATTAAGTTGTTAACGTAAATGCTCTATAAATGTAAATAATACCTCGGCAATAATGACATTTTAATTTGACATTTTAAAATGTTGTCTTGTAAGTAGTGAGAAATAATTTACTACAAAGGGGCTATGGATTCAGTTTTCAGCCGCTCGCCAGTCGCCACGAGGCTTAGGGCCGACACATAACGAAATTATATAACGTCCTTTCTCGATGCTTGTAGTAACTAGGCCTTAAGTTCCTACCTGGTTATAAACATCAAGTATTTAACTTTTCAATTATAATAAGAAGAAAGTAAGTATACGTGCTATAAAAAGTTAAGTTATTTAAAAAAATATTTTTTAATTTTAAAACCAACATTAGATGTACCTACTGCCAAATACACACGCGTCATTATTTTAGCGATACATTTTCAATTAGGTCTTTTGTAATTTATCTTATTAGTGAGATAAGGTCATTCATCTAATCAGCGGTGGTGAATCCGTCGAGCTATTTAATCAGGACTTGACAAGGTATTGTGAAACAGCCCTAACGAATGTAATCCAATGGGCATAACGATCTATTCAACATATATATAACATATATTATATTAAGCTTATTTTTACCTAAGTACTAGCAAAATTAGCTAATCCAATTTTTTAAGATTTATTATTTTCATCTTGTAAAAGCAACTACAAATTAAAAATAATTTCAAGTATCAAGTAGCGATTTAAATTTTTTTTTTAAATATTTGACCATGTAATTTCCTACTCTAGGGCAAGTTCTTGTATTTATTAAAACTAGATATTTAACAAGAATATCTTATTATATGGGTAGCTACGCTTTATTTCAAATTAATTAAAATATGGTCGAGAGCTTGATCAATAAATTGATATGTTTTGCTTGTTCGTATACTCGATTCTAAGAATCCAATGTGAACCGATCTCCGCAATTCCTTTGGTTTTTATTAACCGTTCAGTTAATCGGCGATCGGAAAAGATTTAAGATAAATAACTTGTCTAAAATAAGAATACTTATTTCAATATTACTTCGCTTTAAATGCACTTAAATAATATGTGTATATCTTTTTTGCCGATAAAAATATAAAACAAAAGTGTATATATTAGCGGATTGAGTCCATTTTAATTTTGAGAAAGAATTATGGTTTTTAATTAATTATTAAATACCCAATATAATCTTTTTATTTATATCAGTAATCAAATTAATATTTATAAAATCAGCTATCACATTATCAATATAATCACATTATCTTTAAAATTCATCAGATATTTTTGTATGTAATAAAATAGGTTTTTTAAAAAAAAAATAATTACATTTTTTTTAAAATTACAACTATATTTAGCTTTTACAAAAAACAATATGAAAGATTGAATATATTAAAAAGTATCGTTGTATAACTTAAAATAAAATATGTTTACATAACTTCTAAAATTGCAACTTAACAATAAAAACGTGTTTTCATTAAAATATATATATACATATACCTATTTCATTTATGAATACTTTATTTAAAAAACTTCAATTTGTATTAAAAATTCTACATAATTCGACCATTATACGAGAGCTATAAAATCCATTCTCCGATTGTACCAAAAAAGTACGTCACGCACACTTTTTTGGATACTTTTAATGCAGTCACTGATAAAATCATGAGAACAAATGATATATTAAGACTAATTTAAAAATTAAGAGCTGTACCAACAGCGGTGGAACGAAAAGGAATATAATTCTTTCAAGTCCGCCGTTCTTGCAACGTCAGCACATTTTTTTAACCATCCGGAGGACGAATATATTTATGATATATTTTGACACCTTTGGGTTATTATTACCCGTGCGGTTAGATGTATTCATTAAGAGAATTTACGTTCAACATATTATTTCAACATATCGAAATACAAAAAACCAACTAACTAACTAACCAACCATCGCGCTGTTTCCCTGCGGAGGTAGGCAGAGACGATAATATCACGCTTTTTTAGACATAAATAAAAGTTATTTATATTTTTGTCTGTCTCGTCAAGACAAATACAAATTAATAAATGATGTATATTAAAAATAATATACAATCCGACTATTTGATCACTAAGAACATAAATAGATATATTTTTTAAATACTTACGTTGAAACGACTCAATATTCAAAATAAAATTGGGAATTTAAATAAAATAAATCTGATTAAACATAATGAATTAATTAATTTGTGAATATTGGTTTTTTAAAGTGAAAAAAGTAATTTAAAAAGTAGAGCAAATTATTATTTTTATTTATTGGTCGACGTTTCCATTAAAAAAAAAAAAATTGTACACACAGTATCCATGAGTTAATAATAATAATTTTAGATGTATAAATTTGTAAAATATAAAAATGTATTGAGTTAATAATAAAAAAATATGTGAAGCAATATAAATTGAAAAAAAAAATTTGATTGTCATTTTGCACTTCAGAAAGAAAGTGTTTGCGAAAGTTATATTATTTTACTTACCCAGTATATTTTTTTATTACTTTGTAGTACTTGTAGTTGTTGTAGTAGTTTGTCTAATAAATGCGATGCTAAAAATAAAGCAAATATAATCAACTTGAAATTCAAATTAAATATTTAAAAAACATTATTAATTATCACAATGTATTTTACTTTGATTTTTTTTTAAATATAAGGTTGGGTTTAGAAATTAATATTTATTCCACATTCTTTAATTTCCTTTCTAATTTACATATTTCTACATATTTTGTACCGTTGATCAGTTAGTAAAAAAAAAAATTGTCTCTAAACAGGTTGATATTTTACGAATATTAAAGTACTTAGATAAATATTTATCAATAGAAAAAAATCTGCTCCGTTAATATATTTACATTTCCTATTTACTTAAAGTTTAATATTTAGTGGGTTTAAAATAAATCTATCACTTTGAGGGTTAACAATAATTCTTCCATACAGTAAATGGACGTAGCACTTCCCGTGAGCTGTCTACAGGTTGATAGTGTTAAAAGGTGGTTCTGTTCTTTTGACAACAGGTGTACTAAGGATGCTTCTCATGAATAGCCCACAGGTGCCTAGACTATTGCGCGAACACTGCCCCTCGTGATTCTGAACCTTACAAGGTTCAATTAGCCAACGAGGGATGACGTCTTACTCAATTTATTATATGAATTTGTAATCATTAATTAAGATTGAGCGGAAACATTCTCGTCCGAATTCAATAAACTCTACATTGTATCCTTCACTCGAATTATTATATTATTTAATCATAAATTTGCTTCAAGAAATTAATTAAATCACAACACCAAAACCCATATTAAATCTCAAACATCGTATTATAATTAAAAACTTGAAAGGAAAATATGAATTTTCAATGTCTATTTTTTTCTTTTTTATATGAAGATAAGTAAATGGAAATATTTTTAATAACTAAACGATGGGTACAATAATAATTCATTTTTATTTTATTAATTTATTACTTACATTCACACCGTTTATCAGCGAGAATCAGAAATATCAAATAGGGTAGAATAAATGCAGCGAATGCAGATCTATTTATAGCATAGTCAAGTTTAGGCATGTGGAACATATGGGTGAAGAAAATAAAGTTAAAAAAAATGAGGTGAGTGTAGGAAAGGTAACGGGAACGTAGGACGTCTATGAAAGACAAGATATTGGAAGACAGTTCTGTTAGAAGCTTGAAAATTCAATGAGGGTGCAAGAGAATATGTGTGTGTGTGTGTGCAAGTAAACAAAGTAACACTAGTAGAGTGTGGCAAAGTTAATTAGTTAGTTGTATCCTGTTATGTCACGCGATCATCGCCTCACCCGTATTCTAACATCATGTAATGAATGCACGGTTAACTAGATTTCTTTCAAGACAATTGAACTGGGCGTTAATCTAGTGGTCATGACGTTGGCCTACTGATCTAGTGGTTCGAAGACTAGCAAGTTAGTTCTATTTTCATAAAACAAGCATTGAGCTTACTTTGGAAATAGTATTGATGTTTACATGTATTCCGTGAACACATCTCTATTTAAAAAAAAAAATTATAGTAGGTTTACCTGTTTACGCCAGGTATTTTGCAAAATTGTATATCTTCCTTATCATTCTCTCCTCACTCATTGATCAGGTTACAATTTAATTACATATGAAATAATATTTTTTTATACATTCACCACATAATCATTTAATATCTACATATTTATATATAAATATACATTGTACTTTGGGTTATCGGGAAACTGCTGTCGATATTATAACAAACCCGATGTAGTACAACTGTTTATTAAATATTTTATATAATCTTTTTTTTTATAATAATTTGTGAGCTCAGTTTTTGAAAGCGATACATGTTTTCATCAATGAATGATGATGCATTTGCTAGCCCGTAGACACATTTTGTTTTCTTGTCAATTAGTTCCGTCGTTATTATAAGGCACGTCCTTCTTTATCCTCGCACGCTTAAGCGCTGAAGTAACCATTAGGATGGCCAATGAGGGTAGCGCTTCCCCTACATTATTTAAATAATCCCTCCGACATATTTGTTTTTTAACATCAGAACAAATAACACGAGAATAAGCTGTACGAGTGAAGGTAGAGCGGGGAAGAAGTGCGCGAACAAATATTTTTTTAAAAATAAATAATTGTATAAAATCCTCGGATCGCCCAGCTTTGACAGTCATTATTGTGGTATATGTAATAGGTACTTCGTACATTTTTGGCTCCAGTTTGTAAATACATTTGCGTTTGAGATTATTGTGCGGAGATGCCATGCTTTAATAAATAGAATCAGATATTTAAGTAAATCGCACAATAACGTTTACACTTATTTTTAAATAATATAGGTAAGTACCATGATCAGATGATTTTATCTACATTTATACTATTTCCTTTACAATTTGGGTATTGAAATATTTTTTACGAATAATATAAATTTTGACTAAATGTATTTTTAAATTTGACATGTTTGTTTGGTACGGTGATAAGACGCTCGCTTAGTGGCCAAAGGATGGAGGGTTTAGCCTCATCTCGAGTTAGTTCAATTTTCCAAAGCGATTTACTTAGTTTGAAAGTAGTATTGTCGAAATAATAATATACATTTTGATTTACAAATCTCACTTGTATAATAATATATGGTATCAGCGCCTAACAAAATAACATAATCCTTATTGAAAAAAGTCTCTAAAGTGCTAGGTAGCGCCTTCTTCGATCATTAAGCCCACTTATTATATAGTCATGAGACTAATTTCTTGGCTCAGTTGTGTTCGCAGTATTCACGAAAATGAATACAGAAGGCTTTCATTAACGACACTTGCGTCACTGGAGCCTTCAGTTTCGATTTATACAAGAGACTACGTCGATAACGCTCACAGTTAACGTCATCAACATGAGAGCAAGTCAGAGACTCAGTCGTTCATGTGTGTGAGCGGTAGGAGAAATGATTTTCAATCTTGGCAAGTTAATCAATTCAACAGATCCCTCTCTTCCTTTTACACAATACTCATCTAATATAATATGTGATACAGATCCCACCCAAACGCGAAATTTGTATGCATAAATAAGATTTAAAAAAATATAAAAAAATTTCACATTATTGATGTCCACATTCCCCGAGTCTCCCGATCTTTGGATCCCGGCCACCATATTCTGTCGAAGGAAGAATATAATCTCGTAGCATCAGATATCCCCGAAAGCAATGGGTCCGCGAGAGAACGGCAAACGTATATGTGAATACCTACATGCACTTCGCGAAGCAGCATCCTCGCAACGGTCCAGATAAGATCAGGAGATGGATGCAAGTTTTGTGCCGATACCCTGGGCTAATCGAAATCGTC
Organism: Eubasilissa regina; assembly: GCA_022840565.1. NCBI lineage: Eukaryota > Metazoa > Arthropoda > Insecta > Trichoptera > Phryganeidae > Eubasilissa > Eubasilissa regina. Next base: position 2,193,367 of record JAINEB010000025.1, on the reverse strand, counting down.
TGGGAATTCCTGGATCGATAAGTGAACCGTGTCGTAAATGCGGGGAGCGAGTTCGATCGATGGAGAAAATAAAGACTTTAAGGAATAAAATTGGCTCAAAAACAATTAAAATATAATAATGATCAAAAAGATTAAATTATTAATAGAAAAATATTTAAACGAAATACCTATGGTTTATATGAAGATCGTAAGTAAATAATATATAATATGATAGTTTTATACTATCATATTATATATTATTAAATTAACTCTGGAATTGGCAAAAAAAGAACCAGAGTAGGCTGGAAATGCAGTCGTTAAAAATAAATGTACAATGGAGCGAAGAATGAACCAATTATAGTCGATAGAATAAAGAAAGGATCCCTGAAATGGTTTAGTTATATGGAATGATGAGAAAGGAGAGGACGGTGAGGAAAATGCATGAGGTAAGTGTTGATGGCAACAGGAATAGAGGAGATCTGCGAACGATCTGGCGTGATCAGATCAACCAAATATTGGAAAATAGAAAACAAACGAAGCAAGGAAGTGAGACATTCTATCCTCTCTAAATACTCCACGGAAATATGATAAAATGACAGCAATACAAATTGTATTTAAACTTCTGATATGGTTCACACCGAGATTTGAAGTCGATGTTACGTTATGTATAGAATTCTTTAATCAGAAGTGTCAAGAAACGTGTTCCCAGAATGGAGACAATGATCAAAGTAACAAATGAAACCTGAAGCAACAATACCCGATGGTGAACATAATTGGTCTTGGATTATCCACGAGAGTCTGCCAGCTTCGGATCGCGTCGGGGGAGACATTCGTTAGTCGGGATTGTCAGGCTCCGGCCTTAACATCGCCGCAATGACGCTAAACGATTTTTATCTCGCGTTGAAAAGCTCTTAACCACCGCGGACTGATAGCGATCGATTAGACTCGAGAAGAGATATTTGTGATGCTGCGGTCGTACAGGTACAGCGGTGCGAACGTCTGCTCCCCGAAATATATAATACTCGTAATATGAAAATTCTACGAATTCTCTTAGCAATTTTGATCTATCACTAGACAATGGCGGTAGGTATTTCCATTACAGATTATGCAATGACAAGAAAAAGTAAATTGTATATACAGAGTGAATATTCCAGGCCGATTTTGTTTGACAGCTATTTAAGTTTGGAAAAAATTTGTCAATTCAAATTTAATAATTGTAATGAATAATTAATTACAATTTACTAAAGAATATCTAACGTTTCAACAAAGTATTAAAATTGTTAAAAAAAACACAAACCTGACTTTTGGAAAAAAAACATTACGAGAGACGAATCTTATTTCGACTTGGCGGGTTTTGTTAATAAACAAAATACCCAATATTGGGGCAAAATCCTTAATTGATCCACCAACGATCTTAACACTCACGCAGAGTTACTGTATGGTACGCCATGTGGGCCAGCGGAATCATTGGGCCTTATTTCTTTCAGGACACAAGAAGCAATGCTGTAAAAAATTTTTTGTAACCGAATTGGGTTGATTTTTCTTGCAAAATATAAGCTTTCAACAGGTCGGTGCCACCTCACACACAGCCCGAACTACGTTTAAAATTTTGAAGAATTAAACAACATCGGCCTGGAACATAATATTCACACTATATATAGTATACACCACGTGGTACCACATCGTGCTGTCGACAAGACGTTCCAATAGATTCAGCTTCTCCCCATATCGCAAACTAAAGACGCTTTACCAGTGCTCATATTCTCCATCCCAAGAGCTGTTTGATAAATATTAAAGCTGCCGGGGGAGCTTTTTAAATAAGGCGGCCAAGAAACATTAGTGCAAAAAAGAAATAATTGAGGAAAAAAATAAAAGGTAGGTAGAATGTAGATGATTTAAAATGAAGGTGGAATAGTGGAAAGTGGAGGCGGTGAAGGTTGAAGTTATAACGATTCAGCTAAGATTCTGAATACACTTACACAGATAAATTAATACGTTCACTGCTTGGCGGCGTACCGTATTACTCGATACTTGTTAGTGGATAACTCGTAGCCCAGAGGGCATGACTTATCGTACCGGGGGCTCTGAATTCAAATCCTGGTGAAGACACAGCAGATCTATGTAATTTTCTCAAGCCTGAGTATTTTTGTGATGTGTTTCACTATAGTAACTGGCAGAAGAGTGCACTGCGTGCAAACAAAAAAACTGTGCATTACTAAAAATTCTGGGAAATAAATATAAATAAAATAATGAATATATTATAATTACGCTAGGACCAACCGCGTATTAGTAGGATCACTCGATGCCTAGTTCTGGATGCAATCGGGCGGCTCCACCGGAGTGCTGTAGTCCTCTACTTCATTCATTGCTAGTACAATTGTCAGCCACTGTTTTAATCTATTGTTCTATTCAAACCATACAATTGTTACCCACTGAATTAAAAATTCCACCCGGTAGAGTCAGAAATTTTATACAGAGTCTATTTATGCCATTTCCTAACAGAATGACACTCAAAAGGTTTTGTACTTGGCTAAGAGTTGATTGAACCATCTACTTCTTCTTTTACTAATTCAAAAATTGTACCACCTTACTAAACCTACTGTTTTCGTGATTGTTTTTTGCGTTTGAGGATAATGCATTTTTATTAAAATTGATTAATTTTGCTTAAAGATATTGGTTAAACGAAAGTTCATAAACCTATGTACAACGTAACATATAGTATTATTTAATATCATGGTAACAGCATAACCTAAGTCTATACCTACTGCATGCCACTGATAACTGGTCTTATGGCCTGTTGTAGTATAAAGAATAAATTAAAAAAATAGAACCGTACAAGTAGAACCGAATAATGCATAAATAAAAACATACCCGTTACATTTGGTGACATTCAGATATAAGATAATTATTTGTTTTATGATGTTGAATGGTGAATTGATTAGTATGAACCGGTTGCCACATTCAGTGTGTGGTTGCGAGTTGATTTAATTATAATAATTTGATGTTAGAACGAAGAAGGGGTAGACATCCATAATTTTAGAATCCTTTGTAAGTTCGCAAGTTGACGATGCGGAGTCGTCAATTATTGACATGTTCTTGGTTATTATATCGGGTATATCTATTAGTGTTAATATGCACCTTGCAGTTTGAAAGGTCGAGAAATGAGGCAAACAAACAAGGTTCCTCGGTTTTCTTACTATTATTTCTGCAAATAATTTTGCAAATCCCTTCGCGATCCAATTTTGTGTCGAGAGTAAAATTGAACCAAAAGAGAATCTTATTTCACAAAAGCTGTCAGGATCTTTTTATTGTTCGGTAATGTAAACGGTTTCTTTTGTCCCTTTTTGGTAAGCCCTTTTTCGTTTGAAAGGAGCCTCCTCATGTCCTCACACCATCGCGAGGCTTTCGGTCCGCAAAGCCGAGCCCCGGTTCGTATCCGATCGTGCTGATAATATTGTCACGTCATTGTGTTTAAGAATACCGTTTGTAATAATGAAAGTGAGATGGTCAGATACCGTCCACAATTCCTTCGGAGCCTGATCAAATATCCGAACATTACCATTGTTCATTAGATGGCCAAGCTTCATTATGTAATATGTTTAGTGTCAGGGCGCAGGCTCGTTGAACTTCGAGGTTAAATACGATATTTTTAAATGGATATCCATATGAAATACGTTTTTGACGGTCGGGTCAATGTTATTGGCGTCTATAAACCGGATACGGTACGGTATGGAAGGAAAGGAATGATTAGTAATCGTCGGCGATCCTTATAAGGAGCGGGAGAAATGATGGATTCGATAAGGCTCTGTCGGTGTGGGCTTAAACTGCTACAAAGATATCACGACATACTATGTAGATGTAAAGTACTGGTTGTTTATATTATTTTCAGAAAACCTATTTTACAACAATTTTTAATATGAATACTTGATAACATTTATCAAAAGTAATATAAAAAAATATTTAGTACTAATTGAAGTATCTGTTGGTCTGGCGGTTAGGCACTCATCTTGTGATTAAGTGATCGACGGTTCAAGCCTCGTTCCAGGAGATCAATACTATAGCCTGGTTGTAATTGCATAATCGAATATCTAAGTTCGAGAATTATAATAATATTCCACACACACGCCTTATAATTGACATCTACGTTTTAGAGTTTTGTGTTCATTTCGATTTAGTTCAGCGTAAAGCCAATGTATACAACCTAATAAAAACAACAACGATGAATGTGATTATAAAATAATTAAATATTTCAAAAATGCCACACGGCGAAATGGTGCTCACGCACATTTCACATCGAACGGAGCATTTAAAAAAAAGTTTAATTGACACTAACAAATAATAAGCCTTTAGAGTCTTCAAATCTAAAATCGGCTGATGACAACAGACCGCGAAACGTTTATTTTTTCACATATTTTATAAAACTATTTAAACACTTAAAATGTATTAATAAATTATTTTTCTCTATAATGTGCAATAAACTATTGTTTCCCAAATCTATGAAAATAAACTTGTAGTTATTCGGCACCTATCAAATATGCACAAATAGTTATAAAAATTAAGTTTACCTACTTTATTTTTTATGAACCAGACAAATTTCCCTCGATACATCGGAACATTAAAAAATACACCGATTAATCGTGCATTTACTTATCGGTATACATAATTCATTCGAAAACGGACACAGCGTTACAAATCTCTAACAATCAATAAACATCAAAAATTATTCACTGCAAAATGAATTGAATATTGGATTTTACGTACCGCAAGAACAAAAAACAGTTATGAATTCTATCTGTGTATCGATTTCCATATACCCGAGACAAAACACCAGAAGGCAATCTGATGTAGGCACGGCCAGAAGTATTAATAATAATCGGCCATAAACATAACATGACCGGAACATTTAAAATGCTGGACATGACATTGGAAGTCTATCGGCCATGACTTACAGTTTTGGCAATATACAATACGATTTACGTACTGACCCGGTGATCAATAGATATTCAATATGTTCTCAAACGTAGGAAGTCGAATAAACAGATACGTCGAAGCTAGTTAACTAGCTAGGTAGGTATATAGGGCTTCCGATGCCGATGATATTGAAACCGGTTTCCAGGTAATACCGGTATTTGCGATATTCACATTGTAATATTAGGCGCGGACACTATTTATAGTGCCGCTTTAGTCGTTATACGCTGTTCCCGTTTATTGTTAATATTTCCCATTCATATAATATCTTTCTATGAATTTATTTAAACTATCGACATTAAATTGAAAATAATTTAACGAAGCGTTATTGGAAATCAATTTGGTGTGTAGAATATTTACCAAATTTCAGGTAGGCGCAGGAAAACCGGTCTTTTCATTGATAGATTTAACGCAATTCAAAAATTATTTTGTTTAATACAGTGGTGAGACTCGCCTGATGACTGAAAAGTTAGAGACTAGCAAGTCAGTCTAATTTTATTAGCCTCGGTAGGAAGTTACTAACTCTGTTGTCCCGGATTAATCTGGATTATAAACATCGTGCTCACTATAATCATTGAGAACAATCTGGAATTGTTTTTTGTTGAAGAAAGATTTGCGACTCAAATATCTGATATTTATCTACTCATTCATACTATTAATTCAATCTTAGTAGATAATGCAAGATTGTAGGTTATCGGATACGGAAGATTCGCTAACCTCCTTTACAAGCGTGGTGAGAATACGCCACATACCCCTCCCTCAAAATGATGCGAATAACAACCAAATTTAACCCCCCCTTGCCTACTTTGTCCAAAAAAATCGCCAAATAAGGTTGTGCAGCCCAGGAAGAAACAGCAGAGGTTGACTACAAATGCATCCTGCAGACGACAGAGTTTGAGGAAGGTCTACAGAGATGTGTGGAAAATAGCAAAACTAACATACATTTCTATATAAATATCGTACTTTTCTTGAATCGTTCAACTATATTATAACGCGTTTTCAAGTAAAAATAAATACGATACGAAGATAAAATGCTTTTTTTAAATAAATTGGTAACATTTTAATCGGTATTAAAAATGTACGAGTATTCTGATTTTGAAACTCTGTTACAACAATGTATACAATATTTGAATAGTCATGGAAACGAAATTCTTATTATTTATGAACGAAAGAAAGATTTTCTCACTTCATAAATGAAATCAAATGATTAATGATACCATAACAGGTATGATATTATGTTCATTTTTCTTTCAAGTTTCAGAACAGAAGTCTTTGTTGATGTGTACGTAAAGACCTCTTAAAATAAACCAAGGTTGTTCTCAAAAAATTCAAATAAGTATTTTTTAAATTACAAATAAATATTTTATATTAAATATATTATAATATTTAATATATATATATTTTATAAATAAATATGTGATGTAAATTAATAAGTTGACAATAGTGTTGGAAATGTTTTTTTTATATTCAAATAAATTTAATAACATTTATTATATAAATTCTAAATTCTGAAAAATACTACATTATATTATATTTACAAGAATTGACGATGAGAACAAATTTTCAGTGTTATAAATCAACCTGATATTCGACCTTGCTTTGTTGTATGTGGTATGAATATATTTTGGGTGTTAGATTTGGGAGATGAAAAATCCAGTACATGTATCTATATAAGTAGGAACATACCTGCTTACTAATGTGATAAAAACGCGCTTTTTATATGAATATTTTTAGCGTTTATAATTAAAATGAAGAATACATGATTTTTGAGAATTGTTTAATTTTTATTAGAAATTTGGATACAGGTCTAGAGATGATAAACCGTCACACGCTGGCGCAAAATGATTCAAAAACCGATGAAAGTTGTAATTATTTCCACAGTATCTCTTCGTTTCCATGAATAAGTTAACGGGCTTTCCAACCCGGACAACTTGTGCTAATTCATCTATAGGATACGATACGTTGATAACATTTATAAACCACTTACGAAAGTTACCTGTTAGTAGGCACGTAAGTACACGGCAGGAGCGTTACATCGCAGTACCGAGTGCTCCGTCCAGCCGCGTGAGAAAATATTTGAGAAATTCTAATAAACATCGCATCACAAGTGGTTCGTTTATTCCCTAACTGGCACAACGCACGCCCAGACACAGCCTCGTCGGGCTGGACCGTCATCGCTGACTACCTTACATGATTTATAATGACATCACAGATATCGGAGAGGAGAAAAGAATCCCCATTTACCGTTGCCGGAATGGGCAGATTTGCATCTCGCCGCTTATAAATCACGAGTGGTTTCGGCGGAATGGTACTACACGTATCAATTCGCGAAACGTTTGAATATATTTGAACACATTCTAGAACGCCTAATGAGTAGGTGGAGAAAGATTTACGGCCATTCGTGAAATCTTTTTTGTCTGCGAGATAAAATATTATATCTAATATTGAAACATAGACGCGTGGCAACAGAGGTCCGATTGATATTTGAAACATATGAATTGCCGGATGTTTTAGGTACCGTTGCGATTATTTTTAATTCATTAACACGGTGCAAACTTCTTCATATTTAAAGTATAATTATTTATGCGCTTTGAATAGGCCGTGAAACAGTAAGCGTGTGTCCAGGAATTTTGCTAAAGATTGCCCAGGGATAGTTCAGAAGTGTTCACTCAATAATTGAATTGTTGGCTAGCGCAGATTGCGTGAAAGTATACTAAAACAATTGATACATATCGGGTATCGAATCTGATGGCACTGTATTATAAATCTAATCACAATACAATATAAAATGTGTTATAATTTTCAGTCGCTATTTATGTTTCATGCATAAGTGTTACGTACATATAGATCAGGAAATTTCTCGATTTTCATGATAGTGTAATAACTTGATCAAACATTTCAGCTCCGTATGGAAATGAAAACGTAAAAAAATGTAAAATAATTGTCTGGTAAAAAGGTAAATATGGCCTCTTAATTAACTACCAACTGCTAGTTGCGATGAAGGGTAGGGACAAATACTCTTAGAAAACAAATAATAGATATCTCATAGAGACAAGGCTATTTTTTATTAATGGAAAAATATGGAAGTACGGGCAATTACAGGGCTTACGACTTGTCTTCTATATTATTATTATTTTATTATTTTATTAGTAACTATATAATACTATGTAAAAATCTGTTTGGACTGTGCCCATCTCACTAGAGAAATTCTGTGTCGAGACGGGCATAGTTTACAAGCAATTGTTCAATTAATTAGAATTACATTTATTACTATATAAAAGGTGTATATGAAGAACAATTTTATAATGGACATAATTTTTGGATCACTAGTAGCAATAATTAATATAGGTATAAGTCAATATGTTTGGGTGAATGCACCAATACTGGCTCTACCCATATTACGAATCCAAGTTTTAATATATAGTTTCATGTTCTTGGGACAATTCAATTGATTCAAGTCTTTTAGCATTCTATTAAATAATTTAGGTCTAAAATATTCGTAGTTCCTTTGACCAAATGTAGTATGTGCTCTCGGGGTTTGTAGATTATTTGTATTTGTCCGTGTGAAAATTATGTTTTGATGTTTTAAAATGTGTCTGTATTTATATATGCTGTTTCAGTAAAAATAAATATCAAATTTGATCCATAGATGGCGATGGTGTAGTGGTACTCGAAGCTATTTTACATACTAGCATATATATAACATAAAAAAAATTAATAAATGTGAAGATTGAGACGTGAAAATTGGTGAACGATATATATATATATATATATATATATATATATATATATATATATATATATATATATATATATAATATGATCACTTAAACCAGCCGAAGACAGGTCGTAAGTCTTGTAATTATCCCATACTTCCATATATTTCCCATTAAATATAATTTAAAAAAAAGCTTTGTCTCTATGAGATATTTGATATTTGTTTACTAAAATTCTGTTCTTGCTTCACTAAATTAAAAACCAATATAATACAAAAAGTTAAAATACATAATATTAATAAATAACAAATTTGAAATCAGAAACGTGATGTAATCTGATAATGCACGCAACACCAAATAGAGACGTCATTTAATTCTAAAATTGATAATCCGCTATATGTAGTAGTCGAATTTCAGTATTTAAAAGTGCAAGAAATCGGCCGGTATTTTGGTATTCGAGCCCAGCATCTACAGCATTGGGAATAGAAAATATAGCACGGTTACGGTAAAGAAAATGCTCAATTGCTGATGGATCTAAGTCATTACCCTGAATTAGTGAATATATATACACAATAGTATACACAATACACTTCAGAAATTTAAAGAATCAAATATTCTCTGATTCCATTCAGCTATAAAATCGATTGTGACATGAGATAATGGATGTTTGAATCTTCACTGCTTACCCTTTTGCGGAGTTTAGCATATTGGTATAAATTAACGAATTTTTTAACTGGCAATCAGCTCTAATGATTTTATTGCCGTAGATGGAAAAACTGGTAATAAGATATAGTATAATATATATTAATATATTATATTTATGAATTTCAATCTCAATATGGCAGATAAATTATATTATTGAAGTTACAGCTTCGATTGAAAGAAGTATAAAGTTGTATATAATAAGTACGGAAAATAATAAATTATAAATAACATAAATTTTATTGTAGGATAAATTATTTTTTGAGTAATGATTTACTATCAGGTTTTAGTGTATTTTATTCATGTACGTATGTAGTATGGAGGTGAATTATGGGATTCATTAAACGATGGAGTATTATATTTTGTATAACATTGTAAGTTTTATTAATATTCGGTACCAACATAAAAAATATTAATTCTGAAAATTAATTACACAATGTGAAATGTTATATTTCACCTTACAATTTTAATAATTTAACAAAAATACATAACAAAAATATGTAATTAAATATTGATGTATAATTAAATAAATTAATCTATTCGCCACAAATAACTTTTATATTAATTAGTAAATATGTTTTCGTAAAGTGCAATTATGTAAAATATTTTATAGGTATCATTATGATCTTTTTATGTAGACCGTATCAATTTCGATTTGAAATCATTTGCCAAATTAAAAAAATATGTTTATGTATAGAATAACAGGTAGGTATATCGGAAAATAGTTTTTTTACTTGAATTTTTTTAGAGACTTTTCGGATAAAATGTCGCACGTAACCTACGTGAGATATTTTAAATATTACGTGGTAAAAATTATGTAACATTTTATAGAAAAATATACAATGCATACTCGGAAAATAATATATTAGTTTTTATTTTCCACAAAACAAAAGAACATTGTCGGGACACACAAAAAAAAAATGAAACGATGTCGTTTGAAGTTTGAAATATTTTTATTTCAACTATTGTAATATGTACTTACATACGAATTTTCATTTATTTCATTCATTTTCATTTCACAAATTTATTTATAATTACTCAATTTTTACATGTAATTCTTGTTTTACTCTTTTTGTCTCGCTAGAAAAAAAATCGGTGTTGAGACAAGGTTTTGTTGACTTTGCTATATTACCAAGAGCATGCAATGCATCCAAGCGTTAACCCTTACTTTATGAAAAGACCTTGAAAAATTCTTGACGCTATTACCCGGATCAGCGTAACCTTGTCTATGGCGTAACCGAAGATTTTTGTCTAGTTGTTCAATCCGTATGACAATCATACTGAACTAATTCTGTTGTCTTCGAAAGAGATTAATCCTAACTGAAAACTGCGTGCAATGATACCTTCTAGATATTTCCATATTTGATTTGCAAATTGCAAATATATTAAAAGTTTTGTTTTCATGGTGTATTCCAACCGAGTCCAATTTCATTGTGTCAACGTGTTTGCATAGATAAAAGTTATAGGTTATAATTTATTATATGTTAAGCAAGGGAGTTTGCATTTTTGGGATATTATTACATAAGTTAGATTATTTAATGAAACAAATATATTTATGTTATGAGTTTTGGCTATGATAATTTGTAAAGTCAGTTATTTAAATATATGTTTTCGAGCGCTGTTAATGAGACATTTTAAATCCGTTGTCCGATGGAGAAATTGTAGAAAATATTTTAAGCGAAATCAAAAGCAGATTACGGTACCGAGCAATAAAAGAACTTACCTTTTTTAAAGTAATAAATTCACAATTATATTTAAACTTTTTTTTTTTGATATCTATTGTACACTATTAAGTATCATTAGTAACAACATAACCTGAGTTCGTGCCTACTACAAGCCACTACATACTATATACTATTATATACAAAAAAGATGGAAAGCTTTTTACACTTATGAAAGCTCTTATAAAATGTTAATATGATGATTTTATACGCGAACACATGAATTATGAGCCTGTCGAAATATTGGCACTTGACTAATGTAGTCGAGGTATGAAAAATACCCATTAATTCCCATGCCGGCACTGGCTTGATAATTTATAATTATATTAATTATAAACGCAGTATTTAACCGATTTTGCATGCAAAGTATGAGATGACCCGTCAACTTTTTGGCGGAGAACAAATTGCTCTTCGTTCCAAGTTTAAAACAACATTTTAAATTTGCAATCCGGTCCGACATTAATACGAGCGCTACCAAAACTGCATTTGCTTTCATTTCATCTTCGTCTTTAAATTGAAAAGATAATATATCTACTGTTTTAATATATTGAAAATACAACATAGAAAAATTTGTTACTTATATCAAACACGCATGTTATATATATATAAATTGCATGTTATGCGTTATCTTCTACAACTTCCTCGCTGATGTCTCTAAAGATATTTTATGTGTTAAATACTAGTGATGGTTAAATCGTTATTGCGATGTGATAGTATTCAATTGTAACGATCATAGGTAACGGATTATTCGTAATTCTTCAGCAGTGACTGGTACTAGAAACAATACTAGAAACTCCAATATGTAAATCTTAAATACCAATCATCGTCGCAATCGCAGTCACATAACGGTTTACCATTTTAACCTTCTTATTACAGTTCACCCGCAAATTACTTTAAAATTAAATAATAATAATAATGGATAATTTGTATTGTGCCATTTTCGTAAAAACTCTCACTTCAAGGGCGCTTTACACGTAAACTATTTATAGTTCTACAATCATCTTTGTTTTTAAAATTAAAAATTGTTATTTTCACTCATAGAAATGACTTTTTGAAATGGTGCGATTTTAGTTTCTTCTTAAATAAAGTCTCTGATGTATTCTTTTTTATGACAGAGGGTAAAGAGTTGTCTGCCACCGCAAACGCCCGTTCACTAAATTTAGGCCAGTTTTTTTAGTTCTAGTTTTAGTTAATTTAGTTCTACAACCTTTTCTGTAGCTGAAGTAGAAGCAGACCTGAGAGTTTGACGTCTACCATTCAAATTGTCTGGGATACAAAACTCTTGAAGATATAAAGGCGCCATGTTATGTGTTGCCATGCACATCAACCAGGACAATTTAAATTCAACTCTTTCAGGGAATCGGAGCCAATGTAGCTGATGTAAAAGGTATGTTATATGAGAGGATTTGGAAACTCCATATATTATCCGTGTTGCCGCATTTAGAATAGATTATAATCTATTCAGCTGAAACATTAGCAGGCCAGCATAGATGCTGTTACAATAGTCTAACGTGACACCACAGATGCATTTATAAGTAGACGGGATAGATCAAGAGGAAGACGTCTCCGAATATTTTTAATTTGTCTCAGTTGATAAAAGCATGCACTGACTTGTGCATTCATTGAAAGATCTAAATCATTGTGCATGCCCAACAACTTAACTGCAGATTTAGTATTCGCAGACATTGATTCCTGTATTAAGTTTTGCTTTCTAGGTATTGCTGTCTATAGCAGTTCTGTTTTGGATGAATTCAATGCAAGTCTATTTTGCTGTCACTTATTTTCCTAAGCATCTTGAATTTTTTCTTTTTAATCCTCTGTCTCACCCGGCTTATATTCTATAAATAGAAAATATTCTAACTCTATTGTCTGTGTCTTATTTTTTTTTATTCATTTGACAATTTTTAGGTATAAAATTCAGAATTATACATTTGTAAAATAAAAATTCCGAGTATGCAAAATTATTATTATATGACAATTTGCACGGCAACCAACTGGGGCGTGGCTAATATGACAGAATTTGCATTGCACGTGAGAGGGAACCGGAATCGACAATATCTCCAAAATCATTTTAAAATAAAGGTGTAAATAATACACGCTGTTTATTATATTATTTAGTTAGTGACAGATTTTACTGGAAGAGCCTCCCAAATACAGCCTCTTAATTTTTAAAGCAATTTTTTTAAATGTTGGATGTTGATCAATTGAAAAAACATATTAAAAATCAAATTGCCTAAATCTGTTAAGAAAGTACAGCACAACATGCCTAAATCTGTTAAGAAAGTACAGTACAACAATTAAAAATAAAACATCGCAGTATGGGTCTATTAAGAAAACAAAATCAAATTGCCTAAATCTGTTAAGAAAGTACAGCACAACAATTAAAAATAAAACATCGCAGTATGGGTCTATTAAGAAAACAAAATCAAATTGCCTAAATCTGTTAAGAAAGTACAGTACAACAATTAAAAATAAAACATCGCAGTATGGGTCTATTAAGAAAACAAAATCAAATTGCCTAAATCTGTTAAGAAAGTACAGCACAACAATTAAAAATAAAACATCGCAGTATGGGTCTATTAAGAAAACAAAAAAACCACAATATGAATATCTTTAAAAAATACATAAATATTTGTGCGTCATGTCTCTCAATGTCTTTATCGCTTTACACGCTTTGTCCCGACAGAATTTTAATTATACCTGTACGTGTAGTATATCCTGCCTCGTTAATAGGTTTTTTTGGGCTCATAACCCTCTTCCCTATTTCAAAGCCTATGTAAATTGGTCATGTTGGATGTCAAGCGATTGACCAATCCACACTTTGGCGTTAATGACTCTTTATCAATAATATTTACATCCAATAAATCGAAATTTAGCAGCATGAAAAATGAGAAAATAAATATAAATACTATATACTACGTACATTATTTTTAATGTAATAATTCGCATGATCATAGGCAGATTTGCTCACAAAATTGAATAATTTATTTTTATCGCATAATCAACAAACAAGACCAGGTAAATCATGAATCACGCGATTTCCAAGATGACGCTTGAAGTTAAGTACATATGGCCTAGACTACATTCGACTAGTCGCCCACATATATATTTAATACCAAATCATTGACCTGCAAATATATTCTGTATCACCTAAATACCATAATTTAGTACAAAAACGTGGTTCGATGCCGGCTGTATTATTATATAGTGACCAGGTCTAAATAGCTAAGTTATAACCGTTTCACCTGATTCGTCAAATTGCTGCGTCATCTTACACAAACATGTATCCGTATAAAAATTAGTAAATAATTCAAGTTTTAAAATACCTAAATTGCCAAAATAAATTCGCAGCCGATAAGATTTGATACTTTTAAAATTAGCAATATTAACTTGGTGGTTAAAATTCATATTTTTTATTTATTATCTTAGTTTTATTAACCACAATTGAGTTTAAAAAACATCTACCGGTTTCGGAAAACACCTTTTCCTTCTTCAGGATGTCATAACTAACTAAAAATATAGCATTGTTTTTTCACCAGAATCTATTTTAAAATTTTTTAAAAAAACAACAATTATTTAAAAAATAAATTTAGTACCTAACTCAAATTGCTGCTCAATACAAATTTAGTCGAATAATTTTTAGGAAAAAATTTTAGAATAGGACTCGTAGTTAAATTAAAGTTGGCTGTTTAGAATTTCCTGATTACTTTTACATGCTTTATTTATCTCCAACGATTCCAAATTATTTAATTTGTGACCTACACCGTTTATACGCAAAATTGACAATCCCAATTTTTTATCAAAACCATGACTATTTTCTATCAAATGATTAGAAAATTCTGAAAACCCACTATTGTTCAAACATCTCAAATGCTCCTTTACTCTTATATTAAAATTTCTACCCGTTTTACCAATATAAAATGCAGCAAGATGTTTAAGAATCAAAATTAAATCAAAACTAAATCATGCACCAGATACTTCGCTAATGCTTCGGGCATATTATTCATAATACTAAAATTGATTCACATTCTAATTTTTGTTTGTTAATCTTGCATTATTATTTACTCTATTTTTTGTTCAAAGATTCCTTACTTACTGTAAATATAATTATTCAATAATTGTTTGAACAGGGGACGGAGAAACGGGATGTAGGAAGAGTAGAAGGAATTCGGTATGGGGATAGGATAGTAAGGACTCAAGGACCAACCAAGAACAACACGACTTACCTGGATTTTCTCGGCTGTGGCTAAAGGTCTCCCAAACATCAGGATCAACACTTCGTTGATAGTGTGAAGCAGAGTGTACCACCCATAATATTAATTGTAATCATTGGCACGCAACGGAAAAAACAGAACACACAATTGTAATTCAAATCAGTGTCACGAGCTCGTAGCACGATCTTCACACTTTTTGATACACAGTTCAAAGTTCACACGGAACAGTCGTGGTCTGCGGTGTACAGTGTATAGGAAGGGGGGGACAGATATAGTCAACAATAGCGATTGGCGATCCGTGGACCTGTCATAAATATCGAACAATAATAATAAATTAACCAATTTTTCCAGCATTATTTATAAATAAAACACAAATAAGGATAAATATACAAATAAAAGGGATTATTATTAAAGTATCACAAACTTACTGGGGCTTCTCAGCGACTATTCAGTAGAATATTTCACTGATAAATCAAAAATAATCGAATATTTTCATAATAATTTAATCACGATTACCTCCACAGAAATGGCATAGTACGAAATTTTTCACACAACCTGTATTAGATTTAACTCAATTGAATTGTCCCGATAACATGAAACTGAAAATAAAACTTGGATTCGTAATAAGGGTAGAGCTAGTATTGGTGCACTCACCCAAACAAATTGATCATACCTAGAATAATTGTTGTCACAAATTTCCTAAAATAATATATTGAAAATACACTTTGTAATTGTTTTTTATATATACACCTTTTGTATATTATATAAGATGTATGTTTAAGAGGTAAATATTAATTTCGGTCTCATAATTTATTGCGCAGTTACTTTTAAACTATGCCCGTCTTAACACAGAATTTTCTAATGAGACGGGCGCAGTCCAAAAATATTATAGGTACATATTTTTATATTGATCAACATTTAAAATGGCAGTCACATTAGCGAATTAATGAAAATAATAGGAAAATGTATTTATATATTCATAAGATTAAGAAACATTTTAAGTATAAATAATTTTAAAAAGGTATACTATTCTATTGTTCACTCACTACTCCAGTACGGAATAATTGAGTGGTGAGAACCATATAATAACATAATAAACTCGGTAAACATAATACAGAGAATAATAATCAAAGTAATATTTTAGGAAAAATCAACCTTTTCAACACAAACACTTTTTGCAAAATTCCCAGTTCCCAAAATAGAAAACATTTTCAAAAAAATATCAATTAATCAATACTTAAAGAAAATAACACTGTAAAATTTGAAACAAGCACATAACTAAGGTTTAAAAATAACTTTTAAATCCCTAAATGTAACACTATCAGCAAAATTTTATATACTTAGGGATAAAAAACTTCAATACTCTCCCTACACAAATTAAAGAAATAAAAAATATAAAAGAGCTTAGAAAGAACTTAAATGAATACTTCAGAAGCACATAATTATAAAATAAATAATATTATATAACACTTTAGAAGCACACAAATAGACAACAAATAATTATACACTAAAAATGTATAATTCTCTATATAAAATTATTACGGTGTAATTCCCTCTCCAGGCACAAGAGCTAGACTCTTTTTTGGAGAGGTAAGCGAATTAAAATCAAGTAATTTTAATAATGTACAATAGATATTAATAACTTATATAAATATATATATATATATATGGTTTCTAATAAATAAGTACATTTCACACACCCAAAAAATTGCATTATAATACTTATACAAAAAATTATTATCACAATTTATGAATACATATTCTCTTGACATTGCATCCAGGTGTTTAGCATGCTAGAGTTTTGTTATTAAACCGGATAAAAGTGTACAGGTATCATGGTTCAACACCTTACTTACAATTAAACTTTATACGCCAGCTACGAAAAGGTTTTGCTTCATTACGGTCTGCGCTTTGATGACAATATTGCGCAGGATGTTGTGATTTATACTAACGCTACTAAGCTCAGATATTTATGCACCGACAGATTTCATGACGTTATGGGTCCTTCCGGTAAGCGCGTGCCGTACATAACTTAAGCGATGTGTTCATTGCAGACTTTTCCTTGACTTGTAAAGCTTACATTATTTTTAGTTAAAATTATTGTAGTACTAGCAGAGTATAGATTGCTGTGGCTAGGTATTAGACTTTTTGTTTCTAGCCGAAAACAGCCCTGCAGCAAATAAATTCATACTGTCCTTTAGAGACCAGTCATAACACAAATTACGACACGGCGCGAGTCGAAATACATTCTCAACTTTCGAATACCTATGATTCGTGTAAACACATAGATACCAGCAACAGTATATTCTATCATTCGTTCCGTATCCGCAAAGTTTGAAAGTATTCGACATTCGAGCATGTGAATTCAATTCCGCCTGTCAAGGTCTTCGAGTACTGTATATGCGTTCGTTAATAGCATCCAACGTCCAAAAAACGACTTTAATGATTATGGGTATGGTGCACAGAATAGCATACATATTACGAAACGAGCAGATTGTTTTGAGAAATTTGTTTGTGTGACGCATTTTTAACAGTTCAGCTCGAACACTCGAAGCCGAATTATTGAAACATTAAATACCTTTGATTATGTATTTAATTCATCATTTAAATTTAAAAAAATGGATCTATAATTGACGTTGCGGAGCGCAAAAGATTTATATAGCTAATTTGACAGACTATTTTCGTCAGTAGTTGCATCTTGTTCGTGGGCTAGTCTATTGATTTATATATTTGATAGTAGGTATAAACTTATAATCTAGCATCTCTTCTACAAACAGTTACCGACCGCCACTGTTACACGTGAATTATATCATTCTTACATAGATATGTTTAATGGTTGACTCTAGTGCATTTTTTCAATGTTGTATAAAAACGAAACGACGTACATTTTGTTGATTTGTAATTTATTTAACATTTCATGCAGCTTATTCCTTATATACGAGTAGGTACCTACTTCAAAAAGCACACAAACTTCACGATATCATGCGTAATATTAAATTTGATTTTACATGTAACAAGTTTAAGGACTGAATTTATCATCAAATGTAACGCACGCGTGCGACAGATTTCCACAGGCTGCCAGTCATTAGACATTTTCTCAAGTATTATGTTTCATATGTTAAAAGAAAATACGTGAAATAAGATTAGCTGCCATTAGTGGGAGTTCGTGGCGGCTTGTGTCTCGGCTAAATATACAATGTAAATAGTGATGTTGAAAATATTGGCCAATCCGGGGAAAGGCAGACGCCTAACCCACTCAACCACAGCCTGTAATATGAGACTCATCGATATTACCATATATTAATGTGTCTCGGATAAGTGTACATCATACGCAGACGCGGGCCCAGTATTTTTGGAGTAATATAAAACAGAAAATTACCAAATTGACTTAATTAATTATTGAATTAAAATACACAGGTATATGAAAAATAAAATAAAATTGCAAATCTACGCTTTTTCGGCGTTGTTAAAATTTCACAACTTTTGACCAACCAATCACTTTTATGTAGTACATACAAAAATACCGCGGTATGTATTTTGTTACAAACAAAGATTAAAACCTTTACGCCCCTGATAAATTGATGATTTGACATGCGTAAAAAAACACCATTGCAATATAAGTGTGTTAAAAAAGAAATCGAAATTTGCAAGGAAAAAAATTGTACAGCCAAGGGTAATTTACACAAACTAGTAGAAAAGCAATTAGCTGTCGCCACTTTGCGGCTAATAGTAGCTGCCAGTGGTGCCGTTCATATTTCAATGTGAAAATCCCTTATTATGATACTTTAACAATGCACTATGTAGTGTAAACAAAATATTAGTAAAATGATATATGCCATGTACATATGTAAACCTAGAGCTATCTTGAATTGATATGATTATTTTCATAATATTATTAAAAGCATAAACATAAAGGATATAGTGAACTTAAATAAATAAAATAATATAGACAGGTTAAAAAAAAACTTACTGCCATCTAGCGGATTTGTAAAGAAAATGGATATTAATATTAATTATAAATATTTGCTAATCTGTACTGCTACTTTGGTATTTTTAATGGCTACTTTTGTATTTATTCTTACACTGACATATACAGATCCAATAGCGACTAAACGCAATTATAATTAACATAAATATTGGCGTAAGTAGGTGTGTTTACTTATTTATTATATAGTCTCTGTATCAACTTGAACGTGGGAACAGTTTTCTCTGTCTCGCGTAACATATTCCGCGACTACTTAGCTTCTTCATATCATCTGTGATGATACATTTTTAAAAGCATTTAATAATAAAAATATCCACGGTATGTATGTGCTGAAAACCACATCAACGTCAGTTTAGACATTCTCAAGTTTTAAGGTAAAGTGGACAGACGGTACCTTTTGTTTGCGTAGATACGAGTATGTTATAGAAATCCCCCCCGGCACTCGCAAAAATCAGATAGATTATGTATTTTCATGAAAGTGCATTTTTTTTAATAGTCCTCATTTTGAAAAAAGATAGCGGATTGTGCTGGCTAATGAACTAAGCCGATATTTTTAAAAAGCCAACTCTTAATTATTTTTAATTGACATCTATTAAAAACTATATTTTATTGTTTATTAAATTTATATACCTACATGTTATATTTAAGGTTCTCGCGAGTAAAAGATAACGAATTATTTTCATTAAAAAAACCCATCATAAACCAACAAAATTCCCCTATAATAATGAAAGAATTACTTAGCAAGGTAATAGCGCGTACATAAAGTCAGCTATTAAACAAATAACTAAATTGCAAGATACCTTTCGTTACCATTAGATACAATTAATCGCGACGTCAACTAATAATATTAAGTACCTACTAAGATTTTAACTCACTTTAATTTTGGCTCTTACTTCGAACGGTCGAGTTTAATCGTCAGTTTAGGGGTGGATTCAGGATAAAACGCCCTTAAGAATAAGTAATGATATTTACTCGAAATGTTGGAAGAGTAAAAGTCCTTGTCAGGACTATTTGACGCGGGTTTCCCTAGAAAATAATTCGTTATATATATAAATCTACTGATAGCTAATGTGAGTTAAATGAATGATTTTAAATATTTATGAATTGAAATTATTTGCATTACATTGGTTGATGAGAAATATTGCCCATTGGATGTGAATGATATACACTACCATATTAATGAAATCTAATTCCCTGTATCGAATAATATTATATTTCCTGAAATGGGTCGTAAATTAGCCGATACCGATCCAAAAGCAATTTAATCCTATAAATTGTGTCTAATAAACTATTATTTTTGCTGAAAAGACTTAAATATTAAAATCAGAGCCGTTGGCTAAATGTTCGCCTAACGCTATCCACTTTCAAATCAAATATATTTTAACAACTTCTTGATATATAAATACACTAAATTAGTTTTTTAGCCGGTTCTTGGAAGAACGGTTTACTGCCAGATTAAAGGTTAATTAATCGAAACCTCAATGGTATCAGAGTATTTCGTAATAATTTGAAATATAATCTTTATACGTATATAAAATATATACATATCTTATGAATGTATAATATTTATGTAAATATTCTTATTAAGTTAAAATATTTACATTTATTGGTTCATAATTTTATATGAATAATGTTGTGAAGACTACTGTTTAGACGCAAGTAGCGTTTCAAAATACAATAGGTATCGATTATCACGCGCAGTACTTATACCACAGAGCAATATTACATCATTGTAGATGTGTTTTATTTTATCGTATTAAAGAACCATGCTCATATCTGTGCAACGCTCACTAAGCATCTCTGTCCCGGATACCATCTAGAAGTAGTCATTTGTATTGCATTCGTTTTGCTTAGTGTGTTTTTTTTTTGTTAAGCCCCTCCTTCCTTCCTTTCTCTCTGCATTATTTTCTTAATCTTTATCTCAGTTACATTTCTGAGATTTAAATAGTGTTTAAAAATGTATCTTACCCATTGCCTCCTTCAGTTTCTGATGGTGCCTGTTATGGAACTCTTTCATGAACCTCCACAAAATCTCATTTGTAAGTCTCACCATCCAGGTTATTATTTCCATCCATCTCCAGCACCACATCTCGAATGCTTCCAAACTATTGTTCTCTCTCTCTGGTTAATCATCCAGGTTTCACTTCCATATAGTGCTATGCTCCAGATTGATATAATGTTTTTTAGTCTTTATGATTATTTGTGATTTGATGCATTTTATAAAATTTTCAGTGAATATATATAATGATTAATTAATTTTAATATACACCTATTTTAAAAAGTATGCCCTGATTCATATATCACTAGTTTGATTGCCGACGTGTAGAATTTAATTAAAAAAATCTATTATACCACCAATGAGTTATGACAATTACTTTATTGTTACATATAAAATATACTTAAATTAATTTGTTCTGAATTATAGCGAGTGAGATTGTTAAGTTGTTTCATTACTGGAGGTAATTTGGGTGGCGACAGACACCTTAAAAGGCTTCTAATTGCGATGTATATAAATGATGGTGATGATGTAATACCTGATGATGAATGATCCCGAAAATAAATAGTGAAATAAAAGTTAAAACGTGTTTTGATGACTAATTTAGATTTTATTTAAAAAATATTACACATGTTATACACACGCGGCTTTATACCGAATAAATAAGTGCGTCAAAAATATTGTTAAATCCTTTATTTTTTTACATTCTGTTAGGTTAACACATTTGGATGGTGCTTCTCGATGTGAGAATTGTCAAACCCTTTACACTCACGCTGTGGGAATGCGCTCTGGCCAGAGTTTACTGAAGATTGAAGGAATTTGAGGGAGGTGGACTAGGTCTGACGCAATGTTAAAAATACGGTGAAAATTTAACTTATCGGTCAGTTACGTTAACTATTCACAACGAACTATTATTGTAACGAATCACAGAATGCTTAGAGTATGTTGATAGAAGTTTATAATGGTCAAATAATGGATTCATTAGTTATTGCGTAGGTAATGATAAAATATAATTGTCGCAATGGATATTAATAGTAGTGGAGTCTTAAATTCTCATGATATTATATAAATCACATACAAACCTCTGTGATTAGAAAATTAATTCGGTTTTTATATTAAATGTCCTTTTATAAAGATTTATCTAGCAAAACAGACTCATTTTTCGTATAAACGCATAGAATAAACATCTGCAAGCATACACGAATATAAGAATACAGAATTATGGAATATAGCATACGTAATCTGATCACTAAATTTAGCAAAGCCATTTTTGGAACTATCTAGTCATATTTATAATGCATATATATATATATATATATAAAATTTTGTTTAAAAACTAAAACTTGAATGAATGAATGAAGTGTTAGAATTGTAATTGTACAAAGTATTAATTTGTAGATTTCAAAAAGTTGACCGTAAGACCGCACGTTGAATGCAGATATAGAGCAAATGAGTGATTAAAATAATAGCAAATATTGATTTAGGCGACTGTGGATAGCCGAATAATATTTGCTTATGTAGGAATATGTAACTATCTAATATAACATCGTGTGTCTTCGAGAGAGAGAATAGAACATCACAAATTTCAATCCTGAAAACTCGTTTCATCCACATTAATACATATTCTCATAAATCTTCTTTAGGAACCATCTTCAAGTATTTAGTTTACTTGGCCATGCCATGTCTTTCGTGGATGTCTATTTATGGTTCCATTAACACTCGCGTTGTATATTTTTCTTACCTTCCTCTCCTCTTTCATCCGTTCCACACGACCAAACTTAATTAACCTAATTTGTTTTTTCATTATATTATACATTGTTTACCAAGCTCACGCCTGAGCAATCTTAATCCAATACATTCAGTCTATTTTCATGAAATATGCGAATAATATATATTTGTCAAAATAAGAATATGTGACGTTTTAATTTAAATAACTACCTATGAGAAATACGCAGTGATTTATTATAATAGTATTGTAAATACAAATTAAATGTATTAATTAGAAAGATATACATATAAAATCAATTTTATCGAAAAAATTTGGCGCTACCAGAATTCTAACCTAGATCTCTTCCAATCCGGGGAACGTGCATTAACTGATTATGGTATAGCAAGACATTGACGACAAATTTTAGAATCTATATGTTACACTTTCAAATGAATACATCTATTCTTCCATTATTTGAAAGCCATATTCTTTATTTCGGATTGGAAAAGATCCAGGTTCGAATCCCTGTAGCAACAACAGTATTTTTCGATAAAATTGTTTTTTTTTTGTATATCTTTTTGATTAATACATTTAATTTGTATTAAAAATATCACAGACCTATGTTCTGAATAATTACAACTCCACAAAAAGAATGTGTTCTTAATAATATTATTGTAGGTGTGGAATAAAAAACATTAAATTTTCATAATTTTAAATTAGTTTTTTGATAAGACATCGAAAAATATGATTGATAATCAGATATTATTCTGTTTCATGAAATAATTGACTGTCTTCGATCTAGCCGAGGAGACAGGACACATTTAATTAAAAAACAACTTTTATTTAAAAAAATTAAAATATAACGCGTTAAGTGAGGGGCAATAATAAGTCCAACGCCCGTCTGAAGCTTAGAATTGAGGTCTTTGGTGTTGCCGCTCAAGGGCTGATGTTCTGCGCGGCGGACATTCCTCTTGATGGATAGCTGCCAACCCCCGGCCGAGGGGAAAAAACCCGAACGTGTGAGGCAGTGACGCGCCCCACTGCGCGCGCAACACGCTAGGAATTCTGTTTGTGACCTTTTTGGAGAATTCGGCGGGCGATGTTCGGCTCACAGCCGCGCCTTGTTGCGGAATACATACGAACTTTAAAAAAAATATCTAATTAATTACTTACGTACACCCCCAGCAACATATTTTTGATAAATATTAGTATTTTTGACCGAATAGCAGGAGATGAATGCCAATCAGATTAAGAAGACACATTTTTTAAAATATTAACAATAAAATAAAACTATCTTTAAAAAATATAGTTGACTGATACTGGGATAACGAAAGTTACGAATGTTTTTAACCAATTTATTTTAGTTAAAATGTTTCCTCTAAATCCGTTGGCAGGAGCATTGTTGTGGAATTATATATACTCGTACTTCTGGATATTATTTATTGTAGCATAGAGAACATTGCACCGACAAAAACATTTTATTAATTATTCATTTATTTAATTTTTATTTATTTATGTATTCAACAATAAAAAAAACAACAGTAGAGTTATGCAGCCCTTAATAAGAAAGATCTTGAGTTATGGGGGTGGCTTTTAATATTTATATAATACAAGATCAATATAAACTAGATGTAAGATATTGTTTACAACAAATTAAAAAAGATTTAAAAAATATATATACGTCTATAATAATACAATATATAAAAATGCTGGGAAATTGATCAGATTATAAATAAGGAAATATGTCAAATACATGGTTTCATAATTTGAAGATTTATAACTTATCTTTTGTAAACATTTATATTAGCTGCTAATTTAATTAATATTGGCAGTTGGTTATACAGTTTAGGAGCAATTCACGATGCATGTCTCAGTCCTATTCCTAATTTTGACATTTTTACGATAACATGTTCAGTAGTGTTACTCCTAGTCTGATATTATGGAAAATTTTTATTTTATTCTGTTTAAAAAAATGAAATAAGACAGTTTTTTTTTATATACAGAAGATAAATTTAATACAGGAAAATTTTTTAAATCTTGTTCGGTTGGGTAATCCTATTTTAAAATTATTATCTTTTGAGTTGTAGTTATTGGTTTGAGATGTATGGGATAAGTTCCGCCATAACCCAGTATTCCGTATTGTAATATTGATTCAACCAATGCATGGTATATCATTTTAGGAGTTTACAAATTACAATATTGTCTAAGTATATAAAAGTTCAATAAAAATCTACGTAATTTATATGTATACACATGTAGCGCCATTATGTTATAAAATTTATATTAACAGATTATGTTGTCTAGTTGGTTACTAAGTATTATTTATATGTAGGATAGTTTAGATAAAATTTCAGAATGTTCCGGGCAGGTCGAGATATTTGATTTCAATGTATTTAATTAAACATATATTAATTATACACAATTACACATGTACAACGCTCATATATTTTATCTTATTGATTTTTTAAATGAAAAACATTACAGTAGAAAATATTTAAAAGGAATAAAATTCCAATAATATATTGTGTATTGTATTTTGTACATTTTTTCTGAATATCAAATTTATGTGTATGTATTGTATATGCGTATTGACATAGGTTTTGAAATTTATTCAATAAAATGAATATTGGTACCTATTTTTTATGATTAACGGCATGTTATGATCATAGCCATATTTGAAGAATTATGTATGTTTTAAAAAGATTATTTACAATCAAATTATAATATTATTTACATATTTTTGTAATCATGATGCTGTTTCAATTCAGCGTTGTTGTCATAAAAAACTGCCGTGGACTTTGGTTGTTGTTATTTCTTGAAATTTGATTTATTTTACGTAATATTATTAATTACCGATGAGTTAATTATTTTTTCAGCGGCATTAGAATATAATATATTATTGGCTAATATGACTTCTGTTTCCGCTTTCTGAGACTAATTAGTATTAAGCTTTAACATCGTTAATTCTCCTTGAAACTCGTTCGGTGTCTCCGACCTTTTCATTTCTCAGCTAGGCAATTCTAACCCAAACATTATGTTTAAATTAACATGTAAATGCAATAATGGTGTACCGTACTCCAGTTACTCCGCTGCACAATGTTGCACACACAAAGAATGCAAGAGATATCTCACTAGACGAAAATAGCACGAACGTACCTACTAGAATCTCTTACAAAAACCTCCCTGAGTGCATGTCGCACTTAAGGTGGCCATTTGCATAACTATTACACATTGCGGTCCTCAAAATCTAAAAAAACTTCTGTTAAGATCCAGGCACTGTAAAAAAAGTAACGCACTACAATATATCAATACACCTAAACTCAGTGCATAATATTACACTTTAAAGTAAAGTGTCTCTTTACTGGATATATTTTTAACGATTTTCTAGATCTGTTTTATAGTTTGAACAAGAATGAAGTACTTATTCCAGATATTGCATGTGTTTCGTTTGTAGAGCGCCGTTATAACTAGCCAACAAAATAAACGACCTAAATAAAAATGTTTAAAGTATTCTCGAATTGCAGTTGAGCTTGCTATTGATTTGAAACGCTCTTTTGATTGAAGCTTCGAGATACTTCACGAAGGTTCTTCGCAATTAAAAATAGGTTATTTGGGTATTTACGTAACCTAAGGGGGTTAAAATTTGCCCTTTTGGAGAGCGCCTAGTTAGTGGTGATTTGTTACAGTCGTCTATTGTCGGGACAGCCTCCGCGTGGTGAAGATGTTTCTGAATGTTCTGGCAAACCCGGTTAGTGCTCTTGAATTAATTCCCAAACGGGGTAATTTTAACCCCACATATATATTCTATAACACGCTCGGTATGTTTTACAATTACACATTTTCAAGTGAGCGCGTGCCTCTCGAGTGAAATTTCAATATTAGTATGGATATAAGAAAATGTTTAATTCAGCCTTCAAATAACCAGATAGTGAAACACAAAGTGTGAAAAACTTATGAGTATGATTATTTATTCATTTAAATATCAAATCTTCCATGTCACAAGCTAGCCATTATAATTATTTTGAAAACAATATACTTATTTTTAAATCGAATGCTCGTTTTATCCTGTATGAAATTTCAACTTTCATAATAAACCGTTTTAGAATGGGTGGAATAGATATATACAGGAATGTTTCTGTAAAATATATCATTATTAAAGTTTTCAAACAAAGCAAACAAGTTGTGGCTTGACATTATAATGAAATAATAATATAATATCTTATTTTAAACCACTTTATTATGTACATACGCTAATGTCAATTAGTTTTGATTTGACCCAACCTAACCTAACCCAACCTTTTTCCTGAAGAAGGTTGGGTCCAACCGAAACTAGTTGACGTTAGTGTATGTACATAATAAAGTGGTTTAAAACTAAATTTTTTGTTATTTCTTCAATTTTGGCAAAATTACTTTCTAGTCACATATTATATAAATAACAAGAACAATACTTTGTTCAAAACCACTATTTATTGATACATCAACATGTTTCGATACCTTTGGTATCTTCTTCGGGAAACAATGTATACTAAAATTAAAAACAAAACTTAAAAAGTATAAGTGATGAAGTAACTTATTAGTAACTACTGTGAAAACAAATTAGTTACCCACCACTTATACTTTTATAGTTTTGTTTTTATCTATGCTTATATTTTTATTTTCGTATATAGATTATTTCTTGAAGAAGATACGATAGATATCGAAACATGAATAAATAAAAGTGGTTTTAAACTAATTATTTTTCTTATTATTTATATTAATTATTTAATAATTTAAGTAATTACCTACCTACAGTAGAGTTACACATTTCTGATAACAGAAATGAACTTGTTTGCTTTTTATTAAAAAAATGAACTTTCAGAACAACTCTAAAAATGTAACTGGCGAGCAGCCATGTTGGACAGGAACCAACGGAGAAGATTTTTGTTTGCACCCATGACCCGGGATTATGATGATGATGATAACCTTCAGCACAAAATGCTCACATGTCCACATAATTCGATAAAGTGGTCGCGGTCGTAATAATAAAGGATCATTATTTTCGTAGATGCTTGTTGTTCAGTTGGTGGCATTTTTCATGCAATCCTGGAGTGTGACCGTGGAATATGACCTAAGCCAGCATATTAGGAGTCAACTCTGTGTAACTGTGCGGTATTTACATTCTCACAGATGATGACAGTCTTTCCATAAAGTACTCAATGGACTCAATGATTTTGATCTGGATATTTATGTGATCTGATGATGATCTGGATGTTTTGAACACTAAGCAATTATTTTTAGTACTAACCACGTTTCGAGAGAATCAAATAATATTTTTGGGTAGAAATAGAATAACTTGATAAATGATTTCGAAGTCGTACATAGATTGACTAGCTTAAAAACCGATGCGAAGGTTTTTACGTTTTTACATAGATAATTTTGTTGCATTCTATTTTTTATTTTTACGTTTTTACATAGATAATTTTGTTGCATTCTATGAGCTGTTCTGCCGTTAGATGACTGCAATAAAATATAATACCCACGCAATTAATCTAGGTTATAAGGGAGCGTGGGGGAATTAGAATATTTAAAAATAGTAACAGATTGTTTAAACTATTAATTATTATGACTTGAAATGAGTTCTTTGGTTATATAGCTATAATATTATTGTAATTAAAACTTAAAAAATTAAATGTATGTTTACAAAAAAAAACTCTTTCTAAAAAACACATTTGGATCCAATTAGCTAACATGTCGGGTAATGGGAGCCATTATTCTAATTATAAACATCTTACAATTACTTTGGTTTAATAATTACAATTAAATGGTAAATATGCACTAAAGTAACAAATATTTTAAGAACAAAAATAATAGCACTAAAACATTTGAAAAAGTCAACACATTTTAGGGATCTAAGCAAAAAACATCAATATAATCTTTCGGGTCGTCACAACCCGAGGACTCAGAATGAAGCCAGTTAGCCCAGTCTCTGCAATGATACCTTAGTTCATAGCTTTTTCCAAATTATGGACTCATTATTTTCATCCGAGTACTTAGACTCATCATCAAAAATCGCAGCTTCATCAAGAGAAGTCTCGTTAGTCGATCGATCATCCTGGAGTAAGCTCCTAGTAGCTTCTAGTAGCTTTATTTAATTTATATTCATTTTTTTTATATTCTTGATCTTTGGATCTATTGAATCCATAAGAAATATTTCTCTCGTTTTAAAGTCAGATATTCCCTTTTCCAAAAAAAGCGACTTACAAAAATCCATGTACATATAAATATTATCATGCACAAATATGCTCTGTTAAACAATTCAACAATTTCATAAATAGTTATTTGGACTAAATTTCGTGACTTGAAATACAAATCACACTTCTTGCAATATATACTGACTTGAGTTGTCCAAAGAGTGAGTGGGGTAATGGGAGCCAGCCACCTAGGTTCCAATTACTCTAAACTCCACCACTTTGAAGGTATTAAAAACATATTGCTACGGAATTATCATCAAATATAATATAATAAGTAAAATTTAACTACTTAAAGTGATGCCAAAAATCGTAAATTTAAGTGCCGAGCGTAAAACACACTTTCACTCGAGACGCGTATATGCAGCCAAGCAGCCGGCGGCAATCGACCGATTTAGTCGGATATTGACGAAGACATTTGAGTTGTTTCCGATTAATTTGAGCGTTATTAAGTACATTTTTGTAGTAACTACCATTACTCGCCGGCTCCCATAATCCTTCGATCTTCTATGTTTCAAGGGAATCGCGACGTTTGGCAATCGAATTATCGAATCGTTATTACCGAATTATCGATTGTTAAGTTACGAGCGAAACTTGTAAAGGACAAAGAAAGTGCGCTTAAAGCAGCGAATAAGCGAAGAAGCATCTTAGTTATACATAGTGTGTGAAAAAACTGTGCATGATTCGTTCATTTAAATAATATAAAAGAAAATAACACAAATCGTATATTTTACCAATCATTCACTAATCAGTTATTCATCCTGTATGACCAAACCACCTAAAAAACCCTTTATAAATCCTATTCAGTTCATTACAATCAGTTCGGTATTAAGATAGGTAAGATTCAGAATTATAATCTGTCGCTAGGTAGCACGGATATCTCGGGAATTTTATATTACGTAAGTAAGAATGGAGGCACTTCTCTGGTGATAGCTCTAAGATCTGCAGGATGCCGAGAAAAGTAGAGAAGCATAGTTAAGAGGGTGGGAGTTCATGGAGATCACGAGCCGTAGTCATGAGGAACCGACTTGGATGATAATGAATTAAGAACATATTTTATTGAATACATATTTGTTTGCTTTAATTTGGTTATGTTGTTTAATTGGTTAAGGTGATTCTGTGATAGATGACACTTCCCTTTTTTATTATTTCAACATTGAAAAATAAGTTTCTAGCCGTGGCTGCGCAGCGGTCAACATTGGCCGCAAAGCAGTCACTAATTGGCAAATGCAATCGGTCAAGCTGATTGCTTTCTACTACTATACCTGTAATCTGTATTTCAGAATAACTTTTATTTATTAACAAAAAAAATAAATAAAATTAATGGTTTTTAAATGTCATTCAATTAACGCGTACTTGGTCAATTAGGGATTTAGTCCACTAGTGGGTTAAAGTACTTCGGGTTTTATTTTGGTACTAAAAAGGATGAAAAAAATACACGGGACTAGTGTAAGATAATTGGTCTCAGGGGCATCTTCCGCCCGCTGGTGGAGACAGGGTAATCTGCTTTTAACTAGGGAAGGATATCCTTTTTAAATAACCATTGCAAGGAATCCCAGGACATTCCACGCCTCGGATATGTAAGACATCTCGAATTGGAAATTCTGGTAAATGGCCGTATCTAATGCTGCCAGGAATCTGGTAATAAGAATTTGGTTCGCAACGAGTAAATTACTTTTTCATAGATTGATGTGTGCTTTCGTTTTTATAATCACCTTTCGACCCCTCCTAGGTAAAGAAAGTATTGTACGCAATCATTTTATAATCACCTTTCGACCCCTCCTAGGTAAAGAAAGTATTGTACGCAATCGTTTTATAATCACCTTTCGACCCCTCCTAGGTAAAGAAAGTATTGTACGCAATCATTTTAATCATTCTTGTATTTCACATGTATTTAATACATATTTACGTGGTAGATTTAAACAATATATTTATTGTATTTTATTATGTATTAGTATCTACACATAATATTAAAAAATAGCCATTTAAAAATGTATCAAATACGTGCAAAATACTAGAATGATTAAAAATATTTTTTTTTTACTTACGATAATTTACGTAGAAGTCGGTTGCTAGATTATTTATTTAGATTTAGTGTATTATGGAGATTTTTCTAGCAATAACTAAATATTGAGACCAACGTTTTAACGTGGTAGTTCTATTGACGATGCCTATGAAAGAAGTGAATTATCCTTCAATGTCATTCACGGATAAATAACTATCACTGTGTTGCCTAGGCAGTTTCTTTGGGGAGATGTTTTCAAGAACGCCGATTAACTAAGAAAATTACCCAATGTAAACTTCTACGAAAACGTATTTGTATTTATACAATTATACAGAATGAGCCAAAAGATTACCGATTCAAAATCAGATTTCTTTCTGTTTTTTTATTTATCTTTTCACAATATTTTACATAGATTCGAGTAGTACGGATTTTTTTTACTTATACATTTTTACCAGCCTATTCATCTTCGGAAATGAAAAATTTAAGTACATGTAAAAAAAAAATGGTCTAAAATATTACGTAAAAGATAAATATATAAATAAATAAAATGTATATATTTTTTTGCTTATTATTTATGCGAACACACCTCACAAAATTATTCCATTATTGAAAATCATGTCAAGTAACCTTAAATATTCAGATTTTATTTTTAAAAATTAAAATAAGGATTAATAATTTTTATGATGTCATTTTCATAAAAAAAATTCACCTCCCAGGCGCTTTACACAAACTATTTATAGTTCTACGCCATCTTTGTATTTAAAATTGTTATTTTAACTTATACAAATGACGACCGATACACTGTAGGTTTCTTATTGTGATGACTTTTGAAGAATCACCGAATTTCCTTGGGGTTCTATCCTCTCCTTTCTGACTATTTAGATCCCAATTCATAAAACATAAAACTCAGTATGTCCGGGTAACAATTAAGTTTATTACAGCAAATATTACAGTAATTATAAATTATACAGTTCAGACATAGACTAGTTATTTAGGTGAAGCTGTGATGGAAGAGAGCCCGTTCCCCCAAAGACGGCCTCTTATAATGTTCATTCCCCACTACTCATCTACTCACTTTCATGACACACACACACACTTACACACACACACATACACATACATGTAAGTGATAGTTCTCACACTTATGACTGAGAGTTCCATGCTTTTGGGCCTAGCTAATGGCCAATATCTTATATTATATTTTTTTTTGTAAAAGTAAAATTTGTAACTCTAATATCACAATTCTTTTGGGAACTTGTAATTATGTGCTTCATTAAAAAATAAATACAATTATTATACGCAGGTTGTACATGATTAAAATGTTGAGTGTGGCATAAAAATAGATACATATGGGAATATAACAATCGTGTAACCCACGTAATAATATTTTAATAACATGTGTTCTCACACCAACACGATTTCGCACGTGGAGAACAGCTGCTTGTAGGTTAATTAATACAAGCATTTTATACGAAGCTGTAATACCAGAAAAGAAAAATAATTGGAAACAAGAACGTTTTTTCACAAATTGGATAATAACATAAATGAAAAAAATAAGAGCTAACTAACTCACCACCATTCCATTTCTGTAGTGGGGCAGACAGTTTACCACAGTCGTCTATCCTGCTCTATGCAACTCTCGCTTCATCTACATTTATACATATTCTTGTGCAAGCTCGATTGTTGAAGCTTCTGAAATACTATGTAATTTATTTGGTTATGCCTGGTATTTTGTCCTCTATTTATGATGCCATCAACACTCACTCACACTTTTATTCCATCCTCTTCTCATTTGTCCATATGACCAAATCACCTAAGATACCATTTCTTAATCTGTTTCTTAATTCTGCTCATATGCTAAGATTAGAGTTACGTGTACTTCCATTTCTTTATTATTTACTCAATTGTAAATGAATTAACCACAAACAGGTACTGTAACAATATAGCATGTGATTATTATAATTATACGAATAAGGCATTTGATTATACAATTATATAGGACA
This sequence comes from Eubasilissa regina, assembly GCA_022840565.1. NCBI lineage: Eukaryota > Metazoa > Arthropoda > Insecta > Trichoptera > Phryganeidae > Eubasilissa > Eubasilissa regina. The sequence continues at coordinate 2,160,143 of JAINEB010000025.1, read as the reverse complement.
ATCCTTTTTCTTTTAAACTTATACATATATAATATTTACAACATTTATATATATATATATATCTCATCAAGTACCTACTGAGACATCGCAAGATAGGATCATATGGAGGCAAGATAGGGTCATATGAGACTTTGTGCCCTAGCACTAACAAAATAACTAACAAAAACTACTAACGATAACAACTAGATTGTTTGATCTAGCGGTAAGATGCTTGGCTTCTAATAGTGGTAGGTAAGATCAGTGAATTATTTCTCGTACTGGAATATCAGAATTAATTTGAAATGAATTCTTGAATTGAATATAAAATCAAAATGTAAAAATACGACAATGAAGTTATTACGTCATCCGCAATCGCCGATAGCTCTGTTCATACTATTGTACCAGTATGTGTCAAACACTTGTCCTGACCAGTAGCAACTGGATACATGACGCGTTATTGTCTCCAGTGAATATATTTGGAAAATAAAACACAAATTTTATAACGATTGAAAAGGACTTGTGACGATGATGATCATGATCATATTCTCTCAAAAGTTTTTTATCAAGCCAATTAAATTATAAAAATACGAAATCTTAAATAATAACCATTATTTTTAATTCTTTAACATTACAACAGGTCACGAGGCCCAATAACTGTAGTGAAATACATCGCAAAAACATTACAACAGGTCACGAGGCCCAATAACTGTAGTGAAATACATCGCAAAAACATTACAACAGGTCACGAGGCCCAATAACTGTAGTGAAATACATCGCAAAAACATTACAACAGGTCAAGAGGCCCAATAACTGTAGTGAAATACATCGCAAAAACATTACAACAGGTCACGAGGCCCAATAACTGTAGTGAAATACATCGCAAAAACACCCAGACTTGAGAAAATGACATAGGTAGTAGATATTTCAGAAGTTTTATTTTAAATTTTTTAAATAAACTAAATAAACTAAATAATACATAAATACTAAATTAATGTATTAATTGTAAATATATACATATAAAATCAATTTTGTCGAAAAATATTGTTTTTGCGTCACCGGGATTCGAACCTGGATCTCTATTTCCAATCCGGGGAAGTACACTACCAATTGTGTTATAACGCCAGTAATAAATAATATATTGTAACTAGTAGTAAGTATGTCGCATTTCCCCCGTCTTAGCAAATTATTAGATTTTTTTAGAACTCAGCACTTTTTACCCGTCATTAGGGATTAACATAATTAATTGGTATTGTTATGAAGCAGATCAGTAAAGCAATTTTCATTATTTTAACAATTTGTCAGAAATAATACAACTATTTGTATTGTACTGAGTTTGTGTATTTGGGAAGAATGTTTGATAGAAACGGACTGCAAGGAATAAAGTGAACGGCGCTTTGAATGGAATTATAGCTAATGGAAACTTGTCAACCGAAGCAAGACTATCGGTTCACAATGAAGTCCTGGTACCGGCATTGATGTACGAAAATGAGGCCTGGAGCTGGCAGAAGAGGAAAGAAAATATACAGAATACAGTAGAAATGAAATTACTCAGGCGTATATGTGGCAGATTCATTTATGACAAAGTAAATTATTAACAAATAAAATAATATAAAGCTGATCTTAGTGTAGTGAGTAAGATTCAGAAAGGATCACTTATACTGGAGGATGGTCTTGTTAGAAACCTCAAGAATCGGCGAGCTTCTATGAGAAGATGTATGAATGTGGATGACGCGAGAATTGTGTGTCAGGACAGAAAAGTGTGACGCTCTATCCTCTCTGCCAACCCCCGCGGGGAAACATCATGCTGGTAAGTAATACAACTAGATGCTCTTACATAAAATTTGAGGTAAGTGCATCTATTCGTCCAATTTTCGTAAAATGTTTTCAATATCAGCTGTCCTAAAAGGTTACATTTCGATTTCTAAAGATTTAAATTAGGAAATGGTTAATAATCCTCCTATCAAAGATCCAAGGCATAGCATAATGATTATGATTTATATGTCACACTTACCCCGATTCACCATAGATGTATTCTGTCCTTACCGGGGATTGAATCCGGAGCTCGCGGTACGAGAATGCGGTGTCATACCCACTGGACTACGAGGGCCGCCGTTTTAAAAAATCTTGCGCCAAAGCATACCTTCCAAAACCAATCAAATCAATTAAGAATGAAAATATTATTACATAACAGATATCTATACAATATAGAATAGAAAAAAAACTATTTATTATAAGGTTTCCAATAATTGTTGTGCCATGGGAATCGCACAATAAAGCGTGCAACAACCGATGGAGCGATTGCATAAAAAACCCTGACCTGACTCAAACAAATAACAGGGTTTGTCTAAACGTTTTTTCAATAAATAATGCACAGCCTTGCAATTTGATTTGTTTTTTATTCCCTAAATGTAGACGAAGGGCTCTTCCTGCTTTTGTTATGCCTGTGGACGTAAATGGGCGTTGGGTTTATAGAATTTATTGAATTTGCTGAGCCCTAAGCATTCAGGATACCTTCGAAAAATTATCATGTCTTCAAGTATGCCACCAGTTGAAATAATTTCTGTTAAACGGTATCCACTTTAAAATCATAGCAGTATAATTCAAAAATAATATATTAGTTATTTATTATGTTTAAGTTAAAATATTATTTAAAATACATGCTCTAATTATATTTATTTTACATTATTACATTTTTAAGATAGAAAAATATATTGAAATATCTACGTATTTTTTAAATCACAAGGAAATTTTTTAATTAAAAAGGAATGTGTAGGTCAAAGAGATGCGTTATAATGGTTACAATAATATATTTTTATTATTTTTACGTTAATATAATTACTATAATAAACTAAACTATGTAAAATAGTGCGACTTAGTGAAACATAAGAACAAGGCTTGAACTGGTAGAAAAAATAGGACTTATTCCGACCAAAAATATTCGTTTAATAATATACCAAAACGTTTGTAATTACATATTAATATATACAAAAATACTGAAATTAAATACATACAATATAATACAAAAAAAAAAGTTTTTTCTAGGACATTCTATTATATTATACTAATGGCTTAACCCCAATGATATACCTAAAAATGGGAAACGCTGGCTATTAATGTCAGATAAAGGAAACTTCACGAAAAAGATAATCAAAATAAATAAATGTAAAGCTATCTGCGTTTATTCATTGAACCTTCAATCATCGTAGACGAAAAAATAGCACACTCCAAAAACAGAATACTTGACATATAGCGGTGTAGACAAGAATACACTCTATGATGGGTCTAGTATCTATTACAATAATAGTATAAAATTAATTTGGTCGATTTATAAACATAAAATTTATGGTATCAATTCACACCATCGCACCAAAACAAAATATTCTATAAAGACACAATGTTTTAAATTGTAATTATAACACGAACTTCTCATCACAATATTTAGACAATTATTATAGGCACATTTTTCTACATAAATTATATTGCAATCTGTCTAAAGATAAAGAAGTAATCGGCATTATAGACGTAAATTAACATTCTTATTATGTATATGATATTAAATAAAAAAACGCTGAAAATATCTCTTCTTTATTTATTTTTCTTAAATTTTATAAAATTACTAATATGTTAAAGTACTAATACGCACTGACTTATTCAGCAGTAACGTCAACGTGTTCATTGTATCAATATTATGTTGTATCCTCGATGGCTATTATTTAAATGATGCGGTTGTCCTTTAAATTACCAACAGGTGATCCAGAGTAGGAGAGGTCTGAGATAATTATTAACCTTTTGATTTGATGTTTTTACGTGAAATTATACCGTCACAAATGAAGCGTGGGTTTGTCGGTGTTATTAAAATAATAAAATGTTTGGACGTTTCTTTTGGATACACGTCATGAGTAAAATGGTCATTGCCCGCGGCGGGCATTGATGCCAGGTAACGAACACTCTAACATTCTGGCCGAGCGCTCGGAGTTAAAATATCCGATTATTTAAAGAGCATCGCTCAGTCGACCATCTTAAAGGTTTCACCATTTTCGTAAAGTACCGTACTGCATACATTTTTTTTGTAAGATCTTCAAACACTGAAGGCGGTAGTATTAAATTTATATAGTACTATTTTGGACACAAAATTCTCAGTAATTATGTTATGGATTTTCTAAATTCCTCACTATTAATGATTGGATGCTGTGCACATCTTTATAGAATGTGCGTTTTAAACAAAATCGATTAATTATTGGGGATAATAATTACCAATTCGATATTATTGTTCTGCCTCAGTAATTATTCCATTACGTAATAGTCAGAAGCTGAGTAGATGAGTCCGATAAATGCTTTGATTTATCAAATGCCTCTCGCACGATTACAAGTGGCAGCTATTCTTGATAGAAGAAATAAGGCTTTTGTTTGATTTATACGCGCAACTATCTACCCACGTGAACATTTTTTCTTTATTTTTCCGGTTTCTACTTAATACTAATCAAGTAATTACTTGTAACACATATAATACATACTATGATTTGTATTCATTGAAACAGTATACACGTACGCTGGACGACTGTATTCATTATTATAAAGCATATGAAAAACGTTTAACAGGGAATTAATGACTACATGTTGTAACCTTTATTTTTAATTGTGAATGCCAATTAATTCGATTAATTCGTAAATCCCAAAAATTCCATCTCCGATTTATAAAGAAAAGGTAGTGCTGTTGTAGTTTGTTGTTGTGATAAAACCCTAAACTCTTATATTTTCATGCACGTTCATAGATTATTGAAGCTGCTTACAGGGCTATTTTCCAATATCTGGTTTATTTGATTTTGCCAGGTATTGGTCCCTTCTGTCCCTGTTGCTAAATAATATAACCACAACGAATCATCTTGGGGACCTACCTAATTGTATTGATTCAATTACAACAATATCTACATTCGATTCCCTTATTAAATGGATAAGTTTTAGTTTGTTAAGCAATAGGTATAACTTTAAAAAAGGCAGTCGCAAGAGTCGGGCAGAAGTATTTTCAACAGAAAAATTGTTTGTTAACTGACTCAATATTCCGCTAAATAAATATCTAGACGGGTGGCATTTAATATCTGTGTTGTATTTAATTTTGTTAATATCACCGATGTTTCAAAAAATGGGTAATATAATAAAAATAATGATATAATATTATGATGATGAAATAATGATATATATTACACAGTAATATTATTCGGGAGCGTCAGGATGCCGGGGCTAGGTTAACGTTTTGGATTTCATTTTATCCTACTGATTTGACATGTAATTTAAAAATCTGGACCAAAGTTTTTTCACAATAACGAAAGGGTTGAAGAATTAATAAAAATGAATACTCACTAATTATAAAACATATATATATATATATATATATATATATTAAAAAGTTTACATTAAATAGGTCCAATACTAAATATTAATTAATAAAGATTTACTTATTGTTTAAATACAAACAATTGTTATTAATTATGTTTAACCTAAGCTCGAAGCGCTCAGTATACGAGTATACTCGCGGAGTGCAAACTAGATGTCTACAAAATATTTAAAATTGACTGACAATTTTTTATTATACCTTTTATTTAAAGTTAACTAAATTATCATATTATATTTAACTCAATATGATTATATATATATATATATATATATATATATATATATATATATATATTAAACATAAAAATGAGGTACATAAAATAAAATCGTATTTCATGAAATTTAATATAAAAATTTGTTTGCCAAAAAAGGTTGAAACTATAACACTTTCCCTAATACTGATGATTCCTCTTCTATTCACTGTCTGATTGCAGACATCAACAGCCAGTCGCGTCTGCGACAATGTGACATCAATATAAAAGTCTGGGAACGTAAGGATATCGTTCGGCACAAACTTTGAAATATGATTTCTACCCTTAGGAAAAAAAGCCGCCTGTCTTCGTACACGTGTTATTTGTCGACAGGAAACTAGTAAGGACGAGAGAGGAATATTTATGATGTATGAGAAGAAAATGTGTTTCGAATCATAATGCCCTCGACAAGGTGTCATCTATCTAACTCCATGAAAAGTGATCCGAGAAATTGGGTCGGATTAGTTTGTTCTGGGAATTGAAACTTTTGGGATTTATTTGGGGGATGTCGGAACTAATGTTGTTTCAGATTGTTTCAGATTGGACCGCGGATGCTGGAATCAATCAGGGAAGCTTGTCTAAGCCCATTTCATGTTCCTCTAAAAACGATAACTAACGATAGAAGTTTGAGTCTTGAGAACTGATTTAAAAATAGTAAGATATGTACCAGTCTCGATACAAATGAAAACAAACAACCGCAATATATTATTTTTATAATGATGTTGATAAGTTAAGTTTTTAAGAACATCATATTGCCAAAAAAAAATTATGTTTGTTTAAGAATTATAAATTCATAAAAAATAGAAATTTGTAAACATTATATATAATGTACAAATGTAACCAAACTTAAACAGCGATATTAAAAGTGTAAAAAAATATAAATGATTTTTAAAATATATTTTTTACGTAAACCAGTGTCAACTTTTAACCTTTTTTAGCCGTGACCCAGATTGAGGTAATAGTTTTGATTTCGCGACCCAACAAAAGATAAATAAAATAACATTAATAGTCGCCACAATTTCTTCTCGGAATTTCGAATAGTCAAAGTTTGCGCGAATTCTAAGTATCGAGAAGTTGTTACTTTCTTACTTTGTTAAAAGGCTTAAGAAATTTTTTCTACAATTATATGTAACGTCACGTTTCGCATGTTATTATCTAAAAAATATTGTTTTTGTTGAGAATATTTAGCGATTCACTAAATATGCCAATCGACCTTATTTTGAGTCACGGCCCATAGGTTAAGAACCCCTGACCTATGCGAATCCACGTAAGAATGGAGAGAGGTCCATATCATCCGTGGTATAGTCGATGTGTGAGAAATTTTCAAATTCCACAGGGTTGTAAGGAATAAAAAACAGCCCACCGTACACACGAATGACAGACGTGTTTGATAGCTTTACGAGTGTTCGTCTATTTAAATATATATCTTGTTATATACTAAAATAATAATAATAACGTTCAATTCAGATAACACGTCGCATCACATTGTAATGGTGTTGAAGATCTTGCAGAATTTTAACAATGTCTGACGCCGTTTTTTGCTGCGCTCACCCCACATTTGGGCAATATATAACGTGGATATTAAGGAGAGTTAAACGAGGAATGGGAGGGACATCCGAGGGCGGAAACTGAGATTAACAAACCATTAAATAAGTGACTGGAGAACTAAGATGATTAAGGCCTGGTCCAGACATCAGTGAGGGAGAAACGATAAACCCGCGCAAAAAGTCTCCCTTAATTACGACATTTGAAGAGCTTTCTCGATTAAAAGAAAACGAATTTTTGCTTTGTTTCATATTTAACACACATTATTTTTATTTTATATTTGTACGAATACAGGAAGAGGTGGCGTCATGGAAAATAGATTAAGAGTCTTAAATAAATTATCGTTTAACTATATTATACTCTTTGATTATGCGACACAAATGTTGTAACGGTAAATTTGAATAATATAGTGACTGAAGATTATTGTGTAATGATTTTAATATTCAGTGAACAAATCTGAACAGCCACGCTTGTTCCTTGATCTTACACATCATCTTCTTTTACATAGTCGATTTTATTTTGTCATAAAGTGGAGGCTATGTGAAGTTTATTTATTTTTAAAAGGCGATCGCTTTAAATTTTATTGTTTATGAAATGTTTGTCAAGGGTATTTTTATTTCTCCTAAGGATCATCGAATTATTACCTGAAAATAGCCTAGTTACATTAACTAATTAGATTTAACCCATAAAAGTCAGATTGTAACTCCTCGAGATATCTGCATCTTTACATTTAGTTTTCTCTCACACAGCTATAGCCCCGATAGAAGATTACCCTATCACTGTCTTAATATCCATCTTATGTCACCGTCTCATAATTCTACATACTTTTTTCTACACTCTTTCTCACATAATTTCTTAACGTGTGTTCTGAGCGTGTCTTGGGATGATATTTAATATCCTGAAATATCATCTATATACTTGTATAAAATAAACAAACTTTTAAAACAATTTTGTAGGACTATAAATTATATATACATAATACATAGTACTTTCTTTCAATCATATAATCTCTGTGGTCTCGGATTAGGGGATGATGAATAATGAATTATTCTAATAGGATAGAGGCTTACAAAAATAATTTCTATTTAGGGTTCAGGGATTACTCGTAGGGCTCGAGGCATGAATATTGATTATAAATAATGTTTGTGGGTGCATTTGTCTCAACTGCATATCGGCTGTTCCTTTGGTGGCCATAACTCAGGAAGCACACCGACGTAATGTATTCCAAGCTACTAAAGACGGTGCTGTGTTTTTTCACTCGAATAAGGCCACAGTATAATATGGCAGGAATAATGGATAGTAAATGCTATCGGATAATTTATTACATCGTACTTCTGGTAACGTAATCAAAATATGATTTAAATCAATTGTTTTGTATTTTTGTGAAAAGTGACTGATTTATTTTAATGGAATGATGTGTTGTTAGGACATCTACCTGAGGTACCAAAATTCTTTTGCTTCTTGTGCATACCATAGTTACGCAAAATTTAGATTTCTCAGAGTACTGGTTGCATTCTACATCTCACTGGTTCTGAACAAAACTATTTGACTACAAATTAAATGTATCAATTAGAAAAATATACAGATAAAATCAATTTATCGAAAAATATTTGTTTGGTTCCTGGTTCGAGTCCGGGTGGCAACAAAAATATTTTTTCGATAATTTGATTTTTTCTGTATATCTTTATTATTGATACATTTAATTTGTATTCAAATATCACAGAACTGTATTCTGCAACTTCACATTAATAATATGATCTCCTTAATAAAAATATTTTTATACTTTATTAATTATAATATTATTAATATACTTTAACTTAGCTGATTGCCAGATATCTACCCTATTTATTATATATTCTTTCTCCCCCTTAGAGCATCTTAGCAGATTAAAATCGATCGTGCAGCATCCAGGAGGGATCTAATGAATATCAGATAATTTGTGTTCTTACTAATACTTATATAATATAAATTACAGCTGTACATGTCCAAGGAAAAAATAATATGTGGTTTTTGTCTAATTAAATCAAATGCAAAATACACGGACGCGGATAAAATTAAAATCTTGTTTTGGGTAAATCTGTAAAGGGCTGGTTCTTGTCGCAGGCGATGTTTGGAACCATTCAGTCAGTGACACAAACTGACACTTTATTTTTAAGGAGAACGCATTTTGGTTGTGAAGTTACATTTTCAGAACATGGGTTTGTGATATTTTAATACAAATTAAATTAATAAACTACAATGGACAACCGACAGGGGAAAAAAGTGTTGAAGTAGAGACCACGAACGGAAGCAAGAAGTGTAGGTCGCCCACCAGTCGTCAGCTGGATGGTCCGACATAAGGCTAGAAATCGAGAGAAGTTAAAGAGTAATGGTAAAACAAATGTAACAGAAAGTAAAAAAATTGATGTTTAAAATAATATTTCAATGAGAATTATTTGGATACGTTTTCACGTTTGTTTATCTAGAACAACAGGCCAATTGACGCAATCTACTCCAATTGAGTCGGTGAAATCGACCGAAATACGTTAGCTACGTGCGGTGAGTCAATGTTTGCAATCGATCATTTTAGATAAACAACAGTTTTTATTCTCTCTTGAACATTTTGAAAATTGAAGGTAACTCCAATTGGCCAAAATGCCGTGTTGGATATGTGCTAGGAAGGTTTAACCAATTTTTTTTCTTCTAACAACATTATTAAAATAAAATTACAGTAATATTTTCCTTTTCAAGTTCTTCTCGATATTATTATTTTTTCAAAGTATACTAAGGAGAGCGGCACAGCTGCGAATTGTCTTCGGACCTTTTTAAAAGACATATTCATGTGGAAAAAAACGTATTAAGAAGAGACTTAGAAAGTGGAGTTACAGTTGGCGACAAAAAGCCTACCAACCTTTTATTTGATACTGTATTGATTGCTGCCAATAAAGACGATATCGAGGAATTTATACCTCAATATAATTAAATTCCTTCTTTTCTTACAGCGTTTATTCCTAATATTATCCAATAAAATTATTTAACATACGTATAGCCAGGTACAAGATTTCAGTAAATTACCAATGATATATAACATAATAATATTTAGTAGAATTATTTTAATTATATTGTAAAAATAAATAATTAACTTGATAATTGATTGTTTATTTATTATAGTGTGTTTGAGTGATTACGTTAGTAGTAGTTAAGGAAAAGAGCTTGATTTTTTTTAAATACATAAAATTAGAATGGAATTCAAAATATAAATGAGAACGAAAATAGATTTCTGGCAACAGATCAAATTTAAAAAAATAAATAACAATACCTACACTGTTACATGTGATTATTGCAGTGTAAACGGTGCTACTTAAAAATGACGGTCTTATACGTGGCACACTGCAAGAAAGCACCAGTCTATTATGACGATTGATATAACACGGAACTATTGTTAAATACTTTTTACGTAACTATTTTCATATTGCTTACTGTTAATGGGCGTTTTTTATTCTCAGCGTGTTTGGGTCATTATTGTTGTATGACCCGTGGCGGTTAAACCGGGATACTGGAGTATTTCCGTCATCCGCATTCATGCGGGTTCCTCCGCGATAGCGTAATGCAAGAGTCTCAGTGCATGTAAAAGTGCAAAGTGAGGTGCTTACGAATGATAATAATAAGCTAGAAAAATAATAGCAGCTTAACGTTTCATATTTTCTTGCAAGATTCCGATAAGAACGCAATATTTTTAATATGATATTAATGATGCAGGCTGATATATATATGTGTTTTTGCACATTCGAAGAAACATAAATGAATGAAATTTATTTAATACAAATTAAATGTATCAATTAGAAAGATAAACTGATATCAATTTGTCGAAAAAATATTTTTGTTGTCACTCGGAACCCTTCCTATCCGAGAAAGTGCGCTGACCTATTACACCACGGTACCATAGTAAGATAAATGATAATCCGGGCGGCAACAAATTTTTTTTTCGATATTTATCGATATTTTATCTTTCTAATTGATACATTTAATTTGTATTAAAAATATCACCGAACTATGTTCTGAAAAACTACAACTTCACAATAATGGTGTGTTCTTCTTAAAAATAATTATTTATTACTAGACTTTATTGACATACGTTTTTGTTGTAACAAAGGTGAACATGTTATAATATAACTTGAGAAACATAAGATACATTTGTATTGCAATTAAGTATTGTATAATACTCGTAGTTTATTGTGTGGGATGAAGTAGACTCCACCTCTGATATATACTGCATTGTCCTGGCTACTTTGCTATGTTAAAGTAGTCAGTTTTTTTGGTGCTGTTATGGTATTATTTAATTCAAGAATGATAAAGATTCGACAGGAATAAAAAAAAAATATACACATATACATATATATATATATATATATATATATATATACCACAACAGCACCAAAAAAACTGACTACTGACAATGCTGTATATATACATATATATATATATATATACAGCATTGTCAGTAGTCAGTTTTTTTGGTGCTGTTGTGGTATATATATATATATATATATATATATATGTATATGTGTATATTTTTTATATATATATATATATATGTGTATATATACAGCATTGTCAGTAGTCAGTTTTTTTATATAATTATACTATTAGTGTGGGATTTGAACTTTAAATTGATTGTATTCCGCTAACCTCAATTTCTAAAAAGATAAACTGAACAAATAAGAGTTTGCTTGTAAAGGGAAACGGATCGAGTTATCTTGATTCTGACTGAGATCTGGTTTATCTACTCTTCTAACGGTCACAAATATAAATTACTGTACGAAGAAAGGAAGGAGATAAATATAGACAATATACATTTAAAAACTACGTATATTATTTCAGCTTTTATAAGACATATACATATATACACACATAGACACACACACACACGCACGCACGCACGCACGCACGCATGCACGCACGCACGCACGCACGCACGCACGCGCGCACGCACGCGCGCGCACGCAAACGCACACGCACACGCACACGCACACGCACACGCACACGCACACGCACACGCACACGCACACGCACACGCACACGCACACGCACACGCACACGCACACGCACACGCACACGCACACGCACACGCACACGCACACGCACACGCACACGCACACGCACACGCACACGCACACGCACACGCACACGCACACGCACACGCACACGCACACGCACACGCACACGCACACGCACACGCACACGCACACGCACACGCACACGCACACGCACACGCACACGCACACGCACACGCACACGCACACGCACACGCACACGCACACGCACACGCACACGCACACGCACACGCATACGCACACGCACACGCACACGCGCACACAGTTCATCAATTAGGACATGATGAGATCTGACGATTTTTTTACGAACAAATAAAAACATATTACTGTAATGTTCTCATATATTTATTTCATTGTTTATAAATACCTTAAAATATGGAAAAATTAATGTATTTATTGATATTTTTTAATAATTTTATAATTCATATACGTTTCTAATAAGAGTCAATAAATACATTTCTAGTTGGACAGTGGATATATAGCTTTTGAATGTCATTTTACTGTTTTTTCCAGACCTTAATGATCTTTAGGATCTACCCGTAAATACAATAAATACAATAACTAAACCAAAATCAGGAGCAATAAGATATAAATAATTTTTAGATTAAAAAGTTTTTTTCATTAACTTTTTCCTAAATATTTGTTAACAACAAATAAAGTGTAATAATTATAATTTATTATAAATTTTATTAAATTAAATTCCTAAATGAGGCAAATGTTTTCCTTTCACTAGATTAACACCTGTGTCAAGATAAACTCTGTGAACATTAATGTACAGAAATTATACATCAGACTAATTATTACTACTTAGTCTGACGTATTATACTTTGGTATATAATGTCTAGAGTCTAGACAATATTTATCAAGGCCTAATATTATATAGACGTTTATACATATATTTGATATGCGTGTTTATTTTAATTTCATTTTAAATAAATTAAAAACGAGAATTGAAATGTATGAGTGTTACATCTTATAATGATTATTTATTTTAAATTTCTAATAGAAGTATCATTATTGTAGCGTGTAACGTTTAATGTAAGGCGTGCCATTAATTATAAGGATAATAATTAAATATTTTTTTTGCATCACTATAAGTGCACAGCATGAATTGAAATATGGTAGATGACGTAACGAAGTAAAATGGATGAGTGCGTGCGCCTCGGGCCTCCCGTCAGGCCGCGGAGCAGCCACCCGACCCGTACGCGTCTACGTACATTTTATATTATTTTTAAATAATAAAAGGAGCCGAGTTTGGGGGGTGTAGACCGCGGCCGAGCGGAGAGGGTAGTCATTAGGAGGGAAGAAGAAACCGAGGAGCGGGAGCGGGGAGAATGGCCCTCGGTAATATCACCCACCGAGAAAACAAAATTATTCATCTCGAGTGAAACTGGTTAGTAATGAAAGAAATGACGTCAGATGCAGGTAGATTGAAATTAGAGTGTGTGTTGTAAGAACAGTGTCTTAAGAAATTATTGTTCTTCTACAACCTCTGGTGAAGTTGTGATTAGCGTTGCTTGCCGGAAAGTAAATAATGTCTCACATGGCCGATGCCAGTAATTATCTTTCAGAAATAGGAATGTCCGCCAAATAATTGACGTTATTTGCTAAATCAGATATAGTTAGAAGAATCGGTAATCGAAGGTGTGTGCACGAGAGAAAATGGCAAAAGTTATGCATGAAGACAGAGGGTTAGGGTTATCGCAATTGAAATAGTTCTCTCAGTCTAAACAGTGTGATGGTAATTAATTAGGTATGATTATCAGCTACCTCAATGATTAATAGGTCATTTCAAAATCCATCTACTAAATCATAAAATAAAGTAGTGTTCAAATACAAACTTGGAATAAATTTGTCCGATGGATGGTTATTTAGTATTCTTATTTCTTAACTTTGTTTTATTAACCACTTAATGAGTTTAACTACATCTACCGGTTTAGAAAAATACCATTTTTTTCTTCAGGATGTCAATACTAACTAAAACATATATATTATTGTTTCTTTAACATTTAAATACACAATTCTATATTTAATTCTTTTAAAATTAGCAATATTAACTTGGTGGTTAAGATTCATATTTTTTAAATTTATTATCTTAGTTTAATAACCACAATTGAGTTTAAAATTTTTTCCTAAAAATTATTCGACTAAATTTGTATTGAGCAGCAATTTGAGTTAGGTACTAAATTTACTTTTTAAATAATTGTTGTTTTTTTAAAAAATTTAAAAATAGATTCTGGATAAATAGAAAAACAATGCTATATTTTTAGTTAGTTTTGACATATCCTGAAGAAGGAAAAGGTGTTTTCCGAAACCGGTAGATGTTTTTTAAACTCAATTGTGGTTATTAAACTAAGATAATAAATAAAAAAAAAATTAAAAAAAAAAAAAAAAAAAAAAAAAAAACTATATTTAATTATTAGTTTTTTTGTGTAGTTTTACTTTATTAGCCATACTCGCCATAATGATACTATAACAAACACGCGAGGAGAAAAGAATTTATATTAAATTAATTAATCTCTCCGTGAATCGTTATAATTAAATCGAAAAAGATCAAACAATTCTGAAAGCACGATGCCCCTGGTCAAGACGTCCACGACACCCTTATGTGTCCGTTCCATAACCATGCAAAGTTTGCTTTCTATTTAAATTTTAGATGTAGTGAAGTGTATTTAATATACCTCTCTCTTCAAGATACCCTCGTCATATGTGGTGTCTCGACTGCAACGCAATCTCAATGTAAAAGATAAACTTCCTACATCAGCGCTGTTTACAACGATGTGACCCATTTGTTCCGCATATTGTATCAAACTATTTGAAGATGGCATAAATTGCAAATACCAAGTTATTTTGGGATTACTCATTAGACTGCGATTAAATATGTTTTAACTCTGCCAATTATTCATAAAAATGATTTAATGTATCAATTGCTTCATTATTTGAAAAATCAAAATATAAGTACATATATCCAATTCAATAGAATATAATATTGACAATTCAATAGAATATAATATTGACCAATTTAACTTTTATTTGTTTTAATACAAAATGTGCATATTATAAAAGTTCTCTACAATTGAAATTATATATTGAGCAATGATAAGTTTAATACAATTATAATTTCGATAATTTTTTTATTTAATCAGAAGTATTTGATATTACTGTATAGAACTGAAACCACGGCACATATATTTTTAACAATATTTGAGTATATCCAAGAATACACAATTTCTGGACTTTTACCTCCAAGGCATTGTTATTAAGATACATATCTCAGAGATGAAGCTATTTATATTATATTATTATTATATTACGTATTAAAGTGATCACTTAAGCCAGCCGAAGACAGGTCATAATTCCAGTAATACCCATACTTCCACACTTCCCATATAATAAAAATAGATTCGTCTCTATGAGATATCTATAATTTGTCTTAATACGTAGTTTTGTTTATAATTTATATGAAACAATATGAGCTACAACAATGAACTCTATATTTTGTTTAATGAGATGAGCGTCTCAAAAGGAGACTTCGGTAGTTGGGCAACGCGAAGAGGATGACTGAACACGAACAATGCTGAACTCAAGGTCAACAGGAGCTTGGTGGAGTGACAATGTTCTCAAAGATACATCTGTCTTAAAAAACCAGGATGGGAGAGTAACGGCGTGTTAAAGATATTGTAGGGATCAGATTTCAAACTCACCGTCATCTCAGCCGGCATCGACGCTAGTGACATATCGCTGCCGGCTGCCGCTAGAGATTTGGCCTGATTCCTCATCGTCAAGCTCTTTTCTGTTTTATCGCTTCGCAACGGCGGTCTTGCCGGCCCACGTGCGCTGAGCGGACTGCCGACTCACTTCGTTTCATTTCATAATACACGGGCACCTTCTGCATCTTCATTCTATCTGTCTTCCTTGTTTTTATCATACTGTCATAATAAACCTCAATACGCCAATCACCACTCTTTCATTTAACCAATGACCTATTCCCTAAAAGACCAATTGAGAAAAACTGCGTATTTCTATTTTGAATATATAATATAATATGTACTCGTAAATCTCAAAATTGACTAATTTTATATTTTGTGCTGTTAATAATGGATGCTTGTTATGATTACTGTATTAAGAAAATGTACCCAAAATTGTCAATACTAACTTAGTCCTTGATTAATAAATAAATTGGTAAATATTTTTACGAGGCTCGTTTTTTAAGTTAGTATCATTACCGGATATTCCCAATGTAGCGCATACGCAATGATTTTCTTCTTCCGTTGACTTACCGCATGCAACGTTAGAAAGATTCAATAGGCTGGCCATATTGTAGTGAGTGGTTGAAATTTTTAAGTCCGTGATTCGTATCTTGAGTGCACGAAACATGAAACCAGCTGACATTCATCGCCAAGTGCGTCTTTTTTCATCCTGATTTGGCGCCAAGTATTTTCATATTTATCTTCATCTGAAGCCGTTCCTTGGTGGCAAGGGTTTTGATAACGATGATGAACTAAAAGACGGAGTACTGATACAGTTTTCATCCAAAGCGGCGTCGTTTTATGACGAAGGTACAAAAATTGATGCCTTATTATGATAAGTATTGTAATAATGGTGGCGACTATGTTGAGAAGCAGTTTAACATGTGCAGCGTTCGAAGAAAGTAGTGTTGTAAAAATATTGATGTGTTTCTTTAAACAAAAATTCCGGTACTTACTTAAAAAACACGCCTCGTATATACATACGCATCTAAAAATAGTCTATTTTTACATACGTATATATAAAGGTAAGTACATTTTGTCCAAATATTTCCCATGTACGCCAATAGTAGGTACCGCAATGATATTCTATCAAATGGGCAAGACGATAAATCAATATAACGAATTTTTTAGTTAGACTTGCTTACACCATTATCTGTACTGTAATCACAATTTATGTTAGGTGTGGGTTGATGATAAATAGAATATCATGTATTGTATAAGTCATGAGTTCTTTTTATACAGACACTTATCGATAAACTTCATCTTTATTCGAAAAAAACTAGGTACCTCGCCTAATCAATACACAAAAAAAAACTTCAAAAAATATTTTAAAATATAATACTTCAAGAAAAATCTCTCCTTAGTATTATACTATAAATGTATATAAGTAATTTAAATGCTTTATAATATCACCTTAAAGTATCAAAGAAGTACAGATTAGTGTTCTGAAAAATTACTTTTAAATTCCTTCACACGTTTAAATTAATTTTAAACGTCTTTAATTAAATTTTGTATTTTATCATTTTGATCTTAAAATATTTTAACCATTTTTAATATGAAAATACGTTTTATTGTGATGTTACAATTTTTGAAAATACATTGAAAACATATATATGAACCCGGAACATTTAAAATTGTCGGGTTTGTATCCCAGTGGTAACTAATTATTTTTTAGATAAATAGATATTTTTTGTATATATTTTTAATTGATTCATCTAATTTGTTTTAAATAATAAAGAACTATGTTTAAAAATTGCAATTTCACAATAAAACGAATTTTCAATAAACTAATAGATATATGTTGTATCAAAGATATTCCAGATGAAATACAAGAGATTGGATTTATCTAGCTTGCATTCCTCGAAAGTTTTTGGGATTCATTGCATAATATTGAATTATCAGTTATTTAAAAATGTACCAATGAATATATCATTTACTACAACTGTCAAATTTTTCGGAAACTTAAATGGTTATAATAGCGAAATTGGTAACGCAGTTCCCCGGAAAGGAAAAGTTCCGGATTTGTACTACGGAGGTAACCAGTTGTATTTTTCGACAAATAGATTTTTCTGTATGAATTTTATGTAACATGTTTTAAATACTTAAACTTCTGTTTAAAAATCTGCATTTCATTTATGTAGCTACCTACTGATTGGGTTGATAACTGAGTGGGTGGAATCTTACCTACGGATCCAAAGATCGAGAACCAATTATTTTAGACAGGTATGAGTTTAGTTGGTTTTAAAAACGTTTATTATTTATTTTTAAAGAGGTATATATTTTTACAATTGGCCACGAAAAATAGAAGGGTTGTTCAGTTCGGCGAAGAATGGTGAGAAGCTAATTATTAATTTATTTGTAATACTATAATATATATGTTTATAAAAACTTCTACATGAAAAAAATAAATAAATGTATGTTATGTATCCTTATATTACACGTATATGCATACATAATATATACGTGGGTTAAAACGGTCACCACACTTGCCCTAATAATAGTTATTGAAACGTTGCCCGAACCGAAAGCCAAGACAAAAAATAACCCACAGAAGAATAAACCATAAAAATAACATTATAAGCATAGATTGTTCAGATGAAAATGAAATAGATTATTTAAAAAATTACCTTTGACTAGAATATTAAAACTGTTGGCGTATTTTTAAATGGCCGAAAGGTTTGCTTGATCAACTAAAATAGTATTTTCGATTAAAACACAAAAGAGATATGTAGGGAAAGATAAGTGTTTATTGTCCATACCCATTCACTGGATGTCACCCTTGTCTATTCAATTCCAAAATAAGGGGGGCAACGGAAAACAAAATACATTAAAAACAATTGACGGACAAACATTGTTTTTAAAGGGGGTAGTTCCAAGAGCAGTTCAAACAAAGGGCTGCAATTTCGTTTCGGAGGCCATTCAAAACAGATAATGAAATAGAAATAATTTGTGTCCGCTTTGTTAATCCTGACTTAAGGACACTTTATTAAGCGGGATTTGTTTATTTTTGGGAAATATTCGTTTTGGTCCTATCTACAGCAAACACTCGAGAGATAACCTGGAAATACAGTCAATTTAAATGCTTATTTAGTACTAAGTAAATTTAAATAATTTAGAATAAATTATTTCTAAACAAGGATAGATTTTTTCTTAATCAAGGGACATTTGTTAATTAAATTGCAATATAAGCATAATAATATACTTTTTCGACTCGATTATGTCTATAAATAAAAGTCAATAATTTTATTTTGCACACGTATACAATTTCATCTGTATAATTAGCGTTGAATTGTGATAGCGTTGAATATTCTTTCTTAATATTTGATTAATTACTATATTATTATTATGTATTCGATCTACAAATATCTCTGTTCTTTTTATGAAAGATGTTGAAAAATACATTTTAGAGTCACTCTTTGAAGTCGAATCATTGAGCATTTGACTTGGTTCTCTTCACAATTCATATCTTCACCCAGCTGTTCTTCTTATATGATTATACCCCAATTTTGCAGTCAGTCCACAGCCTCTAGAGAAAGTGGACGATCAATGACAATGTTATCTATGATTTGTCTGTTTGCGTTGGAAATATGCATAGCACTGCTGGCCGCTCCATAACCTATTTATGGTACACCGCCCTACTATTTAGGTACGGATTAATAAATATGGATATTCTCATCATATCCTTTCTGTGAATATTTCTTTCTCGCGAATATTTAACGTACATAATTTAATTTATATTTTAATTATATTATAATATTTTGTGAAGCAAACTGAAGCTTAATTAGTTTACTAGGTGTTCGCGATATTACTACCCCTGTCAAACTATTCGGACCATTCAAAATGAGTATTCTCTTTCGAGTTTAATTGAGGGGACACCCAAAAAGTGTTGTTTAATGGCCGTAATAGCTATCACCCTATATTGCCATTACTCAAGCTGGTATTTCAATAGCGTCACCATCCCTTATTCGCAGTCCAGTGAAGAGCGCCGGCGCAGACAAGGTGAGGTGAGCCAGCTTTATATAATGCACTCATTAGAGAAGCTACAAAAATATAATAACTCATGAAACATTCATTACATAATTCTATTATATCATATTAAATAAATGAGTCTAGAAAGATAATTAATTTAATGGACATTTGTCATATTTCAGATATATTTTAATACAAATACTCCATATCGGAGGTCTCATGATGCAACGTTCGGAAAATTTCTATATTTCACTTTCTTTACTCATAATTAGTCTCCGAAACCACCATTAGATGAAAATTATTTTTTTAAATACATATATTTATAGTCAAACTAGTATTTTTAATCAACCAGATCTGTCACTACGTTTCGAAATGGTGGTTATAAAAAATATTAAAAATTAGTTACTTCGTTAAAATTGGTCATGGAGAAAAAAGTTTAAAAATGCAGAGTACCTACAGAGTACCATAAAACGGGAGACATTTTTTCCTTTTTCAGACAGACGAAATCTCTCTGTAATATTTTTGATTATGTCCAAATCTTTGCAGAAATCAATTACTGGGATTTATAACTTATATTTGGACATACTCAAAAATATTGTAAAATATACTGGTCTAAATATGAAGTAAAAAATTAAAAAATACAGCCTTTTCAGACGTATTCTAATTTATATGTAAATAATTCGAATGAATTTCATGTATAGGATATAGCCTCATACTTCAGAAAAAAAAAATAGTCAGCTTCAGCGACATCTATACTATACATGATAATGAATATCAAATTTAAAAAAAATTCATAGATGGCGACAGCATAGTTGGTAATAAATAATTGAAATGTTCCAACCATGTGGTAGCATGGATAAATTGGTGAACGTTACATTGTGTAAAGTGATCATTTAAGCCAGCCGATGACAGGTCGTAAGCCCTGTGATGCCCAAGACTTCCATACTTCTCATGTAAAAATAAAAGCTTCGTCTCTGTGAGACATCTATATCTTGAAATCATCTGATGCTTATGATCGATGCTTAAGATTTTTTATATCTCAACAAAATATGAGACTGTTCAAGTAGATCTGGCAAAGAACCAGAATGGTTCATAAAATGACTTGAGAGTTAATTGGAAGATGTGTGATTGTGGAAGGTGCAGTTTTGATATTGCCATGATAAATTAAAGGTTGCATTTAAATTTAATCGTCAATTATTTCAGATTTCCCACCCACCGTACCTCTGACGTGTGACCCTTTCTTTTGGATGTCGGTAACATTCGCTGCCGCGGGTACAAACTCGATACGGGTAGCTAAGGGATTACCTGAGTACATATTATTAATGGAGCGAGCAGATGGACAATTTATGATGTTCCCTTATTTATTTTGTTCATCAAAACGTAAATTTATATCGGGAATATTAACCGTCATTACATTTGACAAACAATTACAAATTGATGTTTTTTTAAAGCAATGCACCGGAACAGCTGTTAATAAATCATGAGAGTGAACAGCTGTACGACTATTGATACAAAAACAATGGTTTTTACCTTTTTAAATTACATGATTACCAAAAATGTATTATTAATGAACACTCCATGTACTTTTCAAAGTCATTCCAGGTCAGGATTAATAATATTGTGAGACTCCCCGAAATATTTGCAAAATAAACCATGGCCAATATACTCGTATAATGTTATGTTAGCTTGTTCTTCAAAAAACAAAGAATCCGCAAAAACTGCTACTAATGCTAAGAGAATGTGCATCTACGGCTGTCTTATTAAACGCGTTTAAAAGCGAATAATCTTCTGAGCAATGCTAATAAAATGTTAATAAACTGTTTTTAGTGCAAGTTTGTTGAATTAAAATATAATTCTAGCGATTGTGGAAAAAATATTAATTAATTAATAATTGATGATTCTTATTAAATAAAATCACCAATTTTAAAATTTGTAAAAGGTTTTAACTGATATTATTTTAAACTTTGCTTTTAACCACTTTTATGAGTTAAATTTAATACATCAACCGGTTTCGGAAAATACCATTTCCTTCATCAGGATGTCAAATAAATAAACTAAAACCAATTTTAAATTATTTTAATATTTTTAAGTCGTATTAAAAAACATCATTATTTTAAAAATAAATCTACTACCTAACTTTTTAAATTTAAATTAAATAAAAACCACAATATAAGGTTTTAATATTTTATGATAACTTGACTCTTTATTAATAAGGCACGACTTATATTAATTCTTAAGTAACTAGACATACCCTAAGTTAAAATTTTCGAACGAGAATAATATGATAGTACGTGTTTTCTGTACTCTTCTATGGAATGGAATCGCAAACACTCACTGAAACAATATTAAAGCGACTTGGAAATATTTGAGATGTGAATCAGTAGAAGACTACTAAAAATAAGCTGGGCTGATATGTAGTTGTAAACGTAAAAATGATAAACTTGTTACAATACAAATTGTCACAAAAGTCTATTTCATTATAAAAATTCTGTAATAAAATAATGGATGAGTTTAATAAAAAAATGTTTATTTTGCATTTAAGTTCAGTCCCTGAGAATTTATTTCTTAATGTTTTCTAAATGTGATCCGTTATTTTGCTGGCACTCTTCTACACGGGAGGAAAAATTTCTGTGAACTCTCCGTCACGTATTCTACCATTTCTTCTCGGATATTTTCTTTTAATTGGTCCAGAGAGGGAGGATTGTTACTATATGCCTTTGAATTAAGGTAACCCCATGGAAAAAAATTCATTGGTATCAAGTCGGGGCTACGTGGAGGCCAGTTTATATCACCTTGCACGGATATCAAATTTCCAGGGAAAATTTCACGAACAACTGGTAAGGACACGCTCCATAGCGACTAAATTCCCAAGGACGCGGCAAGCGATCAGCATACTCCTCGCCCATCTCTTTTGACTTTTGGGATTTTATATTTTGACTATATCATGAGACATTCAGAAAATATTAGACCCTGCATCAGAAGAGACTTTGAAAGACGGAGTATATCCATGTTGTAAGAAAAATCGTTCTCTGCTCTCATATTTTGATAATAAGTCTATACTTTTGCTTCAAAAACAAAGTCAGGTCTTAGAATACAACATAAATGCAATTAAGTCCGTTGTAACAAGATTTGTAAGTGACATGCAGTATCAGCCTTCTCACTAACAAGTAATGTGGCCCAGAGTTCCGTATTATTATTTTATCGTTTGCAAGGAATCTCTCCATCAACAATATTAAGTAACATTTTAATTTATTCAAATTTTTTTTAATTAAATTTGAAGACCAAACTTGAAGAACTTTTGGTTGTAAATCTTATGTTATACTTGATGGCACGTGACAACCAATATATAGGGTGAATATTCTATTCCAGGCCGGTGTTGTTTTTCTCGAAAAATTTCAAGCGTAGCTCGGAATATGTGTGAGGTGGCACCGTCTTATTGAAACCACATGTGTTGCAGGTCCAATCGACCCAATTTGGCTACCCATAAGTTTCCCAGCATGTGACGATAACGATCACCATTACTGATTACAAAATTGCCGTATTGTTGATTGAGGTGTTAAATACTCCATAATAAATTGTAATCAACTACTCTCTTATCTATGACTACTAAATACGAACTGACAAATATTTGCCAAACTAAAATGGCGGCTAAACAAAATCGGCCTGGAACATAATAATGACCCTGTACTTAACGGAGATCGTGGTAATGAATAGGTTAAGAACTGCTGATTTGTAGGGATGATATTTGCCTATGATCAATGTTTTTATATATTGTATACGGATCGAGTTTTCATTGCCTGCATACTGTTCAAATTGCTCTAAAACGCTGCAATTTTCAATTACCAATATATTCTTGCTACAAATTATAATAGAATTATTCGGAGCCGTTTAGATTTAATGTGGTTGATTATAAAAATATCAAATACAGTAATTAACACCTTGTAAAATGAGAAACAAATAACAGTTTTTGCAAAAAAACAGTGGGTTAAGTTTTTCTCTAATTAGTTAAGAAACTTTTTTGGAATTTCTTGAATCAAAAGTTTGAGACTAAATATTAGACATGAAATAAATTGTTAGATGCAAAATACTGGCATAATTTAAGAATTCAGATAACTAGGCATTTTAAGTAAGGTTCGCACACATATATCATTTAACACAGCCTAGTAAAACGATTTACGCCTTTCAAACAAAAAAACAGCTATTAATAATTTATAAATGAACTGTTTCATAAATTATGTGAAAAGTCCCTTCGTTTCACATGCAATATGCCGTTAGGGAATGGTGAGTTTTGTCTATTTTTTCCATAGAAACAACAGCATTTTCCAGCGAAATATATAATGGAATTGGTTTCGTAAAAACACATATGTGTAGTGGAACATTCCTGGTGGATATTGAAGCATTCCTCGCATACTCCCGACAACATGTTCACAATGTTGTTTCTCCCTTTTGTTCTCATCTAACAGTATCGTGTCATCATGCGATGGAACTAAACACTCCCTTGACCAAAAACCAAAAAACTTTGCGGAATAAAATTTATTTATTTTCTCAATCTACGTCGTTCTAAAATTTATGTAGAAATTCCAGCCAACTGACAGTTAATTATTTTATTTTCTATTTACGGTAGACTGCTCTTCTGGCTGAGCCATATCTGCCTTGTTTATCTCACCAAATATTTTAATTAAAAGTTTTGTTATACTCTGTCTCGTCCTTGTAGATAATAATATATTGTATGATGCCCAAGAACAGGGTCGTTAGATGACATTATGAAAAAAAAAACTTAAAAAATATATATACATGTAAATTAAGTCAAAACTGAAAAGAAAGCTTGTATAATTCTAACTTAACATGGGGAAGTGGGATGAAAATTAATTGGATAAGAAGAAAATCAAATTATAAAGTTAAAGTAGCACCAAATTTGCCAAGAGCGTATGCAGAGATGTATGTACGTAGAAGAGAGTTGTATTAGAATAAGATTGTGCCCGTTCTATTTTTTTGCCTGCTCTAGAAATAGCGTAATCGAATGATATTTCATTATTAAGTAAGTTATAATTTTATTAATTAAATTACACGTTATATTTTATGTACAGAATTGTCTCAGTGATTATATTTCAGTACATTTTAAATATTTTAGATTTGTTTGATGACACCATACTTTATCCACATATACAATTATTTTATTTCAAAACATTAGTGTTTCATTAAATTGACATTTTGATATTTTCAAAGGAAGTAAAGTAATTCAAGAGCCGAAATTTTTTTCCATGATTCCAAGATTCAAGCATAAAGCGAGTAAATATACTCGTATGTGTTTATTTATCATTGATATAGATACTGTTTTAATAATCAATTGGAATAAGATTTTATATATTGTGGATCGAGTCTGTCATAGGAAATAATAGAATGAGGTTCAAACTATTCTCTAATTGTCTTCTAGATCCTATAATTTGAGAACATGTAAATAATACCTGGACATTCTGCTGTTGATACCCAAAAGGAAAAATACTATCTCACTCGTAAAAGCCGAGGAAGCGCTGCATGACTTGTGGAAGCTTGCTGACAGTTTGTGAAAGCATTGTCTTATTGCGGTCGGTTTGTGATGGCGGCGTCATTTTTTGAAGTCTGTTCTTTTGCGCGTGTCGTGAATAATTTTCGTGGCCTCGTTTTGAATAACTTGCACGTACTGTAGATATGTGTTCTGTGTGCGGTGCAAAACTACCGTGTGCGGCTGGTGTCGCCACGTTACGTGTAAAACAATATTTACTAATAAACTTTACATCACCTAACTATAATATATTTTGTAAGGACTTACCACATAACCATTTTTCAGGCTTTTTGGTCGATATTTGTAAAATATTGTGCAAGTATCTTGATACTTATATTTATTTGTAAACTGAATGTATGTGCGGTAGACACATATCAAAAATGTTAAAGCTGCATGAGCCTAATCCTAGCCACGTCAGAAATATAAACATTAAAAAAGCTGTATTTTTCAATTGTTTCGATTAATTGTTAAGTATTTTATTGATTCCAAATCATACATTTGATACAAAAAATAAAAGGTCATCGAACTTCAAGTGGCGACAATTTTTTGTTAGATACATTTAGACTCTGAAGCAAAGATATTGAATAATAATGGGTCAATTTCGCAAATACACATTTCGAAAGCCAAACATGATATTATAAGAATTTCATTCGATCATATATTTTGTAACGGTACCTACTAGAATTTTACATACTCGAACATTTTTGACTCATTATTTAGTCAAGTATTCACCGAAAAAATATTATGGATTGGGTCTGTTACACCCTGAATATATATATGTTTAATTTGAGGTTTTTGCGAGCACTAGTATATGCAACCATCGACTCTTCTGGGTTAGATTGTTGTACCGTATATTTTTAGGCAACGTCTTCATAATGGTACGTGTTACTATGCCGAAACGTAGGCCTAGATTACCCCAAGAAAACTATAGACAAAGACCGCGATATAACTTTTCATCTATAACACTTGTGCTAAAATCCCAAGTTTCTTCATTTATTTTATTTGGGGGTGACGTAGAAGACATAACGAACTTTATATAAAAGTACAGAAATTACAATTGAATTAATAATAATGCTTTCGATTTTGGTGAATCTTTCCTTAAGACGGGTAATATTTATATCGTTTTAAGTTCGTTATGTCTTCTACGTCACTCCAAAAGAAAACAAATGAAGAAACTGGTGATGTTAGCATACGAGTTATGGACGAAAATGATTAGCTTCATTCAATACAACGCTCTGGAAATCAGCACTCTTATTTTTAGCCAAGTGTGACGGTGTTGTGCATTATTGAAGAGTTAGAAGTTTATCTTTTACTTTTTTCGAGATGTGGTAACAAAATATTTTCAATCATGTGCCGATACTTATCGTTATTGTTAAAGTTTTAAAAAACTATTATCCTGTAGCGCTTACGCGCCTCAATTTAAATCAATACAATACAAGTTAAATTAATAAATTAGAAATACATACAGACAAAATTCGATTTATAGAAAAAATATTTGGTTGCTAATCAAATATGTTTTTTGATGAAATATTTTTATTCTGTATGTCTTTTTAATTGATTCATTTAATTTGTATTAAAATACGACAACTATGTTATTAATTTACAACAAAAATGTGTTTTCATTATAAATATATATCAGAATATCATAATAAGCTATCAGGTACTGCTGTCAAAAAATATTAAAATTTTAGTACGCAAAAGACTCATCGGACCAGTGTTTGTAAATGCGTTGAAGACTGATTATGAAAAATAAGTGTGTATTGGACGTTTGTGATATGAAAACTTTAAGACGTATTTTTGGGATAATTTTAGAAAATTAATTTTGGCGTAGACGCCACAACAATGAGTCTTGTACTTTGTTTAATGAAATAAGTGCCTCAAAGTTTATGAAATATCAAGACTTGGGTAGTTGAGACATCTACAGAGAATGACCGAACAGCAATTACTGAACCGAAGTCATTGTTAAACACAAGACCAACATGGCGCAGAAGGTTGTGAGGAGTGACAACATCTTCAAAGACATATCTATCTAAGAAATCTAGAATGGAGGGAAACGTGTAAAGATCAATGGAAGAAAAATTATCGAAGAGGCCATGACCCACCGGGGGTTGCAGAATCAATTGTAGTGATCAGTGGTGTAACTATGCCAAACCATTTGCATTGATATTTTTGCGAGTATTGATACGGAATGGAATTATAAAATATTAAATTCGTTTCTCACGTGTATTACAAAGACAGTATGCAATATTCCTCTACTGTATCGGGTTACAGATCAGACCATCGTTTTAAAGTGAAGCGAGTATTTTTTAAAATAACAAATGTACATAAGAATACTTATGTTTTTTTGATGAATGGGTGAATATTTATTTATTTATTTATTAACGCCCTTATGGAAAGTTAGTTTAGTGTAAAAAAAAAACAATAACATGAGCAGCTACGCAAGTAGCATATAAGAATAAAAATTGATAGAAAATATGCATAAAAATAGAAATTGATAGAAAATATATATAAAAATAGAAACTGATAGAATATATATATAAAAATAGAAATTGATAAAATATATATATAAAAATAGAAATTGATAAAATATACATATATAGCTTTAAAAAAAAATTAAAAGTAAGCAAAACACAAAAAAAAAAATAGGTTTGACACAGAATTGCTGAATATCAAAATCAGTTGTATCTTTGACTCAGAACAGCATCAAAAACATCACTCGTATATTAAAACTTTGAATATCGGAATATATCGTTCCCAAGCCTGTGAAGTCTTTGTATGGATGCATTACTATAAAAATTTGTATTAAGATTAAGAAAATTATTGTATATGAGACAAGAGAATTACAACAAAAAATTAAGAAAATTATTGTATATGAGACAAGAGAGTAATTTTGTACATTTCATTTGTTGTATAAACCACGCAGTACTAATATTTATATACGAGTATATACGTACATACATTTAGAGGGCTTTTTTTTCCATTTTACATTGGGGCCCAATTTTTGTAGTTACTCCACTGGTAGTGATATTGATGATAATGGATAAATTTACACACAATATGTTTT
Source organism: Eubasilissa regina (assembly GCA_022840565.1). Lineage (NCBI taxonomy): Eukaryota > Metazoa > Arthropoda > Insecta > Trichoptera > Phryganeidae > Eubasilissa > Eubasilissa regina. The sequence continues at coordinate 2,131,560 of JAINEB010000025.1, read as the reverse complement.
TGTTGGTCAGCCTAAAATGTTTATACTATATCAACTCCATTCGTTACATACGTTTTCCGTTGTAAAATATATTCTATATTCCAAGTATTGAAAATTGTATAACCTCAATAATTTTTCCAGAACCCGATACAGTGTAAACTCACCCAGTGCGGATTGGCGAGTAATTTCACATTCTGTGACGCACGTATAGTCAATCTTTTATTTCAAGCGAAAGGTGTGTCCCCAATGTATCCTTATACATATCTCGTGATATATTTAGGTTATTTCTTTTCATCTAGGTCACCGCCCACGGGTAGCCGTACACTGAACCTCCCCATTCCTGTGTTGTTTTGTGCTGTGAGAAATATTTAAATTCAAAAACATATCGCACACCTAGATCATGTTTTTATTATTTAGTCTATTGAAAGATGACTTTTTGAGTCGTCTTAGTTTTGATCTAGGTGTGTGATATCTTTCTGGCTGATTGTTTTAAATGAATGATCTATATATTCATGTATAATATTAAGACATTTTTTTAAATGGTTTCATTGGAGAAACTTGTTTATATTGTGCCTTGCATATTGTTTCGCAAAGTTCTACGTCACCACGGATCCGAAGTATTTTAAATAAACACAACAGCGTAAATTAACGGGTCTGATGAAATGTAAAATTGATCGAAACTCATGTGAAACCATCTATCGTACCCATTTTAAGGTATATGATGTTGTATAATGAATAGATGGGGAATGTACACTGTAGTAAAGTTTTTAATTTTCTGAAATTGTTTTATTTTAAGTTTTAAAGATTAAATGATATTTCTAATTTTTGTTCGTTCGATTTGTTAATTACAATGTACAAAGTTGTCATAAATTATTAAATTAAATAACAATCACTTTGTATGAAACCACGAAATTTGTTATACGTCAACCGGTTTCGCTTATCTCAAGCTGCGTCAGGACGTATTTAAAACTGATCATAAATACAAATAAAGAGGGAGATAGAATGTAAAATTACATGTGAAAGAGACAAAATACAAATATAGTTAAATAAAACATAAAAGGAGATAGAATACATATATAAATATTCGGAACATAAAGGGATGGGAAAATACAGTGTTGATTATTATTTTATTTAATATAATATGTCAAACCACAAATATGCTTTCTACGAAAAAAGTTATAGATTGATTGTAAGGGTAAATAAAGATAATTAATGTAATCAATTGGTACAATATCAGCCCTGATGATGGACCCTGCAATGGGCCAGAGATATCGGAGAGATACAGGCAAAATAGCCCAGAAAATACTACATAAGAAAATTGCAAGGTGTGTTTTCTAATTTATTACGATTTTTTATCGAGCTACCATACACAAATTGAGAATCCCGCTAAGTATATTTTTTTGTATGTTGTTAAATTTTGAGCGGCGGCCAGGCCGCCAGTTAAATATTATAGATGGTACTTTCATTTATAATCGCGACCTTTCATGGAGGCCTTTAGTATTTTTTATTACTCGTAAGGTTGTGTCAAAAATCCAACTAACCGTTATTAATGTGTATCTGAAGAATTACGACGACACACAAATATACACGCGTACATTCTTGCAATCTTCATTAAAAACATTGTCTCCATCAAAAAGGCACACAAAATGGCCTCTCAGTATGTTTGACCAGTTTGTTGTGTAATTTTCGCTCCGGTTTCAAACCGTGATTAAAGTTTTGAAATTGTGATCCGAACAATTTGATAGCACGATAAGATAGAATATCATCCTGCAGAAGTCTTATAAATCTAAAATCAAGCTAAATTACCAATTTTGTATTTTAAAAGTAAATGTTACAATTTTGACATTTAGGTATATGTATACCAAAAATATTAATAGATATAAATAAATCATATTTTTAAAATAAATAAAAAAATATGAATCTTAACCACCAAGTTAATATTGCTAATTTTAAAAGTATCAATAAATCATTTAATTTTTGGATCTAAATTGATTTTCTACTCATTTCTACAATATGATTATTAAATTCTGAATTCATTTTTAAATACATTTTATCGGTGTCTAATGTTTTTCACAAAATCGGTATTGTGGTACATAGTTGTCTTTGCTTTTATATATTTCTCATATCATTTTGCAATATGCAATTTTGTTGTTTAATTTATTTGCAGTATTTTTTTAAATATTATGTCGAGACATCCATGGTATTTGTAGCACAATTCCTGCAATTTCAAAATAAGCTGTATGTGAAAGCAAAACTTACATTTCTCGCATAGTCTAGTTGTCATGACACTGACTTCTCATACAGGGGGCTTTGGATTTGATTCCCGGTCAGAACACTACACTTCAGTGTTATTTTCTCAAGTCTGGGTATTATTGTTCTACAGTAATTGGGACTCGTGGCCTATTGTAGTGTTAAAAATTAAAAATATTATTGTTAAGGTCGCTCGTTCTATTCATTCTCCCTACACTTAAGACCGGTATTATGGTAACTATATAAAGTACAAAAAAGTGGGTCGTAATATAATTCAAAGACTTTGTAGACTAGCAGGTTGGCACTGTTCTTTCTATCCCACTATGAAGCAGGCTTTGCTCTTCACTGGAGCGTTGATGATTTATCTGACAGATGTTTATCTGTACCCTTATCGGAAACGGATACCAGATCTACACACACGTGACTACAGCGACACTACCCCTCATACTGGAATTATTTAGAACTAAGGGGTAGCTGGATCCCTTCATATAATACTAGAAACAGTTACGTAAGGTAAAAGAGGAACGGTACAAGGAATCAAGGGCGTACTTATGAAAAGTATAGAAGGTGTGAAAAGTAGGAATCAACATAATTGAAATGTATGGCGTTTTACTTAAAGGTCATCTCATATAGGAACACGAATTGGTGGTATGTTTGCATCTTATAAAATAAAAACAAACAAAAAGTAGAAATAGAAAAATAGAATGCAAAAGATCTCTAAAATTAATATTTTAAAAATCTGAAAAATAATGATCTTACCTATTTTCAAACGCGCACGAAATATGTAATTCGTTAAATTATACTTATGTATTATTAGATACACATTTTAAGGACCTGATATGTAGGCACAGTTGCTTAAATTATAATTTTACTTTATTTCTTACTTTAATTTTACTTTACTTTAATTTAATGTATATATATTTCGTCACAATTATAAAATGTATTATACTATTAAATAAATTATAACATATTTTTTTTTAAATGTACATAGTCCCAAATAGTAGAATACAGATCAGTAAACATGTTATTAAATGTGCAACAAAAACATAGGTAAATCCGTAGTCGTTTATCTTTGAACGTTGATAAATATTGCAGAGTACATTTATATAATACTAAGAAACTAAATTATTTATTATTTAGTGGTAATGATTTTTGAAGTGAGACACGGCGCGGAGTTTGCCAATGTTAATTATGAGGGATGAAGTCGTACCACCAGTTTTAGGAGGGGGATTTATATTTAGCAGGACCTGAAGAAAACAGTACGTAATACGGTAAACAGTAGTATGGTGATCATCTTAGCATCTGGAAAATTATTAAAAGTGACTTTAACATTAATATTATTAAACTGATATCTACCCATCGTTGCTCAGAATTAAAATTTTGTTGTATTTTCAAATGATTGTGAGGGGAACAGAAAGGGGTGCTTGTTTTGCGCAGACCCTAAATAATAACGATGTATGCCAAATTCGGTCCAGGCAGGGTGAGGGTGATATGTCAGGGAGAGTGGGGTGGAGTGACTGTGTTTTCTTTGGGATTCTAGAGAGCAACTAAATAAAATTTGGGACGGATAGCATTTAATATAACATAATATAATTTATATCGGGAGGAAGGGATGGGGGTGGCTAGGAAAAGGATGCCTATGTTTTGCGCAGGGTACTAAAGAGTATCTTTGCAAAATTTACAACGGATAATATTCAATATAATGTTATATATATTGATATAGGGGGAGGGAGTATGTTGGCCAAGGAAAGGGAGGAGGTTGATTTTGTTTTATGCAGGTATTAGGAGTAACTAAGCAATGTTTGAAGAGGATGGAATTTAATATAAACATACTTACACCGAGGTGATATCAAGATTACATTGAATGTAAAATATGTTGAGTGAAACTATGTTTCACCTTTAGTAAGTATAACCGTATAAAAATATCTAGTGTAAATATAAGTAGATACTCTTATAATAGTGTCCAAACATATCTTGTAAAGAATACTGTTTTTGTCATTGTTTAAATGTTATGAGATTGAATAGTACAAGCGCTTAGCTTAATTTGAATAATTCTACAAATGTCAACATGATATGTATTTCGTGTTTGAATCGCTATTTTTCTAACGCTTTATTATTTACAGCTTTTTGTAATAACTTTGTAATTGTAAAATTTTGTAATGTTTTTGTAATTGACTACCATAATGAGCTACGTACATACCTACATAAATTTTGTATGCAAATAGTTCACGACAATTAAACATTTTGTATTAAATGTGTACTTACTGTTTTTAATTTCATAATATGGTCGCGGTTAATTTTTAAAATTGTGCTATTTCGATGTCTAGTAATCGGTAATTACTTAATTGTTTATTTTTCATATTAAATAAAAATTATCATTGAAAATCTGCATTTAATTTTCTGATAAGCATTGTTATGTTCGCGGATGGTGATGATCTCTCAATTAAACTCCGCTCGCAATAAAGGGCACCTCACCAAAAATATTGTTAAGAGTAGTGATGAAAAACTAGGAACACCTGTTGTGCCTGGCACAAAGCATATTAATACGTCAACGAGTACACTCGCCTCGGTCAAGTCATCACATTCAACAAAGACATGTCTAGACGAGTACTGGAAGTTAAGAGGCGAGTAACAGCCGGGCGAGCTTCGAAAACCTCGAGATTGTCTACTAATCAAATAATCAAACAATGGCCGACACCTTAATAATACATTTTTTAGCAAGCGCATTGGTGAAATATGGATATTCTACGCCTTGATGACAATATTTAACATGACTCAAAGACCCGCGGAGAGAGAGGTCCATGTTGGACATTTCGCTACACGAATGAATAAACTGAACTCGAAGATGTAGGTGGCAAAACAGAAATGGCAGTAGACGGGACGTCTGATGAGACGAGATGACACGAGTCGGGCTAAACAGGAGAAAGCAATAAAGAAGCTTGGAAGGGATAAAATGGAGAGAATGGAAGGATAAAATATAGTCGTTTAATATTATTCTATGCTGAAGATAACGTTTCACTTGTTTATATCAAAGTATTTCTTAGGAATATGTGATAATATCACCAGATTCCTTAGGAGTGCTATGCTCTGCTTACTGACTAATTACTTTGGGTCCAATTTTTTGTAATGTAAAACTCAGTTTGTCCGGGTAACAATATTAAATTTATTACAAAAAATATTACTGTAATTATAAATTATACACTTCAGAGATATACTAGTTATTCAAGTGAAGCTGCGATGGAAGAGAGCCGTTCACCCAGAGACTAACTCTTATAATGTTTGTACCCAACCACTCATCTACTCACTCTCATGACACACACATACACATACATGTACAAAGTGACAGTTCTCACAATTAATTAAAACATGCTTTATGATTTATTTTAATTCGAAATGAATTTTCGCCTTCTATTAATTAGAGATTGGATGGAAACAGAAAAGTATTTTACAGTTTGTAAATATATTTTGTGGAAGAAATATATTGTATACTCGTAAAATCACACCAATCAGAAAAAGTATTGTATGGGAAGAAATAGGACTTAAGGAAATAGGAGTATTCCGCAGATGGACAGACATGCCGGTGAACTGTACCATAAACTAGAAACAGGTGGCTGGTTAAGAAAAAATAAAATGTAGAAGGTTGCGACATTGGTCCGGCCAAGGTTCAAATCATAGAGACCCTGAGATTTGAACTATTATTACGTAGTATAATATGATATATAAATATTAAATTATATTCAGTACATAATGCACGTTTATTTTCATATAAATTAGCCTTTGATTTGAGATCTAGACAGAGTCACGCAAAACATTAATTTATTGGCCCAGGAAAAATAAAAATGATTTTTATTATCTTAAGAAATACCTAAAGTATTCAGAACAGGATGCATTTTAGATAAACGGATAACAAATAGACTCGCTTTACATTCTAAAGATCGGAATGGCGAAGTCGGTCTCACACCAGTGCAACACGACTGGGCCGGGCAAGGTCCCGTGTTTATCGGGAAATCTTCGATAGCCGAATCGTGACCCAATCGTGATCGCAACACTGGCTGACGCCAAAAGCCTTCGAAGGTTAAGGTTAAACGGGCGATTTGGCTATATTTGGTTTGGAAAGTGTTTTATCACATATCATGGGATTACACCACAGCGGCGTATCGGGATGGAAGAAAAGGGGGCGACAAATAATAGAATTTCAAGATTTCTGAAAAGCTACATTGTTTCTTTCAAGTAAATTATTTTTTGCATCCCACGAAGATCACAGAATCAAAATATTTTTTCTTAATAGTTTCGTTGTGTTTATTACACAGATAGATTAAATTCCTATTCGCAGACTCATTTGACGCATTTATTTTTAAATACTAAATAAATGACGTCTTGACATAATATGGGATCTCATAATATGGTTATATATTAAATAATTAGCGGATTGTGCTCGGGGTTGCCTGAAATGAAGATATCATTATTTAAAATAGAGGTTTCAGAAGATGAGAAGAGAGAGGTGCCATTGTTTTTGGCACGCCATAAATAATAACGATGTACATATGCAACATTTGGTTGGTAAGAGTGAGATAGGAAATAGAATGGGATGACTATATTTTCCTCAGAATTATAGAGTGCACTGAACAAAATTTAGATGGCATTTAACATAATATATATTTATATCGGGTAAGCGGATAGAGTAGTTAGAGGCAGTGGGGAGAGTTTCTATATTTTGCAAATTATACTTATATGCAATATTTGGTAAGGATACTATTTAATATAATACACATCAATATCAAGGGATAACCTGCCCCACACAGAATTTTAGATGATTTTTATATAATATATATATTTTTTGCTTTATCGTGGACGTAAATAACATATTTTTTGCATATAAAGAGTATCTAACGTAATGTTTTTGAAAAACAGATTAAATAAAATAATTATTTCAAATATTGTTTCACTGACAAACATGTTTTGCCTGTATTGTAAAAAGTGACATTCTTCTTAAGGCATCAATATGATGTTAATTATTGTCACATTCTAAGATGTATCTAAGGTGTCGTGGTGAAATTTATTCATGGCGTGGAAACCGCTTCCTAACCACTATGAATTGATACGGTGACTGTTATTTTAAGAGATAAAAAAAATGATACTACTGGTGATAGCATACTGAATATTTACTGATAAATTGGCATTTATTTGCATATTTTCATGATGCTTGTTAAGGAATTAATTAAACCCATATACTTAATATATATATATATATATATCTTAAATAGAGAAATAATTACGACCTTTTAAAATATTGATAGGTATCTCTGACATGATTTAAATTAGGCACATGTAGCTTGAGCATTTTCGACTCATATTTTAAATAATATTTACCTCTAAAATATTGTGCGCTAGGTGTGTACACCCACACCCAGTAGGTAAGTACGTATATTTATATATTTACTAATGCGTAATAATTTATTTACAGCCGTCATAAAAAATATTGAAATGTTATTAATAGTTTCCTTGATTGTTAGTCAAATTTATGTTATCACGCCACCTACTCATATTTTCATGTAAAGTTGTAACAGTAATCTCCCTGTGATGACTACTGAATTATAACAAACAAATAGATATACATTTGACTTTCTCTTACTCGATCTTAGTAGTAGTCTTCTCACACATTGCCACCGTTTTTACGTTCGTCTTTCTGTCAACTTCTTCCGAGTTCCGCAGGCGTTCATTGTTTTGTTGATTTTACGGGATTCATTTTAGGCAGTTATGAGGCTCTGATGTGGGTCTGGGCGCACGCGCAGATCGTTAGGCGCTGAGGTAATGTTGACTGGTTATTAACAGGCATGTTAAAAATACATAAAGCCTTGTTCCATCTCTGTGGAAATATTTCAGCGAGCCGCGTCGCGTCGCCCGCCGCTATCGCACCTCGGCCGGAACGATCGCGGCTCGCACTGCGAGAATGTAAATATTGTTATTAGTTGGCTTTTTACAAAGCGACTCACTCGGCGGACATCAATCCGAGCGTTATCACAACGGAGGATCGGGGCTCCGAGTAAGGCGAGTGCACGCGCAGTTCACGGGTCCGGTTGCCCGAGTTCGACATCGACAATTCAAGCACCAAAGTCTATATCTTTAAGACAACTACAGTCAAAGTCTACACTAAAAATGTCACTTTAATATTGTTTTGTATTCGGTATATATGTACGTATGATTTTGAGAAAATCCTTGTAAGAAGACAATTTCACGTAGAAAAAACTATTTAATTTTTAAAATAAAAATGTTTATCGATTCATTGCTAGGTAGTGGTTATTTGGCTGCCCATTGTTGCCATTACGCAATCTTTGCCAGTATTTCCGTATTTTTATTTCAATTTTAAAAACATAATTTATTATCGAATAAAGGATATGGCCTATCCAGTATATTCTCATCCACGTCGGTCTCTTTTGATTGAAGATCGTGATCTCCATAAACTCCTGCCCTTTTGACTAAGTTACTTCATTTTTCTTAACATCCTGCAGATCTTAGGGTAGCCAAAAAATTAAAAGATTCGTCTTAAGCAAATGGTTTGAATCTCTCTTTGATATTGATATAACAACATAAACAATAAATGTAAACAAATCAGATATATTCTAAAAATAATTTAAATATATACATACAGACACACTTAATGGAGAGAAACTATACTATAAAATATTAAATATTAACTTCAAAACAGTTCTCCATAATAATGCGCTATATATAATTTAGAATAATTAATAAAAATATCATAGTCTTCATAGTAAGTATCAATAATACTGTCAATATTTAGCTATTCAGAGTAAAGGCTAGTCCCCATCAACTCTTTCATCTGCGCACTTCAACTTATCAACTTGCTCGTTGTCTAGAAATATCGTTAAGAACGATCCATTTTTCCAGATACTATGGTCCGAGGCATACTATTTATTTTAAGATTTGTATCTAAAGTGCATAGTGAAATAAATGAACCTTTATTTGGAGTTCTTGGATTGATTTGACGTTTGGACAGTCCATGGAGTCAGGAATATTCTAAGCCAATACTAAATTTTGAATTGAATTTGTCAATTTTATTACGTTCCTTGGCTCGTATGGTATTTACCCTAATCTTATATATTGTATATCTCCTATCTTTGCAACACCGAGATATAAATATGAGTTGAGTAATTTTATTTAAACAATTTGATTTATTAACTAAAAACAGACGTACTGTAGTTTTAATATTCAAACCATAATTTATCACAAATATAATGTATGTACTCTATAGAGAATAGTGTAATATAATTATCGAATATGTGCCTACTATTAGTGACATTTTAATCATATTTTAACTATTGTACGAAGATTATAACTATTAACAGTTTTAATAATATTTGATATCGGTACCTATACATAAAATAAAACATAGATATTCTTTAAGTAAACGCTTAGTATTATATTAAATATTTACATCTTTTTTACTAGCGCTACTATGCTGTCCCGAGTCATGACACCACACATATCCAAATACCCACAGACTGATCATAGCTGGTGGCGTAATGCGTTGGCGTTCGATCCACCGATGCCAGCACGTTACGTAACAATATCTATTTCTTTTCACTATATTCAGTGTATTTTATAAATGGAATTACGTTCACCCAATTATCTCCAATATTAATTATGTTATAACTTACATAAAAAACTTTAATTTACCATTTTAAAAAATATGAAAATAATAGAAGTGTAGACTTAGCCATGTATGAACTCAACTAAGAACCATATAGGGCCGAAACCAAACTGACCAATTAACAGAGGCAATACATCGTGACGGATAAGTCCACGAAGCTAGCCGACCACTTTTCCGCAGACCGTATTTTCATCAACATCTCAAGCGAGCCTCTCCAATATTCAACTTCCTGCACGCATTTAACTGTAACTTATCCAGCAATAAACGCCAAATTTAGTAAGTGCTCTTTTATTTGAACATCTCGGTTTAGACATAATATTAATAATCACACACGCACATTCATATACATTGCGACATGCACTAACACGCGTGAGACTTGATGATAGAGGCTTCAATATAACCATCCACAAAACCTTCTGACATGATCACACAATTAAGATCTTCACGAATCGATCATATTCTTCTATTACAATCCCTACAGAAGTATCGCAGTCGTGTTGTAAAATTACAATATCCGCTTACTCTGACCCCAAATTATTCAGAAACAGCCGCTATTGCTTGAAGCGGTTGTCGATGGTGGGTTCTGCGCTCTGCTGCGCTGTCCCTTTAGTAGCGGCCTAGACCACTAAGTTTATTTAAAAGATTTATATCGATCTTCATGTGTGCAAGTTAAATATATGGCGAAGCGACTGATTTGACTGTAATTTATGCCTTCAGACCTGTACGGTTACAGTAGAGCGATCGTGCTTTAAATGGTAACCATAACCTACTGAGTGCTCTGATTTCATTTCTGATCTGTTCGAGGAGATAAACTCGTTAGTTCGTATTCCAATTGCATTTTTTATTACGTACAAAATATTGGTGTAGGAAGATCGTTAAATATCTAAGGTCTTATTTAATTATTCATGAAGCTGAGGAATATATATTTTTTTTGAAAATTAAATTAGTTTGCTCTTGATAATGTTCTTGTCTATAGGACGGATATAAAAAACGTACATTTAATAAGAATACAAAAAATATTTATTTTATCAGTATACTATAAACGTTTTTAATAATAAATTGTGGGTAGATTATTTTAATATTTTAAGAAAAACACGAGACTAAAAACGGCACGACGTTCAGGTTCCAAGAAGCTTAAATTTTTTTTTTTTTTGAGTTGTATCACTAGTTTCGGGAAGAGCAGTCCTTCCTATATACAGGTGTAAATTGAAATTCAATGTTTTTATTTAGTACAAAGTGAAAATAAAAATAATATATAATTGGGTATACTCTTAATTTTCAGGCCAAAATCACCTAAGAATGGCTCCCGATTAATATTCTTACAATATCAATTAAATACAAATTTATTAATATTAAACAGTTTTATTTTATTATCTCGACCATGAGCATGTCTCCTGACAAAGGTCGGCAAGTTATTAAATATCAAAGGAACCAGAAATACCTTTTCATGCGGTCTCCGTAATAATTTAGCGACCTTGGTACCTACCTGTCGAGCACGATTATTTGCCAATAACATTGTGTCGTAGTCGCAGTCGAGACTCGTTTCTGCTTTGTTTTATCGTTCATAAATTATTATAATATTGTGTAGTTATTCAATATTTTGTCTCGGCAAGTGTAAGCAACGTCTTTACACCATGGTATTTTTTAATAATACAGTAGGTAAGTGCGTTATCTGAATAAATTATTATTAACCTTAAATTGAAAACTAATAATTCAAATTAATTATGATCTTATTTACAACTATCTTCGAACTTATTCGTATATTATTGGGTTAGAAGATCAGCGTCCTTCCTCTTCACCGTCTAGTCAGTGTATAATATAAGATTCGCGGGTTTTTTTACTTGAGCAACACATACCTACTTCACTTTTATCACATTCCGCCTTCATCCTAAACTAGGAAAAATTTATAAATAGTAATACTTGGAGGTGGTAAATATAAAAGAAATTCATTAGATAAGAAAAACATCTAATCCGAGAGAAAAACACAAGAAGAAATGAAATAAAATAAAATAAAATCCAGACGACAAATCCTCATCCCGTTGGGTTGAGCGCGAGTTCGACGTCCTTCTTGTATGTGACAATCAGATGTTTTGGCGTCACATCACGTTTGATACGCAGCATCTATGCCGACGCGATCAGATTCGTAGACGTGATTTGTTGTAGATGATTTTGATGTTAAAAAATGTCGCCTAGAGTGAGTAATTAGTATCAGTGAGTGAGTAGTAATTAAAATCGTGTACCAAAGGCAAAAACCAAGGGTCAAATCCAGAAATATGAAACCAAAGGCATAATCCAGAGGCGAAGTCAAGGGCAAAGCCAGAGAGAAACGTTTTATTTCCTGTAATGATTATTTACCATGCGATTAGATTAAAAAGTTAATAGTAGATTATGCACTAGTGATTAAACAAAAAAAAATTCTTACCCTCTGGTGGCTATAGTGAATCGCATGCAGCTACATTTTAGTCTGACAATTTCGTCAATGGTTTTGAAAATGGACCATAGATGCAACAGTTTTTATACTACTCAGACATAAAGTGTAATGCCAACTTAAGGGTAATTATTTTTGAATTGCAAGGTGCTTGACAAAAAATAAATGACGGAGCAATTTCTTACGTGGCCCAAATTTATAACGTCACATTACATATATTAATATCAATAGAGATGCGCACACAGAATTCGTGTCACATCAATATTCTTACAATTTTAAAACTAAGATAAATGCTTGTGCTATGAAAATAGGGCTAACTTGATGGCCTCTTGAAACGAGACATAATCCCTGACCACTAGATCACTAGTCGAGTATCGTAACCACTAGATTGCAAGCAAATCAAATTAACTATCTGCTTATATATAACATAACATTGAATAATTTTTATATCGCCACTTTAGTAAATAATTTCACCTCAAGGCAATCATATTTCCGGAATACAAATGTAGTGTACATTTTTTTATAATATGAATAACATTATTGTTATTCTTTACAAAAATATTGTTTTTATGTGCGTAAACAGCACGACGTATGCCTCAATCCTAGAGCAATAATACATCAACAGCAGTTAACAAAAGATAGTTCTAATTTTTCGGCCACATCATGCATCGAAGTAACAGCTTAGAAAATAAAATTATTCTGTACACAATGTTGAGCTGAAGAAGACCTAGAAGAGTGCTACAACAGTGGATGCAGCGCACCTAACTGGAAGGCGACCCAGGACCGGGATTGTGGAGGTGCATTATGCACCGATTCTCGTGTGATTGAGGACACTTTATGTTAATACTGACATCAACCAAAGAAATCAGTAATATTTGTATATGTATTTAATTTCAACGACAGAAAGAAATGTTAAATAGTTTTAGCAATTTCTTTTCTTAGATCCCACTAACCAATTACCTAGTAACGTTACCATTGTGTTCCTCTATCATTTATATCAGTAACTAAAATTTACAATCACATTAATCATATTATAAATACGGGATAATTACACAAGCGAATTAATTATAATATAATAAAATTTAATTAATAAAGAATGTTCTTAGGAGAACACATTCTTATTGTGAAGTTGTAATTATTCAGAACATAAGTCTGTGATATTTGAAATATTAATTAAATGTTTTAATTAGAAAGATATGCATATAAAATCAATTTTATCGAAAAATATTGTTGTCGCGCTACCGGGATTCGAACCTGGATCTCTTTCCAGACCGGGGAAGGTGCATTATCCAACTATGCTATAAATTGTTAATTCTGGCGTTTGCTACGGTTAACTCAAAGGTATTTGAGATCCCGTAAAAACGAAGTAGATGACTTTCAAATAATGGAATGATAGATGTATTAATTTGAAAAAGTGTAACATATAGGTTCGAAAATTTGTAGTCAAAAATAATGTCGCTGTAACATAGTTGGATAATGCACTTTCCTCGGTTTGGAAAGAGATCCAGGTTCGAATCCCGGTAGCGCGACAACAATATTTTTCGATAAAATTGATTTAATATGTATATCTTTCTAATTAATACATTTAATTAATATTTAGTAATTAGTAAAGAAATTAAATATTTAAAATAAAATAGTAATTTTAAATGAAATTAAGTCTAGAATATCTTTAGAATAAACAAAATATTAATTTCAAATGAAAAACACACGTAAAATACGTATGTGTATAGATATTTATACGGAAACTGTGCAGTTAGCGACTAAATTGTTAGAACTTTGGTCCTTTTCATCGAGCAATAGTTATTGTGTTAAACTAATCTTGTAAACAAAATATTTTGCTCCCATATACACATACGTAATATTGTTATTACTCTTCCTGTATATTAATTATAACCATCATTTAATAGCTTATGTTTCATAAATTTATTCCCTTGTAATAATAGATCCCGTTATATAATATGTCCACGCAAGCAATAAAACAGCGGATCTGCGGGCGCAACAGCTGTTAACTCCGGAGCCCGGGGCCTGAGGCTTGATATCGATTCCCGGCTCCTATCATCGCAGCGAATCGTGGGCACGTTCATATTTATCCCAACATGTCGCTATAATGTGCTCATTACTTTACTGAACGGATTGTTGAGATATACATCAAATCCAAACAAGTTGACAAATAAATATAAAAAATCTATTTATTGATTATAAATCGAGTTTTTTGGATTTATACGTTGAATTTAAAATATTCCTGAAAAGGTCCAAGAGGTTTAAAAGACTTGTAAATATTAGGTACATTAATCTCATCTTGAAAGTAGCTATTATATGTACCTACATATATACGTAATGAAATGAAAATGTTCAGATTATGCACTAAAATAAAACATGTAGACATATTTTGATAAATATACGTGTAAATATGTATATTTATCAATTTTTATCTTAAATTTCATATTGCATTTTAGTTGATTGAAAGACATTTGAGAAAATATTTATTTATTTGGGATACTTATATTTAGTTTGTTAAAAGAAAATGCGTGGCATAATCAAGAATCCAGCGTAGACTATATTTATAACGTTGGGATTAGAGGTAGCGGCGGATTTAGATAACGTAATAATGTTCGTCAACAACAAATTTTTGTGAATTTGACCAAGTGACCAAAATAGCTACACGCTTAAAGAAGTTCATCTCGTTAATAATTCCCGATGGAGCATTTCCATAGGACATGGTCCACGCGTTACACGGAGAGGCCAGTGTGATTACAGTTTATGAAATAATGCCATGCCCACTAAAAATTGAGGATTTGCGCGTGATCGATTTGCCCGTAGTCTCCGATATTAATATTATTCATTATCAGTTTTCGTTAAGTTTAAGATATTGTAATGAAAATATGGCATCAGGTTAACAGATTTAAAGATTGAAATAAACTTTTTAAACTGTTCGGAAGAAAAATCGCTATAGTGATAAATAAAAATATATGAACGTGACCAATTCTAATGTGTAATACATGATAAATACTGCAGAGTAATCACATTTAACTGACGGATATTGAAGTCTATTAAACAATTGTAAAAATTGAATACCTACATTATTTATAAATATTTTTCCTCTTAATAAATTCGATGCGGGTGTAAATTCATAAATTGTAAAAATTATTTCTATCTAATATGCAATTTTCAATTGATTGGTTGAATTTATTAATGTTAAAATAAACGATAATAATAGATGGATATTGTTTTAGAGTTATACAAAATATTTTTGAAAAGTATACCTTACATTAAAATAAACATTTATTTTTAGCAAAACTTATTTTAGTACAAAAAAATAAAGATTAAATATATTTTTTATTACATATGCTTATTCGGTATTGAAGCAAGGTGGCAAAGTAGTAGAAAAATCAATCTCTATTATTTGCGATTATATGTGGACTCAGGCTCCAACTTATTTAATTATCTAGGTATACATATTATATTACATGTTTTTTGAGTTCCAGTTCTGGCTGTATAGTGCTGCTTTCCACTTCGGAGCATTTGACATGATGAGCATGATTAAAAATATTTATTAGTTTGGTTGGTATTTATAACTATATCCAGTGCAGTAGTACCATATTGTAGTGTTACGATACTTTTAAAGAACAGTTTTTATGCCATTGATTCGAAAATGATTGTAACAGGATTTAATATTGTATCAAGTTAAATACTTGTAAATTATTTCCTTTTAATTAAAGACACTAACAAAAATGTAAATGAAAGTCCTCCGCACCAGCCAACCTAACTTCCGCTTCCGGAAGAGATTCTGTCTGGATATAATATAAAGAAATATTGCTTTGGCATCTTTTGTTTGAAGTTGTAATATTTCATGTTTCTCGTGAAAGGTTAATAGGTCACACTCCTTCACAGGAAAGGACGAAAATTAATTTAACAATAATAATTAGCAATCAGCAGCACCGAGGCTTTGTTCTTGTGGGCTTTCACGAAAATTTTTCATTTCCTAATAATTCGTTTTCAAAGCCTTTTCGACTACTCGACGAAACCTCTTTTTAGAATTACAATTCCAAGGATTAGTATTACAACATAAATTAAACGAAAACTGAATATTGTTTTGAAGGAACAGATAGGAATTATAGAGGGAAGATCATCCATCATATCATTATGTAACCTCCTGGTAATCTGACGTGGAGAGGGAGCTGTCGAACCGAGAAAATGTTTTTTTTTAAATACTACCGGTCCGCGCCCAGCGTTGTCAGGGATTCAAATTATAATATATTTTTTAATAGAGGTGGAGGAGGTGCCTTTATTTTTCGCAGACCCTAAAAGTAACGACTTTTGTAATATTTGATACAGGCGGTGATAGGGTGTGATGTCCGGGGGAAGGGAAGAAGCGTAGGATAGGTAGAAAATATAGGTGACCTATACAGAGTGTAACTGACTTAATTAACAATATTTTATGGGTGGATACCTGACTAAATCACAAATTAAAAATGTTCAAAGAATATGTGTCTAATCTCAACCACGTTTGAGATATAAACATTTCAAACAATCGTCATTTTGCGATTATTTCGATTAATTTAAATATTTGGTTAATTTCAAATTATATATTAAATATTAAAAATTAAAGGTCATCAAGTTTCGAGTGGCCAGACTACATTTTGTTAGATGAATTAGGATCCAAAGCAAAAATACAGATTTTTAATGGATAAATTTCATAAACATTCATTTCAAAGTAAGTAGACTTAAAGCTTAACATGATTTTGTAAATACTCTTACAATAAAATTTTCCGTAACGCTGCAGAATGTGCACATATTCCAAAAACGTTTTCGACTCGTAATTTAATCAGGTATCCATCCATAAAATATTGTATACAAGGTCTGGTACACCCTGTATGTGTGTGCGTAGTTTTGGGTTTTCTATTGATAATATAAGAACCGTGTCATTTTAGTAATGACAGATAAGCAATAACCTGGAGAGTCAGCTGATCTCCCAAATGCAATTCGGACTGCTGGCTTTGCTGGCTGCTCTGTCGAATTCTCCGTTGATGTTGTTATATTCTCTGCTGGTTTCCATAAAATCTTCACGTGTTCCGTGTTTCCTAGAGCGCTTTTAAGAGTGGACCGACCCCGATGTCTGTCTATCTAACCCCAAAATTTCTGTCACCAGATAAGCGGCGTCTCTACCAATACCGAGTACACAGGATCTTTGGTTTAGGTCTACCAATCGAAGAATATAAAAAACGCGCAAACATCATGTATTTATAGCCACCGCTACTTTTGTCTGTTTACTATATTTTGAAATGACGTTGATGGGTACGTGCGAATTTTTTTCGGATTCATCCACACTCACTCACCAGCTCAATTAACAAGTTCAAATAAATATATTCATCAGAACCTCATATTTTTTCAATCGTCACTCTTCACAAAAAATCCTACTTCTGTGGAAATCTCCCCGTTGTTACAACGCGAGTCATCACCCCTATTGCACAGATGCTGTACAATGGGGGTGATGTTTATTTTCTTTATCGTTGTAAATTCTTTGTAGAATTATGATGTGATGGTACTAATTAATAAATTATGTTCATAGCTTATCAAGTTTAATATTGATTTTATCTGGCACGATCACTTCATTGCTTCACGGCCCATCGGGAGACTTCACTTGATGTTCACTTTGGTACCGGGCATTTCGGTCCTGGGCTGACACTCCACTCGGAGAGATGAATATTGAGCGCTTCCAGGTATCTACTCACACGGTTGCTCCATCTTAAGCTGGGTCTGCCTAGAGGTCATAGCATGCTCAACATCTTGCCCATCTTATCTTTTGCAATTTCTCCACATCAGTTAAATCAGGATTTTGATAAAGACTGTTTTATAAACTCTGAATTGTTGCGAATACGCCACTGACCTAATTATCTCTCGCCGGCCTGTATAGTTTTCTTAAAATTTTCTTTCTCCATTGAATTAAATGTGACATGGAATATTAATGGTTATTGTTATTAGATGCGGTTCTTATCATGGCAGTGTATAGTCAGTAGAGGTCTAATTCGGTACCTGGATTGTTTGATTCCGCTAACGCCTCCTGCTCCTGAACGGCCAGCCGGTCGAAGGTTTGTTTTTGTATTTCTCTATTGAGCATTATTATTTCATGTACACGTCGCTGCATCAGGCTCTTCTTGATTCTAGTTAGAACCCTGGTAGGTTTATTTGAGCTTCGCTATTGCGTCATCTGCTCGGATGTATTGAGAGTTACCGCTTAAAGAACGATGATTTGATCAAATCGCGTCCATCGTCGAGTCCACCGGGCACCTGTCCAGCGGGGGCGCGGGCGGCTTTGCAGAAGTGTACCTCGACATTGTAAGGTGATAGCTGTATCAGTGGAAATCTTAATTGGCCCACGAAACAAAGGAACGGAGACCACGTGACGAGGGAACGACAGCCGCGAGAATCTGCTGCATCACGCAGACGCATTAACATCGGCGCTTTGTTCGGGTCGGTGCCTGCGGTAGAGTCATTCCAGCGCGCTGATGTGATTACGGATCTACAGTGCGACTGCGATTCGCAGATGTCGAGAAATAATTAAAGAAGTCATTTTCTTTCATGAAATCCCTCATAAGGCACTTAACGTGTAAGGTAGTCCGCGACACCTGCGGGATGATAACATAAAGGATACAAATACAACCAATTATATGAAAATATATGTAATTAGATATGATTTTTTTAATTCCTTAAATATCGATTGAAACAACCATTCCCTGCTTCGGGATGTCAAATTAACTAATCAAAAATATAATTATCGCATTCTAAAACGTTTAAACAAAATGTATTTAAAAAAATTATTTAAAAATAAATCCAGTATCTAACTTCAATTGACTTTGATTCAATTTTTTTTTTTTTTTTTAGAATATGACTTGTGGTCAAATTTAGTTGGTTGTTTATAATATTTTGGTTTATTTTACAAGATTCCTTTGAATTTCTAATGATTCTAAATTATTCAATTTAAGATCAACATTGTTTGAATGTAAAACATACGATTCAAAATTTTTATCGAAAGTACGAGTATGATCTAGTTCTTATAAATAATTGGAAAATCATTATTATTTAAACATCTTAAATGTTCTTTGATTTCTATGGTAAAATTTTGACCAGTTTTATCAATATAGAAAGCAGTACAATCTTTACAATAAATAAATTAAAATAAAACTTGTTTTTAATTCTTCTTATTTTATTATTATATAGCTATTCTTTTCTATACATTAACATATATAATATGTATATTGTAATTTGAAGTTTTTAAGTTTATATAGTTAGATTGATAATCCCCTTATAAGGTGTAACTCGTTTCTAGTAAATAATACATGTAGAATCAAATACAGTTGTATTATTATTATGTGTATGTAACTGTGACAGTGCCGTGGCTTTCTATCCGCAGGAGCCAGACCGCACCGTAACAATATATATTTTCAAATTAAGCTAAGCTCATCTAATATAAAAAATAGAACAAAGTTCGTGGTATTCTGGAACGATAATCAAACTCTGAAAAGGCGAGAGTTTTACTAGTGGAAAAAATAAACGTATTGAGCGATTCATTAAGTTATGTTAAAAATATTATTTAAAATTAGAACAATACGTCAAACAAAATTCGCACATTTTTGAACACGAAATATATATTTTTTGGATCGAACTTATAGATTGAGAAGCAAACATTCCAAAGGCTTTTGGCTATAATCATTGAACAAATTAATAGATACTTTATAAAAAAAAAAATTTCACTCTTGCACGAATTTTTTTTTCAAACAGCCTGTAGAAGTGATATTTAAAAATGTTGTAACTGAGATATACACATCTAGGAAGCAGATATTAACAATACCGCGAGTATTGGGATGCCCCTGTGTCCGTTTTGTTTCAAGCTATTCGGCTATACTAGACTAAGATGGTTCTACATGGATATGGAACATTCAAGAAGTTATTAAAAATTATTTAATAATAAATAATATTATAATGTGACACCGATACGTTATGGCACATTCCAAAAGATGCATGGTTTCCAAAATACATCTTATGTTACACCAAAAACGTCCCGTATGCATATAATGTAGTCTTGAATTATAAATACTGTAATATTGACACGTTTCACAAAACTTTACGCAGCTGACTGGGTTAAGAAGCGTAGGTTCGAAACGTTAGTTACACTAGTTTCTTAATCTTTTATTTTACTTAGGTATTTACTTACTTACCAGTACGTTGTTTCTCCACGGGGGTAGGTAGAGAGGATAGAGCGCAGCTCATACAAGCTCACCGGTTATTATGGCTTCGCACAAGAACATCTTTTAGTTGTGCCAAGTCTTCCGCGGACGTGCTCTACTTCTGGGGCTATCAATACTTGCGTCATAAATCTTTCTTACCATTCTCTCCTCATTCATCCATTCCATATGACCAAACCCTCGAAATGATCCTTATTTAATCTTACTTACTATACTAAAGTCAGCTTTACATTCTTTTCTTATTTCTTCATTCTTTATTCTGTCATAAATGGATTTACTACGTTTACGCCTTAGTGATCTTATTTCCACTGCATTCAGTCTACTTTCGTTCCTCTCCAGCCAGCTCCAGGCTTCACTTCCATATATCAGTGTCGGTACCAGGACTCCAATGTGGACAGCTAATCTTGCCTCAGTTGTATCTTTACTGTTGTTACTTAGCTAAGCTACAAACCGCTTTATTTAGTCCCTAGTGGCGAGAATATGGCGAAAATTCGTTAAATACCACCAGCCCCAAACTTGCTAATATTTCAGATAATCACGTCACAATCAATTTATTTTTTCTGTTTTGTCAATTTCAGAAATGGCCTCTACCGTAATCTTCTGCTAGTTAATTTCGATTAATTTTTATTTTTCTTCTTATGATACCGCTGAGATCAGAAAATTCCGTGACATAATTGGGTTTAGGGAATTCTTGAAGACATATTACTTTTTCGGAATACCTCACTTATTTACCTTTTTCTAAACTACAGTACCGGTACAGAGCTCTCCATCAATCTTAGTTATCTGCCACAGTACTAGTTCTCACTAAGCTTTTCGTTATGTAATTATAAATTCACTATCAAGGTAAACAGAGTTAAAAGTATAACCAAATCATCAAAAGAAGAAAAAAGTTGCGGGAATGGAATCTGCGCAGGAACATAGCACAGCGAGTGAATGAATAAACAATGTTCTGATGATTTTGGAAATGTTATTGGCGTAGGAGATTTTCTGCTCAGTGGCCCCTTTTCCTCAACATAATTCTTTCAATTTTCTTAAAATGCGGTCAATACTGTAATTAGTTGAGATATTTTTCGGAAGATATTTAACTTTAGTAGAATGGAAATAATTGCTGACCATTCGTGGCCAACACCAAGGTTTAAGGTCCAGGATTCGACTTTATGTGTAAATATAGAAAGTACTAACATTGTATTTAAATATTTGGTAATACCATGATTTAGTAATATTTTTGAGAGTTGACCTTCAACATTTTCCTCAACTTAATCCTTAAAATATACCTCAGATAAAATAGTTACGCGTGTTTCTAGATATCTTAGTTGACTTTTGAACCATTGTACATAACCTTCTTCAAATATCTGATTTACCCGATCAAGGTAAGTCGTTTGTATTTTTGGTTGTGTCATATACCTTCCTCGGCCATGTTCCACATCCAAACCATCATTAATTAATATCGACAATAAATAGAATCGGCTTTGAATGTTTTCCAAAATAAATTACGTATTGAAAGCGCCCTAACATGTTTATTTTTGTGGTGAACCCTGGCATGAGAGAGAAGTCTCGTCGACATTCGTCTCAGAGAAATTTACGATAATATTATAAATTTCTCCGAGACAGATAATGACAAAACATATTATGATAAAACCAAACTAAAACTTCCGAAAATTTCAAATTTGAAATCGATTTAAATTCAAAATGACTTCCCGCGTCCTGCATCATCGGCGGCCAATAAATGGCGGGAGACGTGCGCGCCTAATAATATTCCCATTTAAAACATTCCAATTGGTGTTTTTCTATGGCCCGGGCGGCCCCTTTTTACTCGGAATACAAAATATATATTTGGCTTAGCGAATCGTAAGTATTCCGACCGCATTATGTAAAACAAAATAAGCGGAATTCCGCGCGAACCGGGAGCGCCCTCTTTTTACAACCGTCGCGCGACAAATGACGATAAACCGCACTCGGTTCGATTGGCGCTCGGTGCCTGTCCCACCCAGTAATCAGAGTGTGACCAGTTTTCTGAACCACCAGCTATCACTATAATATATCGTGCGGTACACCACAAGTTTACAATTATTACAATTTAAAATAAAAACATAATAAATTGTATTATTGATAACATTATTATTGAGAGCCACTCAACGTACCTACTCGTAAACCGAACTTAATCGAGTGGTTTTTAAAAACCGTAAATACTATGTAAGTAATTTGATTTGTGAAAATGATCTACATACATGAATCGCTTTTTTTAACGTTTTTAATGTAGACAAAATATTATTTTGTCTTAAGCTATTTCTACATGTGGTTCAGAATCACTTGGATAACATTATTAACTGTATTTTATTTAAATACATCTGATATTTTAATTATTGTATTAAAATAATCAAATAATTATGCTTTTTCACACATTCATTATTAATGGAATAAATAAATTTAAACAATTATTTTTTTCAAAAGTTCTTAAAAATCTATAAAACGAAACATTTCTGAGAATTTCATTATTGATACTACCATCTTACAATACATCTAGCACTCATTCTAAAATGTACACGTGTTAGGATTTTTATTTCTCTAACTGAAACATGAATTTGCATGTTCTAAATGTTTATAATAGGCAATTAATTTGTATCCCGGGAAAGTCAACCAATCGCGGGCGCGTTTAATCAAAAGGCGACCGTACGGGGTGCTGTTTTCCTCCTACATTACCGCAATTCACACATTGAGGACACCTTGTCAGTCAGACGAGTGTGTTGTCGGCCAAAATGGCGGTCGCCGTGTTTCTGGGCTCTGCTCCCGTGTACATTTGTTGTTCCCGAAATGTTTTATGCAGGGCGGCAGCGCGTCTTTTGGCCGAGTGGGTATATCGTTAGCGTCGCTTGTAACAATGTTCGCCGCTTTTGTATAAGGACTAGGTGGGCGGCGCAAAAAGTTTCCAGACTGTGATCGAGTTTCATCGCAACTGCAGCTTCAGACTTAAGGATACTATATATCACACTGTCACATCATATTTTGGGTTACGATATTATTATCCTTTTATTCGTTGTATTATATCCAAGGTAAAATCTTGAAGCAGAGTTATGGATATGATCAATTCCAAACTGAATTGAATTGAGACATCACATGATTGCTTGTATTTCTACGTAAAATATTATATTAACTAGAATAACGTAATATTAATTATTTATCTACACACGCAATTATGTATCTATCAATTATGCATCGTGAAATATGTACTTATTTTATTCATTTAATTATTCAATAATATTTTTTCTCGAAGAAATACAGAAATACTCTTTTTTATAAAAAAAACAATTCCTTGTCGCTATAGTTCTCTCCATCGAACCCTATTCTGAACCACCCCTTTAAATTTTCGGTAGCTTCTGCAACTGCTCCAACAGCTCAATAGCTCAATAGCCCAGCTGCCCCATAAATTTTTTCCTTGACTATCTCTTCTTTCTTATCATCCTCAAAATATTTCTATTTCCTCCAAAATATCACAATTTTCGTCTGACTATTTTCATCATTTTCCCCCAGCATTACCTTCGAGTCCCTTATCTTAAGGTTTGTAGTTTTGAATTGTTAAATATAAAATACTTTATAAAATATTTAAAAAACATTTTTTTAATTCAAATTAAATGCATAGAAAATGTTTAAAAATATAGATAAAAAATCAATTTATCGAAAAAATATTTTAGTTGCTGCGGGAATTTGAATCTGTATATTTTCTTATCCGAAAATATGCGTTACCAGTTACACCACGCCAACCGAGTAAGTAATTTTCAAACTTACATTCTGCAACTCTTACAAATTGACACATCTAATACTTATTCCATTTTTTAATAGCTTTATATTGCGTCAAATCTCAAATACCTTTGAGTAATATACGCTAGAAGATGCCAGAAATTAAATCAATTTCATTTTTATTTTAGTAATACATTTCTCCGGATAGGATAAGATCCAGGTTCAAATCCCGGTAGATACTAAAATATTTTTTTGATAATTTTTTTTTGTGTATATCTTTCTAGTCGATACATTTAATCTGTATTAAAATACCTCAGAATTACGTTTTTAAAAAACTGCAATTCTATAATAATGTGTTCTACTTAAAAATATATTTATTTCGCTACACCAAAATTCTGACTATTTTTAATCGAAATTAAATGCTATGAAAATATAACGAAATTGCTGGTTTCCCAGGACGACGCTCGAACCTTCAACCACTTGACCGCAAGACGAATTCTAATGAAAAATAAATAACAAATTAGAAATTAATTTACATTATAGAAGTAAAAGCATTATAAATATCTCCAAAAAGAAGTTCTAAATATAAGAAGAAAATTTTGAAAACGACTAATAATAATAATATTGCGTTTATTTGTGTCTTTAGCCTGAATTCTAAGGATATACGTAATAAAGTTTAGAGGATTTGGAGTTCAAGAAATTAACTGTATAGAATTAGATAAAGTCGATTATATTTATTCTTATTACAAAGTTTGACAAATTTTGTTCCATATGTCCAAATAACATGAAAAAAACTGTCACCTTCGATAAATCTCTATCAACAATTATTTCCAAAATTGTCACTTCTTTCTCAGTCATTCGTCGGCATTCAACTTTATTTTAATGGTTATTTATTTATCATTTGATCCAAATTATATGAAACTTGTTCACCCCGAAGAACTGAAGAAGAATTCGCCAGGGGCGCAATAAAACAAAAAGATTTTGACACATATTACACTCATTCCGTTCGATTTACTTCGCACCACGACCCCACAGCTGATCCGCGCAGATAACTCTGTTTTTATTAAATTACCCCAAAATCTAACCCTTCTCCAAGGAAGGAATACAATGTAAA
This sequence comes from Eubasilissa regina, assembly GCA_022840565.1. Classification (NCBI taxonomy): domain Eukaryota; kingdom Metazoa; phylum Arthropoda; class Insecta; order Trichoptera; family Phryganeidae; genus Eubasilissa; species Eubasilissa regina. The sequence goes on along the minus strand of JAINEB010000025.1, from coordinate 2,106,142 downwards.
GGCATTTCAGCATAAAACAAGGGCGACAAAGTCTGTTTCCGGAACTGCAGCCGGGGTTACTTTGCTTGTTGAGTTAACCTTCCGAATATTTACAAACAAACATCCATACAATATTTTGCGCACAATTATAATTATAATACACTAAATAAATTGTTAAATTTGTATTTCTCAAGTAGGAATATTTATAATCATTTTAGCAGTTTTTTTGTCTCACAAATACAACGTATAATAATTTTAAGCATTTATTTATTTATTTCATGTCACGTGTTGTATTTACATTTGACATTTTAATATCTGCCTCACTGGGCTTCGCCCATAGTGAGGCAAACATTTTACATTTTTAATCAACAATTATACAATACATGATTAGTTTATCAACTATAAATTAGAATAAGAAAGCAGAAATAGAAAGAAAAAATAAAAAAAGTGTAAGTAGTAAGTTATGATGCAATATTTGATCACGAGAAATTTGTAACTCAGCTGAAATTTATAAGGATAATACACATATTCGTTGTAAACAAGTTTAAATAATACAGTGCAATTTATTTTTATACATATACACACACACACACACGCATAGGCTGCTCATACTATGTACTATATAACAAATCAATAAAATGTGGTAAATGTTCAATTATCACCGAATCCCGGATTAATTGAAGTGAGAGTAGTAAATCAGTAAGGCGGATAAATTCTTTTATTCTTGTTTCCGTGTTGAAGTAGCTATGCCTCAGTTTTATGATTTACGGTGTCCATAATTTAAATGGGTTATTCTAGATTTCTAGTACATACGAGTAAAATATGTATTATACATTAAGGGTACAGACAAACAGCAATAAATGTTATCATAAAAGTAATGGTAGCAGATAAACGACACTGTCGAAGTAACCCCGATGTTTCCTCGCTTTTCGATAGGAATTTATTTGACTTATTCCCCTACAAAGGAATGGCATAAAACCTGATTAGTTTTTCATTTCATCGCCGCCTCGAGCCCGAAGGGTTTCTTCGGAGATCCTCAGAATCGGCCTGTGTTTCTGATATATGTTAGTGGCGTGTTTCTAATCTGATGAAAGTTGAGTGGTATTAGCGACCGTGTGACGAGGGTCTTCGGTTCGCTTCCCGGCTAAGCCGCCGGGTCTAATTTATAGTGGTGAATAAACTCCTAGGCCGGTTTTATAATTCCGTATGACATATGCTGCCTTCATTATGTTTGACGTCGGTGTCACAAAAATATTTATACCTTTCAAGGTGAGGGTGATTTGTACCTGTGTTTTTTTTAATCGTCCGCAGAGGCGACATTGGCATCACCCAGAAGTGTTTGGAAGCATCTATCAATGATACAAATGACTTCCTTTACAGGAAAAAAATAATTTATTAATTACATTTTGTCGGAGGTGGGGTATTAATCTTTCGTAACAGTTTCACCATCAGGTTTCAGATCTGAAGAGAGAAATTAATTTTAATCAATTCTAGTTCAAATCGTTTAGTCCATGGAAGGCTTCGCGAACTTCAAAATACTCCAAATTAATCAGAACTTATGAACATTTGATTTGATTCAAATATAAAAATTAAAATTTAATTTTCTCTTAATTAATTTTTCTTTCGAAATTCTTACTTACCCTTGGCGTATTATTTTCAAGTTTTTAATTCAACAAAGTTATTTTATTTATTTTATCTCAATTCTGGAGCGCTCGTGTCGAGGACTGATATGGAATAGTCTATAGTGGAATTGAATTTCTACGGTACCGAAGGCTGGCATAATCACTAGCCAACCACGCGGATGCGAATATAACATTACGGATACATAATATAACGTACTTATAAAAATGATATCTCTGTGAACATGCTAGGTATATGGTGACAGAAGACCTTTTAAATCCTTAGAAAGGTGAGATTCTGGGTAGGATTTAGATTCATCTTTTATGACTGCCACGGACAAATATTATTGGTAGGAAAAAAATTAAAGGTTAAGCGAGTACCACACAGCTGGCTCTGGAAATGAGGCAAAATCTTCACATAATCTTAATAGACTTTTAATTTCAATGTTGATGAGACGTAAGCTGAGTAAGTTCCCGTATGTCGACGGTTTGACCATAGATATAATAAAAATATTACAATATAATATCACTCTAAAAACCTCGCATCTGTGTACGGCGTATTTTATTATAAATATGGTTGTAGCTGAGTGGGCTAAAGCATCTGTCTTTCTATTTTAAAATGCTGGTTTTAATCTCCGGCCGGCCAGCTCTTTTCAATTTCAGCGAAACCAATTGTTTTCTGCTATATCTACATATGTAATAAATTAATATTATTCAAATTATGAAATCTGCGGGATCAGTATGTGTATATCAGAATTTTCAAAACAAGTTGTCGCTTTTGAAAAATGATACTAGAAAATATAATTTTGCTATATATAGAAAATATAATAGAAAATAATATAATTTTGCTGTGATTTGTTTTTGATAAATTAATATTTTTTCAAATTTTTACAAAGATCATAAGAAAAATAAAATACTCAAATTTTCAACATTCGTAATTATTTTCGATCTTTTCATCTTCACATATTTTCCATTTGGTTTCTATTGATTGTAAGAGATTATAACATTATTTTACATAAGTCTTATTATACAGTACCTCGTATTACACAGATCTCTAAAAGATAGTGGTCTAAACGGAGCCAACGGTTAAAGAACATCATCAGTAAGTAACCTATTAATCGTCAAATAGGGTTATACGAAATTCTACGATTTGGAAATTATTAGAGAAATTTGCAATCCGTCTTTACAATATAAGTGGTGTGCCATAAATAATCAACCTATTGTGATGAAATTGGGCACACGTGTGCTGTAATAAAGTAGCTACTAGATTTTAGTTTACACCTAAATAAAACAAATATTTTCGAGTTCGAATAAGTTTGAATAACTCCAAAACCTTCGTATTTAGAATAACCCAACGTGACGCTCTCCTGACCGTAGACTCCGATTGAACTAGTCTCTGGAATATATATGTATATATTTTAGGATATCTATATGCGCTAGATCCCCAGTGAGATGAAAGGTTCCAAGCGTACAGTGAAGAGTTTACCAGGGATATCTTTTCACGGATAACATCAGAAAGGGTAGGGGCGGTTTGGATGATTGCAGGGATGGCGGGTAGCGAGGTTGTAGTTACAGATAAAATTGAATGCAGGCACTACATCATTTTATCTATTCGCATCAAAATTTTCTACAGGGTGAATATTATGTTCCAGGCCGATTATATTTGGCTGACATTTTGGTTTGGCAGACATTTGTCAAATCGAATTTGGTAGTCGCAGAGAGTAGTTGAAAATAATTTATTATGGAGCATCTAACGCCTCAACAACGTGTTAAAGTTATTCAAACATTTTATCCAAATAATGGCAATGCTGTAACCATTAATGGTGATCGCTATCGTCACACGTTGGAAAACTTCTTGTTGATCGAATTGGGTCGATTAAGCTTGCAATACATATGGTTTTAGCAAGACGATGCCATTTCATACATAGCCCGAGCTACGCTTGAAATTTTGCGAGAAATTTTTCCCGGCCGCATAATGTCAAAAATGGTGATATTGACGGGTCTCCTAGATCATCTGATTTGATGGCTCCCGACTATTTTCTGTGGGGTTACTTGAAAGGAAAGGCCAATAACCCAACAGCAATTCCCATGCTACAGGACAATATTCGAAATTAAATTGCTGAAATAACACGCAAAGTGTGCAAGAATGGTATGAAAAATATGATTAAAAGAGCACGCATTTGTGCCACTGCTAAAGGCAGCCATTTGGCCGATGTCGTATTCCATACATAATTTTAAAAAATCAAATAACCTAAAAACCAAAAAAAAAAAATTTTCATTTCCTAGTTATTCAAAAACAACATCAGTCTGAATTAAAATATTTACCCTGTAGATATAAAGCGATTTTGGTTGACATAAAAATATACTAAATAGTTATAAATACATTATGTTCTTAAAATGTATATGAAACATACAAATACATCATTAATACAATCTAATTAAAACGAAATAAAATTCTGCAATATTTTTGGGGTAAGTCTCTTACAAATTGTACATTTATGTATAATTACTTTTAGGTTGATTAACTGATCGCGGGTTACAAGAGCTTCTAAACGATTATTCTTAGGGCGGATCACCCCAGTACTGTCGGAACATCTCTTCGTGACTGTCTACTCCTAATTCAAGAATTGCCTGCCACCCACCTGACACCGACTTATTTGTCAACATTAATATTCCCGGACACTCACGAATGTGATACCTGCGGATATATAAAAAATATTCTTAGAAAAAATGTAAAAATATATTAAATACTAATTAAATGCATTAATTAGAATGATACATAATACATATGAAATCAATTTTATCGAAAAATATTATTCTTGCGCCACCGAGATTCGAACTTGGATCTCTTTCCAAACAGGGAAAAACAACAACAATATTTCTTGATAAAATTGATTTTATATATATATATATATATATATTTATAATTAATACATTTAATTAGTATTTCAAATATCACAGACTTGTGTTCTGAACAATTACAACTTCACAATAATAATGTATTCTAATGATAAAAAAATATTTTTAAATAAACGAGTCACAATTGATAACTGTAATATACTTACTAAATTAACAAAGTGAGTTCCGCAAGCTTCATTTTACAGTCAATGGCTTTTATAATACTTGTCTCTTCTGGATATTTATAGAGCGCATCGATGAAGGAATCTCTTATTGTATCTGATACGTCTGACGTTGCAAGGTAATTAACACCCCCAGATCAGAATGAACCATGCTCACTTCACCCAACCCCTTGATAGGCCTAAGTTATCTACTGTCAAAAGATGCCCCTATTAAACTCTTTACTAAGTCCTTAGAACCTTAGAACCTTGTCAGGCATCGCATGTATATAGACAGATGCACGGATATCATAAAATGTATGTAGGATGACATCTAAACAGCAGATTAAATATTTTCTCAATGGATTTATTTTTTCACGTGAATATTCTCAATTAAAATGAAAATTATACGATAATTATTCTAAATAGTTTTTTGAAAAAATATTAATAACCTTGCTAATAATTAAAATAGTGAATAAGATTAAACAAGGATCGCTTAGGTGGTTGAGAATAGTAAGATAGATATATGGCGCAAGTATTGACGGCACCAGAGAACATCTGCAGATGACTTGACATGCCCAGGTAATCCAGATACTGAAAAATGGTCCTGTAAGAAGTTTTAATAATCGACGAGCTTTTATGAGAATATGTGTTAATGTGGATGAGGTGATTGTGTATCGGGATAGAAGAGTGAATGACGATCTACCTTCTTTGCCTACCCCCGCAGAGATAATTAGTTTAAGAATGAGTATTTCATACTTTGTAATACACCTAATTTCAAGAATTTTTACTTCTTACATCCGATAAATATGAAAATATTTATTCATATATATATATATATATATATATTTTTTTTTAAATTATAATATAAACATACATCAAGACTCGAACGCCACCCCGAGCCGACAGCGTGTAATGACCGTAAGATCTTGACATTTTGTGCGGTGTGCATAAATCTTAGCAACGGCTCGCCGTGTACCTACATTGGAGGAGAAAAATGAACCCTAATTTGTTTTCGCTGTGTCGACTTTGACACCATTACTCATGGAGAATTTCCACCGTGTTGAATTACATTCGGAGAAAAAATATAACGAATGTTTTCAGTTTCAACAAATTGGTTTAATATAAAATCTAAAACATTCGAATACATTTAAAAAAAAATTGAAATGTGTACTCGATCAATCGCGCATAACAGTACATATATATTTATCAAATATATAGCGTGAAAGACAATCTACATGTAGTCATTATCGTTACCTAATAGAAAATACTATTTACTAAGACTTAATTTTTGTTCAATCCAAATTGATCATAAAACATTTTTATAAAGAGACGCTTTGGCAGATGACTGACATCTTAAACTTTATGACATCGAATAAATCTGATTTGGTGATAATAACTGCCAAAAATTTAGTGGTTTGTTAATGAGATTAATATTCTGTCTGTTCGCGACAGTACCTATAGATAGTAACTAGGTACATAATGTATTTGAATAAATTCCTCATTAAGGGTATATTATTATTGCAAATAAAAAAATAAATGATATTTTATTTAAAAATTATCATTTTTAACTTATTCGATTTTAATTATTATTTAGTAAAATAGATGTAAAGATTTTTTGATATTATCTTAGACTTTGGATCTGCACTCAGTAAGTAAATACAAATATTTTATTTGAGATAATTTCAAACTAAATTCTATTGAAATTCAAGAATTGAACGTAGCATTACGTCGGTTTATAGATGACATTAACAGCTATCCCAGAAAATATTTAAGAGTCGGTAGTGTGGGAAGGTTGCATTCCTCAAGCATTCTCCTAATACTTGAACCCGGTAAACTTATAAAAAAACAAAGTATAACTACCTAAATTAAATGCGTACGAAATACCAAATAATAATGTAATCCTTAATTTTATAAACAACGTTTAAATGTGTCGTTATAGTTAAGAATAATTATAATGTAATCCACACTGATTGGTAAATTGTATCTTTTTCTTTCTTTTACGGTCTGATAAGTTTCGAAAGTCCATGATCGTAGTCACTACAGAGCGCCATCCTTTCTTGGACATCGCTATTATTCCAGTCAGTTGAGAATTTTCCAACCTCTTGTAGGTCCAATATTGTGTAAATATTTAAAGAAAATATCGCATCGAAATCATTGAGTGGAAATTTTCAATTATAGAAAAATTTATTATGATAGATTCCTTTACTTATTTGTTCACATTTTAAATAAATTCATATTAAAATTGAAGTAATAGTAATTATATGCATTATTACCTACTGTTACACTTTAAGACAAAAAATAAGATATATACTATTACCTGAAAAAGTACAATATTTACGTATGACAACTGTTGGATTTATTAAATTACACGACTACACATTGTTTCTCGAGGCTGGTGGATCGGTGGTTATTAATTGGAACACTAGGATTTCTTTTTTATAGTTTCTTCATTGATGAGGATCCTCCTGCTTTTCGTATTTTTGATGATCCTCTTTCGTCTCTGTCTGCTTCGCGCGGTCCGAGAGCTGATGTGAAGAGAAAGACAATCACATGTGTGAAAATAAAACACATGTTTTTTGATTCTATTCATTAAATTTATTTGAGACGCGTTTCGCCTTGAAAGAGCATTATTAATCTAACAACTGTTAAGTTAAAACTGTTAGATTAATAATGCCCTTGCAAGGCGAAACGCGTTTCAAATAAATTAAACGAGTAGAGTAAAAAAACAAGGGTTTTATTTTCATATATGTGATTATGAAATTTACATCGGAGACAGTAAATAAGAAGCCTAATGTTTTTTGACATTGTCACTCTAGTGGTTATGAAATGTTCTTCGTTTCCTCTAAGGGAATCTTCATATATCATATATAAATTGTTGTTCAGAAAATTTAGCAACTTTCGCCTAAACACACACGTAATATTATTTATCATTGCAATTTTCTTAGATATTATTTATTCAAAACAGGGTAATAAAGGTACTTCACACATTCTTTAATATTTTATATTAACCGAATAAAGACATATAAGAGTGGATTTCCTATTTAAAAGAAAGAAAAAAGACATATTATTGTTCTGTCTATCTGTGTATGTATTCTGTCTCTCTCTTTCGCATATAATTTTATATTCTGTCTCCGTTGATGTTCTATTTAACTATATATGTATTGTCTCTCTCTTAAACATTTAATTTTATGTTCTATATATATATATATACAAAGTGCACTCTTTTGTATGATGATTAATTTCAAATACGTCCTGACGAATAAACTTGCGATAAGCGAAACCGGTTGACGTACAATACATTTCATGGTTTCATACAAAGTGATTTTATTTAATCTAATATGTCAAACCACAAAGTGATTGCACCTACGAAAATATACTAATTTTTTATTTGAAATATAATTTTCCTGTAGGATGAGATAACAAATTCAAAGCTACAACCGCTCTCGTTTGAAATACTTGTGAAAATGACAAATTATGAATGCAGAAAAGCGTTATTATTTTTATTTCAGAGATTCCAAAACTGACATGACCTGAGGACATCGCGTTGTGCCGTTACGAGCGCTTCTAATCTGATTTTGATTACAAATTTTGTGTCTCTTAATGCGTCTGTCTAAACCGTCATTAATCCACTCTTCACTTTTGCTTCCCACTCATCTTTGTTTTACTTTATTTCCTATTGTGTTTATTTTTCATTCAATCATTCATAAACAGAACAAAATACTTCTTAGATACAATATTTTTACCAATAATTGAATAGACAATAAAATAAATAATTTCATTCCTGAAAATGGCCTCTCCATACCGAAACGTCAAAGACACCATTATTTAAAATATTTACCAATGCGTATATAAATTAATATATGTATCGTTTAAAAATTACAATTTTAAAAGTAAAGCGTTCGTTCCACCATAATCACAACAATCTTGCCGATCTTCGGAGATGAAGATTGATCTCCGAACATCTCGCTCATTAGGTAATTTTTTTTCAAACCAACAAACCAAACATCACGTTAATAAATAATTTAAAAAATAACAGCGAAACCGCAACATGATAAGTAATAAAAAAATTCTGAAGCACTTGTCACAGTAAATTGAAAAAATAATCGTTTTATTTGTGACAAAAATAAATCGAATAGTTCGTGCGTTTCCAAAGCCACCTTTAAGAATGCCATTCACCTGTAAACGCTATGTACGAACATAACCAGAATGGTTAAATTTAACCGAGAAACCGATTAATTTTAACCGCGGCTACTGGCCAAGCGAGCACCTGGAGGGAGGTATCACACCGCGGAATTGATCGACTTGTCGGATGATACCACTGAGACAACTGATTGATTTCCAATGCGTGCAATAAAACACATCGCGCCTATAAAACTTACAGTTCGGACAATTCGTCCAGTATAGCCGACATCCGCGTTATTCCTTTAATATTGTTTTATTTTTACTTTGATCGGGAGTAAATGTCATCTTGTGACATTATTCATAATAACATTCATAAATATACTGAGGATTCGTATTGCCGATTCAACATTATTAATGAAATATTATTTTTTATTACAACTTTATTTTATACATAAAATTTTTTATTTTTTGCAAGAATTGCCTTTCAATTAAACTAATTAACATAGTCAATTAAAGTTAATTAAAATTTTATCCCTCAAAATTTAAAAAAAAAGTTCTAAACGGAGAAATCAAATAATTAGATAATAATGTGCTTGACTTTATATTTGAGTGTGTTCACTGATGTATCTTTATATTACATAATGTTTAATAATTATTTACTGATTTAATTAAAAATTCTTGAAAGAACACACTTTCTCGTTTCTTCGCAGTACACATTGTTCGCGATCGTTACTCTCATGGTTCGTCCCGAGGATCTGATAGAATAGCTATGCAGAAGGTTTCCATTGTTTAACATTTCTTCTAAAATATATTATATGTTACTTTTTCGTCAACTGGTAAGATTTTGCATATTAGAAATTATCTGTAATAATCATCGTTATATAAACACTTTGTTCTGTTTTCTACTATGAATTTTAAAAATCTGAATTGTAACCGTTTAATTTTATCAGTATAAGTTTTATATGTTAATCCATAGCTACTCACTCCATAACTTGTAACCGAGTCGACCATCGTAAAGTACAGTGTGGTCTGAGAAGTAATTTAACTTACCATCATACCGTTTCTCCACGGGGGCAGACAGAGAGAATAAAGTACCACATTTTTGTGTCTGACACATAACTCTAGCCTTATCTACATTCTTTTTACGCATAACGTCTTCCTCGGATGATCTCTATTTCTAGTGCCATCAACACTCGCGTTGTGCGAGTTATTTTCTTCGACAGCAGATTCTGATCCTGGGTATTCTATTGATAATAGGACCGCATTATTCAGCATGACAGATTATCACCTATCTGGATAGTCGACCAATCCGGAAGATTACTGATGATATCCGATGATTATGGTTTTGGTCGGTCTTCACAAATTTCCCGTGTGCGGTGAATATACTTCCCGGAGCGTTTCTTGATAGTGATCCGATTCCGACGGCGGTTAGACAGTGTCTGAACAAATCAAGTGGCGTCTTCTCGAATATTGCGTAAAACATGCATACCACAACTAAAAAACTAAGGGGGCTATCGATCGAAGGAATCAAACGCGCGTAAACATGCGTCATATATATTTCTTTATTTTTCCCTCCTGTTTCATTGTTGTAAACAACCAAACTACCTTAGTGACTCTTTTTAATATTGTTCACTATGCTAAGATCACATTTACACTTACTTCTAATTTGTTCTATATCAAAAAAAATATATTTAATATTTGAAGCAATTACTCTGTGGATAAACATTTTAACTATTTATTCAACCACTTATTTTAAATATAAGAAATAATAATAAAAATTGATATTCACATAGGAATTTTTATAAATTGTTATTATTTTTCTTCTACCGGACACGTTCAACGGACGTTGTCTATCATGTTGGTTTATAAATTATAGAAAATAAAAAAAAAGTTCTCAAGAGGGAGTGGTTTGCTTCGAAACCGGTCGTTTCAAAATATAACATATTACGGTTAAAAATAATTTTTATTGTTTAATTATTCAATTTTCTGGAGCTAAAATGTGAGTGAAAAAACCACGTAAACACTCCCCCACTTAAAATTTAATACCAACTAATTAAATTACTTTAATATGAATCGAATCTGCTTAGATTTCCTTTTTTCACATTATCCATTGCTGTCTACAAAAAGTAAAGAACATTACTACAAAATTAAAAAAAATTTCGGGTGGTAGCTAAACTATAATGTAAACGCGAGATTTTCTCATAATATTTTTATCTTTTTATCTTAACTTACATATACATTAATTATTTTACCTAGCTTTACTATTCTCTAAAACAATTTTTTGTATTACGGTGTGAATGCCGAAGAAAAGAGATGTATGTGTAATTTAAAGAAATAAATTTGTATTTATTTTTAATATAAATATTTTTTTAATTACAAAGCGTAATATCGTGTAAAATAGGATTGACTTGAATGGCCGTTGTTGGGTTTAGGCTCCTGACCTTTGATGTTAAAGACGGACGTTTTGACCACTCGACTATATTAGCCAGACTGATAAATTTCCATTACGTACCTATATTTGCTTTTTACGAAACTAAAAAGTAAATAAACTATTTAATGATTTTTTTTAGAAATCTAATACAAATTAACAATTATTATTAACAATTAGTATCAATTAGAAAGATAAACAGATAAAATCAATTTATCTAAAAAGTATTTTTGTTGTCACCGGGACACGAACCTCCATTACACCGATTACACTACGTTAAAATAGTAACATGTTGCACTTTCAAATTGATACATCTGTTATTTCATTTTATGAAAGCAGTTAACTTTATATATACGGAGAATCTCAAACACCTTTGAGTAAAATCCGATTGGAGACGACAGAATTAAATGAATAATTTATTTTTTAATTTTGGAGACATTAATACAACTTACATTTTTAAGGAGAAAACATTATTATTTTGAAGTTGAGGTTTTTCAAAACATAGTTCTGTGATATTTTAATACACGTTAAATGTATCAATTAGAAAGATAAAAACTGAAAAAATATTTCATGACGCCGGGACATTTATTATAAATCATTTATTTAAATAGGTACCTAAGTTATTTTTTATATGTACGATCGTCAGGATGAGCCGAGAGAGTACCTACAGACCACATCTAATCTGAACGGCGAAAGGACGAGAGAATGTTTCGTTGTACAATTTTTAAAAATAACCAAATAATAATTTAATAAATTAAATACTATAACTAATGTAAAACATCATATTTAAATTTATATTTTATACGATGTTTTTTATATTTTGTTACATTTACATGTGTCTATTATTTTTGTTTCAAACGTGGGTTGAATTAGTTGTATTGAAATATTATATTATTTTGTCTTTTAATGTCCAATATGCCCGTTTATGTTCTAACCACAGGTTATATCACATTATTTTTAAATTCGGTGATGTTATGAGGAGGGAAATCATTTTCATAAAACTTTTTTCAATTTGAACTGTTTATTATTTTTGTTAAAAACAGTTAAAAAGCATAACTCAAAACTAAAAAGATTTTCGGTCTGATTATTATTATACAACAATATCTTAAAGAAATCATCATTGTCACGTGGCTATGGTCCATTGAAGATCTTTGCCTCTCAAGTAAGAGTTTTCGCCACTATCGCCAATCCTCACTGATAGTCCTCCAGCCGTGAACGCAAAGTTTTCTTGCATCAATATTGTCGCCATCTTTTTTGAGATTTTCCTCATTGTCGCCTTGGAGGAGGCATTCTTTGGATCAGTCCAGCGTAATAGATCTATTAGCTTCGGTGGTTATGATATTCATCGTATAAAACTGGGATTTTATAGTTCCACCTTATTTTCCGCTGCCCATTTTCCAAGCTAAATTTAAAAGTTTTTCCGAGTACCATTGTCTTCCAAATATTTAACATGCTTAATAAGCCTACAGGTAATAATTAAATTACCTCTGAAAACCTAACTGGATACAACCAAAGCACAAAGGTAATTAAACAAGTATAAAGATTCCGTTTTTAATAATATTTATCGTTTTAATAATATCGTCAATATAATATATGAGATTATCGTCGTTATATAAAATAAGTTAAATATTTTATCAACACTTATTAATGATAATATGAAAAATTATTTAAAAAAAAATCACATAATCCAGATAAATAAATTTATTATTTCAAAAATACAGTTTATTTTTTAATTCAACTTTGCTTAGACAGTTCTCTCGAGAAAAGAAACCATCGCGCGTAGGCTCAAGAGATGGTCGCTTAGATATGGGTCTTTATTAATGAGCGGGCCCTCTGACAAATGTCTTTACTTGGCGGTACGATAAGACCGAAACACACATACATAACACCGAGCTTAAATCGTAATCCAAACTGAAATGCGTTTCGAGTAAAAAGGGATATAACTTACAACACAAAATTTTTTCTTTCAAGATTCAAAGTATATATTTTTTGCTCAATCGCAAAATGCTGCATTGATTATTTGCGTGAAAAGAATCACATTGCATATAAACTTGATTCAAATCATTTAAATTATTTCGAATCATGAATCAAAAGGACGTTTTCTTTTGCAGCCCCTTTCTAGTGCGTGAAAGTAAATGAAACGATACATTTATAAATTTAATCAGATAAGATTTGGCTCGTAATGTGACTGACTCCAGCTCCAGGGTCTCCCCAGCCAGATGCGGTGCATCTATCCACCGTCGTAGGGCTTTTCCATGTATTTTTCGGCCCAAAGTAGTGCCCAAAATAATCTCCTTTTCTAGGCTGTTACTTTGACGCATAATTCTATAAAATCCCGGGGTGAGGTTTGAACTTATATTCACATGGTCACCAGGGGAGAATCTACCTGCCAAACCAAATAAGCATGTCTATTATTTAAATATTATATATATAGATATTTATGATATACTGAAGTGGATATCATGATAGATGCTTTATTGTATTTTTTTTAAATAAAAAAAGGACGTTGGACGTGTGTGCGTACATGATCTTCTGGTTGGCCAATCGAACGTTCGCTAAGCAGCAAGGGTTTATGATTATGATATTATAGCAGGTTGTTACTTTTACTGGCGCGGAGAAACAGGCTCGGGTGGTTCGCTGTTCGGATGGTGGGCCATGATCAAGAAAAGGAACAAAAATCAGAGGATGGCAGCTTTCAGGAGCCGAGGCGAGTTTCCCGGCGTCTTCGGCCTAGATGGAGGAAAAATTTTCTGCAAAATTTATGGAATACGACGAGCGATCCTGGAAGAATAACCGATGGCGACTTGATGAACCGAGTCCACTATGGACGCGGAAGAATCTTTAGGACCTCGATTAAGAAGGATGACGACATAGAAGAAGAAAAACTATAATGGACATGAAAACTGACCGAAATTAGTAAGGTTAGATAGGACCAGTAGCTGTGAGTTGAAATGAAATTTGTTGAATTATAATCTTTTAAGTGAACAATTCATGGCATTCCCCTTCCCCTACAGAAAACAGAGCTAATATGTAGTGATCCGTGCCCCTGACTTGACAAAATCCACGCAGATAAGTGACTACCCGATGACATAAATGTCAGGTCAGCCCGGACTGCATATGACAATATTTAAAAAAACATGAATAAATTATTTAAAAAATTTTTTTTTAATAATCACCGAAATAATAATTTTATTTCATTATATAATATTTTTAATCCCAGTTTTATTGTACATATTTTATCAATGTTTATATTTTTATATTTATATAATGCAACGATGGACTGAGTATTGTACTAATCAAGGAATATTATCGAAAAAAAATTGCCCTTATTTATTTTGTTACTGACCCTTTTTATTATTTACAAAATCTGGTTAAACTGAAACTTCACTGATAAAATCCTGCTTCAATTTCGTTTAATTAACATTTCGGATTTGTACAATTTGTTCCATTACTATTATGAACCGTACGCCGAGTAGTTAATTATTTGTACAATATTATATTTCATATATCTCAAGTGCACAAAATATACGTTCAATTTTCATATACTGTCTGTGGTTCGACCGAAAAATAATAATAAACGACTTCGATATGAATATACGTATATATATATTTTTTCTGTTGTTACTTAAGTGAAGCTAAAAAGTTTTAGTCTTTTCTCAGCGGTAATTTTTTTTTTTAATAATCTGTTAAATACTCATTTCAAATAATAAACATATTTTCATATCAATACGGTTTGCATTTTAAAACCAAAGAACCAACTGACACAATATACTATTTAAAAATAAAAATAATTTTGTTGGCTTGTTGGCGTGGACCTTTCCTTTCAAGTACCCCTACAGAAAATAGTTGGGAGCCGTCAAATGAGGTGATCGAGGAGGCCAGTCGATATCAATACTTTTTGACATTATGTCTCGCAAAATATCTAGCATAGCTCGGGCTGTGTGTGAGGTGGCATAGTCTTGTTGAAATCATGTATTGCAGGTCCAATCAACTCAATTCGGTCATCAAAAAGTTCCAATATGTGACGATAGCGATCATTACATTATATTAGTGGTTATAGCATTGCCATTACTATTTGCATAAAACATTTTAATGACTTCAACACGTTGTTGAGGCGTTAGATGCTCTATAATAAATTGTAATCAACTACTCTCTATGACTACCAAATATTCACTCTGTACAAATTACATAAAATCAATTGTAACTCTTAAGTTATTTATTTTTATTTAAATTTATATACAAGTATATTAAATAATTATTTTTATATAAATTAATAAGATACGAGTTGTATTTTTAGTTTTATTGATTAAAATATGATTACTTTAGTATGTCTAAATTTGTATTGTTGCAACAAATGTTTCAGTTCATATATTGTAACATTAAATGTATGCCATAACAATTTCAAACTTGACAAGGTGGGAATATTGTAGATATCACAGATACCTGAATAAAAATACGAGACATGATATTTGGATTGGACCCTCTAAGAAACGGGGCTTCAACTTAGATGAAGAAATAAATTTGAAAATTGATATCGTTCCTTTAGGTCACGCGGGACATCCTTGTAAAACTATCAACTTCCAAGGAAAGGGTTCTTGGATAATCTTGCGTCATAGAATCTGTTTTACGAGCATAGATATACACAATATTGGAGTGTCTTGTTACCTAAGATGTAATCCTCGTAATAAAATAATGTGGGCTCATGTTGGGAATATAAAAGAGACCTGATCTCTATTAGATAATCTGCTTTACGTGGAAGATTCCTAGAAGTTCCGTGTTATGACTATAGTTTTGGAGCATTAGACATATATGAAATATTATCAATAAGTTATAAAATAAAAATGTTTCAATAACAAACAAGTATTGAATCTAATACAAATATATTAGCTGCCATCGATATTTGAACCAGGAACTCTTCCGATCCGCGCTGATCAATTACACCATATTAACCCAGTAAATTGACGACAAATTTTCGAACTTATTTTTTGATATTTTCATTTTATCTTATGTACATCTTTCTAATTGACGCATTTAATTTGTATTATCACAGAACTATGAACAACTTCATAATAATAATGTGTTCTCTTTAGAATAAAGTATTAGATATTTTATAATAATCTTCATCTAAAATGTTTCATACAAAAAAGATGTATCAATTAGAAAGATATAAATATAAAAACAAATGTATCGAAAAAATTGATTTTATATTACATTTATTTAATTTGTATTAAAAATATCACAAATATATAATTTCAACTTCAAGAAAGTTTCAAGTCACTCCTATCTTAGTAATTTTAACTAAAATGCCTAATTATATTATTAAGTGCTTATTAATATAATACGTTGGGATCGATTGCATTCATTCCATATTATTGAACGCCCTAAAGTGATATCTTTACATATAGGATTATATGTCTCAGTGTATGTACTAAGTCACATTCGCATGTATATAATTCCTACCTCTAATATTCTAATACACGCTAGTGGTATTCTAATTATTTAATATCTTAAAGATCATTAAAATCACAAGAGCAAAGCTTTCAATGACAGGCGTACAAGTAAAAAACTATAATATTGTTTGGCGGCGGACTTGGTAATTTGCGCATTCATTGAAACGATTTATAAGAAGCATTATCCGACAAAAAATTGATGTGTATTGGGCGCTTACCTACTCATCGCTGGCGGATCTCAATTTGTTGACCTGAGTGGAAGGTACTTCTGTTTCAAGTGTAGTACTACCTTTCAATATAGAAATGTTGCTTGAAATCAGTGAATAACTAGACCGAAACTAGGGCAATCACGACTTAGGCGAATTAAATTTATATCACTACCACGACAGACAAGACAACTGAATACTGAAAAATTAAATAAATTAGTGTTAAACATATTAAGCATACACACACGCAATAAACACTAATAAACTATTGGGAAAACACATTCTTATCGTAAAGTTGTAATTATTCAGAACAGATGGTCTGTGAAAAATTTAAATATTAATTAAATATATTAATTAGAAAGATATACATATAAAATCAATTTTATCGAAAAATATTGTTGCCGGATCTCTTTCCAAATCAAAGAAGGTGCATTATTCAACTATGCTACAGCGACGATATTTTTAGCGACAAATTTTAGAACCTATATGTTACCTTTTTTGGTATTAATACATTTAATCGTTCCATTATTTAAAAGAGCCATCTGATAGCAAACGCCAGAATTATAATAATTGGATGCACCTTCCCCAGCTTGGAAAGAGATCCAGGTTCGAATCATGGTGGCGCAACAACAATATTTTTCGATAGAATTGATTTTATATGTATATTTTTTAAATTAATATATTTAATTCATATTTACAAATAAAGCAGAAAAAACACTTAATCTTTTTATACTTCCATTATGTAATGTAAATGTTAATTATATAATATTATATAACCCACCCGAGCTTCTTACTCCTTTATAATATATTTAAGAAATGATAAGGAATTAAGAACAATAAACACAATTTAATGATGAGATTAAATTCTTTATCTATCGTATATACATTACTTTGTTGAAATGGTAACCTATTATGTTTCTTATAGACTAATTAAAATAAAGTATACGTTCGCCTAAAATACTCTAGAGACCGAAAAGTTGATTAATTAATTCTCATCTCGGGAGCTCACAAGAAATGCAGGATGTATATATGTATTTTAAATACTTTAAAATTAAATTATATTTGGATTTGTTTGAACTAGAAAACATTAGTTTTAATTTTTTGCACAACCTACAATATTTACAATTCCTACTTCCAATTGTCACATTGGGCGAAATTTTTCATATTGAATAATTGTAATCGTAGTGAATAATTATTAAGATAATAAATTATATTTTTACATATCTATCACTGTAGTTATTAAAAAGTTATAAACAATGTTTAAAACTCCCGCTCTGTTGACGCCCAGTTTTATCAGCATCTTGCATTTCTGTTACTAGAGAAGTGCCTGTTGCCTTTTCCACTTGATTGGTATAACGGGTGGGGATTTTCTTCTTCATCTTTCGACATGGCTCACCACTACAAGTTTCTTCAAAATACCTTCCCTTTTCGCAGGATGCCCCTAAAACTGAAGGATTTGTCCCAGACAAATGGGGTCTGTGCTTGATGTTCAGTTCTTGCAGAATGAAGACATTCATGCATCTCGCCGTCCATGGTATACGCAACATGTATTTCCAGCACCACATTTCTAAGGCACCGTTCCGTCTTCTTTCCCTTGATGTAATTTAAATAGGTAATAAATATGTACAGATGTAAACATTAATATAATTAGAATAAAAATAGTATTATTATTACCTATTCATAATCTTTGAAAACTCTATAAATGAATATCAAGAATATTCAAATATTTTAATACCATTTCAAAATATACATGAGCAATTTCGCGTTATATACTTATGTAATATCATGTACGTGTTTACATAACATATCTAAAGTAATTAAAACCCCGAAGCTCCCGCATGACGGAACCCGCAGGATAAACACATTATTTCTATAAACAATATCACGTTTCACTTATCTCCAGAAATTCATTGATTTTCCTTGGGCCAAAAAATAATTGCGACCGCTGGTAGCCCGCGCGCTCTCTGTAGATCGGGAGATACGATTCAAGGCTCGAGTTGCTCTGTCGCCCGCGGATCCCGGCCCGAATCCGGTAACAGAGAGTTATGTCGGAACAGTAAATAAGCAACGTGGGATGCTGCGTAAATAGGTAAAGAAATTAATTGATCTCTGCAGTCTCTGAGTTTAGGCGTTCTTGATTTAATAATAGTTATCATCGTGAGATTGAAAATGTCTCGCATGAGTAGTATGCCTACACGTCATTGATCTCAGAAATTACACTATTCTACTGTTTTTACTATTTAATTACACTTAGATATTTGATCACCTGGCAATGGCTATTAAAGGCCATATTATTTATTTGGTTTTATTATTTATATGGCTATATTATTTCTGGTATATATTAATGACTTTTGTAACGTGACTTTAAATAATGGAAAAATAATTACTTTAGCGGATGATGCCTGGCTTTGCTTTGAGGGTAAGTCATGGGAAGAAGTCAATACTCGTGCACAGGAAGAAACGAACAAGGTGAAAAAATGTTTCGATACGAATTTCCTATAAATTAACACAAAAAAATCAAAATATGTATGTTTTTGTATTAACAAAAGAACATCGCCACATTAAAATCCTACATTCATCATACATGACTGCAAAACAAACAAGAACACAGTTTCCTTACGCCAATGTGAAAAATTAAGACGAGTTAAAATTTTACGATATCTGAGAGTACTGATCGAGTAACTGGAAATAACATATTATTTTGAACCTAGCTAAATGCATAAGAAAACTAATTATTAACTTTTTTAAAGGAATATGATGTATAATTAACTATAAACTCTTAAGATTGGTGTAATTAAGGAGTAGCAGAGTGCTGCTACTCCTTAAATAATTGTGCGATTTTAGTTTGGAGTGGAGCAGTAAAAACAATATTAGAATCGGCTAGAAGAGCACTAGAGACAATTCTTAGGGTCGTCCTTTTAGATATCCATCAGATCTTGTATTTAAAGAGTACAATGTTCTAGACGTAAGATAAATATATATGTTAAGACTCGTATAATATTTCCATTCTAACAACTCACCCTATTGCTAAATCATGGTCACAATACAAGACAATAAATGAATATCTATAGACCAGTTTCAAGAGCAATAACGACATTCTATCTACGTTTCTACATGTTTTTAGCTCCGAAACTGTACAACACATTTAACACTAACTGGAAATCATTCTCTTCCAATAAGATTACGCATATATAGACTCAATATATGATTCAATTGGGTAGATATTAGTCAGAAGCATCGCTATCTAACATTCCAAACTATTCACTATACAATATTTAAACTAATAATTCACTTTAGTTCATTACATTAAACACATTCATTACAATTTTTTATTTTATTTATATTTTATATCTCTGTTGAATCTTTTATTTATAATTTTAATTAAATATCACCATAATAGCACGAAAAAAACTGTCTACTTTAACACAGGCGGTAGTCTAACAAAGTAGGCAAGATATATTCACATCTGATTTAAAAAAAAAATGTATATCAATTAAGGTTTAAATAAGTAAATAAATGGACAGACTGGTGATATATTGTAAGGGGTATCATCCTCGTGATACGAAGATTTCCAAAAAGGTGGACAAAACTTGTTTCCAGAACTTCAGGAAGCAGCCGGAAATGCTGCCGGTAGATAATATTAAAGCTGTAACGTCGTCGTTATGATCTTGTAACACCACACCACGACTACTATGTTAAGATGAAGATGATTATAACTGATTTAACTTAATTCTAAACTTTCTTTAAAAAATCAGTGCTAGTGACTATGTGTATGTTCGCAAGGAAAGTGTTAGATTGGCGTATGTGAGAGAAAAAGTTGGAATGTCAACATTAATTATTTTAAAATTGTACAACTGCGTTAATTTTTGTTAAAATTTTCTTCACACATTTACCTGCATGTCTTTGGAAGATTTAGTGGAATTTCCATATTATTTTAAACCACAAACAAATATCATATCTGAATCTTATATAAATATGTTACTATTATTTACTTATTTACAGCGTACTTAATAAAATAGCTAGAAGCAGCATTTTTTTATCTTGGATTAGATTAAGTTACCCAGCCGTGTCCGGGAATATTTAATCAAAAATATGTAACTAAAGATATTAAAGTACGCACGGAACTTGAAACTCGTTATGTGTTCTAACTGATACTCGTTAAATGTTATAACTGTAGACGAACAGAATACAGATGTGTAGTTAAGATATTAGTATCGTATGACTTTACATTTATATATTATATTTATTATTAAATGGTACATTTATTTATTATATGTTAACGTATCACTGTGGTTGATTATTCATAACATTTTTTAAATCTAGTGTAACGGTTTCAGTTGGAATGGTCAACATGCATAATGATGGTGATGGTAACGAACTAACCTTCTGTGTTTTTCGATTTCCGATCCGTTTCAGAGTCTATTATGCAGCTGATTCTTATAACCCGTGATCTCAATAAGTGGCGTCTACTGTATTAAAAAGAGTAAAATAAAACGCCCTTAATTGTTGATTGTAGAATTATACCTCGCTAATCGTCAGTCTTCAGTCCGCAGTCCGCAGTCCGCAGTCCGCAGCTGCAGGTCGCGACTGTTGATCTCAGCGAGGACATTTAATCACGGCCACCTCGCGCCCGGCGATGTAAGCTCGAGATTATCCCGTGATGGAGTGTGACTGGAAGGCGACTCGAAGGACGCTTAGTAATTTTAACGGCTAACAGTTTCTAGGCTCGGTGTTGTGGTAACATTTGTCACTCGGGCCGGGAACTGCTCTCGTATTACACGTTATAAAATAATGTGGTCGGTTCACTTGGGGTATGACAAAAATGCCTCACAGCGTGAGCGTGATCAATAATCAACACTTTGAGGTTGTTGGACTATTTAAAAATAATCATTTGTATTCCTTTTATTTGATAATAGATATCTCACACCAACACCTAAACATCGGTTCGGGGACTAGTCAAAAGATAGAAGATGATCAAATAGCGCTTATTATATCAGTTATTATAATACTTTTATTGACTTTACCTCCAAATCTCTTGAAATATACTGATTATTATCGTCATATTTTAAAAGCCCTATTTTATGCGGTATTTTAAATTTAATTATTAACATTGTTTAACTCAGTACTATTCAAAAAGTATTAACTGCATTTTTTATAACTTAATAATTTTTACTATATTATTATATTTGTTTATTTTTAATTTTAAACGCTTTTCTACACATATCTTTAATATGTGTTAACCACTCTGTTCAAAAATATAGAACTGGTGTCTCTTCTAGGTGAGGACGCGTTTTTGTGGATAGATTTCTTGAGAAAATCTACGCCAATATTACGTGACGGTAACGCGCGTCATTGCCAAGGCTTTGCCTCAAAGATACGGTTTGACTGCACTTTTTGCGCAAGGGATATAAATCCCCCACAGTTAAGTTTCTCCAAGAAACAATGAAAATAACGCGTTTTAGACACCAGTTGTATACGTTAGTGCTCGCACCTTAAATTAAATGCGCACCTACAGGTATTTGAATGCGAATTGATTCCTAGTCCTCTCCTCTGGCACAGAATGAAAAGATTTCGGGACTGAGAAAATCAAAGGACAAGATCGACAAATCTGACAGTCCGTTAGTGGATTAGTTCTTTGTGTACAAAAGTATGAATAATGGAGAAAATGTCTTAAGCCATTAATGGATTCTCTTTTGTATAATGTATATAATACGATAGATTTTTATCACATATAAAAAATATTAATATTAAAATTTTCTTAAGTATTGTGCTTTATATTATCCTAACTTGATAGTGAAAAACTATGGAACACTTTTCACACATTACACACCCCCTAGACATTGTTTGGAATTAATATTTATAGCTATGACTAAAAATAACCCGTCAATATTGACGAGAAATAATTCTATAAAAATATTTTTCTTAACCATAATTTATTTAAAAATTCAAGTAATATAAAAATGTACAATAATGCGATAACTGTACAGCTTCAAATGAATCACAGCAGATCTCGTTTGTTTTATGTTGCCATGGGACACGAAAAGCTATCAATACATTTTTGCATTATGTGTCTACACGACACGGATGGACGGAAATAAGGAAATTATTATAATAATGATTAGAGGGTGTTTTACCATCTCGAGATAAATTGTCATATGAAAATGTGTCGTATTTACGATCTTCACCTTTTCTGTGATTTGTGATATTAAATTTTTTGTTTTACTAAGCGAATAAGAAAATTCTACGTACCTAATACAAATTGCAGTACGAACAAAATTAATAGAAAATAATGTTCCAAAGAGCCAACAATCACGAGAGTTCTTTATTTTGTGATGTCATCACCGCAATCAATAAATATATTATTTACGTGCTTGTGGATACTACATTAAAAGCTTTAAAGTCATAAAATTGAGACTTTTACTTAATCTAACGCCATCAGATAATAATCGCATGTTGTTAAAATTTGTATCTCAATTTAAAAGTAAACATGCAACAAATTATTATAAATCAGATTTAAGATCCATCAAATACGTTATTTGGATCACATTAAACTGATTCACTAATAAACTGTTATAATTGCCCAATTTTTCTCAATACCCGCTATCTGGATCAAACACGAACGACGTACAGGCGGCTTGTAAAAGGAGATCGCCTTTTTATCCCACCTATTGTTCGTGACAGATATAAACTATGTTCTAGAAGGTTCCAGAAAGAATTCCAAAAATGTCGCGCCCCTCCCGGAGTCGTGGCTTCCGCGAGGGCGGCTGATTAAATTAGAATCTCGAATCGTAGCCTATCGTCATTCCGCATCAGACCAGGAGCTAACCAAATTCAAATATATTATAATTTCTTCATTTTTTACGGGATTTAATCACGTAATGTCCATGTTAGATTTTTTTCGCGAGTTGTTTTATTGCCAATCGTAAAATGGCTACCGGTTTGTCAATATTGCTACGCCCAATATTCCTTCTGATTCCACCTGAACAAAAAATAATGAAGCTAAGCTATAATCAAGAAATAAATCAGTGAGCTTTTATATAAAGGATTTGTAATGACGATTGAGCGACAATTAAAATTTAATTCGATCTGCTGTTTGCAGAAAAAGTCGAGATGAATGTTGTAAATAATAAATATGGAAATTAAGTACGCTATTATTATTATTATCATCGTTTTCATTGCTGTACTACTACAGTTAGACAAAAAGTATTTCTAAGTTCTTTTTATTTTCAAGATTAACTTTATTTGATCATTCATTGCGTTTTAATCGTGTCAGTATTTTGCAAATTATATTTTAATATTTACTTAAAATTGTGCATGCCATAGACAAACAAGATATGCTTATATTTTATCGTGCTTTTTGTTCTAAAATTGTTTGAAGCAAACATTGATTCCAATATTGTTTGCTTTATTATAATGGATAGGAAAATATTTAAACATACATGTAATTATTTTTTGTCATTATAAATAACGGTAATATCAAAATTAAAAATTATTTTAGCAAAATGAACTCATTTATTTAACAAACGCACGCTATTAAAACATCAAGGTGTTAAATTCTCTTAATAAATTGTTAATCATCACAGATATTTCAAGAAAATGTACTAATTTGAATAATCTTTGTGGAATACACGTATTTACTACGCTTACGGAGTGGTGATTTAAATCTTTCAAAAGGCGTACTAGACTGGATGATGACGCTTTGATGACATCGCTTGATGGTGATACTGATCCGTGTCATATCACACAGAAATTGCAAGATAAGATGAGTAATATTAATATTCTTCTGAAACGACGATGTTGATTTCTTTAAGTTGACGAGGTTTCGAAGAAACGAACCATTTTGAGTTCGTGAATCAAACCATGTCATGAGAAATTAATTGTGAGCAATCGAACTAGTTACATTAAGCTCTAAATCCAAAGAAAAAGACAATACTTTAACCACATTCCGCAAGATCAATCTAAGAAAAATTCAGGCAGTTAGACTGGGAGGTCTCGCCTTGTCAGTCGTATTTTGATTCCCTCGCTGATTACCATCTGTTCCGTTCGATAAAACCCTTAGAAATGTCGATGTTATCAATTTAGACATGGAAGTTTTTTTTTGCATCCAGAGATCTAAATGTTTAAAAAATTGGGTGTTGAAGGATTGTTTGATTAATTTTCTTTTTATATATTTTCCTTGTAACTATAGCACTCTCTATTCATTCTGATTTATTACTACGAGCTTCGGGCCCTTGTTCAGATGATTCTATCAGTTCTTTTGACCGTTCTTTCCTTTCTGTTTTTCTAATTGCATTCTGTTACTTCATTTACAAAATTATCGTACACGATATTAAGTTCGAAGCATTTTCAAAGTCCGTTTGCTATGCCTAATAGTATGCTTAATTTCTTCTTTATACATTTTAAGATGTATCACTCCTTTTTTATTCTATTCAACTAATGCTAAAAATGTATCGTCATAAAATTTATTACAAAGTGCTTCTTATAAAAGAAAAAAGTATGCAAACATAAAACGTATATAATATTAATGTTTTTTGTTTAAATGTATCATATTTATTAATAGCTCGAATTTCTGTTTAAAAAAGTTTTTCTTCCTGTTTTATTATTCAAATGACATGCATTTAATATTTTTGATAATCTCAAAGAATGATACTGGAAAATTATTCTAATTCATAAACTTTTATTATTTGTTGGCATTCATGAAAACCGGTATCCACCATTTGGATGCCTTTACTACAACAAGTTACAGCCTCGTTTTGAAATGTCGAGTCGTTTATTTTAATGTTTTATGGCGTCCATTGAAAACAACAGTACTTCATAATAATTGTGTATTTATTAGAAATGTTATAAATTGAAGTATATTAAATTTAATCTTAACATTAAACTAGTTTGTTTAGTGTAGTTATAAGACCTTGTAATCAGAAAGAGCGACTTTAAAGTCGCTATTTAAATGAACTTTTCATGGAAGCTTAATTTGAACAATAGTATGAACATTTACGAAAAATATTTTCACAATGGTACACATCTTTTACTAAATGTATCATATTATCAACACGCCCACCTTCAAGGAAAGATGGGTTGATATATTTTTGGTACATTTTAAATCTCCCCCGCTCACCTTAAGGCCGGTTGCATATTTTAGTTATTATCTGTGTGCACAAAAGTTCTCAATGTTTTTCTCACGGTCAGGTAAATTTAAAAGAAAACTGAGAAAACATAACATTTGAGTGAAATATACGAATTAGATAGATGTATCGCCACCTAATCAGTACACCGCGTATCTCAATTTTTTGTAAAATTAAAATATTTATATCATTGGATTTTAATTTTCGCGAGGAATCATTCTATATCACTAGTTTCACGATAGCATCTGCTAAGAGCGTGAAAATCAAATAAATGTAATCACCACATATCTGTAATCTCCCTGTTAACTGCGCATAGGTAAAGAGATCCGTACCTCAGTTTAGTTCAGTTTCAGATTAGAAAAAATCTGCTCCTCTTTACAACTCTAGAAAGATAAGTAATACTTGAATAATAGTACAAAAAACATTTAAAACTAGTTCTGTCTCTCTTCTGTAAAGTACACAATTTTGAGATATGTGGTGTTTCTGCTAACGGTGACGATATGACGTTCTGTTATGAAGGAAATTTAAAAAATTTTCATTGCCGGAATTTTGAAAATTGATATCAAAAACAGAATTATTCCTGATGCAAATATTATGTAGGTAAACAATTTTACTTAATATTTATTTACCTAGAACCCGTCTGTTCACGACAAAATATTATTCTGTTCATAAAGATTATTTTTAAAAGTTAAAACGTTAAACTATTTTTTATTTACTTTTCAAAACTACGGCTAAGTCAAAGGCAAGGGTGATATGTTTGTCATCAAACAAAAAAATAGCTACTCAAACATCGTGCTCGTATCAATGAAATGGTTTATATTCACGGATACGAGTTTATTTAAAAACAAACAATGCGTGAGTAGAGTTTTCTGAGATATTCTGCCGTGTGTAATCGATCTATTGGGCCGGCGTTTCATTTAAACATCAGCGACATAAACCCTGATGATGGACCCTGCGTTGGGATTCGACTCGTCGGTCAGAAAAATGTATACACATAGCAGAATAGCCCAGAAAACTCTATACAGACGAATCATTCCGAACGACGGTGAAAACCTTAATTTTTTTTATTATGAAACCTACGTCTTGCGTGCCCATCCTAAATGTTTTTCTTTAAAGGTTTTAAACACTAGTTATTTATATATTTTTCGTAAAAAGTTTGTACCTATTATTGCAATATAATGCAACTAAAATGTAAACACATACTAAACAAATTAATGCATTTAAATTTTTATTTATTGATAAACTTCTAAATCTAAAACTTTTAGAAAAGGTTAGGTTAGGTTAGGTTAGGTTAGTACAGTAACGTGTACAATGATTTCACAGAAACCAGAGAAAGACATTTGTCATATTTCCTAAATATAAATATATAGAGTAATTTGTTATATTTCTTCTACTATCCTTCTTCTTCTGATATCTTATCATCTACGCACAAGCTAAAGCACTTAGGCGAGAGAGTGTAATATTAGTAGTATTGGGAGTAGACATCCTATTGCAGTGTGATAGTCAAAACATTATTCAATTGTTTAAGATGCTTTTGTTAACTGAAAAACTTCAATTAGTTATTCAAATATAAAACATATTTTTTAATACTTCATCTAAAATATTTTATGCACTTGTGTATTATCAACCATCTAGAAATACTTTAATTTACTGTGTTTAAGAGAGCTTTTTTATTTATTTATATAAATTGTACTAGATTGACTGGACTGGTTTTGGCTTTAAAACATGGCATTAAAATAACGAAATATCCGTGAAATGCTTGCACATCTAATACATAATGGGTATAGTACCTTTATGAAACATGTATTAGATGTGGTACTGGATGGTGAATAGGCATTTAAAAAAAAATTCATTATTAAATTTGATTGATTTCGCATACATTTTTAACCGATTTTAATGTATATCGTACCGCTTGGGGGCATGCCACGTGATTTGTATGGGAAACTCAACAGTTTTCAGGCATACATTTAGAAATCGGCTATGCATTTGGTACATGAAGAAATGTATTATTAATGGCTGACTTAAAATAAATATTAGTTTTGTAATATTAAATATGGCGCACAATGTGGACTTTCTGCTATTGGCGACACATTTTTAAAACTGATCGTCGTTCCATAGATCATTTTATATATATATGCAATTTTATATTAAATACTAATATACTAATATTATGAAGATGTACATACAAAATCAATTTATCGAAAAATATCGTTGTTACGCTACCGGGATTCGAACCTGGATCTCCTTTTCAATCCGAGGAATGTGCATTACCACCTATGTTAGAGCGGCAGCATTTTTGACGACAAATTTTCGAACCCATATGTTACACTTTTTCAAATTAATACATCTATCGTTCTATTATTTGCGCAACAATAATACATTTAATTAGTATTTAAAACATCACAGACCGTCTGTTCTGAATAATTACAACTTCACAATAAGAATGTGTTCTCCTTAATAATTTTATATTATATTACCGTTGAAATGCAATTAACCACGTGCCACTCGTCCAATTGCATGATGTTGAACATTTACTATAAATACAGTATTATCAACCCGATCGCGGCTGAGTATACTGAGAGGCGAGATTCAGACATCACAATTTTAGAGCGCGGACTTAAATCGCCGGCTAGCCAGTTTTAAAAAAATAGCCTAGACTATCGTATCGCCAGGCGTTATTTCTCGCCATAACACTTTACATTTACCATATCATGATATAAAATACCCATATGCAGCCATGTTGTTAATTCGTGTTACCGTAAGAAATTTTTAGCATTTTAAATGCGAAGAAGGCTTTTATTACTTAAAATGGCTTTAAAATTATTTTTCTTATAAACTTACCCTAAATATTGAGTATTAATTACGAAAATAGTATCAATATCCTAATATAATTCGGAGCATTCATCAAGTTCCGTACAATAGTACCTTATTTCTTATCTCTTTTCATTAAATTTCTGAAAAAGAGAGATCATATATTCGCCTGTTTGTTATTATTTTTATTGTGAAACTAATGTACCGTCTCTATTTGTCTTACCACAAATGGTATTTTTCCCAGCAAATTATTATATAACTGACTGAATTGAAAAATAATTGTTTTTTTTTAGGATTCGCTTTACACAACTGATTTTTCACTAGTCAATTATAAGCATAAACATTTTCCTTGGAATTAGCTAAAATATGAACTTCATGTTGCGTATATTAACCGAAATATTATAGTTTTAATTGAGGAGGTAGACCTATATTACTGCATGGCTTTGGAAGGGTTAAAAAAAGAAAATTTCAGGAGAACATTTTTTAAGATTTCATCTAAACACTACTAGATTTCAATTAAATTACCGATATATTTTTGTAGTGCCTTTCAGTATGCAGTTAAAAAAATAGTTATGAAATATTTTGGTAGCACCCACCATCCAATGGAATTCATTCATATAAATATGCATGTTATATTACAGCTGAAATCGATCTATGCTTTTAAGGTAAACAATGAACGTGAATATTTTAACTCTTTATCTGTTAGTTTATTATGAAAATAAATATTTCTCGAATGAAGACATTATAATTGAGCTGCTAATTTATGATACGATACGATACGATGTTGGTAGATTATTTTAATAAATTATTCATAATTTTGTAAATAAAGTTCAAGAAAATATAATGTTCTGTATATATTACGGTACACGCATAATTTGTGTAAGTGATCATAAAATGTATTTGATATTTTTCTCCAACGAGAATATTTTAAACCGTTTAAAACGAGGTCAGAAGAAGTGTGACCACAAAGTACCTATTTTCCGTTTCGTCACCTGGGCTACCGAAGGAACTCAATACTTAATATCGTATTTCGTAGGTACTTACCACACTTTTCGTATCATTGATCTATTCATAAACATTAATCATTAAATGTATAGTAAAACAAAAAAAAAAGTTCATTTTTTTATATAAAATTACGGGAATGTAAATGTCTTCGAGAGCTGGTTTCCAGGTTTCCGATTAACAATACGCACACATATGATATGTGAACTGCAATGAACTTATATTTTTTCTGTCTTTCTGGTCCGATGTTGTTCTTTTAGCTGGGTTGTCTTTTAGATTTCGACCGACCGAAGCGCGCACTGGTGGTTTATTTAGACCTCTGGACTGATCGAAGCACGGGATGTATTTAAATGCCTGTCGTTTATTGTCTTCTTAGCTTTCCGAAAAAAAGGGCGGCAATACACACACATACACATATATATATTATATTAAACGAGGAAATCCAGTAGTGCCAATCGAAGTAACAAGGCACGTAAACAATATGTATAATGTTTCATGTTCAATAACAATTTATTTATATTATTATATAAACGTAACAGATGATTCATCTAGTTTTATCTAAATTAATTACAACGATTTTCACATGCCAAGCAAAATATGAAT
Source organism: Eubasilissa regina (assembly GCA_022840565.1). Taxonomy (NCBI): domain Eukaryota; kingdom Metazoa; phylum Arthropoda; class Insecta; order Trichoptera; family Phryganeidae; genus Eubasilissa; species Eubasilissa regina. Next base: position 2,075,741 of record JAINEB010000025.1, on the reverse strand, counting down.
AATGTTTCAGTGGAATTCACCCATCAGACTACGAAGAAAAATGTTATCTTATTATATCTTATACAACGAAAATGAATATCTTTTAACAGCCATTTTAGTTGTCTCCTAATTGGACCATTATTTTGGAACAACATAGCTTCTAGGCTTTATTCTCTCTGAACAATCTGTGCCTATGATCAATATAACCAAAAAGAAGAAGCAGACAGTTTATCGTCTCCTTAGACTATTAACCATTATGAACTACCAAAGAAGAAATCATTAAGCGTCGTATCTAATTACGTCATCTTGAAGATGTCCGGCTGTTGACTTCCATACTGGACCAACTCCGCTCTTGTCATTTTGGTGTCGTTGCTAACAATTTTAAATCAGGGCCGGTGTTAGAAAATACAAATTTCCTCTATTAAAAAAATATACTTTTAAAATAAAATATTAATTTTAATATTTACGAAAATCTACGAAATTATAAGAAATATCGCTAGAAAACGTTAGATTACAAATGGATATTTGATTAATAATTCTAGTTATTTTTATCTAGAAACTATGCGTCTGGTTGATCTATCAATTCAATTCATCACATTTTGAACTTTAGTAAGGAAATAAAAATAAAAATAAATAAACAAATAAGTTTTTGTGTAGTTGCACATACCATGCACATACTTTAATTATTAAAAAAATATTTTTTTTACATTTTATAAGTACAATTATAATATATCTAATTTTTCATTCTATTATTACCATCAATTGTATTAAATAAAATATACCAACTAAATATTATTTTGATTGATAGATTTCAGTATACCTTCCTAGTTACTTACTAACCATCATACCTAATCCCGCGGGGGTAGTCAGAAAAGATAGAGCGCCACACTCTTATCCTGGCACACAATTCTCGCCTCATCCACATTCATACATCTTCTCATTCAAGCTTACCGATTACTGCGCCTTCTAACAGGACCATCTTCCCGTATCCGGTTGACCTGGTCGTGCCAAGTCTTTCTAGTTGATTAATTTAATTTGTATTAAAATACCACAAAACTATGTTCTGAAAATTAATTTTATTGTATTCACATATTCACATCTACTACACATCTTTCATATCTGAAAAGATAGTGTTGAAACCCAAGAAAGTAATGTTAGCATTTTGATTTTAATACCATAAAGAAGTAGTCGGATAATAACCTAGTAGCAATTAACTCTGATAAAACATACTTTCTACGATTAGCTATTCAACAGAATGATAACACTCAAATTAATATTCAATTCACAGCAAAGTCTGTACTCAAGAAAACTCTTGTGACCGATGTTCATCAATTGAAGAAAAATACTGTATCAAGTATCTAAGAATTACAATAGATAACAAGCTCAAATAGAAAGAACATATTATTAATTTTACAAACAAAATAAGGAAATCTGACTACATATTTTTAAGACTCGGAAACTTCTCATCACTTACAAATCTGAAAATAATATATTTCGCGTTTGTACAGTCATATTAGCAATACGGTATTATTGGATGGGGAGAAGCATATAAAACATCAATATCAAAATTAAAAATCACTCAAAAAATGATAATAAAAAAAAACTATCCAAGTATACAACTCTTCACAGATTTCAAAGTACCAAAAATAATAGACATATACAAAAAAAATTAAATAATCCAAATTTTCAAAATTAAAAATCGTCTAAATATAAGAATTAAGATTTAGAAACCCAATTGATAGTTCAAAACTAAAATATACCGCAACAAAAAATTACAATATTTTTCTAGGCACCACAGACTACCACAAATTTGTATCTGAAGTAAAAAAATTATGTACACGGACTAACTGAAACATAAATTCTCGTATATAATCCTTCTCTATACATAAATCTACTCTCATATAAAAGAAATAAATGTTAAAAGAAAAGATAAAATTTATTTATACTATTATTACTCAAATGCGTGCTATTATAGAATTTCACAGTATAATAAACAAGTTTCCCCATTATATTTTCACAAAATCCCTAACATTCCCTTGGGCCTGTACATCGTTGGCTCCCGCCTTCATATCGATACCAATTTCTAGATACATCTCTGTCTTTACGTCTGTCGCTACCAGTCTCGGTAGAGATGACATCAGATCAGATATGTTTAACCTATGTCAGATTACCACACGCCTGTCAAAATAATGATGATTTAAAACGTCAGGCAGAGGAATCTAGTTTGGCGCCGAGGTGTCGCGCACCGCAGCCGGCCCTGGGCGGCAATGCGGAAGGAATGGCGATGAGCAGAAGCCAAAGCAAACGCCTATATATATTTAACATTTTCAGATAATATATGCATATTCACATACGTATGTATTTGGGAAGTATGTTTAATAGAAACAGAAAGACTGAGAGAGATATCGAAAGGAGGGTGACTGTAAGGAACAAAGTGAACGGCGCATTGATTGGAATTATAGTTAATGGGAACTTGTCAACTGAGGCAAAACTAGCGGTCCTCAATGAAATCCTGGTACCGACATTGATGTATGGAAGTGAAACCTGGAGCTGGCAGAAGAAGAACGAAAGTAGACTGAATTCAGTGGAAATAAAATCACACGTATATGTGGTAAATCCATTTACCGCAGAGTAAAGAATGAAATAATGTAAAGCTGATCTTAGTATAGCGAGTGAGATTAAGAAAGGATTCCTTAGGTATGAAACAAATAAATGAGGAGAGAATGGTAAGGAAGATATTTGACGCAAGTGTTGATGATACCAGAAATAGAAGACATCTGCGGAAGACTTGGCACGACCAGGTAAATCAGATACTGGTAGATGTTCTTGTTAGAAGCCACAATAACTGACGAGCTTGTATGAGAAGACGTATGAATGTGGATGAGGCGAGAACTGTGAATCAAGGCAGAAGAGTGTGGAGCTCTATCCTCTCTGCCTACCCCCGCGTGATGGTAATTAAATAAGTTCACATCAATACATATATTTATTTGTATACACACACACATACGTACTCGTATACATATTCATTTATTAGAATTATTAGGGGATACTTTTTTTACATTATTTCTTTCGCATATGAATTTGTATTTATTTTTCATTTAAATATTTTTACGTTTTCTTCTACATGGGAAACATTAAGATGAAAGGATATATGCATATAGAAAAAGGAATAGAATAATCTTTTTTTTTAAACGTTTACTGATAAAATATAGCATTTTTATGAATTTAGCATTATTTTACATTTCTTTATTACACTTGTTCCGTATTCGTAATTATTATTTTTGTAATTAGGTGAACTCATATACTTCCCTAACTTGAAACCAATATTATTGTAAAATATAGTATTATTGTCACCAGTTTTAGTTTTGTTCCTACCCCTTAGTCCATTCTCAATCAGTACACATTGTTCCTTTTGCTCGACTATTCGTTTTTGAATTCGAGAAGAGTCAGTGTTCTCATGTGATTATTCACGTTGGCTCGCTAGTTCATAGTTCGCCGTGATTTTGGTGTATTGTGAATGTTGAAACTCATTAGAGTTTTTTGTGCCGTAGCAGTTTCGTTCATTGGATGAACTTCTGGAAGATCATAGAGACGGTATCATCAAACAGGTGAGTCGAAGGTTTCCCTTACCTTCATTCTTTTTATTGCCTCATTTCCGATTTCCTAGTTTACATTCACCCATCCCTTCCAATTCCATCACTTACTTACATAACACTTATATTAAGACATATAAGTTTATTATAATTTGAATATTACATACTCTCTCTCTACAGGCCGTTCATCTCTTAACCATTCAGTTATCCTGAGTGGAAAATAGCAACCAATTTAGTCTAATAATTTAGTATCACTAAATTGCTAAGTTTCATGACCAGATCTGAGTGGTCAAGTTGCGTCCCCAGGGTTAAGGTTATCTCGCCAATCTTGTCACGTGCCTCTATCGTATTTGGTTCCTGCAAATAATGAAATTGTTCAGGGATCCACGGTAGAATAACCCAGGAAACTACACAGAAAATTACTGCACTATGAAAACCTGAGAAGTTATAATATTCTTGCGACTTTATGCCTCCACAGCGAGCATTTTAACATATAAAATAAGTTACATTTATATATTAGTTATCAAATTTTATGTTAATACAAATTAAATGAATCAATTAGAATGATATATTATTAAGGAAAACACACTCTTATTATGAAGTAGTAATTATTCAGAGCATAGGTCTGTGATATTTTTTATGGACCTTTACGTGCTGCTTTGGAGAAAAGTATTTTTTGAGAAAAAATATAAATATGTAAAAGATGATTTATTAAAAACGTTGATTAAAAGATAAGTCCTAGACTCATACATATTTATAATAATATAGCCTTCAGAAGTATTATCTGACATTTCTGATAAAAATGTCATATTTATTAATACAGAGATAAATGTAATTTAATTCGAAACAATAGCTTGTTGTTATAATGGCTCACAAAAAGTTATTGTTTTTTGTTCCAATGAAACCGCTCGCGGTAAACATTGGGCGCTTATTATAAAAACATCATTTACATTTTCAAACAGCGAAAACAAAAAAAAGTCCACACCATTTTTTAGAGGAAGCGAACCGAGACGTAATCCTCTTAAACCTTCTTATCCAACCAGTTGATTCATTAGTATTTGCAAATGATTAACTTGCATTATATTGAACTTTAATTATTTATTTTATTTTACGTAATTTTTCATACTTAATTACATTTTTTTCCAGAAAATGAAAAAACTTAATCAAATACCGTTAAATGAAAAAGCTTATTATAAAAAATAATTTTATGCATTTCTGCTCTATAATTAATAATAATATATTATAACTATCATAAATTTGTTAAACCGCTGTGGCCTGAAAAATATGTGACGAATCCAGCCTATATATTTAGCTAAGACACGAACAGTCCCAACTTGCTCAGGTGGCAAATGATGTAATCGATAAACGCATTTCCCGGATAGGAAAAGATCCAGGTTCGAATCCCGGTAGCAACAAAAATATTTTCTCGATTAACAGATTTTTTCTGTATATCTAATTGAAACATTTTATTTCTATTTAAAATGCCACAGAACTATCTTCTGAAAAAAACTGTCACAATCATAATGTGTTCTCCTTAGTATCAGTTTTATATCAACAATTTTACGAATCATATTCTTATTTTCAAATTTAATAGGTACGTGAGTATACGAAAAAGTTGTGTATTTTGCATGAACTTCGAGTTCAATCAATATGGATACATTCAGCCTGGATGACATTGAATATATATAAAAAATAAAAAAGTAAATGTGTTACTAAAAACGTGAATAATGAACTTGATCAATTTAGTACTTAAGAAGGCGTGATTAATTCATTCTTAAACAGATTAAATCATTAAGACACCAATGACAAAAAAAAAGATCTACACAACATTTAGTTATGGCTGTGACAATGAGATGAATTATGTGACGTGTTATTGTCAGTAATTAACCAACTCATGTATTTAACGATCACTCGACGACATTCCTATAAAACGTACATTAAATGATAGATAATTGCCGATTTCATTTATCATTTTCAATTTGAAATCAAACACAACCAAAACCAAACCAGTTTGATCTGTGGAGACCATTCTAAACCGAGGGAATTTTATGATTTAATTGACATCAAATCATTCCATAAAAAATTTGTCAATGAAACTTAAAAATTACATCGAATATTAGAAGAAATTTTGTAATGTTCAAATATAAATATTAATGTTAAAAAAATTTCAAAGGACCTAAAACTTACTTTTATTACATATTATTTTGCAAGCATATTACGTTGAAAGCTGATTGCGGATAGTTGAAGATGTAAAATTCAGGAAAACTTAAAAATCCCTGAATTAAATAGTTAATGTGATTCTAAAGTAAAAAATTTCAATAAATCAAAAACATAAATGGGGATGATAGGAAAACAAAATAATATTTCAGTGAAATTTCAGAAACCAAGTGGATTATTTACGTGATTTTGTTCAATTTATATTATTTCACATGAGGTGAATATGAGAAATTTATCTTGTATATGTATATTGAAAAAATAGTTCTTTGAAATTAACCGAACAATTTCTCAGAGAAACTAAAGCCAAAATCGAAGATTTTTTGAATTGTTCAGGGGATTCACCAAAACAACAAAACCCTACGTTTTACCGTCTTTGTAGCTATATAAATTAACTAAAACTTCCTGTATAACTAGAGTTATGATATTTTGAATCACATCGCTATTTAGAAACATATTTTCCGATGGCAAATTTTGAGTCGTAAGTAGAAAGGACTAGAATGATGCATTTTTCTATGCGCTCTAGTAGGTGTGTATTATTCATGTGGGTATTATAATAATTAGTGACGACTGGGGCATAAACTGTATTAAAATCAATGCGTTGTGTGCATGAAAGGCATATGTGCTCTGTCCATAAATACATATATATTATTTTTTATATTATCTTAAACAATATGTATGTTAGAGTATATTATCAGTAAGAAAAAATACCAAAGTAGCGAGATCGCATGTCTTATATTGACAAGTATGTCGAACATGTTTTTAATGTCTAAGTTAAGATTACTTAAATGTTATCTCTTTTACGCATTCAATAACATTTATATTACAGTTGGTACGAAAATAAATTCCATTTGAAATTAAGTGTACATTGTCTTTATTGCGAGTAAAGAAAAATACCAAAGTAGCGAAATCGTATGAATTTTTTGTACTAACAAGTATTTTGCCCTCTGTCTTTGAAATCTGACGTGAATATATCAAACGTATTTTTACTATCTTTGGATTAAGATTTTGAAATGTTTTATTTTTAATATACTTAAAGCCATTAGAACATTAGAGTATGCAAATAGGTATATATTCAATTTGAAATGAAATATTAAAACTGTAATCTAATATTTGTCAAAAATACCATGAATAATTCTTGGTTATGATTATTTAATTATGTCAAATTTTGAAATAAGGAGAATATCGTATTTACTGAGATTTTCAGTTATCTTAGTTTATTTGTCTCTATTATTTAATTTCTTTAAATTAATTTAACAACATTCTGACGAAAATCGATTAAATTTTAAGATAAGTCTAGATATACATATGTATCATATATATAGCATGTATCATTTTGCAATTATTTTAGTTAAATAAGATATTAATAAGTAATAATAAAAATTTTGTCGAAAATGAATTCGATTGCTACCGCGAAAGTTGAGAACGGGCTTCCACGAATATGAAGAGGTTCAGATTCGAATCCCAATAGCAACTAAATATTTTTTAGATAGATATATTTTTTTCTGTATATCTTTCTAGTTGATCAATTTGATTTGTATTAATTAATAAGTATTTTACGTATTCAAAGACTTACCTATTTGGATACCTACTAACCGAGAAAATGGCATAGCGTACGTTTTTGAACGTAATAAATGATAAAGTACGTACGTGGGTTAGTAAAATAAAAACATTCTCGAAAATGATTGAGTCCATAATATAATCCAAGAGACAGCGGACGCGCGTCCTTAATTTGAATATAATACTCTCGTTTCTAGAACGAATCGGATTCAATTTCACTTCAAACAAAAAAGTAAAAATGGCGACACCTGTCTTGCCGAGAGCACATTTGAACCGAGCTCCATGTGGTGCCATACATGATTTGCTTTTTTACGTTATGTACCTTCCTACGATATTTTCTTTTTATTATATTTATTATATTCAGTTTGGTTACCTATATACGCTTTATCGTCTCGAGTTATACTTAACGAAATTGTAATACGGGTCTTTAATAATATATATATTCACACGCAGAGAGATGATTGTATTATATATTTTTTTAAATTAAACTACATTCAATATTAATAGTGATGTATATCGGGCAAGACGCATGTGGGAGAATGGATGGTGAGCCATTAGTGATTTTAAAATATCTGCGGTGATTAAATGATGCAGAGAAATAAAACCCCATATGGCTGCTGTCAACCGAGTAACAAGGAAAGTAGCGAGGGAATGAGTTCGTGGCGTTGCCGTACTACAAAGATAATCGAATACTATTTTGGGTTTTATAGTTTTGTCACAAAATGTCTTAACGAAAACAGTCGCGATTAAATTTTTTCAAACATAGTACAAAACTATCCTTTTTTGTCTTACTTACAATCACTTTTTATTCAATTTACAAATTCATTCTGCTCGCCCGCATAACATATTTGCACTTTAACCATTTGCGAAAATTCTTAGATTTTTACAAGTTTACTTTATACTTTACAATTTTTAGAGTTTTTATAATGCCGTAAATTTGAAAAAAAATTATGTTTTTGAATTTTATTATTTTATTTTATTATTGAATTTTGAGAATTTTACAATAAATTATTTAAAAAATATTTTAATTGTGAGATATTTTTCTGTAAAACCTTGCGACGATTGACTTAAAAATAGCACCAAAATAATTTTAGAACATGTTTTGACGATAAGGAAGAGTATTTTGTATTTCTTGACAATTGGGGCAGCGATCGGTTTGAAAACAGCTAAAATATCATTTTTAAGAATCTTACATTTCATTCAAAATTATAGAGGGTTTCAAAATTGTCTGTACAATAACTTTGTTTATCTGGGGTCAGCGGAATGATAAATAATCTATGCAAAGTTTTCTACACTGTGTCAATAATAAATTATTCGGTAACCCGAAACATAATTTATGGCTTAACGATTTGCATAGTAATTCCTAGGTAGGTAGGTAATAAATATTTGGGGACGCTTGAGATACGATGTAAATTGTCTGTATTCAATGAAACCGCATCTTTTTAGAAACGCTAACCACACAATGAGGCCTCTTATTATACCCCGCTCACTTAGAAAGAAGCCAACTGAGACACAGTTGATTTATAGTTCCTGATATAATTCGTTCAAACTGAACATTCTTGTCGGCAATAATTTATTGGTATTAACTCACCTTTGCCCAAACGGCCATTGTTTATTACAGATTCGTCAATAGGAAAAAAACACCGCTCGCTCTGGTCTGACCCCATCGCTATGCACAGTGGTATATTTCACGAGCCGGCGGGACATTTTATTATTTTATCATCATCAAGAAGATTTTAGTGATAGTAAATTTATTCGTGGTTATTTATCATTGTACATTTGGTCAATGCAGCCGATGTTCGGTTCGTTATATATTATTCATCACTACTGATGATAAATGGAATGCAGAATTACGCAGAAGAGTGCTTTTAAGACGTTTAATAATAATAAAATAATAACTTATATTATACAATAATATTGGGATAAAGAATTTGGTGAGATACCCCACAAATGTCAATAGTTTTATCTATTGTAAATCTTTTTTCAATTTACTATAAATTATGTAAATTTTTTAAAGTTTTAATTTCATCTACTGTAAATTATTTGCTTTAAATATATTTTTAAATGATTATTTTAAGACCGTCATGTCTTTTGTGATATTTTAGAGGCCATTTTTAAGTAGGATGATAAGTTTAGATTACACCTCGCTAGGAAACGCAAAGGAAAACAGTAACAAAAGCGTATAGCGACGGTAATTATCCCTTTTTTAAATAGAGACGTGTACGCGGAATTCATGTCACACATCAATATTTCTTCAATTTTTTTAAACTAATCTAAGCGCTCGTGCTGCGTAAATAGGCTAACCAGTTAGTCTCCTCGGACGATAATCGTGATTATTACTGTTCAAATGATTAGTACCCCAATACATTACCGCCAAACTAACAATCATAGAAAAATTAAGTATCGAAACAAAAATAATTAACGCAACGCCCGTGATTTTGAGTATTTTTGTCTCTGCGTTATTTAGATTAATATTTTTGCAAAATAACTATTATATTCTTTCTGTATAATTAATTGTTTTTCAATAATAATGGTACATTAAAAAAATTTTACAATTTTAGATACATCATAATTTTTGGAATAACAATAAAATAAAAATGTGAAGAAAATTTCTATGTAGGTATATGCTTAACGCATATCATTTAATAGATATCATAACTAAGCTTTTAATATATGTTTCCATATTTCAATATTTACCACATTTATAGACATGAACTAACGGAAATTCCTTGATTCAATATTTTCATTTTGGTATCACTTGCGCAATCAAATAGATACGTGAGTATTTTTAAATATATGACTCGATTTAATATGCATTAATGTAAAAAATACATCTTGTTTACACAAAGATTTAATTTTAGAAGAATAGATACTTGTACTGGTTTCATAAATATGTCATTAACTATCGGATTTATGTGTTCACAAATAATGTATGTAGAGTGCCCTTCTCTCGTACGTACACTTTATTTCATGTCTATTCATTTACTGGTCTGTGGTATTTACGTTTTCTTGAGATCATGAATGAAATAAAATATGTGTAATAAAAATATTCGATTTAAATATAATAATTTATACAACGTCAAAATACAATACGTAAACATTATAAACATCATAAAAAATAATTTACGCCAATATTATACATAAAAATAAAGATTATAAAACAATACTAGTATAATGGCACATATACATACAAAAAACAGATAAATAAAATTGAAATCTCAACTCATTGAAAACACGCAATGATTAGATGTACAAAATATTATACTTGAATGTACCACTGTGTGACGCCACGTAAAAAGGTGCTAAATGATTATGCAAATAAATACGAAAAAATCTGTTGGCAAACGTCAAATGTTGAAAGAAAAAACTCATTATGATAAAACGAATGTTTTTCTATCAAACGAAGATATTTTCACAAATTTATAACGATGGCGTTATTCCGTTTGTTTGCCAAGCCGATGTACCTCTAATGTAATTTATAAAATAGTTATAACATAACACTTTGGCTGATTTATTCAGCATACAAATTTCGGTGTTTGCCTAAAAAGGTGAATGTCTCCATCGTAAGTTTATAACACGTTATCGTTAATGTAAGAAGCGGTTATTTTATGAAATATCTAGGAATAAACATTAATCCATAAATTATGAACAATTCGACGATTTAAAAAGCTTAATATTGAACTCTGGTTTAAATTTGATAAACTTGATTGACAGTTTTGTGTTAACGTAGAACAATTGTCTATCATTTGACCGTCAGTAGTGCGTAATCTGATGAGCTGTACATGAAATGTAAAAGATTTTACTAATACCTACATATTATTTAGATATTTAATAAAATGTTGAAATTTATTTATATAATGTGTTATCACCTTATCGTTTATATATATTTATATATCTGACTAGAAATTGGATTCACTCTGGGTATGTAGGTTCAAATTCTACATTCTGCGAATTATTTTAATTTTCGTGTTTTTAAATTATTTTTTATTCTCATATTTAAAAAAAAAATTACTTTGTTTAACCATTATATGCTATTATATTACGCTGCACACTATCAGTAACTGTGTATATTTAGCCAAGATACAAACCGTTTTATTTATTTTTAAAATATCTATCCAAAGTACTGCCGATAAAAGGCTGACGGCGAGTCGGTATCTATGACAAGGTACTTAACAATACACATATTTCAAAATATGATTCCAAGTATTAGTACGTACAAAACGTAAAGACACGTAATACCCGTTATTATTATATCGTTGTCTTAACAGAGGTTAGAGAAACGAGATGCAAAAAGAACGGAAGGAATTTGGAAGAGGAACAGGAATAGAGAACAGGGGGGCTGAGGGACCAACCAGAAGCGGAAAGAAACACGACCCACCTGAGAGTTGCTCTTTTAGGTATCTGGATTTTCTTCTTCCGCATGTAGTAATCTTGAACACACACTGAAATGTGACACAACAAGCGCAATAGCAAGATGTACAGGTTTCGGCATGCACAGTAAGAAACCCCACACAGCAGAACGAACTTGGCGGCTGTTAACGCACTTCGATTAACTCAATTTTATACATTTATATGTTAACGTGTTTAAAATAGCTAGTTAATACATTTTTTAATTTAGTGCTACTAAGTTCATTTAAAGAATCGCTAAGTATTGGGTATAATTATAATATATTTTTTAACGTTGGTACATCAATTTTATCATGCAACATTAACATTTTTTGATGACCGGTTAGAAGTAGTTGGAAAAATGTTTTGAAATACTGGTACCAATTTCCACAGATGCAGGAAATAATGCCGCGAAACTGCGTCGCAGACGACATTTCCTATGACGACTATCAGTATCCTAATATTACTGCACCAACGAGAGCTGGCGTTATTAGATTTGATGACTCTGAAGATAATTCGGAAATGGTACATGATCATCTTTGTATCAATCAAATATACATAAATCCATTACGAAATAGTCGGACGAATTTGCGTGGGCACATAATAACTAGTTTGATAGATACTACGCAGCTATCACTTTAGTTCTCACTCTGAAAACATTAATTTTATCACACTTTCATAGGCAGAGATAGGCGAATTTTTAAATAAATAGTTAGTGAACGCGTTGTTTCATAATTAATATACACGTTTAATTAAAAATGCTACCTAAAAGGAAGTTCACTAATATTCTTGCGGAATATTTGAATCTATATTAATACGAATATGTATTTTAACATTTTGGTCATATTTTTTTTTGAGATTTGAAAAAACTAACATTGTCATGCATTTTGCGTGCTTATAACTTAAGTATTTACGATGACCTGGCTACTAAAACGCCATTTTTAAAGTTATATTTAGAAAACAATATTTATGGAGGTTAATAAACTTAGAATATGTATTTAGTTTTAAAAAAAAGTGTTTTATATTAATTCTATTGTTCAACAGATGACTGTGATAGAAACTCAAAGTATTGGAATGAAAATGGATAATCCAGATACTCTTATGGAATTATTCTCTTTTCACTGTAGTGTCATGTTCATTAAAACTGAAATTGTTGTATATGTATATAATGCTGATTTTTTTTTGTGTTGGTATTTAACACCTTTCCCGCCTGGAGCAAAATAAAAGTGTGTATTTATATTTAGAGACTGAATCGAGGTCTCTATTCAAAGAAAAAATAAAATACATGATATTTCAGATATCATTTTTTTTATTTTAAATATTTATGTATTAGGTACACCCAAAATTCTTTTTTTGTACGGGGGACACGTTTCAGAGACTACCGTGTAAAATTGGAGATAGGTTCCACCATATAAATAACCTGTAAGTCTTATAATTGAAAGGTTATATTTTTAATTGAAAAAGTGCAGCATTTAAATAAATTGATATTTTTTATTTACTTATACATACATATAATATAATTGGTCATTCAGTGTCACTCCTAGACAATACACATGTCCGCTTACAATTATTTTGAATGGTGAAAAATTTGAATTCGAAACTTGTTTTTTTTTTGCTCAGTTAGTATTATATATGAAACTCTTATTTTTGTCCGTAGTTTATTTTTAATTTGTCTAAATCAGTTTTAACATCCGTTTACATCGAATAGTATAATGTATCCTTTTCATCTTCTAAAATGCCTTTAGAACTCGCACATCCGCAAACAACGGAAATGACAGCAATAAATATCATCATCAGCAATACAAGTAACATGGCGGACATTTTCTTTAAAAATATTAATTTTATAATTATTATTAGCCAGTGCAAATAGCATAATGTAAAATATTTATAAGAATGAAATTTTTCAGATAAATCGTAATGGTGAATAGTAAGAATACATAAATATTCCCTGTACTGAGTTATACGTCAACAAAGTGATCCGTTGTATGTCAGTTTGAATTTTTTTAAATCTTATCTTATCTCCAATAGATTTATAACAACAACAAAATATAGATAAAATTTATACATTATTATAGAGAACACATTCTTATTGTGAGGTTGTAATTATTCAGAACATTTATATCCATATGTTTGAATTCCGGCAACAACAACAATATTTATAATTAATACATTTAATTGGTATTTTTAAAAATTTCACAGACCTATGATCTGAATAATTACTTCACAATAAGAATGTGTTCTCCTTAATGATATAGTTAAAAAAAAATATTTTGCTCTACGTCCCACATGTATACACAGTTCAAATATTCATTATTTTACGAATGCACTAAGCGCCTATGTATATATTATCAATATACATTATTATTTGACATCTTGATCAGTTTTGTTCTCAGTTCAGGTTTCGTCAGTACACCGAGTTTGAAATCTATGAATATTTAATCTCTTACATAACACGTAACATTCTCGGATTAATTTGATGATTTAATCCGAATGCAGAACGACATTAAAGTCAGATAATAACGTATTCCAGCTATCTAGTTGTCACTCACGATACCATGTATAACCATATAATTATTAAATGTCTGATTTTACTTCGATTTTAATTCTTGTAGGTACAAAAGCCGACTAAAATGGGACTGCTTTAATATATTTATTATGGATTGGATTGGACAGGTACTAGAACTTATTAATTAACGTAACGTTGTGGTAATTAGTATATAATTAAAGTTCTTAGTGATTTTAATTAAAGTTAAACTCCATTTTTTATGCTGCACGTTTTTAGATAAAATTGTTATTATCAAAAAATGAATAATTGTAAAAATTATAGAATATGGGACGAAGTTACAACATGTTTGGTGATTAAAATGTCAAAATTATTTTATTTTATTCAATTTTAATTAATCTGAAGTATTGAATACAACAATGACAGAAGACGGGTGCGAAAGATTTGTCACTATCATATTAAACATATATTGGAGGATGGTTCCGTTAGAAGCTTCAACAATCTACAATAATGCTTGAGATGATGTATGAAGTAGAATAGGTGACGTAGCCAAACCAACGTTAACCAGTTATAAATAAGAGTTATTGAATCCCACACATTTTTAAAATTAATAATTTTGTAATATAATTGGGTCATTTTAATTGATAATATCCTCCAAATTGTAATAAGATATTTGTCAATAAAGTTAGTAAGTCAGTTACTCAAAATGCTTATAAGCTCAAAAATGCTCAAAAGATAGTACTCAAAATGCACGTGGGAAGATGCGAAATGATCTTGCAAGTAGTAAAATGGAAATATGTAGTGGGAAAACATAAAAACAGAATCAATATTCGTTGTGTTTCATGTCTAATATTTTTATAAATTATTTTCTCGCGTTAAGCATACTTTCTCACCCTCTCTCAAAATATCCACCCCGCAATTCACATTAACAACTACCCGATAAATGTAAATTAAAGAGAGTGGGTTAAAAAATTATGTTGTATAGAATTTTTTAACCCACTCTCTTTAATTAATTTAGAAGAATCTCAATACATTTTTTTTCTAGTAAGATCTAGAGAATGTGAATTGTAAAGTTATTAATGAAATAAAAATAAATAAAATAGAATTAACAAAAATTAAATTAATCAACTAGAACGACATTCAGAAAAAATAAGTTAAAATATACCAGGAGTTCTCCTTAAAAATATATAAGATGTAGCAAAGTTGATGCAAATTTAATAAAAATAAATTGAATTATATTACTGAAAGGTATTTGAGATTTGTCGCAATATAAAGTTGATTGCATATTAAAATTGAAATAATAGATATATCAATTTAAAAGAACTACATCATATAAGTTCAAAAATTTGTCATCAACCTAGTCAGTTGATGTGGTGAAACTGAATAACGCGTTTTTCCTGATGGGAAAAGGTCTAGGTTCGAATATCGATAGCAACAAAATAGTTTTTCAATAAATAGTTTTTTCTTTATATCTATCTCTCTAGTTAATTAATTTAATTTGTATTAAAAATAGCACAGAACTACGCTCTCAAAGATAACACCTTCACAATAATAATGTGTCCTCCTTAAAAATAGAATTGTATTTTTCATCGTAAATAGTTTCCTAAGAGAAATTATACAAATAAATATTTACCCAAAAGGCTTTAAGTACCTTTATTGGAAACAATTCGATTGTTGGAGGGTCAGAGTTATTTTCAGTTTTGTATTTTTGGAAATTAAATGATTTGGAAAAATGCTTTTAGACCTTTTGCCATTTTGTCTACGAGTACTTTGAATGAAGAGGATTTCTGAGATGAATGAATTTAAAATGAGGTCGCTCTGTGGGAACGTGGGTGAACTAAAGTGTCCACATCACTTAGTAATACTCATAACGTTTGACCCTAAGGCCAATCGAAAATATATTCAGTTATCAATTATTAGTTTTTGTAAATTTTTACGACATATAAAACGGAAAAAACAAATAAAAGATCAAAGAAAACTAAACAGAGTAGCGGAAATGAAATGTTTAGAAAAAATGTGTGGATGATAAGTAAACTTGAGCGTAGAGTATAACCCTCATTACAGAAACTTCCGAAAATATATATTGTTAAAGAAAAATAAATAAAACAGTCCAGTACAGCGAGTTTACATTTGCTAAGACAAACATGCCACTTTTTCAAGCCCACAATAATTTTTGCAAACAAAAATTACTTAATTCTTCAATAACCTAGTATTTCATTATCGAGTAAAATTAATCCACAAGTTTTTTTAATAATAATAAATGTAACACAAATTAAATTTATTATTTAGAAAGATATACATATAAAATCAACTTCATCCAAAAATATTGTTGTTACCGAGATTCGAAACTGGATATACCAAGAAAGTGGATTGACAATTTTGAAACTTATATGTTACACTTTTCAAATTAATATATCTATCGTTTTAATATTTGAAAGCCATCTTCTTTATTTATTTTATGTGTTGGTATAGTATAAACGGTTAATGTACGTTCCCCGGATTGAAAGAGATTCAGGTTTGAATCCCGGTAGCAACAACAATATTTTTCGATAAAACAGATTTTATATGTATATCTTTCTAATTAATACATTTAATTTGCATTAAAATATCAAAGACCTATGTTCAGAATAATTACAACTTCACAATTAGAATGTATTCTCTTTAATAATAATAAATTTGTTTCAAAATAAAAATAAACAATAATAAAAAGTTTAAATATGCGAGATTACATTTAAAGCTTTGTAAAAAATCATATTCTATAAAACGATCCGAAATAAAAATTTACTGGCATTTTCTATTTAAATTCGTTTCTGGAAAATTATATTTCAGCGTTTACTGCAAGAAAAGTGATCATTTATAAATGGAGAACGTGAATGGTATAAGAATACGAAGAAGAACAATTCTTAAGACGGCGGAAGAAACAAAATATATTTATATATTCTTTGACTACCGCTACAGTATTCGTACGAATGAATTTAAAATGAGGTCGCTTTGTGAAACCGTGGGTGAAGGCAAATATCCACATCACTTAGTAAATACACCTAAAGATTGACCTAAAGGCTATTCAATTATTGTTTTTAAAAAGATTCCAGTTTGTCATAGACTGTTAATCTATTCCACAGTAAAAATAAATAGCTATTTGTCACGAAATCTTTATTAAATATACAGTCTCATAAATTATCTGAAATGACAAAATAAACAAATATTCAAATGAACGCCCCCAGAGTCAAAGAAACAATAAGAATCGGCGTGTTGGAGAACCCCCGTCGAGCGATTGTCTGCCGACGTGATGGACTGGCGTTCAGAAGTTGCGAAGTTCAAATTCCTGACACTAAAATATACTTGTTTGTTTCTTACAGGAATAATCCGCGTTTTTTATTTTAGGTGTTAATTTAAAAATAAACAATTACTTACATATCTGTAAAACATGTTTGTAGAGAGAAGAAAAAAAGAGTTGTTAAAAATAAATATCTTGTAGGTAGGGTTGCCAGGCATGATATATTATAATAATGTAATTATTCTGTACTAGTAGAAAACAAACTGACCCCTCCTACGTAAAGTATCGTAAGTAAAAAATAACATTTTTAATCATTTTAGTATTTTGTATGAAGCAGATACATATTTAGGTGGCAGATTTTAAAAATATATATTGTATTCTTTGATGTAGATACTGATCAACATAATATTAAATAAATTGCAGCCATTTAAAAATGTATCAAATACGTGCAAAATACTAAAATGATTAAATTAACATTTTTTTACTTACGATATTTACGTAAGAAGGATCGAAACTGTACTAGCCGTTGCAAGAACTTGCGTACTGTTATGTGGCCGATATTAGGCCATATGGTGGTCACGACCATTGTCTTTGAAATTGCTAAAACTTTTTAATATTGTTTAATAATAATACACAGTTGTTTTCACAATACTAGCATACTGAGAAAAATATTTTATAGCAGTACAAATATGGATTAAATTGACAATTTTGATTTAAGTATGAAATATAAATTAAATTAAATTCGATTAAAGTAATTTGAAACATTCGGTAGTTATTTTGTAGCAGTAAAAAATGGGAAATTACAGATGTTTCTGTTATATTATTGCCCTCTAATTGAGAATTAGGGCGTAAGTATTACAGGCATACAAACGAAAAAAATTATTACGTGAGTCTAAATAACATATTATATGTATAAGTAAGTTTTACATTTTTTCTTCATTCTGATAAAGTTGGGACTATCCCAGGAGAAACATTATGTTCTTTTCGATAAATATATTTTGTAATTTCCAATATCTATAATAAACATCTATAGTTAGTTTTATATATAGATCCAATACAATGCAGCATTATAGTCATACAAGAATAACCCGTTAATAAAGACGTTAATAAAGAAGATTTTTTATTAACTTTATTTAATAAACAAAACAATAGAAAAGTAATATCTAAGTCGCACACTTTCACGTGATATAATTGAATGCAGATCTTGTTTATTTTATTTTGCCGCGCGACATGGACAGCCGTTAAAATATCGCACACCTAGATCAAAATTAAGACAACTCAAAAAACAAGAATTTTGAGTTATTATTGTACTCGGATACTCTGTCACGTACGCCAGTGCTTTGCAACCTTTTCTCACCTACGACACACCAAAATTCTTCCTAGAATTCCGCGACACACCAAAAGCTAAAGTATATAGGTATTAAATTGATACATAATGAAAAATTGAAAAATGTCAAATACATTGAATTTGACCGCGGCACACCTGTATCCGGCTCATGACACGCTAGTGTGCCACGGCACATCGGTTGTGGAGCACTGATATATGCAACTAACTTAACCCCAGTTCTCGAAAAATGTTATTTTAGAATATATTTATGACCTAAAATGTTATTTAGTTTCATAACTTTAGTAACAAAAAATTGAGAAAAATGTGTTTATTTTTTTATCTACTGCAAAATAACTTTTTGAGTTGTCGTAGTTTTATCTAGGTGTGCGATATGTTTGTTTAATATTGCTACATGGATGGGCGTAAGAATATATTTATATCTAGGATTATTTTTCACATTAATACTACCCACGCGCAGGCTATACATTTGAGGGTTTTCACCATTATTTTTAATTAAATTATCTAACTTAATTTAAAAAAAATGAAAAAGAAATAATGAAATGGGCCGTATTTGCAAGCGCAAGCAATCGATAATTATTGTAGGTTACTTTATATAATACCTAAATAATTTAGTTATTTAATAGCGCCTACTCTACAAGCTTTTGTTGAAAATATAGCACATCGACATGTCAAGTTTTAACATTTTTGATTTGCTAGTCCTAAGTTTGAAAATAAACCAGAATTTGTATATTCAGTTCTCATAATTTTCATAATGCTTCTGAAGAAAGACTCCCAGTTTCTTACTAGTTGCGGAGTGTGCCTCCCTAGGTACTGGGTGGCCGCTTCACGAAACCTGGATCACTGTCAAGTATTGTCAAAAGTCTAGCAAACCTACTTAAATACCAAAAAGTTAGATAAACATTCAAATTACAAAATTATCCCGTCCATAAAATTAGACATTATTTCATAAACTTATAAATAGAAAATAAAAATGTGCGTCCATTATAATGAATAAATAATGATTATGTATACTTTGATAAAAAATGTTATTGAAGTTTTAACAAAGGACATGTTTTTCAGCGGGTATCCCAATAAAATTTGTCAAGAAAATAGTGCGTTAGAAAAATTTCTAGTATTTTTCCATTTCCAGTACCGCTCACATGCTAAGCGAGGGCATGTTATTCCCTTGAAAAACTGTGTGAAAAAATTGTTATACAAGTGTATCTAATTTATTGTGTTTATTATAATTTAATATATATTTTTTTCATTTATGCATTCAAAACGCTAATATTTAATTTAATTACAAATATTTAAATTTATTTTAATAAATAAGTACCCCTTGACTACGAGATATTAATAAACATTTTATTAATTTCTTTGTAGCGTAATGGTGTTTATTCTCATCTGTCAGCGAGAGACTGGAGTTCGGTTTTCCTATTTCTTAATTTTTATTTTATTTATTTAAACTGAATTAAGTATGAAATATAAAATATGAATTTTAACCACAAAGTTAATATTGCTAATTTTAAAAGTATTGTAAAAGTAAAACATATTCCATGCAAGTGTGACAAGATTTATGAATTAGAGACATTAATGGATTTTTATCTCCAATATCTTCTCTTTTTATAAATGGAGTTCTTTAGAATGCAAATATACATATACTTTAATACGGGTCGATATTTTAAATATAATTTTCTTTCGAAATGTGTTTTTATATTATTAATCCTTTTTTTTTAATATTTTAATTCGATGTTTAATTCGTTTTTACCATCTTGGTTTATTTTATTGCATCGCTTTATAAACACGTATACAATTGTATTTAGTTTTTTATACTACGTACCTATTTACATATTATACCATATATATAAATGTACTGGATTAAAAAAAATAATTTTTAAACATACCTACTTCACAACTAAATTAAACCATAATTAATATTATTAATAAAATGATCACATGCTACAAAAGTCTAAATAACATTTATTTTTACATAATGCAAAAAGAGAAATACAATATCTGTAAATGACATTTTTATAAATATCAATAGGTACCTACATATAGATATATGTACTAGACAAAGAAATGTCACAGTTCATTTTTAGGTTCAAAGACGGTATATTTACACAAATGATATGAAAAAAGCGAATACAATTGGAAAAAAATGACACATGTCGTTTGCAGAAATGTTATGTATAATAAAGAAGCTTTAACATATAAAGAAAAGTTTTAAACAAATACATGAAGTATTTTTCTAATAATTTAGTACGTCCGGGAATTTTATTAATCGGTTAACATTAGTGTTTGGCTAACGTGTGACGGACAACTCGTTTTAACCAATCCCACATCCTTAACGGAAGATTCTACTTATCATAACACTATACTTATTTAGAATATTTAATCAAAAATCTTTTTTTATTAATAATTAATCATTATTCGAAAGTCGAACTCGTCTCTCTTGTATCAGCCAACACTCTACGTCTAGGTTATGTGGGTTATTGTTTTATATTTTACTGGATACGAATTGATTGATATAAAAAAAAAAAACGATCATAAAATGTGCCGGTACTAAAACTATTATTTTATAAAACATGTCACTTTACATGATATAATAGATTCGATAATTATAAATTGATCCAAGGTCTAATTTCAAGTGAAAAACTGATGTGCATCATTTGTTAAACAATACAATAAACTCGAATGAAGTTCAAGTTTACGATGGCACGGGTTGTATGGCCTAGACCTCAACAATACCAGTTTCCTTGTACAAGGATGTATCTCCCCGACGGTTATGCAATTCGCGCCTCGCCGAGCGAAGATGCGGCCGAGAGTAGGGTGCCCACAAATTTGTACGAAACGGGACAAATAAAATATAATTACAAAATACTACGAGGAGACGAATCTTAAAAATTTTAAATTTTTATTATTATCTGATGAATATCTGTTTAATCTAGTGATGGGGAGCTCGTATAGTAATTATTTTAGACCTTTTTTACTTTTTACTCAATTATATAAAAAGTAAAAATATTGACCTGACAAACATTTCGTGAAAATAACATTACTAAAAAACACCTAACGCATTGTTAGAGATAGAAAAAGTTACTTCTCCTTGGATCAAAGATCAATGGGACTTAGGCGTATATAAATTAAAAATAATGTAAGTAACAAAGAATCAAAAATTCATCGTGTCTTCTGTCATAAGCACTATTCTATGTTTTCACAAAAGTTATTCAGAAAGCATTAATTTAAAATATTTCATTTATAAATATATATTGATGAACTCTGGTGTGTCATAAAATATGAAAAAAATGTGAAAAAAACTCATATTTAATTCTGTAGATATTTTTGAGTGGATACTTTTTGGAGTTTTAAGATATTTATGTTGTCAATTTTAAATTACTTATATTTGAATGAAATAATAGACAGGTGTGGACCTCATCAAGTAACTGTTGTGACACTGATACAATATTGCTTAATATATATGTTTTCGAGAGGTCAAACGTTAATATTTATTATACGGTCATTTTGATACTATTATTTTACAGTTTTCTATTCAAATTTTATGTGTATCTCTGGTAACATTGTCCAAGTACCATTATTGGATATTTATCTTTCAAAACTTTTTCGAATTTACTTTACCGCTTTCTATCTTTGCGTTGATCAAAACCATCTCATACGTGCTACCGCAATTACTTGAACCATATTAGATACAGCGAATTCCATATCTAATTCATGATTGTAGCGTACGCGCCACACCCCGTTTTCATTTTTGTTATTAGATAAAAACAAAGTATTCACAATTTTTTTGTATTCACACACATATTATGAAGTGCTCAAGAAGTATTCGAGAGTGTTTTATCTATCTACTACTACTTTATTTCATATCGCGATACTTATTATCTTTTTCCTGTATGAGAGAACAAGAAATAAAAGGTTATTAGAGATGATTACTGATTTTCCAATAAATATCAAAAAGCTATTATCAAATAATGTTTTGTTTGTGGAAGTCTATCTGGTATCAGAGTTAGAAGAAATGGGATTTTTAGTTTGCATCAACCGTACTAAGGACCGTCATTTGGTATCGAAAGGTTGTTTGATTTCTGTTTTGCTCTAATTACTGACCGGAGTTGCCAGGTAAGGTCCTTATTTCATATTATCTTATCTTTATAAACTGATACATGGCCCAGAGTGGAATGTACACCTGAATGGTAAACATCAAGAACTAATGTTCGAATTCAGAGCGGTATACATTTTCTTTCGTAGATCCTTTCACCACCGAATACACATATTTATAGATAAAATAGAAAAACTCTCGACATAAGATGGTGTCTCTTATATGGGTCGACGGAATAATAATTCTCACGAATGCGAATCAGTTGGTCACCCCGGCCGTGGGTTGTGTAATGGGTGACCGCCATTACCGTACCTATTATTATAGAGCCCAGAGGTGATGGATGCTGCGCAATCTTTCTCCGATCTCGCAGTGCGAGGTTTGGGATGCTGGGAATTGTACTCTCCCTTGTACCGTATCTGACAAAGATATTGTGTCGACAAGAAACATGTGATTGTGATATAAATGTAAAAATTCCCACACGAATCTTCTACGGTCATTCTATTCTATACTATTATTCTAGTCTAAAAATTACGTCATGTATTTTTAAAATGATGAAATCAAGATGATTTTGTCGTACCCGTGCTAATAATATTAAAATACCGAATTTATTATTAAAAAAATAAATGAAGTATGTAGTAAATTTTTCAGAGAAACAAAACCATTCATTAATGTTCAGTGTACAGTCTTCTGAGCTAATATGCCACGATGTGATGATGGACCCTGCAGCGGGATCTGAAACGTGGGCCAGAAAGGTCAGATATACACGAAAAATTAGCCCAAAAAATTGTACACATAAGATTCTGAAAGGCCGTGAAAACGTAAGAACATAAATGAATATATTATAATAGTAATCTGTTTTATCTTAGAAACCAAGTTGCGCTATTTTTTAATAATTATAAATGCATTCGTGCTATTTGTTACAAAAAATATAATATAACTACATAACGTGCCGGTCTCCCAGGGCGACGATTGATGTACATTTTGAAAGCCAAATTATTTTAATAAATTAAGAATTCATTGCGGCCGATTTCATCAATCAATCAAGATCCGTTTACTCGCAGTGATGACGCAGGAGGCCAATCTACAAAGTAGAGTCAGCGGAGTATTGCGGGGTCTGAGGTACCGGAAGTGTACGTTAAATACGATGCTATTCACACTATATTGGTAATATCGACAAAAAAAGTGTCATTCATCATATTTTTGCATATTTTTCTTCTTGTGCCTTATTTGTTCAATGGGCGTTAGCTATCATAACTTTATTTACATAAATCTATTATAGTCTGGTTAAACCATTATCTAAGGTTATTCAGTCATGATGTTTTCAGTCTTACAGGGTTCTAATTTCCAAAATTCTTTCTCTGTATAACAGATGCAGAATGTAATATTTCTCTGGATATCTCATTTATTTATTTAGACTTTACTGAAATACATATTTTTGTTGAGACTGAGGTGAATATATTATAATATAACATGATTAACACAAGATACAATTAAATTGCAATTAAATACTCGGAGTTTATAGTGTGGGATGGAGTAGACTCCACCTCTGATATATACAGCGTCGTCGTGGCGACTTTGCTAGACTGAAGTCTGTGTTAAAGTAGCCAGTTTTTTTAGTGCTGTTATTTAATTCAAGAAAGATAAAGATTTAACAGGAATAACAATATATGCAACATGTAACAAATAGCACTGATGCATTTATTTAAAAAGTAGCGTTACTACATTTCTAAGATAAAAACAAATTACTATTATGATAGATCTTAGGTTTTCAAGGCCGTTCAGAATCTTCTGTGTACAGGTTTTGGGCTAATTTGCCGTGTATATCTGACCTTTCTGGCTGACGTTTCGGATACTAGTACAGGATCTAAACACTCATTAATGATTTGGTTCTATGAAAAATTTATTAGGTAATTCACATATTTTATTAATAATAAATTCAGAACAAAATATTATTTGCACGAGTACGACAAAATCATTTTGATTCCATAATTTTAAAAATTCTTTACATATCCGAAATTTCAACTACTTCTTTTCATTCACTTATCTGAACCATTAGATAATTTTGCACAATTCACCATCATACACAGACTTGATAACTAACTTACTTTCACGCCGTTTTCTGCAGGAGTAAGCAAAGAAGATGAAATGCCATACATTTCTGTCCTGGTACATGACTCTCGCTTCGTACAATTTCATAGATCTTCTCATGCGCGCTTTTCGATTATTAAAACTTTGATAGGACTATTCTCCAATATTTGGTTTGTTCGATCATTTTTAATGGCTTATTATATTTTCTTAACCGTTCTGAGACAGTGTTGATAGGGATATATCTACCCCGACCTGCGACGAGTGTAAGTAGAAGGATAATGGTGTCGATAAATGAAATCTATTATAACAAAATTGCTTCGCAGTAACAGACTTACAGTTAACAAATTGTCATTTAATCAAAATTGTTAATAAAATTTTATCGACCAAATCGGTGGTCAATAATAATTTACACCGCGGACTAAAATTCAAGTTTCGTAATCCATTCTCTTTGTCTATAATTTATCGATGCAGGGTATGAAAAAACTATAACGGAAACAAAAGTATTGGTTTTTTTGGCTTATAAAACTTCGTGAGAATTAATAAATAGAATAATGGTCTGTCAATTAGCTTACAATAAAAAAAATGGTATTTGAATTCTGTCGATGGTCAAAAAATGTCATATATGCCGATGCTGATTAAATCAGCATCATATACCCATATACAAATTCTAAATATTATTTTAAATACTAATTAAATATATTAATTAGAAAGATATGTGTATAAAATCAATTTAATCGAAAAATATTGTTGACAAAAGTAAGTAGCATAGTTGGATAATGCACCTTCCCCGGTTTGGAAAGATATCTAGGTTCGAATCTCGGTAGTGCAACAATAATATTTTTAGCTTGAATTGATTTTATATGTATATCTTTTAATTAATTAGTATTTATAATATCACAGATCTATGTTCTGAATAATTACAACTTCACAATAAGAACGTGTTCTCCTTAATATATATAAGTTGTATCAATGTGTCCAAAATTTAATAAAAATGAATTGTTAATTCTGGCGTCTGCTATCGGTTTACTCAAAAGTATTTGAGATTCCGTAAAAACAAAGCAGATGGCTTTCAAATAATGGAACGATGGATGGATTAATTTGAAAAGTGTAACATATATACAAAAGTACTGTCGCTGTAGCATAGTTGGATAATGCACCTTCCCCGGTTTGGAAAGAGATCCAGATTCGAAACCCGGTAGCGCAACAACAATATTTTTCGATAAAATTGATTTTATATGTACATATTTATAATTAATATTTAAAATATCACAGACCTATGTACTGAATGTGTTCCCCTTAATAAGAATGTTTTCCCCTTGATGAACATTATTTGATGAATTCACACTTACTTTTTAATCGTCCTGATATCGTTTTTATTTTTGTAATAATAATGTTTTATCGGAGGCTTGTAAACGTGTTACAGTACACGAGCACAAGATGCGCGTACATATAGACACACGTATCGGGTGTCGCGAAATTAATTCTTCAACACACCTTTATACATTCCGACAGGTATGGGTACGACTCCCGGGTAGGTACTTGTCAGTGGAATCCTTGAAAACAGGATTTATGAATGGAATGCAAGTCGTAAAGTTGATTTCTCGATCAATGTAAATCGGTTACATTTTTTAATAAGTATTTACGCAGATCAAATAAATAATATGTCTAAGAACACACGATTACTGGATTTTTACCTACAAAGGCACTGTTATGCAAGTACTGTAAGTATGGGGTAATTGCAGAGCTTATGCCCTGTCTTCGGCTGGGTTAAGTGATAGTGATCAAAAAATCAGATTCTCATAGTACTGAGATATATGCTGTTTAAAAAAGGAAAAAAAAAATTATCAATTTTAGTTCATAGATGGCGATGGTGTAATGATACTCGAAGCGAGTCCAGATACTCACATATGTACAACTTAAAAAAAGAAAGATAAATGGGGAGATTGAGGGGTGAGAATTGGTATATATATATATATATATATATATATATATATATATATATATATATATATATATATATATATATATATATATAAAGTGATCACTCAAACCAGTCGAAAACAGGTCGTAAGCTCTGTAATTACCCCATACTTCCGTATATTTTCCATTAAATATAATAAAAAATAGCTTTGTCTCTATGAGATATCTGATATTTGTTTAAATAATATTTGTTTACGCGTCTTGTTACTTCGATTGGCACCACTCGGTTTCCTGGTTAATAATAATATACATGTGCATGTATGTGAGTATTGCCACCCTTTTTTCGAAACACTAAGAAGACGGTAATCCACAGGCGTTATTCTTATTACATCCCGTGCTTCGACCAGTCCAGCTCTCCAAAGTCCACCAGTGCACGCTTCGGTCGATGGAAATCTAAAGAACAACACCTAAAAGAACAGCAACATCGGAACAGAAAGACAGCAAAACTAATAAGGTTAGTTCAGTTTATATATCATATATGTGCTTATTGTTAATCGGAAACCTGCGAACCAGCTATCGAAGGTTTTTACATAAACAATATCTATTACGTGTGATTCAATAAAGCTTAGTGAAGCAAAAGCCTTCACACTAATCTAATAAATTCACTTAAAATATACAATATTATTGTTATTTTCGTAAAAGCGATTAATTTAATGTTTTTTTTGTAGGTATATAAATAAAAGTCATTGATTAGATTGACTTTAAATATTAGAACTTATTTAGGCAGTTAGTGACACCCGTCAACGCGGACACAACAGCCTTCTTCCATAAGTTAGAGATGACTCAGCGAGCCAGGATTACGCTCACAGTGACCTTGAAAGATAAAATAAGTAGTCCACCGAATAAACAAGCTGCAACGACACAACCGTTAGATTTAAAAGCTCCAGACCCCGAAGCGTCATTTCCTAACTCGCTGGACCGACTGGATGATTTGCAGGACGTAGCTGGATGCGGGTATATCATAAAGAGGGGCCTTCATCCAACGTGGTCTGAAAAAAAGAAGAATTTAAAAAATATGATTGACTTTTCTTTTACTGACAATCATAATCATTATAAACTGTTTTCTACCCACACCTGGATGAAGGCCTACCCATGTGACTCTCACTCTTCTCTGTCAATTGTTTTTCGCTGCCACATATTTGAGTAGAATTGAATGATTTCGTCAGTCCAGCGGGTTTTGGGACGGCTTGTCAGTCTTGATTCCTCTCGGGTACTAAACTGCATTCGTCTAACGATTGTCGATTCTTCGAGTAATGTAGCCATTTCATTATCTTGTCTGTTATCTTATCCATACGCTTTGTTTTCCTATCTCTTCGAGTGATTCCCGGTACACATCTTTCCATGCCCTCTTGCAATAGTTACTCTTAAATTTTTAAATCACTATTGTTTAGAGTCCGTGTTTCGCAGCTATATGAGAGCACTGAAAGAATGCATTGATTAAATACAGTGTGACCCGAACGCAATGAGCGGTAGAGGGGCGGGGAGGTAAGCCTATCGCTTGTCGCGTCCTTGGGAATTCAGTCGCTATGGAGCGTGTTCTTATCAGTTGTTCGAGAAATTTTTCCTGAAAAATTGATGTCTCGACGAGGTGACATAAACTGGCCTCCACATAGCTCCAACTTGACAACAATAGACTTTTTAATCAAAGGAATACAGTAAAAATCCTTCCTCTTTAGACTAGTTAAAAGGAAAATCTGAGAAGAAATGGAAGCGATCACGGAAAATACGGGCCGAGCAGTTCTCAGAACTTTTGTCTCCCGTTTAGAAGCGAAATAACGGATCACATTTAAAAAAAACATAATTTTTAAGAAATAAATTCCCAGGGACAGAATTTTTATTACAAAAAAGATTTTTGTGATACCTTGTACTTGTACTTCATAAATAATCAAAAATTGAATCATGATTTTATCTCCAATAGTGCAGAGCATATTTTACAAATTATCTACAAATTATTCTGAGTTTGATTCACCCTGTATAGTTCTTTAAATGATACTAAAAATTAAGAGGAATTTATTTTTAATATATTGTACTTTTATTTCCATTAAATTTATTAACTTCGTAGAAAGAGGAAAACATTTTTGAAAATCGTATTAATATTCTACTGCATTGTAAAACTTGTTATCTTAAAACAGAACTAATTTGTATAGCTAATGATGAGATTTGATCTATCGACCTTTACCATGAAGGCAGGCGCCCTGACTGCGAGAACAGAAGCCAAGCAAATAAATAATAATACTAGTTTTTGCATCACTCGCTAAAATAATATTCAGGTGCGTTTCTTTTTTACAAAAACGATTATAATTAAATATAATAGTTATAAAAATATATGTGCATCTGAAATCATATCTTCAATATGTGTGGATAAATGTAGAAAAAAAATTCTATTAATCAAGTTCAAGGTTGGGTGTGCAGATACTCGATCATAATATATTTAGCACGAACTATTTTTTATACAATTAATTTACATATCATTTATACATCCAGACAGACAGTAACTGGTTCGACTATGATTTATGCACCCTCGTCGTGTTTAGATCATATTACAAGTCGGTGACGTAATATTGAACGTCTTCTGATTCTGATGTTAGAACCGGTTTCCAATTCGGTTTACCGAATAATAAGTGCATTTTTAACGATTTAATTTTTTAATTAATACAATACAGAATAGACTTTTGTTAAACATGTATAAGGTAGCTCTTGCGAGCTGTGTAAAAAATATTACTAATTGAATCGGTAATGATTTAACTATGAAAAAAATTGATGGATATCGGTAGGCAAAACAGGTTTTTCGTTCTTAACACGCAATTGTTAATTTAGTAAAGTTAACTACGGATGAGATGTTAATAATTTTCGAAAACGTTTTAGAGTTAGTTGAAATCTGTTCAATTTTTTTATATACAGATTGTAACAGACCTGGTCCACAATATTTTATGGGTGGATACCTGACTAAATTACGAGCTAAACATGTTCAGGGAATATGTGAAAATTCCGCACTGTTACGGAAAATATTATTGTTAAATTTTTTTACAAAATCGTGTTTAAGCTTGATGTCTGCGTATTTCGAAATAAATATTTGCAAAATTGTACCATTATTAATGTATATCATTGTTTCAGGCCCTAAATCATCCAACAAAAAATTGTTTAGCCGCTCGGAACTCATTGATCTTTAATTTTTTGTATTCAATATATAATTTTGAATTAATAAAATATTTCAATTACTCGAAATAATCGCATAATTACAATTTTTTTAATGCTTATATCTCTAACGTGGTTGATATTAGGCACATATCTCTTGAACATTTTTGACTCATAATTTAGTCAGGTATCCACCCATAAAATATTGTGGACTAGGTCTGTTACATCCTGATTATTTAAGGCACACGAGTAGATGTTGACTGTCTCCTTAACTAGAGTAGATACTCTGCGCTTAAGAAGACAGGCTCATCTGTTATATCTAATAGTGAAATGAATCATAATAATAATATGTAAAGTGCCACGTCTTCACAAATTGTTATTTTTAACTTCACTTTAAAATATAAATAAATTTTACTGCGAATAATATTTATGGTGAATAATAATAATAATATTATGCGGGCTAAACATCTTTTTCGACACCTACATAAATTTTTAACACGATTAAAATAGCTAGACGGAAATGCGTCGTGGAAGTTATCAGTTATCCGTATCCACCGCTGGCCTTGATGTATTATAATATAGTTGTATACCGCGTACCTGGAAATTTTTACTTCACCATTCCAGTTTTCGAGTTGCATTTCTCATGACGTACTCTCGTACATGATATGGAAACTACATATATACATCCTTGTCTGACTCCTTGTCGTACTTTAAATATTTTAGATGAGATGGGTTTAACTGTGGCGGAGATGCACAAGGTATCTGGGACTCATAACTCACAACAGCTATGATATTTGACCTGAATGCGATCCAAGGGTAAGCGAATTTATTGATATCTAACTAAATGAAACTTAAAATACATTTTCGCTTGATATAATAATCACCTACGGTAGTCGATGCATAGTAGTACGAGTATGTACTTCATTAATTAATTAGTATGAACAAAAAATGCACTGATTTTATTGAATTGAGCCTCTCAAGTGTAACCGCGTTATTTGGACAGTTAACGAATATATAGAAGTAGGTTGGTGTAGGTATTTACGTTAACCCGCATAGTAGAAACCATATTATGTCAGGACCAACAGATTGCATCTGTCAAGTATATGCGTGAGGTATTGATATGGAATGACACAAGAACGTAGGAAATGGTCACTTGACACAGCAAAGCCGCGATGTAATGATGTTGCAGTGGAATGTGATCAATGTGAATTTCAATTGAACAGTAATCTCGAGTGATGGTATCAGGGCGATACAAAGTATCTTTGAATTAATCAATCTGGGAGGTCGGTTAGACACCGCGCCGGCAGAGTTTTTTATAATTCATTGCCTCGAAGTCGAAGATACTCATTATTTGTTACAAAACTGATTCATCCAGCGTAGCACGTGTAGTAACTTCCTCCCTATCCTTTTATTCATCCACTTCTATGTAAAATATCGTATTCAGTATCAGCCATTGTAAGTTGTTTTAGAATTTTTCATCTATTTAAAACATTTTGAGTGGCAGTTACTTTACACATGCTTATATTTTCTCCTATGGAAAATAATAGAATATTAAAGTGTACCTTTATATAACTTTTGGTTAAATTCTAATTCTTAAGTTGTGTAATTAGGCCAAGATTAGTGTAGTAGTTAAATATATATTTAAAATGGACAAAATTTGTCATTTAAAAAAATAATAATAGTATCTACTTAAAAAGTTAAAACTGGGAAGATACAATTTGTTTAGTTTATTTTTTCGTTATTTAAATGCTTTTACCATGTTCATGCAATTTTTTATAAAAACCTTAGAAATATTTTTCATTTTTAATAAACGATCTGTCTATTGTTTTTGTAATTTATTTTATAAATTATTTTTATTTAAAATAGTAAATGACTACTGAACGCCCCTAATTTAACTAAACTGATTGTATGCCACGTTCCTGCGTGGAGTACCAGATCATCGGCGCTGTTCCGTGTAAATTCATCATATACTCATTTTTAAAGGAATGCACCCACACAAAGAATTCATAGTCTTGGGAACGATTTTAGTCTTGTAAATAAGTTCCGATATTCAATGCTTTAATATAAGAGTGATGTTTTTGATACTGTTTTAAGTCAAAGATACAATTGATTTTGATATTATTTATTGTTTTTCTGTTTTGAACCTTAATTTTTATAGTTTGTTTTGCTTACTTTAAAATTTTTTTTAAAGCTATATATACATATTTGATCAAATTCTATTTTTATATATACATTATATAAGTTTATATTTTTATATATGTTTTTTATCAATTTCTATTTATATATATATATATATATATATATATATATATATTTCTATACTATTTGTGTAACTACTTATGTTTTTTTTATACCAAGCCAACTTTGCAAAAGCTCATAAGGGCGTTATTAAAAAAAACCTTTTTGTTAATTATACTATGTACCGTATGTATTAATGTAAATGACAAATAAACATTTAAATATTTCGCACCTGTGCGCCAACATGCATATTTAATATTTTAATATTTGTACTTGGTTATATTAAAAAATGAGTGAGACGTATACGTTTTTTTTTGTATATATGATATAAGAGAAAACTAACAGTGTACTTTTTAATACCGGTAACCTCAATCGTAATGTTTTCAATCGATGTTATTTGTCTCTGAACAATATAAGCTATCACAAATATTATCTTGCAGAATTTACTCTTGATTCATAGTACCATTAAATGTTTCCTACTTCTCGCTTGTGTTTCGCTGACTACGAATAGCGGTAAATGGCCATTTTGAGTTTCACTCGCTGGTTCCGTATAATGTGAAGGCTTGTTTTAACTTTTGTACGAAACTTATGACAAAGTTGAAAGTTTAATGCCGCGATTTATCTGGACGATACTGCGAAAAGTTAAACGAGTGTTTAATTGTACTTTGTATTGCTTGTTTGGAGACGTAGTCAAGATAACGAATAAGTCAGCTTTGTGCCAAAACTATAATAATAATATGACGTATTATTAGCTTATATTAAGTAACTTCCACTTCACTGCGCTGTGACAGAAATTAAACGTATCGAAGAGCTATAAAATATGAGATTCTATTTCTTAAAGAAATTCGCGAATAATAATAAAATTTATTCTATAATCGTTGGCAGGCAATGATTTTGGATATTTATCCATCTCACGTATGCATGGTGCGTGAAATCAATTAAAGAAAGATACATTCGTCAGTGTGGACGATCATAACATTGGTACGACAGAATAGAACACAATAGATTTGTGTTCAGATATAATTGTGAAGCATGTTACTATATCTGTTTTTGAGGATAAGACAGACTTTATGAGCTAGCGTTGACTACGCGCTCAGAAATACTAATTTGAATTAGTAACTTTTTAAAGTTCTGATTACTTTGAATTTGCAACGGTGCATATACACAAGGATAAAATTTGTGTCGAAGACTCGTCTCGAAAGTTGCGTAAATATCCGATCTTTACCAAATCTTCGAGACAAGAGATCAAAGTCTCATCAGAGTGTGACCGGTGACCAATACTTACTTACCTTGATATAAAAAAAATCGAAAGTCTTTATTATCTAAAAAAATAAATCAAATATTAATTTCCAATATTTCAAATATTCCACTTACGGCGTACATTAAAAGACTCGAAATATTCACATCATTAGAAAATTTATTTTACTAGTGTGGATATATGAAGCAGAAACGTGGTCTCTCTGAAATTGCAGGCAAAATCATGTGCAAAATTTAGAGAAAAATCTTCGGTCCGATTTGCAATAATAACAAATATTTCGTGTCGCCGCTATGATCTCGAACTGTTGAAGGTTTCTTAAAGTCCAACAACTTCGTCGGTTATCTGGCTCATATATGTATGTAAGAGTCTTCACCATGGGCGCATCTGACCACTAACCACCAGAGGGTAGACGGAGCATTAGTAGACCGCGATCGCGTCGGGTGGATGGGATCCGAAGGAATCTGCATTTTCTTGATTGACAACTGTTGAGTCAAGGCATAGAGCAGACAGAAATGAGAGTTCTCCTTGAGTCTTTCTAGTCCCATGATATATGGAGAGAATATAAAAAATTTGTTAATATTCTTTACATATTTTTATTTATTAATAAATTTGTTTCTCATTTCTACAAGGTAACACATGTGCCCATTATTATGAAAGTAGTCTATGTCCAGAAATTGAATAAAATGAGTTAATCAAATTGTGAAAAATTTGAAACGTTATATTCAGTGTATTGTTACGACGTTCAACAGTACTACGCTAGTGTTTATTTTCATAATAGAGTAAGTTATATTAACTTTTTTTTTATTTTCTTATAAGCTGCATGCGAATTTTATGTGTCGATATAAATTATAAATTTAGTAGACTAAATAAATTTTTAAATATTGTGTTGTGTAAAATAAAAATGTTTTTTAATCAATTTAAACACAACTTTTAAAAATCTTAAAACGAAAAAAACATGACTTAGACCACTTTCATAATAAATAAGCATGTCACAAATATGAAACCATATAAACTTGCCCATTTCACTCGCCCAAAAATTTAGTAAAATTGTTAATTTGTTTTTAAAATGTTTGTCAATTTCATATTTGTAAGCAATGCAGCATGTCAAAGTTCCTCGATCGTTTTATTTGCTATGACTAAAAAAAATTTCTGGCTCAGACAAAATGCATTGCATAGCTGGTTAATCTTCAGGGAAACCAAATATCCGGGACCTAGCTGACTAAAGTACTGCATGAATACATGAATATTTTCCCATTAAACGTCAAGGGCACTATTTTTCCACTTTCAGAGAGAAAAATTATTGTCACTGAACGCACTGCTCGCTTAAGTGGATAGTCGAGTTTACGAGTTCCATTATAAGGGTGGCCCGAGGCGGATTAGGGGTGCAGTCACATGCTCTGGGTGAAAATTATAGCACCCCACGATCGGGCGGGTAGCGTGACCAGATCGTGCTGTCTGGTAATTGTTGCACAATTTTAAAAAGTGTATTGTGTAGAAGTGTTCTAAATAATATATGCATAAATAACTATTGCTTTAAATTAAAAGGTCATAAAAACTGACTTCTTTTGATCGAACGGAGTTAAATCAAAGCGGTACAGTTATTTATTGCGGGTACCTCATCGTGCCACCCCTTTCCATCCGGTGGTGTGGCTTAACCTTTATTTTTGCGTCAGCTCACAAAGGAAGCCTAACTACCTGTCCATAAGTGTGTCAAGCCTTAGCGACTTAGGCCACTTTGTCTCAGTACTTTGTAAGTGCCCCAGTGACGTAAGAATGTGCACGAAATTGCTCTGAAAATAGATTCTATTCATACCTGAGTCGTGCTGTACAAGTTATTTCTATTCCAGGAAAACCGCCAGAGAGAAGGTCGTTACAATTCTTTTTAAAATAGTTTCTATCGGTTAGAGAAAAAGTAACATTTCTTATTTCCATTGCGTTTACATGAAATGGTACCTATGAAATCAGACTTATTTATTTTGAAAATCATTTGATTTCAATAAAATAAGATTATTTAATCTGTTAAAAATGCACAGATCTTCATATTTTTTTTTTCTTCATCGTGTGCTCAGTTTCGTTCGTAATACAGTTTAGTTTGCAATACAACTGCATTCCCAATACAGGCTCTATTCCTCCTGGTCTTGTTCATTATAATGTTTACCCAATTAACTACTTTATTTGGTCTATCGATCTTGTAGCAGACTGTTCTCTTAGACGTTTTCCCTATATAGTTCCGAGAGCAACAACGAGATTTTTTTAAAGATTCTATATGTTCTTAGATCCGAAACCGTAAAACACACTCAGCACGAACTGTAAATCGTTCACTTCCAATAAGATTATACAAATATGGACCAAACATATGATATAATTGTGATCAATCAAAAGCATCGTTATCTAACATTCTAACATAATCATTATACAGTTCCTACATTAATAATTCACTAGTTCTACCACACTCTCACTACTTTTTTCTTCGATTTTTATTTTTATTCTTATAGTCTTTATCTTTCTGGAATTAAATAATAACACTACAATATCACAAAAAAATGGCTACTTTAACGCGGACTGCAGTCTAGCAAAGTAGCCAGGACATTGCTGCATATATCAGAGGTGGAGTCTACTCTATCCCACATAATAAACTGCGAGTATATAATTGCAATATAATTGTATCTTATGTTTATCATGTTATATTATAATATATTCACCTCTATTACAACAAAACCATGTATGTTAACAAAGTCCAATAAATAAATAAATACTTTTGAATAAGTGGTAACAAAGTTAACAAATAATAATATAAAATAAATAAATAAAAATTATTATTGAAAGTGAAACTTCTTATATATATATGTCTCTTCTAAATTTTATCTTATTAATATTTCAGCACTGTATATGATGTCAGAATGCCCGAATTTAACAAAACATGTCGGAAGTTCTAATCTTACTTATTTTTACGAAAGTACCATTATAATTTAATTAAATAAATAGCGGTTAGTTAGTTTAGAAGATTGAAAGAATTTCAAAAGGGAGAATGGCATTTCCAAGCATTCTGTTTAGGAAAATTAAAAAATATACATTTTGTTTGTTTGTAATATATTTCCTTCTTTTGTTTACTTCTTGTACTTTTCAATCTTCATTTATAAGTACACTAATACAATAAAAATAATACACAAATTTAGAATTTCGATAAATAAGCAAACACATACCTACTCGGACATCAAGCTTACCCCAACTCTTCAACGTCCATCGTATCCATATCTTCAAACTTGTTATTACATAATAGGTATTATCCGAAATCAATAAAAGTTATCCTAACAAATTATTTTCCCTTGCCCAATCAAGTTACTAATTGCTAGAACATAAAGAAATAAAGTTTGAGCACATTATATATAAATGATACTAAAACACAAAATGAAATAGATAAAAAAAACAAATATATTGTTTTACTACGTATGAGTAACATATTTCTCTATAATACATTTCCAGTTGTCAACCTGTCACAAGTGGAATTGCCTTAAAACAGCTTAGATCTGTTTCTTCAAGATTAGATACAGGGATTAAATAAGAAATGTCAATCAAATCCAGAAAAATAATTCTGCTTCGATACTGAAAACCTTATACCTCCTCCCTTATCACAGGGGTGGATTTATGGTGCAGGGGTCTATCTCAGTAAATATTTTAGGGGCTTCGTGTCTTGGGACCCCAAGGGGCCCTCAAAATAATAATGTCACAACGTAAACAAGGAATAACAACACAAACATAGAAACATTATTTTAAGTGAAACTATTAATAATAAGAGACCAAGAACTCCCGATCCGACTCGACAAATACGGCAGCGATGCTGCCGTATTTGTCGAGTCGATGTTAGCGACACGATGGCAGCGGAGTTCAATCGGATCTGCCAATAAGTTTGATGCTAAAACACTGTTTTTAGGCCTTTTTTTTTTTAAATGTTCCCTTTCTAATAGTTCGCGTTATTCGAGAGCCCTTTGAAAAGCGGGCCCTCCTGCAATTGCGACTTGCACGAGAAAAAAATCCGCTACTGTCTTATTTAATTTTTTATTTTGAGATCAAATAACTGTCAAAGAATATTTTTGATCGCTTTGTCTATTTTTTGTTTATATTAAGAACTGGGTACGAGTTTTCAATCTAACTTACCTAATCTAAATTTTAATTCGATATGCTAGTATCCCAAACCTTCCTAAACTCATAAATTCTATGCAACCAGTCAGTATAAATATAATGTAGACATAAATAGACGTCCTATCGAAGTTTTATACATTTAACAATATGGCAATATGGCTTAGTTAAGAGAGCATTCTACTAGAAATAGAAGGATCATGGATTAAGCTCTGGTAGCATCCCTGTTTTTTCGTAAGAAAGTTTCGACCCTTGCGTTTTTACAGTGACGTTAACTTTGGTTTATAATGAACCATATAAAACAGAACATTTTTTTGCATTAAGCAGAAACATGATATTTTTGTATATAAACATAGAGAAATTAATGGCAAAGATGGTTTAGAACTAAAAGACAATAATTTATTACATTTCAAAAGATATTAACATGTTTGAAATCGATATGTTTGTTTTGAAAATAGATGTGTGCGTATATTTATATAGATACCTACGCGTAATATGTAAATGTTCTCATGGCATATTCTTGTGTGTGGTCTTTTTTATATATTTTTTGTTTTTTTTTTCTATTGTCTCATATTCACTATCTTATATAAATTACACAAAATATAAAATCGTTATATATAAAGAAGTAAATTAAATGTTCATTTTTGTGTAAATTAAATGAAATTAAAGTTATTTAACGATTAAAACACCATCGAATGTTTTAAAATATATTAGATGTTGAATTAAAATTAATATTTCCGTTTTCAGGAACTCTATACTAAAGAAAGGCTATTTGCAACACGCAGGAAAGTAGTTGCTAGAAAAGATGGAGACAGATAGGAAAAATTAGCGATCACTAGGAACGTTATAAAAGAGCGAAAAGCTAGATTTCAATTTCTAACATGATAGACAAATCAAATTCGAGAAATGACTGAAGCCAGAGAGTGGAACTAAGCAGAGCTGTAAAAGTAGACCGGAGAACTACGACACTCGATATCATGGTCATCGACTGAGGGAGAATATCTGCATCCCCCGCGTCAGTCAATATTTTACATAGCACTGACGAGTATAAAATAATATGTTAAACGTGTATAACGTTTTGGATTCCATCGGAGAGCTCTTCAACAAGACCAGTATCGAATAATTTACTGCCCAACATGGAAGTGCACCATGCAATAATAATAAATTTATCACAGAAAATCGCCTGTAAAAATCTCAGATAATTATATTATTAATATTCCGAATATTATTATTATATTATTAAACAGAAGATAGCTAAGGTTACGCAATGCAAAAAAATCTTATCAAAATACGACCTGCAATATCGTAATTTCCGCTTTATTTATTTGGTTTGTCGATTTGTTTGACACACATGAAAAAATTAAAACACGGCGTCGATGTAAATTTATATATACCTCGAATTTATTTGTTGATGAGAAATTAAGCACGAACCATTCCAAAGGAACTGTTTAATAATATAATGATTGAAATGAGATACACTTGTAATATTATACATTTTTAAAATTTATTTAATAAAGGAAATAATTAAAAAATCGTTTAGATCGATAGGTTGCTGCGATGGAACGAAACCAAATTAAATTGTTTATTAATTCTTAAGTAAATTAACAAATTAAAAAATATTTTTAAATTTATTAACGATCCATTAAATCTATTTATAAAAATGAAACACACGTTTTATAGAAATGTTGGTTGACCTTTGGGAAATATTTTCTACGGTAGGCTCAGGTAAATTAATGGCATTCACGTAGGTAGCAGAAATTATAGGATCTTTAATATAATTCCTAGAGACTTTAATACGTAGATAACGTTTTCGAAGTCACGTAGAAATGTTGACAAAAATATTATAAAATGCTTGTCTCATAATTGTAATAAGATATATAAGTATAATGTTATATATCTCGTAAGGCCGTGTATATTATAATTAATTCATTGTAATTGGTCAATATTTATTCTGTTTGATCATACGAGCATTCTTTTGTCGGACATTCCTACCGTATAACCATTTCACCTCGTCTCGATCATAAATTCTTTCCGTATGGTGCCTCTTTTCTTCTTCGGTCGTAACCAATCGTGGTCTGCGTTCTTCAAAATGAATATCTTCAGAATTCGCAATTTTAGTTTTTCTATACCATTTACGTTGATAAATTATACTGGCTTATGGGCTTATTCACCCAAATATTGGTATCATACGTTTAACTTAATTTAAATAGCGACACTATGTTGAACAATGACTGTCTCCACAATATAATTGCGCATACTAAAATATTAGGATAATGCATAAGTTCGTGCCATTTTTTTAAACTATAAAAGACTAGATTATTTATAGAAACAACGTTAATTCTATCCAATATATATTGTCCATTGTTAGATATGATTATCTCACACCTTTTAGTCAATTTATTTATTCTATCCCTATAAAAAAAAAAGATTTTAGGGAAAAAAACTCATGATAGGGATGTTTTGACTTGCTTTGTTGAACAAAATTTATTACCATTGAGAAAATTTTGCAGATATCGCAATACATGGTAATCACTAGGTACCAATTACGGAAAATATGGAGGGTGCTGTCAAACTTAAAAATTAAGGTCAATTAGTTTTGAAACATGTGGTCGACTTAGATACCTTACCCAGTCTATGGAGATGTCGAATAACGGTTGATTGGTCAATATTAAATTTCTGCCATTTTTTTAAAGTTAATTGAAGGCTTGCATTCACCACTGCCTTCATCGTCTTCAATTTCGGTGGGACTTCTAGTGCGGGGTTGATCTTTCAAGGATAGATTCCCAGAACGTAACATATTGAACCTGAAAGAACACGTTTGTCTTTTCATTACACCTTCACCCCACACAGAATAGTTATTTTCAGTTGCCGTAGTAACACTCTTTTCTTATTTGAACTTATACAGTGCAATGTCGTAAATGAATTTTATTCGGGGCAATTGCAAATTTTTTTTGGGCTTACACGATCGGCTATTGAACAGAAACTGGCTAAATCAGGTAGAGGTGACTTTTTTGAAGAACAATAAAAAAACACTGTAAAATCTCCTACCAATGCTCACTTTAGGAAGCCATCAGGAATACCGCAGATCGAAGCAGATGGCGCCGAATAGTTATAGCTGTGGTGTTATTGTTATTGTTATCATAACAACTATGACTACTCTACTAAAAGCGTAATGATGGAGAAGTCTTTCTCGTGAAGGAAAATAACTATGCAGCGAGTATCATTTTTCAGATTAGGTTTAATAATGAGTTGATATTGTTTCATCTTTATTGAGTATTGGATAATAATTTATACTAATAACTTACATTTCTTTCTGTCTTCTTTATCCAGTTGCTTCCTGTAATCCTTTTCACGTTTCAGTTATAATTAATCGATGCTTCATTTAGTTTGGTGCTACAGTGAATATATTTATTCTTAATTCTTCCACCCTGCAAAGACATCTTGAGTGCAGCTCATTTAAAGGCTAACTGAATCACATTGTTATCTTGTTTAGTTTTTTGATTGTACAAAATCGTATAAAACTAATTATAGAATATTTATTCGATTTATCTTTGAATAGTAACAAAATTATATTAAATAAATGCCTTTGCAATTTTTGTGGAAAATTTTCCAGGAAATCCAGGAAAATACAGGAATTTAATTCCGAACATTTTTAAAACCATAATAATTAAACAACAATTGATTAAATTGTAGATATTTTGGTTATCTGTCTCTTTAGCTCTTTCCTCTTTGGAAAAATAATAAATAGTCACATTAAGAGCCCGATCACAGTTAAACAATCGGAAATATTCAGATTCGTCGTATTTTGAAAATACAGTTTATTATTTAAAAGGTTGCTTCGAAACAATAAACCTTTGTTTACGATCATCGAGAATCTGCA
Organism: Eubasilissa regina; assembly: GCA_022840565.1. NCBI lineage: Eukaryota > Metazoa > Arthropoda > Insecta > Trichoptera > Phryganeidae > Eubasilissa > Eubasilissa regina. The sequence continues at coordinate 2,034,075 of JAINEB010000025.1, read as the reverse complement.
ATTTTCTTTACGACCATAGATCAGAGAATCATAAATAAATCTTTTTAAAAGCGGATACGTTCAAACCTAGGAAAAATGTGAAATGGTTAAAAGTTTGACTGATTTGATGACAGGTAGCAGGAAATTTAAAATATGTTTATTTGGGTACGATTTAACTGTGCATTAAATAAATACTTTGTTCCATAAAATTAATTATTTGTGCATTACAATAATAAAAATGAACGTTAAATAAATATATCTTTGTTCTATAAAAAATACTTAACCAAACCCTTTTTATTTTATATATTTTTCATCTAATACACGACATAAAACAAATAAAATAAGATTAATCTTCTGATCTGAATATGTTATATTAAACGAGTTACCTTTTCGGTAATAGTAATTTGTGATGGTTTATAGTTAATAGGTACTTATTATTAAATAATAATTAATATTTATGATACTCGTTCAAAATTAATTAATTTACAGTTTATAAGGCAAAGTTTACAAATTTAATCAAGAGCGGAGAGTTGTTTGTACATTATATGTTTAATGTCTTATTCACCATCATCACATGAATGATACATAGTTTTACGATCTTTACAGCGAATATGTCGTACAAAGTCGCATGTTTGATATAAATCTATTTACAGTGAATGAGGAATAGTTGCCGTGGTGAATGATGCATAGTTGCGTGGATGTTGACAATATTTTACAGTGAAAGATGCATAGTTGCACGAATGTTGACAATCTTCTTACGATGAATGATGCATAGTTGTTTGCCAATATCGTTACGGTGATTGATAAAGCGCGTACGCAAACAGTTGATAAATTTACTTCAATGCTTAGTAAATTAGCTTCCGCATACGTCCTGTTGTAGCTTCCGTGATATTTATTTTATTTAAAAATAACAATTAGAAATCGAGTCCTATTATCAAAATATTAACTAATAAAAAATTAGTGAAGTAGCGCTAGAAACAAAAAAAAGAATAATTTTAGTCTCTGTTACTCAATGTTTCGGTGGATGAGGACCGTTGAATAAATTTGAAATAAATACCCGCGAAACTAAAGTAACTTTTCAGTAGCGAGAACAACTCAATCGAGCTAATAGAATTCCGAGTGTTTGGTCGCATCACGTGGAAAAAATTTACGCTCTAAGAGATCTGTAATTAAGTCGGTTTTAATTAAGAAGAAGTCTCCGGAGAATGCAGCCAACCTTCGTGACTAGACTCCCCAACGTTGAACATTATTCCACTCGGCGAGCCACCGAAAATGGTTTATGCGTAGCTAATGTAAATTTATGAATTTGATATTTATCCTGCAAAGGCTAAACAAAATGCTATTTCTCTGTTCGCGTCCAGCAAAAAATTTACAAATCTAATTTACGGGTCTTGAATCGCTAAGATTCTAAAACAAAATTATGACAACATTTTTGAATTATAATGTTTTTCTTATTCATCTTCGTTTTATTCTCAATGAGAGCAGTCGTCATCGTGGAACTACGGCTGTTGACGAATGGCGATATGGATAATCTATTGTCACCTATTTCGATCCGTGGAATCGGCATATTCCTTTTCATGCTGTCTCCATGTGTGGTAATATGGCCATATAGGATAGATGCCGTAGATATCATATTAAATAGTAATGGTACCAAAGTGTATCTTTGGCTTACTCTCACGTTGATGTAGAAGATCGTAAAACCAAAAAAGTAAGTCAGCTTCTTTCTTTCTCATCCTCATATTTTATTTTTTATCAGATCACCAGTATTCATTTATCATATTTACAACTAGCACAAAAACAAAACTGACCAAGAAATTAAGACAATTATAGTGAGATACAAATTAAATGTATTAATAAGTATATGCACATTAAAGCAATTTTTTTGAAAAGTATTGTTGTTGCTACCGGGATTCGAACCTGGATCTCCAGGGAAAGTGCATTATCCGATTGTGCTTTACCAACACAGTGAATTGACGACCAATTTTCGAACCTATATGTTGCACTTTTCAAATGAATACATCTATCGTTCCATTATTTCAAAGTCATCTACTTTGTTTTTACGGAATGACAAATATCTTTTAGTAAACCGAAAAGAGATGCCAGAATTAACAATTCATTTTTATTAAATTTTGGAGACATTGATACAACTTAAACATTATCAAGCAGAATACATTCTTATTTTGAAGTTGTAATTATTCAGATGTGATATTTTAAATAAAAATTAAATGTATTTATTAGAAAGATATAAATTAAATCAATTTTATCTAAAAATATTGTTGTTGCTATCTCTAATTCTCTTGGAACGAATATTCAGCATCATTAAATTTAGAGGTAGGTTTCTTAATAAATGAATTAGATCCAGTCTTAACAAAAATACATTTCTTGTGTGGGTTAACAAAAATAAAAACTAGGAATAATTATTTCTATTCATATTTAAAGGGGTGTTTAATTGACATGGTTGGATGTGAAGTCAGAGGGTGGAGTACTTTTTGATATCACTCTTCAAAGAAATCTTAACTTGTAACTAAAATATTTTACCCCCCCTTCTCGTTAATGTACATTTTCGTGACGTAGTTTCAACGGTCCGGTTACAAATAATAGTAATAGTCCCAAACTATACTTTAACCTATGCTATAATAAATAATGAAAATGATTCTTGTGAATGTTGCCCGTATTTATACTAATATAATTACCTAGATGGTAAGATCATTTAAACACTCGTTAACTTGTCAAAACTAAATTTAATTAAGTATTGTTAACTTGAGGTATCAATCTCCATTTATTAAGACCTTAGAACTACCTGATCTGAAGAGGGATACTTGAATGAATGGTCGTTTAAGGTATGGTGTCGATCGCCTTGTTAATTGACTAATTAAAATATCGGACCTCACGAAGCCGAAGTGCAATTTTAATAATTTATGAAGTTGAACATCCAGATCTGTCAAGAGAGGCAATTCGTCAATTTATCGTCAACTTATGATATAAATCATAATCTTTCAAGATAGATTAAGGTTATTTAAATTATTTTCCGCGGTTATAAATATAAACTAGTATTTATTATACATAACTCTCTTTTTCTCCTTACCTTAATACTTACGTGAAGGTGAAAATAAAAATGAATTATTTTAAAATTTAATATTGAAACTATTAATACGTTTATGAACATAACTGACGCATTTTACTACGTAAGAATTGCAAAACTCCACTGCATACTGCGGGGAATAATGAACAAGGGGTCACATTGAAAAGAGACTAGGATTAAAGTTAGTTAGTAACTTTAATACGGTTTTCATGGGGCATATAGAATCATGTTTACTTCACTATTTCGAAAAAATTGATCTATAAAACTCAAATAGAATGTGCGACATATATAAATATATGGCGAAAAGTAACATGTCCATTTTTAAAAAAATATGGAAAGTTAGCGGTATTTCCGAGACCCTGAAGGTAAGAGAGTGAAGACGAATTGATGCCTTTGAGATGTGGTACTAGACACAGCGAGACTTATTAGTGTCTCCATTTTGTAAGAAATGAACATCAAGGATAGACTCTCAGTCATTTGTCTGAGACGAACCATTTAATTTTTGGGTATCTTGCGAGAAGGGAAGATAACTTGGAGAAACTTGTCATTGTGGGCCACGTCGAAGGACTGCGAGGTAGAGAATGATCCCCCACCCGTCGGACCGACCGAGTGGAAAAGGCGACAGACATTTCTCTGGTGACATACACTGGTGACAAGATCTGTAGAACGTCGAGAAAAGTGGAGGAGCATAGTCAAGAGGGCGGGAATTCATGGGAACCACGATCATCGATCATGAGAGACCATAGTAGATGTGTGACTTAAAACAGATGTTATACATGTATATTATAAGCAATCTGAAAATAATAAATTAACGAAATAAATGTAAGCAAAGGCTCTAATCGACGGAATTTTAACCAACATTTCCAGTAACTTCGATCCAATCTCTATCCCTCTGTCTTCACTTTTTATTCTGGATGAGCTCAGATGTAATCTCTGCAATAAATACGTAACAATTCATAAAATATTAGGAACTATTTGATAATGTTCTAAAAGGCAAAACTGTTTTAAAGATAAATATGTTGAGTGTATTAAAAGATAGCTTATTGACAAAAAACATTGTATTATTTAGTAGTGGCAAGTGGTTAACGGTTAACTATCGTTAAGAATATTATTTCACGAGACCATCAAGAACTTTATGACGTAATAAAGCTATGCGAGGAATATGGCAAAGTGGAGCCATTAGACTCGAGCAAAAACCAACTAGCCGCTATAAAAATGCCCAGTTTCATAAGGGAGATGAATGAAACTCGTAAAGTCTGCTTTCGATAATTCTCGCGTCATCAAGTGCAGCCTGGTGGCCATGGATACTGTTGCAGGTATAGGATAGGTAATGGCTCTGACAGTTTTCTCTCTTTTAACTCTTGAAATTTTCCTAGGAAATGTATTAATAGCGCAAGGTTTTAATCAATTAGGTGAAGTTTAGTGAAAAACACTATATACTTGTAACAAATTTATAATAACTATTCTTTTTATTTAAATAAATAAACGATTAAACACTTTTAAATAACATCGATCTGGCATGTTATTTCTACAATTAAGTATAATATATACAAAGTCGACGGTCACTTAGTAAATATATACATAATTATATCTGTAGTTAATTGTAGATTGTATTATATATACATACGTGCATGCAAATAAATAAATAAATATATATATATATAATCCGGCATTAATCCGGCATTATCTGAGTCGGGGCGAGGTGAGTTGCGAGGTGGTCGATCGTGTCTCTTGACACATTTTTTTGTAACATTCGAAATTACAAAAAAAAATCTTCTATAAAAGATTATTTTGGTAACAAATCTTATATTTTTTTTTTAGTTTTCTATACATTCTAGTAATCCGGTACCATTAGGTTTTAAATAGAGCCGGATTAGTGAGATTTATTTAATAATAATAATTTATTGAACAATACACGAAGACAATAATGATCCTCATCGTAGGTCGTGATCCATCTAACAAGATTAAAATTTATTCTAAGGGGAATAACAATGACAGCGAAACAAAAAAAATATTATTTGAACATAGATTCACTTAATAACAACACTCGAGCCGGATACAATTTGTTAATTCATCAGAAAAAAACCTTTTAATAGGAAATTGAACCCATGACTATTGATTTTTACTGCAGAGCCTATCTCTGCGATAATAACGCTAATGTGTTTTCATATTAATAGATTTTTTTTCTTCTCTAGCCTATGTATTTTTAACATATTTTTGTGTTAGTATATAGGTTACGTAAAATTTATTAGTTTTTTATAATAAATTATGATTATATTATATTATAATAAACAATAACACTCGTCGGTTAGTTACAGATATTAATTAATACCCTATTTGAAATTTGTTAAACGTTTTAAAGTCTAATCCTGCGGGCTGTATAGTCTTTAATATACTCCATTCCAGCTGCAGTCATTCGCAGCACGTACTCGTTTAATGTCCGACACTTAGGTATCATTTGAGCTTAATTCGCTCATTCATACAAAAATTTTCAACCATTTTAACTCACCGAGAATTTTTCCATCTAGAAAATTCTGGATAACTATACTGGTTCTGGAAACGTCCAAGCATTTTGTAGAAATTTCGTACATTATCAATTGAAATTAATCATAAAATTGTTTAAAATTTAATTTAATATACCTGAATATTAACATTTAAATGTTTTCGTATAATTAATTATATTGGATTAAGCAAGTTTCACGGATATGGATGAAGTTAATGATTTATTTGTGAAATAAGGAAAATACAGGTCTATCTATCACTCCTTATATTTATAATACTGTGAATATAATTTTTTTTTTTTTTTTGTAGCATAAATAGTACATATGAAAAACTAAAGGTAATTACTAGACGTAGTCGGTTCTAAAGCAATTACTTGTACAGTTTTTAAAAATTGAAAATATTAAGAGTTAAGTAAGTATAATGTTAAGTACGTTATGAAAGGTTATGAGAAAAAAGTATAAACAGAAGTTATAAAAGATATTGAAAAAATGTTATAAAAGTATTATTGTCAGTAATATACAATAGTGGGAGATAAAACCTTAACAGATTACAACCTTTACCTTTATCTCATAATGCTGCATGTTGCAAGACAAAATTTAATTAATTTACTACTCGTACTAAATAGTTCTTCCAAAGACAACTCATCGGTAGGTTATCCTCAACACACTAGGTTTAACAGAAATAACGTACTTGAACTTATTTTGTAGACACAGGTATCATCTTATTTTTTATTCTCGTTGATATCTCAGGACTAGTCAGGTCAGTTTCTAGTCCTCTGCTATGTCATTTCGTCTACTCAATGATACATATATGATATGGCACATTTTTATTTCAATAAATATTTTTGTTCGACAATTATGGCAATTATTTTGTTTGGCAATTAGTCGTACTGAAGCTATCGTCGGCTGGACAACACACGTCGACTGCGTCGCGTCGATAGCTTCTTAAGTATTGTAACTAATATATCTCGAGTAATTTTACCTGATTAATAAAAAAATTCTACATTTCTGGCTCGTTATCTCTTAAATAAGATCATTTTTGCATTCCTATATGTTAATAAAATAATCTCGAAAAAATATTTTCTAGTTTTAAGTTTTAGTTTATTACTGAAGATGGCTCAGTAAGCGTCGAAAACGTTTTAATTTTAATTAAAGTGTAGTGTAAAGTAAACAACGTTGTGTTTTATTTTATTAAGTATTTTACAAAAGATAATTCCTATATCCTCGGTAGTACATAGAGCACTTAAGCGGATATGATAAATTGTGCGTTCCTTATGAGATGATACAAAAACAAAGTATAAGTTTGAAGAACACAAGGTTAACCTGTGGCGTAAGAACGATGTGTTGTTTGCATAATATTCTGTCAACTGTCAACATCTCTTTTTAACCTCACAGTTTGCAGCGCGCATCCTAGTGTCGCTCGTGAATAATTTTTCTCCTCAGCCCCATAATGTATTTAGGTGACAGCTAACAACAGAAGAATAATAGATTCGACAAACAGTATTGTGACATAGCACCAAAGTTTTGTCAATATATTTTATTTCCTATGATCCTTTTAATGTTTTGCACAAATTAAGTGAAAATACATATGATAAAGATGGGTACACAGGTACTGTTGAGTTCAGTTTATTTTTTATTTATGCTTTTTGATTTCTTGGATAGTAAAAATTTGTTTCTTAATTTTGTAAATATATTTTGTTCTTGTATTTATTTTATACAAACCACAGAAATAGAAGTTACTAAAGCATATACCAAAAATATATGGAATTCATAAGGATAATTTAGTGTTACGAGTAAATAAATAAATATATAATATAATTCAATGTGTAGTTGGTGCTCATTGGTATTTAATGAATTGGAGTCACTGTAAAGAATATAAATTGTTAACAACCTCAACAAAACTCAAGAGTAACAGTAAAATGGGTATTCTATGTCTCCAATACGTTTATGGTCACGATAGATAGTGGGACGCATGAATAATATATGTGACATTTTGATTGTACTAGGAATGAGTTGGATTCTTCACATTATGTAGTTAGGAAAGGAATGTGAATGACCAGAACCGAGGAAACGGAAAAAGGAACGTAGAGCGATTCAGCAGCATTGCTTCCACCCAGATGAGAGACCTCCTCCATTCAAGATGCCGCGATAATTTAGAGGATAAAATCACTCAGAATTTCACACTAGTTGAATGATCAAACCATCCACAAAATATACACCATTTAGTATTACAAATCGAACTGGAACTAAAGATGACTGAACTAATAAACTTGTATACATGTGTCGTCAGTCGTTACGATGATTCCATTTTCAATGAAAGAGGAGTAAGAATAATTACTATGGAATATCTTTTGAATAGGAATGATACAAAACCAGAGTGAGGCCACAGGCCCTCTGGTAGTCAATCACATAAATAGAATTGAAGGATGATCAGATAGACTAAAATACAACCGAGGGCAGAAGATCCTGGCACTAGCGTACAACGAAAGTTGAACGCTGGACGAAGACAAAGAAAAATACCTTATTCTTCTTCTACCATATCTTCTTTCTAACTGGAGCAATGACTGCCACAATCTGTCCATTGACAGCTGTTCGCTACCAGCTTTTTTACGTCCTCCTATGTCAATCCTATGTCCTGCTGTTCTGCCGAGTATAACGTGTGTATAGACGATACAGGGCGTTCGGGATGCCATGTTAACAAATTGTGACTGTATTCTATATACTATGACCGTTAAAATCCATTACTTTTCAATTAATATAAAGGTACGCCTGTTATTATACGTCCATATGCTACATAGACTAATTAAATTAACGTAATTTTTTCGAATAAATTAAATTAAATTAAAAATTCGAATACCGAAAGCAGAAGAAAGTAACATGTTTACAGGTAACATCCCGTATAGTTAAAAAGCTTTTATAATTTTTGTGCTAACAGGAAGTTACCACATAGAAGCTACATAACTGTATGTACAGGAATGTTGTATTAATTGTACCAAAATTTAGTTTGCAGATTGCTGTGCGGTGATAAACTGAACGCGGATAATTTCTGAATCATTTGCGGTCGCCATCTTCGGTAACGAAAGTAAAAAGAGGAGGTATAATGTGGACAGGATATATATATATATATAATCAAATCATAAGTTTCATCATCGGGTACTTTATCCAACACTTTATTTAGATACGAAGGGATTTCGCAAAATGAAATTATATCTGACCACCCGCCCAGATGACCGCAAATATATTTATAATAAATACTGTTGGATTCTTTTTATGTAAAATGAAGATCGTTAAACAGCATCTATAAAATTCTATATGAAGGATAAATAATTCATTTCCTGGGAAGCGTAATATAACATTAACATAAAATAATTATTTTCTCAAATACTCAACTACACATAAGGTAAAGGTAAAATATTCATAAATTTAGTTAAATATGTTAAATAAAAATAATAATCTCCCAGGCAGAGAACTTAACCCAGTTCTTCAAGTCAATATATATAGGATGTGAAAATAGCAGAGAATACTATTTTTGTTTAAATAAATATATCAAAAACATTAATAATTAATATAAATAAATTTTGCAATAATAAGTTTTTTGTAGCACAGGATATTTAAGATACCGTGATTAAAAACTGATAAGTTTTGTAATATTTCATTTACATACGTAGAGATTAGGTTATTTGAAGCCATATTATATAGATATATATCTTAATCCATGCCAGAGCTGGTGCTGGTGATACACGGCGTGATATTACCCTATTATGTCATTATTTAAGTGTATTATATATATTTCAGCATTGATTGTATGATTTTACCTAACGTTTCATTCTACGGCTTTATGTAACGTTTCATTCTTCGATTTATGTAACTTTTCATTCTATGCTTTGAGCCTAATATATGCTTTTAGCAACAAAATTGTAAGAATTGAAATACCTTTTTAGGTATTTATTTTTAGTATCACTCCACGGCCACTCTCCTGTGCGAGTAATTACTTGTTATTGGTCATGTAGGTAGTCGTGGAATAAAAAAAGCCGGTCCGTCCCTGCCTACCAGCGACGTAAGCTGAGGCTGATTATAATGGCCAGGCCGAGGATCGCCTTTATGTGAATCACCTCGGGCACTTTTGACAGCATACTAATGTCCTGGATCCTGGATATAAGTATAGCGTCTTCTCGAGCAAATGTTATTAAATATTTTAATATTCTATTTTTCTCTTGTAACTGTCCGGCTATTACATTACTAAAAACGTTAACTAAAGGTTTTAATAGTTTATAACTAAGCAGGTATCTTTCTGATGAGTTGAACGCTAGCCGAGACGAGACATCTCGGGGGTACACATTTTCTAAGTGGCGGAACCGACTGATAGAACAAGTTGCTTTCGAGGATCAGAAAAATGTTTAATATTAATTATACAAAGTGCAAGCCATACTTTGTTATCATCGCCTTTAAAGTAATAACAACTTTTGTGACACTCGTTTAAATGTAGAGTAATGAAAGTCTGTCAATTAGTATAATTGTCTGAGTTGTTATACGCCAAAAAATTCACAAAATATTAGTTAGAGACTCCAGGACGAATCGATTATGAGAAAATATTTTACTTCACTTCATAAGATTGAATAAAATAGTTTTAAGCAAAGAAGCAAAATTTTATATTTTTAAATGAAATGAAGATATTTTATAATAATATTAGTACAATTATTGGATTAAAGTCTTTAGTTTAGGAATTTATGTTTTTATTTAATAATTGGTAAATATTTAAAATGTATTGTTCATATTACCATAATATATATAAAATAATAACATCGTTTAATCCAATAAATATTACACGTATATGGTTTAGTAATACTTATTTGCTATTCAATTGCCAGACACTATTATTTTTCAATAAATCTTAATTAATATCTTTCATCACAGGTTACCAATATTTTGTTCTCTGTTAAATTTATACTAAACTGAATTTAAATATAACATTGAACGTCTTAAAAAACTAATCAAAATTGTATGATTATAAGGTATTCCTCTTATACGACAATTAATTACATTACTTGTTTAAGTAAATAATAATTATTATTAATGAGAACACATTCTTACTGTGAAGTTGTATTTATGCAGAACAGACGGTCTGTGATGTTTTAAATACTAATTTAATATATTAATTATAAATATATACATATAAAATCAATTTTGTTGAAAAATATTGTTTTTGCGATACCGGCCAGTATTTTTCATGACAAATTATAACACAATTGGTAGTGTACTTCCCCGGATTGAAAATAGAGATCCAGGTTCGAATCGCGGTAGCGCAAAAACAATATTTTTCGACAAAATTGATTTTATGTGTATATATTTATAATTAATACATTAAGTTAGTATTTAAATAATAATAATCTGTATTTGTTATTTACATAATTATTTAAATAATAAAACATCTAAAATTGAAGATTTCAGTAGCATTATGATAAAAGTAATAAGTACCTAAATATTTATCAGTTATAATATCTAGGGAGCTAGATTCATATTATTTTTTTGAATTCTAGCAGTATTTATAAGATACTTATATTTGAAAAAGAATAGTTAAAAATTTCTTAGTATAATAGAAAGATCTTTATGCGCGGCCATAATTTATTGTATGACTAATTGTTATCTTTTTATTTCGAAGAAACTGCTCATCGACCGACCACTCTGCCAACGGCAATTCAAGATCTGACAAATGTGTGACGTTCCTCTTCATATTTCCTTTGTACCGCGGTATCTGCTATCTGGACCCGCATCTTCACCACTCTTCTGAGAAGGTGTCCGCGTTATGCGCTCGGCGCTGTGACCTATCCGACATCGTCCAAAACGAGGGTCTGCGGGTCTCGCCTCGATTTCGCGGAATTCGTTTTTTCATTTCTACTGACAGCTTCGTCTATTAAACTTTGCGGTTTCTGGCGGAGGGATAGAGTAGAGGGGTTTGCGCGAGTTACGGAGGAATTTTTGTCAACTTGCTAACTTTATTATCAAGAAGTTTAAATGACATCTATACATCATAATAAAGCCGCTGTTCTTTACACATACTTAAACATTTTGGTAAATAAATTAAAACGAAAAATATGAAAATATTTGATAAAAGGATAATCAATGAGCTAAATGAACAATTTATTTTAAATCGCACAGCTCGATCCAAAATAAGAGACACGGAGCAGTAGCAGATAATCCAGTTCAAGGTTAAATATATTGGGAGTGTCGTAAATATAAATCCGTTTTACTTCAGTCCATGTTAAAAAAATTTAATGTTTACTGTTTTCAAGATCAGCACAGTGAACTGGATTAAGGAAAGATAATTTAATCACGCGGAATGAATGATTGAGAATTTTCGACCCGACTTTTGGTAGTACGACGAGCGTGCACAAGAGGATGAATACATTTTGAATGTGTGTCGAAAGTGGTGCTCTATCCTCTCTGTTTACATAGTTCCGCCAATAATTTCGTGGATGCCACCGAGGATGTCATGCGAAAAGATATATTATGTAGAGAGCTATCATCTTGTCATCATTGCCCGGTGAGACTGAACATACCCGGTACCGGTGCTTGAAATGCAACTTCCAACACCTACCACTAACGCGGCCAATTGCGCTCGGGAAGGCTGATTCATGAACTTAAGTCTTTCTATCGATTTATTCCAGACTGTTATTCATAAATTGTCTCCGATAATAATTCGCGGAGTAACTTCTTTGTACGAATTAACTCGTTCTCGGTTTAATTCAGTCTAAACAGTAAGTAGCTTCTGTTCTTGCAACCTACTACTTGTCACTCACATATTTAGTATATTTATATCACTCACATATATAGTATAGTATACATTGTATACACAATTAGGGTTTCTCTATTTCCAGACTTTTTTTATTCCCGGGACTCGATTTGCAGCTCTGGATCATTCCCGGAATCCCGGGTCCCGTAATATGTTAATAAACAATTTTTTGAAATAAAGGATTTTATGTTTGTTTTTTATAAACACTGTTAATTTTATTTCAATTAAATTGTTATTATAAATTAAACAAGCATTGACAAAAAATATACTATTCTAAGTAAAAATACAGATATATTAAATTCTTAATATTAAAAAAAATATTTAAAAATCTAATTTGAATGAAATATATTGTATGTACATATTTGACATTGCGCTGTTTCTTTATTCTTGCATTTCATGAAATGCTTCCAAACTTGCGACTGATTTTCCATATTTAGCATAAAAATAAAAGAACATTATTTAGGAATAAAATTAAAAATACTTTATTGATAAAAGTATAATCGTAAAGAAATATTCACTTATAAATCTTAAAAGATCTCGCAGAAACACAAAATTCGTTTGATGTACTAACAAATTTGTGCTACGACAGTACGATAGCTAAGAATTCCTATCACCGAATGATTCCGAAACCGTTACAAACCAGGGCATAATTCGGTAAAAAAAATCAAATTTTGTTTCAAAAAAAGCACTCACTCATGTATGTATTCGTATTTTTATAACACTTCACAGACAGTCGTCAATGTTAGCAAATTTCCATGAACTTGTAACTCTGTATTTTGCGACTAAATGATTTATTGTTTCCTGAACCCATTGTTATTGTTTTCTGGAACCCATTCGAAAAATATGCTTTTTTTGTTTTGACCCGAATATTTCGCTTAACTGCGTTCGTAAGACAAACAATTTAGACGAAACTATTTTATTAACATTCTTCCTTAATTATTACGAATCCCGGGACTCGACATAAGCATTCCCGGGACTCGATGCATCGAAAACTCCATGTATTCCCAGGAATCCATTCCCGGGCCGACCCGGGTCAGAAACCCTATACACAATACACTCCGTAACATCTAACACATTCGAAAGTTGTGGATAAAATATTGAGATTCATTACGCATACATTAATCACATTATCACCTTCAAATCATTCTGATTTAAGTCAACATACATTTAGATCGACATACATTAATTCAAACCCACACGATCATTTTCAATCATAACCGCTTAACATAATAAACATTCCTCTCCACATTGCTAAAATAGGTAAACGTAGAAAGAAAATATTCATTTCACACGGAAACTATCGCTATGTATGCTGTTGAAGAAGACGTAACATATTTCGCCTGATAAGATGATGTCGGTAAGCAGGAAATATAAAGAGTATGAATTGAATTAAACTCATATGGTTAATAAAGATAAAAAAGTTACTTTAGCTACCAAATGTTTGGCATAGACCTGAACAATCCAGAAGAATATTCCACTCGGGATTACTAATTGTTTTCTACAATTAATCGACTTCTACAGTTCATGTATATTTAACCGACCCTACACAGGCATATAAATATGTTGTTTAGCTTTAATAGCGTCGAACTCGTGTGTGGCCATACAAATAGTCCTGATTTCATTGTTTATGCTTTGTGTGCGCATTCAAAAATGTTGTAGATGCATTTGAGTTTCATTCTATTCAGATAACATTCTGATGGTGCAATAAGCCTGTACTTGCAGTTAGAATTATCTGCTTCGTAAATATTTATATCAACATGTGTACTGTTTATACGTATAATACATATAAGTAGTTAGTAACGTAAACAATAATACTATAAATAAATCACTAACATAAATGTAATAACTATTACATTAAAACATTTTAATTTTGAATGAGAATTGAACCAATAACTATACGATGGATGGGTTTTAAAGATTTTTTATTCCCATGAAATTATTCAAATAATTAAGTAAATAGATGGTCGAAATAATTTATTGAATTAAAATATTAAGTATTAATTGATATGAATGAAGATATACATATAAAATCAATTTTATCGAAAAATATTGTTATTGCGCTACCGGGATTCAAAGCTGTATCTCTTTTTCCAATCCGGGGAAGGTGCATTACCAAATACAGCGCTAGTAATTTTGTGTGTTATGTGTTACACTTTTTCAAATTAATACATCTGTCGTTCCATTATTTGAAAACCATCTACAAAACACCACATATATTCTGAATAAATACAATAATAATGTGTTCTCCAAAGAATATTAAGTGATAGAAAGTTAATTTAATACGTATTTAAATTGTTTTTCGTAGTAAAATAAAATTTAAAAAATACTAAATACAGTGAAAATGAAGTCACTCGGGTGTGCATTTACTTTGTAAATTCATTTATGATAAATACTAAATTAATGTATTAATTATAAATATATACATATAAAATCAATTTTGTCGAAAAATATTATTTTTGCGTCACCGGGATATTGATTTTATATGTATATATTTATAATTAATACATTAATTTAGTATTTAAAATATTACAGACCTATGTTCTGAATAATTACAACTTCACAATAGGAATGTGTTTTCCTTAATAATCATTTATGATAGGATGAAAAGTAAATAAATTGAGAGTGGTAATGTTTAAGAAGGGATCGCTTAGGTGGATTGGTTGTGTGAAATAAATGAGTAATAGGATGAGAATGGCGTCTGTAAAAGACTCGGCACGATTGGGTAAATCAAACACTTGACGATTCTGAAGCCTCAATGAATGATAAGACGTGTGAATGTAGTCGACGGAGAGTTGTGTTTGCACAGAAGTGTGGCCTAACCTCTCTATTCTACTATCTCTGCCTGCTCTCGCGATAAAGTATGATAATATAGTCGGCAGTTATTAATTTAAGCGCTGTTTGAACCTTTTTTAGGGCACTTCTTTACCTCCAAGTCCGTGCATTCGTACCATAAAACTTTCCCAACACAAAAATGTGCTATTGAGATTTAACCTATACGAAATAAATTAAAATTATTAATAATTGTAACGAGATGAAAAAACAGCGCCAACAAAGTGTAATAATTCACGGCGATGGAATGTTCCTGACGAGGGAGAGGGTAACTATACATAACACAGCGCGTATCCTGTCTTAAACGAATCTGCTAACACCCTGACCTTAATTATTTCCCGCCCATAATGGCGCAGGTTTCCAAATTTATTAAGGGATGACCTCCGGGCCTCGTCCAAGGTCAAGAAGTCCATTCATTTCGGCCCGTTCTGTTAGCGGCTTACCCTAATCCTCACAACAATGGTATTTCCAAAATAAGTCCTTCGCAGCCAGTATCTCACCAGAACGATATCCGCTTAGATAAATCCTGACAAATTGTGCGGTGGCTCTGAAACGTTCGCTTGTTTTGGCTAATAATTTCGCTCTCAGCTATGACTTTTAAAGGTCGTTAACCTTTAATTACTTGCGGGGGGTAAACAGACCCATTGCATTTTTTTATAAATGTTTTTTTTGAAATCACTTCTTCAATGTTAGCAAAGTTACTTTGTGGCCACATATTATGTAAATAATAAGATAAAACACTTTGTTTAAACCACTATTTATTGATAAATCAATATGTTTCGATACCTATGGTATCTTCTTCAGGAAACAATGTTTACTAAAATTAAAAATGCAAGCACAGATGAAAACAAAACTATGAAAGTATAAGTGGTGGGTAACTAATTAGGGATTACATATTTGTAGGTGGTAGGTTAATAAAACATCTATCTATTTTATTTACCTATAACTCATAGAAAATTGTACCTGTGAATCTTGGATGATTAGACAATGGTTTAGTGCTAGATCAGCATCTGCCCTGAGGATGGAAAAGTACAGAATTTGAGGAGATCTGGATTTCCAGATCTAGTCTCTAAGCATTGCAAAGCCAATTCAATGAGGTTCTGGCACCAGGAAAATATAGATGTTTTTTAATTATTATTTTATTTACTACGTATTATTGATTGTATGAGTTAAACTGTCCTGGCATTTTTGTAAAAATTTCTTTCCACCGAAATGACACTTTCTCAGTACTTCACATTCCTCGAATCAGTACCAATTATGAAATGAATAGTGTTATGCCCAACCAATCTTTATCTTTATTTCCGTGTAATCCTTCTAGCATATTTAACTTAAATTACGTGTATCCATATATACGTTTGCTGTTTATTGTACGCCGATGGTGCAGTACTAATGGCGAATGATGAACAAGAACTACAGAATCTGGTGAGTAGAATGTACGATGTATGCAAGAAAAGCGACCTCATGATGAATGTTAACAAGTCGAAAGTGATGGTATTCGAGAAGGAGGAAAGCAAGACACCATGCAAAATACTTGTAGGTAATGAATGTTTGGAGCAAGTAGATGAGTTTGTATATTTGGGAAGTATGTTTGATAGAAACGGAAAGTCTGAGAATGATATCGAAAGGAGGGTAAGTAGGGAAATAAAGTGAACAGCGCTTTGAATGGAATTATATCTAACGGGAATTCGTCAACCGAGGCAAGACTAGCGGTGCACAATAGAATCCTGGTGCCGACACTGATTTATAGAAGTGAGGCTTGGAGCTGGCAGAAAAGGAAAGAAAGTAGACTGAATGCAGTGGAAATGGGATCACTTCCGCGTATTTATGGCAAATCTATTTATGACAGAGTAAAAAATGAAGAAATAAGGATAGAATGTAAAGCTGATTTTAGTATAGTGAGTAAGATTAAGAAAAGATCACTTAGGTGTTTTGGTCACATAGAACGGATGAATGAGGAGAGAATGGTAAGAAAGATATATGACGCAAGTGTTAATGGAACCAGAAATAGAGGACTTCCGCGGAAGACCTGGCACGACCAGGTAAACCAGATAATGGAGGATGGTTCTGTTAGAAGCCTCATCAATCGGCGAGCTTGTATGAGCTCGTAATGTTGGCGCTCTATCCTCTCTGCCTACCCCGCGGGGAAACCGTGTGATAGTAAGTAACTAAGTAAGTAACATATATACTACCTGTAAGGTTACAGATCTACAATATAATTATTCATTTTAATAACACCTTCTAAATGAAAATAGTTTGTATTGAAATTATTTTGTAAAGTAGTGAATTAATATACTTACTCCTATTATTTTTAATGAGACCAAATTTTAGACCTGCCGTAAGAACGCCAAATAATAAAACCGAAAAGATCATATCATAATGGTAGTACAAGATGTGTGGCCAAAATTAAATTAATATTAATTTATTAATATTTTAAATATATTGAAACTTATTATGAAATATTTTCAACTGTATAGTGAAGAATTTTACATTTTTCCTTCGATATGGCAGTTTTTTTTCATACGACTGAATAAATACCCAAAAGACCCCCACGTGAGTAATTACGTACGTAAACTAACGCTGATGGATAAAGGTTAGATATGACGCATATTTTAAATATTTTATCAAATAATACAACCAGGAGAAGTTTATTTACCTAAAAAATTAGTCTCAAATGTCAGGGAGTGTTCAGAGTTACTCGGAGATGAGTCAACAATTCTTGGCAAAAATTCTCTCAAAAATAATAGTAAAGAAAAAATTTCGCCATGAAAATGGACGCCTAGAAATTCCCAAGAGTGAAATAATTCCAAAAATTAGTATTAATAAAAAGTGAAATTATTTTTATGATCCGACTCACCTCGTCTCTGACAAAGGTGTGATCCTATCAACCGCGAACAATCTCGACGGAAACAAAAAATATGTTAAATCATTCAAACTTTACAAAAGGGTCGGAGATGTACATACGTGTTATTTTAACACGCGTATGGATGCAAATTTACCCCTTTTTGTTCCGGTGAGCATTTTAGCCGACGGATATTGTCGTCTCGAAGCGAGACCTAAATGCCGAAGACTTTTTTAATTGAGTAGGTTCCGAGAAAAAGTCGACATTTGGTGTAACGCTGAGGAGGGTGGATGTCAGTTCCTACTGACCGCACATTATATACAATATTTATATTAATTACATCTGTCACGGTGGACCAGACGGTGAGGAACTTGCATACATTTAAGATAATATGATATTTTATGAAGGAAGCGAATGTGCAAGAGTGGTTCGCGCCAGTGACGTTTTTAGAACAATTATTATTAATAACATCTTGCATCAAAGAGATTTTATTTAACCTCTTTATCTTGATTCATCAAAATAATCTTATTTTCAATTTAGTATTATATATTCTTCGTCTTCCATGGATCTACCTTTTAGGTTTTATGAGTAATTAAAAATCATTAAAAATGTTTTTCTATCCGATCACTGGAAACGTAAAAACAAAATAATTTGTCTTCCTTAAAATAATTGCTAGTATTTTCTTTGACAAAATTAAATTATTATCAGCTGTTTGAGTATTTTGTGAGACCTAATAATGTAACTGTGATGTACCATGGATGAGTGCACGGGGTGAATGAAATTTTGTTGATAAACAGGTTTTTTTAGACGATGTCCATGAATTATCCTAGTACCTATATATTGTCATTTGATCATTTGATGTTTGGTTCCACTAATTAATATTTGAATACTGTTCGATATTCTATCGACATAAATACACCATTTATAAGTTTGGCTGGTAAACGTTGTGTGCTGTGTTCAAACTATTATAAAATTCAGCTTTGAATTACATTTAATAATATTTTGAATCATGCTATTGCGGAACGTACGTTTGTTGTACACTTATAAACATAAAAAAAATGCCTACAACTAAAATTGATCTAGGATCTCTGTTTTCTGGTTAGGTTCTTATCATATAAACTATAGTATTAGATTAAACTTATGAATAACCCTGCAGATTTATTATTATTCATCATTATTAAAAAAGGTTTGCGATTAATTAGTTTAATGATTCCGATAGGAGAGATCTAGGAATACATTATTTTCATTTAAATTATTTGAAATTGCATACATAATTACTAATTAAATTAAATAAATAAATGGACAAAACGTGCAGTTGAGATAAAAATGCTGAGAAGGGTTGGTGGTGGTTGAGTCACAATGGCTTGAGTATCTGTGGCTCTTTTAGGGTAACCACTTTTGCTGAAAAAATAATAGAAGGTCGACTTATATGATATGGACGTGAAGAGAAGAAAAACATATGATTCATAAAACTATAATTATTAAAACTAAAAGTAGAAGATCAGGAGCAGTATTAAATATTTGAAAGTGGCCGATGATGCAATCCAGGACAAAGTAAGTGAAGAAGAATTATTAGACGATAACAAATAATTAGATGCATAGTTACAAATTAATAATATTTCCACCGATAATGAGGTACTAAAATTTTTATAAACTTTAAAACTTAAATTTTAAACTTTTTTAATTTTTGCAAAATATGCAATAATTTCGGAGATATTGACGTTCAAACTTGGGTTATCAAAAATTATCGTGTGATGTCACATCTCTCATACGTCCCGATCAGTACTAACAATACGCCCGCTAGAGTGTAGAGTACCGACTTGTCAACTCGGAAGATGTGACGTCACATGATAAAACGATATAAACCAATCGTTTCTAAGACACGCTTTTTAAAATATTTGTAACTCTGCCATATTTCAAGATATCGAAAAAGTTCTTTCAGTTTTTTAAATGAACCCGACGAAGTTTTTTAAATATAAAAATAAATTACTCCACTTGCTTCCAATGCGTGTTAAGTCTTTTTTCGAAAAAAAAAACTACTAATTTGTCATGTATTTAGTAAATGTTTAAGTTATCTTTAAAGTATTAGTTATATTTGACATATTTATTTGGTTTGGCGTTCAGATGCTCATGGAGTGACTCATGGCATAATAACTACATAGTTGAAGTTAAAACGATGTCCTAACGATGATGGGAGACCATCGGGTAGTCTTCATAGTACGAGCGCCAATATTTATTTGAAAATTAGTAAGACTACTAACAATTATTTTATATAAGTTTAATACTAAAATAGGCTCTTAGTTTAGTTATTTAATAACGTGGAGCGTACGAAGCATTGATGATTACACAAATGTTTGATGTTGCCATATAAAGTGTTATTAGCGTCATGCAAACGTTTAGATTCGCTGGGAAATGAAACACAGATTCATTTCAAACGCCCAGCTGACGTACCAAATTAATTTACAGAAGTAAAAAAATCCTAGCCTTGTGGAATTTTAAATAGATTCTCAATTATTTTTAACCAACACTTTAGTTTTAAAATTCTTTGATGAAGAATGAATTAACGAAACACTTTTGATTAAAAAACTGAGTGACGACTGTTGAATGTAGACTGTTAATGAATTATATCAAAGATGAGTCTGAAATTAGTATAGTTGAATGATTAGGATGCAAGTTTTCTTGATATGAGAAATATAGTTTAAAAAACGGATGCAGATATTTGGGAATATTATACAAGGAAACCCCTGAGGAACTGAATTGGAGACGAAGCTCGTCTGATTCACTTTAACTGCTGCTACATGTAGAAGAAGAATAAAAAAAAAATCAGTTGTTAGAAAGATATTCGTACACATATAAATGTGGATGGTATGCGAATTAGGGGTATTAGAAACGACTGGTTTGATCTCGTATTTGTAAATCAAATTATTTTGGTCCGGGCAAAATATTACTACTATAATAAAATACGACGTGATGCTTATATATTAAAATACACTTTAAAAATATTATTTTTTTACCTCTGTGGAAGGAATTGATTTCTCTGACTGATCTTTGATTGTGAAATTCGCCCGTACTTTTATTTCAGGATTTCAATATTTCCAATCTTTTTGTCTCCTTTCTGGGTCCAGGTTTTCTAATAAGATGTCACTAACATGAGGCAAAGTGACAAGGTCAAATAATGATTATTATCATATTTTTCATAAATATTTCTCAGTATCTCGAAGTTTATTTTATTTAGAAAATAAACAGTTAATCGATATAAACAAAAATCGTAATAAAAATGTATCAAAAATTTAACCAAATTACGTGTTTTCTCTGAAATAACAATATTTATTTCTGATTTCTGCGAAAAATAGAATGGTTCCTTTGTAAGCCAGCCACACTATTTTTATTGTTTTCGTTTGCCATTTAAAATAATGTGATGGTTAGCGCTCGACATTTTCCTTAAATACACTAACATTTTGAATAGTCAACATGATGAAAAACTTTAAAATATACTCTACTCTAATGTACTCTAATTTCTGATTTGTACATACATAATTTTACTATTTATAACTAGAACTGTGTCTATGAACTGTACAAACTAAAGCTTTGCGATAGATTCCCAACTATACTTTCTTCATACTACACAGTATCGTCTGTACATTCTGAGTTACCTTGATGATAGATTTGTATTTTTTTTTATTGGATACAATGTGTAATATTATTAGTTGACATGGCGGTTACTTTGTAGTGTGACTTGATTTTAATTTTAATTTTCACATTTAAACCGTTGGGTTATTATTACTACTACAGTTTTGAGAGGGACCTAATTTAATTAATAATGGAATTTTAACAATATAAATTTTCATAATACACTAACATAAAATATAACATAAAGACTAATTATAAAAATTCATAAAGATATTTAGGCACATTGGTATTAAAGTAATGACATAGTTTTCATTATAAAATAACAAGCATTAATTTTATATTTACTGGAATATAAATAATAAAAAAAAGATAAAAATTATGGTGAGGGGAAAGGGTGGGGAGTTAGGGTTGAGTTAAAGGGAGAGCAAGGAGTATGCAGGTAAAATGATTAGCGTAAATCGATAATAAAATGGTTTATGAAATTGTTTTAGTGTAATAAGATTGTCGTTGAAAAAATCAATATCTGTCAAGTTATCGTTATGATAACTTTATTGAAATATTTAAATGTTGTTTTTAATGAAAATTTACTAAAATTATATAAAAAATTATATATACAGTGTTTTATTAAATATTTGAGAATTGCTTTGTTAGTTTAACTTGTAAGTTTTTAAATATCACAAATATCTCAATAGCAATATTGAAATTAGGAAGGCTAAGATGGGCGGTAAGTTGTCAGACGCGACGACTCCAGAGCACTAAGGTCTATGAGGGAACGCCGACGGGAACTCTGCCCCGGAACGCTCAGAAATGAGATGGGCGGACAATGTTGTTCAAAAGGTTGCAGTGAGATGGCAAATTTTCTGTTGGCTTGCCGCAGCATAAGACAGAGAGGCCGCAGATGCTTAAAAAAATTGTATATAGGGCATCGAGAGCACAAAGAGTCAGATTGTATGGATGAGAAAATAAACAAGAGTAGTTAATTTAATTGAATACTTAAAAATAAAACGGCAACAGGCAGGCCACATCACTCGGAGGACGAACAGTAATTGGACGTACGCAGTCATCCAGCGGTATTATTGAGGAATCACGTTGGACTAATAAATTTATCAAACTGCGAAAATACACATTCTTTTTTTTATCTAGTTTACTGCGGTTTTATATTTCTACATATGCTTTTGTTTTTACTAAATTTTTAAGTAATCAATCCGCTTATAAATGTACACCATATTCATCAAAATAATTAGACCGATAGATGCCTAACCGACAAAATCCAGTTTGATTCAAATTATATGTTGGCTCTAACAGAATATGTGTTGCTGTAAATGTAAGAAAAGTATAAATTAATGTCACAAAATAAAGAGTTAAAAAAAACGTAATATTATGTAGTATAGTTAATTCAAATTGTCAATTATTCATTTGCATAGAAACCAAACAATTTTCTTGTAACAGATGAATATTATGTTCCAGGCCGATTTTGTTTGGCTACCATTTTAGTTTGGCAGATATTTATCAATTTGTATTTAATAGTCATAAAAGAGTGGTTAAATACAATGTATTATCTAATACCACAAACAAGTTTTCAATATTATAATCATTAATGGTGATTATTATCGTCATATGCTTGAAAACTTCTCGGTGGTCGAATTGGGTCGATCGGACCTACATTACATGTTTTATGTTTAAACAGGATAGTACCACTTCATACAGCTCGAGCTACGCTTGAAATTAGCGAGAAATTTTTTCCAGCTGGAAAATGTCAAAAAGTGTTGATATTGACTGACCTCCTCTATCACCTGATTTGATGGCTCGTGACTATTTTGTGTGAGAGTTCTTGAAACTTGAATAGAAAAGTCAACGTCAATAAGCCAACAACAATTTCTATGCTACAAGATAAAATTCGAAAATTATTATTACGCGCGAAGTGTTGGAGAATGTTATGAAAAATATGGTTAAAAGAGCACGCATTTGTGGCACTGTCAGAAGCGGCTACTTAACCGATATCATATTATATACATATATTAATTGTAATAAACCAAAAAATCGATAAAAAAAAACCAAATAAAAAAATTCTGTTTCGTTTTCTAGTCATTAAAAAACAATATTCGCCTAGAACCTAATATTCACCCTGCACTTCGATAGAAAATTTAATTATAGCGAATACGCCTGTATAAAAGAATGTTTTAATTTAATATTTATTCAGCGGCCACTCCAGTAAAATTTGTCACGAAAACTGTTAAAAACAGGGCGTTGTTTAAGATTCACATCTACCGGTACCAGGATAGATATCAGACACCGAGTATCGATCCCGGGACCTATTATTATGTTAACATTTTAAACACTCTCATTAGAAATAATTAAAGTAAAATAGTTATCTTTATAAGCAGCTCTTATTATTAAAGTATATAAAGAAAATATGGCAGATCGAATTATGATAGAGTAAAGAATGAAGAAATAAGGAGAGAGTGTAAAGCTGATCTTAGTTTAGTGAGTAATATTATAAAGTGAGTAAAATTAAAATTGTATTTTCGGTCATAACACTTCATGATCGGTTCTATGCCACGGACCTATTTATGTTATTTATTTAAATGAATATTTTTTTCGAAACATGAAAACATGCGTATAGGATAACTGCTATGTTGATGTGATGCAACGTGTTTTTTTATTATACTTCTGTTTGAAATAAAGTCTCATTTTCATGATTTTTATCGTGAATTCTTATAAATTTATCCCATCGTTTAAACTTACGAAAGTTGAAAAGAAGAAAGAGAGAAATATTTTTTAGTATTTTTATAGGAAGAAGATAATCTTACATTGTGATGAGAACGTAGAGATGACAGGTGAGAGTCTAAGATCGTGTGATTGAGAATTTTCTCAGCAAATAAGGTCGCTCTGTAGCAAGAAGTCAATTGTGAATCTCGTGGCTGTAACAAGGTAGGAAAATTACAAATCAATATGTAATTTTAAAACGAAAATGGAAAGTTTACTAACGAGAGAACGGAATTGAAGAGTGAATTTAAAAATTCCCGGGTCAGAGTTGTGTTCTGAGATAATCAATTTAATTGAATAACTTATTGTTACTGGGGTGAAAGCTAATTTATGATGTTTTCTTATTATTTATAATATATTAAAAATATATATTAATTTAATATATATTTAAAAAAATAAACTTGTACGAAGTATTGACTAAGATCAAATAGAAAACATTTTGCTTTATAGTACACTCAAAAAATAAAAAAATAAGAGCAATTTTCAATTCAAAATTTTCACAGAATTAATCAATAAACAAGCTAATTGTAATGTCCTTGGGATTATATAGTTATGTGTGTGAGTGCCGCACCGCCGGCGTGCGTGCGAGGCTATAAAAGGCGGCGCGCGGCAGGGCGCGGTCTCTTTCTCTGCGTGTTCATCGGCTTAATCGTTTGACCTATACTAGCGATATACCTTGTACCAAATTGTATCGTATTGTAATAAATGTATAATTGTTACAATCTATTTCTTGGACCTTCACATTATGAGGTGTGCATTGAAGACATACTTAGAAGACAAGTACGTAACACTAATTATTACAATAAAAATGACTGGGTTCGTATACAGGTTAACTGTTCAATTAGAGTTATTATGCAGTAAATTGAACAATGCTCACAGGAAGGCAGTACCTATGAAGTACTGAGTTCTAACGATGATTGATATTTCGTAAACGTCTCGGACAGTGCTATGTCAATATTAAAAAGGATTCTACGAAGGACGTGAAATAATTAGGGGTTGGTAAATATTGAACACGTTTATACAATGATAAGTGAAACAGTTATCATTATCAATCAGATTATTATCGTAGAATTAAATGATTAATTATCACTTGTATGTTGTACATTTTTACAAATACATTCTTATCGCCCGTGTTCACGATTGATATTTCTGAGACAACTCTAAAACTTTAAATATCATTGTCGTTCATATCTCCGGCAGCAGTTGAAACAGAATAAATGTTTGTAATTTAACGCCTTGTATACATATTTTGAAAATTTTACAATTTATATATGAATTACTTGATTCTATTACAAACATATTTTTATATATCGCTGTACTTCGTCAAAAAGAGACTGTTGTACTTGGAGAGGGACTTAAGAGACACTTCAGTGTTATTAAATTATATTTGGTGCTTTTAGGTAATGTTTGCATGCACATGTCGAATCACGCTGTCAGACCGAATGCCGTGTACACTGGTTTGAAATTTTGTTTCTTGAGTTTCTGAGTTTCCTTCCGTGGAAACGAGCTTTTACTTACAGAGACGAATAAATGCTGCCTTTATCCGCATACAGGAATATTTTAATATAAAATATAAAGAATATTCGCTAAGTTGTCGATAAAAACACAAAATATTTATGTCAATTTATTTGATAAAAATTATCATCGTATCGGTAAATAGTCGGTAGTGGATTACTTCAGTAAGATCGCAAGTCCTGTTCCCAGGCGACCTGCTGTAATTTTTGTTACGCAACTGAATGTTTGCAACTGAATGTTTGCAACTGAATGATTGCAAGTTAATAATACACACTTGTGCACAGAAAACAAACAATAGTATGGGCTGTATACAATTTCGTGGGAGCGTAATAGAATTGTTTACGTTGTTCCGTGAGATCAAGATTCATTTTTACTGTAAATATGCAACGAAAAATAATTATTATTGTTATGTAAACTATTGTTATTATATCTTTAATGAAAAATTAATTGTCATGTGGCGTGATGCGTGAGACAATTACATATTGTTGTCGCTAATTTATTGAATAAACAAATAGTAACAAAGCGACAATAGTTTATGCAACATTATTATTCAACGTAATCTATTAAGGTTAAATAAATTAAAAAAATATATTTATGCGGTGTTGAAATGAAAAAAAAAAAACAAAATAAATTTACAAAAATCAATTAATTATTTTTAATAAAAACACATTTCTGTTGTGAAGTAGCTATTTCAGAATATAATGATAACGCGTTTCTCCGGATAGGAAAAGTTCCGGGTTCGTATCCCGGTGACAATCAAATATTTTATTCGATATATAGATTCTTCTGTATTGTATAATTGTTTCATTCCATTTGTATTAATTAATTATTGCTAAGCAATTATAATTTTAGTTTAGAATCAATCATTATACAGTTATGTTTAAAGATTTAACATAATAAATTACAATACATTTAAATTGTATTAAAAATTTAAGTTCTGTAAAATTGCAACTTATGGAAGCAAAATTCATATCTCATCGACTGTTAAAGTCGAAAATCTCATCCGCGGACATGAATCATTAGAAAATTTGCACGTTTTCCCAGAAATAGGAGAGATATATATATATATAATATTGTAGTTTGTTTACATTGCATTTTTATATAAACAAAACTCATCGTCGCATCAAAAAATACTTAAAAATAAAAATAAATTGATGTTCATAAGCTTATACATACAATCTAAAATAAGAATATTTTTTAATCATTTGAAGTTCTCGGTACAGGTGGGTACTCTTTAAGCACGTTAATCTGTGAGTATTAACATTCCAGCACAAGTGTAATTACTTTTAGAGGTTCATCCTGCGCAAGCGTCCGAAACGTGGGTCCAGAATAAGTCATAAAAATTATATTTATGTCAATAATCAGACAGTTACCAGTTTTTTCGTCGCATGAAGATAATCTGATTAACAGAATTACCAAATTTACATAATGTCCAGGCGCTGGTGCCGTCCGTTAGAAGTTGGCGACCGAGCCCCGCTGGTGACCAGGCTCAAAAGTGGAAACATAAAGCGGCCCCCACCTCATTTACCACTTTTTATTGGAAGAGAAGGTAAAAACGCCGCCAATACGAGAGATTAGACGTTCAATAAAGACGATATTTTATGTTCTACCTTTAAAAGCCCTTCACTTCCTATTCATAGCGTTCTTCTAATATTTTAACATATTATTTAAAATACTTTTTTTTGATAATTTTTTTGAGGATTGAAATTAAATTGTACGTTATGGATACCCGAGATGTTAAGAGTATTAATTTTTTTGGTAAATATTGACTTTCTTTATTTGATCGGTTCCTAATATTATTGAATTTTTAAATTAATGTGAATGAAACGAAATTAAAAGTATCCCACCTAAAATATAATATGGTTATATAATATTAAAAATAAATTACAATTTTATATATTTATTAGAATTAAAACATATTTCTTTTTATAGTTATCATACACATATAATGTTAAAAAATATAGCTGCCAACGAATTCGATAACTTTCTCTAAAATTAAAAAAATATCCGGCCTGTTTTGCCGTGTCTCCTCGACCT
This sequence comes from Eubasilissa regina, assembly GCA_022840565.1. Lineage (NCBI taxonomy): Eukaryota > Metazoa > Arthropoda > Insecta > Trichoptera > Phryganeidae > Eubasilissa > Eubasilissa regina. Next base: position 2,006,107 of record JAINEB010000025.1, on the reverse strand, counting down.
CTTTGGCTGACGTTTCGCTACTACAGTCCTACAATACACTTGACGGTAGACACACTAAAAAAATTCAAAATATCAGTCAGAATGGTCGGATACATACGGCAGAAAAACCCTGGAAATCCTAAGCAGAACATTATGAACGGCCATGAAAACCTGAGAAAATTTAAAATAAATATTTTCTTTTAATCAACGTGTATGTTTTAATATAAATTATTGAAAATTTTATTTTTAACCACTTTATGAGTTAAATTTAATACACCAACCGGTTTCATAAGTCAAATTGTTTTTAAATTCAATTAAAAAAAAATTATTTAACTAATAAATTTAGTGGGTACCTAACATAAATTGTGATAATAAATTTAGTGGGTACCTAACATAAATTGTGATAATAAATTTAGTGGGTACCTAACATAAACGATGACGAAAAATGTAGAAATGGACTTAATTATACAAAATGATTAGAAAAAATTTTAGGTTTAGACTTATAATTAAATTTGGTTGGTTATTTATTATTTTGGTTATTTCTAATGATTTTAAATTATTTAATTTATGTCCAATATTGTTTATACGTAAAATAAACAATTCCAATTTTTTTTCAAAAGTGTGATCATTTTCTAATAAATGATTGAAAAATTCTGAAAAACCATTATCAAATTTTAAATGCTCTTTGACTCGATGTTAAAATTTTGATCTGTTTTTCCAATATAGAAAGTAGTAAAATCTTTACAGCTAAGCTAATAAACATCAGAATTATTAAATTTATCATCTTTGTCTTTAGAATTTCCAAGCAATTTTCCTATATTATTATTTATATAAAATGGAGGTCTAGTGTTTGGTGGTAGGTGTTTAGATACTTAATTCGAATAAAATTTTATGTAATTTTATGTATCTACTCCAATATTATTATTATTATTATGTTTTATTTTATCTGTTAGCTATAAAAAAAAATATTGGGAATAAACATATAAAAGTTCTACAATCTATTTTATTAAAATTTTAAATATTTTAATGTAGGTACCTGTATATTTTACAATGATTTGATTTATATATTATTTAAAATAAACAATTAATTTGATTCATCAAAATCAAAATATAACTTGATAGTGAGTAAATTGTATAATTTTAAGGTGAATTAAATTAAATTATAATAAGAATAAATAGTATACAGCCATACTGAATTTACACTTAATTTTATTTTGCTATTATATCATTTTACATAAAAACTCAATAAAATATCATATAAAACTAACAAAAATGTCGTTAAGTAAACAAAATGAACTGTGACGCAGACACGTGTACAAACATTATTTGTTGACCCTTAACTTTACCAAGGTCATAGAGGAGTTTTCCACGCACGACCCTATATCGAAATTAGATAAATCTTTTATCCCTTTGCCCAACAGGGTTCTCCAAAATGTAAGGATAACCATAATATATTTTATCTCGGTGGCGCCGTTATATACCATTGTATTATCAAAAGTATTTTTGAAACGTCTTGTAATAAATATTTATTTGGTAGATTTCTTTGACCTTATTAACATTTGTACAGAAATTCGTACAATTAAAACGTTAAAAAAACTCGAATATTTTCAGATGATAATGTAATATTTTTTTTATTCTGTCGCGGATCAGATAACGTCTGAATCCGACGTATTCAGTATGAAATGTGGAAATTGAAACGTTGATAATATTGGTTGACAATAACACGACAGTTACCTAGAAATAAATAATATTTAAAAGTTTGCTTAATTTCTTATTTATTCATTTTATTTCAAAACTTACTCAATTGCTTTGATTTACTTGATGTGCAGGTTGTATTAATATTATTATTAGAAAATGCAATTATAAAAGTTCTATTACATTTATAACAGATATGTTGAATCAAATGGAAAGATATACTACATGTATTGGTATATTGGTATTGCAGTTTCCCAACAAGGAAAAATTCCGAGTTCGTATGCCGGTGGTAACCAAATATATTTTCTATAGATATTTTCTGAATATCTTTCCAATTGAATCATCCAATTAGTTTTTTAAAAATGTAAACTATTAATTAGCTTTAATAAATTAAGAAATAAATTGCATAACAATGATTATTGTCGAGACTATGGTACTTAAATCACAAACAATGTAACGTAAAATTTGTCATCATTACGTTCAAAGAACAGACAACTATTATTGAAATATAATTTAGTACACACACATACCCTTAACATAAAAGTATTCTTCTTTATATTTTTTTAGATTCTATCACGAAGAAAACGATATTTGTTATACACATGTAATACGTGAATGCACAAAAAAATCTGTAGATCTGATTTAAAAAAATAACATCGTAATATTATGTAATCGCACGATATATTATGATATTAATATTGTCCTATAATTTATATCCTTTCCAAACTTATGTGTGTACACCCGCTTCATCCTTTGAGGTCTTCTTTCACAAAATATATTCAGGACATCATTATCCAAAATATAGACCTTTTGCCATTACCTCAAATTAATTTCATAGTTCACAATATAAATCTGAGATGTTTGATAGTTATTCAATAAAATTAATGAATCATCTCATCAAAAGTTTTCAAACAAACTTGTGTCAGTATTAATGCCCGAGTATTGTAGAAGAGGATGAGGAAAGTGGTAAGTGGTAGATATTCTTGATTTAGTGTTAAATATTTTTTGGTGTTTTCAATTTATTTCTAAACTTAAAGATACAATATGTAATTAACTTAAAAGCATGCTTATCACAAACGTCAGATAGTTTTTGATAAGAAAGTTAATTAGTAATTTAATTAATATACAGTTAATTATCAAACGTAATTTTAATTATTCGGTATTGGTATTCAACTGAATTGCCCCACATAATAAAAGAAGAACGTTGATGTGCAAGCGGGAGAAAAGTAGTTTTTTTTAAAGACTGCTGGAGACAAACGCTGAAAATCCCGTGGACCGAAACACAGATGAATGCCTAAATCCTAGAAGAGTTTCGTAACCGAGTAGGCTTTACAGAATCTGCTTCAGACACAGAGGCTAGTGGTAACTGGTAACGCGAAAGGCCGGAGGGGAAGAGTATTTCTTCTACTTCTACTTATTGGTCTTTAGGAGTTCAGGAAGTCACAAAATTCTCCTATGCATCCGTGCAATTAAGGGACAAATGGGTCAGCAGGATATTGCATGGAGGTCCACAAAATATTTAATCAAAAGCGGTACATTTCTCAATATATGCGTACAAAATAAAACTATAAATAACTTCAATTTTCTTGATTCACTGTCCTTTCTATTTGGTTTAGGCACTATACAAATGTCGGTTGCCCAAAATCTGAAATAATAGAGTTTGCTCGTCAATATTTATTGAAAGGGGAAACCTGCAATGTTGACAAAGTGATACTTGCTTTGATATTGTTCGATCCTCGTCTTATGATTTGTTGTTTACACAAACCTATTGCATTCATTCATTCATGACGAAAATAAAATCATTATCAGCTGGGAAATGCATAATTATTTGATATATGCATCAAATACGTTCTCAACACAATAAAAAATCCTCAGATTGTCCTCTCCCTTATGAAGATAATAAGACGTCAAAAAATTTATTTATAAGTTTATATCAATATAAAAAGGAATATTATTAATTTTTTTATTAATTTCACTGTTTCAATAACCTTATAATGTTTGCGTATGCAAATCAATTGTATTGAACAAATACGCGTGCATTTATTTAAAATAAAAAATAATGCAATGTAAAATAAGTCAAAAATATTAGGTACCTGTGTTCCATTTTTTCTTATAAATATTTTGAATTAGGTTTTTTCGATTAATAAACTTTTAATCTGAATTTCTATTTCTCAGAGCGTTATACGTCACACGTCTACGTACGTACGTTCGTACGTACTTACGTATTAAATTCAGTGCACACATATGCACTTGTACTTTCTTTAAAAAAGTTTAGTTTTGGTAAACCGATTTGTAATCGATTTGATGGCTACATTTTTACTACCACATTTAATTAATGTTGTATGTATCTAACTTGGTATTGGTATACAAACATCTTTTAATAATTATTAAAAAAAATATATATATTGGGATAACTCTTTTCCAACAAACATAAAATTCATTGATTCACAGTATGCTCTGTTCCAGGTTGTAGGGGGGGATGAGGTTTTTGAGGTGGATAAGCTCCATTGATTATAATACACCCCTGGTTTGAAACCTAAAAGACTGCGTTTGGTATTGTAAAAATTCAATCAAATTTTCAAACCGGTATCTGGTGCCCGCAAATTAGCTTTGTTGCCATCAAAAACTTTATGGTTATTTTATTAAGAGCGGACATAAAATTGTATAGCTTTTATGCCTGGTAATATTGTAATGAAAACATGGCTGCCTAATTGCAAAATGTCTTATGACAGGAATCCTGCGAATTAATGTGCGAGAAAATTAAAAGGTCGTCCCAAAGGATGCTGTTAAATTGCGGGATGTGAAAGAAGCAGTGTTGCACATTATGGACCAATTTATGTGAATTTGAGAATAATTAAAATACTTTGTTAGCACCTAAATATTTGTTAAAAATGACAAGATGTTAATTTTTAATTTATACGCCAATATATAGATAGTGTTAAGATATTTATCAACTGAATTTAAAGGGAGGTAACGTCAGTGAAAAATTCGTATGAACGTGAATATTTACGGAACCTGCAATTTAAAAAAATATTTTTTCCGATGTATATACATACACTCATTTATTTGTGTCATGTAAGGATGATATTGAGTACAATAATCCTTGATTGGAAATAAAATAGAATCATATTACTTCCGAATAGTTTTCTAAATAGTTGAGTATTTAGGTGTAAAAGGAACATAAAGTCAACAAGTTTTCTTAACCTTTACCATACCGTGATATAAAATACTCGTACGCAGCCATGCTATTAACTCGTGCTATTAACTCGTGTTATGCTATTAACTCGTGTAACTCGTGTTAAGAAATTAGAGTTCTATTAACTTTTGAAATGTGAAAAAATGGTTAATACCATAAATTTACTATAAAAATTAAGCATTAAATATTTAAAATATGTATAATATTATAATTCGGAGCATTCATCAAGTTGCATTATATAAAACAACCTTCCTTTTTATCTATCTTTCTTTAATTAGTGGAAAAGAGACACCATTATATTTGTATGCTTGTTATTCTTTTCACTGCGAAATGAATACCCGAAAAAATCAGGAAGATAAAAGATAATAAAGATATATTCAATGCTATCAAAAACACTTTAAAGATAAAAATGTACCCCGAAACTTATAATATTTTTAAATATGAATTAAACGTATTAATTAGAAAAATATACATGTATATCTATTTAATTATTACATTTAATTCATATTTAAAATAGTGCAGACCTGTATTCTGAATAATTACAACTTCACAATAAGAATGTGTTCTCCTACAATATTTTTATATCGTTGCTATAAATTTATTATATCTTATTTTATTATAAGCTAGTTATTGTAAACAGTAATTATTAAAATGTAATCCTCTTTTCTGGACAAGTGTATGCCTTTTAGAAAAGTATAGAACAAAAATAATAATAAATAATAACTTATAACAGATTAATAAATAAATAAACTCTAGCGAGGTAGAGCATCGCTGCGAACAAACCAAACACCATGTACCTAATTCAACATTAGTTAGCGCGCTCATAATGGTTATTCTAATAAATACATAATAATTTATTTATTTACAGGCAGACATAAGTAGTTACCTACTTCATCCCCCGATCACGAGAATTAGCTGTTACGATAGACATCGTATTGCGCAATTAAAATACCATTATCATATTAGATGTGAACCGTCAATAATGTCAAAAAATCAATAGTTTTTATAGCCTTAATAGTAAAATAAAGTAATTGTAATAAAATAATGACGTGATAACCTTTCTCTAATCACGTGATCACGTGAGAGTAGATCATATTTGTTTTATGCATTTTATACGATACGGACAGTTATTTATATTTATAACACATTCTTTGTTTTATTTTGCTATGCCACACGACTAACGAAATAAATAAATATATATTTTTTAAATCGGTACATTAATTTTTTTAACTGAGAACAGCTAGCACTGTACTGTATCTTAGCCAACTTTAGCCAAATTTTATTGTAACCCAATTTCATTCCAATAAAATCGAATCTGTTTAATTAAAATATAATACCTACTTTTAAAATACTATAAAATACTAACATTTTTTATTTTTTATCAAGATCGAGTTTTCTGGAGCGAATGCATTTTAGATAGCTTTCCCGGAATTTTTTCGTCAGTTGTTTACAAACGAGGGCTTAGGTTAGTAGATACCCAGCTACAGCGAGCAGCCATGCATAATGCATGACACTTAAACAGTTTGATATTATGATATTCATCTTGCATGATTGTTATTCTCGTGGATTATTATTATCTGAGATCACCATTATTAAATTTAAAAGAAATAGGTACATGTGGCTGACGCAATTTTGGCATGATTATAAAACAATCATCCAGGAATCTGAATGGCTTTTTCTAAAATGAAACGGGTCTTTTTTAAAATTTAAAAAAATAAACGTTTTGCTAATTTAGGATAATTTCGTTGGCCTGTTTTACAGTAAAAGGTCTGAGCCCCCTTTATAGTGTTTCAATTATGTTAAACTATGTATCCTCAAATTATGTAGGGTGCGTTTTAAAATTGTAATATTTTTTTGTTTAAAGAGGTTTAACGCATTTATGGAACCTTTCGTCGTCATTAAATAGTTATGGATTTAGAATATTATATTTTGCATATATAATATTATATTTTGCATATATAATACAGTTCAATTATAAAATGAGTCATTTCATGATTTACCTTTTCTAATACGAATTTAAGTATTCAGTTTGAATGATATACCGAGAAACAGGGATGCGAACCCGGAACTTTTCTTTCCGGGAAAACGCTTCACCGTGTCGCCATATTAACCGATTACCTTTTCAATACATTTTGAAATTCTTTTAATCTTTATAATTGATTGATACATATTTTATCCCATTTATTACTATATTCTGAAATTGTAATTTCACAACAATTATTAGTTATCATTTAAAATAACTTTTCTATTAACTACTGCATTGAGCCCAGTTACTGTATGTTCAAAATGATATTTAGGTCAAAATATTATTTTTAATGATTAATAAAGCTACTAATTTGCAGCTTAAAAGTGTTTTCTATTATTTTTAATAATACAGAAAGAAATAATGTCCATTTAGTTTAGCTGTATTTAAAAAAATCACTAATTTTAAAATTAAACGATTAACGGATGGGTCTTCCAGTTCAATCAAAAAATCATTTTTGATATTTACCCCTACAAGAAACGCCATCTACCGTCGCCATCGAGACGAAACCGTTTTTTGCTAAACTGGTTTATGAGAAATGAGAAAGAGAGCAGTATGGCGCAAAATTAGATGTTTCCTGGCTGTTTGGATCTCCCACTATATATATCACAGTAGCATCGAGTGATGATCTTGCACTACGCCGTTACTTCCATTATCTTCCATTCAGGATAAAGCTTTCACTATTGGAGATTGATACTCCGCGTGTACATGGCAAAATGTTCCATCAATTCATGACATCGGCGTTTTCCTACAGCCTTGAAACGTGAACTGTTATTTAAAGTTGAGCAATAAGTAATAAAATATTTATTCATTCTATCTATTAGACTCATCTCGGCAATATTTTTCGATAAAATTGATTTTATATGTATATCTTTCTAATTAATACATTTAATTGATATTTAAAATATCACAGACCGTCTGTTCTGAATAATTACAACTTCACATTTAGAATGTGTTCTCCTTAATAATTCATTATAGTGAGTGCTAATCGTTACGTGTTATCGTTACGTTAAGTGTTGTGTCCAGAAAAGCAAAAATAGTCCTGTACGAAAGTTTACAAAAATAATGTCTTAATGACTTCGCGTCAGATACCTGAACTCTAATAAAGAACGATCTAACAACATTATATGCATTTGAAAGAATTTTCGAAGTTGTCAAAAAAAAGTTGTCGCAACATTTTAAAAAATAAGAGTGGCTTCGATGGCCAAGCTATGCAAAGCGTATGACTAATACGCAATCCTCGAGGTGGCTACTGAAATAAATAAAATAGGTATTTATTATTGAGAAACAGCTTCGTGCTGAGACCCTTGGAGAAGAATTCTCAAGAATGCCAGGACTCATACTGTGTCGTAGAGTCAGGGAGGATGATAACAGCAAAATTATGAAAAAGAAGAAACCGTGGAATCATATCGATATTATAGCTACTATTAAATATGAATAATATTTGTCGATCAAATTTCAAAGCTGCATTATCACAGTTAACGTGGTCCGCCGCGGTCGGTTCGCGTCTCGCGACAATGACAGATCAACATTGTACAGATTATGGAACAAAACAAAACAGTGCCTTTATGCCCTGACAGCTTTATACGGGCATTGTCTAGATCGAACATGACCACTGACCGCACGCTAAATCTAATGTCTTAATTTAGTCGATCAAACAGAGTTATGGTCCGGTTCCGTGAAATGGTTCATAGGTATTGACAAATAAATCATTAATTCTGTTTCGCGTGTCGCGGTGAGTTCCCGCTTTGTTAGTTATTCTATCGGTGCATTTAATGATACATCTATGCGAGCCTATTTGTGGTTCAATTTATTCATTTGTTGTATGCGTACTTTATGTTTGAATAAATTAATGCTCGCGGTCGTTCAACTATTGAATTTAAATCGACTTATCCGTAAACAAAATAAATATTAATCTCGCACTTGCGGGAGGATCTAGATACTTAAAATCCATAAAAGTGTCTGTAGATTGATAAGGTAGCTATAATTTTGAAGATTGTTTTACATTGCATAATTTATTCTTAAACGGCCATAGAAAATTATAGCGCAGATTAAATCAAAGTAGGTAAACAAAATGTCAGGTGAAAAAGTAACAATACGTACAGATTATTTAATACATTAGCAAAATAATTTGTCTGCAAACTTTATCATGGGAATTGATGAATTTTTTATCCGAAGCAATACTATCGGTGTATGGTGGAGTTTGGGTGCCAATGCTAACGCATGAAAACAAAACCTAGAACTGCCAATAGAAGAACGAAAGTAGACTAAATGCGGTGGAAATGCTATTACTCAGCATGTGAAGAAAACTTTATACGACATGGTGAGAAATGAGTAAATTTGGGAGTAATGTTTGCAGCATAGTCAATACAATTAAAAAAGAACTGCAATGGGTCGGTCATCTGATGAGAGGATGGTGAGAGAGAAATATGTGAGCCAAGTGGTGAAGGCGACAAGAACAGATTCGTGAAAGGCCTGGCAGTCAGGTAGACTGTATATTGGATAAACGGCTCTGATTCAACAATCGACAGACTTGCATGAAAATATGAACGAGAACGAGGCGAGAGTAGTATATCAATTCAGATACGTTCTATTCTCTCTGCCTACCTCTGCGTTGAGATGGCGTGACGATAAGTTGATTTCAAAGTTAGTTCACAAATTCCAAGACTGTTGGAAGTTCAATTATCTACTACCAATAATAGGGATAATGTTGTTTAGACTTTTCATTTCTATCGAGCTAGTTTAACTAATCAAAATACCAAAAATTGATTATTGACATTATTGCGCATCGATATGTTTCTTCAAGAATTGTTAAAAAATATACAAGTAAATGTATTGTTCTATATTTACTTGTATAATATTTTATTTTCGAATTTTAAATCCATATTTGCTCTAAAATAGAAACAAGCTGTCCTTTTTTAGTGTACAATGCTTATATGTGTCTAAATAAATAAATTAAAAAATATACAAGCAAATGTATTGTTCTATATTTACTTGTATAATATTTTATTTTCGAATTTTAAATCCATATTTGCTCTAAAATAGAAACAAGCTGTCCTTTTTTAGTGTACAATGCTTATATGTGTCTAAATAAATAAATTAAAAAATATACAAGTAAATGTATTGTTCTATATTTACTTGTATAATATTTTATTTTCGAATTTTAAATCCATATTTGCTCTAAAATAGAAACAAGCTGTCCTTTTTTAGTGTACAATGCTTATATGTGTCTAAATAAATAAATTAAAAAATATAAATAGAGCGCTACACTCTTCTGTCCTGACACACAATTCTCGCCTCATCCACATTAATACATCTTGTCATACAAGCTCGCTGATTATTGAGGCTTCTAACAGAACCATCCTCCATTATCTGGTTTACCTGGTCGTGCCAAGTCTTCCGCGGACGTCCTCTATTTCTGGTTCCATTAACACTTGCGTCATATATCTTTCTTACCATTCTCTCCTCATTCATCCTTTCCATATGACCAAACCATCTAAGTGATCCTTTCTTAATCTTACTCACTATACTAACATCAGCTTTACATTATTTTCTAATTTCTTCATTCTTTACTCTGTCATAAATAGATTTGCCACAAATACGTCTAAGTGATCTCATTTCCACTGCATTCAGTCTACTTTCGTTCCTTTTCTGCCAGCTCCAGGCCTCACTTCCATACATCAGTGTCGGTACCAGGATTCCATTGTGCACCGCTAGTATATATATATATATATATATGTATATATATATTTAGTTTGATATATATATATCAAATTAAAATAGAAGGAACGCATAAGAAAATTTGACGAGAATTTATATGGTTAATGTAGTGTAATTGGTAACTAATTCTCTTAGCAAGGGAAAGCTACAGGCTTGAGTCTGGTGAACTTTATATTTCTTCGATACATAAATATTTTTTATGCGTCGTTATAAGGAATTCATCAAATTTGTTTTAATTATCAAAGAACTATGTTCTAAAATTGTAAAATTGTAAAAAGATAAAATATTAAAAATGAGTTTCTGTACTGCAAATGTATCTATCTAAATCTTGTATCTATGTAAATCGTGAACCTATGACAAAAATAATCTCAAATGATATAAATTCAATACAGAATAATGAGAATGAGAGAACATTTCTATCAATCCCCCTGAAGAGTTAGATCCGGGATTGAGTTTGAGTTAAATTGATTCAGGGTGTATTCAACATTGCATTTTAATATATCTCTGTTTGAACTATCAGCAAAGGTAAACCGCTAATAAAGGTATCCAGCTAGATTACAATATATCTCCCGACGCGAGCAAATTGTGAAAACGATCACAAAACGTGCCCACTCCTGACATCACTCATATCAAATTGCGTTATTGATAGAGATGAATGGACCAGGTCGTACTCGGAGGCTGGTCCAGGGTTACCTATAAATAATACCAGATGGAGTATGCTATTAAGACAATTTCACAATGCTCGTTATTTTACTAATACTACTTTCGACCGTCCTATGGTGCAGTTTTTAGGTTATAAAAATTATTTATTTATACTTGTGATAAAGAATATAAGTTAACTAAATATAGCTGAGATCACGAGCATAAATAAATTACTATGAGTGATAAATAAATAACATATAAGAAAACATTACAAAGGTTAATTTGAAATCGGTAAATGACAGAAATAAAAAATAAATAGATATACAAGTAAGTTTAAAGGTGCTTGTCCATGGGTGCAACTTTGTTCTTGGGATACGGTGCATGAAGCGGGAAGCGAGGATAAAAAGGAAGAAGAATAAGAAGAAGACTCTGTTGATGAAGTGGAGTAGATTCAGAAGTTACCGAGAAGTAAAAGTCTTGGTACAGAACAGGTATCGATGGATACGGTAACAAGAAAAATGAGATAAAGAACTCAAGATATTGTTTGAATTGAAAAATAAAACAAAGTTTGATATCCTCTCACGGTATCCCTTAGGTTGTTTGTGAATCAGGATTTTTATTATAACATCTTAATGACTTGATAAATTCATACCCCTGCTTAGATCCAGTTTAGCAAGTTAATCACACAGCCTAGCAGCGACTCGTTGCGGTGGGTACCTACCTGGCTGCTAGCCGCGTGGCCATAAACAATAGAACCGACCTCGCCATATATCTCACGAGCCGCTCCGTGATACCCTGGACCGCAGCCTTTCACTTTCTGTACTCCAAACCGACCGCTGCCGGCTGAAAAAGGAGAACAAATTGTCGAGTTTGCCCGTTCTTCGTCACAAGTGATATTAGAGGCAGCGGACTGTGACTTTAGCAATTTGAAATTTGATTAAAGGACATTATACATTTTTAAAATATTTTTTTTATAATCTACGCTATTTATCACGTGTAGGCATTGTAAAAGAAGCTCGTGAAATTTAAAAATCATTTGATAACCCATATTCAGCAGTCATCAGGTACTTTTGATTCAAATTTTGATAGCCATCCGACATAACGCTTTGTATTTAAATGTTAATATAGGTACGTGATTTGTCCTGGTTTGGGGTGAGTTCCATGTCACCCCGGGGACTGGTGGTATATGAGAGGTGTCGGAGGAAATTCACATTGAGCGGGTAAGATTTTAATTACTTAATCAACTCAGGGACCTGAATTACCAAGCATTTCATTAAATACAATCGAATAAGAAGATAAATTTATTGCTGAATAGCATTAAATACTCGTATATTAGGAAAAAAAAAACTTTTTTTGTTGAATTCAAAACGAAATGTAATATTAAAAAAAAATTACGATTAATTTGAACCAGTGATAAAATTGATACCATAATAATATTTTTTTATCTTTTAAAAATATAGAGATGCGTACACGGAATACATATCACATGAATATTTTTACTATTTTCATGCTACGCTTGTGCTATGAAAATAGGATTAACTTGCTGGTCCCCTGAAATGAGACTCGAACCCCCGATCACTGGATCACTAGGCAAATGTCTTAACCACAAAACCGACAAGCACATCAATGATTGATTGATACCAATTTGTTTATCAAGTATATATTATAATATATAATAAAACGATAGTTCATACTCACACCGAGATCGATGAAATTGGACATATTGAACATTTAACAAAAATTGTCTGCGTTCTTGATTTATTTTAGTCACTTTAAAAATACTCAATACAAGAAAAAACAGAACCGACATTTATGTATTATGACTGAATTTAGATTATTTTTTCGATTGAATAAAGTACATAAATAAAAAAAATTATCTTATATTACTTAGTTGTCGGCGATTTCGGCGGTATAAGAAAAATTTTGCGAAATAATATTGTCAAATAAATAAAAAATTAAGAACACATAATATTTACGAGTTAGCCTGGGTAAAAATAAACTTTTTTTAACATTTTGATTAAAAGCCATCGATTTCTCTCCGACAATTGTCGCCTTCCGGAGCATAATCATTGGTCTATTACAAATATTCGACTTTTGAAATTGGAACCGCCGATAGCGCCGGCGATCGAGTTTTAAGAACTGGAGCAATATTTTAAAATGTCGATTTTGAAAATGTTTTATAGGCGAAGGAAAAGTTTCGCTACCGGATCAATTAAACTTTTTCACTCCAACTTTGACAAACTGGCAGTCAATATGTTGCATTTAACAAATAATTAATTGGCAGAGAAAGTTAATCGCTTTGTCTTATTTTCTTTCGAAATCAAATATCATAGTAAACTGAATTCTCTAAAAATATAGTCAGTATTATAAATCACGTAGTGATTATTTTTGTTTTTTAAAGTTTATTTAAAAATTTCAAGAATTATAAAAATGTTTACACCAATACACAATTACAATTATTTCTGTGAAATAGTTAAGAGAGAGAGTAGAATATCGCTCATGCTACTCTAACGTACTTCTTGCTCATAATCACATTACGCGACAACATCTACATGTAAATATATGTACACCTTTATAGCTTAAATAGCTTTAAGATAATAATTTATAATTTAATTATAGCTAAAATAGCTCTCTCAATACGGAGCCTCCAATAGAGGTGACAAGTTGGGAACAAATAACATGAAAAAAGTTTGAACAAATATATAAATAAAATCTGTCTGGTTATTTTTTCATCTTTCACTAAAGCGTATTTATCATAAAATCTTAATTAATATTAATTTATTTATACATTCTTACTTTGAAATAAACGGTATCTATAAATTACCAGGCATGATCAGGTAAACCATATATTCTATAAAAGTTTCAAAAATCGAGGAAAGCGAATGAAAAATTGGATGAAGTGAATTACGAGAATGTCATTCATTCTATTATCTTTGTCTGACAAACTATGAACTGCACTCTGAAACGGCGAAATAATATGTTAATAAATAACAACTAAAAATTAATCATACAAATAATCATAATTTAACCGTATATTCAATAATTTTTAATGTTGACAACAAGACGTATCTAAATACGGTGGCAAGAAATATAGTACTGATCAGAATCCGCAGCCGAAAACTAGATAAACTAAGATGCAGACAGCCAAAAATTCTAATAACTAAAATACCGTTAACAAACAAAAATGCTTAACATATCAATTGTGGACCAATCAAAATTAAGATTCTCCTTTAGTCGGTTTCCTTTTTTCTGAGGGTCTTGATCTTCTGGGTTGTGGCTTGCTATTGACCTCGAAGATTGTCCTCCCCTTTTTTCTGCAGTCTGGAGTTATGATTGCCTTTCCAATAGAGTAACCAGTAGCGTCTTTAACCTTTTAACTGCCAATTCTGTTTGAAATGGAAGACACCACACAGGGTAAGACTAAGCTTTAAGGATTTTGACTTATCCATCGAAAGCTGAAAAGCTGGGACCTGTCGTCCATAGATGAACTAAATGATTTAAAGATATGACTTTAATCCTTGCAAGTTTGTAAGGTCCAAAAGTACGTCTTACATATACAAAGTTTGGCGTGTTAAAGCGCTCATGGCACTTAAAAGGTTAATCTGGTCGGTTTATCGAATTGGAACTTAGTCTCTTCCTCTCCGATCTTCCACTTTTTCAGTCACTACCAGCTTTTCCAGGTTATCATTCTCCCTGAGCGCGATTTGTTGAAAAAATTGCAAAATACTCCTTATATCTTAATCTATTTCGAATCTTTAGTTGTTCTAAATCGAGGTACTAGTATACATTGCTGTCCAAGGGATTATGTGCATTCGACTTCAGCACCACATTTAAAACGCACAGTTTCTTCCTAACACTTGCTCTCAATATCTGTGTTTCCACTTCACAGAGGCGACTTACCAAAACACCTTTTTGTGGTTATAGTTATTTTTTTTTTTCAAATTGTATCCAGCTTTAACATTGTACTTTTTGTAGTGGAAATTCTTCTCTTCATAGCCACGATTATTAGTTTTATAGGACTCGAGATAAATGAAGTCATTCATGATCTCCAACCCTTGTTTGTAGGTTGTACTCCCGTTCGTTCGACAATCGAGACTTTGTTTTGGTTCTATTTATATTATTAAGTTTCATTTTCCTGCTCTCTTCTTCAACTCTATAAATTAGTTCAGCCATTTCTTCTTCAATAGAGTGTTATGTCATCATCGACTAAGATGGGGATATTTTATTAGCAGAAAGTAATTTTCCGTGTATAATATTGACGGTGTCGCAGAACACGCGCACTGCCTTACACTGATAAAAGCCGAACTAACTCTTAGACTGCTATTACGCATTATTGCCCTTTGTAGCGTACATTTATACATTTTATTAGTACATTCTAATTATTTTTTTGGCCTGTTTTTTATCTTATGATATTATTATACTCCAATTCCAATGATAATATTTTACGAGAGCTTATACATTGTATTTCTACGACACACTCACCGACGTAACTTATTTTCTTCTAAAAATAAGGTTCCTCGTTTACCGTTCATCCTTGAGAAGTACCTAGAATCTTATAAAATATATATTAATATGTAATAATTCAAATATTATTTCATCTTTGCTCTTAGTTATTTAGATGTTGAACTTTATTTACATGACTGAGATTGAGCGAAAATATACTCGAAAGAAAATATGTAATTATTTACATTGGTACATCTTGTATTTTTTTTTTTTATTAATAAAATCTTCGCGATGATTATTATTGACTATAAAACAAAGCGCGCTCGTTACTTTTAAACAAAAATATTGCGTAATTATATTTTAATTGTCAGCAAAAAGAATATAAAGTTTAATAATGGCCTTAGAAAGATATATTACAACTTTTTGCAGAGTCCATTAATGATTGACTTCACTGAAAGTTAATCTCGTCACGAACTGAATGACGTAATAATTATGTTGTCTCTAATATTCTCTACGAATTAAAATTGATTGCTACAAATGAAGCGCTAATTCCTATAATTAAAAAATAGTTAATACGTGCATTATTGTCCAATGTTTAACGTTAGTTCATTTTGATATTATTAAAACGTTTATCATATTTATGTCAACTTGAAATCGTATAAACATTATAAACGTAATTTACTAATAATGTGTTATGGCTTTGACTAATATTTATTTTAATACAAATTAAATGTATCGATTAGAAAAATGTACATGAAATTTATCAATTTATCGAAAAAATATTTTTGTTGCTACCGGGATATTTTTTCTGTAAATTGTATTTTCTTTAAATTTTATTTTTTCTATAAATAATTGTATTTTCTATAAATTGTATTTTCCTGTATATCTTCTTAATTGATAAATTTAATTTGTATTAAAATACCACATAACTATGTTTTAAAAAACTGCAACTTCACAATGATAATGTGTTTTCTTTAATAATTAATGTTTATTTATTTATTTATCAACACCTTTTTGGTATTTTACATTATTGTATAAAATATCGCACTTTTATACTATATATAAAATAAATGTGGTAAATATATATTTTTAAACTTATTTGTATGTTATATATGTATATGTACATGCAACAACAAAGTTATGCACCCCCAAATAAGAATAATCTTAAAGTAAAAAAAAAAATATTTTCTTGAAATATATTACATTGTTGCTAAAATATGCAGGAGAATAAATTTTGAGTTGAAAATATTCTAAGCTCTGTGAAAATACTGTCATATTAATACGTGATAATTAAGTATACATATTTGTTAAACAAATTTTGAAAACATTGTTGAAATATAATGTGAATAAAATTTTATTTACAGTTTAAGAGTGGATCATTGATTAATTATCTGATAAATAGTAGACTGGAAATTATCTAATAAATAGGAAGACATGGAAGTGAAGTAGATTACAGAATTGTGGCTGCTAATTCCCATTATAATGTGGTAAGACCAAACTGACTGTTTTTAAAGCTAATATATGGTCACCAAATATAAATCCTTAAGTAGAGAGTAAAATCCAGGCTGCCGAAATGAGTTATCTTAGAGAAGTAACGGGAGTATCACTATTGGACCGAGTAAAAAGTACCGCGACTCTTGGTACTCTACTTGTACATAAATATGTAACTTTTCCTTCTACATCAATATCAACATCTTCCGAATGCCAGAGAATTGACTACCGAGAAGATGAAAGCGCCCCGTAGAGACTTTAGCCCCTCCTTTCCTAGGATAAAGGAATCAAAGTCTTGATGATTGTGATGCACAAAGAGAGTTAAAATTTCATGTGACTTTATATATAACACATTAATGTAAATCCCCATTGCTTTTTGCTTTCAACAAATCATTTTAAATAAACACCAAATTTGAAATCATCTTAAATTGTTCAACTATCACTATATTAATAAAATAATTATATCTCTAAAATGATAGGCATTTTGTACATGTAACTTGAACATTTTCAAATAATATTTTCGAAAGGTGTGTCTGTTTTTAGAATATTGCGGAGTATCTCATATATCTTGTATAATTATTATAGCATATTTAACGAAACTGCTCATATTCTCAAACGCGAATGGTGTCTCATTGTTACAAAATAAGACTGCATTTATTTTAAATCTTGAAGTTTTTTTAAACTAATTTTAAGTGGTTTAAAAAGTTCAAAAGTGGCGATTTTGGTGATAAGGGTGCGGTCTATTATAATCTGCTAAAACCTAGCAAAACCATTAATACTGAGCTCTAGCAACAACAAATAATCGATTTAAATCAAGCTTTGCGTGAAAAACGATCAGAATATCAAAAAAGGCAACACAAAGTGATTTTGCTTCACGATAATGCACCATCACACATAGAAAAACCGGTCAAGGAAACGACTGAGGAGTTTAGTTAGGAAATACTTTCACATGCTGCTTACTCATCAGACTTGGTTTCGTCCGATGACTACTTATTTGTATCAATGGGACACGCACTTGCTGAGCAGCGCTTCACTTCTTACGAAAATGTACAAAAATGGCTGGATGATTGGTTTGCCTCAAAAGAGCAACAGTTTTTTGGGCGTGGCATCCACAAATCATCAGAGAGATGGTAAAAATGTATATCTAGCGATAGGCAATAATTTGAATAAAATATTTTTGTTTTCATTTTTATACAATAAACGTGTATTTTCTATACAAAAATTCCGGTTTCATATTTACATACCCAAGTATTATACAAGTATTACAGTGTTGTGCATTAACATATTCTAGGATTTTGTGTAAATGAAAATAGTAGTATTTTAATTTACAAAACGTTATCCCATCTCATCGTTGGTGATTCTTGTCGGGGATATGTCAAAACATTTTCCATTTTAAATCATTTTGAAAATATTTTCAAAATTTTGAAATTTTCATTCGTTTTAGTTCGACTATTGATCAACATTTTTGTTGAACGAGATGTGAAAATATTTACGCCAATTTGCACCGTAATGACCACACATCTGAGTGCTGGATATATTATTTTCATTATATTGTTGAGTGAAAGTTTTATGAGATCGGCGGTCAGCGTTCCAAGCCCGCGAATTGATTTTTCACGATAGTTTTAAATACCGTGATTACACCTATTTCGATGCATAAAACACAAGCATTAAACTGTTCGTATCAGACTTGAAACGACCGAGAGATCTAATGGCGCACTTATTCAATCTGTTATGTTATTAGAAAGTATTTTACGGTAAATTTTTCTGTGTCAAAACAAATTTGCAGTTTTAGATGTTTTGTGTGTTATCGTTTTAGTAATGTCCAATTGTCGCAGTGCAATGGTTTCAATACGAATTTATTAATTGATACCGACAGCCAATTTTTTAATAATGTTAAACCTACCTGTCTCGAATTATATCTTTGGCAAGCACGTAGATATGAGAGTTCTTTCACAACTGCTAGACCTAAATTAAAATCTATATGTACACAATACCGCGACAGTAAGGGTTAATAACTTCTCATCGCAACCCTCAAGGTGTACAAATGAGTCCGATAAGGATGTTTTCTGTCTCTGAATCTTTAATATCCACGGGAAATATATTATGAGGAGAGCACTGAGGAAAGAAGGTATTTCAATAGGTAGCAAACAGTTTCCCAACCTTTGATATGCAGTTGATACCGCACTGCGACTGGTGAAGATGAAACGGCATAAGTTAGGCATAAGATTTAGGAAGAGAACTCAATACTAGGTCTTGAAATAAACAGAAGCAAAACAAAAATACTCATAGTTGATCGCTTTGCTCAAATACCGAGAACTAATATTCTTGACGACGAAAAAGTCAGTGATTTTTATCTACCGGGAACTCTCATCTCAAGAATTAAGAGACCGGAGCCTCGCTACACATCGCAATAAACAACGCCTAATATCGCGAAGAGTGAAGGCAAACAGTTTGCTCTGTGGAATCAGAATAGAGGACCACAATATGCAGTCATGAGTACAGAGAGAGAGAGAAAATCTACGTATTCTGCTAATCTTCCTACTCGAGTTTTTTTACACAAGTTAAATTGTACATACGATTTATTTCTTATTACAGAAAATAACATGTATAACGAGCTTTATATTGCGTACATAACATAATATTATATATATATATATTAAAATATTAATATTAAAATAAATCATGCATTAGTACAATATTCTCGCGAGAATAGGCCATTTGGCAACAGTAAATAATGATCATTTTTGGATTACAAGCATAAAAGTAAATTATTTAATCAGTAAATTTAGAACTTTCTCTATTTACAGTTTATATTGTACTTAAGGGTGGGTCATTTTTAGCTTGTCGATGTTTTTACTTAACTTTTATAAGTATATCTAAATCAAATAAATACAATAAAAAATAAACATTGTTTGTCACTAAATCCTTGATGTCGAGTATTATATATTATATTTGAATTATTTCAGTCTCGTTTTAAAAATATTATATCGAGTTCTCGTTAAAAAAGGGTACTCTGGTTATTGTAATACTGACCAAAAATATACTATAATATTAAAATAATAAACGTCCTGTGACATACTGTCCACTGTGGCCCGCGTTTATAGTTTAAATATTTTAAAGTCAGTGGCTAGGCACAATTGGCAGCCGAGCGATGCTTTAACGTTCACAAATATTGAATCGTATCAATATATAATGAGGTGCAAGGTTAGGTTGGTCTGCGCATTAAGTTACTATAAAAATAGCAATGCGCCGACTTATCATCATAAATATTTTTGTTGGTAATCTCTCTTGAAAATATAATACATATACAGTGTGATGGTATTCCCATATTTGCGGTACCGTTTGGACTATAATTTATATTGCGGTAGAAGTTGAGAGGCGTGATTTGTGGCAGTAAAAATATATCGTTTACCGCCTTGCCTACAAACCCACATTGCCATTGTTGGGTTACTCAGTGAGAACGCACCAGGGAACACTGAGTATTGAACACCGCATCGTGTACTCTCATTGAACGTGTGAAGCTGGGAATCAGTTCAGGTAAGAACAAAACTATTTAATATTAAAATAAATACCATTGATTATATTTAATATCAATTTATCTAGGTTTAACTACTTTAAACAGTTACTGGATAATTGTCTAATTTCATAGTAATTGTTTAAAATTAATTAAAAAATTAAATTGTCTCTCTCTGTTTGTCTGTCTATCTCTCTATCTGGATTGAAAATCATGGTAATCTCAGTTCTAAACGTCTTCTTAACCCAAAGCTCTTTAGGTTTCGCAGTCTTCTTCAAAGAAAATAATTTTAAATAGAGATGCGTACAAGGAATTTGTTACATCAATATTCTTACTATTTTCAAATTAAGCTAAATGCTTATACTATGAAAATAGGACTAACTTTTTGCCATGACTTAACCACTAGACCAACAAGCACGTCATTATTACTACTTATTATTATGTGGATCTCATGGACACATCATCCACAGTTATAAATACGATCTCTTACAACTCATCAAGAGGAAGATAGAAGGCAGTAGAGGTGTAGGTAAAGAGAAAGTGGCATAGCTACGTATCGTCAAAGAGTGCTTAAAAATGCCGATAGCATATGAAAAATAAGAAGATTTATCAAATGAGATTCATTCGAAACAAAATATATGCTCATTAGAACACAGTTGACATTGAAATTGTAGAATACACCTATAATACCTGGGTTGCAATATAAATGAAAGATGGTTTAGTTCTGTTGAAATTAAATGCCCCATTGAGCAAGCTCGTGCAGCCTTTATTCGCATGAAAAAAATGTTATGCAGTCATAATCGAACTTAAGCGAACGAACCTTACGAATGCGAATGGTCAGATGTTGTATATTTTCTGAATTCAGGATACGGAAGAAATTAGTCACTCACCACAATCTGAATTGTGCTGGCACCTCGAAAATGTGGACTGTATATTGTAATCACTATTTCGTCAAAGATTCCTATAGACGACGACGAGTTCCAACACTGTATAGACACGATGTCTCAAATTAGTATAATATTGTAATCATTTAGGTAAACGTATAACCGCACTGGTTCAAGGTCGCCAATCGACTAATCGATGGTGAGACGGACGGGGAAGGGAGCGGGGGGGAATGCACAGTACATTATTTTCGTTCAAAATAAATATGTGTACACAAATATATATATGTTCCAAACAATGATAAAATTGAAATATTATCAAAAATATAAAGTACTTATCTAAAAGTAGAAATTTTACATGGAAAAGAAAGATTTACCAGAAAGTTGAATAATAACAATATGACTGTGCGTATTTCACAGTTGTATGCCTTCAAAATATGCGTCATCCCCGTTTCGCTCCATTCGGTTGCAAAGATCTCATTTTTGTATATCCTAAAACCAATTTTCTCTAAAAAATCAGCATGAAGTCATCTACGCTTGTTTTATTGCAATGACTCTAAATTTTACTACCAGACGATTGTCTCTCAGGAACCTTCAAATTCCTACCTAAATTGAATTTCTCCCTAAAGATGGCGTAATAAATATAACGTATTCTTTTATTTGGTCTCACGAATGGAGCGAGTAATATTGAGCATTCTGTATGTAAATTATTTCTTTTTTTATTCGCCCATAAAGAGCGTCAAATTTTATTTGTTTTGTCAAAGTAACAATAATAAAAGTCTTTTAATTTAGATTTTATACAGCCATCATTTTATGTCTACCCAGTTTGTAGTCGGTTTATTGCTGTGGGTAGGTTGTCGGTACGGAGTTTAATTTGTGTGTTGAAACATTTTTTTAAATTCTTCCACCTAGAGACGCTTTAAATTAATAATGACTAAATTAAAATAAATAAGTAATGGGATCGGTATCTATGCAAATATCGTGGAAAAAATAATGAAAAGCGTGTGGCGACAACTATAGCGGCGAGCCCCAGCCCAGTACATGAACTAGCAGTGAGTCGTTTAAGTTTTCTGATAAGCGAGTTCTCTTCAGGTTGGTAAAATCTAACTGTGTGATAAATATTGTCATCAACGAACAAAAATTAAAATTTTAAGTATAACGTACTCACTAAATCGTTATTCGTAATTACAGTCTTTGGTATGTAACATTTTTTTGCTACCGAGAACATTACGAGTATGTAGCAATTTTGCTAATTTCAAACTCATAAAAATAAACGAGCATGTGTTGGATCATAAATAAGGCACCAACCTCGCTGTATATGTAAACATTATTAATTGTTCTGTTTCAATTTAATTTAAGATTAAGGATTGCGCTTGGCAAATGTGTTTTTCTGATGTCGAATATTATATATACATACGTATATTTGTAGTTATGTACACACGAAATAGTCATTAGAATCACACATCACATAATAAGGTATTATATTTTAACTAGCATATAAACAATAGGCTATCGCCGATTGCTCGCTACTAGACCCTGCGGGTAGCTAATATTGGTGGCCGCTGCGCGGTCTGGGTTTCATCGGTTATCGCCAATTGCTCGCTACTAGGCCCTGCAGTCGGCTATGCCCTGCAGTGGCCGCTACACGGTCATTGGTTTCAATAGAATCATATTTTAATGATAAAGCTTTCTCCAAAACAAACCACACGAAAATCTCGATGAAATTAAAATTATTCCACCTTTATTGTCAAAATAAACAAAAATGACATTTAGATGGTGACACAAGAAACGCGGATAGACAATAATAAATACAAAAATGCTATTTTATCAGTAGATTGTGCATTTAAGTAAAGACGAAATCGGATGATTGAATTTCTAAGCAGATTTTGGCAAATATTATGTCGCAAACATAAACAAAAACCGTCGCTTTGACATTGCGTCTAAGAAAAGATGTCAGATGTCAGTATATTTGCCAGTCGTCTCGAACGATTTCGCAAATGTATGTATTTTTTACTCGTAATAAAGACAATGTACATTTCATTTCAAATTGAATATATATTTACGTACTGTTATTGAATATATAAAATAGACAGCATTGAAGTAATCTTATCTTAGAGATATTTATGTCACGTTCGACATTTTTGCTAGTTCGGCGAATATTTTTTTTACTGGCAAATGACACTACATTCAACATATCCAATACAGTCCAGTAAGTCATAGATAATAGACGGAGAAGCGCAATATATAATAGGATTCTCACGAGTTTTATCGATGATATTAATCATTATTGAAGCATCGCCAGAAGTTTTTCATTACATTAAACTTTCGACACGAACCCTTTCTGTTAGGATGCTAACAATGAGTACACACTGTGAAAAGTTAAGCTTGATGAAAGCTCTTTGAATGAAGTTGTGTTTTCGTCTCCAAATGAAAGAATAATAAGGAAAGAAAAGCCTTTAATATAGATGGCCTCGCCATCTCCTCTAGCCTTTTTAAGGCTTTATGAGAAGATTGAGGCCATTACGAAAAGATAATAGCAGCCAAAATGCTCTTTTTAATGCTCCAGTTATAAAATTGTTAAAATAACTATCATTATACGGAGCTAGGCATATTTGGAAAGGTCGTTCCTATGCTAAGGCAAAATATTAAGATTTTTATCATTAACGAGTCCAGTCGAGCTTTATAGTCGAAAACTTGAATCTATTCTGCAATTTTAAACTCTTCAACAGATTAACATTTTGGGTTCTGTGTCAATATTAAAGTTGCTTAGTATACCTAGTGTAGACACTGATATTTAAATTAATTATTGCATGTGCTAAAATAATAGTAGGTCTTCGTAGTAAATCACGTGTGCGAATATTAGTTATCATTAAATTTTATTCATTTGATCTATTTTTTACCTTTTTACTACTAACGGATATGATTATAAAATTGAAATAAAGATCTATATCAGTTCTACTACATTTTTTATCAAATAAACATACTGTTTATGGAGAAATTAATGTCTTACCAAACTGTTTTTTGTCTTTCAAACTTTGGGAGCATGATAGTTTTGTATGTGTATATAGGGTCCAGCGGAAAATTTTCAAGTTAAATATTAAATAAAACAAAAAACTGCAATGTTATTCTCATATTTTATTTATATAAAATGGAGTTTAACGATGGGAATTTTACGTTTTATAAACAATATCATCTAAATGGCCTCCATTTCTCTCAAGACACTCTTGTAATCGGACTCTTAAATTTGCGAACACGCGAGAGCAAAGCGCTGGTTCAATGTTTCTTGTAGGGACTGAATTATTCGAGGATTGTTGCAGTTTGTATGGGTGAAAAGTTTCATTTTCAAAATAACGAGCACTGTTGATTTTTTATTCCAGTGAAGGCTGCAATCTTCCTTGTCGATTTACGCGGATTGCGCATAATTTCACTTCAAATTTGAGCCACATGTTCTGGCGTCGCTGCTGTCGTTGATGGTCCCGGAGGAGTTTGGTTAACCATTGTCCCTTCTAACACCAGATAAGTTGCGTGCTCGGTCCATCACTTACTCGTCGAACATTAAAGTGAGTATAAAAAGCGCGACGCGCACGAACCAATGAATCACCTATCTTTAAATATTACTCAACTGCGAACGTGCGGCGGGCTTCCGACCAGTGACTCATTGCGACTGACAAATGAACAATTCATGCGAACAATACCCGAACAATACCCCTCCCACTTATCTCACCTTGATGGTTTACCAGTAATTACAATATAATTTTGAAATTTTTTCCGCTGGACACCCTATATAATGTATAGTAAAATAATAATTGATTAAATGTCGCACTACAGTTCGATGAAACAGAATCGTGAAAATTAATGATCCATCTAGAAGCTGATCATCAGGTATTTGAAATAGTTAAATCTTTATATTATATTTCTTATAAGTAACTTATGTATTATATAATTATTAAATTATTCTTCGTAAAATATTAAAATATATTTCAGCTGCTCGGCTCGTAATTAAAATATAAAATGATTGGTGATTAGTTATTATGACAGTCAATATTTTTATCATTATACATAGCACATCTGTTACCCATTAAATTGAAAACATACGTAACTCGTTAAATAATTTGGCATTTACGTAACTAAATATTTTAGCCGAACAAGGTACGCAGCGCTTATAGACACATAATCATTTTATAAAGTACGCACTGGTCTTATTTAAATTGATTGCGTATGTGAACTATTTCTGTGAGTCACGTTTATGGCCAATTTCTTTTATGATCTCAACACATTCCCAAATGATTTCTCTTCTGTTTTATTGCCTTGCATCACCAAACAAATCGGTCTGATTATGTCGGCGGCGGTCGTTACGCAACGGATTATTTTGCATCGTATTTGATTATTGAAGCATTTTGATTACGGATCTCGTAACAGCTTTCCGACTCATGCTGGACCACAAGCGCCGAATGACTTGTGCATAAAGACAATACTGAGCCCGCTGCGGTGGAATAATGAAACTGTTGCATCAATCCCATTCAATTTGTAGCCGATAGATAATTGTTCCGGTGGCTGTGATTAATGACCAGCGAGAGATCGGATCAGGGCTGGTGCCGCAGAGTGTAAACACTGAACTAAGATTTGGCTTTGTGAATATCTTATTTACACTAGTGGGAATCTGCGAAGGAGTGTTTCTTCAATTCCTTAAACAATTTCTTGAATGCGACAAATAACAAATAATAAGTGCCGGATTGGAGTAATTAAAAATAATAAGTTTTATCATTAATTTGGTAACATATTTCACAACCTTACTCGTGAAGTAAGAGATATATTAACATTTAATTAAAATACATTTTTAATTTTATTAAAAAGTATAGTAATTATTTCAATGTGTAATATATAATAATTTGTATGTGGAGCTATATTAGATTGAATAAGTAAGTTGTAAGTAACGAAAAATTCGTATGTCAATTTTTGATACGCGGGATATTCTTATATGTTTTGTATTCGGTACTTTGTTAATCAACCGAGAGAATATGTTTAAAATATGTTAAAATATGTTAAAATAGGTTAAAAAATAATTGTACACATTTTACGGACTACTACCAACAGTGTATAATAAATTGGTTCATTTTTAGTACATAATCATTCAAAGTGAAGAAAAAATATTATTTAAAGTAATCAGCAAGTCTCAAATGTCAATTTGAAAGTATTAATCATAATCTAAGACGTGGGAATACAAATGTCTAACCAATATTAATGTCGCAACCATCTGAAGTATCTAGCCCACAATAATTTGAAAGTATGCAGAGTTAACTATATACAATATTTGAACTGAGACTATTAGGTGACAATGGAACAGTTTTTAAAATATAATCACCGCATGTTTTAGTGTAATAATTTTTCCGTAACTTCACCGATTACAGTTTCACCTATCAAATAATTTTTGTGTAATCTAAAATAACAGCTTTAGATATACTGCGATTATAAATAATAGGTGAAGGTAAGTTTATACGTTTTATTGGTGAATTGGGGGACAAATATAAAATATACCAATTTTGTAATAAATACGCAACATAATAATTTAATGTATTTTAAAATAATTGAGACTTTTATTTAATTATGTTACAAATATTTATAAATATTTACCAATTATTATTATTTAATAATTATACAAAGCACTTTGTTTAAACCACTATTTATTAATTATTTTACGTGTTTCGGTAACTATGGAATCTTCTTCATGAAATAATGTATCAAACATGAAGAATAATTAATAAATAGTGGCTTAAACAAAGTAGTTTGTATAATTATTAATATAAAATGAGGCCACAAAGTAATTTTGAAAATATTGAAGAAGTATATTATTATTTAGTAAAGATTTATTTAAAAAATCATATATTTGAAGTACAATACAAATGGAAAATTTGTTAAAGTAATAGAAAACTTCCGAAATTAATAAGTATATTTAAAAACAACACCACTATAGAAACACACTGTGATGACAAAGATACGTCAAATATAACTATTCACTTCGCAAACAATTTTAATAATCCATTTTGCTTATTTTAATTTCAAATAAAAATGTTTTCTGTGTATACCTCAATCGCACGATCACGGAATCAAACCAGATATGCATATCTATATATATATAATAATTATGGAATTAAAATAAATCTACACACACGCATTTTTTGAATAATTTACGATATCAATTACTTGGATACAAATTACACATTGGAATATTTTAGAAGAAACCATTGTCTATTTAAAAATTATCATCTTTAGGACGCGACCTTACTACATACGAGATATTTTTTATGTACCTATTCAGAAAAGACGGAATCCAAATGACTAAATGGATTTTTAATATTATGATACAATATAACATAACAACCGATGCCTCATTTGTCATTATTATTTAATGTTACATTAGAATTACGATTATTGTTAATCTTGAATTACGCGGCTATTATACAGGTACTGGTTATTCGTCTTCTTCTTCTTCTTCTTTAGAATAGGCAATCCACCCTTCAAGAGTGATTTGTGCCATTAATCAAGTTCAAACTTTATTTTATAAAAAAAGTACAATTATATTATAGAATAGGAAATATTGTATTACAAGTCAATACCATTGTCGTTCAAAAAATTCGATATTATATAGATTAAATATGGCGAGTTAACGGAAAAAGATGACACAAGTTAACCGGGAGTTGAAAATTACCATTGACGAGATGACTGTAAAAAAACCTGTGATCCGCAATGAACAGGCAAAAATGTTATGGTCAAGTGTTGTACTGGTTATTCTTGATACGGTTAAAAATACAATTTTTTTTAAATGTGCCAATCCATTAAAAATCAATAATATTTTAACATTATATTTAAATAAATTTGTTCCTTTTTTGCTATATTAAATCAAAATGTCGACAAGTGTGGTATCTTTCAATTGTTCAATTATAAAATTGATTTTTCGGTAGTATTGAGATCGTTCATGTGAGAAATCCAAGATTTTTTTTCTGCAATTCACATCATCGTCCTCACTATATTCTTTTTCTGGTGACACACCGACTACCAATAGCTGTAGCGTGCACTTTTTCGCCTTCGGATAATTATTCAAGCTTTTGAAAGATACATTCGGCATAAATAAAACAGAGAGTCGGATAGCGGGGCTCGAAATATCGGGATTTTATTGTTTTTATTCATTAAAAAGGTGCGAAATTTAAATTCAAAAGAAATAATAATCATTTCTTGAATATTTGAACATGTTTCTGGTGTCTTCTTCAGGAAACAATGTGTACTAAAATTAAAAATTAAAGCATAGATAAAAACAAAACTATAAAAGTAAAAGTGGTGGGTAACTAATTAATATATGAACTAATGTGAAAACAAGTTTAAAAAGTGACTATTTGTAAAAAGGATTTGTTTATTTATAATATTTATTTTGCTATTAACACTTTTTCTTATTTCTAAAATTTCAAACTTATCTAACTGTAAACCCCAAATATTGTTATGTAAAACTTCTAAACCATTGTTAAAATTGTCAAAATAATGGTTTATTTGTAATAGCTGATTGAAGAATTCAGAAGCTATCTATTGCTCAAGTGCTCCTTAATTCTAATATCGAAATTTCTGCAAGATATACCTATGTACAAATTATTGCGATCATTTCAAATTAATTTGTAGACCCTCGAAACATGTTGATGTACCATTAAATGTTAGTTTAAAATTAAGTGGTTTTTTTTTATTATTCATAAATAATAATCGTTCACACCAATGTTGGGTCAAGAAAATCTGGATTTTTTATTTCAGGTTACACAAAATACATTAAATTACATTCATTACGGCTGCATCCTGGGATACTAAAATAATAGATATTATATTATATAAAAAAATTATAAATACATTTTTTTTAGTATAAACTGCGGCAATAAAACGGGACGGCATATCATGATGTCGACCAGTGTTGGACGGATGTTACGTTATACTGCCGTCAGCTATTACCGCGGTAGGAAGTTGTCAGATATGCAGTTATGAAACCGCGGCCCAGTTTTTTACGTATTGATTTTAGCTCTAAAGATATTAAATGATCGGGCGAGTCAATGCTCATTGGAGAACAAAACAAAGACACAATGCGGATTAAATTATAATGTAAAGCATTGTTTGGTAGCCGAGTTCTACTTTTATTGTATCGTATTTTATTGAATTGAAGGTCGATCCAAGAACGAATAATGCAGATAATGTGTTGTAAAGTGTGTTGAGGATAGATGAAAGATTATGTTAATTTGATGCATTGTGTATACAAAATTGCTGACGAGATGAATCAGTGATTTCATCAAATGTACAAATATTTCTTTTAAAAAAATATTTAGCTTTTATTATCTGTAATGTTATGATATTTTTAGCTTTATGGGGTTATTTTATTTTTAATTGCGTATATTTCAGAAACAATTCTATATTAATGTTAATTTTAAAATTAATATTTCAGAATGTATAACAAATATAAAGGATGTTTTTGTTACAGGCGTAGAACTTTAAATTGAAATAAAAGACAAAAATAATGGTAATGGGCGTGGTATTGGTTTTATTGGAAAGATCATTTTTGCCACTAGTGTTATAATATGATTTCGCATATGAGCGCTGCAGCAGATGGGAATAAAGCGCAATCTGAAAGTCCAATTTTCGATCAATTTTTAGAGCAACTGGGGACGTATATCAGCAATAACGCGACGAATGTTGGCTTCCAATTCATATATCGTCTCTAGTTTATCAGCGTAGACTACGACTTCACATATCCTCACAGAAAATAATTCAAAATTGTTAAATCAGACGACTTATAGGCCAATTCAAAGGTTTATTAAGCGAAATTATGCGCTCAAATGTTTACTTAAATAAATTTATTGAAAAAATTAAGAAAACTAGTTTTTTCACATTAAGACTACTCAATTGGGGAATAAAAAAGTCAGTAATCATGGATCTATAGCACTCTCCATTGACTATAACGTTCTGACCGGCATCATTTTTTAAGAAACAAATAGCTTCTTCGGTGCGTACTGTACGACGTCTCTGCGGATGCGTGTTATCAGTTAGAGTATGCGTGATACGAAAATATCCATAGTTATTCTAATTACTTGATCGTATGGACGATTATGTCGACTGTAAAATGGACATAGCCCACGGTAGGTTCCGCGAACATAACCACGATTTTCGAAATAAATTACACAATTTTCAAGCGTGGTTCTGACGTAAGTCATTCATGGTGAAATGGCAAACCAAACTGAGCACAAATCAGCTGTCAGCTGTCAAATTGACTGTCGCTGTAAAAAGTGTTGCCAATTCGAAAAACAAACCTCTAAAAAAAACACCTTTATCTGTGTAGTAATTACTAAGATATACGAAAATTATGTAACGTCGAGTGAGGGATTTACATTAAAAATAGAGCATTCATTGTTCGTAGGAATATTAAGCGTACGACTGAAGAAGAGATACGCAGTCAGACATTTAAGCCAAATATGAACGGTACAAGTCGAGGATATATACAAAAATCAGTCATTAATAAATATAAAAGAAGCTGATAATAGAAGTAAGAGAATGTATGTGAAAGAAGCAAAT
Organism: Eubasilissa regina; assembly: GCA_022840565.1. NCBI lineage: Eukaryota > Metazoa > Arthropoda > Insecta > Trichoptera > Phryganeidae > Eubasilissa > Eubasilissa regina. The sequence continues at coordinate 1,974,932 of JAINEB010000025.1, read as the reverse complement.
CATGTGTATCATGGTAAAACTGTGCGGCATTCTGTCCTCTTTTTCATTAACCCAGGAAATATAGCAAGGTTATTATATGATTACTATTTAATTATTATTATATGATTACTATTTAAACAAAATGCATTTTTTGAAATATTTCATTTCAAATTAACTCGGTCATTGCAAAATTGATTTGATTTTAAACAAACTTGTATAGCTTTCAAATTCTAATAGATTTAAGGGCCATATAAACAGAATCCAATGTTTATACGGATATATCGTGATTTCGCCAAAAAAATAGCAGCTAGATAAATATATTATAATTAAGTTACCTGTCATTAGTCCATCGCTTTACTTCGTTTTTTGATTTTATCTGTGGATTTTAAATATTTCGTTGTTGATTATATTATTCAATATATGACACGAACGGCGCTAACCAGTAGTCGTGAAATGTATTACTTACTTAATCCGTTGAGTACTGTTAAACAACTTGGTGAAATAGTACGTACGATTATTAATTAAATTGTTTCATGTGTATGCATTTTCGAAACAATATATTTGGTACAAAGTGTACTTTTTTCTTATATTCTGTAAATGTAATTTTAGGACTTTCAGTTTTGAGATACAGATATTATACTAATTTTATAAATAATTTTTAATATTCACTATCTTCAAAGCCATGTTTACAAGGAGCCGACGAATTGCGAATTTCGGTACACCTGCACAATTTCAGCTCCCGTTGTTCTTGCATTTCGCCTTGATCGAGATTATTTATTACGATACGTACTTTATTACTCGTTACACAACGGCTTTACAACTCATTTGCCTGCCGACCGACCGGAATACTTCATCCATTTGGAGGCTGCAATCAATTGTACCTAATCGATAGCAAAACTAGATCACCGCACCGAAAAGGTCAACGCGGTAAATTTCGATACACTTCAACACTCGCGTACGACGTTTCTTTTTTATCAGGCTCCATGAAACTAAACAAATTTGTATACGGCATATCTCCGCTCTTAATGTTACATTAAACTGCAATTTTCTCGTACTAAAAATACAAAGTGAAAGTACGCATATTTATTGTGATTAGTTAGGCCGGCAATAACCACGCACTTGCAAAGTTGTCGTTAGATCACTATCTTTTTGACAGTTTCAACATGGTCTCGTAACACACATCTATTTTTTGTACCAAACGTGTTTGACAATAAGGCGATTTATATAGCCTTAATAAATAATATTAACGATATTTTTGATCGAAGGTGATTTCGAAAACATTTTTGTAATTAATGTACTTATTTACATATGTACAATTTGGTGGGTAGAATACATAAAATGTAAATATAATGTTTTTCCAGCTGTGATAGGACCAAGAGTGTATGGAAAATAAACGCTACTATAAGCTAATATGACTTCTGTAAAATATGTTTAATAAGTAATCAATGTTTATAAAAATGGGAAGACTTTGGCCGTACGGAGACGATGACCGAATAGCATAGATGATTGAGCACCAGATCATAGGACGCAGATGGTTGCAAAGATCTAAGCCAAGATTGGGCGACTATTCTTGAAGAGACTAAGTCTTACCAAAAGTTGTACAGCCAATCGTAATACTTTACCTATTTGAAGATCTGAATGCAGTCCTTCCTTTATTCAATTACCTCCGAAGTTTTAAAAAATAAATATTTTTATTTTATTTATATAATCAGTTGACCTATGGCTGGCGTCGGCAATTTGTCAAGGAAACAGGACAACAAAGGTACCAGAAAGCCGCATATATGTAATATACATATTGTGAGGTGTAGCCCGCCATGACTTGGAAGCGCCATTATGAGGCGTGTTCAGGCGGACTATCCTCTATCGACTAGTAACAGAGGAGAACATGAATTTGTGAGTACGTGAATCAGAAGCTACCTACTTACAATAATATCGAGACCCATCTTGCCATCTTCTGGGAAATAAACTTTATTAAAATAAAAAAGTAAAACGTGAAAAGTGATATTTCATAATAAAAGAGTCAGAAAATTTTACGTTAAATTTATTACAAAAATAAAAGAACTGAAAACTACTATAATAATTTTAAAAAATATTTTTTTTTGATAATTAAAAATAAAATTTAATTTAGGAGCTACATAACAGGCGACGACGACAATAATACTTTTACAAATAATACGTCGACCTGGAGCGATTCCTCTTGCTCCTGCGGTAAAAAATTAACATCTTCTTGCATCCTCTCGGTGTCCTGGGAGCAGCATCCATCGCCGTTTCCGAGTGCCTGGCAATTGGTCAGAACACTCCTTCAACCGGCGGTTCACGCACGAATCTTCTTCTCCCAGGTGGACCATGATAAGAAATTGTCGATGGGTGATGGGAAAAAGACGTAATTTTAAGTAGTAAAGAATTAAATAATGAAGAAAGTATGAGGGAGATAAAAAAAAGGAAATCAAAGTTGGAATAAAATAAAGAATAAAATAAAGAATAAAAAAAAAAGTAAATTTCATTATTTCCTTCAACAATATAAATTTTTATGGTACAATTAGAATTCGTAATGCTAGAAATGAGTGCGTTGTGAGATCGATCAATTATATGGACCCTTCAATTATTATCCTTAGCGCGACGTCCAAACGTCTCTCTGGCATTGGCTTTACGCCTGGATCCTGTATGGGCTCCATCTTCCGGGTAGCTTTAAATATTAATTCTACAACGTGGCGGGAAGGGCCAACAGCCGCCCGTAGGGCGAACCCTTTTAGCTCGAAGCGCGAATGGAAGTGTACGTACCTGCTAGCACCGGCTCGTCACTCGAATCGATGGATGCGATCCTAGCGGCAAATATCGCAATCAGTACTAGGCGTTTCGAACTGCGCGTGAAATTAACTAACCAGGGTGATCGTTATTTTAATTAGGTACACTAACGTTATATTTTTTCTTATACTAAGAATTCGTAATGTTATAATATGTACATGGATGTGGATTTGTAGTGAAAAAAATGTTCGAAATTTTAAAGTAAAATTTAATTAGAACGGCGTCCATGCATCGCTTTTGATAGCTTCACTATATCTGACAAATAACTACTTATTAATTGAATACATGATTGAAAATTTTCATCTGTTATTATGCTTCTAAGTTTATTTTTTATTTGGTTCATGGTTGAGAATGTTTGTTCGCATATATATATACAGAGCCAAATATTGTGAAAATACCAACAGCTAGTTTTTTAAATGCATCATATGTTTCAGGAAAACTATTCCACGTATCAAATATTATTGTTTATATTTTAGGCAGTTGTTTTATAGCTGTCCACTTGTGCTGAGAAATCAAATTGGATCTCTCTTTTTCGAGTTCTTCGAAGCGGCTGGTCAGATCTGTAAATTTGTTACTCCACAGTGCTACACCATAGTTTCCAAATACTAAAACACGCATACGGCTCATATTGACCAACGCGAGTGTGGTCATGTGCGGCCGGACTAAGTGTGGTAGAGAGTATTCCTTACGAGTCTATGTTTGTTCGGAGGCTCTATCTCGTGAACTCATCAATTATAAGGCTTGCTTGTGAAGAGGTGAAATTGGAGTTTATGTCTGAAGGGCCGCGAACGTACATGAAAAGAGCCGCATGTGGCTCGCGAGCCGCTTCTGCCGACCCCTGACTTATGGTATTTGATTAAAAAAAGGATACATTAAAAATGTGTGTTTAAAATGCTGGGATAATATATTTCCTCACAAGTATATTTCCATAGTAAAAAAAGTCTATTATCTCATTGAACAATACAGACTCCAACATAACGAATTTTTTGTTTGTCGATCGAATCAATTTTTTTCAAGGCATTGTGTAGGTATTGTATACATTTATATTTTGAAGAGTGATACAACTTCGTTAAATTATACTTTTTTGTTTTTTGATAAAAATCGTTGATACACACACTGTCGAGTGAATTGAACTATAATTTATTAATTTAATATTAAATTTCCATTGCAGGATAACTAGATATTAGCAATTTGTGCAGCAGCTATGGCATTTTAATTTTTAAGTGTGAAATCAAGTAATTACGTAAACATAATTATTATTAATATTACATAATACTTCTACTTTCTATTATTTAATACGTTTTTGGTTAATACTTTTACTAGGTACTTAACTATATTTATTTTGTGCATGAATTTAAAAACGAGGTGGAAAAAAGAAATCTATATTTTGTTTTCGTCAGAATTTTTTAGTTTAAAAATTAGATCATATTCGATCTTCAACTCGAGTATTATCCGGTTCAGAACTTCGAACAAAATAATTGTATTATTTATATTTAATACTCGTTCACTTTGTATTTTTTTCGAGACTGCAATTTAATGCGACCGACGGTGGTGCATTCCATTACAGCCGATATCACCGCACGATTGATTTACATACTACAAGTTATATCTACAGTGGTATCTGCATTCATGAGATAATAGCATACAATACAAATAATGGTCGCAGTTTGCAACTGGTTCCCTGGTATAAAGATAATCGTCCCGCATCGCCCGCGGCCCGGCCGGTCACAGGAGCATGCGAGAATATTCTTACTCCTTTGTTATTATGCGCTCCTGGTACTCTTAGTTTTTCAACTGGTGATTTGATGTAATAAAAAAAACATTGCAGTACCCGGCGTTGCTAAATAATGAATGTAAAATATTTCTTTATTGAGAATGGCGTCATCTAATAAATATCTTGAATTACCCAGAGATCCCCGAGAAACTGGAACTTTTTCTTGAATGAAGTTTAGTGCAAAAATTATCTTGGAACTAAAATTACACCAAATCAGATTCGAATCCGTTTCAAACTACAGTTAATTTTTGAAAATTTTAGGTTTATAATAAATATCTCATTGATATTAATTACAATTGTATGATAAAATCTTGAAAAAGTTTTATATTTAATTTGTTTATAGTATTTGTAAAGGGGGAGAAGAATTAATCAATTAAATAAACTCTACATTTGAAATTAGCAAAATTCGCTTTGTGATTAATTTTGTTGTATTTGGGTTATATTATTTTCTATCTTTTCACCTATTTCTCTGAAAAAGTTTTAAGCTATATATCATCACTGAATGACGTCGAGAGGTTGAGCAGTGAACCTATTAAGGTTTCGCATGTTAGAAAAAAATAGTACCTGAAATATTAAATTCGTTACAGCGGCTAAACTTTAAGAGATATAATAACACAGTGAATGAGACACTTTTAAAGATGAAAAACTGTAAAAAAATATCTGGCGTATGTTACGTAGACTATGTTGTACGAAAAAAATCACTTCTAATTAGTTATTTTTTATACGTAAGAAAAAAATATCATATAGTGCATCGTTTTTTTGGGAGTATTTATTTTCTGGAGATTAAAATTGTTAAAATCGATTAATGAACACATTGCTCATAAACTAAATCTTTATAAAACTAATGACTGCTTAAATTGACGTTGAAAGTAGATTTACGATATGACTGCCTACATAAGCACTATAATTAAAATACACGTTATTATGCTTGGGGACTTTATTTGTATAAAACGGTAATCTCTGATGCAACGACTATTAGAATATTACTAGTGAGTTTATTGTGATTTCCATTCACATTACAAGCCGTCATTAGGTCAACTCGTAATCGAAGCCTTATTGCAAAAAATATGTATTATTAATAACGAGCGCACAATTCACCGCCTGAAGCAAATTAATGAAGAAATTTGGAATTTTGTGTAAAGTTTTTTCAGGTACACCCGGTATTTATTGTCATAAGGCGTGTCCACCAGCAGACATTAATATTTATAATAATAAGTAGAGTGGGAAGCGACCGGCCTACAGGTTGTACAAAAACACTTTCAGGCTGAGGAAAATATTCAGAACTACAAAACAAGTAGTTCACATTGATTCAACTACCAAACTATTAGTACTTCTTACATAAAATTCAAAATTAAAAAATTGAAAATCACAATCCTAGTACCTATAAAGTAAAATTCATATATAAGTATCAAAGAGTATATAGATAAAAGTTTAGTAGTACCAGTAAAAAATGCTTATTTGTAAGTTCATAATTTTAATAAATGTATATTAAATAAATGAAAATTACAATAATATATCGGATAAAAATATTCTTAGGTTTTCACAGCCGTTCAGAATCTTCTGTGTATGGTTTTCTATGCTAATCTGCCGTGTATATGGCTATAATGGCTAATAAAATCTGAATATGGCCGTGCATGTGGCTAATAGTCCAGAAAGGTTAGATATACACGACAGATTAGCCCAGAAAACTATATACAGAATATATCGAATATACAAAATTTCAAATGAGCAAACATAAAATAATATATAAAAAAGTGAATGACAGACGTTAAAATAAATAACATGCAGATGTATACACATGTATCGAGATTAAGTAAAATATACTTTAGTTAATACAATAATGAAAAAAATAATGTGACTTCTAGAAGTGAGCAAACGCTGACTAATAAGTTATACGATGACTAATTAGAAGACCTACCTACCTACCTAAAATTATTGATTTTATAAAACCATTATTTTTAAATAAGTGCGAGGGCGATTCGGATAATAAAATATTATTAAAGAATTGAAAATAATACATAAATTAAGTTACTGGCAAGAGTTAAGTGAATATTAATGTTCACCAGAGGAATAATAAAATTATAATCAATGAAAAAATATTAACAAATTTTGAATAATAAAAATTTACATATTAATGTATTCGTTAAATTAATCATTATTAATTTTGAAATTAAAAAAAATAAAATTTTATGGGTGCTAACGTGTTATAACTTTCTGATACACGCCGAACCGGGTATAGGGGTGGGTGGTTCGAAGATACCCAATCCTTTTGACTTTTTGCTTTATACAGAATTATTTATTGTTCGCAAATGCAATATATTTCAAGGACAATATTTGTGGATGCCCGTGAGATATTTGCGGAAAATATTATCGTTTTGTTTATGCGATTATTTAATACCGATTGGCTATTGTTGAGCACAACTGAATGAGACATAAAGAACATCGGTAAAAGTACAAGGTTGGGTCTCGAGTACAATATTGTTTGAGACGAACTATTAAATAATATTAAGGATAAATTATGCATGCATATTATTAAAGAACTAGAAACAACCCTTCAGTAACGAATGGAATTAATAATTATAAAATATACAACAGCAAAATATTTTACATTTTTGACGCTATAACTGTACACGAGAAAGACATTAGATCTTTTTTGTTTATTTTATATTACCATAAGACTCAATATACATGTAGGTATATATGTTTTATGTTGCTACGTGACACGGACAGATCAGTGAACCGGTATTATTATTATTAGACTTTATTGATACACATATTTTTGTTGTAACAGTGGTGAATATATTATAATATAACATGATAAACATAAGATACAATTATATTGCAATTAAGTATATATTCGTAGTTTATTATATACGCATAATTCTGGTGTTTTTTCGTGCTGTTGAGGTGTTATTTAATTGAAGAAAGATAAAGAAAAAATATTTAAAAAAAAATGTAGTGCGATTGTTGTAGAACTAGTGAATTATTAGTGTAAACACTGTATAATGATTATCTTACAATATTCGATAGCAATGCTTCTGATCGATCTCTACCAAACGAAATTTTATATGCGGGATATCCATTTATCAACCATAATAAAATAATGTGTTTTTAATTAACACAATAATACTAAAATGTCAACACTCATTAGCACCATAATCTGTTGTAGATAATTTTATATATTCTTATTTTCAACTTTTTCTCTGACTTTCCTGCATTAGTGGAGAAAGTAAATTATAGTCATAACAAGCTACCTATATATTTAACAAGTCCTTCTTAAAGTATAGTAATTTCAGAGAAAACACGTAACTGGTTCAATTATTAAACAAATAATAGATATCTCATAAAGACGAAGCTATTTTTAATTAATGGAAAGATATGGAAGCCACAGGCCTTAAATTAGATATTTAATTATTGTTTCACTTTCATTATGATTTTTGGTTTTACAGATAAATTGTAAGTTTTCCTAATAAACTAAACTAAAATTAAATTAAATTAAATAAATATCGCGCCAATATCTCTTTTTTTTATTCTGTTAATTTAACAACTTTTAATATCGTTTACCTATTATAATATTTGGAACTTTGTTGAATTTAATTGTTAGGTAACCAAAAGTTTTTTGTTCGTATGAGGTATTTTTAAACGATCAGTACTTGTATTGAGTTTCGTAGATGTGAATTTTTCTTTCAAAGAGCAAAAAGGATGGAACACCCTTCTGGTACCACTGTTGCCTCGTCTACTTTTATATGTCTTCTCATGCATACTCTTCGATTGCTAAAGGTTTTTACAATACTGTTTACTAATATTTTTGATATATCTGATCGAGCCAGGTCTTTCGCGGAAGCCCTTACTCAGAATAAATCAGTGTATTTGTATCTGTACAGATAAATTATGATGTTTTTGCATAAATCTGTCATTCGTCTTCCTTACTTGTTAGTTTTGTGACTTTAATACAGTGTTTATATTATATAGTTTATTACACCCATTGTTTCTCATCCCCATACAATATTGCGCACTCAATAAAAGCTTGTTTCAAAACATTGCGTGAAATTATAGTTTAATGTAAAGATTATTCTAATAATTAACCCCATCGCATCGTTTTCGGTTACAAAAATGTGTAATGTTTTCGTTAAAAAAAGTGGAGCGATTGTGTGAACATTATTGCTGACATTAAATTTCACTCCACTCGCGTGTCAACAGGTTCTTTAGGTTAATGTAAAAGTTCCTCCATTAATTAAAAGTCCAAAAGCATTTGAAGATAATGCCCAGCACCTCACCTCCTCGGCCATCGGAAGCCGACGAAGGTAACGACCATTCATTCTTCTTTAATTAAGTTGCCAACATGCAACAAAAAATTCTACCTACAGGACAACAATGCGACAGTTTGTTTTATTAGCCTTAGAAGTGATTAGAGCAGGAATGACACACCACATTTTTGTAAACATCTTTTTTCTTACATCATTTAATGAAGGTAATATTGAAAAAATAATTTTAAGCAAAAGAAAGACAACACTTTTGGTTATTTAGAGATATTGTAATAATAACAATTTATTTTTATTATTTGTAAGTATTGAAGTAGTTATATGAATATATTTTAAATTTATCAATTTAGTTCATTGATGCGAAATGGTATTTAAATTTAAAATTAACAAAATTTCATTTAACCATATCAGAAGCAAACACGGATTTATAATTTTTTGGTACAAGTCACAATCATTTTGAAGTATAAAACTTATTTATAAGATTTTAATTTATAACTTATTATTTTTTATTTCAACTTACGTTTTATTTCATATTTTAATATCAACTTTACGATTCTGACCTCATGGTTATTTAAGGTGACAAAGAATCATCAACTGAAATATAAAATATTTCATTTAAGGTGAGCATCGAAAATTAAAATAAATTAAATATCATGTGAGCCAACTTTTTTGTAGAATAAAATGTATTAAAACAAGATATCAACAGTTAACATTAAAAAAACAAAAAAATATACATTTTTCTAAAATATATACATAATTAAGCTGTATCCTATGTGTGTAGATAATTACGAATACTTAATAATAATAATAATAATACTTAATAATACTTGTAGTAATATTAAAAATCACTTAAAATGTCAACTCGGCGAGTTTTTAATAGTCGACTAAATTAGCCCGTGCAGTGGTTGCCAACTTTGTTTGTGAGCACCGTAGTGTTCTTTGGGGATACAAACAAATGCTCGGGAGAGCCTTTGAATGATACAGAAAGTCCGAAAAAAAAAAAGTGGTACGCACCGTAGTTCTGATGCGAATATATAAGTGTGAGCTTGAAAATATATTCAGTGAAATTCTAGAAGGGAAAATAAAGAATCAAACCAAAATATGGAAAATCAATTTATGATACAACGAACAAATTTGATTGCAGTAAAGAAAACAGAAATAGCAAGCACTCGATTTCGCCATTCGGTTATATTGAACGATAAGTAAAGAAAGAAAGGTAATAAGGATATAGTAAGATATGATGGAACCAGAAACATAAAAATGTCCCAAAAAGAATGTAACGACAAGCGAGCATTCGTGACGAAGCAAGAATTCGTGACAAAAAACGACTTCACTGAATTACGAAAAAAACACGATGTAGCTTCTGAGCAAAATTTTTCTAGATTTTTTGAAACGGCTCAAGTCCGTTAACTTAAAAGATTTGGGAACCCCTGCCGTCCGAGCCCTCCTCGAGGAGTCGTCCGGTGGTGGTAGCGGTTAGAGCGTGGACGATAAATTTCCTCCTCCGAAGGCTGCTTCCTCACGCACCGCCCTTAACGGTACGCAATTACAGCCAAACAATCGTCACCACTCCATTTATTTTAATTTTTTTTCCAAATTGTCCTTTTTTACTTGACGAAGCATTTATTTCCAACATTCGGTTAGTGTGTTGGGTTAATGGAGAGCAATTTTTTGAGATAGCGATCATGTTAGTAGATAGTCGCAAGGGTTTTTATTCATTTTTAGTGGATACATTTTATGTATTCTTTCACAGGTCAACTGTACGATTTTACCCGATCATGGCGGAATTGGATTGTCAACAGACTAATCGACAAAGATGTGATCTAATAATTATAATCTAATCTCAATCTCAGTTAAAATAACGGTTTAGCTCGTCACTAATTTCAGAAAGCCTCGATTCACTTCCACTAACTTGATTACTGAATCAATTATGTGATAAATGATATAACTAATCAACAAAAATTGTATGTAATGTGCATTAATGCTCATCTTTAACTTTTTGGCCGTCATAATAATTACTACGTGAAATGGATTATCTATACCATAATGTAACTTATAGAAATTGTTTGCATAATGTCTTCCCCAGGGAAGACAAGTTCATAATCTGCAATTTTCAAGACGACTTGGGAAAATAAATGTCTGCAATAGTAGATAATGCTTACCAATAGAGGTTCAAATACTTAATGTTTCTGTTTGTGTTATAACTTTGTTATTAACGTTAAATTTCTAATTTATTAAGAACAACTGTTGATTTTTTTGAAATATGCTGTTATTAAAATATAATTATATCAATATCATCAAAGATAATTTCGTTACAAACATAATCTTTAATTATAGTGAAATAGGACAAGTAAACTATTGTACACGTGTATCTCAGGCGCGGTCGCTTCATACATGCTTTGGATGCTCCGCATCCCTTGTGTTGTAGAGTCCAAAAGCTTTGGACTTTTTGTTTCTAGCCGAAAAAAGCATTGTTGAAAATAAATTCGCCCTGTCCTTTAGAGACCAGTCATACATAACATATACTACGACACAGTGCGCATATGCATTCTTATCTTTCGAACATCTATGAATTGCGTAAACACAAAGATATCAGTAAGAGTGGTTTCTATTATTCGTTCCGTATCCATAACATTTGAAAGTATACGACTTTCACGCATGCGTATTCAGTTCCGCCTGCCAAGGTCTTCGAATACTAAATACCGAATATACGGTACAAAAAACGACTTTAATGCTTATGGGTATAATGCACTAAAGAGCAATATTACAAAGCGAGCGGATTTTTTTGAGGAATTTGTTTATGAGACGCATTTTTGATAGTTTGGCTTGAATAATTGAAGCCGAATTATTGAAATATTGAATATCTTTCGATTGATGTTGCAGAGGGTAAAAGATTTATATAGCTAATTTGATAGACTATTTTTTGTCAGTAGTTGCATCTAGTTGTTCGCGGGTTAGTCTGTAGATTTGTATATTTGATAGAAGGTGTAAACTTATTATCTAGCATCCCTTCTACAAAAAGTCCCCGACCGCCACTGGTACACCTGTATATTAAAATCGTCTTCGCCGATTACTTTTGATAGAAAATGAAGGCTTCGCAGCCACGGCTGCTGTTTTGTTCAAATATGTATTTTAATGCTGAAAATTTAATTTATTTCAACTAATAACCAATAACACCGTAAAATCTGGACAAAATAGTCCGAATATAATCAAAACATTTTTGCCATACTAAAATAATTACCTTCATATGATGAACAATAGAAGCCTATGAGCTCTTACTTCATTTAAATATGGTCAGTGAAATTTACACACGAATACACATTTGAGTACATCTGAGTAAGAATAATATTACCAAGAAAATACTGGATCGTTTCACTTGCTTTAAGCAGGGTTTATTCATGATTTTTCTTAAGTTTAAAAACTCTTTGAAGTTTTAGAATCATAATGATAATCCAATCTATATTCGCATTTTTATTATCTTTTTTTAATTATAATATCCCACCATTCATTTCACAAATTTGTTTTTTATAATACCGTAATTTCATCACTATTACACGGATATAAAATAAATTTAAAAGTTTTTGATATTTATCGTCTTTACATTGTTGTTAGAATAATTTAAAATTGTATTTATATTTAACTTTGTTTAAACCATTATGCTCTTTTTACGTCAATCGGTTTCAATACTACGTCAGGACTGGCGTACAACTGCACTATTACATAAAATTTAAACGATATCCATTACTACATTAATACTAGAACTATACTTTAATACAGCTATTTAGTATATTCCCTATTTCAATGTCTCCTTTCCAATCACCTTCCCACTCTTACAAAGACTTCGCATCTGACTTAACATAGGAGTCATCGATAATTGCATCAATTTAATTTATATTCTCATATCTGGCAACACATCAATTTAGCAGCGGTGTGCAGTCAGTTCTTTGAAATAAACTGTACTTAACTAGAATTTTTGCGAAATAAAAAATGTATCTCGTAATACTCTTATTACAATCAATATAATTTTTGTCAGATTTTAATAAATCATAATATTTTATCAGTTTCCCAAAAAAAAAAAAAAAAAGTAATTTCCCAAAATACATAGTTACCTTAAGCTTACTTCAATATACTGACTAATAAATAAATTAGAAAGTTATGTTGTTTTATCAAACAATTTTATTTTTTGTTGCATTGAGTAATAGTTGTAAAGTCTTGATTTTACGAAAACCTAATATTATTCAAAGACTTTTTCGAACATTTAGTTCATAAAATTGTTTTTTGAACAAATTTTTTTTTTCATATTCCAAAAGTTACTAGATTATATTGATTAAAGATATTTAATGAATAAAAAGCAATAATGATTAAAAATATACACAAGATTCATTTTGCGTCATACTGTGCCTGCCTTTAATATTTAAAGAGCATTGGATGTATCTGAAATATGCATGCTTTCTATTACTACTAGCGTGATCGAAAATCCCACGTTAAAGTAAGGATATGTCGGCTATGCTATTTACTTTGACGATACATTGCAAATGGATTGTTAACATTCATGGCCATTTCGGTTCCTCGATTTCTTCCAATACCGGACACACGTAAATTTGATGTGTTTACTGGATGGCGATAAGTGATAAAAAACAAAAAAAAACTAGAAAACTATCAAACTGCGATAATCACTGTCAAAATTAATTTGATGAAGGAATTAATTATTTATCTTATTCTGGTTAAATTGTTAAATTCCATGAAAAAATTAAAAATGGGTCTATTTTTATGACAAAGAACACAATTTCTAGAAGCTTTTAGTTTCTTTAACGTATTAATCGCTTGTGATCAAACTGAAATAATCTTTGTCAAAGTTTAAGTTAGATTTAACTACTCATGGCTATGTCAAGTCCATCAAATATGTAAATTCTCAACAGGGTCTGTTTGTCATTTACAGAAGAATTAACTTGGTTTCCTTACTGTTTATGCCTTGATTACTTATTAAGCACTTGATAACACAGCTCTTTAATATTTTTCGCGTTTATTTGTCTTGTATGTCAAAGTGCATCTCGATGGTTTCATTTCACATGTTTTGTTATATGTTTTATCATCTACAATATTCACAGTAAAGCATAAATAAAAATTTATTTATATATAATATAGATAAAGTGCTGTGTCTCATATGTCTCTGGGTATCTCGTGACATTTTCAAAGTAAGTACATTAGATTTCTCATATTTATGGTATAGATTGGTGTCATTTCTTAACCTAAGTCCAGTTTATTTTAGTACGCATCTGTAGACCCATATTTCAAATTCTTCAAACTTTTTCAGTATTCTTGAGGGTTCAAATATTCACATCATATGGTAAGACCGGGAAAACTAATACCATACCATATTTATTCGATATACCAGATCAAGATTGTGACGATCAATATTTTTTATTTTAATGAATAAAAAACAACCTTAATAAATACGAGAATCCAGTAGTTAAAATTTATTGAGTTTTAATAAATTATTACTTTTTTTTCGTAAACATGACGCAAGTGCACTTTTTTGTATTTATTGTTAGTTTTGAATCCGCCCTGACGAAGCTTGAGCTAAGCGAAACCAGTTGGCATTTAATAAAATTTGTAGTTTTATACAAAGTGACTGTGTTTTATTTATTCTATATTATTACTATTATTTATTCGACATTCTTGAATTGTTCGTTAAGAGTTGTCCGCTACAAGAAACTTCACCGAGGTAGTATTCTACCATGTAGCGTCTTCATGCTGAATGTCGACTTATACGTCATACAGACATAAACCGTGTACGTGATGCAGGACTCAGTCGGCGTTTGCTCCTACAAAAAGGAAACATGTGCATATAGTTTGGTTCTGAATAAAACGGTGAGCGCTTCTTTCCAAATATCAGTCATCGTTTCTTCGTACTTCTTTCACATGTCTACAACAATTTTATACTTCTTGATTCTTCATATAAATATCATTTATTTATTTTCCGTGTTAAGTGTAGCCTTAAAATAATTAAAACCTTAACCATGCTGTACGATGTATCTATTTTTAATGAAATATAAAATATAAACTCGATTTTTATCTTGTGTGACTTAATTTAAGTACCTACCTGAAAATTTATAAAAAAAATATATTTAATACAAAATAATGTGTTTTATTTTATTTTTTCCGTCTCCATGACTATATTTTTTTTTAAATATCTAAATAAATTAATAATAATTATAATAAGGATATAACAAGTAAAATATAAATATTTTTAGAAATTTTGACAGGTTTTTTATGAACCAAAAAAGTTAGTTTTCAAACCATTATGACATCATGTTACCATTATAATATAATATAACTGACATTTATTTTTTCATTCGTATATTTTTAAAGTTATTTTACGAATAATATTATAAATCAATATCTTTCAAATATTTATTAATATTATATGAAACCGTTACGAATTTTAACAAAAAAATTTAAAATATCTACACTATGAAAACATCAAAGCGATTCTCTTCAAAGTATTAAAGACCAAAGAAAGTATTAATATTTCCACTCCACTTTATATAATATTAGAAATAACGAGAACATTAAAAAATTACTACGCCCGTCCTAAGAAATGTAAGCCCTCTTCGTTTACCAAAGAAAACAACCTAATTTAAAAAAATATCTATTTGATCGGGAAATATAATACTTCGCATTTTACTAAGAGTATATTAAATTATTACATGGCAGATAATTCTTTCGTAGTCAGTCGAGTGGCTAGGAACAATTTGTGTTAGTTTATCGATAAATGCGACTATTTGCCCGCTGTTTGCAATTAAGTTTCGGATATCTCTACATTGATTTAATAGAGGATTATTGCATTTTTAATTGTATAGTTTGATCACGCTAATAGAGGCAAAATCATAATAATTCGAAACACCGAAATTATCTCAACAACTAGTAGTTATTACAATTAGGACATTAATATATTAATCTTTTTCGAAATAAACATATTAAATTTTCATTAAAAATCTATTTTAATACATTTGTAGGGTTTTATATATTTTTCACAAATCAAAGTGGTTGGAAATTACATTTTTGGGATATAGTAGGAATGTCAGAAGTAACCGTGATAAATGAATATGTGATATTCAATTTACTTCTGAGAAAAACAATTATCTTTTGTTCGAGAAGAGATCTATCTACCCAGCATCCGCCAGGAGCCCACGTACAATGGATATGAAAAAATAACTGTTTTTTTTACGATGTGGTATTTTGAAATAATAAAGCGTTTTTATGAAGTGTTTAAAAACATTCACGCCGTAGGAATAAAGATAATAGAACGCCACATATTCTTGATATTTATTTATTGTTAATATATGTTTGTTGGTTTTTTATGCACCTGATGAACATTTTCGTAATTATTCCCACTTGGTCCAAGTTTTCAATTGTCTCCTGCAATTATTAGACACATCTAAACTACTCGTATGTCTGAATTAAGGGTCACAAGCATCTAAGTCATTTTTATATTTAAATTCATCCATCTTATTGTCAAAAAATCGACGTTCGCCTCAATTGATTGCAGTAGAAAGTATGTATCCCGGTGACGCTAAAACAATATTTTTCGACAAAATTGATTTTATATGTATATATTTATAATTAATACATTAATTTAGTATTTAGAAAGTATGTTATTTCTTTTTTGTCGTTTTCCCGTGTTGTCAGGTTGCTGCATGTGAAATTTAAATTATTCTTCATTCCGTGTTGTCAGGTTGCTGCTCGTAAGATTTAAATTATTCTTCATCCCGTGTTGTCAGGTTGCTGCACGTGAGATTTAAATTATTCTTCATCCCGTATTGTCAGGTTGCTGCACGTGAGATTTAAATTATTCTTCATCCCGTATTGTCAGGTTGCTGCATGTGAGATTTAAATTATTCTTCATCCCATGTTGTCAGGTTGCTGCACGTGAGATTTAAATTATTCTTCATCCCGTATTGTCAGGTTGCTGCATGTGAGATTTAAATTATTCTTCATACCGTGTTATCAGGTTGCTGCACGTGAGATTTAAATTCCTTTTCATTTCATGTAAATTATTCTGCATTGGTCTGAGTTCAAAAAAGTTTATCAACCTTTTTTCTGTAATAAAATTGATAAGACATGTACACGGAATATACGTCGCATCAATACTCTTACTATTTTTTAATTAAATTGAACACTTGTGCTATGAAAATAGGACTAAGATGAGTCAACCGCCGAACGTTCGGTTATTATTAAAGACGAGTGTCGTACTGCGTACCAAACACAATTAACTCGAAATTCCTCAGTCCTTTTATTTTCTTGCGGGCTTTGTGGAGGGCTGTCGCCTCCATTTTTATCATCACCGCCTGAATACATCCAGTAAGTACCGGTACGTAAAACGAAGCTCACATCAGCCCTAAAGTCACTAGTAGATAAGGCCATCTCGCGAGCTTCACATCAGCTTAAGAAATCACTCCCGATAACAATTCACGCAGTAACTTTATTGCGCGGGGCTAACGTCTACTCAAAAAAAAAACTCAAGGCGAACAGTTAATTGTTTATTTTTCATGACCTGCAGCCTACCATACTCACATATTCATTATACACTCCGCGACATCAAACGGATACGAGAGTGGTAGCTGGAACATTGGGGCATCCACTACTCTCACATAAATTATATCATTTACAACATAACTTTCAAAATGATTCTGAATTGAGTCAACATACATTTCATACAACCCAAATACATTCATTCAACCATCCGTAACTGCTCAAGAAACATTTCATTGTTTTCATTGACCCCGGCAATGAAGAGATATCTTGCCCGTGGACAGTGAGGGGTTTATTTTTTTGTTAGCCATGAATCGCTTTCTTGTCAGCATTAAGAAAAAGGTGGCGAATGACAATGACCAATATGGGAGCATTCACTCATAGAACGATCCTGGGTAAGTCGTGAGTCATCTCTCACTACATATTTCAAGTATTATCATGTGATCTTTTTATACTTTTTTTGTAGTACTTTATTCTAGATCTGTTCTACTTATTTAAACCACCCTTTCTTCATTCTATCATCATATTTTTGGTTTTCATACATATATGAATATATTTTTAATTTACAAGAACATGGTTTCATGATCGTTCATATAATATATTAATGATATAAAAATTTTCAATTGATCATTTGTTTCGGTGAAATGATAAATGGATTATTATTATAGTATTATATCTCTAAACTAATTTAAATAACTGAATGGAAGCCGAATATTATGCTCAGTTCCTACTTGTACTCAATCTAATAACATTATTCAATGTCGTCCAATCAATAGGACCGGTGTGTGTGTGTGTCTGTGTGTGTGAGCGTGTGTGTGCGTGCGTGTGTGTGTGGGTGTGTGTGTGTGTGTGTGGGTGTGTGGGTGTGTGAGTGTGTGTGTGTGTGTGTGTGTGTATGTGTGCGTGCGTGCGTGCGTGAGGCTGTGTGCGCGCCGTAAAGGAGAGGTGAAAGTAAAACTTGATGTGCCAAGGTGAAGTGCCCTGATTGACAGCTCAATTACTAGGGCTACCAGCACACAGGTAAAATGCTTCAAAATGTATTTCATTATTTAAATTAAAGTAATTTAAAACAATTGAAACAATTTAAAAGCTTCGTAAACTGACGAAAATGGTTTTATGGAGCACAATAATTTTATTCAGAATATAATACAAGACTACTTGGAAGGAAATAGAAGAAGATACAGGTCAAGAAAGGGTTTCGTGTACTATACACAAAATATATTAACAAAAAATTAGTCTTTATAAATAGTATACAATAATTATAATTCCTTCACCATTGTATTAAGCCACTACTAGCCATCAAAAGTATATTTAATTCGTAGTTTATAAGCATTAAAAATAAATTAAAATCAATTTAAAATATAGAAAAAAAATCATGCCGTTTTTCGGAAGGGGTAGGCGGAGAGGATGTCTTAAATAACTTAATTTCATTAACATGTATTTAATTTGTTCATTGACTATATTTTCAAGCAAGAATCACAAATTAAGATATTTTAAGATACTCAATCACTTAACGACTAGGTTGTATCTTAGAGAAATTAGTGATTGACTCATACATAGTACATGATTTTATGTTCATCATTAGTTTCGAATACCGACTGACGGAATAAATTGAATGCGGATGTAAGAGCAGGTTTCTGAATAACACTATGAATGAACGACGCCACTGCATCTAAGGAACCGTACATGAATTAAGAAAAAGGATCTGCTATTTAGATGGAAGAATATAAAGAAGTATGCTAAAGAGTTTATAAATACAGGAAGCTAACGAACGTAGCATATTTCTCATCATCGCGATAAAATCAACAAAGTAAAATGAACAGAAACATAAAATTATGAATGTATTTAAAATAAGTGTCATATTTATATCAAAAATACTTTATAACTTAAAGTAAATCCCCCATCTTAACGTTACAGCATTGGATTATTAATCTAAGGGCAACTTATGCAAATTGAAGAAAGCTTTAAGCGATTAAAATATTCCAAACAAGAGTGCTATGAAAATGATTAATTGGAGTATTTTTGCGAGATAGAATGAGATATTAAGACATTCAGTAGGGCCAAAGTAGTAGTTTGCCGAATAAAAAAGCTTAAATGGCAATGGAATTACAACCGTTGGAATTAAAAAATGATCGAACTGAGGACCAGTAATGTAAGTCGAACTCCAGCTAATAAAATATTGTAGGATGCCCGCGTGGAAAAGTTGGAGACTCACGGCAAAATAACCCACTTTTAAGAAGAAGCTATGTCGTGATTAATAAAGGAAAATTGCCTCATTACTGTAATGAGTTTCATGTAAAATATACAAAACAGAACATTTACAAAAACGTTAAATAATAATGTTAACAAGTGGTATTGATGGATACAAGCGTTGTGTGTATTTTGCGGTTTGTTCTCGACATATCGAGACGGTTTCACGTACCGTTAACTTTTAGCGGGCACCATTAGCGCGATAACAGTCGGAACCAGCCCAAATAGCGGAAGAACTGACAGAAAGATACCACTTGACACCGGTACACGCTTCGCCCAAGAACGGAGAGTATTATCTGGTCGGTGTACGGGAATGTATTCTTTAAATGTTCTGGTTTTAACAAATATTTTGTAAAGCAAACCTTTATAATAATAAAAATAATAATGTTTTTATTTTAGCCGAATTGGGTAGTTAATGAAATACTTAATCCACCATACATGGCTTACGGTAATAAGTTTAAAAATAAATTTCGTACTTTCCATACAAAAAAATGTTTTTTTTTAGAGGAGATCGAAATAAAAAAGAATATTTGAAGTTTAATAACACAGACTTTGTTTCTCGTAGGATTTTTTTTTTATAAATACTTTAGTGATATGATTACGTATGTAATCAACGCATATTACTAAGTAGAAATAGCAAATTCTACTAAATAATATGGGAAATGATGAACTAGCGGTCCCGTTGAAAAGATATATTGTACATACATAGAATAGTTAAACTAACTTAAATATGATTTTTATGGAGCATGTATGATTATGATTGCTTCAGTATTTCGAAAAAAACGTAAATCGAAAATAAAGGAAACTTGATTGAAAATAATATCATTACCATTAATTTGATAACCGATTTGGCCTTTACTGTTTTTTCCAGTACGCAGTGCTGACTGAGTGCGCGTCCTGAGCAACGTCATCCAGCCACCATAACTCGGGGCTTCCAGTATTCCTGACTATTACGTTTTATTTCAATCGTTTTCTACGTTGGTTGGGCAAACTTATAATTGATCATTCTTTTAAATCAGTTCGTATATGATGAAAATACAAACAAAAATACTGGACATTCTAAAACGGGTTATCTGATGGAACGTTCAAAAGTTAAATATTGTTACTGGTATTCCGCGAAATTATTTTATATTTACATTTAAGATAGTTTCTTACTCGTTTATTTGATACTAAGATTTTTAATCATATGTTGTAATTAAATTAAAATTATCTACATTCAACAAGTAAATTTTTTTATTTATGAAATGTGTTTATTTAAACAACTTCATTGTTTTACACAGCCCTGTCGCAAAGTGTTGTAAAGCATTTTTATGAAATAGGTTGACGCGCTAATTGAAAACTGGACCCAGTTCAATGAGTAACTGCGATTCAATTTTCTATGATGTATTGTGAACTATAATTCAAAATGAACGTGACTTATTTTGCTCGTCCAATATGTGTTGAACTGATAATCCGATTCAATACTGACTATCGTCACGCGCTGACTGAATAATGATTATACGTCAACAAATATTTTTATTCATAAATGTTATAATATATATATTTTTTAATCTTTACCACACCGTGATATAAAATATTCGTTCGCAGCCGTGCTGTCAACTTGTATTACCGTAAGATATGTAGAGTTGTTTTAGCATCTAAAATGTGAGAAAATATTTTTATTTTTATAGTAGTTTTAAAATTGTTAATGCAATAAATTGACTCTAAATATTGATCATTAAATGTGAAAAAAGGATTAATATAATATTATTATTCGGAGCATTCGTTAAATCCTATACAACCTTCCTTCTTATCTGTCTTCATTTAATCAGTGAAAAGGTACACAATTAAATTCGTATGTCTGTTATCTTTTCACTGTTAAATTAATGTGTGATCTCTTTCTGTCTTATTACAAGTGATATTTTTGCCAACGTATTACTATTCTTTTCTTGGCGTAAATACTTTCGTTAGGATTAACTAAAATATGAATATTATGTTGTATGCATTTACTGATATATTAGGGCGGTAAACCGGTGTTACTTCATGGTTTGTGAATGGTTTGTATCGTCATCACAGGCTCCTGCAATCTGTTACTACTGGATAAAAATATCCACAGCTCTTTATCAATGTGTAAATATCTTTTAAAAAAAATTCTACTAAACTAGCGTAATCTTTGAAAATTATGTGACGAAAAAGTAACTAAACAAATACGTCACATTCGTTACCGTGTTAACTACATGTTTTATTCAGTACCGTAAACGTCATACGCATTGAAACTCAGCACTTTTATGCTCGAAAAATAAAATGATGTATTTTTGCACGACCCAGTAGGTATCTAAGTGAAAATATTCTCCGTGAATTAAGTATTTAAAATGTACCTATTAAATATTTTAATTCAAAAAGTAATATATTCCTAATGAAACAACAATGCTAAGCAACCGTTTTATTAAATTAAATTATTTCCTTCCTTCTCAGTGAACTGTTATCAATGAGTAAGACAAGAGCTGAGCATATAAAGTAATATAGGGAATACTTAACGTGAACGGAAGGTGGTGAAAGTTCCAATAAAATTGTTGTCCTTCCCTTATTTCCAGTGAACTGTACACATAACATGCACACATACACACGTGCGTGATTTTTACATAGCCATGAAAGTATTCATTATATTCACTCGATTTTTTAAATATTACACTTATTTTTCGATACGTACCTTTGAAAGTCTACCAATAATATAATTGTTTTTATATCGTATGCCCTCATCCTCAGTCAGAGAGCGATGATATTTTATAAAAAAAATCTTTTCTGAAGACAAGCTTCCGTATTATTATTTAAATCAGAAAATTAGATGATGATAAAAATATCTCTTTGTCACCTTTCATTGTTGTATTATTTTCTTTAAGTATACACGTTTAAATGGTTGACAAATGTTTTAAATTTGATTATTTACATCATTATTGCCCGTTATCTCTTCCGTTGTACAGAGGAGTTGATGTCCTGTTAGGGATGCTAAGGTGGATGTATTTGGTGATTTAAATAATTAAATTAAAAAATTTTAATGACCAATAATATTTTTAAGAAAAACACATTATTATTGTGAAGTTGCAGTTTTTTAGAAGATAGTTTTATTACAAATTAAATAAATCAACTACAAATATACAATCTACCGATATAAATATATAAGTTGTATCAAAGTTTATCCAAATTTAATAAAAATGTATTGATTTAATTCTGGTGTAACTTAGCGTATATTACTTAAAGGTATTTGAGATTTGTCGCAATATAAAGTTGATTACTTTTTAAAAATGGAGTAATAGATTTATCACTTTGAAAGAGCATATAAGTTCAAAAAATTGTCAATCTACTTACAGATCGATTTTTTACTCATGGCACTGTACAGTAGGCTGGGCCGATTTTTTTTTTGAATGGTGCAATTCTAATAGGGACAGAATGGTGTCAAATGAAGTCAAAATTACGTGTTTAAAATATTATTCAAATTAAGAATCAATTTCTCTCTCCGGATTGGCCTTAAAGTTTCGAAAAAACATTTTTTTATTCATATTTTCTGGCTGATGTTAATGTTACTGTAAGTTGAGATATTATATTTATTTTAATCCTTTCGTGTACAAAATATAGTTCTTTGCCATAAATAATAATAATCCTACGCCTTTGTTTTGGCAACAAATGAGTTATGGTGAGTTAATAAATTGTCCTGTGCTTGACGAAATTCATGATATTAATGACAATGTGTCGCCAATTTATGAAGAAGAGATGAAGTTTTAGGAGTGGACAAGACATGACTTAAAAAGCAAGAAAAAACACCCACTATTTCATAAAATAGCTGACAACACAATAGAAGACGTATGGAGAAGACCTTCAATTCCTGCAGGTATACATGTAAGAGTTACACAGATGTTGAAATACTATCATTTAAAGCATTAAAACATCCTTAAACCTTACCCTAAGATACCAAAGAAAAATCTAGAGGAAATCCATCGCAGTAATATTGTGCTGTTTGATATTTCGCCGGACAAATGTAGAGAAATTCATTAATGCTCCTGTCCCAAGGACTGTAAAGTGAGCATCCTAACTAATCAGCAACCATCACCAAATATGGTAATAAAACGACTGTAAAATCGTTTGAAAAGGAAACTTTTCATACAAAAACCCATCAGTGAATCAAAGAAAAAACCACTCGATGATAAAATAACATCTACAATGAATTATTCAATGTCTTCAACGTCCAGTTTATCTGATTCAACTACATCTGACATCACTGTCACCTCCAAAACTGCAATATCAACTTCTCGCAAGGAGCATGCCGCCACCGTCGATTTTTCCACATTGACGAGAACTTCCGACAAGTATGGAGTATCAGACAAAGCAGTAGCAATCTTTGTTTCATCGATTCTACATGATATTAAGTCTGATGTTCCAATTTTAGAAAAGAATGAGCTGTGCAGAGCAAAATAGAAAACAAGAGAGAATATTATGACACGAGATAGAGTTTATAGAGAAACGATCCAAGAAGGACATATTTCATTTATAAAAGAACCCGATTTGAAATACTCGGGATACACAGTGCCAGCATTTGAAACATTTTAAGTGACCGAAAGAAGAATCACAGAATTCTTTTCAGAAGAAAAAATTCATTAGCATATTTACTTGCCATCGGCTGTGATGGAACAAATGTGAATATTGGAAAATATAGTAGAATGATACGCTTACTAGAAAAAAGGTTGAATAAACCGTTACAAATGATCATTTGTTTGCTGCACTAATGAACGCATTAATGAGTTACCATTTACGTATTTATTTGAATATATTGATGGTGCCACATTAGGTCCTCATACTTTTAGAAAATTCTGAAGAAAAAAAGGATTGTAAAATTCCAGAAAATCACAACAGAAATATCTGATCTCTCTGCCCAAGATTTGAGTACAGATCAATCATATCTGTACAAAATGATCTCAGCAATCTCGATTAGAGTGTTTGCTGAAAATTTATCCAACAAAGCCTCAGGAAAAATGTTCCACGCTAGGTGGTTTATACGAGCTAACAGAATTCTGCGATTCTACATAGGCTCCTTCAGAAAAACTGATCACTTTGGCAGTTATGTTCTTAAAGTTTATTCTCCAACTTGGTTCATGAATATCGTCAGCTATTGAAGTTGATTTAATTGTCCAGACATTTACCAGATGAACTCAAAACTATAGTATATGGGATAATTAGCCACCCGCTGGATTCTGAAAGCTAGCAAAAATAATATGTATTCGATATATTGATTTTATATGTATATCTTTCTGGTTGATCTATTTAATTTATATAAATTATATAATATATTATTTCTACTTCCGATGGAATTTATCGACTAGTCTTCGATATGTTATCTGAAAATAATGATTGCACTGTAACTTTTAATAATGAACTTTTAAGATTTGATTATATTTTTGATGAGATGAGATGAGGTGAATGTTGAAATAAATACTTAATTTAAAAAACACGCGTATTGAAGTTCGCTTGTTCATTAAACAACCCGTTGCTGGATGGTGATAAATTATTGTTAATTGTGCTATTTTTAATCAATCATTAATGTAATGATTTTTTGTTGCGCGATCTAACATTCTGAAACAATATTTCAATAGAATCTTGAGATGTAATGATGAAACGTGGAAGTCAAAACATTTGTATATATATTACGTGGTATATAATTATGCTCAATTTTAACCATTACCCGAGTTCACATTTCAAAGGTACGACCGACTATACAATAAGTAATGAATCTTGCGTCATAAAGCATCTCAACTCCGGTGTTTCTCAAGACTGCCTGTTAATTGCCTCACATGCCACGAGATCAGTTGGCCGGGTCTAAGAAAAAACTGCTTTTCTAACATTTGCATAGATCACAATCGGCGCCGAAACTAGGTTGAGTATCTGCTCCGAGTGCAGACCGAAATATCAATTTTAATTATTTTTACGCAACCCGTGTAGAGGCGCTCGGTATACCGACGGTCGCCATCAATAATGCATGAGAATGCTCTAGGTAGCTACGTATATACATAATCAGGTGGATTCTAATACATTGTGAGAACAGTTATGGAGGCATGAAGCTCATTAGCTCATTACATTACATTATATGAAAATCTGCTTTAATTATTTAAAACCTACATTGTCGATAATCAAGATTTGTTGGCCGAGATTATTTATTGTTCATATTTTTTTAAAGACAAATCATCTTAAAACTTCATTTTATCTAGATATGTACATAAATAATCAAGCTCATAATTACAGTTTCAATTCGCGAATGTCTTGAATTGTATACAGCTCTTATTCAGAGCTAATTCGTATATCCAAATGCAAGTCGACTAAATACAATACAGTACGCATTTGTTAGTTTTTTTTAATAACTTCTCTTCTGAATCGGAATTGATATCTATGATTTTTTTTAAATATGTATTGTTTTATCAAGTATTCATTGCGTTTATCTTGTATTCGCCTTCGATATGTGATGTAGGCGTCATATGCTGCGTGTACCACTAAACAAAGTCTACGATGGTGAAGAGTGGAGGCAAGCAGTTCGCGCCGTTGGAGCATATTAGAGGACTGCGATGCTCAACCACGAGCGCATCGACTGAGAGAGAGATCTTTATTTGTACATTTTTTATTATCATTAATTAAAATTAATATAATAAGTTTTATTAAATGATATGTACAGATTTTTTTGGAAGCTATTATAAACACACTTATATTATTTTAATCATGTATTCACCATCACACCCTTCTTCATGTGAGGGCAGCAAAGATGATAGAGCGTTACCTTCTGTTCGCATCGCAAAACTCTTGCGTCGTCCATTTTATATGTATTTATTATACACTTCTACCTAACTTAATAGTAGGATCAAAATATAGTAACGTTATTGGAGTAATTTAAACCGTAAAAAAATCAAAATATATATGAATAATTTTTATAGTCAAGCATTAAATTATGGTGGCCTACTACTAGATCACTAAAAACAAACTATTTTCCAGGATAAAATTCCAAAAAAAAATTTCTTCAGACTTAATCATAGTGTAAACCATAATTCAGCCGTTGTGGAGTACGTGGATCAGAATATCAATGATTAGTACCTCAAACAGTTCCACCGCACAGATACTCGCCATCGGTCACGCCCGTTGGGAGCCGGCGTCTATGTACATACGACTAAAATTCGATCATATTAAAGTATAAATATTCGCGGCTGATTTCACTCACCAATCTGTGCCCGATGTTTATCCCTGGTGGTAACTACTGGAACGCGAGACCTGTTACTGAGCGATCAATAAACAAAAAAATACGTTCTCAAAATACAAAGTGAGAAGCCACGAATAAATTTTATTTGAACGTGCATTATTGGCACATATTTTGTTGTATAGTACAATATAATATTATTTATTATAATAAGAAAATAAATTATTAGTGCCAAGTCTACATGGAGGCGTTGTCGGGATATCAATTTTCCATGGAAAATTTCACCAAAAACTGGTAAGGACACGCTCCATGGCGACTGAATTCCCAAAGACGCGGCTAGCGATCGGCATTCCCCCGCATATCTCCCGCTCGTTGTGTTGATGTAGCGAATTAACCAAAATGAAAAAGACTTTTGGGACAAACTATATATAAAATTAATATTAATGTTTAAATGTATTTTGGCGTAGTAAATGTAATCTAACTCTAATTCGTATAGTCTCATACATATCGCTCGAACGAACTGTACCTATAATTTTTGCACAATTAATAATTGTACTGTTTTACGACAAGTATTGTCTACAGGAAATATATAAACTCAGCGTACTCAGAACCCACTTCACCTGTGAATTAGAACAGAATGCACGCGGATATAAGCTTTTAATTCTAACTATGAGAACTCATTTCAACACTTCTTATACCTCACATTGCGAAATACAATGTATGCATTTTCTCGGTTCACAACCATTAATCACGTTTTCATTTTCAATGGAGATATCTCGCAATAACGGAGACATTTGTTTAATGAGATGACCGCGTGAATACAATTTTTTGTTCGGCCTTACGTATTCACGATATTCTAAAAACGAATTATTTATATTTTAATGCGTCAAAGGTGCGGTGCAATGCACAACGAGTGAGTATCTTCTCACAACTTGTACCAGATATTTTGTAAACATACGATATTTAGCAATGCAACTATATATCAATTTTTGCTTAATAATTAAGTCTACGGGCTATGGTATTATACTTTGTCAGAACTCATTTCTTTTCAGAATTCTTTCAGAATTTTCTTTCTTTTCAGAATTCAGATTCTTTATCAGAACTCGATACATCATTTATATCTATCTATTCTACGTTTGGCTAACGTAATACTAAAAGAGCGACTGATGATTCGCTTCATAAATAATAATAAATTGGCTGTTGACGTTTACTTGGCTTTTCTGCCGCGCGCCTTCGATCTGTGAATACGTGGCATCAGCCATGATATTGAACCCTGGAATGTGATCCGAAACGACGGCCAGAGAAACCGAAAATACACAGTAGAATAAATACCTCATAAAACTATACAAAAGATTCTAAACGACCGTGAAAACCTGATCATATTTATAACCGTACAATTTGTGCATTTGTGGTTTGTATGCATACGTAAATCAATATATTTAATAGTTAAGATATGTTAGAATGAATAATTATATTTTTTTTCAAACCATCGCAAAAGTAATACAAATATAATATTTAAATAATAAACATATAATGGGATGGTTTAATAGAACTGTGATATATTAATTAAAAGATGCAAATTTATGATTGATAATATTTGTTCTTTCAATATTTAAACATACTTTAATTATAAATATTTATGTTTAGTTTTTAAGTTTATGTAATTTTTATATTATGAACAGCGACTTTGCGGTAAAGTTACTATCAGTAATTATTTATTTCCTTTATTTATGTCATTTTTAGACTATTTTTGTTAGATGATTTAAGGACTGAAGCAAAGATACAGATTAATAATTGAACAATTTTACAAATATTTATTTTGAAGTACATAGACTTGAAAATTATTATGATTTTGTAAAAATTTCAAAGAATAATATTTTCGGCAACAGTCTTAGGATTTGCGTATATTCCATGAATATTTTCGTCTTGTAATTTAGTTAGGTATCCATCTGCACCTATAGTTGCACCTGTATTTAGATATATATATAACTTATTAATGTTTTAGCACAGATGTAGTGTCAAGAAATGAGCTATAATTGAATGCAAAGCATAATGGAATCCCACCGAGAGCCGTCCGAGTCCGCCTAGACTATAGATTGTTATTGAATCATAAATAGCTTACCACGTCCCATCAGATGATCCACACATAACGCTCCACAACATTCTGCAAGATTTTCACCCGACCAAAATCTTAAATCATAATTGATAGAGTGTAATTACGTATAACCGGATAATTTACATATTTCGCTGAAATAGCCAATGGCACTTTGGTTATTGATGTTCTAGGAACAAAAAATACACTGTTTTTATCAACTACGTAACATGACTGATCACAAAAAAATTTGTGATATTACTCATTTGTTTGTTTAAGCATCATTGGTAACGCGTTAATACATTTTTCCCGTTTCAACATTTTGTTGTATTATTAAATAAACCATATTTTTAAAACGTGTTCTTTTTTATTGTAGATATTATTATTGCTTGCTGCTGGAACTCGCGTACCATTGGCGACCGCTGCGCGGCCAGGGCTTCCATAGAATCTATATTTCAATGCGAAAATCCTTTATTTTATTTATTTAAGAATAGTGCATTGTGCATCCTTATTGTATTGCTTTAAATGAAAAAATATAGATGGCCACTCACCACTGGCCGCGTAGCGAACATAATCGGCCATGAAGCGACCACAATGGCCACCCGCAGGGACTAGCAGCCGACAGTCGATTGCTTTTCTGCTAGAGTAATTTGTACTGCCTCCCTGGAGTTATATACAAATGGTGTTCTTACGTATCAACTTTGAAATATATATATATGTATTACTATTATATCTAATTAATTACTCTTTATCATTCTACTAACATTTTTGAAAAACCTGTGATCATGTTTACAGTATATAATTATTAAACAAACGTAAACATAACACATTGTTAGTTTCAGTGGATCGAACGCTAGAAGCACTGTCACCGAAAAGGCTCAGTCTAGGTGTGGCGCCGGATACTTTGTCGGACGGGTGGAAATGGGCCAATAAATGTAAACACGTTAGATTATAAGCGCAAAATATAATTTTAGTTCACACTGAAATCCTACTCAAGCGGTTTGCCTCGTTTACATTTTAACTCGGGGTCACTTGACATGATTCTCAATTACATTGATTCATTATTTTACTCTCTATTACTGTGGTGATGTAGGCGCCTAAAATTAAAAAAAATTCACATGTTTTGAAAATCTGCTGATTGGAAAATATTTGGATATTAATTAAAACTTTGTTCATTCGTGTAATTCATCATCCTGGATGAGTAGAAACAGTGAATCTGATACGAAACTCGATATTTTTCTGCCAATGCATATTTAATAAAAAAATGTTATGAAACTTATAGAATGTATTTACCAAGGAGGCAATATAATCTCTTTGATATTTACAAATCTGTATATACTTGGAATATTGATTTGCCCGGCATCACAATAAGTTTATCTTGATTGGAAGAACTACTAACTTACTTCACACTCGTATAAAATCAGTACACAGTTAGCATGCAAACTGTTAAAAAAAAACCTACTCCATAAGTACTGTGGTATGCTTGTTACTCATTAGAGCATAACCACTACAACTCAGATGGTGAACGTTACTGTAATTCAAAGTAAGGCTAACTGTACGTTGCGTTATAGCGTCGCTACTGTCATCTGTGAAATAAATGAGAAACTAATCGTCATTTATATAGTTACAAATTGTGTGAATTCAGGGTAAAAACACTTGTCATTTTAATTAAAACTGAGATAATGAGACTTATGATTGTCACATTAAAAAAATGTATTGAGGGTTTGTACATGTATATAATTTAATGTTTTAAATACTAAATTAATGTATTAATTATAAATATATACATATAAAATCAATTTTGTCGAAAAATATTGTTTTAGCGTCACCGGGATTCGAACCTGGATCTTCATTTCCAATCCGGGGAAGTGCACTACATTTGTGCTATAACGCCAGTATTTTTCTTGACAAATTTTCGAAACTATATGTTACATTTTTCAAATTAATACACCTGTCGTTCCATTATTTGAAAGCCATCTACATTATTTTTACAGAATCTCAAATACCTTTGAGCAAACCGATTTTTAATATATTTTAATATTTTTCGACAAAATTGATTTTATATGTATATATTTATAATTAATACATTAATTTAGTATTTAAAATATCACAGACCGTCTGTTCTGAATAATTACAACTTGACAATAAGAATGTGTTTTCCTTAATAATTTAATGTATTATATTTGAATCGCAGGTATTTATTTTCGATCAGCGTATTAAAAAAATGAAATATTTAAAAAAAATACCTTGACACCCACGTAATTATTTCGTTCTTTAATCATTTTCGAATAAACGGATTCGGTGTTTTAAAATAAAATATATAATATTTATTTTTAAAAACCTGAATTTATTTATATTTTTCTTATATACGTATTTTATGCACATTTTACAAAAAATATCTTTATTTATTATATGTTTTAACATTAGTATCGATAGGATTTAGGTTAAAAAAGATAGAAAAAGAAAAAAATTGTTTCTAAACTACTCTAATAAATATCACAAATACATGTTCGATTATGCCCTATTCGATATTATTATCGGTTGTCATGACTTAATTAAGAGTTGTACTAGTTACATTATAGATAGCAAAAATAGTAAAACTTTCTAAATATTTTTATTAGAATGCTAATGTATAGCGTAAATTTAATAAAATCGCATGTACCTATAAAAACGTACAAAAAGAATAAAAATATATTATTATAAAACTGACACATTAAATTTTTTATTGTATTTTTGAAGTAAAAATGTGATAAACTGTTCTATGATCCGATCTCTGTACTGATTCTGTTGGGATTTGTAATATTATTGTGCTCTTAATTAATCTGTATCAGAAATTTTATTCGTCATTGAAATAAATAATCTTTTGTAGAAAGTTTTATAAAAAAATGTTTTGATTGAATACATAATGATAAATATACTCATAGGTACCTCAGTTTTTATAAAAACTTGAAAGAAATTGTGTATAACGTTCGGATACCGCAAGTATATTTGTCTCTGTAATGAGATAGTTCACCTGACTAGCAAAAGCAGCAAAACTCGTTCTAGATTCTGTTAGACTTTTCGTGTGCCGCCATGTTATCATGTTATCGTGTGCTTACTCTCATTCTACAAGAGGTACTTATAATATTACATCATCTAATACTTATATTGAGATTTTATTCAATTGTTTACTGCGTTTAAAGTTATACAATATATAGATGGCTAGCAGCAAAAACCATTTTGCTTTTCTGTTAGTGCATTCTGTATTGCTCTCCCTGGAATTGTATAAACGTGAAAAATACGAACAAAACATTCATGTCACATTTGATAAGGAAAAAAAAACCATAGAGTATGATGCGATTTGACTATGAGACATAGATGAGATGGCAGGAGTCTCTCAAACCTGGTCGTTTAAGCAATACTTTACAGCTTATCGAAGCAAACTACACTAAGTGACTACGCCCGCTACATCCAGAAAGTCATAGATACACATGGGAAATTTCTATATTTATCATTTTTACACATATAACCGAAGAAATAAAGAATGTTAAAGATGAGAAGAATATATAAACAAGATATATAATGTTATTAATTAAACTATATATCTTGTTAAATAATTATTATGAATATAATTGGCTGGATTCCAACGGTAACTTTAGAAATCAAACATGGGGTTGGTCATTGTAAGATGGCTTGGTATGTAATGGAAAATTGAAATTATAGTAATTTGTAAATGTCACTGTCACGTTTCATAATTATTAGGGATGAAAAGAGAGTGAACATTTTAATAATTCAATCTTATTTTCTGTATTGAAAATGTCGTCTATTATAAATGTAATTTTATTAAATCTCTAGCTTTAACGGCAGAGAGTTTTGGAAAATTTTAATTTTGAAAACAACTCAATAGTTTTATAATAGTGTACATAAGTAGTTACATAAAAGAATAAACTAACAGTGTTAGCTTACTTTAATTTATATTTTTAGTCATCCCATCACCTAAAATGTCGAACGGGTGCATTGTCGTTTATATTAACTGTTAAATAGATCATTAGTTTGTATTCTAAATGAACTCGCTCACAAAAAAAACTTTTTAATTAGTTTCTGTTGAGTTAATAAAACACACATTGGATATTAATCCTATGTCGGTCATGAGGGACAAGTGTCTCCGTGGAGACGCTCTTCAAGCACAATTGTAATACAAAAACATATTATATGCAAGTACATCATTTTATATTATGATGTATGTGACATTCTCTCGAGTACACCAATCGGGAGATCCCACAAGGATCTATGAAATATGACCCCAAGAAGTAGGTTGTAATTGGCTTTGTGGCATTGCGAGCGGCGGAAGTGGGTGATTGCGTGTCAGTCTGGTGATTGAGTATGAAACCTGAATTATTTCACTGTCGAGTGGAGTAAAAACTGAGTAAAGTGAAGATAATTATGACTTCAGTCAGTATAATGAGTTGTCGACGCACTGATCCGGGCTTCGCGTTCTAGAACGTCAATTTTATAGCGGTTCGTAACCTGCATACAAAACTTGCACAGAGCTAAGACAGACAATATTAAATTAAATTACAACAATCATCTTATGCTGTAATTAAGCGTGACCTTCATTTTAATTTGAAATCTTAGTTACACAATTGGATGGTGGTCTGCACAGTGAGTTAAGTCACACTCAAACTCGAACTCAGAGATTTGATATCTTTATTATAAGAAACATGAGTAAGTGATTTACCGTGCAGTGTTGCATAACTGAGAGAGTTTTTTGGTTCGTGAAACAAAGTGATACACTAAACAATATATTTATCTTAATTCGCAATAACACATTAAGCTTCTTTAACTAAAATTACATAATATAATACAAATGCGGCAAATAAAGTATAAAAATATTTTCGTTTCTTGATGAATCGGTCGATACATTATCATTTCACAAATTACTGTTGGTGCTTTCTTTAATTTATAGTACATGTATTATGTCTAAAAAAAGTACGTTTTTGGGACGTACACTATTAAACAATGTACTCGTGCGAAAAAAATACGTAAAATTCTTTAACGGTTACTCCGTAAACTATCACCTACCTACCCTAGTTGATCAAAAATGTAGGTGTACTATTTAAAAAAAACACCGTTAAAATATCTTATATATTTGTTTCTTCATTTATTTTACATTTATAAATTAAAAGACAAAGAAATCATATTGAAGAATAAATCCGAATAAAAATAATTTTTATTTTTATTTGTTAACTTTGTTTTATTAACCCTTCCCAAACCGTGCAGTAACACAGGTCTACCGCTCTAATCAAACCTATAATATTTCGGTAAATACACGCAACATGCAATTATATTGTAGTTAAATTAAAGTTAAATATTCACGCTTAGAAATGATTAGTGAAAAATCAAGTATGTAAGGCAAATCACACAAAAATAATTATCTTTCAATTCATTTCGTTATAAAATTAATACGTTGACAAAAATACCATTTGTGTAAAGACAAAAGAAATCACATATTAATTTCACAATGAAAAGAATAACAATCGTGTTAATATAATGATATCTCTTTTTCACTAATTAAAGAAAGATAGATAAAAAGGAAGGTTGTATTATATAATGCAACCTTCTATGCAGGACTTGATGAATGCTCCGAATTATATTTATTATTATATATTTAGTGCTTAATATCTATAATAAATTTATGGTATTAAATATTTTTTCTAAAGCATTTTTTCACATTTTTAAGACTAATAAGTCTAATTTCTTACGGTTACACGAGTTGACAACATGGCTGCATACGAATATTTTATATCACGGTATGGTAAAGGTTAACCACTTATTATATATGTTAAGTAGTTTAGTATTTAAATTGATATAGATTTAGCTTTTATATACAAATACTGATGCGTATCTTCTGCGACTGCGCTTTCCTTCTGTTTCATGAAAAATAAATGCTGCGCTCTTACGGAGCAGCATCACATACCAGAGGGGTCGCAATGAGAATCTGAAGTTGTAAAGATTGGACTTTGATGGCCTCAGTGAGATAACTTTGGCTGTGGATATATGACTGGAGATTAGAAACGCACGAAGAAGAGATATGACGTACAGCATCAGTGACCAGTACCAATATTAAAAACCATAATGCACGCTGGATGTTTGTTTTTAACTAAAGTTTGTCAACGTGAAACTGAACCAAAAAGAATGCTGAAATATCTATTAAATTAAATGGTTTAAAGTTAATAAACATAGATAGTTGTTTTAAAGTGGTACATACAAAATACAAGTCACATCAATATTTTTACTATTTTTAAGCTAAGCTAAACTCTTGTGCTATGAATATACGAATGATTTAATTATCTTGAGGAATAATTTTCGAACTTTTGACCACTAGGCGAGTTTTACCGCTGGACCAAATAAGCAATATTATAATATAAATATTTAAAGTTTTGTAAGATTGGTTTGAAAGAAGACATTCTAAATATTGGACAAAATTGACAAGATCGAGTCGATATAGTTTAGGGGTGGTACACTAAGATGATTATTTTAATACAAAAAAACTCGCTCAGAGGTAAGTGACTTTTTATTTCATAATTAAGATTTTTGTTCATGATGCTAAAAAAATGTACGCAGACATATCTGTTTATTAATTGAATCAAATAGTATTACAATTCTCTGAATGGTATTATAATTGTATTATATATTTGATATTAACGACATTAATTAGTTCTGAGAGCTTGTAAAACACCCAATTTGCCAACATTTTTATATAACATAACCAGATTATTACACAATATTAACCATAACAAATAGGTCAAAATATGATACACTAAACAAAGGGATGATTTTTTTTTCGTATATTTTCAGTGACTCTGGTTTAACAATATATTTAACTATCAACAAAGTATTAAAAAATTAATTTATTAGCATAAATATTGTTGTTTTTTTAAAAATACTATTAAATAAGGAGATTATTAATTAAGGAGAGGAGATACTTCTTTGTAGAGAGAAAATTATTAATGTTTTATTTTGTCTTATTTTATAGATCCATAAAAGTTAAAATTATTTATGTTGTATATCAAAAAGTAATTATATAGGTATTGTTGTGAAAATTGAGTATTCAGGATTTATCAGAAATTTTGATATATCACGCGCTCGCCAATAACACGCGACTGACTGCAAATCGAAGATACTCTCATGTCGCTCTGGTATCTGTTTAAGATTGGTGTTTGGATTGGTGTCTCCTGTTTGGGTAAACATATTTTTGTATATTTTCTTTCCATGCAACTGATAAGTTTTGCGCATACGAGTATGAATATTTAACCTGATTTCATAATAAAAAAAATAAAATTCAGAATACATTTCATTACAGTTACTCTTTTCAAATACAAAAAGTATCAACTTAATATAAGTCTCTTTCCAGTATAAGTTTTTACCTCTTTTGCTAACATTATATTATACCAACTATTTGAATTAAATTTTCTAAGACAATACATGTTCAAATTCTTGATAGTTTATGCTATTTTATGTTAATTATTTTACAAGTAGTATAAACCTGTCAATAATCAATAGAAATTCATATTTTTTATAAAATAAATTTGTGTTATAATTCGCAAAATTATTTACTTTGTTTGACGTGATAACTGCTGATTTTTTCATGATATATTATGACAGAAATCTTGTTTATTTTATGTTGCCATTATTTCTGTGAGTACCTTCGACAGCTGTAGTTCCCGAGTTTCCAATTGATAATATGGTTAGATATGAAACTTTTGATTGACCGCGCTGATGCTCTGGCGTCGTAGCTGGTCCGATGTTGTTGTTCTTCTTCTGGGTAGATTTTCGACCGATCAAAATGCGAACTGATTATTGAGATTCCTTTACCGTACGGTGTATTGGATGCAATTGCGTCTTGTCGTTTTGCGCGCTCTTCAATCTCCGAAAAGGGCGGTAATATTCATACACATATATGATTAAAGCGACAAGAAATCCCAGGTGTGCCATCAAAGGGACAAAGGCGCGTAAACATCCATAACGCTTTGTTGGATGCTGCAATGCGATACGACCGAATTAATGGACAATATGTATAATTTAGTAAATGAAAGTTTCTAAAGCTCTTTAGTATTCTCGTACGGAACGGAGCGCATTAAACTGATCTGAGTGTGAAATGTGGTTCCACATTTTATGACAATTCTGACACTTTTACAGTTTTTACAAGAGTAGAGCATGTCGACCATTTTATGATTAATACTGGATATACTAATCAAAACCTGTTCCAGGATCATTAAACTATACCCGTGCGGCAGTCGACCGACGCTTCTTCCATTTTATT
Source organism: Eubasilissa regina (assembly GCA_022840565.1). Classification (NCBI taxonomy): domain Eukaryota; kingdom Metazoa; phylum Arthropoda; class Insecta; order Trichoptera; family Phryganeidae; genus Eubasilissa; species Eubasilissa regina. The sequence goes on along the minus strand of JAINEB010000025.1, from coordinate 1,937,729 downwards.
AGTATTATTTTGTATTTAATTGCTGTCAGTAAATGCGACCGGCATCTATCTCTAGACCAGCTTTATTACGTCCTGTATGACATATTTATGATCGCCATTCCAAACAGGCGATGGTCCTGTTCGAGGATAATTGATTCCTTAACATAGATATTGCCGTTTTATGGCTGATCAATCAAAGTGAAAAGTATTATTTTACTGCAGCATGTCATCTTGCAACATACTGGACAGTGTTTGGATTATATTCTTCAGCGTATCAACATTCTGTGAGAATATTTGATCTCTGAATTTGATATGATTTGAACATTGTAAATGACTCCAGCTGACTAATTTCTGGTTCAGCTTTAACAGTGTTGTATCGAGTAGTCCAAACATCGCATACAATACTGATTGATTGTAATAATCACCAGGAGTAAGGCTGCAGGTTGATTTTGTCAAACGTCATCTAAAGGTACACGCAATAAAAATTACCTTTGGACGAATCCAGATATTTATCAAAAATACATTTTGAGAAAATAATTTGTGTATCACCTGCATAACTTGTACGAAATTTATTTAAGTTATTTACGTTATATTGTCTGGTAAAAAATATCCTACGCTACTAAATAATCATATTCAGCGCTATCTATTTTTGAAAACACCATTTAAGTCTTAATTGTAGCATATTTGATAACTTTTAACAAGCCCGTTTTAAAGTTATCCATCAATTTTCTTCTTGTCTAGATCCTGTTATGTGAGGGTATCTTGCACGTATTTCATTTTCATTCGCACTTCTACTGCAAATTCAGCCAACTGCAACCTCTCTGTTTTCACTTTCCTCATATTATAGCACCAACCAAGTTTACAGTGCTCATCGCGCAACAAATTATTTTATATCGAACCATAAATGTTAATATGTGAAACATAAAATTGATTATTTAATTAAATGTACATGAAATATAACAAAGAAAATTACAGTTGATAAATAATTACCAATAACACCACAATTAAGAAATAAGTACCAATAACGCCACAATTATATAAATAATTGTGGTGTTATTGGTACTTATTTCTTTGTACAGATTCACTCAATGCAAACATCTCTAGATCAGAATATCTCAATGCAGAATGGTGTATATATTGCCATAATGGATCTATGTTTGTAATAAATTCGCGCCCATGGATCTGATCTCTTCAATAATCTAATTCTAATCTCAATGATGCTTAAAATAATATTTTTTTATAAAATATATGTACATATATCCTCATTTAGAAGTTTTTTTAGCTAAAATTTATCATTTATCAATACATATGCTGTCACGGAGTTTCTACCGATGCAGTAAGGAGGTGAAGAAAAATAAAAGAAATAAAAAATAAAAAAAACTGTTTAAATATTTCATCACCATCATGTATACCCTTGAGCTCTGGTCAAAATACAAGCAAATAACGTACAACCATCTCCGAATTCATTACAAATCACACAGAATACTATTCGGGTTGGCACGTTATTGTGGTGCATCTACAATAACTAGAATGATTGCTGAAGGTAGTGTGCATGGATGGATTCGTTCCGCTTCTGAAACATCGAGTTGCTGGCATAAAACTGCGGCTGAAGCTCAGTACCAACTCTCTAGTGCAAGCGACGCTCTCATATTTTGTTTATATATATATATATATATATATATATATATATATATATATATGTGCGTGTGAACTTTTTTATCTTTTTTTGCTTTTCTTTTTATAACATAAATATTATTTTATTATTTAAATGTATTCTATTATATATATTATCTTTATGGCAAATCGGGTCTTCATAAAGAAACCGATCACGCTGGAATCAAGGTATTATTATTATAACTTAACGCTTAGTCATAGATGTACTAAACATCACAATCGGTAAAGAAAGTATTAGTAATCGTGAATATGAATAATTTTAAATTAAATAATATTTTAAAATAAAGAAAGTAGTTATCTAATGTATCATCCCATCTACGAAAATATAAATTTGTTTACAAATAATCCAAAAATACATTAATAATATTATTCGCTACGTATGTACATACTGATACACTGGTCAAAAAGTAAATATTTTTTCAATTATACAAAACATAATCACTTTTTATAAAACCACGAATTTTATTAAACGCCAACCGATTTTACGTAGTTCAAGGTTCCTTAGGACGTATTTAAAACAAACAATATATACAAAAAGAGTGTACTTATATATACATAAAGAGGAAGACAGAATACATATATATGTATGGAAAACAGGGAGACAAATTAAGACAAAAGACAAATCATCAAGGGGAAAAATATAACGAAAATACATAAAAAAAAATTTTTTTTCGCTCTTTTAGGAAATAAATAATATCAGAACTTTATAAATTCAAGGATGCTGTTTCTGAAGCTGACTACATAATTTAACCATTTTGAATACCGATATTGAGGTGGAGGAAAATGGGTTAATTTTTTTTTTAAATGTTGTTTCCTGCTCGGCCGTCCCATTCACTTAGGAAACATAAAAATGAAGTATTTTTCTTTAAAGATCTGTAACTATTGCTATAACTTTCAGATCAGCATAAAATTGTAAATTACAGTAATACGTAAAGTAAAATAAAAACGAAAAATAAAAGATAAATACAATAAGTAGGTACATGATAAAAGTTAAAAAATCATTAAATCCATAGTGAAAATAATAAACACAGGAGGTAAAAAAAGGAGGAAACAAAAATTATACAAAGTTTATAAAAGTATAGAAACTACATTTAAAAATTTATTTCTTATATACACCCATTACATATTAATTAAATGTACATAAGAAAAATTCGACAATTAATTAACATTTTTTGTAGATTGTGTTGGTCCCTCGGATCTGCCAGTCATAAAAAAACATGCGAGAATTCCTCTGTATTTCGGTAATGCAATGTTTCATACATCAGCACCATCAGTATACTCGTCACCCAAGTTTTTAAATTTGTATAATTGAGAATTAAGCTAAGCAATCGTCCCAGTATTGTTACAATAATAAGGTAAAATGATTCTAGTATTTATGGCAGATATGTACATAAAAGTTTATTAGCTGCAATAAATCAAGGCTATCAATTTCATAATGCAAAATTTTAAATATATATCATTTCATTACGATCGTTGTATAGCGATAATTTTATCGATAAAGAGCCGGCGCTGTGCGGCAATTTAAGTTATTTTTTAAAATGTGATATATTGTAGCAAAAATCTAAATCATCATCCATTGAGAATAAATTTTAAATTTCAACTCCCTTTTTCTGATTTGTTTACATCTTTTTCAATATGTGTAATTGTGCTCAATTTTGATGTATTTGTGGTGTAGCGATTAATTGACTTTGGACAATTATAAATTTTATTAAAATTGCATTCCATCCATGGCCATCGATATAGATATGACCTGTGGAATCATATTGAAAAATTCTTTGTATATTCATATTTTCATTTCCAGTCCCAACAATGAATTCAAATAAATGCTTTTTCCCAAACTCGTTTCAATCATTCGCTTATAGATATAACAATTGCTAAGTCTATGCTCATATGTTGGGCCAGGATTCATCTCGGGCCATTTGCATTCCAGTTCTGCAGCGAATAAATTTTCTTTATTTCACACTCGCGTTCAAAAATATGCGGAAAATTTCCTCCACCTTCAAAAAGCTCGAAGAAAACGGTACACATTTCAAAGCCACCGCGTAAAAAAATAGCTTTAAGTCTCGTACTTATTTTTTTGCAGAAACTGCGAAAATGTACATTTTAAAAATATTCGTGTACTACATAACATTTTGGATTTCGTGTGGATCGGGTTTTAGAGAAGAAATGATGTAGAGTTAGAGGGTTGGCAATAATGATTTTCCAATAGCCCTCCCCCATTGGAGGAAATATTCAAAGGAATTCGCATTTCTTTCCACCGGCAATAAATGTTTGCAATACCTACCCCTATGATAAATATAAAAGGCTCGCACGTGAGTGGGAAGCTTTCCAATAATATTTGACAGATATGAGAAAGTATTGATGTGTGAGATGAAGGCGTGATTCATTCTCCAGATCTTGAAATCAATGATAGACAGCGTCTACGGTGACGATGCCTATACGGAATAATATTTGTTAATACAACTGTACGTTTTTTTTCCAATATTAGGTACATACTTTTTTTTTCTGGCTGTACCCAGTATGCACGAAATATCATGTTTTATTTAAAGTTACAATATCCTAGACTTGGTAATAAATGTCTCGATTATGCCTAGATGAAAGTTAAGTCATATCTACACACACAGATTGATTTTTTTTCGATAAATGAGATTAGTTTTGGTATTTTCAAAATAAACGACGCAACGGTAGAAAACAGCCATTTGCTGAAAATAATTGGGAATAACAAAACGTTTACTTCTCACATTTTAAATACTAATCAGTTTTACTCCAGTGCATATAGTTTAGAAGGGGTCTCGATAATCATATCAAAAATATATGTGTATCAAGGTAACTATAACCAACAAAATAAAAGTTTTCATTTACCCTTCATCGTAAAAATGTGTCACGTAGTGATAAATTATTGCTTTCGATATATGGCTACTAAATGTATCGGTGAAACTGAGATAACAAAATGAAATAACAAAATTAAAATAAAATTTCTGCATAATAAACGATGCGTCAAAAGAATATGTAAAATATTTTATATCTATCGCTTTCATGAACATAATGTATTTAGAGACAAAGCTATTTGAGTGAATATTGGATTTAAAAAAAATATAGTCTTAATTAATTTCATTTGTATTTAATAATAATATTTTGAATTCTATTGTGGTGCGGATTATAATAATTAATATATCTTGAATGTAATATATTGATCTTATTTCACGAATATTTACTTTAAATAAAATTATTTATAGTACATACCTATATTATAGTACCTATAACTCTATACAAGGTAGCGTGGCCGAGCGGTCTAAGGCGCTGGTTTAAGGCACCAGTCTCTTCGGAGGCGTGGGTTCGAATCCCACCGCTGCCAAGATTTTTTGCTGTTGGTAATAATAATTTTAAATGTTTACTTATTAAAAATATCTTTGAAAGTAGCAAGTTGGCCAAATACGCAGAAGACGGACAGTAAACGATAAAAAAATATTTTTTAATATTCATTAAAATCTTTTTTGATTTATATTTAATTTGACCATACAATTTTCAAACAATAGTGTTGACTTGCATTTCCCGTGAATAGCGAGAAGCCGAAATGTGTGTTTTCTGGAAGAACTATACTACCTCAATGGTGGTATAGTTCCCAACCGTTTGCCTAAGGCCTATCCTCCAAGATTTTGCACATCTTGCGAGAAGGAAAGATTTGGAGAAATTTATTGTGGCGGGCTATGTCGAAAGACAAAGAGAAAGAAGTAACCTCCCACCCCTTTCAAGCATTAATTATGTCTATAATTAATAGATTAATACAAATATATAATTTTAGACGAAATTAACATATCACCTAGATCACTAAAACTAAGATTAACTTTGTGGAAAGACATGGCTATTAATATTTAAAAATAAACTAAACTAGATTAGGTTAGTGTACCTTCACCAAGACGATGTTAATATCAAAACCGGTTGACGTTAAAAAGCTACAGTGGTTTACATTAACTTTTTTTAAAAATTAATAGTAGAATAATGAATAAAGAAAAATATTAATATTTATGTTGGAAGATACGAAAGTTGTACTTAAGATAATAAGTAGAGTTCAATATTCTTGAGAGGATTTTATAAATATTATATTTGTTATTTACGATATTTAAGACGTAGGAGGGGTCAATGTATTGTAATATTAGTTATAAATATCTGAAAAGTATTACGATCAGATATATACATAATGTCATCTGAAAAAATGGCTCAGAAATTGTTTTCTTAACCTTACGTCAGCAAATAAACGATACTACGCTCTTCCTACTTCCTCCTGTTTCAAATATCTGGAATAAAATGAACATAATATAACTTTTACATAGCAAGAATAAATGCGTCAGTTGTGTGAAACTGTTTTACAAATGGTGCGGATGCGACGTTCCTTAAGACAGTAAAAGTAATATAAGTTTGGGATGAGTCTGGCTGCTGCGACAAAGTGATGGCTCGATTTCACTTTATCGGTCAATAACAGAATATTTGATCTGACTCGGAAAATATGTGTCTATAATACTGATACGGGTATCATCAATAATCAAATTTAACTATTTAGATATACATGTACCAGCACTGTAATATTTTACTTCAAAATGGTTATTCTCATCTATTCCCTACTCTCGACCCTCCTAGTAGAGGTTTTCTTATCCTAACGAGGCCGAGATAAGTCATTTTTTCGTTTCACTTACCCACTTCTTAACGTACCTACATATAATTAAAAAAGTGTATTAAAGTTTAAAAAATGTATGTAACAAATATACTTTTGTAACAATTATAGCAATACGTATCTATAACGATTTCTTATTCTTAATAAACTTGAAATGAAACTAATAAGTTACAATTTCTTTTGTAATTCAAATATAATGGGAAAAACTGTTCTCTTCTGAAAGTAAATAAGTCAAGTAGAAAACAAACTAATGGATTTTAACTATAAATAATTTTAAAATAAGAAATAGTTTATAGATTTTCTAACTGAATATTACTAACCTTCGTATCTACTTTGATCTGAAATTTGGATGCTCATTTTATTAATACAAATTAAATGTATTATAGAAAGATATCCAAAAAAAAATCAATTTATTGAAAAAATATTTTGGTTACCATCGGGATTTGAACCAGGAACTTTTCCAGGAACGAACCAGGAATATTTTATTATACGCAGTCAGATACTAGTTTTTTTATTAAAATAGTTTTGATAAATAAAATTTTTGAAAAGATAACAATTATATGTTTAGGTTTAGTTTTAAAAAAATATATATCTGAAAAATAGTTGATTTTAATATAAAAGTCTTATGGTAAATACAAAATGAATAGTGTGGAGACCTATCGACATTACAATCTGCACGCATCCTACATATACTTGGGTGCAAAAAAGGGCTCTCATTAACTTCAAAAACACATTTGGTACCGATCTCCAATAGACAATAATATAATTCGCCGGCCCTAGCGCTTCACTTTTCACTATAAGTACTTATTTATGTTGTTTTATACGAAGAATTTAAGAATTTTCTATCAAACAAAACAAATTTATTATAAATCCCTCTTTCATCCAGGGTAGGCAGAAATAATAATGCGGCACATTTATCTGTCCTGATACAACCTGTAATATATATTTTTCTCAGATTGGCTATTTTAATGGTTTATCAGATTTTAAACTTGAAGCTTTTTAAAAGTAACAAAGACGGGGTTGACGGAAGTCAAGTACCTAATTTCAACATAAATTTTAGTATATATCTGTCCCACTCTGACCAACTAATTACTTAGGGATTTCGCCGACGGGGGGACAGATTGCCTTTCAACACCAAACTGTCAAGATCTGTGTTCTTTTTTTAACGTCGAAAAGCAGCGTCATGCGTAAAGCTACGATCACGAAGCGGCAGTGTTCTCATTAGCTCCAGAAGTGTAGTGATATCTCGGTTCTTTATTAATGGAGATGCAAGTCAACTGGAGGTGAAAAAGACGTCCAATCCAGGACTTTAGAGCGAAGTAAGCCAAATCTATCTGACATTATTTCCTTCCTGAATCCAATTCGGATTGCATAAACTAATCATTATTTTAATCGATACAGTCCACGGGTTCTTATCTCACCAATAGGACAGTAAACCCAAAAAAATTAGAGACGATTATAAAATTTAACCGTTAGTAATGTACATATTGAGACAAAGGACGAAATTTGTGAAATATCACAGACTGGATAGTAGATCTGAGCCGTAAAATATATTAAGAAATAGGAAATCTATGGAAAAAAGGATTTCGTCGATAGAAATTTGTGCAAAACAGGAAAAAAAATGGAAACTTTCTGCAGTTTCTGAGAAAAAAAATTCTACCTAAAAATCTTATAACACCGTCTTTATATGAAATGACTTATCAAATACCTCGTTCCAAGGAAATATTTTAATGAATCAAATTACGTGAATTTATTATTTCATTAATTCTCAATCTCAGTCCCGCTTTGTGGTCCGACCAACAATTCTTTCGGCCAAAGTCAACAAAATTTTGTGGAAATGAGCAAAATGTTATAATTTTTAGGTAATACTTATTCCAGTTTCGTGAATGTCGGCATTTTTTTCCAATGAAGTCATAAAAACTCAGCGAGTGGAGAATTCCACACGTAATTAAAATGTTAATTAGTTCGGGGAGTTGAGTGATAATACAATAATAAAATATAACAAAGCTTTGCTTTCTAAATCGGGCAAAAGTAAAACAGAATTAAGATATGCAAATTAAATTAATCATTTTGGCAGTTGCATGTTCGTAAGAGAGACGAAGGTCGGAAGAAAATCACCATATTAAAATTAAATTCGTTTTAAAAAAAACAAACGATGGAGCTATAATAATATTCTAAATGAAGAAATTAATTTTATTAAAACAACCAAATTATAATACTGCGAAAATATTTATTTTGTGTAATTTATATCTAGTTCGTATTTAGAGTACCTAAGTAAAATACATAAATGTTTTATAACTATTACATTAAATAATCAACCGAATTTTTTTAAAAATGAAATAGAATTATGTAGAAATATTTATTCGATTTTCATCATTTAATATCCAAGTTGTCTTCACACGACTCATATTCTCACGAAAGGTTTAAAATATACCTACTTATATATCGAATTTTACCCAAAACACTTAATTCGTGATGAAATAACAGGTTAATAAGGTGTTATTATTTTTAACGCAATTTATGCAAATACAATATACGCGAATATAAGTGAATTATTTTTCTGCTTTGTTTTAGTGTTGTTAGACAATAGTGTTGGGATACCTGAACGTCGTGACGTCCTGGGCATGGTTTACAAGATGACCGCGACTAGAGTTATTTGAACTGCATTTAAGTAGTAAATTTGCGACCGGGATTAACATAGCATTGTAAAATTGTGTAAAAGGGTAGAAAGTGTCCAAGGCATTGTTAATTGTTAACCATCTGTATAATAAATAGAATAATATTAGCATATTTTTAAGCTAAAACAAGGAATATTTACAATTAAAGTTTAAAATCATTTCGGTGTAATTAAATCGCAAAATTGAAGTTGTTCTGTATTTTCTAAGACCTTTAATTTAAATATGATAATTATAAATATAATATACTATAAACGGTGGCCATCTCGTTAACGAAAAAGAGTCACGTCACAAGATGGCGACAGCACCAAAGCAGATGTATGCTGAGATAGCCTCGTTTGACATTAAACGCGTCAATTAGATTATCGATCCCGATAAGGGTGTTCCCTAAATAAGGCATTCGACCCTCGTTAGCGCTCCGTTTGAATTATTTTGAGCGAAAATAAATATACTAACATTTGTGTTTTTAAAAGCCGTAAAAACGGGAGACACCTCATTTATCCGTTCAGTCAATTACGGGCGGGTTGTGTTCCGCTCATTCATTCATTACTTTTTTGTAAAGATATCTCACCTTGTACACGACTAATGTTTTTAAAGGTAAATTGCGTCAGGTGTCCGGTGTTCTCGGTAATCTGGCTTTTTTCCGACTCATTTAGAGTTTTGTACACCTCCCTTAAAACGTAATGTAACGTAGATACTAAATAAGTCATGATTCAATTCCATAAACTTATATATCAAAAAATAAAATCGTTTTATTCAAATTCTACACGATTTGATGTTACTGAGCCACTTAAATAAAAAATTACCTTATAATTTCATTTATTATATACTTGTGAAAGTAATTTAATGAGTAAATTAATAACATTATCTACGATGTTTGCCGTTTTCATTAAAATATTTTTTATCGCCAGATGTAAATAGGTTTCAAATTTGTTTTTGTAATGTCAAAATAATTTATTTTAATTCACGGTACAGTCATATAAATACATTTTTATAGAATATTTAAAATTTGAACTATTAAAATGATTCTCCATAACTTCATTTGTTACCTTATAAGAAATTAACACAATTTAAAAAATATTTGTGTATTGTTTAATACAATATTTTTTTAATATTGTTGATGTCTGTAGCGTTAACTTTGTGGATAGAAATAATTAAAAATTGTATGTATTTTTAATTTTGTTTAAACCACTGTGAGTTATTTTTACGTTAATGTATACTATTATGTACATGATTTTTCTTAAGTACAAAAACTCTTTGAAGTTTTAGAATCACCTAATAATAATCCAATCTTTTAGTTATACCAAAGTTTTGTATATTTGAATTTTTATTATCTTTTTTTAATTATAATATTCTACCACTAATTTCATAAATTAGTTTTTTTAATACCATAATTTCATCACTCTATTACACAGATAGAAATTAAATTAAAAAGTTGTTGATGTTTGTAGCGTTAACTTTATGGTTAGACATAATTTAAAAATGTTTTTATATTTAACATTGTTTAAGCCACTGAGTTGTTTTTACGTCAATCGGCTTCGATACTAGTAAGTTATACGCTGGTCCTGACGAAGATAGGTTAGTATCGAAACTGATAGGTAAGGTTTATGAATTATTTTACATGAAAAAATGAATAACCGTTTGAGTTAAATATTATAAAAATATTAACTAGTGTTATTCTTGAAAAGAATATATGTGTACATGTATGTATGTACAATGTAAACACAATATTAACATTAATATTGTTATTTGTTAATTTACAAATTATATTTAAAACGTCTTCAGAAGTACATTGATCTTATACTGAAATTTATAAAGTAACATTATCAAGGATATATTATAAATTATGGCCGATAAATAAAACGAACTAACTTAATTTAACCAAACCGTAACACAGTCAGGCAGCCGTAAAACACGTGACGCACGACATCCGGACATTGTTTTTCATTTACCCGAATATCTAATAGAAAATTATGTAACGCGATCGAACCAAAATAAATAAAAAACCCATTTATTTTACAGCCTATATATATAGCCTTTGAAGAATAGTTCTATTGATTCGATGACATGAGATAGGTGTTGGCGAAGAGCAGTTATGGAAGAAGCTTAATCCCGCCCTGAGATTACCTACCATGTTTATATTACTGACCCTCAAAGAACACAAAAATTGTCATACTTATATGATAGCATATTCTTTAATAATACATTGCTAATGAGACATTAATTTGCAGTCACACGGTATGCGGTGTTCGGAATAGAAATCTTTTAAACTGTTCAATTAGTTTCACTTTAATACGTGTACAATTCTCATATCTTCATTTTAGTTATCAATCTGTCTGGTGCGAAAATATTATTATATTATTTTTTTGTACATTATGATTGACACTATTCGGTATTTTCAGAGAGAAACTTGACCTCCAACACGACTGTCAGGTCACCAGCCCCGCCCGTTAGACGTGTGTGAAATGATCCATCACGTTTGAAGGTCGTACAATGTTTTTTTTGGTTTACATTTTGCATACGAATTGTGCCAAATGACTTTCTAATTGATGGAGGTACGTGAGCTTTTCCCGGTCCAAATGAGATTTATTTATCAAAAATGATTGTGGTATGGGTCAATGGAAGAAATGTCATTAGGCGTACTATATCATTTTGCAAATTTCTATGCCCCACTTGTGAAAAACAATATTTATGTTAATTCATAAGTCTTGCATTAATCCGAACAGCTTTGTACTTTACTTTAGTCGGTCCTTTTACCATTTTAATTTTAATTTCGTTTTAATTTTAATTGCGCGGTCGAAGTGGCTATTGAATTTGATTCGACGGCATACGATATTTATGAATATTACTTACCTTGAAAACCACGAGTGGCAAATAATATTTGACGTTGCTGGTAAAATAAATACAAAATTACAAATCAACATGCATATTCTGTCATCTTCTTGCGTTAAAATAATTTGTTTTGTAAATTTTTTTCAAACGAAGTCTAGATGATTTTCTTTAGATTATTCAAGTGAGACTTTGTACAGTTTCTCTAGTTAAAATATCAACTAATATTCATTTAGCGCTGCGGGCCATTTAGGTCAAGGCCGAATGCACAAACACTCTCTAGGCATCCTTGATTCGGGTAAAATCTCTCCAGTCCGAAACCTGCATCTAGTGATCGATTGAGTGCCTACATTCTAAGATTATCTATACTTTTGGATAGTCTTAGAATTATCGCTTCTCCATATGTCTCATTCATCTTCCAGCTTTCATAATTTTGAGTTATTTGAAGATATTGTACAGGTCTGAGTTGATGCGAATATGCCATCGGTTATTGACCGTCAATTAAGCTTTTCCAAAATTATCTAACTCTCGTTAATGGTTAAAGATTTAACAAGAGAAGCGCATCTAGTATCCGTTCATAGTTAACTGAGACAAGTGAAAGCCTATTACATTATGTTAATGGAACGCTTTTTGTTCATTTTTTTATCAGCATTCAGCACTTCTAAGTCGATCTAAATCATCGTTTCGAGCGAGGAAATCACATTTTAACAATATATTTAAAAAAGTCAAGGTACAAACGTTGCCTAGCTATCGGGTAATGTGACGTACGTCCTGAATTTTCTCCTGAATAAATAGTAAATATGAACCCACGCAAGGCATTCGTCTTGATTTGGGTAGTATTCATGTGTGTAAATCTCTCGATGTATAGTTTGACTATGAGGGAAATATTACATGCACGTACATACTGAAATCTTGTTCTTTTTGAAAATTACCGAATATTTCAGTACCCGATCAAATTACTTGCTTTAATTACAAAGCTACGATTAATGTGAACCAAAGTAAAACATTTGATCAATCGTATCATCATCATCACCGCCAGGCTGTGTCTGTCCTCTGCAAAGAATACGTCTCCCCTATCTTTCTCTACCCCATTTGAGGGCTGTTTTTCTCATTCACTGTCTCAGAAATATTTCTCGCCGTCTCTGCGGCAATCGTCCATTAGGTCCGGTTTGATATTGAAGGGCAAAATTTGAGAAGACGTTTGCTCTGCTTCTCCTCACCCACTCTCGCAATGTGCCCTCAATCATGATTGAAATGCAATTATTGTTAATTATGTATTGTTGTATCCAAAATCGATCAGAAGCAGGGTAGCGACGTATAAATGTCTAGGGTTGCTCATTAATATAATACGAGTCAAAAATTATTCACGGTGTAACTATGGTACCACTTTTATTGTATAATGTTTTAATTACTTTTGACTATTCGAAATGAGATGCAATAAATTGAAAAAATAATACACTTCACTATAAAGTCATTTTCGAGATACTTACGCACACATAAGAAAGAAAATCATAAGCTCGTGATTTGTAAATAAATAAACCCACGCTCTTTGCAAAAGTTGGTCAATACTAAAACTATAACAATAAATTTTACTATTCATTTTTGAATACGTCTTCTTATAAACATTTCTTTCACATAGTATAAATTGAGTAAACACAATGCACACATAGTAATGACAGGACACCGTATGCCAGGTGACTGGTATGACAAGTGCCGTAGATATTTTTTTTAAATTGAAAAGGAATTAAAATGATCAGCAATTATTTATTTTTATATTTAGGTTTAATCTAGTTTAGTCTTCGTAGTTTGAAGACCTCTTGTCTATGGAAATATTTCAATCTCAAATAATCTTCTTAAAAATTATTTTGTATACTACTTACAATACAGATTAAGCTTTATTATATTATGGTGATTTAGAATAATTTGTCTCTCTTTCAATAATAAAAACATATCTGACTTTGATAGACAACCATTTCACAAGAAATAATTTGATCATAATATCATTTAAATAAGTTGTATTAAACGTGTCAAGATTACAAATTAATAAAACAAAAAATCTTATATTGTTCTCCGGGAATTTCTATAAGCATGGGTGGGTACGCCTTGCGACGTAAAGTATTACAGTAATATGAATGTTGTGTTATTATATCATCGTAACATAGGTATTTAGTTTTTATGTTACATAATTACATAGCAATTGTAACATGATCAAAAAGTAGATACATGTACCATTAAATTTAATGATGGTACGATATACAAAAATGTTATTTGTCAAAGACTTGTTTATAGTTTATAGATTAAGGATAAATAAAAATAAATCCACTATTTTGTTGGTAAATGTATTTATCACAATCGAATAAAATTCTAAAATTCGTGGAATCAGAAGTAACGTGACGTAGGGTATAAAAGGATTTTATCTGTCAGAATTTGAAAATAACGAAATGAGCCGTAACTAGATCTCATTGGGAGGTAGACTACAATACTTTATTTATTTTAAATCCATTTATATTAGTTCCGTTAGTATGTTGACTGAATAACAAATTAATAATTAAAATATCTAGATATCTAAAGCAGCTTATGTATGAAGAATATTATGTTATTGAGAGAACGGATAGTCGACGGACACCAGGACAGTAGCTCTGAGTTATGGTGCTGGCGACGCATGCTCTGAATATCGTGAACAGCCGATTATACAGAAATTAATAATGAAGCATCATCTGTCCTCGACTATAAGGCTCCGAATCTTTAAATATTTCCACCACGTCACTAGACACGAGGACATTGTGAAAAAATTGGTGGTCCAGAGGAGGGCAATAGAAACAAGATCCCGTGAAAGGTCATCAACACGATGGACTGACCAGGCTTCAATGCAGAGTCTACTCCCGGACTGTACAAGAAATGCCACGAAATGCCACGCCAACCGCAGTTTCACGATTACAACTGTTCTCAGTGAGAGCAAAACGAAGAATCGAAATACTGATTGTGTTGTTGGTCTAAGTAGTTAAAAAACTCGCCTAGTGGTTCAAGTTCGGGGGTTCAAACCTCATTCCAGGAGACAGCTCAAGTGTTAAGCTTAGTTTGAAAATATAAAGAATATTGATGTGACACGTATTCCGTGTATGCAACTCTATATAAAAAAGATTTTATGTACAGGTATATCTTAACATGTGTGTCTATATTGTGTTATCAAAAATATGTAACGACTAATAAATTGATTAGATCTTAAAAAACAGGCTTATCAGACGAAATCTACTATAGTGTGTAATATGACTATCAACCTAATTTCTTAAATATTCCACCGCACACCGATACTAAACTAGGATAATTAATTGTAATCACATTTTTTCCATTAAGTGATTATGTCTCGTACACCGGATCCAGGAATAGGGCAGTAAGCTCCCGCAGGAAGATTGAAGTTTTTCTCGGCGTGATGAATCACTTATGTGCGGCTGTGAACCTTTTAACATAATCCAGGAAGCCCGCGATGCTCGTCCGAGAGGATTAGACTAAGGTTGACGGACAGCCGACACCAGCCATACTTTGGTACATTTTTTTTACACGGTATTATCCCAAAGTTGCTCCTTAACTTTTTTTGCTTTCTGTTTCTTCGCGTTCGCTTGATTTCTGTATTTACATCAAGATTCATCAGAGATAATCATGCTTCTCGGAATTAGGGCTTTCCTATTATACTAAGCGTCTACATAGTTTAATTTAAAAATAGATAAATAGGTATTAAAAAAAAATTAAAACAATAAGTATAAATTTAGCAATATATATTCTATAAATTTTGAAAACGATAAATAATTGAAGAAAAGGGTTGACTTAAAATACACTTTAAGTCTTTGATGTAATACATTATGAATATAGTTAAAACTAATGAAATTTGGGCATTTTTAAGATATACCATTATAATTATTCAATATCTCAAAATGGAATTGGTTTTTACTATTTTGAAATTAAAAAACAAAAATATTTTGTACTGAACTCTCTCCTTTATATTACATTAGCGTAGTTGTGTATTTTATAAAAAATTGTATTAAAATTTTACAACGTTTGATTGCGATATGTGGTACCAAATATAGAAATGGGTAACAAAGTCTTATATCCGTATTAAAAGTTTTTCTAATTTCCTTTTAAAGTAGCAGTAAAATTATTTTTCCTTGGAATTTTTTACCCTTCAAATTCATGTATTGATATTAAACAGGTTTGACAGAAAGTATTTGACTCTATACTATAGTACTGCAGTACTATATTAGAGAGTACAGGCATGTGTAAATATTGTAAAGTACTCAGAAGAAACGGAAAAAAGGAATATAAATATTCAAATAATTATGGTAACAGAATTTCATCAAATTTTAATATACTAACTGATTCATTTTTAGTTACATGAGCTATTAACCAAATGGTTGTTCATTTTCAAACTACTACTATAAGACAGTTTCCTTCCGATTTCTCACAACATTTTAATTGTGCAACCGTTTAGATGGACTATTTTCTTGATGTCATCTGGCAATCACGCTCAGGATTTGCCGATATTTCCTCGGAAAGTTTATTGCCTCCATTCCGGGATGGTTCTTCCCCGTTGGATCCCACCAATTAATGTAATAATTATTTTGTAGTTATATTCAACCCAGATTCACTACCTGATTATTTTTTAATATATATATATATATATAGTAGTATAGAAAACCTTTCTAGCCTAGAAGAAAAATATGCATTTTCTTACGATTAGAATTTAATTCATATATATTTTTTTAAATTTATTTTTACATTTATTTTATTATATAATATACATAACTTAAAATACTTAATTACAAGATAATTACAAAATTACCCAACTCAATAGAGAAATCAGTTCTCGTGTTTGAATTGGGGAGTATTCACAATCATTTTAGTTTTAAATCATGTAAAGTTATGCATAGAAGTAAGATATAAATTATAGAATTAAATTACTAAATATATTTACTTACCATCACGCCGTTTCCCAGCGAGGGTAGGCAGAGAGGATAGAGCGAGACTCTTCTGTCCTGACACACAATTTTCGCCTCATCCACATTCATATATCTTCTCACACAAGCTCGCCGATTGTTGAGGCTTTTAACAGAACCATCCTCCATTATCTGGTTTACCTGGTCGTGCCAAGTCTTCCGCGGACGTCCTTTATTTCTGGTGCCATCAACACTTGCGTCATATATATTTCTTACCATTCTCTCCTTATTTATCCATTTCATATGACCAAACCACCTAAGTGATCCTTTCTTAATCTTACTCACTATAGTAAAATCTGCTTTACATTCTTTCCTTATTTATTCTTTCTTTACTCTGTCATAAATAGATTTGCCACATATACGCCTAAGTGATCCCATTTACACTGCAAGCAGTCTACTTTTGTTCCTCTTCTGCCAGCTCCAGGCCTTACTTCCATACATCAGTGTCGGTACCAGGACTTCATTGTGCACCGCTAGTCTTGCCTAGTGTTGATAAATTCCCGTTAGATATAATTCCATTTAAAGCACCGTTCACTTTATTTCCTGCAGTCAGCCTCCTTTCGATATCATTTTCAACCTTTCCGTTTCTATCAAATATGCTTCCCAAATACACAAACTCATCTACTTGTACCAAACATTCAGTACCTACAAATATTTAGCGGTGTCATACTTTCTTTTTTCTCGAATATCATCACTTTCGATTTATAATCGATAAGATCGCTTTCCTTGCGTGCATCGTACATTCAACTCACTTAACTCTGCAGTTTTTGTTCATTATTCGCCACTGCATCATTGGCGTACAATAAACAGCTTACAATCAAATCTCCATTTTTGCTCCTACATTCATACATTCCAGTTCTTTCACACAGCTATCCATATACAATCATAAATATAATCAACAGTTATGCCAAATTCGTTTAATGAGATTAGAATTTGTAATTGCTGCCGGAGTTTACAAATAATAGTTTGATTTGTGATTTGAAGGCTTTATAATTTTTTCTGTTTTGATTTTAAATGGGAGGGCATTCAAAATTGTTATACGTTATGTATAGATATATTTATTTAAACTAGTTTATAAGCGTAATCATACTTGTATTGTACAAGAATTTATGGTTTTATATTATTAACTTTTCCTGGAACATTATTTATTACTTCCGTTTCGCCAGTCAGCTTCTGTTATTGAAAATACTTTTTAATTAAAAACTGTTATACTCATAGTGTCAGCGGGCCGGAGTATTCAAATATTGATTGCGTGGAACAACTTTATCCAGTGCGGCGTAACCTCTGAACCTATATTAAAGATTTTAGAGGTGGAACTTCTTTGCAGGGACCTACATTAAATTCTCGCATGACTCGTTCAGACTAAAATGTGTCGCGGAAGGCAATGCATATTGTAAATTTGCATCTGATTATTTCCACTCTTGTATAATGCGCTTATCCCGGACGGTAGAGACAGGAATGTGATCCATGTTATTGTTACCAATACTGAATCTCGAACTCTTGTCAACAAATTTTGGAAAAAAAAAAACCGTGAGTAAACCGACTGCAGACGCCAGAATTATCAATTCATTTTTATTAAAAATAAATATTACGTTATAGCACAATCGGTAGTGTACTTCCCCGGATTGGAAATAGAGATCCAGGTTCGAATCCCGGTGACGCAAAAACAATATTTTTCGACAAAATTGATTTTATATGTATATATTTATAATTAATACATTAATTTAGAATTTAAAAACCTTTAATAATATTTTTTTTTTCGATAAAATGATTTCTTCAATAATTCTAATTGTTTAATTTAATTTGAATGTAGGTATATATATTTAGATAATCTTTTTATTCCTTCATTAATTTAACGTTGACCGGTTTCGATACTGCTGAATCTCCATCAGAACGGATGTACACTGATTCGTCCATCCGTCCTGACTAACATCAAAACTAATAATAATAATTCTGTAAGATTTTTCTATTACAGCTGCAAGTATATGCATAATGAATTGAGGATATCCGTGTGACTTTTGTTACTAATTGGAATTCAAAATAATAATATTTAGGTATTTAATTATATTTTAGTAATCTATTAAGATGCCGCTGGGAAATGTGTATTAACACAGTGGTAAAAAACATTGATTTAATTAGGATATCGAAAAATTGACATCATAAAGAATGTACACTGATACCTAATAAATATCTATCACTGGGTCTATTTCGTATTGTCGTCTTTAGATTAGCATCAACATTGTAGTGTTTGACGTCGCTCTCCTAAATTAGAAAATCTAAATAGGGAAGGATGTACAAATTTGAGAATTGTAATTACAGTCTGCCTACTACTGAAATGTGTAACGTAGTACCTGTCGGTGCGGTCCTGATAGATGAAATGATGTATTATATTGATTCGGGATGGAATTTAGACTCTGGCGCGTGAGTTATATAAGTTTATTTCCTGTATAATGTAGGTACTTTCCAAAAGAATGTATTTCACGCATTTTTAGGTATCTGTTTAATTTTATATTTTTTAATGTTTATTATGATATGTATACACAGATGAGACTTTGTCTCGCGTCTTAGAGATTTTACGATAAATAGACAACGAATGACAGCTCGATCCGCACACAACTATGTAGTGGTCCTTTATGCGAGTCCCAAAACAAGTCTCATCCGTGTATATGCATCGTTACTGTACCCAAATTTTACCACGGGAACATAAAATAACAGTGTTATTGATTTTAGAGAAAATGTTTAATCTCAGAGAAAAAAAACATCAAAATTTAATTGCAGAGATTTAACATGTGTTTATTATTCATAGGTTGTTCATCATTTGCTCGGTCTAGACAAGGAACAACTTTGTACCTGTTCTCTTTTAGCCTGAAGCGAGTCGGTTTACTCATCCGTTTTTTATACTTAGCCCAACATTAATTAACTTTCCTCAGCACAGAGTGCCTAAAGACTAACGAAAAAATTAAAAATATCATTGATCAATGATGTTATAAATTTTAACACATACCGGTTCTTCGTGAAAATTGAAGAATTTAAAACATTATTACTTTTTTAAGTTACAATATACTCATTTTTACATTTACAACATTCTCATACGGTTTGATTAGGCTCAGTTAGGTTAACCGTACTTAGTTTAAATTAACTTATACCCAAAGAGTAACAGAAACAAATACACAATCGCTTATGTTAAATATGTTCATATTTTAATAGTTATAAAAGGCTCATAGAATCCAGAAACAAAATTATAAATTTAAAGAAGAAAGAAGCCAAGAACATCTAAGGTGAAAATGAATCATTTCTCTGAATCATGCATGTGTGTGATCGCTCTAATGTGGAACAGTTCCCTTTCAATATCTTCACATTTTCTTCATTACGATACCCGCAAATGGAAGCTTTTTATATGTATAAAATTGTATTTTTATATGTTAACTTTGTTTTATTATCCACTTATTGAGTTTAAATACATCTACCGGTTTCGAAAAATACCATTTTTTTCTTCAAAATTTTAATAAATAAACAATATATATATATATATATATATTGTGTATGGGTATTGTGTGTGTTTTTAGTTAGAATTGACATCCTGAAGAAGAAAATGGTATTTTTAGAAACTACTAGATGTATTTTTTATTTATTATCTTAGTTTTATTAACCACAATTGAGTTTAAAAAACATCTACCGGTTTCGGAAAACACTTTTCCTTCTTCAGGATGTCATAACTAACTAAAAATATAGTATTGTTTCTTCACCAGAATCTATTTTTAAATTTTTTAAAAAACAACAATTATTTAAAAAAATAAATTTAGTACCTAACTCAAATTACTGCTCAATACAAATTTAGTCGAATAATTTTTAGGAAAAAATTTTAGAATAGGACTCGTAGTTAAATTTAGTTGGCTGTTTAGAATTTCCTGATTACTTTTACATGCTTTATTTATCTCCAATGATTCCAAATTATTTAATTTGTGACCTACACCGTTTATATGCAAAATTGACAATCCCAATTTTTTATCAAAACCATGACTATTTTCTATCAAATGATTAGCAAATTCTGAAAACCCACTATTGTTCAAACATCTCAAATGCTCCTTTACTCTTATATTAAAATTTCTACCCGTTTTACCAACATAAAATGCAGCACAATCCTTGCAACTAAGTTTATAGACGCCAAAATTGTTAAATTTATCATCTTTGTCTTTAGAATTTATGAGTAAATTTCCTATACTATTTATTATTTGTGTAAAATGCTGGTCTAATGTCTCGTGGTAGGTGTTTAGATATTTGTTTCGAAAAGTTATTTATGTATAAAATCCTACGCTAATTATCATTATGTTTTATCTGTGATTTATATAAAAACTGATTATTATATTCTTTTAATTTATTTTTTAAAATAGTGTCTATCAAACATGTATTATACCCATTATTAACTGCTATTTTTTTAATTGTATTCAATTCAATATTGAAATTGGATGTTGACATAGGAATATTGACTAAACGATGTATCATGGAGTGGAACCCTGAATGTTTATGTGATAATGGATGATTAGATTCATTGTGTATGATAGTATCTGTAAAAGTTGGTTTTCTAAAAATTTTGAACTCAATTTTATTATTATTTTTAATCAATGTTAGATCCAAAAAATTTAGGGTAGAATTATTTTCCATTTCTAATGTAAATTGTATTTTATTATTAATATAATAATCAGTTTTTATATAAATCACAGATAAAACATAATGATAATAATGATAATTGGCGTAGGATTTTATACATAAATAACTTTTCGAAATAAATATCTAAACACCTACCACGAGACATTAGACCAGCATTTTACACAAATAATACTATAGGAAATTTACTCATAAATTCTAAAGACAAAGATGATAAATTTAACAATTCTGGCGTCTATAAACTTAGTTGCAAGGATTGTGCTGCATTTTATGTTGATAAAACGGGTAGAAATTTTAATATAAGAGTAAAGGAGCATTTGAGATGTTTGAACAATAGTGGGTTTTCAGAATTTTCTAATCATTTGATAGAAAATAGTCATGGTTTTGATAAAAAATTGGGATTGTCAATTTTGCATATAAACGGTGTAGGTCACAAATTAAATCATTTGGAATCGTTGGAGATAAATAAAGCATGTAAAAGTAATCAGGAAATTCTAAACAGCCAACTAAATTTAACTACGAGTCCTATTCTAAAATTTTTTCCTAAAAATTATTCGATTAAATTTGTATTGAGCAGTAATTTGAGTTAGGTACTAAATTTATTTTTTTAAATAATTGTTGTTTTTTAAAAAATTTAAAAATAGATTCTGGTGAAGAAACAATACTATATTTTTAGTTAGTTATGACATCCTGAAGAAGGAAAAGTGTTTTCCGAAACCGGTAGATGTTTTTTAAACTCAATTGTGGTTAATAAAACTAAGATAATAAATAAAAAATATGAATCTTAACCACCAAGTTAATATTGCTATTTTAAAAGTACTACTAGATGTATTTAAACTCAATAAGTGGTCAATAAAACAAAGTTAACAAACAAAATTGAATTTTAACAAAGTACAAAATTGTATTTTTTAAATAATTCAATGTATGTTCCATAAAACAGAGCACCAGTTCAATGACTTGATTCTCTAAATAACGATCATTAAGTGATATTGATTAAATTAATAATAGCTTCCTTAATAGTAAATATACAAAAAAGTTATTATTATTTATCTTCTTATTCTTACAAATTCATGTATTTATTCAATTACCACAAATTTTATATTTACTTACAATTATTAAGGAAAACACATTGTTATTGTGAAGTTGTAATTATTCAAAACAGACGGTCTGTTATATTATAAATACTAATTAAATGTATTCATTAGAAAGATATACATATAAAATCAATTTCATTGAAAAGTATTGTTGTAGCGCCACCGGGATTCAAACCTGAATCTCTTTCGGACTACTAAAAGGTATTTGAGATTCCGTAAAAATAAAGTAGATGGCTGTATAGACAGACAGATGTCTTCATTTGAAAAGTGTAACATATGGGTTCAAAAATTTGTCTTCAAAAGTACTGTCTGCTGTAGTATAGATGGTTAATGCACTACACGGATTGAAAAGAGATTCAGATTCGAATCTCGTTATTAACAATAATATTTTTCTAAAAATTGATTTATATGCATATCTTTTTAATTAATACATTTAATTAGTATTTATTTACAATTATTTTATAACTATTACACGTTGTTAAATGCCGTTAATTGATACGATTAATTGCGAAACGTGTCCTGAGAACTGTATAATATCGTTATCAAAGGAGGAATAGATGGTTCGATTGAATGATTCGTTAATTTATGTTATGTAAGACAATACAAGTATACAGATATTGACATCTGGGTCCCCATAAATATTATTAACTAGTGCACTTTGTTTATAATTTTATATATTCAGAAATTGAATTATTATTTTCCTATTTCTCTTCATTGCACAATATCAGCAGTAAGGTAAAAAACCGTAAGGTAAATATTAGTGTATATAATATTTTTCACATTTCAAAGAATACGTTTTCTCCTTTCATCATCCGTGCACTTTCATTGAGATATCTGATGCTGTGGGGATAATACAAGAACAAAGGGAATATTCCCTCTCTCCGGTTATAATACGAATATATCTTCCACCACGAGGTGTATCTGCTCGCAGTTCCATCTTAATCCTTTGCTTACCTTAACCCCAGGTATTTTCCGCAGATAAGACAAACCATAATGAATCTTTTCAAGATTGTGATACGACTTATTTTTGATAGAGTTAATATTTATATATAAAAAGTGTTCATTCTACATGATAGATATTAAAGGATATTAAATTATATTATTAATAATAATAATTTGTTTTGTAGTTTTCAGATTATTATTTTGATTATTTATTTTATATGGCTAGTAAGTTTACGCAATAAACTAGCTAATTATTAGTCTAAAACAATACATGTATTATTTATATGCATATTATTAGGTTGATACATATGATGGCAGCCTTTTGTTAAAATTTAAAATATGTCATATTTGTAATACATAGTATATTATAAAATAAGTAAAATACAAAAACTAAGATTTGCAAAATCAACTTTGCGGTTAAAATCCTTTTTTTAGATTGTTAACTTTGTTTTATTAACCACTTGATGAATTAAATACATCATTTTATTTTTCAGGATGTCATCAACTAAACAAAAACATATGTTATATTGTTTCTTTAACAAAATCTATTTTTAAAATTTTTTAAAAAACAATAATTGTTTTCAAATAAATTTAGTACATAACTTAATTTTTTTCCTTAAAATTATTCTAATAATTTTGTATCATCAAGTAACTATTTAATTTAAGCTTTTGTGTATGCGGATGGGTATTATGGTGCTAAAAAATTACGTCAAAATCAATGAATGAATACTACTATTCAAAAATAATAGTAGTATTTAAGTTAAACTCAAACAAAAGAATGTGTCGGTAATGTTCGATTTAATAAAACTTTCAATAAACTGAAAAATTTAAGACATATTCCATAAAACTATGGTATAAAAATGTCAATAAAATGGCAAATCCGTTACCAAAATAGTATTTTCACCATTTTTTTTTTTTTTTTTTTTATGTATTGTCAAAGATGTATTTCCCCTCTCTCCTTTTTCCCTTTCCTTCCTTTACTTAGTTTAATTCTAAAATACAGTATTCTAAAAACATCAGTATCAGTAATGGACGAGTACACTGTATTTAGCTCTTTCTAGTGGTCTTCTATCGGCTCAAAGGCACGTGAAATTTGGAAGGTGGCGCTTGTGTGTCGCGTTACTGCCTAAATTTTACATCTTATTTATAGTACGTTTTTTAATCATTTTACAAGTATATCTGATTGGGTATTTGTTTTCCTGAATTGGTTGAGCTAGGTGTGCGGAATTACTAGGGGTGAACTACTTCTTTTTTTTATGCAAAATTATTTTATGTTTTCAACATTAAATCATACATGGAAGCCGCACAGTTTTAGCTACAAAAAGGTGATAACTTTGAAAAATTTACTATGTTGGCGTTGTGTAACTGGATAACGCATTTTCTCGGATAGGAAAAGATTTTGGTTCGAATCCTGGTAGCAACAAAAATATTTTTTTAGAAAAATTGATTTTTGTGTATATCTGTAATTGATACATTTAATTTGTATTAAATATCACAGAACTATGTTTAGAAAAAAAAAATACAACTTCACAATAATAATAATGTGTTTTCCTTAAAACATTAGTTTTATGTAGAACATAAAAAGATTTTCCTAAATATTTTAGATATTCGCAAATATTTCCAAATATTATAGTATATGTATGAAAATAATGGAACGCGCTTCTTGTGAAAACATAAGCGAGATTTTACACAAATTTTGCTTCTCCATCAGAGAAAATTTGTGGTATTAAAATGGTTTAAATATTGAAACTCGCCAAAGGATTGGGTGTTTATCATCCGAAGAGTGAGGAAGTTACTCCCCTAGATATAAATCTGTCAGAGTAGAGACAGCCCGGGGCAGTCGGAATTTTATTAAAAGTTTTCCCTTTGAGATGGACTCTCTTTGATACTGTGTAAGTACCACAACTACCTATCTGCGGTGCGGGTCCTGCCGAAGCCATCGCAGTCTCCGAATAATAATTATAATGAATGAGTTATTTCATCCATTTTGTGTTGTTTATGACAATGGAGCTTATTAATTAAGAACACCAAAGATGGAATCTTCAAAGATAAAATTCTCGTTTATATTCATGATGCTCTGCAGTTAACTTTTTCAACACCATCAATAATAATAGACATCTGATATACCTCGTTACAAATTGTCTCCAAGAGTCTCATGTGTATTTAATGAAAAGCACACTCGTGCTAAAAATATTGGCCGATTCTTATCGAGAAATTTTAATCTGTTCTTCGTTATATCTGAGAGTCTACAATTATAATTCTTATCAAATCTAAGATTTACTAATTATTGTGCTCCGGTTCATTTATTTCTTCCATTTTTAATCATCACAAGATCGATACAAGATCGATTCCCCTGTGTGAGTCACAGTTGCCAGCAAGTCAATTCTGTATTATAATTATACCCTGACGCACTATGCCAACTATTGTTGCAATTATTCAAAAGTTATTTTTATAAATTAGGAGAACACATTCTTATTGTGAAGTTGTAATTATTCAGAACAGACGGACTGTGATATTTTAAATATTAATTAAATATATTAATTAGAAAAATATACATATAAAATCAATTGTATCGAAAAATATTGTTGTTGCGCCACCGGGATTCGAATTTGGATCTCTTTCTTAATCGGAGAAGGTGCATTATCTAACCATGCTACAGCGACAATATTTTTAGCGACAAATTTTCGAACCTGCATGTTTCCTTTTTGATATTAATACATTTAATCGTTCCATTATTTGAAAGAGCCATCTACCTTATTTTTACAAAATCTCAAATACCTTTGAGTAACCTGATAGCAGACGCCAGAATTATCAATCCATTTTTATTAAATTTTGAACACATTGATAAAACTTTATTATTAGGAGAACAAATTCTTATTGTGAAGTTATAATTATTCAGAACATAGGTCTGTGATATTTTAAATATAAATTAAATTGATTTTATATGTATATCTTTCTAATTAATATATTTAATTCATATTTTTATAAATATTGAAAATAAAGCAACATTCAAATCTTCTTCACTCGGCGGAGACTGAGTGCCATTTTTTGGGTGGAGTATCTATTGGTCATCTACCCGCTGATCTCTTGTGTGCCACGATGTGCACCATCTATACCTTTGCCATACTTTTGTTTCTAACCAATCTCACAATATCCTTTGTCATACGTGTTACTTACAGTAATGATAAGTATTCTATTTATGAGGGTTTTTCTTAAGATAGAGTGAAAAATTCTCATTTCTGACGTTCTAAATGCAGATTTGGTTCTGCTCAGTATTTAATTCTGTACACCACGATATATTTAAAATAAATTACTTAAAAAGATGTAAAACGTAATAATAAGAGGTTTCGATAATATTAATATTTCCGAACTAAAACTGCTTAAAATTTTAAAACTTCAGTCGAGAGGGTACTTTTTACTTTGCTTGATAAAAATTAAGACGCATTTTCAAATTGCAAATCGGTACTGAACTTTTCCGATCTCCCGATATCGGATATCGCAAAGCTCGCGATATTTTTGAGCACTCGTTCCTCCCGAAGAACTTTGCGAAGAAGTCGTGACGCCGCATGTTTAAAGCGAAGAAGATATCGGAAGCTGCGCGCGCAATGCCCGGCCGGCTGATTCCGAGCGACTTTGCGAAACTTTTCCAAATTTAATTTTAACTTATTAAAGGTTAGTGGGAATTCGCGATCGGTCGGGAAAAATGACTGAAAAATATCGGAAGGGGTGTAATTGAAATAACCCCAGAGTCAAAGGTGAGATGAAAGTTTAAAAGTTGTGTTTCGCTCCGGGGGTGAAAATTGTACGGATTTTTTCTAAGAAAAATGCAGTTCGTGGATGCAGTTTTATAAAGGCTACTTTAATATTCATTAGCAGATTTTTATTGCGCCATATTATAGTTTTATTTTATTTAGATACGTACATGACGGATCTTTTTCTTTCGTACTATGATGGATATTTCTGTAGTAATGTATAATTATGATGACGACGCAGATAAAATATATTAATGTAATTCGATAAGTAGATATATTATTAACATCGAACAAATTGTCAACAAACTTAAAATCCAAAAATCGTCAATGCCATATTTTCCGAAAACGCTATATAAAGTAATTGTTAAATAAACCTTTATAAGGAATTATAATACACGTTACGCATTCAGTCCATTACTTCGTTAAAATAAAAAAAACATTTTAGTAATCTAGCATACAAAATTGTTTTTCTTAAATCGACATTTGGAATGGGAAGGGGAATATTACGAGATACATGTATATGGTGAATATTTTTTCATTATAAGATTTTGTTCGGCAGAGATTTGTCAGTTCGCATTTGGTAATCATAGAGAGTAATTGATTACAATCTATTACGGAGCATTTAACGCCTTCCCAATTTGTCGAAGTCATTAAAACATTTTATCTGAATAATAATGGCAATACCGTAACCAATGGTGATCGCTATCGTCACATGTTGGAAAACTTCTTGGTGGCCGAATTGTGTCGATTGGATCTGCAACACATGCGGTTTCATTAGGATGGTGCCACCTCACACACAGCTCGAGCTTCGCTTGAAATTTTATGAGAATTTTTCTCGGCTGCATAATATCAAAAAGTGGTGATATCGACTGACCTCCTCGATCATCTGATTTGAAGGCTCACATTTATTTTCTGGAGAGGTACTTAAGCCAATAAAAATTTCAATGCTACAGGACAATATTTGAAATAAAATTGCTGAAATAGCAACCGAAGTGTGCGAGAATGTTTTAAAAAATGTGCCACTGCCAGAGGCGGCCACTTGGCTGATGTTATATTTCATACATATTTGTGATAAGCTACGAACAAAAACTAAATCAAATAATTGTGTTTCATTTCTTAGTTATTTAAAAATAACATCGGCCTGGAGCATAATATTCACCGTATTGTTATATTTAACATAGTTTTGTTAATAAAAACAACGTCACTGTTGGTTTTGTACACAGTAGCTTGATTTTTAAGAACCGCTTTAATACAGCATAGTATTGTGTGATCGCTATATTGGCATATATTTGTTGGTTCCACCAGGCTCGATATATACTCTGTGAACTTGACCGATATTTTTTCACACAGAGATTCACTTTTATTGTATTCTAATGCCACGGTATGTCAATTGAATGTCAAATTTAAAGGTTTAATTCTCTAAAAAATAAAAAAATGTTATTTTACAGCGCAGAATTGAAAACCGTCTGAATTATGTTCATCTTTAATAGGGAAGCTATTTCATAAAATATAATAAATCTCAAATAAAACTAATACATTGGGTTTTAATATTAATGTTTATTTTACATAGGTACTATACTTAAACGGAATTCAAAGATAATTAAATATTATTCTGAAAAAGATTTAAAATTTGTACCTACTATCTGACGTTGACTGAAATAATCTACCAAACAACACAGCAACTCAATATCCATAAAGTAACATGAAACTCTAAACTTATACACAGGGACATTCAATTACACAAAACCCATAAAAGCCATCAACTTTGCACAACACAACACCATCTCAAAGCTACTACATAAATCTAGTTAGAACAAGAACCGAGAGATCGCGACTCTTTTTAAATTATCCAGCGACAGCGACCGCAACAAACAAGACAATTGAACATTATTAGTTTTAAAAAATAAGTGAATCATACTAAGAAACAGACGTAAAAGTCATAAATAACTGTAGTATTTTTACATTTCTAAATATCAATGTGTAAATATGTAATAATAAATGTTATTTTCATAAGCCTCCCGGATCTCCTATATTTTTCAAGAATTAAATAAATCCTATAATTGTCACTAATGACTCGAGTTAGACTAAAATATGTACAAGATATTATATAACAACATTTAGAATTATTATCAAAGGAATAATTTATTTCATATGTTTATTTAGATACCTTATATTAACGTAATTATGTATTACAAGTAAAATGAGAAACGCAGAACGTATTTATCTAAACACAGAACGTATCTTTACTGCGGCAGATTGTTCAATATAAGATGTACCGCAGCGCCATCTTACATTGAAAGAATAAATGATATCACAGTCCAATTTTGGAGATGGACGTTGGGCGAAGTTGAAATTCTACTAACAATTTTTACAAATATTCGCTAAAATTTTTAATTAATCATTATAAGTTCACAATGAAAGAATTATTTTAGCAGGCGATTTGAATGGTTGGGTGGGGACTCGGAGGGATAGTTTCGAGTCAGCCATTGGAGTGTACGGTGACAAAAAGATGAATGGGAATGGAA
This sequence comes from Eubasilissa regina, assembly GCA_022840565.1. Taxonomy (NCBI): domain Eukaryota; kingdom Metazoa; phylum Arthropoda; class Insecta; order Trichoptera; family Phryganeidae; genus Eubasilissa; species Eubasilissa regina. The sequence continues at coordinate 1,907,937 of JAINEB010000025.1, read as the reverse complement.
AAAGTCTATTTGAGGTATGCTTGGAATGGAACCTTTTTATCTCAAACACATTTTTTGATCACAAAGAAATCCACCAGTACACATGGGAGAGAGGAAATGAAAGGTCGAGGATTGATTTTGTGGTGGTTGATTCTAGACTGAGATCCGCTACTGTTGATACTCGAGTGTTTCGGGGCGCCGAGATGGAAACTGACCATTTCCTTGTTGTTTCAAGAATAATTTTATTCCAAGGATAGCGGTCCATGAAAAAAACAGTATCGGCACCATCTAGAGTCAAAATTGAGAACCTGCAAAGGGATGATGTCAGAGAAAAATTTGAAAGGAAAGTGTATGAAAAACTGAGTGAACAAGGAGCGAGTGATCTGAATATAGACAATGCATGGGAATACATTAAGGTTACTTTATGCGAATCAGCGAAAGAAACCTGTGGGATAGCTATCCAAGGAAGGAAGAAAGGTGATGCATGGTGGGACGATGGCATAAAGGAACTTGTGAAAGAAAAGAAGAATGCGTGGCGCTATCTGTTGACAGTAAATGGGGATGAATATACGAGAGCAAAAGTCCTGTACAATATCTGTAAGGAAAAAGTTAAATCTGGTGTGAAAGAAAGGAAAGAGCGGCTGAAAAGAAAAGAAGCGGTGAAAATGACTGAGAATTTTCAGGATAATATAAAATTCTTCTGGAAGGCGGTCAAAAAATCTCGATGTGGTGCTGAAACCAGTAGTATGAAAACTATTAAGTCAGTAAATGGAGAGATCTTAACGAATGAGGATGAAATAAAAGATAGATGGATGAAATATTTCCAGGAAACGTATGAAAGTGTAGAGAATGCAAATGACGAAGCACCTGAGTGGCTCTCTGGGGTAAGTACGAATGAGGAAAACGATATAAATGCAATAAGTATGGAAGAAATAAAGTGTGCAATAAAACATATGAAGAATGGTAAGGCTGTGGGGTATGATAACGTTGCTGCAGAGTATATCAAGGCTGGTGGACCATTAGTTATCTTGTGGCTTCATACGCTCTTCAATCAATGTTTGGAAGAGAACCACACCCCGTTAGATTGGAGGAGGGCTGTTATCATGCCTCTTTACAAAGGCAAAGGGTCGAAAATGGAATGTGGTAACTATAGGGCTATTAGTCTACTGAGCTCTGTAGGTAAACTGTATGGAAGAATTTTAATAGAAAGAGCAAGAATGGTGACGAAAGAAAAGGTATGGGACGTGCAAGGGGCATTTGTGGGTGGAAGAGGATGCATGGATCAGATCTTTTCTCTACGAGTGATGACGGAAAAGTTTTTGGCGAAAAACCTAAAACTTTTTTGAGCCTTCGTAGATCTACAGAAAGCTTATGATAGAGTTATTAGAGAAAAGTTATGGAAAGTACTCTCCGATTACGGGGTGAATAGTAAACTTATACGCACAATCGCATCCCTATACGAAGGAAGTTCTGCGTGTGTAAGAATCAATGGAGCACTCACACCATGGTTTGACATTACAAAAGGTGTCAAGCAGAGTTGTGTAATGTCTCCATGGCTGTTCAACTTGTATATGGATAAATGTGTGAAAGAACTAAAATGTATGAATGTAGGAGCAAAAATGGGCGATTTGATTGTATGCTGTTTATTGTACGCCGATGATGCAGTACTAATGGCGAATATGAACAAGAACTACAGAATCTGGTGAGTAGAATGTACGATGTATGCAAGGAAAGCGACCTCATGATGAATGTTAACAAGTCTAAAGTGATGGTATTTGAGAAGGAGGAAAGCAAGACACCATGAAAAATACTTGTAGGTAATGAATGTTTGGAACAAGTAGATGAGTTTGTATATTTGGGAAGTATGTTTGATAGAAACGGAAAGGCTGAGAATGATATCGAAAGGAGGGTGACTGTAGGAAATAAAGTAAACGGTGCTTTGAATGGAATTATATCTAAAGGAATATGTCAACCGAGTCAAGACTAGCGGTGCACAATGGAATCCTGGTACCGACACTGATGTATGGAAGTGAGGCCTGGAGCTGGCAGAAAAGGAACGAAAGTAGACTGAATGCAGTGGAAATGAGATCACTTAGGCGTATTTGTGGCAAATCTATTTATGACAGAGTAAAGAATGAAGAAATAAGAAAAGAATGTAAAGCTGATGTTAGTATAGTGAGTAAGATTAAGAAAGGATCACTTAGGTGGTTTGGTCATATGGAAAGGATGAATGAGGAGAGAATGGTAAGAAAGATATATGACGCAAGTGTTGATGGAACCAGAAATAGAGGACGTCCGCGGAAGACTTGGCACGACCAGGTAAACCAGATAATGGAGGATGGTTCTGTTGAAGCCTCAACAATCGGCGAGCTTGTATGACAAGATGTATGAATGTGGATGAGGCGAGAATTGTATGTCAGGACAAAAGAGTGTGGCGCTCTATCCTCTCTGCCTACCCCCACGGGGAAACGGCGTGATGGTAAGTAAGTATGTAAGTAAGTAAGTTCACATATTACAAGTTAAGTTTTTTTAATTCATTTGGCAGATTAAATGTTATAAATAAAATATAAATCTCGTTTGTAGAGAGGAAGATCGTTTACACTGTACACAATTTTGATGTAAAACAATTTATAGTATAATATTCATGGAACGTTGTAAATCAAGAAGTCAATAATAAATATTCAAATAAATAAGTATTAAATACTAAATTAATGTATTAATTATAAATATATACATATAAAATCAATTTTGTCGAAAAATATTGTTTTTGCGTCACCGGGATACGAACCTGGATCTCTATTTCCAATCCGGGGAAGTGCACTACCTTTGTGCTATGACGCCAGTATTTTTCTTGACAAATTTTCGAACCTATATGTTACATTTTTCAAATTAATACACCTGTCGTTCCATTATTTGAAAGCCATCTACATTATTTTTACAGAATCTCAAATACCTTTTGAGTAAACCGACTGCAGACGCCAGAATTATCAATTCATTTTTATTAAATTTTGGACACATTGATACAACATATATTATTAAGGAAAACACATTCTCATTGTGAAGTTGTAATTATTCAGAACATAGGTCTGTGATATTTTAAATATTTATAATTAATACATTAATTTAGTATTTAAAATATCACAGACCTATGTTCTGAATAATTACAACTTCACAATGAGAATGTGTTTTCCTTAATAAAATAAGTATTATTAAGGAGAACACATTCTTATTGTAAAGTTGTAATTATTCAGAACAAACGGTCTGTGATACTTTAAATACTAATTCAATATATTCATTAGAAAGATAAACATATAAAATCAATTTTATCGATAAATATTGTTATTGCGCTATCGGGAATCGAACCTGGATCTCTTTCCAAACTGGGGATGGTGCATCATCCAACTGCGTTACAGCAACAGTACTTTTGATATATTAATTTGAAAAGTGTAACATATGGGTTCGAAAATTTGTTGTCAAAAGTACTATCGCTGTAGCAAAGTTGGATAATGCACCTTCACAGGTTTGGAGAGAGATACAGGTTTGAATCCCAGTAGCGCAACAATAATATTCTTCGATAAAACTGATTTTATATGTATATCTTTCTAATTAATACGTTTAATTAGTATTAATTAGCATTTGATTAGCTTGTTGGTGTAGTGGTCAAGATATTGAACTAGTGATTTAGTGGTCGTGGGTTCGCGCCTCGTTACAGGACACTTATTTTCATAGCACAAGGGTTTTGCTTAGTTTGAAAATAGTAAGAATATTGATGTGACATGTATTCCGTGTACGCATCTCTATTTAAAAAAAAAAGTATTTTTACATGCATATATCTGTTACATATAAATATATTGTGAAGAAAGCAACGTATGCATGAGTACGATGTGCAAAATATTTGCTAGACACCACTACTCCCAGTCTGGAACAGAAACACTGAAATGAACTTTCTTTAGAAAATTATATTTATATACATTGTGGTATTACAAAGTAACGTCACGCATTTATATAATTAATGTTGATCTGGTCATAATTATGAAATTATTTTTATAGTAAGCATAATTATTATAAAATTTGAATATATGCTTTTAAGGCGGCATGCGGCCGCAGGGAGCGCTTGCTCTGACACAACAGACATCAACTGGTGGCCCAGTGGAGTAGTTGGAAATTATTGCTCCCACTCCGCTGCGGCGTTGGGTTATTAAAGTTATTAAAAAATTTCCGATACTCTAAACAATTTTTTGGACACCTTGGATCTGAGAAACACCAAATCTTGGAAGATGAATTTCCTGCGGAAACTTTGCTATATTTGGTCCGCTATATTTGGATGCCTTCTGGCTGGCATTGGGATTTAATATTGCCAGGCCGATATTTTGAGGAAACCTACTGGATGTAAATGCCGCCATGGAATTGATGACTTCGCTGTATGGATTGAACCCGCTATGATGGATGACTATTTACTAGCTACCGTGATGGATGGAATACTGAGTTCTTATCACGGATCCCAGGACCTGATTGAGGCCTTGGATGAGATTAGAAGACCGTGGTGATGCCAGATAAGTTTGATTAACGCTCAGGAATTTTCTCCAACAAACTCGTGAATTTTTATATTTTATTGTAATATGAAATGTTATAGTTATTTTGATTTGTAATATGATTTTATTGTTGAGTTTTATTTAATATGAATTTCATCAAGATTGGTTAGTGGCAAGTTATATTAAATAAATAATTATTGTATTTAAAGTTAAAGTCCGCTTTCATCTTGAAAACTCTTTGCTTACCTATACATCACACTTCATATTTCAGATATCATAACGACACATTCCTCCGAAGATGACCAGCAGATGAAGTAAGAGGTGAGTAGATGATCTAAATCTTGAGATTAACTCAAGTAAATTTCATATTCTAATCTGTTTAGTCGGTGAGGAACGTCCAGCCTCATCTAGTAGGTGGATCGTCTGTAACAATATATGTATACATATATATTTATGCATTTCAGAGTATTTTTATAAAGACAATATTTTAAAGAAAAGTATTAGAGAGTTAGGTCAAGAATCCAAACTTTCGAAATTAATTATCTTAGGGGAATAACAGGAGTATCATTATTGGACAGAGTGAGAAGTACCGATATAAGGGAGATATCCCTTTGCATGGAGCTCGTATTAATATATAAATAAATATTTCAATAAAGGTGGCTTGGACTCATGAGAATGTCAAAGAAATGACTTCCAATATGTATTTTATATTCTTGGCAACTTCTTGGTTCTGACTAGACACAAGAAGATGAAAGGGCTTTGTCAAAATTTAGGCCTCCGACCATCCTAGGTTAAGAATATGAAAATAATGATGAGGATGAATAATTCGTAAAATGATTTTTATTCCGTACAGAAATGGAAAGGTTATTGAAATATATTTTACAACGGCATATAACTGTAAAGGTGCTAAACCGTGGCAGTAATAGTACGTGATTATATTGGTTGAATAGTTTGAATTAGGATTATATATTTTTACACTGCCTGCTGGGTATCGTATACAACTATGCTGAAATAAATATATTATATATTACTATAATAGGTTCATACTGTTATTTATAATTAAATTAAACGTACAATTAAAAAAATCTTTGAATACCCTTTTTTATTCCACGGAGTACTTAATTATACTTATGTTTCACTGTGTTTTATAGATAAAAAAAGAGAATACGATTTATACCAAAAACAGTTAATAATCATATCTTTATTTTAATTTTTATACAATCATAATAATTTTAAAAATGTCAAGGAAGTTAATACGAAGTTACGTGTAATTAAGGAAGTTAATACGTATTTCACAAACAAGAGGATCGTATAGTATATTTCATTAATGTGAAGATGAAAGATTAACGAGTCTACTCAAAGGAGGATAAAATTATATTTATCTAGTACACATCGTGGAGATATTTTCTCTAAAAATACTCGGGAATGACGTCAGAGGGCAATACACAGGCGGAACCAGACCCGCACCAATATCGCGCAAAGTAAAAAACGAGCCGGCTGCCGCTGTTAAGCGAATTGATTCATTCAGTGTAATCTCGTAGAAAAGGCGGAGGTTTTCGTTTGACCGAAAACCAAAAGCCAATGTGATATTTTATTCAAGTGAAATATAATTCGTGATGGGCGAACACACCACGGGGCGACCGAAGTCCGCATCGCCGCGGCTCGGGGTACAAACGTGATGCCCTAAGGATTATTAACATACGATATTTTAATGCTTACCATTATTGCGTTGTTCAATCTTTGCGCTTGTTACAAAATACATTTGTTTATTTTATCTTTTCAATAGTCTAGTGGCTATGAGGTTTTTTAAATTGAAGTGCGTGCACAGTATCATTGTTACATATGTATTCTTTATACATTTTTGAGTGCATGGCTAAGAAAAATGACTATTTGTATAATATTAATAGTGGTGTAAAAATAAAAATAAGCCACGATGTTAATTAATTATTAATTCAAATAAAATTCATTCTTGTTTTTTCTCAACTTATCCAGTTCGTCCTGGGTCGGCTTGTTTTATTTTATTGTTGCTTTTTTCTGTCACATCGGAGTTGAAGCTTTGAATTCTTGACTCATGATTGTCGACTGAAAATTTATCGAGTTCAGAACTATTTTCCTTGCTATGCTACATCTGACTTGCTCTTGGACTTCTAGGAAATCTTGTGTTTGAGTTTGCTTGAAATGCCATATTTAAGATCTTTTTTCTGGTACTATCGGAAACAATATGATAGGTATAACATCTCATATATTAGATTATAATAAATGAAAGCAATTAAAACATCAATCATCTCACTTTGCACTATCTCATTATTTGCACCAGAAAAAACTGATGCGAGTTGTAGGTGGATGCGGCTGTCCTTAAAGTCTTTTATAGACTAAAAATTGTCTGGTTTAGAATATAACAATTTAAACTGATCGACATAATCTGAATAGAACTGTGACAATAAAAATACTTGATAGATACTGACCGTCATCATTGAAATATAAAGAAAATAACATTTAGTAATAAGTAATGCATTAATTTTCTTTTTTAAATAATAAATCGATCATCTTAAAATAAACAAATTTATAAAATACATTTCAGTGCTTTTAGAACCTCTGCATTGTTAAAGATTTGATGCGTGCTCAGGGCTCATAGTAAGATACAGGTCAGCACCCAAATATTATCTACATATTGCCGTTCCCAATTCCACACCGTCTGTTATGTTATCTAGATATGAATATTACAAGAACTTCAGCAAGTTTGCTCTACGTGGTCAAGCCTCTAAATGTATTGAGTAAGGCGGGGTTAATTGGGCACCTTGAAGTAGGTAACACACAACTGTGCAATAAAATCAAATGCCTTGAATTACTCTCAGCACGTATTATTAATAGAATTGGCGTTAATTTTGTGGGTTCATCATAATTAATAATGAAAATATACCACCTAAGCCTTGTCTTCTATATTTATATGTAGTCAGTTTAATACTTCACCTGTATGAGAGTTACTGTTCTCTCGAAACTCGAGAAGTGCTAATAAACTCAAGTAGAGTAATAACATTGTTTCTTTTTTTTATCCATCCCTGTTTGTCATTCAAAACATACACCTCCACAAAAAAAATATGTTCCAGAAATAATACAACATAAGTAACTTTATTAACAGTATTGTCATAAACTTTACGTAAACTTAATTATGTAATTTAAAGAAAATCTTTAAGTAAATTACATTGAATAAGTATTGTTTTCAAACAAAACAAGGGAACATGTGCTACAAATACCTATATAAAATTCAAATATCGGTATATTTAAAATTATATTATGTAATTATGTGATAGTATTATGTATACATGTTAATATATTATGCACATAATATTGTACACATCGAATAGACTCATTAACTGGAATAAATAATTTAATGCTAATATGTATTACAAATTAATTTTTTATTTTTATAAAATTATAAAACATATTAAAATCACAAATATTTAGTTTTTTAAACCAAAAATTGTTGTTCGGACAGCATAAATATACGAGTATATATTAAATAATTATTTATTAACTTAATACATGTAATGTTTTACTATTTTTTTCATTTTACAAAAATTAAATTTAAAATTCGCAGTTTTTAAAAAAGAGGTAGTTGGATAAAACAAATACACAACAAAATAAAGCATCTAAACATAAAAGTGTTAAAATAGACATATTAAAAATACAAAATTAAAAACGAAACAAGTCAAATAGATTTCAAAATATAGTGAATAGTGAATATGAAGCATAAAATAATAAATAATTTATATATTGAAACGTCTTCTTTCATTACATTTTAAGGTAATTATTTCGTTATTTTAAATGTGTTTATTTTACTTTTGCCATATTTACTAATTTATAAACTAAAGTTTCTTAAAAGTTGTGAAATATATAACATAAAGCAATATAAATAGCCCCCTTTTTTAAGTACGAAACATTTGTGACAAACGTGAATAATTATTCATTAAAATTTTTTTATGTATTAACATTGTTTTATTTGCTTAAATAATACATTTTGTTTTAAATACTAATGTTACAGGATGTTACTTATAAAGATATCAATAGTTAAAAATTAATACTTTTTATTTCTCGTACGCGGTTATCCCCATCTTACCCAATAGGTACGAGTATAATCTGCCGAAGTCAGTACGCCAAGTTAGGTTAGATTTTTTTCTAACTAGACCCGTGGTTAGTTTATTTACTTAATGATTTGGATATGAAAACAAAGATATGTTACCTGTCAGGAGATGAATGTGCCCTCAGCGGATCGATTGTTACCTGAGCAGGGTGGGCTGTGTTTTATAAATATAAAACGAAAGTTTTAAATTAGCAGTAGGAAGTTTTAAGATTGGTTAAATGAATGTTTGATTTATGCCAGCTAATGTCCGATGCGCGGAAGTAAACATAATTACGTACAATAAATGAAAATGATGCGTGTTAAATATTGTCGAACGATACTTCCCAATGGATGGCGCGTAATGAAGAAACCTTAGCCAAGCAGCTTTTTGCAGCTTAAATCAACATTTCTCTAATTCGCCCGACAAAAATATAATTGTACATATCAATTGATGGAACTCCTCTTTGATGTTCTGTAAGATGTCACGTTTACATTGGTCATTATATACGAGAGTACACAGGTGATCGCTTAAATTATTTTTCCTTCTCGTAGTATACTTTATGTTGGAAAGCACCACCCGTTTCACTTCTGACAACTTACCTTCCTAATATTTAAACACAACGCTCATATTTGTCGGTAATAAGGAAAATAATTATGCATCCGAACCAACATGCTAGCCCGGAGCCCCGAAGTGTAGTTTTTCTGACCAGAATTATGGACAAATAAAATCGCACATAACGTATCCTACAGAGCTCGCAAAAAATTAAAAAACAATACAATACTTTTGGACTTCAGCAGTATTGCAGTGCTACAGAAATGTTCCTGCTGGTCAACGTGTCACTGGCTACCGGTTAAAGTAACAATGCCATTTTCACCGGTACATAGACTGATGTTTAAATTCAACTGATATATTGGGCCTTCTGGCCACAGAGGATAGAATCCCAGAGATACCGTCACCGGTCTAGTTTAGTCCAGATTCTGTAAGTGCACGCGTATAGCTTGGTACCTCGGATGAGTGGAAATGGTTTTAAAAACAAACACTGAAGTGACACATTACATTATTTATTACATGAAACATAACAAATCCCGACATTGTAAACACGATATTAGTCTTTGAAATCTTCTTTCTTCCGGTTCAACATTTTTCTTAGTGAGGACACACAATGCTACCAATTTAGCACGTGTTCATTTATATCCAGCTTGCCAAGGGGTGAAATTGCAATAAATGCCAGGCTGTCATGGAGCGTAGTAGCAGCCTCGGTCTAGGTCGCTTCGCTCCCGTACCAGAATTTGATCTCGACCCCCGAGAGGTTATCCATACGCCATCTCGTCACTGTGAAGTCCGTCGAGCACATTCGTCTACCGTCGCTCGCGTGTAACCTCTCCTCTCCTCTAAACCCGCAGACTGATCAGACCCATTTTCAATCTCTGAATCCACAGCGGGAACTCCAGCTTCCGTCTTCACCCCGCCGCCATTCTCCGCCGGAGAGCGTCCTCTCAAAAGTTACGTCTCGCTCAACTGCTCGCCTGAGTCGGATTCTCATCCTTGACTCGTCATTTTAGACAGCCAATCACCGCTCGTGTCATAGGTTGGTAAAACAGGCTAACCAGGTCTTGGCGCGTAGATTTAAACATCACAATATATACATAGATATTTATTTATTTGGCGAAATCGGTACTGTGGCACCATTATGCAAAAAAATCGAATAAAAAACAACTTAAAATGAGATAATACACAGAATTTTTTATTATACAAATCATTTATTTGCGAATATAACATGAAAACGCTACAAAAATCTTTTGCCGAAAATATATTAGGGGTGTCGGGACCAGTCGTCATATTGACTTGTCTTGTTTGCAGATAGATCTCACTTGTATCAGTCAAACAATATAGACATCTGTAGGAGATAAAAGCTTCTAGAAACGGATACGGGGATTCCCAGGACGGAGTGTGAGATGGATTTCATTTTTAGAAATTTGTAAAAAAATATCCCAAAAGTATTGACATTGTATTAGATGGAGTATGTTTGCAACTGTATCGAATATTCGAGATGGAGAAATTCGAAAAAAATATACGAGTCAAAGGGAATAGTTTATTTCTCACTACAAATCTGATTACATTTTGCCATTACTTTTTATTTCAGGCTCAATATTGAAAAAGATTTAAACTGAATATGTATTTCAACACATAAGGCGTTGAATTTATTTTTTTATATAAAGCATTTTATTCAACAAGTAACTCTGTTATCATTATCACCCTTATCTATTTACTACTGGATAAAGGCCTCCCGTTCTTTTCTGTCCATATCGATGGTTTCGTCAGTCCAGCGGGTTTTAGGGTGATCTGTCGCCCTCTCTATTGCTTTCGGATTCTCCTGGATAACTGCATTCATCCAAATATTCCCCGTTCTCTTACTGATGTTCCTTAAATACTAAAGTAGTGAAAAGTGGAGAGGCTAGGAACATAACCTATATCTTCGAATTGGTTGCCTTTTATAAACTTGTGATTTGATGAAACTTGGTTGATTTCAGTGAAATTTTATTATTTTATTATTTATAATTTCAAAAGTGATCTTCCGCTGTGTAAAATAACGTTAGCTATTTTTTTTAAGGAGAACACATTATTATTAAATTCTCCGGATAGGTAAAGATCCTGGTTCATATATCTTTCTAATTGATACATTTAATATTTTATATATTAAAAAGTTTTTAATCAATGCATGCTTCTTATACTTACCGATGGCTGTGAAATGTGGATTCTCTAAGATAGGGAGGTTCAAAAGTTTTTTATTGTTTAAATAGAGATGCGTACACCGAATATATGTCATAGCAATATTATTACTATTTTAAAACTAAGCTAAACGATTGTGCAATATGCAAATAAAATTATCTTGCTGGTTAACTGGAACAAAGTTCGAACCCTCGACCACTCAATAAATAAGTCAGAATCTTAACCACTAGACCAATAAGCTTCCGAAGCAGTAAAGCAAGCATGTTGGGCATTACATGAAGGAAAGTATCAAAAGGAAGAAAATAAACATATGGATGAAAGAGCAGACAGGAGTAGTTGATTTAATTATCAAGTGTATTGATCATCAAAAATTAACAATTATTGACAATGACTTGAAAATGATAAAATAAGTAATAACTTGGTTCCCAATGGGAACATCAAGAAATTACTCAAAATAATATGTTGTGTTTTATTTAAAACGATTATTGAATTAGTATTATTGGATGAGAGTAAGTTGGGTAGTCCGCTCTGAATCGCGTTATAAAAGTACGGAAATTTATTCCTAAAGTAATCTTCAAAGGATCGTGACAGACGAATTTATACCAACTTTGAATTTAGACAACTGTCAATTCTGAACATGCAGAAACAGTCACAAAATAAATTTTTCACTGCCTCTAAAGAGACACTAAATCTTAAAATTAATTTCGTACACCATAAAATACACTAAAAATTTAATTCAACATAAGATTAATTTAATCAGTGTACAAAAATTGTGATTACTTAAATTAAGTAATGAAGACTTTTATTTAAATATTAATATTTTATATTTTGTACGGTTTTAACGTGATCATGTTTACCTAAATAAGGATTAGTACAATGTAAATGTACAATGTACTAAAATGATGTAAAAAAACAATTAATTAGTACTAGATACACTTGTGTATTACATTACATTTATTTATAATATTCACCGCTAAATCATTGTGGTTCATAAATTTATATTTAACCAAATATTGTTTTTTTACATCATTTTACTACATTGTACATTTACATTGTACTAATCCTTATTTAGTAATTCACATAGTTAAATATAGAGTTTATTTAATAATTTTATTAGACACAACTTGTAGTAATTATGAAAATTATAAAAAGTTCGTTTAATTTTTATGAAAAATTAAAAATTATTATTCACATCAATGAGAGCGTCACGCAATGAGCAAAATGCCAGATAAATGTTGCTCATTCCAGTGATGGAGATGAAATTTTAATATAATTTATATCGAATTTCTGATTGATCGCTTCTGATGATCGACGAGTTTCGATTTTACTTCACGTCACATATAAAGGTACTTGAACTGTATGTTATTTATGTATGTACATTTTTCATTCTGGGACTACACATGCATTTATAAAGTTTTTTTAAATATTATAACAGGTAAGAAATAAATTCCATTTAAATGTTTTGAGTGCATTACAAAAGTAAATCTTCTGTAAATGTTATGTTTATCAAACATGATAAATATACTGATTATAAGAGACGTATCAGAATTCATGAAATGACTGGGACTTCCGCGCTATCATCTCTTCCTTTTTACTTCGCAATGGAGAAAGCTGAAGAGAAGTCACCTAGTCGGGGGAAGAGATCACGTCGAATGAAACCCACAAAGTATTGAGATATCCAGACGATCTGATAGTAAGAGGAAATGAATTATCTGGAAAATATATTTATTTCTTTAAAAAAACGGCTCAAAGATTCAATATCAACAACGAGAAAACTTGAGAATGTCGAAAAAGAGTAATCCGTCCGAAGATGTATCTTTAGAGTGCTCAACTTTCGAATACATTCCATTCCTCAATCATCTGGGAACCGATATATTTGACAAATATAAGATGTCCTTGGAACACACAAAATTAAAAAATGGGAAAGTGAGATTTTTTGACATAAAAAGGCTGTTTGGATCGAATCTGAAAAACTAATTTCCATATTTATAATGTGACTGTTAAGCCAATAGTGCTATATGCACTTGAAATATATGGGCGATCGAGGGTTTGTTCTCAATTCGGTAGACCATATTAATCATAGTTAGTCATATTTTTCATGGTGCAGATGTCTTCCGTGTACGCATTTATAATTTAAAGAAAAAATATCACGCATAGAAATGAACGAATATATAATAAATCGTTTGTAATACCTACTCACCGTGTTTTATGGTGTTATTTATATAAAGAGTATTACGCGGATGGATTTTTATATGTAAAAATTACTTAACATAGACAATCTGTTATACCAAGATAATAAATACTCACTGTCGGGGCCAATGGAGAACGTTTTACAATGTTAATATAGAAAATAACAACATCATTACAATCATTCATTCATAAGTACCTTAATATATTATTAATTAATAATGATATTCAATTCACTTTCAAAGGACCTTTGTAGATACCTACGGCTTTTGTATAGGCGTATTATGCTCAAATCGTATGAGTTCGAATCTCTGTGGCAATTGAGTCTCATTCGTTTTTTTTTCCATTAAGTGACATGTTTACTTTATTTGAATAACGTATTAGGCTAATAATATAATACAATTACAATCTTCAATTATTGTATTACTAATCCATGTGTATATACTGTATTCCTGGCAAAAAATGAAAAAAAAATTAATTCCTTGATTAGTTTTTGATAGTCTTGTTAAAGGCCACATTTCGTACGATATCAATATCAGTTACTACAAAAACATTTTCCTTCAGTGAGTACATATAAAAGTGAATATTAAAACCGAATAACATTGATGAGAATATAAAAATATTATTACGAAAGTATCAAACCCACTCACTGTCTGGAATGTAGCCAAAGTATGAAATGATATTTGGACTAATAGAATATTATTGTTATCATAACTTTCTCATTCGTACTGTTCACGAAATCATAATAATATCTTACCCAATTTAATACAGTACCATTTGTTTCGCCGGTTTTATTAGCTCTTCCAGCGTACGAAGGCTTCTGTTTAAATTTGCGATAAGGGCGTTTCAAAACTTTTAATACACATAAAACTTTCAGGAAATATTTATGCCGAAGTACCGATTCCGAAATGTTTATTATAACTTTCGGAAGTATATATTATTACAATAATCATTTGAATATTTACTTCATGAATATATTTTCCTGCATCTTTACAAGTTGTACAGTAACTACTCACATAATATACATAAATAGGCAGCATTATGTCACGTCGCTGTAGGGTTACACGATAGAGGAGAGAATCTCTTAATAATTTGAAATTATCCATATTTTCTAATTAATCGCAATTTTTGGGTAATGATAGGTTAAATAAAAGATAACACCGTAATTAAAGATTACCGGTGGACTTTTATCTCTATAATAATATTAAAAGTCGTGCGTATCATGAAAGTGGATTAAAATTTAGGAACTAAGAGATATAGAGTAATATTAAAAAATAAATCTGTTAAGGGAACTATAAAAAGGAACGATAAAAATATATATTTGTATACGCCTTATTAATAATTAAGTTAATTTGTATTAACAAGGTTTTTTAAAAATATGTTTTAGTCAGTAAATTAGTAAATTAATTCATCTGATGCATCAAAATCATTGTCAATCCATTGCTTGATGAAAGTCTCTCCATGATTCTGCCACTCTCTTCGGTCCTCCGCATCATATTACTCCCAAAAAGAGAATGAAAAAGTGGCATGTGCATTCAAGTGCAAATCAATATGGAATATGTCATTTTCATTGCTAAAAAGAGTAAATGGGAATGAGCGGGACAAATATCAAGAAGCACAGACAACAGATAGACAAAAAATTATCTCGGTACACGCTAACGGTACCCACGAAACAAAAAAAGACCTAGAGGGTGGTTAAAGTTTCGCCGGGCAGACTAAATTATTATAGCATTAAAAGTGATATAATTTAATGGATATATATCTATGTTTAATATCAGGCAATATTAATACAAATCGAACGGTATTCGAAACTGGAACCAAACAGAATGAGAATTGAATCTGAAAATTACTAATTATATAAAATTAAACAGAAAGGAGTCACACATCCTATCGAAGGTGGGTGGTTAGAACCGTCTAACTTTATCAACAGTTACAATGCTTGACGAAAGTTTATATCAGAAACTTTAACTGATTAGAGAATTGAGGATTTGAGGAAATTTTCGCTTTGTCTATTTATTCATATCACAATAAGTTTCAATTTATTCGTACATTTTTAAACACACGTATGTACATAAACTACGCGTGTTTTTTAAATATGTACATATTTTATTTCCCTAGTAAGGATGCTGCATAGAAATATATAAGATTGAGATGCATAGGAATGTAATGGGAGTAAATCTCAATATTTATAAGATGTCATGATCATCGTTAATACTGAATATAAGTGTTACATCAACATTCAGAAGTTTACTTGTATAAATATGAAATATATGTATACATACAAGCATTAAAACGTGATGGTCAGGTAAGTTGTCGGATGTGAGAATTATAAGTAAAAGATGAAGAAAGATAATAAAAAGAAAAAGATGCAGGAGAATTTTATCTATCACAATAAATTTTTAAGGACTGAAAAAGTACTTCATTTTACAGAGAAAAGCATAAAAATAGACGTGACAGAAGAAGAAGGATGTTGCGACGGAATTGTATCTATTAAAACATTTTTAAAAACAGAAAAGTGTTTGATCTTACGGAGAAAAGTATAAAAAACAAGTTTCACAGAAAATGTTAAATACGGATCGCAAACTGCCCCTTATGTTAAATTAGATTTTACCCAGGTACAGATTCACACAATAGACATACATTTCTGGGCTTTTATTGTAATAATATTATACACGAATATTACAATTACAATGGACAACTGGGGAGGAAAATATCAAATAAGATTGGTCGAACAGTGTAGTTTATTGGCGCTCAGATCCAAATAAACGCTGGCAATAATTTAGGAAATCACAGTTTTCAGTTATATGATTACATACATCGATCATTTAATATCTCACTTTCATATACGAAGTATTTTACTATTTATTTTACATATTTCACGAACTGCAGTAAATAAAATAAAGGAACGTCTACTACTCCCCATAATATGTAAATACATCGGAAATAGGATTAAGATATGTTATTTTTCATTTTTTTTTTCTGTAGAAACCTGGTCCGAACGAGATGGGGCGAGCGATAATTTGGTACATTGACTATAAGTACAACGAGAGCCGGCATTCGAGCCCCAACATATTACCAAACACTGTGCGATGTGTTCGGTGGTAGTAATGGGTGGTACAATGCTTACACTAACCGGCCCCGCGGGGGGCACAGGCAGTAGCGGCAAGTGGGCTTGATAACACTTTTATTAATTACATTTATATATCTAATATTTAATAAATAAAATACGTTTCTCAAATAAGAGCAATTGTTTGTACCAATGCACTAAATATAATAAATATGCAGCTAGATTAAAATTAAATTAAATTAGTACCTACTTATGTACTTACTTACATATCATTACTCCGTTTCTCCGCGGGGCTAGGCAGAGAGGATAGAGCGCCACAGTCTTCTATCCTAACACATAATTCTCGCCTCATTCACATTCATACATCTTCTTATACAAGTTCGCCGGTTATTGTGGCTTCTAACATGACCATCTTCCTGAATCTGGTTCATCTGGTCGTGCCAAGTCTTCTGCGGACGTCCTCTATTTCTGGTGCCATCAACACTTGCGTCGTATATCTTCCTTATCGTTCTCTCCTCATTCATCCGTTTTATATGACCAAGTCATCTTAGAGATCCGTTCTTAATCTTATTCATTATATTAAGATCAGCTTTATATTCTTTCCTTATTCCTTCATCCTTTACTCTGTCATAAATGTATCTGCCACGTATACACCTAAGTGATTTTATTTCCACTGCATTCAGTCTACTTTCATTACTCTTCTGCCAGCTCCAGGCCTAACTTTCTTACATTATTATTATTACAGTATTAGTATAACAGCTTAAATAAAGTTGTAAATACAGAGTGGGCCAAATTGAACTGACTGTTTTTAAAAATTTGTAATTTTTGTAATTATAATTTTTCTACTTTTTTTACAGATTATAGAGAATTTCAAGAAATTTTATTATGGTTATATACGCCATGTAAAAACGAGTTAAAATTATTGAATTTTATTATGTTTTCCGAAGACCTTTTGTTACTATGCTGCAGCAGCTCCCTGTGCAAACATGATAAGAAACTTAATCACGTTTGAGGAGCGGGGTGCAAAATTCGATCAGCCACGATCAAATGTTCATCGACCTGTTAAAAATGAAGAAGCTATGGAGGCTGTACGATAAAGTATCAATGATGATACATCTGTGTCTACTCATCGACATGCTACTCACTCACTTGGGCATCTCCAAAACATAAAATATTAAAATTACAAAAGTTATATTTAACATCAGTCAGTCCGTGTTGGCCCACCTGTATACTCGTAATTATATAATATTGTCATTGATTTTAAGCATTTTAATTAAATGTTTTTCACAACAGACAAATCTAAAAACTTAGCAACTGCTCCTAACCCTTAACAAGATTAAATTGATTTTATTTAATCAATTGATGTTTATCATAATAAACTTTGTTGACGCATATATCAGTAAGTGTGGGTCTATCCTGACAAAGATAAAGTGATTTCGAAATCGGAAAGTAGTTTATACAAAGTTTGTTAGTATAATAAGCGGGTAGTTAATTTTTTAATAACACTTTTTCCATCCTTATCAATTTATAAAACGTCTAACTCACATATTTACACGTTTAATTAGAACTCTGTTAGTTATTTATTACAACTGATATTATATAATATATGTATCTATTGTTTTATTGATCCTACCACTAGACAATTGATTTAATGTTTAGTTTACTACAACTCGGTTAGTCATTTAATAATCTAGGGTATCTATTGTTTTATTGATCCTACCACTCGACAATTGATTTAATGTTTAGTTTACTACAACTCGGTTAGTCATTTAATAATCTAGGGAATCTATTGTTTTATTGATCCTACCACTCGACAATTGATTTAATGTTTAGTTTACTACAACTCGGTTAGTCATTTAATAATCTAGGGAATCTATTGTTTTATTATTCCTATCATTCGATTTTGGTTAAAATAAAAACAGCGGTTTCAGTTCTCAGATTTCGAATTAAGAAAAATGATGTTAATAGGATAATAATTTGGTACCTACATTTTAATAATTATAAAGAGCTTCATGGTATTATTAATAAGCATTAAATAAATATGTGAACATGAAAATTTGTCACAATTTTAACCGCATAGAAATTCATTTAATCATGTAAGTAAGATGATTATAATTGTGAACATTTTTTATCGTTCGCCACTGGTTGCGAACACAAATCCGCGCTGATTACACGCGGCCACCGCTGACACGCGGCATAACCCGGATCGTGATTTATTATACATGGATTCATTATACCGAACATCATCTCGCACAGCAGAGATGGTGGTCGCCGCAGATCCACTTGACGCGCGTCCCGGTCCAGCAGCGCTGGACACTGGGAAGACAGATGATTCTAATATTATTGATGAACGGGGCAACAATTATCGAGTTCAGAAGATGTCCTGGGAGCATTTCAATGTGCATTACATAACATTTTTCACTGTTTTTTTATTATTTATCTGTAACTTTTTTAGCCTTTATAATATTACATATTGTTTAATCTTCTGTGTAGAGTTTTCTGGGTTGTGCTGCTATGCGTCTCGATATCTCTGGACGACATTTCGGATCATCTATTATGGGGCTGATATTACTAATGAGCATTGGCGATAAGTCCTTAATGATTGACCCTACAATGGGATCCGAAACGTCGGCCAAAGAAGTCGAAGATGCACGGAGGAAAGACCAAAAAACTCTACACAGAAAACCCAAGAATGTTTTTTGAATATTTCCACAAATTGGTAGGTACATATTCGAATTTAATTAGGTTTTCGTATTTATGATTCGAGCGCATTAAAATTATTTCCATTAAAATAATATATTTAAGAGTTTATATGCAGGTATAAAGTATACATGATGCATATCATGATTATTTGCTTTAAAAGATAACTAAATAAAATTTTTGCACGTTGCCATTATTTTCGACGTTAAAATAAAAATATGTTAGTAATAATTAACTAATGTTGTTATTATTAATCAAAAAATGTTTACAGCTGTACATAAATAAAAAATTAAATTTTTCTTATATAAGTATATTAAATTATTATGTTATGTATATATAAGTAAGAGATTTTTAAAGGTGGTCGCTTGACAACATTTCTACATTTTGTAAACTTTATAATTTTTATTTACTACATTTTTTTAAAGTGTATTATTTGTACTTATATATTTGTATTTGTATTTGTGTGTTTGTATTTAATGATTTTAACTTTTATCACGTTCCTACATATTGTTTTTATTTTATATTTTTCGTTTTTATTTTGCTTAATTTATTACTCTTATATATTATATCTAGTAAAATAGTTCAATTGTATCCGTTAATTAAAAAAAAAGTAAAAAAAATATATATATAAATTAAATCTGACATCGTATTTTATCACAACGTACGCCTAAAGTTGGAATAGTTTTAATTAATTTACAGAAAAAGAAAATGTACGAATATAAGAGTATATCAAAGTACTCAAAGTATCTCATTAAGTTGTTCTAACGTATGAGTTTACTCATATATAACTAAGTAATAAAATTTAAAATGTGAAATATTATTTATGTTACTCCTTTCTAACTCCCACCTTATTACTCTTACGCAGGTATTGTTTCATCTTCAATTCTGATAAATGACCAAGTCAATCCCCAATTTGAATTGTGAAGTCGTCGAGAGTTAGTTCGGAACTGATTGTAATTCGTGCATGATACCCTATCCTGACTCCTCGTCGATTTCTCATGCTGCTAATTGAAGGCGATCTCAGGAGAAGCGCATTTTTTCCCCCACAATTTCGGCTAGTTAATTCTTCAAAGTGGAGAGTTTCTCTGGTGAAATTTGGACTGATTTAAAAATAATTCGGTGGCTAATGAAAATAATTCCCAGAGATCCGAAGGCTAATGGACAAAAAACACGCTTCGAGCGTTATTTTTTGAAACTAACGGCATCGATTTTAATGTGAAAGAGCTTTGGCAAACCGACTAATAATTGCCAAAATAAATATACATTAGCCTTAAGTGGTCTGAAATTATGACAGAAATGCTTTATATTTCTTCAGTTCTCAGCAACGCCGACAATGAAAATATTTATTAATAAATTTAATAATTGTTCCTAAAATACCTACTTCAGAATCATTGTCTTAATATTCAATTTTCTGTATCTTAATCATGAAGATTCTGTATTACTAATTCAGATTAAATGTTATCAATAACGAAGTATTATTTTAGTAAGTTGCCACCTCCCTAAAATAATAATATGTGATCATTTTTATAGCGCCATTTTCGTAAAAAATTTCGCCTCAAGAGCGCTTGTTTGTATTGTTTTCATAAAAATCATATTGATTAATTTACCATCACACCGTTTACACCAGAGTAGGTAGAGGATAGAGCGCTACACTCTTCTGTCCTGACACAACTCTCGCCTCATCTACGTTCATACATCTTCTCATGTAAGCTCATTGATTATGGGGGCATATTTTAGTGACTCTGTTTTAATACTAAGCGCTATTTTTTTTAAAAAGTATGTAAATTTTTTTAATTTGAAATGGAATACGTTTATAGGACTAACTTATTGGTCCTCTAGAATGGGCCTCAAACCTACAACTACTGGACCACTAGGCGAGAGTCTTGACCACAAGACCAACAAACACAACCTATCATATTAACTTTATATTCTTATACACAAGATTGACTTTATATTCTTTCTTAATATGATGAACAATAAAGAGTACTTGATAGACGTTTATCGCTAATTGAGGCCTAAGCATAGATTAAGTATATGAAGTGAAAACATGAAGCTTCTGCAGAAGAGCCGATCGCTGAGGGAAGCCGGCTGAGAGAAGAGTGAAGCTAAAAGACCGGCTTGCTGGGCGACTTCCCGCACATACTCGTATTATTGTTGTCAATATCTGGGTGGTACCGGCTGTACTGTGCAATATGTAGCTGGCGAGAGTTTATGGTTCACACCCGAGTATTTGCCGCGTGCATTCAGGAACTGCCGGCGGTGTTGTTGGTTTGTGAAGTCGATAGACCTTAATTAAATATTTTTAAAACAAATAAAATTACATTAACATTAGTTACGTGGATGAAAGTAATATCCAAGTGATTTTTAAATTACAAGTTCACTTGTTTGAAATAATGTGCTAAATATTAACCTTTTTTAAAAAAATTAAGTATTTAGGTATTCTTGCAAAGAATGTCATATTGATTTAAAATGTAAATTATGTTTTGTCAGGTGTGCTAAAATAAAAAAGGTAGCTGATAATAATAATACATTTTAATCCACAAATTTTAAACACAACAAAAATAATCAACGCATCGTGTGTGTCGTCGGTCGAAAAATAAGCAACACACTGAGATGCAAAAATAAAATAAACACTACACAGATGTAAAAGAAAAAGGTTTTATTAATGATTTCTGATGAATTTTAAAGGCAATAACCGTCAACTTTGTAACAGTAAGATTTGTACTTGTCAATTTCGTGCCGTCAAAAAGAGCCGTGTAATTTTTGACTGATCCACCCCGAGTGTGGCCTCCAGAGATCAGGCCAATGGTTGCTGTACGATTTAGGGTCGGTTTTTCAAAAGGAATGTGAAAAATAAAAATCTGCTTTTTTATGTGCAATTCAATTATTAAAATTTATAGTACAATGGAACAATTAAATACATATTACACAAGTTCAAAATACAGTTTAAAATAATGTTTATGATCCTATATAATAAGGCATGATCCTTATAACACATTTGAAATTATTCAATATAATTCAGTCGTTGCTCAGTCAATACTTTTGTTATATAGACAAAAGTAATATATAATTATTGAAATACATATCTATGATTATACATACAATATGAAACTGGCGTCTCTTCTTGGTTAGATCGCGTTTTTTGTCAATGATTTTTTTTGGGTAAATCTAGGCAGGCGTTTCAGCATGGTAACATGTGCCATTGTCAAAGCTTTGCCTAAAAAAGTCACGGAGATTTAAATCTCCTCCAATCGACTGTGAAAGATTTATTTCTCATGCGAAAAAGTCCGGTCGTACCGTAAATTTTTTGAGGCAACGCCTTGGCAATGCCACGTGATACCATACCGAAACGTTGACCTAGGATTTTCCAAGGAAAACCTCTACAAAAACTTGATCTAACCTAGAAGAGATACCAGTTCTATACACTAGTACTCGCTGAAACCTTTAATTATACCTTACTTACTTACTTACTTACCATCACGCCGTTTCCCCGTGGGGATAGGTAGAGAGGATAGAGCGCCACACTCTTCTGTCCTGACACACAATTCTCGCCTCATCCACATTCATACATCTTGTCATACAAGCTCGCCGATTGTTGAGGCTTCTAACAGAACCATCCTCTATTATCTGGTTTACCTGGTCGTGCCAAGTCTTCCGGGGACGTCCTCTATTTCTGGTTCCATCAACACTTGCGTCATATATCTTTCTTACCATTCTCTCCTCATTCATCCTTTCCATATGACCAAACCTAATATATATATTATTATACCTAAATATATATATTTCTATCACATAAATAATATTGTCAGTACCTACATAGAATTCAAGGAAAATTATTTGATGTAATATTTTATAATTATTTAGTTAAACTGCTGGAAGCTATGTAATATCTTGAATTAATTTATCTGTCTTCTGAGAAGGACTCAATGTTTCCAATGGATAACATAACAATCAATTGGAGCTTCCTCTTTATGTTGCCCTAATATAATGTTATGTAAAATAGACATCCGGGATAACATTATATAAAATAACATAATAATAAACCGGATGTATGCTATTCATATCTCTCCATTAGTTCAAAACAGCAACGATCAAAATGTAAATTTAGACATATTTATCTCACATCATATTTTGAAATGTTATAAAAGTTTTTACGGAAGCTGGTCGAAATATAAAATTTTCAAAAACATGTTATTTTTATTTAATGCAATATCAATAATTCTAAAAATGTCTAATTAATAGAATAAATTGAACATTTTACACTATTTCATGGTTTTGAATAAATCTAAAATAAATAAAAAATAATAATAGTAATTTTTTATACGAAAATGGCGATAGAAAAATTATCTTACACCTGTTAATATTCTTAAAAGCTTGATGAGTGTAACAGACCCAGGATCACAATATTATATGGCTGAATACCTCACTAAATTAAGAGTCGAAAATATTCAAGAAGTATTTGCAAATTCTGTACCGTTACGGAAAATCATATTTTACCTGTGAGTAGCTATTTTGGACGTTTAACGATTGATAGTGGTCACAACGGGCAGCGTAGCGGCCACTAGCGGCCACTTAGCGTTTACAATAACAAAAAAAAGCAATCGGCATTATTCCACTTAAGGATATTCTAGAAAAAACTGAGAACATGTTTACATGAATGATTATCAAACACATGTAAACATTACAATCTTTCAGCGTCGCATGATCCTGCACTGTCAACTGCGAGCATAGAATAAATTCGTACGATTTCATTCCCGGTTTCTATAATACGACGCGAAATGACCGTAGCTAAGAGAGATGACAGCATCGTCAAAATTCGTACGATTTCGCTAATATTTTTTTTTTCTTACTCGTAATAAAGGCAATGTATACTTCATTTCAAATTGAATATATATTTACGCACTGTTGTTGAGTATATAAAAGAGAAAACATTCAAGTAATCTTAACTTAGAGATATTAAAAAACGCGTTCGTTTTTGCCTTGGCCTTTTGTACACAGCTGGCCGTTTAATCAACCACTTAACAACCATCGCTACTTTGGTGCAATGACACTGACAAATGAGTCATGTGAGTCATAGATAAAAGATGGAAAAGCGCTATATTAATATGTATGAGATTTTTACATGTTTATGCAATACTTTAAGTCTACGTACTTCGAAATAAATATTAGCGAAATTGACCTACTCTTTTTCTATACCTTTGCTTCAAGCCCAAATCATCAAAAAAATAGTCTGGCTACTCGAAATTTTTATAACCTTTTTTTGTATACGATATATAAATCAGGAAAATTATTTCAATTAACCTTTTAAATGCCATTAGCGCGTTAATACGCATAACTTTGTATGTCACGCCAAGCTATATTCGTGTTAATATGAACTTTTGGATCTTGCAAACTTGCAGGTATTAAAGTCGCATTTTTAAATCATTTTGCCATCTGTAAACTAAAAGTTCCAGTTTTGATAGATAAGTCAAGAACCAAAACCTAGTCTTACCCTATGTGTTGTTTTCCATTTCAAATAGAGTTTGCAGTTAAAAGGTTAATCGAAATAATCGCGTAACTACGATTTTTTTTAAATGCTTATATCTCTAACATGGTTGATGTTAGGTATACTGAACTTGAGAATTTTTGACTCGTATGTTTAATATGTATCTACTTCTAAAATATAATGCACTAGGTGTGTTACACCCAGTATATATTTACTTATATTTTTACATATAATTATTTGTATATTAATTTGTTAAATATTTAATAAATAATATTTTTATAATGATATTTATATGTACCTATATGTAAATCGTTTTTCATCTCATGAGAGATACACGTACCGATAATGAATATATATTGGGAAACTATATAAACAATTAATTTCTTTTTAATAACGAAATTTTAAAAACTGTCTATAAGTGTTGGAGGCAATACGCACACAAGTATACAATGTAAGAATTTGCCCAAAGAGATGAACCCAAGGCGAGTTGTAAATGGAACAACATGTCGCTTTGATTAGGGTCCGGACCCGCGATCTTTGACGCTTTGAAATTGAGGTCCATGTCTCCAGGTTCACAGATTGTTCTGACGGTTGTCTATCGGTAACCAAATGTTAATATATTTACACGAATTGTGTTATACTTTTTCATTTTATTTAAGTTATCTTTATTTTTGTTTTTTTGTGTATGTCCAAATCTTTGTAGGAACCAATTATTGGGTTTTATCCCCAGAGGAATTGTCATCAAGATATTTTTAATTTTATTTATTTAGACACATAACATATATGCATTGTACAGTTACAAAAAAAGACAGCTGTTACATATATTTTACACAAATTTTAAAATGCACTGCCCAACTAGGCAAACCTGTTTTAGGGTAAATTGAAAATAAATTACATTTCACAAAACCAAATAATTCATTGAAGGTAAAACACAATCAAATAGAATACGTAAGATACAAGGCGTGATACAAAACGTGAAAATATAAAAAAGAGAGGAAAAAAATACCAACATGCAATGCAATATGTAAAATAATGTAAGCAAATATAAGGTAAAGGGATATATGCAAGATCAAAACACACAAAATGCAGTCATAAGGATTATTTAATTATACTAAACAGTTTACTCTTAGTATCTGTTCTTCCTTATTTCAACAACCAATTTGAAACATTCTTTTTAAAAGCCTTAATGTCAGTTAAAGTTCTAATTTTATTTCTTATTTGATTGGAGTTTGAAAAGTGAATAATCTTTGACCAAAGTAGTTTTCATTCTTGAAACTATTTTAAGATTATTTGCTTTTGTGGGATAATATCTTTCAGTTCTCATAGATGGAGCGCTTATTTTCCTATGAAAGCTAGTTAGTATATTCAGCACATATAATTATCTTATATCCAAAACCTGAAATTTGCTTAAAAGTAGATTAGTTAATATTATAGATGTTTCACAGAGACGAAGCTTTTATTTATATGGGAAGGTAAGTATGGAAGTCTTGGGCATTACAGGACCTGTCATCGGCTATCTTAAGTGATTATTTTACACAATGTAACGTTCACTAATTACAGTACGGTACAGTTGACTCCAGGATATCAGCAGCTGATGTAACGCATCCATCCATTGTTGAGTTGATCTTCCAGATGTTCTTCGTTCTAATGCGATGCTCAGAATAATTTAACATTCCAGGCTGTCAGCTTAACGTATAATGGGGCTGAAGGAACCGTTTGTTTTCTATCGTAGATAGTTTGCCGTGGTTGTATTTGTTGCAAGATTGTGGCATTCAAGCAGTGGTATCCATGGAATATGTAACGTCTCTTGGCGGTAATACCTAGATTTTACGCTTATCGCTATTGAGGACTATTCAAATTTCTGCTACGTTTATGAACCGACATAATTGATTGCTTGTTTGATATCATTATCTTTCCCTAATCTAAAAAGTTGGATTGCTTCTTCCACGACCGTCCACTCTAACCAGTGTTCGTGATCAACTCGCCTAAATAGTTGTAAAAAAATGTATAAAACTGATAATGACTACTGTAATTGAAGATATCTACGAGTATTTTGCATTCTGTATTTATATCTTGATTTCTAATAATGCAGTAGAAAAAATGAAATAACTTACGGTAAATTTTATGCATTATTAGAATTTGACTGAGACAGAAGACTGAGTGGTGCTTTGTGCGACGGTAGCGTGTGGTCACCTTGATTTATAATTGTTAACGTACGTCACTGTTGAACCGCTTGAACTCCGGGGATTACTTTCGATGCACCCACGTGGGAAGCGGCAGATTTGACACGTATTAATTATAGACCCAGAAAACGTAATAAGACGGAGATGCACAATGCACAAACGGCCGTAACATTTTTAATTAAATTGAAGATGATAAATGAGACTCAAAATGTATTTTTGTGCAAGGTTAAGCGCAATTTATTCGCAGCACTAACATAATGCAATGCGTGCGTTTGGATACAAATTGTTTAATCTTTTTAATTTAAGATTAATACATTATTAATATATGTGAAAATAAAACACTTGTTTTTTTGATTCTACTCGATCAATTTATTTTCATCTCGTGTAAATAAATTGTATAGCTGTCCCCTATTATAGTTATAAATACAAATTGTCGAGTTAAAATTGTTAGATTGATAATGCCCATGCAAAGCGAAACGCGTCTCAAATAAATGAAACGAGTAGAATCAAAAATACAAGTATTTATTTTCACATGTATGATTATGGACTTCTACAAACTTACATCGGAAACAGTAAATATAATTAATATAAATATTAAATGTTGTATTCTATCCAGGCTTTTGCCTTATTACGTACTTCCAAAGAGGCGGAATAATCGAGAAAATGTCACTATTTGAAATTATATCGATTTTTTAAATATTTTATAACTACATGCAAGAATATTATGAAAGTGATGTGTTATTTTATGAATGGATTATATTATACATACAACTATTTGTGATTTCTTCATTCCTGCTCGCTGAACGGAAATCGAGGTATATGTATGGTGCAGACAATTCTGGTACAATGTGGAAATATAGGAAACGAAGTATATTATGGTTGACATAATATCTATTCTAATGTATTGGTGTATATTTTTTATACAGATTAAATTAGTCAACTAGAAAGATATACAGAAAAAATCTATTTAACTATCTAAACTTGGACCCTTTCCTATCCGAAAAAATAAAATAAGAACTGTACTCTGATAAAGCTCCTTCATAACAGAAATGTGTTTTTGTTACATCTTTATTATTTTTGTACAACTGCTTATCAAATTATTGAATCCATCCACACAACCAAAATTTAAAGACTGTGGCAATTCATCCGTATTCATCATTACTGTGAGAATCTTTACTGCAAAAATGAATGTCAATTTTTTTTCGTTATGCGTTAATTAACGAAATAATTATTTAATGAAAATGTGGTGAGAGGGTAACAAATGAGCCTAATCGTGAATAGTTTTCTTAGTTTATACAGCGTGTGTAATTAAATCTGGAGACCGATTAGTTCTATGCGGAGTCGTTAGGTTTGCTAACAACCGTCTCCCGCCGAAGTTTGCGAGAGATCAACTTTAATTAAACGGAGCAAATGGCGCGAGAAATTAAATTTTTTCATGCGTACCGAACAATAATTATGAAAGTTTTGGGATTTTATGTTTTTGTATCGTGTGTGGCCATTTTCCATTCGTTGGTAATATATTATTTATTTCAAACAAACCTGATGGGAATAACTGAACAAATATTTGGTAGGCTTAACTCATTAAAATTTTCTTTACACATTAATTTGTTGCCAGGGAAGTACAAAATACAGATTTTCTGGATTTGTTTGATGGTCACTACAAGATACTAAGTAACGTTCAATATCTTTTTCGTATATTTTATCCTCACCGTAATATACCTAAACATAATTAATCTGTTCTCTCTGGGACCTAAAAACGTTTTAAATTTTAGGCTCTGTGGTTTATGAAACAAACAAAAATTGGTTTGGACAAACAAAAATTATGATACAATAAAAATATATAGACATTTTAAAAAAAAATTTATTTACTTTTATTATTTATAAAATTTAATCAAATTTAACCCAGTATATAAAAAACGATTTATTCAGTAAATATAATAACTGCTCCAAATATGTATAGTCATTAGTTCAAACATTAAAAAATCAAAGAAATAAAACTATTTATCATTATGCAAAAACAAAACTATAGAGGTAAGGATACCGAAATCTTGACTAATTTTCTCTATTTAGATTTATTAAAATATGTTAATTTAATATTCTACAAAAAAAAATCACTGATTTGTATAGAAAAATCCGAATAATTTTAGTGCACTTTCATATGGGATGTAACGGATTTTATGAGCATGATAACTTCTTTAGTTCTTATCATATTTCATTATATAAAATTAAATTATGTATTATATATTATATATGTATTGTATATTATATCCAAGACATTCATTTCTAAATCAAGTTCATTTTCTAAAGATGACTTTGTAACCATGACTCGTATGATAGGCAATGTAAGTGATCCTAGCAAGATTATTTACTCGTACTGCTTCCTAACAATTGTTTGTTCACAATTCTTCTGTCATTTTACTTCTAGTGTTATGTAAAAATATTTTTTTTTATAAACAAAGTTCAAATGAAATAACCATAAAAACTATCCCATAATTAACTCTACATGATATACCCTTATCCAGCTATTAATATTTTTCTGTTCATTTTGGCCCTTTGGTAATGATATGCATAACTGTAATGCGTTATTATTTAGCGATTGTATGACGCGCGCAAGTTGGCAAGAATGGCAGCGTGAGTAGCGTAAAATCCGGAATCGTAGACCAAAACACATCTCTTATATTGTATTTATAAAAGTCAGATCCGTAATAAACTGTATTTTTGTACATAGAGTTCTTGACTACCTGAATTCCTGCACACAAAAGTTCACAAAAGACTTCATCCTTTGCAGCCGTAACAATCGGTGCAAGGATGTAACAATAACTAATCGTGGAAGCAAATTAGGTTAAAAATATCTGATGCCGATCAAAATCCTGATAGCAATATTTTTCATAGATGATTTATTAGTTCTAAGTGATATGTTTAACTCGGTGTTATTGATGTCACCATGAATATGTTCATCAGTGTCTCATCAGTGATAATGAGTTCCAAGCCGCGGACCGAATACAAGACCTGGCTATTCTTTTTGACTGCCGTTTTCGCTATCACATGCAAATTCTTATCTAAATCAATAAAGCTTAAAGAATGACACATGTTGTACTTCGTACTACCAAACATTTCAAAAATCCTCAAACATATCTTCTATCGTTTCAAACCCTCATCCGACCACAACTTGAATACTCACCCAGCATCTGGAATCCTTATTATATAATAATATATATGCTGATAAGCTGAGAAATATTCAAAATAAGTTCATGTCAACTCAATAAATCGACAGATTGCGATTGCTCCGGCAGCACTATGTAGATTTACTGAATTTAAAACATATATTAAGTTTAAATAACAGACGAACAGCACGTGATACTTTAAACTTATATGACACAGAGTTTAATTGTCCGCCCCCTTTGTCAATAATAAATTCCATCACAATAGCAACTTCTATTCAGCATTCCTACAATTCTAGATTACACTCTTCTATAGTGAGAATGTGCCGAATTTACAGTGATTTGTTTGCCGACATTGATCTATTTTATGTTTCATTACCAATATTTAAAAATCTAATTACCAATATTTTTCGATGCAGTGTGTAAATGAGTTTTCCTTGTTTTTGTATACATAACCTTTTTTTACGGTACTATATATATATCTTAGTAGGTACTATGCTTTTTCGTGTCGTTTTCTTGTCCAAATTAAATATGTTATAATATTAGTTATTTGTCACCATTTTTTTTCTTCCATTGTCCATTGCCCAATGACCTATGTCTGTGTTTTTTCCAATAAATAAATAACAAAATAAAATATTAGGTTGAATCGTAAGTGCTGTCGTATTTTTTAATGAAAAGAAAGTTGTTTTTTTTAACAAATTTTATTAAATAATAATATTACATAATTGCTAAATGACTATCTCCCATCTGTCAATTAATATGTTTATCCCATCGGAATAAAAACTTGCCGGTTTTGACTCAAATAATATGCCCAAGTGCGTTTTCACCTCCTGTAATATTTTTAGTTTTTTTCCATAATAATTTGTAGAGATAAAAAAATTTGAAAATGTGATGGAGCAAGGTCAGAAGAGGGTGAATGTTTTAAAATATCACAGTTGAGCTCTTTCAATTTGTGCTGCGTCATTATTGCATAATGAGGCCGCGCATTGTCGTGGTGAAAAACAACACCCTTGCGTTGTACTTAAAAACCAGACTGATATCCATTTTCAATGCGATATCTCTGGTATTTTGACAAGGATCAGCTTTTATTATAGCGGTTAGCATATCATCGTCGGTGGTTAAAAGACGCTCCACCCGTTCTTCATCAGCTACTGATAAATTACTAGATCTGATCTTAGCAAACCATCGTCGACTGGTTTAAACATCGATAGCATCCCTACCGTACACATCACAAATCTTTTTGATTGTTACTGTTACATGATGGCTCTTATTAAATTAAAAAAGTTAACAGTGTCGAATATGTACACTTTTTTCCGACATTTTAAAAATTCACAAGGGCTCCATTTAGTCCAACCATTGGCTATCAACTGAAGAATTTTTCTGAAGAAACACTTCTTTATATAATACAAAAGAAAAATCTAACACAGATGTTAACAGAGTTAATATATAAAAAAGAACATTGTCTATGTAAAAATATGACGGTACTTATGATTCAACTTAATTATTCCCAGAAGCAAATTAACTAAAAATATTACGTATAATCTAAATTTAACCAATGTAAAAAAAAGTAAATACGGAACAGCTTTGGACAAATGTAAAACAATCCATTCCAAATTAAAACAGCCAAATAAAGCAAAACTACAATTATAAATTTTGAAATATATAATATTTGGCGAACAATTATTGGGGAAAAATATTAAGGACACCTTTTTAGAATAGCTTAAATTTCGATAAATATTTTCTTTTCACGAAAGAAAATATATACATTTCATTGAAATGATTTGACAGTACGAATTGTTAGACAATTAGCATAAATTAGAACGCTAGACAGGTATCGGCACATAGTTACACGCCCGGGTCGAGCAATGTTCGACACTGGGATCGACATGCCGATTAGTTCAGCCAATACAAGGTGCCCGGAGGAATGTCATTGATCGACACTTGTATCGATTGTATCTCTTGCGGGCGCTCTGTGATTCTTCGTGAAGGAATGAGACGCGGGTTAATTTTTTAATCACATAGTTAATCCAGTTACTTATAGTTATAAATCTGATTAAAATTGGACATTTTGTGAACTAAGTAATCATTTTTTTTAAAGGATTACATGATGAAGAGGTAAATACAAATTAAAAACAAGGTCGATAGGCCCCCTAAAACTCGCTGGACCGACGAAATATTTAAACTCTGCGGAAACATGTGGCAGAGAATACAAATGTACAAAATAAACGGCTTATTATGGAAATGCTTTATTCATTTTGAAAAAAACATGGACGATATATTAATTCTTCAGTTCTAAATTTTTCATATGAAAAATTAAGATTTTAATATAAATTTTTGAATAACCGTATACTAGTCATCTATGCGTGAATATGTGATTCTAATATCTTCATTTCATTGTAAAATTGCATTTTAATTGCTGTGGCCAAGATCGTAAATATTTAAGGTTACCTAATTAAAATATTGTTTTTCTAATTTATCCTAACCCCATGTTACTAACTATGGACAAACTGGCATTATCTAAACGTACAATTATTATTAAGTACACTAAATTATCTGCCGATATTAATGTTCCTTCGTTGAGATGATGCTAATTTAATTTGAATTTACCATACAGCCCAGTAAAAATGTCACAATTTAAATCTAGAGAAGACCCTACCAACGGAAATCGAATGCCTTTACTTTGGTTTGTACATAAAATATGGTAAATACTTAAAAACGTGTAATTACTAAAGATTTAATAAGAATTACCGCCAGATAACTCATCTGTGCATTGATACTCGTAAAAATAAAATCTCTCGACTGCGACGTCATTGAATTATGATCTATATTATTTGAATAATATCGAACGAATATTCAAATAAGCCTCTAGAAAGTTTTCCGGAAAGCTTACGAAAGATAAATTAATTAATCAGGTTTCCGCCTCAATAAACAATTTTGGAAAAGATTATAATCTATGACCATATTGTGAACAAGATTTCTACGAGGGAATTAAAAGCAAATTGAATTATTTCCATCTAAAAGTTTGATTTTGATTAAAAGTTTGGAAGGCAGAGTGGTTGGTGCAAACGCTAAAGATGTTTGTTTATATTGTCACGAAATATTCTCGATTTACAAATAGGGATTTGAATGATTGCTAATATAATTTTTAGTATAAACCTGTATTATCTTTCACATTTGTAAATATTATATCTGTAATATAATAGTATATCTGCAAATGTAGAAATCATCGATGCTGGTTGAATTTGTCTTTTATGAATTCAAATGCATGGATGTTAATAACAACAGTATATTCTATTAAATTGTAATGAACTTAGTGTTGGTGGTATTTAACTCAAACCCTCTTGAAAAGTTGCTTGTAATTAGGCTCTTTTGAAATATTGTAGTCACCCATAGTTAGTCATACTTAATGCGAAAAGTCACAATTTTACAAATAAAATTTTACAAATAAAAATTAATAATGTTGGCATAAATCTAAGGTTAGTTGATTTTTGCTACGTATGGAGACTACATTAAATCAATTATTAATTTATTTAAAACAAACATAACATAATTTCAAGATATTTCACGTGTTACTGTTATTTATTCGTTAACTAGCACATCCTTCGCTTTTAATTTATTATGTAATGCATTCATTTAAAAAAAATCGGTATATAAAATCACGGTTTAATTTTGCATTTCAATTAACTTTGGTTTTTTTATTATTTATACATACACATTTTTAAAAAAAAAAAGACTGATCATTGTACTACACACGTTGAGTTGTTTTGTCACTTTTATAGTTTAGAAGATCTGTACCTCTCAGAATAACGACTATGGTTTAGAGCATTCTCTCCTATAGTTTAGTTAGTAAATTTATCAACTAAAAATGAGAGGCACTGCACCCTTGAATGTATAGTACATAGTGACAAAATAACTCTTTATTGAAAAGTGAAAACTCTTTACTGACGCATTAAATAAAGTACTACTATAGGCCTTTTCCATAAAAATAAATAGAATTTATATGTTATTAGATAATTTAATTAATAATATTGCTAATACATAATGTAGTCAACAGAATGAATGTGAAACGATTGGTTTTCAAACAATAAATGAATGTAAAGATATTAAAGAAAAGAAATAAAACAGCGGGTTCGCATAAAATTAGCATTTTCTCCATCTTCTCGGCTGATTAGCTGACAACATTGTACGTTTATATACAACCTTTCAAATTAAGTTGTCTGCATACAAAATAATAGTCCCATCAAACGGAGGCGACTCGCCCGAGTCGCTGTGCGAACCTCGAGCAACTTCGCGCCTTATCTGTTTCGTACGACTCTTGTTTAAGTCGGTAAACAGTGTCTGGAACAAACGAGAAAGGAGAGAAAATGAGAAACGGACAATAATCGAATATTCTTATCATTTTAATTGTCATTAAGTTGGAAACAAATTGCGGCAACTTCTGGAAATTGTCATCCGATTTGAGTTCCTAACCCGTTTTCTCCGTCTCCTTGGAAGTCGTTTGAATTATCTTTTTGGTACAAAAGACTTAAGCGCGGGAGATACTGAAACGTAATATTATTGTTCTCGACTATTTTACAGATCACCGGTTGTTTTTCGCAAGAAGATCGGACATTTTGATCACAAAATTGATCTCATCTTTAATAATGAACAAATATAATAAGAGAAAGGTCGTCGCTCGGAAATTCATTTAAAATTATTATTGTGTTTTCTTTTCTTACGCGCAAAATTTATTTATGAACGTAATTTAATAACAGGATAAGATTATTAAACAATATTAAATGAATCATTAAAAAATACCAATACAAAATCTTTTTGAATATAAACAAATTTGTCAGTGGGATTTGAACCAGGGATCAGTAAATTATTTTTCCAACTGATGTTTACGAACCGAGATGCCATAGTCAGGGTTAGCGCAGTATCTAAAAAATATTATTATGCAACGAAACAAAATGCAGTTACTTGCGTGGGGTGTTGATCCGCAACCAATCGATATCATGTACGGCATATAAGACTCGTTGCAAAGAAAATCGTTCTATCTTGTTAACAATATTAACAACAAAAAAATTAAATATTTGGTACAAAGACGAGATAAAAGCTAAGGGCGAGTGTGCACTTGCTGTATTAAAATAAGCCATGTGATACTAGAATTTTCGATAAATAAAATATTAGAAAACACTATAGTAAATTATAATGTGAATAAAGTACAAATAATTGAGATAGTACATAATATTACTAAATAAATTTAATTTCGATTTAATTCTTGGAATATCTAATGTGGCAAAGTTTTTGTGACAGAAAATTTACTTTACTATTTCTTAACGGTACTTAGATGTCAAGAGCTGTGAGGTACATACTTGGATTATTTCTGTTCCAGTGGAAGTTAAACGCACACCCAGTACGCCCAAATTCATGTGTTTGAGCGCATTATACAATCCAAAAAAATTTAACTCACTCATTAATCCGTCAATTCCGTCTCCGTTTAATCCAGACACGGTGAATACTGATTATATATAAATATTTGAAATAAAATACTAAATTTATTTGCACTTTTGTGACTACTCTTGAACAAGTATACTTCTTACCGAAGAGTTATTTTAAAACTATCCTCCGTTATTGAAATACAAAGTGTCGATCCTCTCAATCCAACGTTGGACTTGGAAGTGGGGACCATCATTATTTAGACATTTGCATATTAAACACTTGCCCGCACCCGGCAGCGCCCGGCAGCGCTGCCTCCCCGTGTTAACAGACGATCGACATCTTAAAAAATAAAAAGTTTTATCTCTTTAGATCTTTATTTGTGGGGGTACATGGAACTTGGTACCCGGGAATGAGGAATTATACAATGTAGACCGGTTTGGAATCCAACGAGCGCTGTGAATACTGGAATAGTAATGAATACGTACTGAAGTGCATATTAATATTCACAGCGATAGCTATGTATTTGTGTAGAGTATTTCTATGGTTAAGCGATAAAAGTAACTATGGACAATATTATTTGCGAAGTTTTGAAAGCAGGTTATAGTACTAACAGTTATAGATAATAGTGACAGTAGGGAATAAAGTGAATGGAGCTTTGAATGCAGTAATTATGAATGGTAACTGCCAAGGTATAGCTAGAGGCACATAATGGAGTTCTGGTACCAAATACTGATGCATGAAAGTGAAGCCTTGAGCTGACAAAATAGGAACGAAAGTAGACTGAATGCAGAAGAAATGAGATCACCAGGCGAACATGTTGCAAATCGACTTGTTATTAACATGATATTAACTTGATATAATATTAAGAGTAAATACATTAAAAAACTAATGGTGGCACAGTGAATAAGATTAAAAAGAATACTCATGGAGAGATTGGTATTACATGTTGCGAGTGTAGATGGTACCAACAATAATGATATCCACTGAGAGGATTCGGCATGACCAGGTAAACTAGATACTGGAAGATGTATGTATATGAAAGAGGCGCGAGTTGCGTATCAGGACAGAAATCCTTTTTGATTTTCCCTGGAGGAGAACGGCGTAATGGCAACTTAGCTCTTCTCTTTTTCTTCTTCTTCTTCCACAGCACTATATTCCAGGGTGAGATTTGACCTCCTCCGCAAGGCTCTCCACGGACTCATATCCCTGGCCATTCTTGTCCAAGATAACTTAGTTAGTAATAGTAAAAGTATTATTATTATTATTATTATTGTTATTATGGTGCAAACTTATCATGATGTACCAACCTATAATTTTAATAAACAGAATAATGCGGCTACACAACATTGATGATTTTTAAAATAAATAATAAAAACACTAAACTTTAAAAAACATTTTTATAACTGGCTCTTGATAATACAAAAAAAGTCGAAATAATGTCTTAAAAAAAACTTACTATGCAATTGAATATAATTAAATGTCGTTAGTGATGAGGATTTATCTCTGCAGCAGATCTTTTGCCGAAAATTGTTTTTTTTATACCGTTATTACAGTATGTTCAAGTATCGTGGAGAAATTGATCAGAAAGAGGAAACAGTCTATTGAGTTAATAAACGATGGTACTGGACGCTGTCGTTATTAGCCTTCATACACTTTAACAAAATTACAAAATATATTGAACAAAGTTACAAGTAATTGAACTTCTTCGGTGATAAGTTACGCGGTGCCAGTTGGAGCCAGGGTTTAAAGAACCAAATCTGAGCAGAACGTGGAAAAGTTTCCTCGAAAAGACAAAATTGCTGCCTGACGACTTCTTCTCGGGAATTATTTAATTAAAAGAAACAACTGCTGCCATTTTGTTAAATACTTTACCTTTTTGTCGCAGAACGGCATCATTTTTATCAAAGAAATTTGATTAAAAAAGTCGATTGTACCTCGGCTCATTTGAAAACAAAGAAATGTTTGGGGACAAAAGGAATTGTCCGAAACTTTTCTGGCAAAAGTATCAGCTTCATTTAACGCTAAGAATTATACAAACCAACCTCAATCAGTGTGATAACAATTAAAACCCGGATTAAAAGATTTTCATTAAAAATGAAAACCGACTTGACTTTTGTTTAATCATAATAATTTATTAAAGTTTTTTTTTTCAAAGGTTCCGTCCAAAAAATTTAAATCACCTGCGTTGATTAGTGAATTTTAATTTAAAGAGAACAAAAGATTTTTAATTTAATATTTATAGCCATAGCC
This sequence comes from Eubasilissa regina, assembly GCA_022840565.1. Lineage (NCBI taxonomy): Eukaryota > Metazoa > Arthropoda > Insecta > Trichoptera > Phryganeidae > Eubasilissa > Eubasilissa regina. Next base: position 1,870,121 of record JAINEB010000025.1, on the reverse strand, counting down.
ATTGCTAGAATGAATGGTAATAATTATAAGTATAGGGAATAAAACAAATATTTTAATTGGTTGACTTTTCCAAGATATTACACGAATAAGTAGCGTAGAATTTAATAAACGGTGTCACGTAATTTGTGTTACAAAACGAAAGAGAATTTATTTTAATCAAAATGCGAAGATTTTAATTGTTTTAATTAGATTAATATTAAATTCAACTATTCCAATCATTGTGAGGTTTTCATATAAGCAGTGGCAGGACGGGAGTGGCTAGGACGTTAATAAATGGAAATAAAAATAAACAGTTTTTATAACACTGTTAGATATGCCTAATATCCAGTCACGGAAAAATATAATAACATTTGTCTTTCAAAATATATTATATGGTACCTACTGGTCACGAGATATTATTTTAAGTTGACATTTAGCAAATGGAAACCTTGCACCGATTGCGGGAAGAAATTTTTCTATGGTATTTTCCGTGGATGGCTCAAGAGCGTGGGCTATCGCCTACGCTTATCACCTTACCAGCTGCTGGTGGATTTATTATAAAAAAATGTGATTTCAAGTTTAAAGTTTAAATGATGTGAGGAGTAAATTTAGGTAACAATACTAATTTCTTCTCACGAGCTAAGCATGATGGGAACACGATTAGGTTCCCTCTGCTCAATTTATTCTACAATTTAATATATTTTACAATATGAGGACGCAAGGGTTCTGTGCAACTTCAACAACCACGCCAGGAAGCAGGTGACCCAACCTTTATGACGTTGGAGGTGCGAGGAGATACAAAGTATTCTATGGGGTGCCTCAGAACATCAAAACTGAACTCAAACTGTGGATTGCTCGTGAAGAGTAAAGGTTTTTGTGCCTATATTGTTACAAAGGAAATTTTAGTTGTGAAATTTTGAAGATGTTGTAAATTATAATGATTATTCTCATATCTAATTTTAAATGCTTGTTGCTAATTTTGGCGTAGACGATATTTTTAAATCCTTATTTGTAATTACACTGAGGTGATATTATTTTTATTACTATTTTACCTAGTATAATCATACATTTCCGTATCCTATCATGCTCAACTTTTGTAAGCAAAAGCTATTTAATTATAATATTGTAAATTTAAAACATATCTATTATCATAAAACATATATATACATTATTTTTCCTTAAAAATGATTGCTGATGTGGATCGGAGACAGTACGGTGAATTTTGTGCATTGGGACCACGCATCTCATGTTTTACATTGAGCGAACCGGAGGACTAAAACGTCACAATATATTATATAATATAACAAATAAACCAGTGGACGTCTATATATTATGTAACAAGTTAACCTGTGATTATAAATTTAATTGTTTTGGAAGTTATACATCTTCCAAAATAATAAAAAACCTGAAATATCAAAAAAATATGTTCAAAATAAACTAAAAGACAACGAAATATAATAAATAACGATAGAGTTACGAATGTAGATGTTATGAGTCGGATGAATAAAGAAAAATAACTATTTAAATGCAATATCCTAGGCTTGTATTGAGACATCCAGAGAAGTATTAAATCTTACATTTAACAAGAGAAGGAAGGAATGCTGGAAGGTGGGGTTCTGGAAGAAGGAGAACAACATTGGAGAAGAATCTGAGCAAATGATTTGGCCAGGCCGCAGTAGACAAACTTATGATAGATAAAATCTGTTAAACGGATAAGATGCAAGAAAAAGAAGAATATCAAAATAACGAACGCAGAGATCCTAATTGTTAAAATGTTGCAATTTAGAATTTAATTTTGTAAATTAGTGTTTGCTGTTTGGTATTTTGAATTAAAGATAAGATCTTGTTGATAAGATAAGTTCATAAATGAATTAAATAGATACATAAACCAACATTACTTTAATATTTTCTGCCACAGTTAAAAATAACAACTTTTCAATGGATAATTCAGTGCCCAAACAGACATAGAATAATATCAGCCAATTAAATTACAATTATATTTTCGTTACAACATATTTTTAAAGAATATGATAAAGTACACTTATCGGTATAATTGCGTATTTGTTGTATTTAAATTTGATACTTTACATTGGTAAAATATGTGCACTTTTTATACGCATGTAGCTAAATAAAGATGTTGCATGTATATTCAAAAAATTATCATCAAAAAGGATTAATTGGTATTATGAAATAAGAGTTCATATTATATTGAAATCACACGAAGTTTGTAGTTTTTCATTACAATTCAGAATCCTCTTGGTCTAAAAATGCTAACACATATAGTATATCAATATTTTGGTTGCCCTGATGACTTTAGTTTCTGAGAATCTTGGATCAAAATCACATAAAAAACTAACAAGCAGCTTAAATAACTGTCGAACATAATATAATGATTTTTTTTCTAAGCTGTATGGTTATACTTTCTCTAAACACCACTTATTATCAAAATCGATCCGGTAAATGAATTAAATTCGCTTTTACCAGTAATGGGTAATCTGTGAATATTATAAATAAAAAAAATAATTCAGAAATGTGTGTGTTTATAAATAATTCAACAATTTTACAGCGGCTTAGGCTAACCTCCATTTTGCCTTTATTTCTGTCCAAGCAAATATGCAAGAGGTATTAAATAAAAGTGGAAAGAATGTCTGTAAACCATGACAGAGGCAGATGCAGCAATTATGTTATACCTACAAATGTATGTATTTGACCACATGTCACACGACCACGGCGGCGATTCCCTTTTGTTATCCGCCATTTCTTTTTTATTCCCGCGCGTTTTTTGTAAAGAATTCTCACAAACAGAAGTTTGCGAACAAAATTACAACACGACAGTTCCGCCTCAGATGAGTGGTCAGCTGTACCGACAAAACAGTTCCAGAGGACAAAACTGCGTTACGAATGTCGGTGTGCTTTTCACCAAACACGGTAACGAGTAGCGTCTTGCAACAAATTGTTCTCTTCAGATAAGGTATAATTTTCATAACTGTTTTTTAATTATATCTCGTTATCTCATACCTAACAATATAACTACTATTACACTATTTAAGAGGTAAATGTAAATAATAAGCCGGAGGAATTATTTTGTTAGTATTTGTAATATTTTTTTTAGTACAATAAAGATTAATCAAATATAAATAAAAAACTTAACAAATGCAATCAGCGAAGCTGGACGCTTTGTAGCCAATGATGGCTGATGCACGCACGGCCATGGACCGTATTTAACTAAATTAATTTTTTTAATACTGAAAACATAATTATATTGTTAAGGAAAACACATTCTTATTGTGAAGTTGTAATTATTCAGAACATAGGTCTGTGATATTTAAATACTAATTAAATGCACCTTCCCAAGATTGGGAAGAGATCTAGGTTCAAATCTCGGTATTAACAACAATATTAAAATTGATTTTATATGTATATCTTTCTAATTAATACACTTAATTAGCAATGAAAATATTATTGTTTGAAGTTTTTACGATATCATGTTCAACTTTAAGTATACTTATATATTTGCTTTAGGGCCCAAATCATCTAACAAAAAATAATCTGGCCGCTCGAGATTTGATGAACTTTAGATCTCTATATTGAATACAAAACATTAAAGGTCGTCAAATTTCGAGCGGCCAGATTAATTTTTGTTCCAAACTATTTTGGAATCAATTAAATGTTTTATTTAATCAAAATAATTGGATAATATTTTTTTTAATGCTTATACCTCTGACAGGGTTGAGATTAGGCACATATTCCTTGAACATTTTTGAGCCGTAATTTGCTCAGTTAAACACACATGTAATATTGTGAACTAGATCTGTTACATCCTGTATATACATGATATTTTATATAATTTTAGGTTAACCGGAATGCAGATTACTCGGGATGGCACAAAAATAATTATTAACTGGACATAGAATGCAGATAGTTATGCACGTGTTCAGTGCGTCTTTTTTTAGCAAGGATACCGTATGCATGTGAGAATTTTGAAAACTCATAGCGGATGCATTTTTCTTGGCTTTTAACTATTAGCTGTTTGCACCCGACGTTGCCATTGTGATGAAAAAATTAGTCCAGGCGGGGACGAGTGAGATATCCGGAGAGGAGAGGGTGATTAAATCTTCTTCAGGGTGTTAAAGTACAACTGAGTAAAACTAAGAATGGAAGGCATTCAATTAAATATACATTTATATCGATGGGAGGTGATATGGTGGCCGATGTGGCCGTGTGGTGATGTAGCATATAGAGTATGTATATATTACGCAGGGTCGTAAAAAGTAATCATGCAAATATTGGAGTGGATGGAATTCAATATAAAACGCATATAACATAATATAACATTAAAACATAGGATAGGGTAGGGTGGTCAAAGAAAGGATGAATAGTACCTACTGCGCAGAGTTCTTAAAAGTATTAAAAATTTGATATCATTAATTGACATGGCTGTTACTGCCTGGTGCAATATGAATATTTTAATTTTCACTAAACTAAACATTGTACTGCACACGTGTCGGATTAAACTGTCACTATTACAGTTTCGAAAGGTTAAGTTCCTCTCATCACCGGGTAATAACTTAACTAAATACAGTTTGGTAACCTATTTATGTAGTAAAGTGGGGTTTGGAAAAGGGGAGAGGTTTCGGCAATTAATGAAAGTATAGACAGGACAGTATAGTACAAAGTATAGTTTAGTGAAAAAAAATTGGTTCAGATCGGTCAAATCGGGGGTTGGGATTTAAAAATAACAGACAGTCTACTTACTTACCATCACGCCGTTTCCCCGTGGGAGTAGGCAGAGAGGATAGAGCGCCACACTCTTCTGTCCTGACATACAATTCTCGCCTCATCCACATTCATACATCTTATCATATAAGCTCGCTGATTGTTGAGGCTTCTAACAGAACCATCCTCCATTATCTGGTTTACCTGGTCGTGCCAAGTCTTCGGACGTCCTCTATTTCTGGTTCCATCAACACTTGCGTCATATATCTTTCTTACCATTCTTTCCTCATTCATCCTTTCCATATGACCAAATCACCTAAGTGATCCTTTCTTAATCTTACTCATTATACTAACATCAGCTTTACATTCTTTCCTTACTTCTTCATTCTTTACTCTGTCATAAATAGATTTGCCACAAATACGTCTAAGTGATCACATTTCCACTCAATTCAGTCTACTTTCGTTACTTTTCTGCCAGCTCCAGGCCTCACTTCCATACATCAGTGTCGGCACCAGGATTTCATTGTGCACCGCTAGTCTTGCCTCGGTTGACAAATTCCCGTTAGATATAATTCCATTCAAAGCGCCGTTTACTTTATTTCCTGCAGTCACCCTCCTTTCGACATCATTCACAGCCTTTCCGTTTCTATCAAACCTACTTCCCAAATATACAAACTCATCTACTTGTTCCAAACATTCATTACCTACAAATATTTTGCATGGTGTCTTGCTTTTCTCCTTCTCGAATACCATCACTTTCGACTTGTTAACATTCATCATGAGGTCGCTTTCCTTGCATACATCGTACATTCTACTCACCATATTCTGTAGTTCTTGTTCATTATTCGCCATTAGTACTGCATCATCGGTGTACAATAAACAGCATACAATCAAATCGCCCATTTTTGCTCCTACATTCATACATTCTAGTTCTTTCACACATTTATCCATATACAAGTTGAACAGCCATGGAGACATTACACAATCCTGCTTGACACCCTTTTTAATGTTAAACCATGGTGTGAGTGCTCCATTGATTCTTACACACGCAGAACTTCCTTCGTATAGGGATACGATTGCGCGTCTTCTACGATTGCGCGAGGTCTTTCGCCAAAAACTTTTCCGTCATCACTCGTAGAGAAAAGATCTGATCCACGCATCCTCTTCCACCCACAAATGCCCCTTGCACATCCCATACTTTTTCTTTCGTCACCATTTTTGCTCTTTCTATTAAAATTCTTCCATACAGTTTACCTACAGAGCTCAGTAGACTAATAGCCCTATAGTTACCACATTCCATTTTCGACCCCTTGCCTTTGTATAGAGGCATGATAATAGCCCTCCTCCAATCTAACGGGATGTGGCTCTCTTCCAAACATTAATTGAAGAGCGTATGAAGCCACAAGATAACTAATGGGCCACCAGCCTTGATATACTCTGCAGCAACGTTATTATAGCCCACAGCCTTACCATTCTTCATATGTTTTATTGCACACTTTATTTCTTCCATACTTATTGCATTTATATTGTTTTACTCATTCATACTTACCCCAGAGAGCCTCTCAGGTGCTTCCTCATTTGCATTCTCTACACTTTCATACGTTTCCTAGAAATATTTCATCCTCATACAGACAGTCTATAGTTTAATATATATTATAGGTATGTGATAAGTTTATCTCATATATCAGATGCTTCTCACTTTCCAAGTCATTATTATTCTCGAATATGATATTTGGCTGATCATGATCAAAGTTTCTGTTTCAATATTTTTTTAAAGGATGTTTCAAGTTTATTTTAGATAAATCAACTAAATCGCATTTCTAATTTACTAAAGAAATAAACAAACCTATCCTTTTTGCTTAATTAATTATCAACATAATCAGTCATTATCAATCCACTGATGGATGAAAGCCTCCCCGTAACCCTGCCACTATCTCGGTCCTCCGCTAATCTTCGCTGTATGACTTCCACTAGAGATTTTGGGCGTCTTCAAGGTTATTTTTTGTGCATACTTAATTTGTATATCTACATTTAAATTTATTTCCAAAAAGCCAACAGTCTTATAAAATAATGTAAACCTCTTTGAAGATTGGATGAGTTTCTAAATTATTACAAAGACTAATCTCCATCGAAAGTTCCAACTAAAAGGCTATTAAAGAGATTTTAATTCGGATTTACATACGAAAAGCCTTCAATTGTCTACTGAGGTACGTACCTACCTCCTACTTAAACGAGTTTGACAGAGCCTTAAACATTTTCGTTGTTAAGCGTTCACAGTGGCCCATTAAATCACTTTGTATTCAGAATAAGTATCCGTGCGCAGCTTCCCGCGCGCATAATCTGATATTTTAAAATTGGATATCCAAAAAAATTATCCTCAACAAAAAAGGCGTATCAAAATATATCCATCTCATTACATTTTAATAAGATACGCGCGATAGAATGAGACGGGTGATATTCAGATTTTCGCTTAGTGGAGATTGAAAGCGTGACGGATATATCAGGGCCGAGGGTACACTGGATGAGCAGAATGAATATGGCACGCGATGTGCGATGTTCCTTCCTTAATAAGATTGTAAATATTACGGAATGTGAAGTCCGCGCATGCGAGCTCCTTGGAATATATTATAATAGCCACTTTAAAACACTTAAAAGTATTCATTGCACTTTATAAAGCAGTTCTGGGTATAATTTTTAACTTCCTATCGCTGAGATGAAATGTATCCATACTTACGAGATGCACGTGTTTTGTATGCAAATATGTTAAGGTAAGAATATATGATTTTACTTATGGATCAAATATTATAAAGATGTAAACACGTTCGAGAAATTAGATTTCATAAATTTAATGAAATATTTGGCAAAATAGAAATAATGGTAAATCTCTCTGTCTGATAATCTGAATAATGCAAAAAAAATACTTGTATACTATTTATCTACAGTTTTTGTACTAAGCTCAGAAGTTTTAGAACATTACTTAAAATATATTGAACTAACGAAATTAATAGTTAAGAATTTATTTATTTAATTAACTGTATAATACATATATTGGATATGTTTAGATAAAATTTACCGACAAACTACTTCAACTATTCAAAAAAACACTTTTTTAAATGTTTGTTTTGTATAAAAAGGTACCCCAATGAAAATAATGCCTGGGAACTGCGAACATTCCATATAAATAAACTAACAAATACCAGGAGCTCATACTATGTAAGGAGGTATCGTTATCCTGTTGTTTGGTGTCACCGTTTCCTTTCGCGAAGAGACGTTCGTTAGAGCGATCTTGATGGATTGTTTTAATTCAAAACAGTCAGATCTCCTGTTACGGAGATATTTTATTAGGATTTATCTTAGTTGTACACAACTTTGTTGGCTTTGCATACTGTCACACGGTTGTGAAAAGAGATTTACTAGTTTCTGTTAGTTTAGTTTTATATTGTTTAAGTCGATTTTTGTTTGGAATTTAAAACAAGACGGTACCTAGATGGTGAAGAAAGTGTTATTTGTATTTATAGCTTTACTCGTTTAATGTATCTGAGGAGCATTAAAAATATTTATTTATTTATTATTTTATTATTTATATAATACATGTGTTTATTTGTGTTTGGACTTTGCCCGTTTCACCATATATAGATAAATCTCTGTTATAATTGGTTATTAATCACATATTATTGAAATAAAATAAAGTATGTCTAGTGGTATATAACTTTAAAATGAAATGAAACAATTGCGGTAAAGCCCATTATATTAGCTTTATTGGAAAGCTAATTTGATGTCATTCGTGTTTAAATATGATTTCATGCATACGAGCGCCGCGGCTGCCTCGAATAAAGCGCAATCTGGAAGTTCAATTTTCAACCACTTTTCGGAGCAGCTGGGTTGAATATCGGCAATAACGCGGCGAATGTTGGCTTTCTAGTCGTCCATCGTCTCTAGTGTAGACTAGCGATTTCACATATCCCCACAGAAAATAATTCAAAGGTGTTAAATCAGACGATCTTGGAGGCCAATTCGCAGGTCCGTTACGCGAAATTATGCGTTCATCGAATGTTTCCTTAAATAAATCAATTGTGGCGCGCGCCGTGTGCCATGTTGCACTATCTTGTTGAAATCACAGCTCTTCCACATTCAAATCATTCAATTGGGGAACGAAAAAGTCAGTTATCATGGATCTACAGCGCTCTTGATGGCGAATCGGCTCATTCGGGTCCTCCTCAATAATACGCTGCACTGTAGCAACAGTTTCTTCGTTGTGCACTGTACGACGTCTCTGCGAATGCGTATTATTAATCAAAGAATGCGTAGTGCGAAAATGATTCATGCTTATTCGAATTATTTGCTCGGATAGACGATTATGTCGACCGTAAAATGGACGTAGCGCACCACGATTTTCGAAATAAATTTACACAATTTGCAAGTGTTGTTCTGGCGTAAGTCTATTCATGCTGAAATACAAAACCAAACTGAACAAAAATCAGTTGTCAGCTGTCAAATTGGCTGTCGCTGAAAAAAGGGTTGCCAATTCGAAAAACAAATCTCTAATAAAATACCCTTTATATGTGCTACATATTAATAAATATAATATATGAAACATTTTAACATGATTATAACACCTACATAATAAGTTAATATACACGCATATACAAAACACGGAGTAAATAATAATTGTTAATAGTAATCTAATATTGTAATACATATTTTACATAAATGATGCAGTAATCATGTTTTATTCTTATGCGATATCCACACAATATATGATTTAGATAGGCATAACCCGCCTGGCAGATGTTATGTGGGAGAGATGTGAAGGAAAAGAGATATCATTTAATGGAAATAGTTAATGGACGAGAAAATTGAAAAGCTAGTAAATCGATCCATAACCGTAGATACAATCTGGGATAAACATTGTTATTACCAATTAAGCTTTATCGGTAAGTGATGATTTTAATAAATGTAAATTTTATTAAGCTCTATTACTTAATAATATCTCAAAGTATTATGACTCCAGTTTCTAAAACTATTTGTCATGAATGCATTAAATTTATACGTTTAAAAACGTGGTTACGAGTTTTATTGTTAAGTTTTATATATTTTAATAGGCGTATTATGTAGATATCCATGAATTATGTGTAATTTTATAATTATATTGTTTTATAGAGATGACAACTTTGAGAAAGATATATAAGTATTGATCATAGCAGGGAATGATAACAACTATTATCTATTATTTTTCATGTTTGTCAACTGTATTTGTATGAATTTGAGGCCTGAAATTAGCTAAAGAAAATTAAAGTTGTCTGAACACAGTGGAACACAGAAGCTCAGTGGAGTAGTCAATATAGATGTGGGCATTTTTGATAGAATGAATAATTTAATTAATCCACGGATGTGTATTATTGAGGAAGCCAGGAATCATGCTGGGTTGGGGGTTTTAGAGTCATGGTGATGGATAATTAAACAATTGAGAGCGAATTTAAAAAAGTAGAGTCACGTGTAGAACATATGAATGAGGAAAGGGAAATAAAACAAAAATATGACTTGATTTTTGGAGGTGATGTAAACGGAAGGATTGCCCCAAAAAACTTGGCTTGTATATGTAAGCCGGATGTACGAGGATGGCTCTGTTATAGGTTTAGATAGTCGATGGGCATACAGGAGTAGCATGCTAGGAAGAATAGTGATTCTTTATTTCATACGAGGAATCATTTATTAATTTAATCAACTACTTTTGTGAGAAACAAAGAGCATTTAAGATGTTAAAATAATCACTGTTTTTCAGAATTTTTGAATCATTTATTAGAAAATGATCATATTTTTTTATAAAAATTTAGGATTATCTGTTTTATATATAAGCAATTTTGGTTTTAAAATGACTAATTTAGAATCATTAAAAATAATAAAAACGTTTAAAATTAACCAAAATATTATAAATAACTGTGAGAACTGTCACTTTTGACATATATGTGTGTGTGGGTGTGTATCAAGAGAGTGTGTAGATGAGTGGTGGGAGACAAGGATTATAAGAGCCCGTCTCTGGAGGAACGAGTCTCTTTCCATCACCATTTCTTAATAATCACTAGTCTATCTCTCAATTGTATAATTATAAATTACTATAAATACTTCTTATAATAAGCGTGTAATTGTTACCTGGACACGGTGTTATTATTACAAGGAACAAAACTCAAGTAACTCGACAGTAAAGAAAAGATAGAACATCGAGGGAATCTGGTGGTACTACCAAAGTTACCACGATAACCAACTAAATTTAACCACAAGTCCTATCCTAAAATTTTTTCATAAAAATAAAAAATTCAAATTATTTTGTATCATCAAGTCAATTTTAATACCTTTCATCATCGCAACAATTTAGGTTCAAGTTAGGTTTTGTGTTTAAATTTAATTAAAACAACATTAGAGCAATTTGAAATATGGCTCGAGTTAGTTCATTTGACATCCCGATAAAGGGAAAACTATTTTTCGAAACTATTTTTTTTGTATTAAATTTAACTCATAAAAGTGGTTAAAATCAAAGTAAAAATATTTTTTATTAAAATGAATAACCGCAATGTAAAGTATGCAAAAAATATGAAAAATGTTAATTTTACTTTTTTTCTACATTTATTTGACAAATACCTCAGGGTCATAGTATAAAATAATGTATGACATCGTCGATCCGTCATAAAATAATGTAGACATATTCTCGTATCCTTATTTATATCACAACTAGCAGAAGTACCCGACGCTGCTCAGACTTTACGCAGAGTGAAAAAACTTTAGGGGGATAGGAGTAGTTTTTTTTCGAAATCAGATGAAGACTGTGATTTTTTCTTGTTTTGAACGTCAAGTGTGCAAAGTTTCAATAAACTCGGAATAAAACTGTAGATTTGTATAAAAAGAAAACCCACCCACCCGCAGACACTCTTCACACACGATAAACGAATAATATGATTGCTTCGCGTAAATAAAGAAATAAGATAAGAAGTGTGGAAATCGATGGCAGATTTAATGCAATCAATGCCGCCAATACTTTTTACTCTCCACGCAAGTGCTTGATGTTAGGAATGTATCGTGAATCCTGCAAATTGCTGACACTCCAGCTCGAGTGCTCGATGTGAAGTATTATTAAGAAAAACTCGCTAAACATAAACACGGGCTGTCGACATTCACATTTCACTATAAAGTCACAGGTGTCTCAAAATACATTGATTTATTATTAACAAACAGGTTAAAGATACAGTAACGGTGAATAAAGTTAAATAGGCGTTTGACATAAATAAATAAAATAAGCTTTTTTAAAAATATATTGTTAGAAGAAATTCAAATCTTCTTTATTAGTGAATAGTTAATCAGTATATTTATATAATTCACTAATATAGGAGGGACATGAGGGTACTATTAGCGAAGTCAGTTATTGTTTTTGTATATACTTATATAATCAGTTTTTGCAACCTATATTTGGTTGCAAAATCAAAATGCCCACCGCCATTTATAATATATTAGAATTCGACCAATAGCAGTCTACACTGCTCTGAAAATTAAATGGCTGCCAGTATAGGAACTAGAATGGTTTCGGAAGGTGTTTTGAGGCAAGGTAAACTTGCATTTATTTTGTATTTGAAACCAGATTACAAATGCATTAATAAAAACACTGTTCTTCAAGTTCCTATGAAATTTTTGTGATTTTTATGATGCAAGTATTGAAGACAACAGAAATAAATAAACTTTCACCGAGTTCTCAAAAACCCGGAAATAATCAGATGAACTTGATAGAAATCTAGAAACATGCAAGCAATAGTAGTTTGGTTGGACAGACAAAAAGAGCAAACTGCCTCCTCTGCTTGCCGTATGAGAAACTTCGTGATGGTAACTGATGAGCCCTGCTTTAGACTAGCTACTGTAAGGAGTGGTGAGTACTTTTACTTCTTACTCCTGAAAAATATTAAAAAATAAAATATTTAAAAGCAACGTATTAAAAATTCTTTCCACGAGAAGCTATATTCCTGATCTAACGTACAGGGCGAATATTATATTCCAGGCCGACGTTTTTTGGCAGACATTTGTCAGTTTGCATTTGGTAGTCGCAGCGAGTAGTTGATTACAATTTAGTATTTATTATCAAACGCCTCAACAACATGCAACAACACATGTTTTACAGCTCAATATTTATGAACCAGATTTTTGTTAAAAAAATCATCTTGAGCGACGAAGCTCCATTCGACTTAACGGGTTTTGTTAATAAACAAAACAGACATTATAAGGGAAGTGAAAATCCTCAATTGAAACAGTAACGACCTTTACACCCACGTAGTTACCACCATGCATAGTGCGCAATATGGCGTATGTGCCGATTTCTTTCAGGATGCAAGAGGCAATGCTCTAACCTCTTAATGGGGATCGCTATCATCGCATGTTCTTCTTGGTGGCCGAATTGGGTCGATTGGATCTGCAACACATGTGGATTTAGTAAGACGGTGCCATCTCACACATAGTCCGAGTTATGCTTGAAATTTTGCGATAAATTTTTACCGCATAATTTCAAAAGTAGTAATATCGACTGGACTCTTCGAACACCTGATTTGACGGCTCCCGACTATTTTCTGTGGAAACACTTAAAAGAAAAGGTCTACACTAATAAGCCAATAACAATTCCGATGCTCGAATATATTCACGAATTTCATTTCGAATATATTCACAAGACAATATTCAAAATTAAATTACTGAAATAACACGCGAAGTGTGCGCGAATACTATGAAAAATATGGTTAAAAGAGTACGCATTGGCTACATGGCCATTATTATATTCTATGCATAATTGAAATAAACAATTTAAACGAAATAAAAACTAAATTAAAAACTTATGTTCTATTTTCCAATTGTTTAAAAGCAACATCGGCCTGGAACATAAAATTCATCCTGTATCTGTATAATGTTGTAAATAATCTAGTCGATATCACACTTATATCTGCTGAATAAAACTGTATACGAATACCATATCATTGAGGTAGCATGAAACGTTCAAGTGCGGTATCTACTATGACAATGTATGTGACTGTGTGAGTTTAATTATAACTAGACGATAAATAAATTAAATATATTCTCCAATTTATTATTTACCTATAAAAAAACTTTTACGTGACACTATTATGATACTATATGCTGCTAAATATTTGTTTATAATACTTCCTATATATTATTACGTTCTTATTCTGGTTGCATGTACTTAAATATTTAATTAACTATTTCATTTAGCATTGCAATATTTTCATTTTTATATGTATTTAATCGTCAATTATTTGTACTCACTATAGTATATGGAATATTTTTAGGCTATGATGGTAGTCAAATTATAACTGATGCATATAATGAATGCATAGAATGTGTGAATGTAGGAGCAAAAATGTTTACTGTAAACCGATTATGTAGTACTAATGGCGAATAATGAACAAGAACTACAAAGCAGTAGTGAGTAGTATGTACGATGTATGCAAGGAAAACGACCTCATGATGAATGTAAATAAGTCAAAGTGATGTTATTCGAGAAGAAAGAAAGCAAAACACCGTGCAAAATACGTAGAGGTAATGAATGTTTGGAACAAGTAGATGAGTTTGTGTATTTGGGGAGTATGTTTGATAGAAACCCAAAGGCTGAAATCGAAAGGAGGGTGACTGCAGGGAATAAAGTGAACGGCGCTTTGAATGGAATTATATCTAACGGAAATTTGTCAACTGAGGCAAGACTAGCGGTGGACAATGAAGTCCTGGTACAGACAATGATGTATGGAAGTGAGACCTGGAGCTGGAAAAAGAGAAACGAAAGTAGACTGAATGCAGTGGAAATGAGATCACTTAGGCGTATATGTGACAAATCTATTTAAGACAAAGTAAAGAATAAAGATATAATGAAAGATTTTAAAGCTGATATTAGTATGGTGAGTAAGATTAAGAAAGGATCACTTAGGTGGTTTGGTCATATAGAACGGATTAATGAGGAGAGAACATTAAGAAAGATATATGATGCAAGTGTTGATGGCACCAGAAATTGAGGACGTCCGCAGAAGACTTGGCACGACCAGGTAAATTTATTCGATGCTTTTATATTTGAATTGTAAATACTAATCTTTTCTGAACGTTCTGACATTAAATTAATATTGCTCTATAAAGTATATAATGTAAAAAAAAATTATTATAATAATTCATAGAATTGTAAAATGATATATATACAGAGTACAACTATAAATATGTAACAAGCGAAGGCTGTCAAGTCTGTCATGTCAGGAATATGTGGCGTCCACGATCCAAATAATAATACCTCATGATAATATATAGGTGCAGGTATGTACGCACGTGTAAAAAGGCAGCTATATATTCATTTTTGTATCATATCCATAATGATATATCTTTCGTTAGCACTTTTATTAAACTATATTTAGGTGTCGGCAAATTGTAGTCCAACCACCACATTCTCGGTGGCCATAATCACCATAGTAGGTAGGTAGTACACGGAGGCTCAGCAGACGCAGATTATGTCAAACACCCGCCTATAATCCTGCATTTTATTATGATAACGCGGTCCAGGATTTAACTGGGTAATTTTAGCTTGCTCTGTGAAGCCAGTGTATTCAACATGTGCCAGTCGAGAAGGATTTCGTATTTTATATTCAGGTGAAATTAAGGATTCGTCAAAATAACACATATTTTTTTATTTTATACAAATGTATTAATTAATTATATCTATATTATATATTCTTTGTGTAAAATAAATAACACAATTTTAAAAGATGTAAATAATTAATAGTGTTAAATATGCACGGCATCGTTAACGATAATGTATAATATTAATAATACATACATATTAGTATATGTGTGTACCTTTCACTTTAAGATTACTCTGGGGCAAAGAGAACCATTAATAATGATGATACACCAGCATCTAGTTAGATACCACATCAGTTTTAAAGTCTAACGAATAACAATTTTTAGAGAGCATAAACAGAAAAATACGACTATCAGTAACTGTCAACAAATAATCTTATTTTAATGATAATTAATGATACAAAATATTGTACATTTTTATAGAGAAATTAATAATATTTATAATTTCTTATTCAATCAATTTGTAAGATGACCGACTATCTTACCCTTTCCAAGCTACTATTCTACCACCTTCTCCTACTATGCTACTTCTCCCACCCCCACACAATCTCCAAGGAACGAAAATGGCTGGAAGAAGATTGTCTCCTTCCAGACCTTTTCTCACCTTCTTCATTCCTCCATTCTCCAACTCTCATACATAGAGCTTTAGAACCATAAGTTGTATGTAGTAATTAAAACAATTAACAATCATTTCGATGTATAGGTGACCCAAAATGTAAATATATGATTTTTTGCAGTGTAAAAACTTTGACATTGCAGCATTAAATTGTCTAAAGACAAAATGTCATCAATAGCATCGAAAACGCGTTACAGAAATTATAATCCACCGTTTGCTCCATTCCCATCTTTGAATTATTCTATAAGAGGCGTTTGAAGCATCTTCGTCCTCAGTACTACATTTGGAGTTCTGTAAACCGATATTGTAAAATCAAACGCCTTTTTTCGAACTGAACGCAATAGAGTAAGAGCTCCCTAGTGCCAAGTTTGAATTGAGAAAGTATGAATATTTTAACAAAGAACGCATGCGCTCGGTTTGTTCTCATTTTTTAAAATAAATTAAAATCAAGGTACAAAGCATTCCGTGCGTCCATCTGTACTATCCAGCAACGCGTACTTTGCGATTCTAAATAAATATTTGACATCGCACCCACTTTGAATTGCTGTTTTCATTATGATCGCTTCCTACGTTATACATTTATCAATCCATTAGATCTGCAGTTTTGCATTAAAAATACAAAAATGTTGCGTGCCGGAGAGTGGCGCTTTTATTTTTTTAGGTAGGTTTTTTTGCAAAGCTTGTTAGTTGTAGGTATTTGTTGGATTGCTCGAAATGGAAATACTTTTTAACAATTTTTATTTAGTTAAATAATTTATACGGCACTATGTTACATAAAATATTTATTTGCTAACAGCTTAACCGAGCGGATAATTGATCACGTTAAATAAATGCGAATGCACATTCTGCACATTAAATTACATAAATTCTTCAAAATGTTTTCTTTAATCTTTAACCTTCAACCTTCAAGTGTAATAGTTACTACAATACTATGTACTTAGTAATTAGCTGATTTTTTATTTAATAGATTTAGTAAACAAAAAAATCACAACAAAAATTCGCAAAGGTGCTTTTTTAAAAAATAGAGATGCGTCCACGGAATATGCGTCACATCAATATTCTTACTTTTCTCAAACTTAAATAAACACTTGTAAAAATAGGACTATCTAGATGACTTCTTGGAACGAGGCTCAAACCCCCGACTACTAGATCACTAGGCGAGTATCGTAACTACTAGACCCAAAGCACGACAATTACTCCGCAACAAAGGTAGTTGATAGTAAAAAAGTACAGTTCAGAAGTGTAATATAGTAATTACTGGCCTATCCGCATGATTAATTTATTTAAAAAAAAAGTATTATCATCATTATAATCATATATTTCTTCATTACATCTATACACATTAAATAAACCATTATAAAATAATAAATTTTAAGCGTAGCAATGCATGTAACTGAAAATATGTAATTTTTTACATGGACCGCTCTGCCGCTGTGCGGCCAACATTAAATTGTACAATTTTCCTTCTGGTAAATATTAAATATTGATTATCAACCACTGCATTGTAAAAAGAGGTAAATAAATTTAAATGAAATATATTATTTTTCAACGGAGAGGGGTTAAAGAGAAAAAGATAAAATATAAGAGAGGTAAAGCGTATTTTTATATTGCGTAGCTTTGCGGAAACAACTCAATTAATTATTTGGATTGGACCTTGATTTGGATAAGGTGAGAAAAAACTTTGAAATGAGGTATGTAATAATTTATTTTAGAAGATGTAAACCATTTTTTATTCCAACAAGTGATCATATGTCCTTACGGGCCATAATATTATGAAAATATTAATGTGAAATTTGTTTTCATTCCAATATTTATCCTTTAAAAATCATGTTTTAATCCATATTGCTCTGGTATGTATTTAAGTTCTTAATCTTAAGTTGAATTATTTTATATGTAAACATGTGCAGTTTCGCTTAATTTTCTTTGATAATGCAACATGTCTATTTCTATATACTGTGAGGGTAAAGAACGGCGTTCTATCCTCTTCGCCTGCTAGTCAGTAGAGAACACAAGAACGGCGGGTTTTTCACCTCAGAATACATACCAACCTTGATTGTCACATTCTGCCTTCGCCCTAAACGGAGAAAATTTATTATCAATACTAGGAGAGATAAATGAAAAGATGTTTTACGTTAACAAATGGAATCTTATAAAAATACAGATTGAATTAGAACAAATTACAATCAAAATCAAATAATCTTAATTTCATCGGGTTGAGCATGAGTTCGACGTTTACAGAGCAGGCTGGTGACGACAAGATTTAAATTGTTATAAAAGTTGGCGTAACCTCCAAATCTATGCTCGTCAGTCCACATTCCATCGTAAGTAATGCATATTAGTGACCCATCGTCATAGTTAGTTTTCTTAGCGTCCTAAGCTGACGCAAAAGGATTGGTAGAAAGAATTGTAAAAAAAGAATGTAATGAGAATTAATGTTAACTGAAGGGAAGCAATTTCGTTCCCCTTCGGCTACATGTTGGATCCTTATGGTTATATCTTGGGTTGAAATGACGTCGCTGGCCCAAACAGCTAAGCCGCGTATTCTGACAGATCCGAGCGAAAAATTTCAATAAGCCTTAGATTCCAACCGTTTTTATAACCTTCAAAACCACTCACATTACCAACATGAGGCCGTTGTTCGTGATTCCTCAGGTAGTTAACGTTATAAATAATAACGGGGTAATTTCGAACGTGACATTAGTTTTGTAATGTCACAATACTTAAAAAAAAAATTTGAATAGAATAAATGCATAGGTACCTATACAAAGTTCAAAAATATCTTATGGTGATGTATAATAGAGTTACATACATTTAGTTAATGATAATCTTAATAAATAATATAAGTTATCTAATTACGACGCGTCATCAATAGCAAGACTACACATGTATCTAATTTTGGACCTTGCAATATAATTCAAAACGTCGGCTAGAGAGGTCAGACACAACTGGGAGAATAGCCCAGAAAACTCGGTCGAGTAAACTCGAGGACATTTTTGTCCATATTGTTTAGTGTCTGATAGTGTTTTTCTCGCCCGACACTCCTCCGAAAGTGAATAACTTAGGTGAGGGTTTATGCTTAGCCCATCCCATCAGAAGTTAATAAGAATCTACTGGTTTACTTCTGGCGACAGAATAATATGACGAAAATCCAATAAGGAACGCAACCTCACCCTTGGCCCCAAGTTTCATGTTTGCAACAGATCTCCCGAGCCTTCCTCACAGCTCACTGTTGGATATTTATTTTCTCTCCTATTTTGAGAGACATTTCTGTCAACCCTGATCTCAATTTTCCAATTATCTTCTACACATATAATATTTGCGATCCCTTACCCTTTATAATATATATATATCATTTTATAGAAAAATATCTGTAACGCAGTACGATTGCAAGTATTATTATTTTTGTAGTAATTGAATGTGAACAATTAATTATTTTAATACAAATTAAATTAATCATTTAGAAATATACACAGAAAAAATATTCAGTTGCTACGGGGATTTGAACCTGGATCACTTTCGCTATAGCAATCGAATATATTTTCGACAAATTTTGAACTTATGTTCTGTTATCGTACATGTGTACAGGTTCACAGGAGGACACTCATCAGTGATTCCTGTTTGTTTTTACTTTTATATTTTTTTAATTATATAGGGCAGCATTTCGGGAAAGCATCAATTGGAGAAAAAGACTATCAAGTACCTAGGAATCATAATACGTAACAAACTTAAAAGAAAAGAACATATTACTATAGAAATTAAACTAAAATAAGAAAAACTGCCTACACTTTTTTAAGAGCCAGAAATATCTTATCACTTACAAATCTGAAAATAATATATTACGCGTTTGTACAATCACATTTGCAATACCATATTATTAGATGGGGAGGAGCATATAAAACTTCAATGTCACAATTAGAAATCACTCAAAAAATGATGACAAAAATTTTTCTAAAAAAAATTAAGACTTTCCAAGTATACAATTCTTCACAGATTTTGAAGTATCAAAAATAATAGACATATACAAAAAAAATTCAATAATCCAAATTTTCAAAATTAAAAATTAATTAAATTTTAGAAGCGAATTCCGAACTACAAGATTTAGAGACCGAAATGATATTCCAAAACTAAAATATACCGCAACCCAAAATAACTATATATATATCAAGGCATTAAATTTTTTAACAGTCTTCCTATCACAATTAGAAAAACTACAGACTACTATAAATTTGTATCTGAAATAAAAAAATATATATACACAGACTGAAACATAAATTCTCGTATATTGTTCTTCTCTATACACGAGTCTTACTCTCAGAGAATAAATAAATGTTAAAAGAAATATACATACATCCCACTGATTATTATAAAAATGTATTATATTTTCTAATATTAAAATAAAATAAAAAAAGTATGTCTAAATACATAACGTGACTGGATTGCAATATCCATTGATGTTATTTGTGAGTTCATATATATTTTTAGCGAATAGAAGAAATGCACAAACGGTAGGTCTAATATTTTGGTTTCCCAGTGGTATTTAGTTTTACGTTAATCGCACGCTCGATATTATCGCAGTAATATTGCGCATATTATTGCGCGTATTGTCAAATTTAAATAAAAAATGAAATCATCGCGTGGCTATTTGATTTTACCAAATTTATGTTCTTGGCATGGGTGATTCGATCTAAAAATGTGACGACGCGGGCAGATATCAAAATGACATTAACCAAATCCCAACAGAGCATCATATCATGCCAGATTCCTATTACGTCATTAATGCCGTATGTAAATTCTAGATGGATTCGATTCTATCAGAATAAATTTCCAATATGGCCGCCTTCACAGTCCAAACGTGATAATGTCATTACCGGATGGTCCATAACTCGCGTGTGATTTTCAAAGCAGGTGTGAAAGTGTGGACTCCAGCCACCAGTGGGTGGGCCGACTATGCTAATAGACTCCATAAGTCTATCAGTCGGGGTGGTGGGATGCAGGATTGATGGCCTGCTGCAGTTCACGACTTATCAGACGATTTGATGGACGGAAATTAATAATGGCTAAGTGTAACTGCAACTAATTATATCAAAGAAATAAATATAACTTTTTGCACAATCTAGCAGTAGATCGATTGTAGCTGAAGTTGATTATGATAGTTAATTTATATCTTTAAAATAATTATTTTCTTTCTTTCAGTGAGAAGTATGGAACACTTCTGCCCTAAGAATGTTTTTACATCATCCACAATCATATTATAAGTATCTTTTTGTCGATCGCATTCTAAGGGTAGGTGTACGTAAATAAAATTTTGGCCTCAGGATATAAATAGAGTAGCGGTGAAGACAGTACAGAATTAATATTTCTAGTTCTTAAAATAATGCATGCATATAACTCCAATATACAAAAACAATATTCATTCATATTATTTAAATCTATCTATAATTTGAAATTTACACAGTATTTAAATATTCTGTGTACAGATACACATGGTAGATTAGCTCAGAAAACTGTACACAGAAGATTGGTCGTAAAAGCCTAAGAATATTTTTATGTAAATATTAAATATTTTTTTAATTTAGATTTTTTCCTTTTTTCGTATTTCCTCAGAAATTTCATTGAAAATCTTTATTGTATTACAGTTATTATTACAAATTTTTCCAGCAAGAATTTTAATAATAAATTATGTAACATTAAAATTTACTTTTTACAGATTGAACTTTGTTGTTAATGTTCATTTTTATTTTATTGTTTAACTTTGTTTTTTAACCACTTATTATTTATTTTAATACACCAACCGGTTTCGGAAAATACTATTTCCTTCACGAGCAAAAGTAACTTTTAAATATATTAATTATTAAGTGATGTAGTTGTGACCAAAAACATATAATGGCGGAACCCTATTTAATATTTTTCAAAATAGAATTATCTTTGGTACCCTGAATCTCGAAATATTTGCATACAAAGACCATACATTTTGTCTATAAATTATGTACAGAAAATTGTACTTTTCACAAATTAATATTTTCGTGTTGGTTATTAAATACATCGTTTTTAAAAAATCTTAAAACACGTTTGGTAACTTAAATTGCAATATCCAAAAAAATATGATAAAGTTGAATTATTTATTTAAAATTTATAAAGATACCTGGAGATTTTTATAGTCCTTTAAATAAAAAATATAAATAAATTATATCTCATGTGCATATATTTTTAATAATTACTAGAAAGGAGCTTGTAAAAGCTGACCGAATTTTTTCGGCGGTCATCGGCACCTTTTTATTTATGATTATAAAAAATAAAATTACATTTTTGTAGTAGTACTTGTAATATTTTTTAGGAAAACAGTTGTTGATTTGAATACAACAAATGTATGAGTTATGTTTCACAATGGGCCCAAAATTAGTTTACTTCATAACTCATAATCATATTATCTTATATTAGACATTTTTAAAAAAAAGTCAGCTAAAGGGCGATGAACTCCGATCTCAATTAATATTCAAAACTTGAAAGCTCATTACCTTAGTTTGATGTAAATTTCAGATGATACCTTGTTGTTCCAAGCACACGATATATAGAACCTACCTATGTACCTATCTGTAATAAATCTATACAACAAGATATTATTATTGATAGAGTCGTTGATTGATTCATTTATTATACAATATTAACAAAATCACGTTTTAAAAACAAACCTGTTTTACAAGGAATGCTATAAATTTAATTTGAATTTGTTTATTATTATTATTTCTTTGCGAGGCACAATAATTACTCATATTATGTTAAAATTACATTTAAAAAAAAATTAACAAATTTTCAATTCACTTAGCATAAAATTCGCTTATAATCGCTTATTTTTTTAATTGCTACATACCTCACCATTACTGTATATTCCAATTTCATTTATAAAATAACTCTAGAAATTGAGCACAAAAACTATTCATGTTGCATAGCAAATAATCTGACGTGAGTAAACCTATTTTTTTCAATTTAGTGCGTATATAAGTGTATATGTATATGTTCTAATATAAACAATATCATCATTTACCTTTTATTTATTTTTAAATTATTTTGCACAAACTTACATAGTTTAATTTTTAATTTCTCCTCCTTTATCATATTATCTGGTATTTCATTGAAAATCTCTTCGCACTGTAAATAATTGATTTTTGAAATTTATTTTTCTTCTTGACTACGAGTTATATTATATTTCTCTGATGTTCGTGATCATGTTGATTTGTTTTAATTTTTCTTATAAATTCTGCTGATATTTGTTTAGTGAGGATATTAAAAATAAACAACATGACATTGAAATAAATTTTCTGTTTATATCATGTTAAAGATCTTTTAGCATTGAACTGATACAGTATATCTATTTTTTCTCATTATTATTCTCAAAGTTTTATTTTGCATTATTAAACATTGTTGCATTTCTTCTTCACTAGCCAGTATTGGATAAAGTATTAAAGAATTCGAAAAGCAATGCACTAGTGAAAGGGTTTCAATTATGACTAACGTATTGGTAAATTTTATTTTACTCTGGAGGAGAAATTCAAATTTAATTAGGTACCTACTAAAGAAAATAATTACATTATTTTTTATTTTAGTATTAGAAAATACAATACATTTTAGAATTATCAGTATGATATACATATATATTTCATTTAACATTTATTTCTTCTCTATGGGAGTAGGACTCGTGTATAGAGAAGAAGTATGTACGAGATAATTTATGTTTCAGTTAGTCTGTGCATATATATTTTTTTATTTCAGATACAAATTTATAGTATCAATTTGGTCTCTAAATCTTGTAGACCGGGATTCGCTTCTAAAGTTTAATTGATTTTTATTTTTGTAAATTTGGATTATTGTTTTTTTTTTGTATATGTCTATTATTTTTGATACTTTTAAATCTGAAAAAAGTTGTATCTTTGGATAGTATTTTTTTTAAAATAATTTTTATCATCATTTTTTGAGTGATTTCTAATTGTGACATTGAAGTTTTAATGTTCCTCCCCGTACTGTGGCTGTACAAACGCGAAATGTATTATTTTCAGATTTGTAAGTGATAAGATGTTTCTGAGTCTTAAAATATGTAGGCAGTTTTCCTTATTTTATTTGTAAGATTAGTAATATGTTGTTTAATGAAATATCAAACAAATTTTGCGTACATCGTTAGTCCTCAGGTGGCTGTGTGGGTAATGTTGGACACAGACTGCAAGTATAATACTATAATAAAATATACAACCCTGAAATTCTGTTTCATCTATAAATGACGTATCATAGACTTTGTAGTCTGTTACATGAGTTTACGTGTTACACAAGTATTTTTACCATATTCAAACTAACCTGAGCGCTTACTCTACGAAAATAATACTTAACTTAGTGATTTCTTGGGATCAGACTCCAACCCTCGATCAACTGATTACTGGTGGGGTGTTATGGAGTGTTTTAAACCCAAATGGCAAGTACGTGACAGTTATTAATCATGAACTCTGTAGTGAAGATCATCTCTTTCCTGGGATTCTTTCAATTTCAGTATCAGATCAAAACCACTAGGAAATATAGCATTTTTCGATATGGAATTAAATGCCGTTTAATTCCATATCGTATTTATTTACTGTGTATTATACTAAACGAATGAAAATAAAAGCAATGGTAGGCCAAAAAAAAGTAGAAAATGCGGTCAACACAAATCTCAAATAATAAAATAAAAATGGTATTAAAAAGCAGTAAATTTTTGAATACTAGGAAGGCGCGATTGGAATAAAAACGCGATAGTCTTCACCTAAGATTTTTTAATGCTGTGAAAGGAAATTTGTGTCTCCAAGGTCATGAAAAATCTTTGAGAATCTACAATACTAGGAAAAATTTACCCAGTATAATATTTAAAGCCCTAAAAAATCTATATACAAAAAGCAATCAAATACAAATCATGCACAAAGGACGTGAAAAACTTAGACTTGAGAATCTATAAGGTTGTGAAAAAACCACATACAAGAATATTAAGAAGTCCTTGAAAAATCCATACAAGTGAACCATTAAAACCGTGATAAATTTACACATGAGATTCAAAAAGCTATGTAAAGAAATTCGTATCCCCAAGGCTGTAGAATATCTTTTCAAAAATCTTTATAACGTGAATTTTATTGTTGTTTCTTATATAAAATTTACACTTAAGATTGTACAAGGCTGGGAAAACAAGCAGCTTTTTTTGTTATTTTTTTAAATAGAGATACATTTTTCAAAATAAGCTTAACGCTTGTGCTAAAAAAAGAGGACCAAGTTGATGATTTCCTAGAACGAAGCTTGAACCCTGGACCACCAAAACATTAGGTGAGTGTCTTAACCATTAGACCAACTAGCTACTCAAGAGCGAGATAGTAAAAACCTGTCATTTTTGTAATTGTTATTCTGGCATATGTAATTATTAAATAATATTTAGACGTAGAGCGTAGTTACCGTGCTGGTTGTGTATAACAAACTAATAGTAAATTATTTATATATATATAAATTTTTTTTATTTGTTAACTTGTTTTATTAACCACTTATTGAGTTTAAATACATCTACCGGTTTCGAAAAATACCATTTTCTTCTTGACATCCTGAAGAAAATTGTATTTTTCGAAACCGGTAGATGTATTTAAACTCAATGAGTGGTTAATAAAACAAAGTTAACAAATAAAAATATGAATTTTAACCACAAAGTTGATTTTGCTATTTCAAAAGTATAATGATAAATTAATCAAATAGCGCGTGGGCGCTGTTTTACTGATTAGCATCATGTACAGTTAAAATAATATACTTGTATCTATGATAGATGTTCTTTTAGTTGATTTAAATGTACATTTTCCTTTATTTTCAGGTATATTTTTAAGCTCTATACAAATATTGTATGATAGAATTAATTTTTAAAGATTAATAGCGATATATTTTATTTTGCATATCAAAATTTTAAGGCATAATATTTTTAATAATTGGCTTAAAGAAAATATTTTTATTTGATATGTTCTTGAATGCAAAATCAACAACTTTCTCCAATTTCAATAATGGATAATTTTATGATTACTACGCAGAAAATGTGAACAGTTCATTTATGGTAAAATTTAATATTACGTTATTTTTCCAAGAATATATTTTGATGAAATCTCTTTTTACTTTAGAATTTTTGATTCTTCCGTTTAAATAAGTTGAATAAATATTTTTTCATAGATAACAATGTTATTATCAATGAAAAATCTCATCGTTTAGTAGAATTTAAGTTGATTACTTAATATTCGTTGACTTTAATGTACTTCTTGCATTTTTATATTTTTACTTAATTTAATTTAATGATTTAACCTCGAAAAATTGTGATTCAGAAATAATAAAAACAACATTATGTTTCAACACATTATTATTGTTTTACTGGTACAATCATTTATGTTGTAGCTTGATATCGTTTATTTATTTCAATGTATCTATTATATAGATATTTTTAATTAACTTAAAAAACACTATTTAAAACTAAATAACTATAAATACTGCCCACCTATATTCTGATATAGTCAGGTGGGCAGGGATCAGATGAAATGCACTTGAATAATAAAAAAAACGTATTTAATTTAATTTAATTATTTTGAAATAAAAAAATCACAGGATATTATTTTTTTTTCTGCATCACCTCTCATCTCCATTTATATTCCAGGATATAAAATGTCACCATTAATTATTCACCTACACATAATACAAAATATGAAGAGTTTTACGAGTCAGTAAGAGGATCTTTAATGGAAGCTCTTACCTACCCTTTCGTAAACATGTTCAAAGCTGAGTAATAACAAGATTTAGAAATGTTTAATATACGCGATACAGTAGACACGTTTTGAGAAGGCTCTGTATCCTAATATCTATTTTAGACATTTGGCCAACAGAACGAACAACTATCAATGATGGTACTGATTGCAAAAGCAACGACCATGATAAAGTATTACGATATCGACGTCAACATACGAGTATACTACTAAAAATGCTTTAAATTTCAACGGCCTTTCAGAATCTTCAGTATACAGTTATATTTTTGGGTTATTCCGTAATATATATTTGACCTCTCTGGCCGACATTTCGGATCGCTTTCCAGAATCCATGTCACTAGTGCATCGGCACTTTTTATAGAATTACTTTTCAACATAAATGTTTGCAGTATTTCAATTCTGTATACTTTTTAAGAAAGATTTTGATTTTAGGTTAGTGCTATGAATTTCATAAGAATTCATAGAACTAATACAGGTGTGTATGAAATGCTGTTGGTACTGAAGTTCCACTCTTTCATTATGATTGATTATATACTATGGGATTCTATAATGCTGGATAGACTACCTGATTATTCAACCAATAAAAATATTTATTTAAGTTTTGAATCGCTCAGTAGTCTTATAATGTTTAATCTCAAATGAACTTTTACCGTTGAACGCCAATTATCTCTTGAATTTGTAGTCATACCCCAATCTGTTAGACATTCATCCATCTCATATCTGCCTCATATGATATATATCCACAAATCATATTTTGTGAATGGAACTGTGAATTTTAAGGGTCTCGTCCGCTTTTAATGTAATTTCCATATTTTTACTTTCTTCAGGACTTATGTTAGATCATTTTGCTACCGTTTACGCGCTTTGTTACTTTGATTGGCACTACTGGGTTTCCTGGTTCATAGTAATGTAATTGCGGTCCTTTTTTCGGAAAGCTAAGAAGACAGTAAACGACAAGCAGTTCTATTACATCCCGTACTTTGACCAGTTCAATGGTCCAAATAACCATAATAATAACCATACTAACCATAATATACCAAGACGCGCTTCGGTCGGTCGAAATCTAAAGAAGACAACCCAGCTAAAAGAACAACAACATCGGACCAGAAAGATAGCAAAAATAAAAGGTTGGTGCAGTTCATATATCATGTGTGTGTTGATTGT
This sequence comes from Eubasilissa regina, assembly GCA_022840565.1. Classification (NCBI taxonomy): domain Eukaryota; kingdom Metazoa; phylum Arthropoda; class Insecta; order Trichoptera; family Phryganeidae; genus Eubasilissa; species Eubasilissa regina. The sequence continues at coordinate 1,842,203 of JAINEB010000025.1, read as the reverse complement.
TAATCGAAAACTTGGGAACCAGCTATCGAAGGCATTTACATAAACAGTTACCTTATTTATATCTAAGCAATAATGGAAATCTTGGAGTATGCTTTTGGTACCTATCTTGTTCAGGTTCACTCAACGTACCGAGAGTTGAAACCTTTATAACGTTATTTTTTATTGTGTATGTGTGGACAGCGATTTACATTCATCGCCGTTCTCACCCAACATTGATACCAGCGATATCTGCATTCAAGACCTAGATGGCGAAAGGTCTGCCGCCCCAGTCTGGTCCAATCGCTCGCCGACGACGCGTCTTTCGTTTGTCGCTCCGCCACGACGGGTCTCGCCCAGCACTCGAGACGCTACACTTCCCCTGTATTCTTCCTGTCCTATTCTCTGACTGAATAAATAACTCTACGTTAACCACATACCCCTATAATGTTGAAATTATTATATATTATGGTTAACGTAGACCTTCAATTTCTGGCTCCACGAAATGGAGAAAAATCATGCCCAAGAACTTTTAAAGGTCCAAACCTGAGAATAGAACTGCTACTACAGTGTTTTGAATTACCTAATTGCATCTCTTGTTTAACTGTTTATATATATTTTTTTTGTACATTGATAATTGCACTTTGCTTACTGTTAAACCGGAGGAACACTGTCTGCTATAATACAGTAAATTACTAGAAAAAATCCAAAAAATAAATAAAGAGTATTTAAATGTGAAAGTCAACTAAAATCAACTAGAAATGTTAATGACTTATTTTACGATATGTATCTTTGAAAGCTAATAAAACTAATAATATAATCTATATGCCCTCAGTCAGAGAGCTATGATATTATATACAAAAATATCTGAAGACACGTCATCATATTATTATTTAAATGAGATGATAAAAATATCTCTTTGTCACCTTCCTTAAACTTATCATTGTTATATTATTTTATTTAAGTATGCACGTTTAAACGGTTGACAAATGTTTTAAATTTGATTATTTACATCATTATTGCCCGTTACCTTTTCTGTTGTTCATATGGGTTAATGTACTCTCAAGACTGCTAACGTGGATAGATTTGCTAATTTAAATAATAAAAAATAGCATTTTAATAACAAAGTTAAATAAAAAAAATTGTTATAAAGAAAAAATCAGAAATTTTATAATATTTTTAAAGATAACACATTATTATTGTTAAGTTGCAGTTTTTCAGAACATAGTTCTGAGGTATTTTTAATACAAATTGAATGAATCTTAATGACTATTCTTATCTCATCTAGACTTACTTCAATAAGTTCTTCTGTATAATAGCGAGCGAGTCGTCTGTCATAGGATAGTGTATTGGTTATTGATGACGGTAATGAGGAGTACAACTGTGTGTAAAACTTTTCCACTTTATGTAGTATCTCTGCTCTCGATATTTTAGTTTTCCCTTCTAATTTCGTATTTATATAATAAGTCGTATTCATTCTATTAGATAAGTTTGAAATAATATTCTATTGGAAAAATGCGAAGCCGAGAGTAAAATTCGTAACCGCTAATTCTTACGCGGTTTAGTACGCGTAATACTGGTTATGAGCCTTAGTGAGTGAAGAACCTATACTCCGCCTGCACGACGAACGTTTGAAAAAGTCAAAGACAAATGTAAAGAAAAACAATATTTTCAAATTTAAAGAGAATGAACAAAAGATGAGAACTTTTCTTGTTTCAAAGACTCGCAGCACACGTTTTGTCAATACGTATCCCCCGAACGGAATGGAAACAACTTTGTTTACCCATAAACAATAATTCACATTTGAATATCATTTCTGCACAATGAATATTTTCTCTCGTCCCGAGAAATTCTACGAAACAAAGGTTTTGAAAAGTCTCTCGTATTTTATAAGAGATTCCTTCTTCATTCCCGAGGGTCTTCAGAAAGTTTTTTGATTTAAAATAAAACATAAATCACGAGGGGTCTCCGGGGCCGACAGCGCCAGGCAGATACCGAAGGTTAAGAGAATTGTATCTCGAAACTAAATTAAAATTAATATGTTTTGTTACCATTAAAAATATTGTGTTACGTTAGAAAAATACATTAACTAACATATGTGATTCTACAGTCTTTCCTTTAAAAATAATATTTAGTTAACACGGTATAATTTATTATTTGAATGAGTTCTTGCTGTGTATTTTGTTTTTCAATTTTGTTTTGCTTCTGATTTTTCACATTTTTATTCGTATCACGGTAAAAGTTAGTAACTAACGAAAAGCTTATTTTGAAATATCCGTGTTTCAATGTTTGGATCTGTATAGACTTCAAAAGAAAAATAACCGAGAGAAATCTCCTTTCAGGTTTTTGAAGTTACTAAGAAGATTAGTAAATAGACGGTCATTAAAATATGGAAAGAACCCTGTAAGTATATTTATGATATAAATTTTACGTTATAATTATAATAGATAATCGTGAAACATTATATTTTTATTCAATTTATTCTGTTGATTATGAAGATCCGGGGGAGCTATTTCAAAATTGTATCTTAAATATACTAATTCTATTCATTTTTTAAATTAATTATTTATTTTTCGAATCTTCCATATACAAATTTACTTATGTTTAGACATTGGATCTAAAAAAATAAATTATCATAAATTAGTTGATCCGAAAATAATTGCAAATTAAAAAAAAAACAAATTTTAGATGTCCAGAAATTCGTTGAGACAATATTAGGCATAGCAAAATTTTGTTCACACCGAACATTAAACACATTCATGTATTTCATACATCTGACTATACATCAGTTTTCTCTTTAGTGAAAATGGCATTTTGTGGAGCATGCGCTTTTAAATAATTCAAAAGTTTACACTAAACTATAGAACAAATATTAATATTTCCAATCGATTAAAAGTTGCCTAATGACAAAAAAATTGATTACGTCTGGCCCGAATGCTGTAACTGTCATTGATACATTTAAATATAGAGCTCTTATAAATATTAGCAATAGTGTTTTCCTTGATAAATAAATAACTCGTGTAAATATTAGCTATGTTGTTTTTCTTGAAAAATAAATAAATAAACAATAAATTACTAGAAATAACTAAATGACTAACATATCATCACGTTAGAGAGGTAGACTATTAAGAAAGAATGCCACACTACACTGTTCTTTCATACCACTTTTGTCTCATTCTTATTCATTAATCTTCTTATATACGCTCGTCGACTGTTGAAGTCGCCAACAAAGCCGTTCTCCAATATTTGTTTACCCAATCGTGCCAGGTTTTTCGTGGACGTACTTATTGAGTTCTTATTACTTCTTTCATATGCCTAATACATTTTATTTACTATACATAACTTAGTCCTTAATTTTTTCTTTAAAATGGGTAATCTACTAACATTTGGAGTCTTCGAAATGGGACATCTACTCCATGGGCTACGCTAAATTCTTTACGACACTTTTCACATCTGACATCTGACGGAGTACTTCTTTGCTTTATAAACTGGTATTTAGTTTATAAGTTAACATTAAAAGTGTACTTGCGTTTAGCCATTGTTAAGATGAAGGGTTCACGTACAAGAAATTAGAAATGAACTACAATAGCACATGTCGATAGAAAAACAATAATCGATCGTCAAGAAAGATGCGCGAGCTATCTACGCGTACTCGCAACAGAGGAGCGAGCGAGCTAGCAGACCAACTTCTGACTGACTTCTGACCGACTTGCATATATTTATGTGAGACGTATTAAGCGTATTAGTCATCGTCATGCTACTAGGTGCTACCTTCAGATTTTTTTGATTTTTCATGCCTTTTTTTGAAATTATTATCGTAGGTTGGTCTCCATTTTGGCGTCCCGAAACTGTGCTTGGAGACAACGGGACAGGCTACCTAAAAATGAGATGATCCCGTTCAAAAAATAGGACGGTATGGTCAATTTAACTATTTTCTTCTCACTCGCATATTTTACGTGCCTAAACATTATAGCTACAAACAGATTCACATTACTACTGATTTGATCATTTTTCACTCGATCGTAGGTATGTATCGTGTAACAAAAAAGTTTGTGCATTTTTCATTAAATCTCGATGCAAGTACTTGTCTAAGCTTATTGATAAATTTCTGATATTTTTTTAGTGATATAAATAAATAAATACTATTACATTGATATATATTTTCTGCTTAAAGGTCATCATACACAAATCTTTCAGCATTGCATTGATTCGAGTATATCTGTACATGAGTATTATTCTCAAAGCGTTATTTTGCAACACTGACTATTATTGCATTTCTTTTTTTATTAGCTTAAAACGAATATGCGACCATTTATTGGAATATTTTATCATGGTCTATCTGTTGGTCTGTGATTTTTCACCCTATTAAAATGTCCATAAAATCGAGGTGGTTATTTTGATTTAATGGACAACTTAAAGCATTTTTGCTTTATGAACTTTAACTCGGATTAAAAATTGCAGAAGCATGTCATAAAATACGCCAAGTATTTGAAGACGTGCTGAAAGAACATACTAAGTGGTTTTAAAAAATTTCCTCTGGTGATGAATGCCTCAAAAATGCACCACGTTCAGTAACTGTTCATTATTGATAAAAATCAATTATGAGATACGATTGAAAAAATCAAAAGTAACATGTGAAGAACTCTCCAAAATAATTAAAGTGAGTGACAAAATAATTTCCCAACACTTCACTTTTACTGTCCATATTCCCGTAAACAACCGAAACCCCCCCCCCTCATCCCGAGCCTCACCCCACTATTGGAATAGACTACAACACTGTATATAGTTTAGTTATCACCTGATGATGAGAAGGACTTCACTTATCAAAAGTTTAGTTATGAAAATTAAAATAATCATGTTACATCCCAAAGTCACACGTCAATTTATGATACAAAATAATTATTTTACATTTACATAAATTGGAAAAATAATAAAATCTGAGCAAATGAAGTTAATAAAAAGAAAGTGATATTCTTGCGGGATAATGCACCCCATACTACACGACCAGATGTGAAAAAAATTATGCAGTAGGATGGGAAATTCTATTTCGCCCCCCATATTTTTCAACCGATTATCACCTTTTGGCGTTAGATAACCTCATACAAAATAGATGATTACACAAGAAAGAGGAGGTTGCTAGATTTTTCGCTTCTAAAGACACATCGTTTCATAAATTTATTAACTTTTCTCTCGTCGGAAATGGAATATAAGGTTGATTATTTAAATGAAAAAAAAATTTTCAGATAAATTATCCCTTTGTTTGATTTTTAATATTTGTAATGGTATGAAATTTTTTGGTTGTAGAATAGATTTTTCAATCATTATCCTTCTCTTTTCAGTTGGGCAGTTTTTGACTTCACTTTATGTACATTAGTGTTGATACCAGAACCCCATTATGTATCGCTAGTCTTGATTAAGATGACGATTTTCACTTATTTATGATAACTACCGTGTACTTTTTCTCAAACTTACCACTGTTAGAGTGAACCTGTTGCTTACCCAGGATCGTTTATAAGCAAAAGGTCCTATATGGTCCTACTCATTCGCCGCCTGGTTGGCATTTTTTTATTGTTAATAGGCAGTTGTGAAACTGCGTCTGGCACAGTGTGATGAGACGAAGTCGAACAGCTGCCATCTCAAAAACCCTCACAGTCCCAGACCTTTATTTATCAAGATTTTCAATTAGAATCTTACCACTCCTGAGCGTTAATTACATATTTGTTATTACAACACCAGGTTAGTTTCAAAATCCGCTGTTTATGAGTTTAATAGTTATTAATATTTAAATTTTGTTGTGTTATTGATAGCGTCCGTCGAAGACCTGGAAATATCACGAACAGTTACACCAGCAATTAGAGGATGTCCCTGTTAGAAGCAATAACAATATACCCTGGAGGGAAACGGCGTGATGGCGTGTTATTTGTGAGTATTTTCTTACGTTTATCGTAACAGATTCAAATTATTTTGCTTTATTTTAAACTTCATTTGATTATAGATCTATAAATTGTAACATTCTCAGAAAAATGAATATTCAGAAATAAAGTATAACCATTAGAACGGGTTTTGAATTTGTACGATTCATTTAGTCGTAGTTTCGTGTCTCTGTATTGTATCCGATACATAATATACGCACCTAGTTAAAAGGTTTACATTCCGGGCCGAGCACCGGAGCCCACTTGATGCTTGAATAATCACCTGCGTGAGAAGTGCCCATAAACCATGGCTGCGAACAAAAGGTAGATTATTGTTTTAAATTGTATACATTTAGTAAATTTTACCGTCAGAAATCGCCTCCTCGCTTGACTTTCTAACTCGAAGCGGATTTTCGTGTACTTTCTTCGGGCTCAGAACATATCTATAGATATTCGTCACGAACGGCGCGGTAAAGTAACTAAATTATTTATGGTGTTGTGTGGATTAATAAAATTTATATTCTTTTTCACGGAAGTCGTAAATTATATCTTAATTTAAAAAGTGTTTCTTAATTAAAAATAAAAGAGTTTTATTAGAGGCGATTATCAAGCGGGGTCGGTCCGAGGAGGGTGGGGTTAGGAGAAATATGATAGGCAGAGGGCAATAACTAAACTATCACGAAGGGTAAATATTTTTTTACGATCTTGGCACTGAAAAACACTCTTGTGTACAAAATTATTACACAGAATATAATCTTTTTGTGATTCTCTCAAATAATTTCCCTTGTAATTTTGAAATTCGATTGAGAAGTTTGCTGCGTTCGAAAATTTCAACATAAAAATCTACTGAAAATTCGCTAATTTATACAGTTTATAATTTAGATATCATAATGAGTGTAGTTTTGCTATACTCCCTGTTAAATTTTAAATTGATTGGGAACGAATCAAATTCTACTTACGCGCAAGTAAAACTTCGCGGTATGCTAAAGTATCGCTTCGAAAATTACCTGTCAATATGAACTAAAAATGTATCAAAAGCTCTTATTAAATTTAAAAAATTACATAAAATATTAAATTATTCAAAAGATAAAATATCTCTTAGGTTAATCCAAATAACAGGTATCCTATTCCCCTTCCGATATATTACCCTATTTTAAATGCTTCAATACATTATTTTTCCTTCACTAACACTGCATTATTTTAGTCGTATCATACGAAAGGTCAGGTATACCTACTACAGTTTTGTTTTTGATAAAATTAACGGTGACTCTACATTATCAAATAAATATTTGGATTTTCCTAAACACTGACGGTTGTTTGTTTTGCATACGTAGGTAGTTGACTACTGTAAACATTCGCTGTTAGCAAAATAAACTAAACTTAAAATAAATTAAAGAAAATTGAGATAAGAAGGTGATATTGTACCTTTGCGAAAAATAAATTTGCGTTAATTACGAAATACATAAAAACTTCCGCGCATAGTAATGAGAGTGTTCTAATCAGAGTAATTTAATATTCCCGTTTCCCGAAATGATCTCATGTAATCTTTAATCTAACGACAGCTTTGGGCTTTTGATCATTTTTCCCGAAAGCACTTTCGCGCCGCCGTTAATTAAGGCCCTAGGAATAAATATTTGCGCAATTATAACGAGAGATGAAAACCTTTTCAGAGTGGGGCATTACGCGGAATGAGGTATTAAATTTTGATAGAACTTTCCTTTGCTAAATCTTTGAAATTAGGACCCCTCTTTCGCATTGATGGGCAATTGTCCCTAATTTATCTCGGAATCAACTTGGAAGCGTTATTAACTCTTTAGTAGGAGGCCGGGACACTCCATGGCCGGGTTCGGACTGCGACCGTTGGAAACATTCGACACGTACAGAATCCATAATAAATTTGTATTCTGAAAAAGGGGATCGAAGTAAAAAAGCGGTAACATCTATTATCTTTACTTCGACATTCATATTATAATATGTTTACAATCGTTTTCTCTTGTAGCCGCTTTATTGTTTGCAAATACTGGATGAGATGTGCCACTGTTGCTAAAGAAATTTTCACATTTATATTTGTTGTAAGATGGGATCCTGTTGAAATCAAATGCCGCATTGAACAAGCTCGTGCAACCTTTATCCGCATCAAAAATATGTTCATTTCAAATGTGGATCTACAGAAGAATATTTTATTGTTCAGATGAATAAAGAAAAATAAGTAATTAAAACAATGAAAATCCAAAAACTTCAATATCTCGGACATTATAATAAAAATGCATTTATTCCAGTGTGGTCGGGGTTTTTTATGAAGACCCAATTGGCCATAAAGATAATATATTTAAGTAACAAAATAATACTTATGTTATTTAAAAAAAAGTTCGCACACACGTATAAAACAGTATACACATATATATTTTTACGGTGCCTTTGGGCCCTAGAGGATAAAACACCCTAGAGGATAGGGACCGCCACCGATCTAGCTCAATCTGGGTCCTTAAGTGTGTGCGCGCTGTAGTTACAATTGATACCTCGGATGGGATGATAATTGATTCAAAGGCAACTCTGCTTTTCACATTACACATTTATTCACAAAATACAGTTATCCTGACGTTGGATGTATGTAAAATGTTCTTTAGATCTTATTTCCTCTAGCATTAAAAAAATGCCATACTAGCGGCGAATGAGAAGGACTATACAGGAGATTTTGCTTATAAATGCTCCTGGATAAGCGGCGGGTCCACCCTCATTGTAGTCGTTGCCATCCTCTGGTCAGGGAACCAGCTTTTCATGAGAGCGCTGCTTGCACTAGAGAGTTGGCGCTGAGTTCCAGCCGCAGCTTTACGCCGGCAACTCGATGTCTCAGAAGCGGAACGAATCCATGTATACGGCCTTTGGCAAACATTGCAGATACGCTACAATAATGTGCCAATCCGAACAGTATTCTGTAAGAATTGTTGTACTGAATTCGGAAACGATTCTACACCTCTGTACTGCATCGGTAGAAACGCCATGACAGAATATTTGCACGAAAGCTCAACTGTATATTATCTCGTTCTATATCATAATCGTCTGATCCACCTTCATTGAATATATGGTCAATGTATTTGACCTTACTGTGAATGCTCAATTTTATCCGGTCCAGCCACACGGGAGAGATATAATCTGTTCTTTTTCCATATTTGAACGCCATTGACCGATTTGCAGGTATTGTATAAAATATTGTATTCACTGGCATATGTTTCACATATCTGTAAAAGCTTTTTTATGGCTTTTATAGATGGCGCCAGTATAACCACATAATCGGCATAACTAATGTGGTTTACATTTGTCCCGCCCATGTGGTAGCCAATTTGTGCATCGGATAGTCGCTCGCTCAATTCATCCATGCACATATTGAAGAGAATTGGAATGGAATTGGAGAATGCACCGGCCTTGGACAACCTCAGTGCGCAGGTAAAATGGCTCGGAATCGGCGCCTTCCCACCGTACTGAGTTCTCTTGCTGCCTGTGCTACCTGTCAAGTATGTCTACAACTGGAGTATTGCATGAGTATGAGATATTGTACCTCATAAGGCAAAAAAAAGATTGCTAGAAGCTGAGGCCTCAGAAGTAGGAGAACATCATAACTGAAGAGTGAGAGTGACAATGGTCTGGCCTACTGGAGAGCTTTTCCGGGCCGCAGTAAATAAAGTTATGATAATCAACATGACAGCTAACGTCCGTTGAATGGATAGAGCATAAAAATAAGAAGTATTTTTAGGTGAAATAGCTGTTTAAACAAAATAGGCTAATATAGACTGAAATTAAGAGATATCACTCGTTAATTCGTAATAATAATTGTGTTTAGTTTTTATCAAATTTACACGTACTGTTTTCTACACTACTTTTCAAACTTTTATTATTGTACATAATATGCTTTTTATGAAATATATTGCATTTTTCAATAAAAAGTTTTCATCAGTTAAGAAGTGAAGAAATAACATAAAATATTCTTAAAAAAAACTTAAATAATTAGTTCGCGCAGCGGGAGGGTTGTCTACCAGAAGATTTCATATGTTCATCTGAGATAATATATTTTAATGTTTTAGTTTTTTCTTATCTCTCCTACATCTAAATATAATAATTTTTGATCACAGGAACGTTCTTGTACATTATTCAAAGGCAATAACCAGAATACATCACGTTGAAGGTTCGAAGGCTTAGTCTGCCGTATCTAATACGGACCGTCCGCCAATATTTACGAGAACACGTGTGTAATTTATGTATTCACACAAATGTGTAATCTGTCTAATGAGGTACACGTTAATTATTTATAGAATATAGATAGGTATGTACTAACAGACAACACTAATAATATTTGTACATATTTCAAAATCATCTAAAAAATGTTAATAACAGGATAAATTAGCTATACCCATATATTTTTTATACGTACCTACATATATTAAAATGATTTATATTATAAATATCCAAAAAAATTTAATTTTCCTCAATTCAATTCAATTCAAAAGAATTATTGGCGATTCACAGAAATTTAAAACAATGTTGAAAGCTACATTTTTTAAAATATAAACATTCATTAAACTAATAAATTACAAACAATTAAGTCAGTAATAATGGAAGTTAGTTAACAAAAAACTATCCATTACATTACAAAAACCAACGAAATAGAGTTTTTTGGTACACTAAAAACTTGTTTTTTGGTACTTGGTTTGCTAAACAAAGTCTAATTAGTAAGAAGTAGTATTAAGGGTGTATTTACTGGGCGTCACTGTACGAATTATCGAATGATTATGAAAAATCTGATCATACTGTAATTGAAAAGCTTCATTTTATTATTCATACTCTTACCTAAACAGAAAAGCTTTCAGCATTTCCGTAAGTTCATTTCTGTTTTTATAAGACAAAGTTTCCTACAAAACTGTATTTATAAGGCTGAAAGTTTCCATCACAAAAATGATCTGTTTTGGTATTTACTCAAACAAAATATCTCATCGGAAAGCTTAGAAGGCTGTTTATTTTGTATTTTGCTCGATCCATTGGTTTTGTCCGACGGACCGCCAAAAATTAATCCTATTTAGGTACTTTGGTATTCGTTAAAAGAGCCCTTTGGTAAGCCTATTTAAATTTTCTATTTACTGAAAATTAGCGTTCGTCTCAAATTCATCCAGCATTTAATCAATAATTTGAAGTAAACTGGAAATATTTTTATGACGGGAGCATGTTTTGAGATGTGATTTAGAACATCTGATAAGATGGTGTAGGAAAAAGTGTATATGAAAATATGTAGATATTGATACAAAATTTTAGAATTTTTTTCTATTGTGGTACTTGCGAGTGATTATTTGAAAAAGTTTTCGTTCTGTGGGGTGGTACTATGAAAATTCTCAAACACCATTCCAATATAAAACGTTCGTAGATACGTATGTACGTATGACAATAGAAACCTTAACTAAGTGCTAAAGGATCACTTAGGTGGTTTGGTCATATGGAATGTGGGAATAAGGAGTGTATGGTAAGAAAGATATATGACGCAAGTATTGAAGGCACCAGAAATAGGTACTAATAGGTATACTGGCGAGCTTACATGAGAAGATGTATGAATGAGAATGAGGCGATAATTATGTGTCAAGACAGAAGAGTATGGCGCTCCTCTCTCCTCTTTGCTTACATTTTCAGACAAAATATGGTAGATTGTCAAATGTAACAGTTTGGGTGTAAACTAGCATCACAGTAACAATTCAAGTTTTATGAAAGGATACATAGAGAATCAATCATGTCGATCCTATAAGACTGATAATCGTGATCTTAAACAACCTCCAACACTCTCGATTATACTTCTTCCCTTTTCTCGACATTCTGTAAATCTAAGGGTCGTCACCAGATATGTGCCTGAAGTGTTTATCCGCTTGATCGGTCCGACGGGTGGAGGATCTTCCCCTTCCTCTCAGTCCACCACAGCAAGCTTATCCAAGTTATCTTCTCTTTCCGCAAGATGTACATTAAATTTAAGAATTTGTATTGATCTCATATTCGAAAGTCTGTCCTAGATGTACAGTTCTAGTAGAACATACTTCCAAAAGTTCTAGTTCTAGTACATAGACATTTTTGCTTCTCGTCATCCGTGGTAAGCGCAGCATGTATTTCCAGAACCATATCTTAAAAGCATTGATATAGAGGATAATACGTTTAGAAATTTCACCTAGAAAAATGCAAAGATTCAAATCAATCTTTCTAAAAAATGTTACTGCTACCAGTTCTTTTTAACTTTATATTGCTGGTAGTCATTCTCGTCAAATGAATGGGGCATTTGCTTATAGAAGACCAGGAATTCGCAAATTAAGTTTTATTTAGTGATCCGCAAGGGTGCAGTACAGTGAGTAGGTGAAAGATGGGATATATAACTTGATGGTATACTAGTAGAATGTCGAAGTCTGGGGGTGGGTGATGCAACTAGGTGGGGGATGCTACAGGTAGACGGGAATGGCAATAAATCGTACAGGCAGCCAAGACTCACCCTACGTACTGCTGATGATGAGTCTCGTCAAATTTTTTATTTTTGTCTTACTTTTTGTTTTTTATAGTAGAAAGCAATGTTTTATAAATTAGTAAAATTCATTAGATTGATTTGTTTTAATTACCAAGGAAATGTATTCTGATTAATCGCTAGTTAACAAATAAACATGTTAATTTATTTTGAAATTCATAATAAATTGTTCAATTTTCGCGACATTTTCGGGACAATCATTATTGAGATGTTAATATATTACTTATGTCAGAACACGAAAGATTTAGAATGGTTTGCAAGCTAGCTTGAAATACGAGAATATAGATTTTTTATGTAATGAAAAAATAAATACAGGTGGCATAAAATATCCATACCCTACTAATATGCTTACGTAGCATTTTGATTTAGCTCAGAATTGGCTCTGAATATATTTTTAATTTCTGTCCGTGTCTGAGCATGACGTTTGCCGAGCACATGCTTGAGAATCTTTTTGAAATTCGGCGCTCATTCTTTATTTTAGGAGTACTTTCTGTTGAACAGGTATTTCAGATGTATTTGCATTGTCAATGCACATAAATTATTATCACGTGTACATTTATTTGCCTTATCATCGTGATCCGGGAAGGTTTTAAATACCTTATTATTATTAATTTAAGCTGATGTGAAGGCTCCTTAAATAAATGTCAAATAATCAATAAAATCATTAATTGATTTAACACTTTTTTAATTTAGATAACAAAGACAAGTTTAAAATCATATAAATTATACTTCAAGATCGAGTCAACTATCAGATGCTGATATAAAAATGAACAAAAAAACTTAAATATTCACTTTTATTAACATCAGAATCGAACCCGCTACCGAGGGGGCCCCGATCGCGTGCTGTACCAATGAGCCCCTTCAGGAAGCTTGGAAGGAGTTCTCACGCACATATTCATGTGTACATATTTTTAAGGTTTTAGATTTTATGCAGATGGGCGTCTAAAGCTCGCGTGACTAGGTGAGTGGGCCGGGCGTCTGTGAATCGGGCTTAATGTCTGAAGATTAAAATTCAAGGAAAACCGGCATAAATGAGAACAGTACCTGCTTCTGTTAATTTACACTTTTTTAAATACATTCTTTGTATACCGTGCGCAGACGCAGTAACATTTTTGATTTTAAATTATTCGTTGCGATAAAAAATAAGTAGTACACACAGCTCGACCTGAATATTTTTATTTGCAACTACTCACTTTATAGGGAAATATTATAGCAAAGCTGTTTAAAAGAAAAAACTGAATACATTTTCCGATTATGAATTTAAGAACTGTTATGGAGACGTTGTCAATGCAATAATATATTGATAAGAAGAATAATATTTTAGCACTGTTACACGAAACACCTTTGGAAACATCTATATACGAATAGTGCTGAAATGTCAGAAGTATAGTTTTATTGGGGGCCTACTTCCGGATACAAATTCGGAAAATGACATTTCGTATTAAAGCGTGATAATTGAAATTGCGTTGATATTTAAGAACGTAAAATTTCGTAAATCTCTTGTAATATTCAAACTTATCATGGGTGGATTGTTTTAAGAAAATACATTTACGCTATCCCTATAAAATCGAATCCTTGACCTTTAAACAGAAAAAAATCAGACTTCTTTATGAGTAGTGTAGTTTGAATATTATGATATTGTGACAATAGTTAACAAAAACATCATTTTATTCAATGACCAAAAATAAATTTTAATATTGCAAATTCTAATTGCGGTTTGTCACGGACGGCCGTTTTGTGAGCTGTTCGTCATGAGGTCTTGGAATGATCTTTCCCAGGATGCCAATCGCCCCAAAGGCTCGTCTGGCTAAAGTTGGACATGGAATCGAATTAACTATCATTTATTGCCTAAAATGCACGGAAGGACGTGCGTGCGAATCAAAATTACTGAATAAAATGATCGTCTGATATCGATTTTCAATATTTGAAAGGACCTTGGTCTTCCAAATTTGTATAAGATATTTTACGTTCTGTAGATTTTTATAATCACTTAAAAATATAATTTTTAGAGAAACACATCCTCAGCAAAAGTTTCGTGAAAAAATACAGAAGTATGAGAGAGTCATCCATTTTTATATTGAAAAACATTGCATATGAGTGGACTAGTTTCAACACCCTCTATCTACGCAACATATAAATATTTAGTGAATGTTATGTAATTTTGAATTCAAGGAGACATACATTTTAACTAATCTCTATGTTATTAAGAACACATTCTTATTGTGAAGTTGTAATTATTCAGAACATAGGTCTGTGATGATTTAAAAACAAATTAAATATATTAATTAGAAAAATATACATGTAAAATCAATTATTATCAGATTACTTAAAGGTATTTGAGATTCCGTAAAAATTAAATGGCTTTCAAATAATGGAACAGTAGATGTTATAACGTTACGAATTCTAAGTATAAGAAAAAATGTAACATTAGTGTACCTAATTAAAATAACGATCGCTCTGGTTAGTTAATTTCACGCGCAGTTTAAAACGCCTAGTACTGATTGCGATATTTTCCGTTAGAATCGCGTCCATCGTTTTGAGTGACGGGCCAGCGCTAGCAGGTACGTAAACTTCCATTTGTGCTTTGAACTAGGAGGGTTCGCCTTGCGGGCGGTTGTCGGCCATTCCCGCCATATTGTGGAATTCATAGTTGAAGATACGCTGAAGATGAAGCCCGTACAGAATCCAGATTCAGAGCCAAAGCCAGAGAGGCATTTTGACATCATGCCAAGGATAATAATTGAAGGGTAAAATCCACATACTTAATCGATCTCACAACGCACTCACTTCTAGCAGTACAAATTCTAATTGTATCGTAAAAAATTGTATTGTTCCAGGAAATAATGTAATTTCCCTTCCTTCTTTTATTTCTTTTATTCATTCTTTAATTCATTCTTTGATTTCCTTTTTTCATCTCCTTCATTCTTTCTTCATTATTTACTTCTTTACTACTTAAAATTATGTCTTCTTTCCATCACCCGTCGACAATTTCTTATCATGATCCATCTGAGAGAAGAAGATGAGTGTGTGAACCGCTGGTTGAAGGAGTATTTCGACCAATTGGCAGGCACCAAGAGGGATGGATGCGAGAAGATGTTAATTTTTACCGCAAGAGCAAGATTAATTGACCCAGATCGACGTATTATTTGTAAAATTATTATTGTCGTCGCCTCCTGTTATGTGGGTCCGTAATTAAATTATATTTTTAATAATCAAAAAATAATAATTATGGTAGTTTTCAGTTCCTTTTAATTTTTGTAATAAAATTTAACACAAAATTTGCTGACTCTTTTATTATCACCTTTCATGTTTTACTGTTTTTCTGTAGTCAAGTTTATTTCCCAGAAGATAGCAAGGTGGATCTCGATATTATGGTAAAAAAGTAACTTCTGATTCACGTACTCATAAATTCATGCTCTCCCCTGTTACTAGTCGGTGGAGGATAGTCCGCCAGAACATGCCTCACATAGGCGCTTCCAAGTCGTCCAAGGCGGGCTACACCTCACAATGTATTAATTTGAAAAACTGTAATGTGTAATGTGTAGTGATAAGAAAAAATGCCACTCTTGACTCACTTGTGTTATTGTGATTGATATTCAATAATATCAGTGATTGAAAACTGTGACTGTGATCACAGTTTCATTACCCATACACCGCACGATATCACAATACACGAAATAAATTAATGAATAAAAAAAAACATAATTTTGTGCATATTTACTTATATTATTCAAACTTCAGTAGCGTAAAAAACATAAATTTAACATATTATAATTAATATTAAACTAATTTAATATCATCAAAGATAATGAAAACCGTAAAAAAGTGAGTTTATTTTTCGGGTCAAATTCTCAGCATTTCGGTTAAATCCGTAAAATGTTTTGGCAGAATCTACTAGATGTCGCTTATTACGAGTTATAACATCATTACTTTATGAATATTTTTTGATTTCATGTGCACATGCACCGAATCACAGTTCATAACCAAATATAATTAAATTAAAAAAATAAATCACGAATCACAATATTCCCAGATATTTAATCACTGATAGTGAGTGTGACTCAAAGATATCAGTGATTGACTCACTGATATCTTTGATTTTGATTTTGAGCTCATCACTATTAATGTGTAAGTGTCAATTTACTGTCTTGCTATATCGTAATCGGTTAATGCACGTTCCCCGGATCGGAAGAAATTCTGGTTCGAATTCCGGTAGCAACAACAATATTTTTATTAGTATGTATATATTTCTAATTAATACATTCAATTTGTATTAAAATCTACATATTATCCAATATAATATGGTGATAAGTGTATTATACACAGGTAATAATATTTATAGTCACATTGTAAGGTCCCAGATGTCAGTCCTTCACCAAAATATTTCAAATATTTAAATGGCGTTCGAAAAATATACCTCATTGGACCTCTTGCACCTATTAGTATTATTATTATACGTCTGTTTTTCCGAAATGATATAAATTACAAATACATATATTATATATAATTATTTAATATGAGGAAACATACCTTTTAGTCCCTTATTAGGTACGTTTCCTTTAAAATAAATTCAATATCCATCAAAACTCTATTTTCCCATCCCTTAATGTTCTGTTTATCTGTATACGTATTCTGTCTCTCTCTTTTGCATATGATTTTATATTCTGTATACCTTGATATTCTATTTAACTATATATGTATTCGGTCTCTCTTTTTCACATGTAATTTTATATTCTATCTCGCTCTTTACGTATATATATTTTTTATTTTAATATTAGAATATATAATACATTTTTAGAATAATCAGTAGGATATATATTTCTTTTAACATTTATTTCTTATCTATGAGGTTAAGACTCGGGTATAGAGAAGAAGTATATACAAGAGTTTATGTTTCAGTTAGTCTTGTGTATATATTTTTTTTTACTTCAGATACAAATTTATTTATAGTAGTCTATAATTTTTCTAATTGTAATGGGAAGGTTGTTGAAAAAATTGATGCCTTGATAAATATAGTGATTTTGGGTTGCGGTATATTTTAGTTTTATAATATCAATTTAATCTTTTAATTTTGTAGATCGGAATTCGCATCAAAAATTTTATTGATGTTTAATTTTGAAAATTTTTAGTATTGAATATTTTTTGTATGTCTTTTTGGTACTTTAAAATTTTTTTATGTTTTGGTGTGAATTTTAAAATTAATTTCAGTGTTATTTTTTTGTTGAATACCAAATCGTAGAAAGTGTATTTATCAGTATTAATTGATAGTAGGTTATCATTCGTCCATTTTTTTATGGTATTAAAATTCTCATTTGCAGATATATTAGCGTCAGTTAAATTTTTTTTATACATAATAGCACTCTTTTTGTATTTATATTCAGTTTTAAATACGTTCTGATGAAGTTTTAGATGAGCGAAACCGATTGACGTATAATAAATTTCGTGGTTTCATACAAAGTTATTTTATCAAATACAATATGTCAAACCATAAACGTGATTGCTTTCTACGAAAATATAAATATAAAAATTTTTGTATTTTTTTTTTAATCAATTCGTTGACTTGTCTGTTACAAGAATTGAATGAATATATTCTCCGTCAATTATTTTTATAATTTTGCTTGTTTGTAACAAATCAACATACATATATATATATAATGTATTGTCATACATTAACAAATCATCCTATACATGTTTTTTTAAGATCATAAAAATACTTTTCGATAGGCAGTTCTTTCATGTACATATATTTCCATTATATATATTATTTAAGATACCTACCACAAAGATTCTTTATTCGTTTTATACAATTATAAGAGATTTATCTTGATAGAAATATGATAGCCTTGTTGAGACGCGTGTTCTTTTTCAAATATTTCCAAAGATTTTTCATGAATTTATCGCCAAAGGGGCAGATGCAATACGATGCCAATTACGGCAACGTTGCAAATTTGAATATGATTCACAAAGATGTTCAAATTAAACCTTTAAATAATAAATGAAATTGATTCTGAAACGTTCATTATGTATATTAGACACAATCTTTCGCACATCAGCTGTTGGGAGTTAAAATATTCTACCGACGAAAAATCTTAATAATATGGTATTTAAGTACAATACATATGTATTTTTTTTTTCTATAATTTAAATAACTATTTTAAATACTAAATTAATGTATTAATTATAAATATATACATATAAAATCAATTTTGTCGAAAAATATTGTTTTAGCGTCACCGGAAATGAAGATCCAGGTTCGTATCCCGGTGACGCTAAAACAATATTTTTCGACAAAATTGATTTTATATGTATATATTTATAATTAATACATTAATTTAGTATTTAAAATATCACAGACCTATGTTTTGAATAATTACAACTTCACAATAAGAATGTGTTTTCCTTAATAAATAACTATTATTATACTTTCGGTTACGAAGTATAACAATTTTAATTAATTATTTAATGTGAAAATATGTTGTATCTGGCTATAACTTTCGTAAAAGCATAACTGTAGAGAAAAAAACAGAACTGTAGTCGAAATATAATATGTAGATAATTTATTTACATGAATAATTGAGGTTGTGAATATTTGTACACACGATTAACAAAATACTATATAATTACGTGTTTACCAGCGATTATCTTAATATTATACACTAGTTCTGTTCAAATCTACCTAAGTGACTGACATGTCTACTGGTAAAACTCTTGACTACTGATCGAACGATCTTAGGTTAAATGCCTTCCTCGAGAGACTGCCATTAGTTTATTTTCTTTGCTGAGTTTGAGAAAAAAATAAGAATATTAATTTTACATTTTTTCATTTTCCATGATTTTCACATTAAAATTAATTATTATTTTAAACGAATAAAATGTGAGTTTCAGAAGACAAAAAGCATTATGTACTTTCAAGCAATTATAACGAAATAATTTAAATCATCATAATCTTTTATAAATTATACATCATCACCTTATAAATCAAATTAATATTCTTACAAGCTAAATACGATTGATTATGTTTCGAAATATTGCTGTACTTTATCTTAATGCATACATGATTACATAATTTGTGAAGCTTCTTATTTGGGGGTACATTAAATAACATATTAGTTATAGCTTATAATTTTTCTAGTAATTTGTATATTTATGTATCAAAGTAACGTAAAGTTAAAAGTTTAAAATACAACATTTTTCTTAAATATATTTTTATATAGTAAGATACATCTTGAACATCTCTCAGCTTCAAACACAACGCGGTGTCAAATTTCTCTGGAAATTAATTAAAATTTCACTAATTAACTTTTCTTGTATACAGATTCTTTTCTGACTTAAATGAAAATATATGAAAAGCTTCTGTAAAAACTGAGTCTAGGTGCATTGATATTTTTATTAAACGGAGTAACTGCCTTTGAAAGACAAGATCTTTAAGTTCTCTCCAATTCTCTAGAGTTTACAATAATTTGATTGTTAAGGAAAACACATTCTTATTGTGAAGTTGTAATTATTCAGAACATAGGTCTGTGATATTTTAAATACTAAATTAATGTATTAATTATAAATATATACATATAAAATCAAATTTTGTCGAAAAATATTGTTTTTGCGTCACCGGAATTTAATTTGATTGTGGCTATCGCGCTTCAGTGCATCACTGACACTTTTATTATCTACATTCTAGAGACTAAAATATCAAGTATTTTATATTAATACCAACATGAATTTGAATGGTAAAAAAACATCATGACATCGCCTACAGAAAAGTGGAAATAAGAATGGACGGAAGCTATACACAAACTGGATTTGAATCTGGCTATTCATATTTGGTCATCAAAAGTAGCAAAGGTGTCTATTATCATCATACATTGTTGCATTTTTGTCACTATAGATATCTTGCATCATGATGAAGTAGATGTTTTGTACATTCAGGATAATAAAAAATTCATAAGCAGTAAAATCACTTGGTACGAAATTCATTTATATGAAATGATATTAATTCATTTTCAGTATGTCATATTTTTTACTATAGTTCTTATATTAAAATGCGTCACTTAAAATCAAAACGGTTGAGATTTTTTGCCGATCTCTCTGACCGATTTTTTGGATCCTATTGCAGACTTCATCATCAGGGTTGACGTTGACGACAGCACTGCTTAACATATCACCAATTTAACACTGCGTCACATCCAAAACGACAGCCAAAGACAGGTTAGTCTAGATAATACTACATAGAAGATTCTTTCACTTAGTATTAAAAATTTCAGTGACTTTTTATTATAATATAAATTTGTTGTCTGTTGTGGTATGAATTGTAATAAAAAAGGACATTTCTTTTAATACTGCGTCACATCCAAAACGACAGCCAAAGACGTGACAGATCGGAGACATATATGTAGAGCAGGTTAGCCTAGAGAATTCTATATAGAAGATTCTGTCACTTAGTATTAAAAACTTCAGTGACTTTTTATCAGTCTATAATTTTGGTATCTTTTGTGATATGAATTATAACAAAAAATACATTTATTTTAACTACACACTTTTACATAAGAGACAAAGAATAAACGGTAAGTTATGAAAAATATTTTTTTCTGATGAACTAATTTTACTTAGACTTTTCACTCTTTTCAATTCAGAAAAATTATTAAGATGCTAATAGTTAAGAACTAGTATTAAAGTAAGAAAAAAAAATTCAAGGAGCATTTAGACCACAAGGAATCGGAAAAGATTGTAGGGTAGAAATTCATAACCATCTTCGCCGTCCTCAACTGATCAAAGATGCGAGCGATATCTGTATCCAGGTTTAAGGCTTCAGCGGAGAGAAGCGGTCCCCAGCCTGACCTGATTGCTCGCCGACGACACTTTTTTCACTCCACCACACCGGAATCGAACGCCGCATACTCGTTTTTCTTACACTTCATATTCACGTTCCTGAATCTTCTGTATTCTTCTATTTCCTGTCCCTGACTAAATAATAACTCGACTTCAACCCTGCGTTTCATGTCATCACCAAAAGCTATCTAAAAAATAAAGAATGATTTTTTGAAATATCGAGTTGGATAATATTTGAGTAATTATAATTAAGAAATATTACTTGTGAACAGAGAAAAAACACTAATATTTTTGAATGTCATTTTAAGGGAAGATTATTTTCTTACAGACTTTACTGCAGACTTGATCAAAATCTTGATGATGACTCAGAAGCAAACCCTCTTCACTCGGGACAAAATGAATCTCCCGCCAACCGGCGCGCGTCGCGTTCCTTCGACAGCATCTATCGCTTCACGGTAATTGTTGCGTGTGTCCTTTTTCAGGAAAAGTTATTAAATGTCCTTTGTCCGACGGTCTGGCCGCAGGTCACGCATAATATGCGCCATTAATCACGAACAATAGGACAAATTATTGCAGCAAAGAAAGTATTTGCCACACATTGTTGTTCCGTTCGTAAGGGACGAGGGGTTTCCGAAGCCGCTTCGCTTCGCCTCAATGCTGGTGGCGATGGTACCACCTCAGGGGTGGTTCACTTGCTTTTATAAAATATCTCATTCTTAATATAAATTTAGTTTATTTATAGTTTTTAAGACATTTTAAGTAATCGTAGAGATTTTCAGTAAAAAGTTGTAATGTTTTTTTCCAAAAACTTCATTACTGCTGTGACGCAATTTATGTGCGCAGAGTTTTTACTTTTGAACTGTTGGAGTCGGATGGTGACGAGAATAATTCCCATGTATCATGTATCACACACGCATACACATTGGACACCCATATCCCAGTCACTCGATCAACCTTAGTTTTTAACCTTAATTAACTTAAAAAATTACAATCTGCAATTAAAATTAATAATTTTTAAATTTATAACTGGGATTAACCTACAGCGAAAATATATTTCTGAGTACTGTTACAATCTGTTATAATCAATATTTTTTTAAACGTAAGGAGTAAGCGGAATGGAATAAAGAGATAAAGGTATACATCAAAGAGGAAAATCTGTACATTGTGTAAGAAAAAGGAACAGTACAATCGTATAAGACAGGTGCAAGAATACAGGAGTATACGAGTACAAATTCCAGAAAAGAAGGTAATGACAAAAAAATGGGTAGAAACGCTATCGTGGTCTCTTATTAATTATTGTCAGAAAAGCAAGGATAGATGCAAAATGCGACGACAAAGAGAATACTATTTTTTAATACTATATATACAACAAAATATTGAAATCCATCCATATAATTATCAATATTGTATTTTTTATTGCACTTAACACGAGTGTAGAAGCTTTCATCTATAAGAGGACAGACGAAAACTGATGATAATGATGTTTATATGTATATATATATAACTTATACTACGCAGCTACTAAATTTTAAAAATGATTTCATAATCTATAAATTCAAAAATATTGAATATACTCAAAGCTAATTGTAAATTCTTTATTAACGCAAATTGATTAAAAGAGATGAACAAAATCAAAATACGTCACTCAAGTGGGCAGAGCTAAATCAGAAACAAAATAAAAACCATCAATTTAAATTTTTTTTCAATTTTCGCATTTTATATGATGTTTTAATTGATTCAATCCAAAATTGTTACCTACGATTTTTCATTCATAGGTTCTCTCTCCGGAAAAATGTTTTTTCTTCCTTAATGATTCCCTTCCTCGAGTGAGATGTTGCAGACCGCTGTATGGCTGAAGCCAGTACCCCAGTCTTGGTACCCACAGCCCGCATGTTTTCGCAATGTCTTGTACTTGCCATAAAAGTGATATTTGAAATGAATGCGAAATTCATAAAACACAAATGTAAATGCGAGGCATTCTTCGTTATTTATAAGTACATGAGCGATTGCATATCCAGGCATACTTACACTTGTATCATTATTTATTGTGTACATTGAAGATCGCGTACCTAGAAAACGTTTTTAATAAATGTCTGAATCTTAAGTTGGCCTTCAGAGAATATAAAAACAGTAGCGCGTCTAGT
The DNA here is from genome assembly GCA_022840565.1 of Eubasilissa regina. Lineage (NCBI taxonomy): Eukaryota > Metazoa > Arthropoda > Insecta > Trichoptera > Phryganeidae > Eubasilissa > Eubasilissa regina. Next base: position 1,818,807 of record JAINEB010000025.1, on the reverse strand, counting down.
TATAAGCTCACCGGGTCCTTAAAAACGATTATTTTTTCATATTTCTGAAAATTATACAAATAGCATTTTAAAGTTATGGGTTACACCTACTTTTTTTTCTCGCTGTGCCTAGGGCTTTCAAACCGGTTAAAATCGAAACGGATTTACTGGTTATTCGGTCATTTAAAAATAAAACGAAAACCGACATTATTAACTCGGTTAACAGTTTTTTTACGATTATTTTCAAATAAGAAGTTTTTTTTATAAAAATTATAAATAACGCAAAATCGATAAATGAATTCCAAAACAAGGCGACAGCGATAAGACTGCCATTTCTCAGAAAAATTGATCCAAAAATATTTTCTTCAGATCATCTGTTTTTTGTGAAAGGCTCGACCAATAAGTAGTCAGGTGGTAGAGGTAAATATTAAATTCAATTATGTTTGAGTATATTTATTCCAAATTTTGACTATGTATAAAATAATAATTCATTTGAATTTAACTTGTCAATAAATTTGTTTTGTCCATTACAATGTTTTTTTTCAAATATTTCACAATCTATCATTTATTCTATACATGCATGTCTAGACATACTAAAATAAAAAATATTGAGTGTATGTAATATTCTCAAATATAATACATACCTTTTTTCGTGCATTTCATTATCATTTTCCATTTTTTTTTTACCATGAATACTATATTTATAAGCAATAAAATGAGATTTTTTTTTCCACAAATTTTTTTTAGTTTAGTTTAAAATGTAGGTAATAACAATATTTTAATTTCTAATTGACCATATTTATAATGTATAATATATAAATTTCAAATTCTTTCACATTCACATTTTTTACTTTACCTACTTATTTCAATGAAGAAATCTTATCACTTGAAATATATTTTGTTACATTATTGCTATGATTTACCTCAAATAAATAAAGTATTTTAACCAATAATTTCATTATTAGAATATATGTGCGGTTGTTGAAGAATACCCAAAACCCTGAGTACCTGGAGGTATAAGTGCGCCACTGTCTGCAAATCTGCCGCAAACACGATTATATAATATATTATACATATGTAATTATTTTTGCTAACAACAGTAGAGTTGTTAACATTTATGTATAATTTATTAGCTTATATTATTATTTTAATTTAAAGATTATAAAAACTTGTTTCAACCGAGTGTCGATATAATTTTAATAAACGTATAATAATAAATATGACGCTGTAATACACAATTCGGTGATGTTGGTTAGATTTTTAGCCGCTTGTAGGCTCATTTCTACATTGATGGAACTTAAAATGTGTGTGAAATATGGAACTGTCAAATGGAATACTATCATCTTTTTCCATTCTTAGCTGTGACATTTAGTAAATTTGCAAGTTTTTCTGGAGCTTAATGCTGTTAAAAGTGTGACTTAACAAATGTGTTTCTTCGCATTTATATGTGTATGGAGAAGACAGAGTAGTATTTGTGTACGCTATGTCAAAATAACTTTAATTTTAAATCTGCTAATAATTAAACATCACATCCCACAAAAGCATTCTTGTACAGCTGCCAACCGATCGGAATTGTGCCCGATACCTTTATATAAATAATAACACAGCATTATATTTGATAAATCAATAATTAATCTAATAATCAGTTAAAGAAATAAGTTTTCAAATCTCTAGCCCGACGATTTTATTTTTTAATCACTTTAAACATCTTATCGAGAAGTGAAATCGTTTTACGTTCGCTTTTAATTATAGGTTACGGCAAATTTTATTATCTGAATGAAAAAAATGACAACATGGTTGAAGAACCAGAAAGAGATCCGGCGATAAGACTGATGCTACTCATCCGATAGAAATCTTTCTACCGTCGCAGTTCAACAGCTCCGCAGAATCTCTTCGATAATTGGCCATGAAGCAGCAAAAAAATAATTGTACTGTTTTGGATGAAATATTCTATAGATAAAGTAAATCTTATACAATACAGATGTTAAACACAATCAGAGATTCTAGTAAAACCAGGATAAGGAAGTAAAAAAAGAAATCACCACTCGTTCCCGATTTTACCATCATCTTCAAACTGGGCTGTATAAGATTTTACACACAATATTTTGTCAAAGGTTCCACAACACGACAAGTCTCATTTTTTTATAACGGTGTTCGAACCGTTCCCATATGGGGCCGCGTATCGACTGACTGGTGTGGCCGGAAGGGGTAGTAAAATAGGAGTGGGGGGCACAGAGCATTATTTCGTTCAAAGTAATTAATATATTTATATGGCAATAAATATATATCCCCAACAAAAGGTTTGTGACTTTTCATCTTATAACTGTACTTAAAACCCATAATGCTGTTTTATATAATAGTATGAATATGATACCATTATTTCAAAGCCTTCTCTATAGAAGGGCGTAGTACTGTGGATAGATTATTTTAAAATAGCGGCTTTTTCAGGCAGTACTATTGAACACTTATGCATCATTTGAATGCAGATTGGATTTTGTTACACTTAATACGAGTGAAACAGTTACTGTTCCAGTAAATTTCCTTTCGATAGTTTTGGATTCTCTATTGATAATGAGACCTTGTCACTTAGTAAGACCCACCTCACTACTCACCCGGGCTTCTGGTTAGTCCTCTGCTGATTCCCGATAATTTCCGATATTAGAGCGTTTCTATATAGCGACGGCAGCTGGACGGTTTCAGTTCAAGTTATGTGGCGCTCTGTTTACAGCGCAAAAGCATGCATACCATCAACATAAAAACTCATGGCTAGCAATCAAAGGACATCAATAGCGCGCAAACAGTTAAAAAATCTTCAAATATGGTATTTATGTATGCTGTATCCTAAATGCAGAAGAAACCACTCGAAAGGCCCAAAGAATATTAATTTCCAAAAGATGCAGTTCTATGGTGGTCGAAAACTATACATAACTATATATAAGAAAGAGGAATATGAAAAATCGAAATAATCGTATAATTATGATTTCTTTAAATGTTTATATTTCTGACATAGTTGAGATTAGACACATATTCCATGAACATTTTCGACTCGTAATTTAGTCAAGTATTTCCTCATAAAATAGTGTGGACTAGGTCTGTTACACCCTGAATAATGCAATCTCCGGGTCACACGTCACGCGGAATGGAATACAACAATTCCGGTCGTAAATCGGAATCACCGCAAGGTGTGTGAGGAAAGTAGGGAATCGTAGTACAGAATGAGGTTAGTGAGGGGATAGGGGTTCTAGTTGAAGGACCAGTAATCTCGGGAACAGGGATTCGAAAGGACTGCTCGCTTTATCTTGTATATGAAGCCTCCGTAATCCTTTCAGTCACCGCCGAGATCACTCAATAAATAGCACACGGATGAGCCAATCTCCGTTCCCAATTAAAGACGGCGATATCAGAAGTTTATCTACGGAACAAATAAATAATACCACTGGGCATATAAATCACAGGATCAAAAACAATACAGTGCTGGTGCACTGGAACTGAAAAGGTACACACCGCGAATTCTATCGCGATGTTGAGATCGAACACAATATCGGTCAAGTTGACGTCTACTGGTGTCAAGGTCACATTTCATACTGAAAGACGACCATGATGAAATATATGGATGGGAATTTGGATGCGGAGTGTGTCAATAATATTGGTCGCGGCCGATTCGAAAAAACACGCCAAAAGTGAGTTTACGATTTCGGAACACGCCCTGTATATTTATAGTACTAAATATATAATTTTGTTTAATGTCTATTAACCTAGAAGAATATTATTTATTTATTTATGATTTGTACATAGTTGATATACATAAATTATGAACAAAAGATTTATATTAGGGATGACAAATAATCTTTGTAAATAATATCTGGAAAAGTATCGTGTCATTGTACTATACTTGTCTCTAGACAGAATTTGTGAAAGTTCATTTATCTTGATAAGATTACTAGTCCATTAAATATTATCATTTGAAGTACATACATTAGTTACATATATGTTAATGCAACTAAGTATAATGTATTTTAAATAACTTTTAATTACGAAGACAAACAAGAAATATATAAAAGTGCCTAAATAAGAGTAGGTATCTGTAAGAGCTGTAAAAAAATATTAACTGAAATTGTTATTATGCCTGTTATATAGTTCAAGAATTTTTGGTGTTTAAATTTATAATTATTTATATTGTTATACATGTTCATATACTTTAAATTAATTTGTTATGCCTCAATTTTATGGAGTCAGGATAGGAAGAAAACGAGGGCAAAAACCTTTTTTTTACATTCTTTGGTCTCCCTATTTGTGTCTCCCACTGGGACATTTATGTAGAGATAAATTTTGCAACCGTTTCAGCCAAACTTATAAAATATTTGTTGCGCAAATAAAAATAATTAAATTAATAAATGCAATATTTTTGCATTAAATATTAAAAATATAACAAAATACAATTACAGCTGATTATAAACTTAAATTTTTTAAATAATAAGTAATGGGAGTAGAATGATCCATAATTCAAACATAATGGAATCTATACATAATTTATTTTTAAACTTTCATTTTTATATACTGTAAATAATTTGAACATTTTGACAAAGATAATTTTAGGGAATGTTCTGTATATGAGTAATATTTACTTGCAAAGCTCATAGTCATAGTCAATTCATGAAACTGCAAAGGCACTCTAAAAATATATTTTGATTTCTCACAGTGGACATAAAATGTCATTAGATAAACTGCCATAGACCGGTCTTCACTAGTTATCCGTATCTCTTTTAATTCACAAAGGTAAATAATATTTTTCTATTTCCACTTTCTCATTTTTACAAAATGATTTTGACCTTCTGAAATATTTGTATTATCTATATGCTTGAATACGTTATGCGTGCAAGAACTTATCGTGATGTAAAGTCTTAATTGTCAGTAAGAAAAAACACCATAGTAGCGTTTATATCAAATCTTATGAAATAGTATGTCATATACGTAGATCATTTTACAAAGATATTTTGCATTATCTGTTTATAAATATTTTTAGAAGGGCCATTTAATGAGAAAAAATCTAAACTTCTACAGTAAATCTAAACAAATCTCAAACGTTTTGAATATCGACCTTCTGTCAGAAGAAATTGGGTTAAGTCGACATTCATCGATATTTATCCAAGTTACACGTTCAAATTTGTTTAAAAGCAGCCTAATAATATCTAATAATCGCCGCTAGGGCAGTGAGAGCCAGAAATATAATCGATCGCCAGATGTGTCGCGGTAATAGTTTGTTACGTTATTATTTAAATCATTTTAAAAATATGTTCGATTAGATACTCGTTTGCGTAAATTGGTAACGTTACGTTGTACTTATTGTTGTAAATTTTTGCAATTGTTGTAATTGTTGTAAATCCCTTCCATGCTAACCCGTGGCAGTGCAGCGACCAACATCGGTGGCGAAGCGACCACTATCTATAAAATGTAATCGGCACGGAAATACTGACCGTGACCGTGAAGGGGCTACTACCTTTATAAATGTGAAAGGTAATTTATTCCGATAAAATCAATATTGCTACTGGAGTGAACCTTTGTACATTATATTAAATTGAACAATTTTCTCAGACAGAAACGTTTTACATGCTCCAATTTTATTTTTATTTTTTAGACTGCTTTATTCGTAGAGCAGTTGGTAAGTATAATACATATTAATTGTTTACTTATAAACTTGTAACAATAACTGCACTTAAATTACGATTAATATTATTCGCTAATGATTTCCACACGGTAAATAATAGGTACTGCATGCCTTTTATTTAATATTTTTTAAATTCATGCATTTGATCAAAATTAATATGAAACATCGCCTTAACGTTCCGTAAATCTTTGTGATCAATTTTCTGATAGTCACACGACGATTTATATTTTCAAATCACGCTCCACCAATTACGTCCCTCCCTCACCGTTCGCTGTCATTTAACAAACACGGTAATAACCACCCCCATCCACCCCCAGAGGCAAACAGTGCGAGCGGTTAAGGTTCCGATGATGTCCAGCCGAGGTGTGCTTTCGCATGGCACGAGATACTAAAGGTAAATTCATTATGTCCTGTAATATGTACTGGAAGATTAGAAAACAATATTATCATGAAATATTTATTATAAATCTTTTAAAATAATAGTAACCCCTGCAGTTAATCAAAATTAATTTATGTTATTAATATACTCGCATACTTCAAATTTCCTGTGTAAGCTGTACCTCTATAAGGGGTAGAAATATATCTCCTTTTAGCGTAAAATGTATTTCTGGTCTCCAATTCCGTTACGGAGTACGGAGCATGGAACATTGTTATATTCCTTCTGCATATAAAAGCATGTATAATTTTTTGAGAAAAAACTATGAAATTTATTATATTATATTTAATTTATTGACATACATGTTTTTGTTATAATAGAGGTGAATATATTATAATACATATAATTTAATAAACATAAAATACAATTTTATTGCGATTAAGTATAATACTCGTAGTTTATTGTGTGAGATGGAGTCGACTTAACCTCTGATATATATAGCATTGTCCCGGCTACTTTGCTAGACTGCTGTCTATGTTATAGTAGCCAGTTCTTTTTCATCCTGTTGTGGTGTTATTTAATTCAAGAAAGGTAAAGATTCGACAGGAATAAAAATGAAAATAGAAAAAAAGGGAGTGAAAGTGCTGTAGAACTAGTGAATTATTAGTATAGGTATTGTATAATGATTATGTTAGAATGTTGGATAGCGATTGTTCTGATTGATCTCTTCCCAATTGGATCATATATCGGGTTCATATCTTATTGAATTTGAATGATTTCTAGTTGGTGCTGAGTGTGTTTTACAGTTTCGGAGTTAAGAACATGTAGAATCTTTGATAAAATGTCGTTGTTGCTCTCAGAACTGGTGTGTAGATGTTCGTTGTTTGTGTCCATAATTTATTTATTGAAATACATGTATTGAATTCTACTGTTTTTTTTTAAATAGAGATGCGTACACGGAGTACGCGTCACATTAATATATTTACTATTTACAAAAACTAAGCTAAATGTTTGTTCTATAAAAATAAGTCTAACTTGCTGGTTTCCTGGAATGAGGCTCGAATCCCCGACCATTGGATCACTAGGCGAGTACCTTAAACACTAGATCAAAAGGAAGTTAATAATACTCGATTATGATTTTAAAATAAAATACAGAATCTACACACCGAAGAAAGGCCTGTTAAGTTTGTCTGTATTGTAGAGTTTGGGTATGCTGATGCTGAACTGTCATAAAGTATCAACGTTCAACGTCATTATACTGATCTGATTATACAGTTACTGTTGCTTTCGTGTGTTTCGGTTTTCTCGGGACGAGTGCCGAAACTACTATTGTGTTCGGAGTACTTCATTTGAGTCGGCAAAGTTGTTCATGAAGTTCAAGAGAGCTGTGACTACAGCGGAGAAAATCCAGGTAAGTCATGCTTCCTGGTTGGTCCTTGAGCCCTTTTTGTTCTGTCCCTATATCAAATTCCTGTCACCCTTCCTACATCTCGTTTCACCACTCCCATGTGTAAACACTAATCGTAAAATGTCTAAGCTTGAGAGGAATGGGAACAAGTAGATAATATTTTATAGAGGACCCTCAATATTCGTCATTAACCCGTTCTCAAAGAACGAAAATCAAACAAATTTTTCCAATAAAAATGAACTAAAATGTTTTAATCCGTTCCCAGTCTCGAATTTTGTCTGTCTATTGTTTAACAACAACAAAAAATCACACGAAAACTAATCTTGGAAATCGTCGCAAATACATTTTAATTACGTACTTATTAACGCTTTATCGTTATGACAGAGTTTTGCTCGTTATGATGCCGTAAATACACTGTAGGCCCACATAAATACGCAAATAAAATTTTAACCAGAAGTTTACATTTTTGAAGAAAAAAACAATGATTGTAGTTTTTATTTGATAGAGGTTAGGCTATTATTTGATATTATAGTCATTTTCCATTATGATATCAGGTTAAGTCAATTCTGGTAATTAATGTCCTGATGGTTCACCAACATTTTTTTAAAGAACTTATCCGATGTTGTTTGTTGTATTCTGTCTTTTAATAATTTTCAAAAGCAAACATATCGTCATCAGATGAATTGGATAAATATCGACTTTTCCGGCGAATATAAAACAAAAATTTTGACGAAGAAAAAGGACATACATTGAGGGTTTACTGTATTTAGAAGATAGTTAAAACGCATCTTCATGAATTTTGTGGTAAAACCAAAAGAGTAAGAGTTTGTGGTAAAATCTTTAGTGAAAAACAAGAGGTCAAGGATGGACACTTATTTACGAGCATAGTTATGAGTTTAACCATTATTATGATCGTGATTGGTATTCAATCGTAATGAGGATTGGCAACTGAGATTTATCTGTCGGAGACTTAGTTTATAGTGTAACTGTCTCGGAGACCAGCTTTCCGAATTATGAATCCAGTCATCATTACAAATCTCATGACCACAGTTAAAGTTTAACTTACATATAAAGGGGACAGAAATATCTATACAAAATATAATATCAATTTAGTAATTATTGTAATATCCCAGATATTCTTTAATAATATTTGCCTTAAGTAAAAATATTTTATTTTCTTTAGAAGTAGAAAAGCTGCAGCATTAATACCATATAATTAACAATATCTTCAACAGCTACTGTTGCGTGTTGTTTGTTTATTTCACAAACTCGCACCTTGACTTCACACTCTTGCACCGAGCACGTTCGTCCGTTTGCTGGGACACCGTCATGTGAGTAAAGTTGTTCCAGACATTCTTATATCCTTATACAAGATATTCAAATCATGTAGACATAGCCGAAGATATAGTGGATAAAAAATTTCATCACTGCCTGGTGTAAATTTAAACCGCCCCAAAAAAGTACCGCATTGATCTCCACTTCACACTTATATCACCACAAACTTTTATATTTTTCATACGTTGTTATGTTTTTACACCAGTTCAGCAGTCAGCCACTACAGATACTGGCCCAGATGCGTCCATCAGGATGCAGAAGTTATGGGACAATAAGCTCTTCTCTCACCTAAATTTTTTCTTCTTTATATTTATATTCATCATCAATCCTTTTTTTTCGTGAAAAAAATTAAGGTTTTATTTTAGTTCATTAATAATAATTATTATGATTTTTAAGAATGCGTATTACATCCCTGACGCTATGACATCGATAATGTAAATATGTATTATTAAAATTAAAATAATTCTTGCCGTTTGTATGTCGGTCATCCTTTTGATGATATCTGCGTGTCTAGCCTAGATAGACAGATCTCCTACATCTACAATAATAAACTAATTCTATATATCACAAGACAATACCCTACCTGTGCGTACTTACAGTGTAGGGGCCGATCGTCGTGAGTTGAATAACTCAAATGTATAAATCTAAATAAAATGGAATATTTATTATTTTTTCCAAACATACGGTAGGTTCTTCAGAAGGTAAAAACTGGCCGTTGTTTTAGTGTGGTCCTAAGAAACGCCGATCCTTGCAGTCACCTTGTAGTGCCATAAGTGCGTCTGAAAAAACCGGCGTTCGTGCAATTTGGAACTTGTCTCCGCTAAAAAGCTCTTTCGATTTCGAACATGGAAGTCGAGATTGATTTTTTACTTGTCGAAGGTTTCGCAGCAAGGATTCACTCTGAATGTTGTAAAGGGGAATTTTTTCGCATACCTGACTGAGAAGACAGCATTATTGCGTTCTTTACGAACAATAGTATATATTTAAACTAGGTCATTATAAATATATATCTTTTTAAATTAAATACCCACATCTATCATTGATACTTTTAATAATTAATTGAAATATTTTTAAAAAAGTTTTAAGAATAGCTGTACATAATTAAAAGAGTTAAAAAACTTAAAATTTAAAGAGTTACTTGAATTTTTTTGAAAGACCGAGTTAAAAATAATAACATGTCCCAGTATTAATTAAGTAGTTAGTAAAGTGAAATCGAAATTTAAATTAAGGCGAAAAAATAAAGGACAGTTTTTTCGAGGCTTTTAGAATTTTTAATATATTTTTATTATATCTCATATTAATTGCTAATGACCTACTTATTTATAAATGTTTTGTCATAGTTTTCATTAGAAATATAATCTTTATAATAGAATTACGTTAAAATATTCGTAATTTACAGACAATATTTATTTTTCAGTTTTTACAATAAAAAAATTAAACACATTTTTACCAAAATTATGATGAAATTAACGGTTTACCTTACCTTAATTTATATATACTTATTTTATCTAAACTAGTGCATACTTCTGTCAAGTGCGGCTAGTGCATAACGTAGCGTGACAATCTTTAACTATGATTCTGAATAGGTTACCTGTATTATAATTAATCTTTTTGTAAATAATTAAATTATTATATATATTACAAAACTAGACAAATTTTAATAAACATTTTTGCATAATAAAAATATATCAAAGGATTGCAGATTATTTTCTAATGTATCTAAGTAATAATATATTTTACTATTTGTCGAATAATTATAAAATGAGATTGTCGTAAATGGATATACTGTGCGAGTATTTAAAGAAGAAAACATTTTTAGCGCAGATATCTCCTTTTCTCAATACGCGACATATTTTTTGCAGTTATATGATAAGGGATTTTTTTTTTAAATCAACGGTAGGTATCTAGTGTTAGTTGGATCTTTTCGTTGCGATACGGGGTAACGCAATTACCCTAGACTTAAATATTTTGTACTATTTCATTAATTGAATAAAATATTATATCATTCTCACATATAAGGTCTTACTGGATACGATCCCCAAATAATTTCAACTTGTAATAAATAATAATAATAATCATCATATTAATCAAATAATCGTACTATTTTGCCTATTTAAAATAATAAGAGTAGAATATTATTTTTGCCAAGGTATCGAAAATTTATAAATAAAGATTGAAAATACGCACATTTAATTTTACAATCGGAACAAAATAATAAAATCTGGCACCGAGACTGAAAGGTTAAATATTGCTCTATCCCGCTTTACAATTTGTTAATTGATTCTAATATCTATTAAAAGAACGTCAATCGACGGCGAAAATATTCAGACTATTTTTTTCGAAACTATTTAAAAGTAATCAATGGCGAATGCATCCACACTTGCAGAAGCTGCGCATGCGCCACGGTCACCGGTCAGACTGCCGCACCGCTCGCCCGCGTGACCGTAAGTGCGGCACAATAATTATGTATTACGGGGGTAAATAAATAAATAAATAATGCACCGCGCCACCCGAGCGCACACCCGCGATGGCCCGGCCCGTCTGTGCCGCGGGAGGCACGCGCTGATCGGTCCTTGCCGGGCTGTCTGTTCCGCCCGAGAAATAGCTGTTTCGCACTATATCGCTTAGTCAGAATTATTAATATAAAAATACGTCGAGTGACTGTGTATTATATTCAGTACTCGTAAATGATAAACTTATTTTTTTACATTTTTTTAGTCACATGTAATGTAACAAGGCAATGTAACAACACTCATACGTTCGAAAATTAAAATATGTCTTTTCACATCTAGCTTGACAAATATATTAATGACTATTTTGTGAATTTAGTACCTACCTATACTATATTTATCATGGAAGGAATATATCTACCTAAAAATTTGAATTAAAAAATAATACATTTCTGGTATCTACATAAACGATGACAACAGAGCTAAACTAAAAAAAATGTTGAGCAAATTTTATAATAAATTTAAGTTTAAAACATCAAAAATAAATGTAATATAATTGTATTCCTTCCTTCCTTCCCAATCAGGTGTACACTGCATACACGAGATGTTTTATGTAACCATGTGAGTATGTACTGATTAAACTCACTCGATTTTTTTTTGTGTAGCTTACTGTCGTGACTAATGGCACCACCAACTAACCGTGTGAATCTGCAGAAAGACTATTACGTCGGGAAAATTGTGTGTGTAATGAGTTAGAAAGATATACATGAGCATAATTGACTATGAGTGCTGCGTACGGAGCGAGCAATATATCTAAGTATTACTTTTAACTAGCTATCCGTACTTGGCATTGCCTGGTATTCAGATGTACACAGCGTAGTGGGAAGAGGTTAGAGAGGTAAAGGGGGAAAAGGTATTATTTTCGCAGGCCCTAAAGAGTAACGATGTATGAAACATTTGGTCCACGTAAGGGAAGGGTGAGATGTTAGGGAGAATGGCGTTGGTGACTATATTTTCCATAAAATCCTAGAATGCAAGTGAGTAAAATATGGATCTGATGGCATTAAAATAATAAACATTATCATACAGGGTAGGGAGCCAGAGAAGGAAGTAGGGTGCCGATTTTTTTGCAGTCCTAAAGAGTTACCATGCAAAATTTAGTTGAGATTTGTCATCATCATTTTATTATCGACTTAAAATCCAATACGATGTTTCTATAACTCATTTGATTTAGTGACAGGAATATGGACTGCTTTGTAGAAATGCTTGAAATACCGTCGCAAGGTTTAAATTCATGATATAACAATGTTATTAGATTCTGAATATTATTAATTACAGAGGCTAGTGAGTAGAATGTACGATGTATGCAAGGAAAGCGATCTTATTGTGAATGGCAACAATTCGAAAGTGATGGTATTCGAGAAAAATAAATGCAAGACACCGTGCAAAATACTTGTAGGTAATGAATTTTTGGAACAAGTAGATGAGTTTGTATATTTGGGAAGTATGTTTGATAGACACGGAAAGGCTGAGAATGGTATCGAAAGGAGGGTGACTGCAGGAAATAAAGTCAACGGCGCTTTGAATGGAATAATATTTAACGGGAATTTGTCAACTGAGGTAAGACTAGTGGTGCACAATGGAATCCTGGTATCAACACTGATGTATGGAAGTGAGGGCTGGAGCTGGTAGAAGAGGAACGAAAGCAGACTGAATGCAGTGTAAATGAGATCACTTAGGCGTATATGTGGCAGATCCATTTATGACATAGTAAAGAATGAAGAAATAAAGAAAGAATGTAAAGCTGTTTGTAATATAGTGAGTAAGGTTAAGAAAGGATCACTTAGGTGGTTTGGTCACATGGAACGAATGAATGAGGAGAGAATGGTAAGAAAGATATATGACGCAAGTGTTGATGGCATTAGAATTAGAAGACGTTCGCGAAAGACTTGGCACGATCAGGTAAACCAGATACTGGAGGATGGTCCTGTTAGAAGCCTCAATAATCATCGAGCTTGTATGAGAAGATGTATGAATGTGGATGAGGCGAGATTTGTGTGTCAGAACAGAAGAGTGTAGCGCTCTATCCTGTCTGCTTTCCCCCGCGGGGAAACGGTGTGATGACTAATGAAATCAATAAACCAAAATACGTATATAAAATTCAATGGCGTAACTTCAAAAATTAGGCCCCAATACAGAATGCTAAAAACGCCCCCCTAAATAAGTTTCGTAAGTATCATGTTTTTGCTTACCGATGATAGTGTGAACCCGAACCTGACGCACAGTGCTCTTGTATATATCGATCATGTTTTTGCAATACACGTGAGAAACGATTTTTTTAATTTAATATTTTCTTTTCTTGTTGTGGATTACTATTAATGCTGTGATATGTATCGATACTAGCAAAAATATCGATTTCCATTAGATTCCAGGGGCCGAATTTTTTGGGGCCCTTTCCAATATGGGCCCAAAAGCTCCGTAGTGGCTGCATTGCCATAGTTACACCACTGGAAAAATTTCCGGTAATTCTTAAATTTTAAGATTTCCGAATTCTGAAACTGAATTATTATGAACAACAGGCACAAATATAATGTTAGGAAAATACACCAAACAATTACATGTTTAGAACATTTTGTAATAATATTCAGATCTGGCCGAAGATCACATTATTATTTTTTTATTTATGTTTCACAAGTATTCTACATAACATGGATATTAATTTTTAATTATCCTTAAAAAAATTGTATCTTGTATTTATCTCTCATTTTTATCTATACAAATGCGAGGTTTATACATAGATTTCTTTATACAGAAAACTCCATACCATGTATACTGTCATAAACAAGATAAAAATACGAGAAGTTGTTTATTTTACAAATAAAACTTTTTAAATATTGATAAAAATTTAAAACTTAGTTAAATATCATATATAAGATTAATAAATAAATAAATAATAAAAATACAAAAGTTGTTTATTTTTGAAGTGGTAAAATAACTTTTGGTACATTCTGTAGTAACCATCATAATACACAAATGACACTTGCCATGATGTATTGCCATTACTTAAAATAAGAAATATAAATACATATATTTTTAAAATCAAATTTAAGAATTAATTAAGAAACATTATATTTATTTATGTTTTCATTACTCCTTATTTATTGTACTTGTTCTCTATATATCTATTCGTATATTTGTATGACTATGTTTTACCGTTATCCGCTCCATACATACAAATCACATATTATAGTATTTTTTATTTATTATCTTAGTTTTATTAACCACAATTGGGTTTAAAAAACATCTAGCGGTTTCGTAAAACACTTTTCCTTCTTCAGGATGTCATAACTAACTAAAAATATAGTATTGTTTCTCCACCAGAATCTATTTTTAAATTTTTTAAATTTTTTTTGCATATAAACGGTGTAGGTCACAAATGAAATAATTTGGAATCGTTGGAGATAAATAAAGCATGTAAAAGTAATCAGGAAATTCTAAACAGCCAACTAAATTTAACTACGAGTCCTATTCTAAAATTTTTTCCTAAAAATTATTCGACTAAATTTGTATTGAGCAGTAATTTGAGTTAGGTACTAAATTTTTTTTTTTTAAATAATTGTTGTTTTTTAAAAAATTTAAAAATAGATTCTGGTGAAGAATCAGAACTATATTTTTAGTTAGTTATGACATCCTGAAGAAGGAAAAGTGTTTTCCGAAACCGGTAGATGTTTTTTAAACTCAATTGTGGTTAATAAAACTAAGATAATAAATAAAAAATATGAATCTTAACCACCAAGTTAATATTGCTAATTTTAAAAGTATTACATATTATAGTTTTCTTAAATCTAATCATTACGATCAGCTTTATCATAATTTCTTTTTTATTTGACCATCCCATAGCCTTCAGTTTTCTACATTCCCTTAGCTTTTTTTAACCAATACAGTAGTTGCATATTATAACAGCTAATATAAAAAAATGATTTTATGTCACTTAACCCTTTATGAATCTTATTCTCTTGTTCAGTTCGTTTAGAGGATGTTGGTCGTATACGGATATCGCGGCGAGTTTGAGACAGGGTGCGGAGGCTTCGCTTGCAATATTTCGTGATGAGGCGTGTTCGTGGACAGCTTTATTGCTGCAGTACCTTCCATGGAGGGCTTTTTACGGGATGTCGACGTTTTTTAAAGCCTCCATAAAAGTTAGTTGGCGCGCCACCAAACCGGAACCCGAAAACTTTGGCAGGGAGCCATCACTATTTCGTTTAATTTTTAACTCGCATATACATACTACTCTAGCATCATATTTTACTTCTGAACGAATTGCGCAATCTTTAATACGATTTGGTAAAAAAAATTGAGAATATTTCGGTGGTATTATGGAAAAGAGATCTACCCAAAAAAAAAGTTTTTTTTTCTTTTTATCACGATATATGACGTGGCAAAAGAGTATCCCGCTGTTGCAATGATATACCTGATTTAATGAAAGTCTAAAATTGTAAAATATTAATTCAATAATACCACAATTACAATAGTGTTAAGTATTAATATTTCAATAGATCACTATATTTATTTAATGTTACAAGTTAACAGTAGTTAAGTTAGTAAATTTTAATTTCATCATTTTTATCCATAGTTTTTATTCCCCTTTCCTCTTTCTTTATTTTTCTTTAAAATGTTTTGTATATTTACTAATAATATTTTATACTTAATTTTGCTACAAAAAGGTACAATAGATCTCATTTTTTATATGTCAAATGTTCTAATTTTACTGATTTGATTAATTTTTATTTCTTAATTTGTTAAATTTTTACAGTAAATAAATAATGACCAAAGAGTCAGCTGGTTTTAAAATTAGTTTCGACTACTTTATGTTGCATTTAATTATCACTGTAGGTTTAAAAATAGTATATAAAAATAAATATAAGATTTGATTGTGAGTATTGTACAGAGAAACTACTAATTTAACTTACTGAAAAACGGCACTATTGGGTATTGAAGTACACTGTTTAATCTACTTAAAGAAGTCCGTTGGTGCTATTTACTTAGATGCTTTTACTGAATACTTTCTATCTATGAACATTTTAAAACTTTGATACACGAATTGGAAGCGTAAATATACAAATAAAAAACCAGATAAATATTAACATTTTGTTGCTTTTATATAATTTTCAGACACTTACATACTGTCTCATTACACATGTGAGACAAAAGTACTCTTTACGCATGTGAGACAAAAGTACTCTACGCATGTGAGACAAAAGTACTCTTTACGCATGTGAGACAAAAGTACTATTTACGCATGTTAGACAAAAGTACTCTTTACGCGCGTGAGATGACCGTAATTAATTTTGCTAATTTCAAAAGTAATTAATTCGAGCTAAAGAAAATTTCCGTAATTCGTTGACCCATAAATGCGCTCACAATTTTGCTCTCGTAACTTATACCTGCCAATGTGCTGTTAATTTGCCGGCGCGTGGCGGTGCTAACGACTGAGTGAATTTGTACACGTATCCTCAGTAGCCTGCCATGTTAACTATACTTCATTATTTATTATAAAACCTATTATATAGCTTATTATAGTATTTTTAAATAAACAACGGCGGGAACTATATATTTTATTAAATACCGTTGCATGTATGTAGGTATATCAAACAAATTTCACTAAATTTTATTAACATTTTTCTTTTTCTTAGCATTTTAAGTATTTAGCACAAAACCGTCATAAATAAATAGCAATACACCCTTTGTGCCCATAAAAATCAAAAGACATAAAATGTATCTTATTATGTTGTAGCGGTATCGGTAACATGCGCTCGAGTTTTATGGAGGCTGAGTTCTTAAGGCGTTAATTATTGTACGACCAGTCTCTTAGATGCTCATAAAACGGAACATCACACATGAAACTCTCCGCAACAAGGGTGACAATTTGCTTGAGGAAAATATATTAAGATTATGATTTTATTACATGTGCTATCGCTAATTTACGCAGATCTTACTAAAACACACATAGCACACCACAAATCGGTTGAATTTCACTATGTGGTAATTTATAAATTTCCCAATATAGTAGCTGAAACTTCAATTTTTGAGTCGATTTGAAAATACTTACATTATTAGACTGTTGTAGTATTAAACACATATCAGATGTCTCATAGACACAAAACTATTTTTTATTATATTTAATGAAAAATATATGGCAGTATGAGGTAATTTACAGGGCTTACGACCTATCTTCAGCTGGTCTCTAATCAAATTTTTGAACGTTCTGTATATATTAGTATGTGGACTCGCTTCGAGTACCACTACACCATCGCCATCTATGGACCAAATTTGATAATTCATTTTTCTCTTTTTTTTAAATAGCGTTGTGTCATCACTATGAGAATCCAGTGATTGTGTTCTTTGACATATTCAAATATTGCTAATATTATAGTATTGTTTACAATATATAGTATCAGTTACTCAGTGCTACAATTCCACTAAAAGATAATTAAATTATTTGAAAAACCCCAATTAAATTTATTACATATTTATATTTGATGGGTTAAAACTTTTTCATTACTGTTTATATTCAAAATAATAATTTAAAAATAATCTGAACCCTTGAACTTTAATAAAATTATTATTCTGAAACGGTTGAGACGTTTTAGGAATCAAATTTTGAAAAGGTATCCACATCAAACAATCTTTCTTCAGTGCATTCTTCTAATCCTTACATACAGTAGTAAAATCTGAGTTCTAAGCCAATTCAAAGTTTTAGACAACATATAATAGCATGGAAAGAAGCACGCTGGGAATCACTAAAAGAGACAGTTAAATAAATACGTTGGCTAGAGCGCGGATTAAGGTGAAGAATATCATTTACTATTAGAAAAGGCAATGGACGGGTCATCTATTAAGATGCTGAGATAATAGATAAAAATCGATCGCTACGATATCAATATGTATCACGTAATATAAACATATAACTCAATTTGTGCAAATTTAGAAAATGTGAGTTTGAATTTTTTCATCACCTACGTACCAACTAATATTTAAGGGGATAGCTTCACAAATATGATATATTTCTAATATAAAATTATATTTAAATTTGTTTTTATAATAAACAATGTATTAATGCTGAACCCTAGAATAGTACTCCTGTCAGAGGATGTTCTATGATAGAACGGAGAATTTATTATTTATTAATTATGTGTTAAAAAAAGTGATGAAATGTAGATGCTGGGAAGTCGAAAAAATACCAAATAGAAAAATGTCTATGGTATATTTGTCCATCTGTTTTGAAACACCGGTACAAGGAATGCAGCATATAATAACTTAGGTAATTTCAGGAACACTCATCTTTCCGAACAAAATTTTAAATGTATGCTTTTCGGAAGTCAACCGACTCAAATGATTTTTATAAAGTTTCAATATATAAATATTAAAGACATCCGTATTTAAATCTTAGGAAAAGGCATCAACACTTATCATTCATTTTTCTTTATATAAGAAATTACAATAATTGTAATTTGATTTTACGAAAAATAATTAACGTAAGTTTTTATAAATAAATTAAAACAGTGACATAATTTTAATTTGAACCCGTCGGAAAGCAGTTAGCCATCACTTGTTCTTCTAGGGCGCGCACTTTTAAATATGTCATGCCGTTCCTTAGCTCGAGGATTCAATCCTCGAGTTGGTCTTATTCATAAAGTTCAGAATTGTACATTCATAAACAAAGGATTAAACACACAAATCAATGAATATTGTACTACAATTTCATACAACACTGGTAGTTATTATTGGAATGAAACAATTATCTCTCTTTCTCGAGGGTGAAAATAGTATTTTTGATTGTCAATTAAATGTTAGCAGGGGGTGATTTATAAATATATATTAACACTTTTGTGTGTCTTTTCTTAAGCACCGTCTTGTGTTACCGCGAGATCGATCTGACACAACGTGGTAATGTATAAGCGGTGCAACTATTTCACGAATTATATTATACACTATTACACAAAAAAATGTTAAGTGTTATATGATTTATAGTATTATACATGAATATTCATGTATTATTATTTGACTACCTAATTAAAATTAATTAAATGTATGAGACATTCCTGTGACGGCAATATTAATATATTCTAAAATCTGCAACCATCGCTATTTCTTTAACGGATTTCGCAGGAGACAAAAATGAAAAATATCCTGAAAGGTAGCCCGCGATACATTAATTAACTGAATATGCAGGACGAATTTTAATTTAATATTTCACATTTGGTCGCAGCTGACACATGAATTATTTAATTAAGTTATTGCTAAACTATTTATCTTAATTAAGAAGCTATTATACGTTTAAAAATTTCAGGATGTAAAATATGATATATACTGAATCATTTTTATTTTTTAAGTAAAACACATTTTTGTTGAGAATTTATATTTTCGGGACATAGAACTGTGGTGTTTTAATACAAATTAAATCAATAGAAAAATTAGATTACAGAATATAACTTCAAAATTTGTCGAAAATGTATTCGATTGCTATAGCAAAAATGGTGAATGCGCTCCCCGGCAGGAAAAGATCTAGGTAGCAACAAAAAATTTTTTTTTCTGTACATATTTCTAGTTTATTCATTAAATATGTATTTTTTTAAAGAATTATCGTATTTTCCCCACAAGCATGAATATAGATAGAATGCCACTCTTCTGACTTGATATTCTAATGTTGCCTCTTCACTTTTATATATTTTTGTTGAAACTGACTCCAATATTTGGTATGTCGGATCCAGTCAGGCCAGGTCTTTCGCGTATTCTCATTGTTCTTGTTGCCATCTCCATTTACCTCACATATTTTCAATACCATTCTATCCTCACTCATACTTTACTTTATCGTACGTATGTAGATTTTTCACACATGCATCTGAGAAACGTTAATTCGATCGTATTAAGACTACTTTCATTCGCCTTTTGCCAATTCCAGCATTCACTTTCACACATTAGTGATGGCACCAAAACTACATAATGCACAGCTCGTTTGAAACTATTAAATAATTTAAATAAGCTATATGTTAGTGTTAGTTAAGTGGTGCGTGGTGGAGAAAGGTATTATAACAGGTGATAGAACGCGATATAAGAAAGAGGTAATGACTATTTATTTTTATTTATTATCTTTATTTTATTAACCATTTATTATTTATTATATTATTGATTATTTATTCTTCAAAGCGTATAAATAAAAAAAAATAAGAAATATTGTTAAAAATATTACTTTTATGCTACAGTTTCACGTCTAAATATGTTAGAATATTTTTACAATGGTATTGCGCTCATCTAAAACAGTCTTGCTGGTTTCCCAAATTGATATTTGAACGCAGAAATTCTTTATCTAAAACAAACAGTTGTCAAAATACAAAAAAGTTTATCCATCATTTCATTTGTCTGTTATAATATGAAATATTTTTAAGTAAAACCTATCCACCCTTTAATTTCAAACCCCGTTCAAACCACCCGGTGCATAGTATCTCATCCCTAGTTGAACATTTTTCAGACAAATCATTTTAATATGTACTAGAGAAATAAAATCGATCTCATCTCTTACAGAAAGGTCTTTCTCTTTTTAATTTTTTAAGTATTTATGAATATGTTTATCAGTAATGTAATTGTTTGGAAAACAAAATCTAAATAAAAAAATAAAAATTACAAATAAACAAATTACATGATCTCACGTGATCAGGTTATTATGAAATAACTTTAATAAATTAGAATTTCAGCTTTATTTCCTGTAAAGGTTTTTAATTATTTTGTACATAACATTTTCTTTTCCAAAATAAGAAATAAAGACTTATTAGTGATAATCAATATTTGCGTAAGAATTTATGCATCGATTTATAAACCTTTTCAGTATTTCGTATTATTATCAAACTATTATATAGAAGTAAGGGTGTAAGAAATACAGTATGTCGATAACTGAATTTAATTTTTATCTAAGAAGTAATAAATGTATTTTTCATGTTATGTCTTGCGCCATGACAATGATTTATAACAGTAATATTAGTGTTGTATCGTAGGAAATGTTGTCTAATGGATAGTTGTATGGTATCAAATAAAATATATTCTCGATAAAGAAGATAGATATCTTAAGTTTTTTTTAATGTTGAGCACGTATAATATATTTGAGTCGTGCTTACAGCTTCAAGGTGACATTTTGCTACTCATCCACGTGAGCAGGTCATACATGTATGTCGGCTGGCATAAGGCATGGTATAATATATGGTTATCAGAGTTTTTGTATCCAGAATGTTCCTCAGGTTACAATAATTAATAATTAATTTAATTTGCTATAAAACAATGATTAATAACTAATTTAATTTGCTCGTGACAGTTTCTGCGCGGTTAATCAAGTTCAAAATGTTGGTCCACCTACGTATTTTTGTTTGGCGAATGATGAGTTACTCTCAAAAAGAGTACGGACTCGCAGAATTATGTAGTTTCAATATCTTATCTATATTTACCTATATACTTATTAATTTTTCAGGCAAACTCTATAGGGGTGTAGAGATTAATATAGGTACATAATAAATATCTCAATATGTATCACGCATAGGGAAATTTGAAAGAAAACTGAACATTAGCGTGAAAGGTGAATTTACTTTGAAATATTCACGAATTATGTGGAGCTTTTTATCCTAAAAGTACATTTTTTAATTTCTTCACAGAAATTGGAAACCCTTGAAATTTCAGAAAGAAATATTGTGTACGTACATAATTTTGAGCTTGTATTATATATAGTGTATACACTTTAAGGACATGCATGGTTTGACGAAAACCGATTTACCAATAAATATTACTAAATTCCATTTATGAATTACCGGTAGATAAATTTATAAGTACCTACCGATAATAACGGTAAAATTATTATATAATAATATTTTTAAACTACGATATTATGTGACGATATTTGCAGAAAGCAGGATCGTTGAGTGTTTTGTTGTATGGTTCATTTACCTAGAATTTTCTCCGGCGTAATACAATGCGCACATGTGCGTTGGGGATCTGAGACTATCCATCACAAAAATCAGTAGTCAAGCTTACAGTACTGTATTGATTATTATTCATCTCCTAGATCCCGTCTAAACGACGAAACATTAAGCATTCATATTTTTTAATGGTTAATTTAAATTCCTCCTTTAAAAGATTATTATTTAAATAATTTATATAAAATAAATAACCTTTTTTATAATTTTATAAATATACTTACTTATATACTGGATGACTTTTTTTACAATATAATAAGTGATATTTTTGTAAAATAAATAACCATTTGTTCTTTTTATTGAAATGTTTTTTTTTAAATTTGTAACTTAATGACATAATATATAACATTAGATATAAACTTTTATATAATCATTTGTATAATAGATAACGTTGTGTATAATATAATAAGAAATCTTCGTGTTAATCAATTTGTATTCAAATGTATTTTTTTCAATTTGTTGTTTTATTTTCATAATGTATTTCCATAATATCAACTTTTTGACACGTTCATAATTACCGGTATTAAATTTAGAGTTTTACCGATTTAGCGGCAATACCATTTTCCGGTAAATGTGAATGCGCTAATTTACTAGTATGTGTATATTTCTGATTATAATGTTTTTTTAAGTTGGAATAGGTAGTTTTGAATTTTTAATAATTTAAATTTTAATCAAATTTACATGATTCATGTTTCCTCTTGGAAGAATAAACTATATGGCCATGAAATGATTTTCCACTTATGCAGGTTAACCTTAATACTAAACTGTATAAAAACTAGTAAACTCCAGCATACTACATTGTGGTATTTGTAGAAGTCATGAAAGTTTGTATTAATATCTGAGCTGATTTTTACTTGTTGCGAACGATTGTTTAGGTACCAATTTAAGGTACAATTGTGAATCTACAGTGTCTACAGTACATTATGTAATCAATATCATTATCGGCTATCCCACGAATTTGAGAAAGTTCGTCCATCACGTGGCTGAAGAGTCACATTCTGGATCTAAAAACTCTAGGGCATCTTGGGAATGAAGATAGCGTCTGCAGCCTGACTTCTGTGTTTTCGCTGATCTTATTTTTTCTCATTGATATTTTTTTAATAAACGTTCATTTAATACTAGAATGTGTGTGTAATTAATCCATCTAGATTAGTGAAACTCTTTTGCGTGCTTCTTGTATTCATGTTGTATATTTTTAGATGGAAATCATCTTTAAGTATTGTTTTGTAGTTATACAACCAATGTATAATGAGTGTGTCGTCGTTTTATAAGGATATGAGATATTTTGGTACAACAGAGAGAATTAAATTTATTTTCATATTAGTTCTTACTTATAGTTTTGTTTTTACCTATGCTTATATTTTTTAATTTCAGTATACATTGTTTCCTGAAAAAGATACCATAGGTATCGAAACATGTAGAATAATTAATAAATAGTGGCTTAAACAAAGTATTTTGTATAATTATTAATAGAATTAAAAATAATAAAGATATGAATTTATAGATTTACAGATATTGATACAAGACAATGGCTGAGTATGATTTTCCATTTAATATTTTGATATCATATCCAAACTAGGTATTTGATTTTATTAGTTACTTAAATAAAGTTGGCCTCATTTAATATTTTTTTACATATCAATTTAACATGGATATTAATAATTTCAGTGGAAACATCCCTAACAGCGCAGTTTTTAAAGTACATTTCTCCCTCACCCCTGACCTTAGTTCCCCTACGCGCCCCACTCGCCCCGTCTCCCCACTCCTCCCAACACGACACCACTGGAAATCAATACATTACTTACAGCTGCTTTAGCGGGTTGATGTAGGGTCGGGGGAAGAGGCCGGGGAGCGCGGCACCGCGCCCCGCATTTTGTAAAAAACTTAAGGGAAAAATTAGTCCGATATCTTTGGGGTATCGTTTGGAGGTGGAAGCAATAATCGCTCCCCTTGGAATGATAGGTTTTTTTAAAGAAAGTAACAAGTTTGAAGATTACTTAAATACTGGTATTAATTACGAAGTTACTACACTTGGCCTCGAATTCTTTACATCATGTTAAATATGTTACGTGAGCACTGGTTGTGTTAGGAACGTATGCAAGACAACAATGATCATATAAATTGCAATATCTACTTAAGGAATACTAACAATTATCGTACCATCAAGCCGTTTCTACGGGGGTTTAGGCAGAGAAGATAGAGCGCCACGCACAATTTTCCCCTCATCCATATTTATACATCTTCTTATACAATCTTGCCGATTATGGTGGTGGAAAGTCTTCAGCGGACGTCCTATATCTCTGGTGCCATCAACATTTGTGTCATATATAATTATTGCCATTCTCTCCTCATTCATCCGTTCCATATGACTAAACAACTTAAGTGATTCTTTCTTAATCTTTCTCACTATACTAAGATCATTCTTTCCTTATTTCTTCACTCTGTCATAAATTGATCTGCCACATATACGCCTAAGTGCTCTCATTTCTACTTCTGCATTCAGTCTACTTTCGTTTCTCTTCTGCCAGCTCCAGGCCTCACTTCCATATTAGCTATAATTCCATTCAAAACGCCGTTCACTTTATTCCCTGCAGTCATCTTCCTTTCGATATTTTTCTGTATTTTCTGTTTCTATCAGACATACTTCCCAAATTTACAAACTCATCTACTTATTCCAAACATTTATTACCTTCAAGTATTTTGCACGTTGTCTTGCTCTCTTATATCTCAATATCATCACTTTCGACTTGTTAACATTCATAATGAGGTCACTTTCTTTCCATATATCATACATTCAACTCACTAAATTCTGTAATTCTTGTTTATTATTCGCCATTATCACTGCATCATCGGCGTATAATAAACAGAATATATTCCAGTTCTTTCACACAATTATCCATATACAAATTGAACAGTAATGGAGACATTACACAACCCTGCTTGAGACCCTTTTTTATGTCAAACCATGGTGTGAATGATCCATTGATCCTTATACACGCAGAACTTCCTTCATATAGGGATGCGATTGCGTGTATAAGTTTTCTATTCGCCCTGTTATCAGAGAGTACCTTCCATAACCTTTCTCTCATAACTCTATCATACGCCTTTTGCAGGTCCCCTTACTGAGAATATGTTTGTTTTCCAATTTTTCCGGGACTAAGAATTAAAGTTAAAGCCTTAATATTTGAGACGTTTTGTTTATTTTCCAATTAATTTTTTTCTGTATTTTTAAATTATATCCAAAAATTATTTAGTTACACATTTAACATTTTGAAATAATTTGAACTTTCTAATCTAAATCACTTTTAAAAATATTCTGCTACATGAAGCTACAAAAAATTCTGTAGTATTTTAACAAATACTGATGATAATATTGACACGTATAAATTTTCTATGGATTCTTGGAAAGCTTGGACGTTACAAGGGTTCAAGGAAATATTACAAGGGTAATGGGACCGTACGAAAATGGGTCGCTTGGGTCTTATGAAAAGATTGTCAGTCAAATATATAATACAAGTATGGATACAGCTGCAAGTTGGTATCGAGAGTAAAGTCTAAGAAGGTCACGAGTATTTAGTTATCCCCATTGATGAAAGACCACATTGGAGTACATAACATTTTCTTGGTAATATAGCATTATTATTATTATTTGAGATTGTTTCCAACTTTCAACTCTTTACTTCAACTTTAGAGGATAGTCTTCAATACAAATGAAATAAATCAAATAGAAAGATATACAGAAACAATCTATATTTAAAAACTATAGATGTTCGGTTGCTGCCGGAATACGATAGTTTTTGCTTAAAATTGATATCTCAAATAATAAGTAATATCATGAGCGATATAACACGTCAAATTTTGCTTGTCATACTAAGCCACAAGTATAAATATACGCATTTTTTGAACATATCGACTAGATTATGCACAACTTTCAATGTATTAAAAATTAATCATATACATAATTTAAATATTAAATATTATTCTACACCCTTAAAACCTACTCCTACTATACGTGGGTTCTCCTGAATGCAAAAAAAAAAAAATTAAAAGAAAAATTGTACCGATACAATCGTATAAAACGTGGCGGTTCAATTTTGAACGTAATATATAATATGTAAAATATTTTAGATTACCATTAAAAGAACTGGTTAGGTTGAAGTATCGACTTTCTTGATTTTAAGGATATCAAAAAATTTTCAGTGAGATATTACTGGTAAATAGAAAAATATATATATACAATTAAGGTACCGTTTATAATCTCTGTCTATTCATCTTAAACACGGCGCGATAGTACGAAATGTTTAATATATACCTACCTAATATATATGTAATAAAATTTTCCTTTCCTATCTTTCATTTATGACTTTTATCTGGATATGTAAGGGTCATTTTCCAGTAAGAAAAAAAGTATTAAATTAAATTATCAGCAACAATCGATTGCTTTCCGGCTAGTATATATCTATAAATTCAATACAAAAAAAGTGATGCAAGTGATGTATTATACTCAATTTAACAAAATGCGCAAAACGCAATTTCTTTTATAATATTTTTAATTTAATTGTGGTTTATATTCATTTTTAAATAAATTATTATACCATTGTTTTTAACTACTTTATCAGTTAAATTAAATAGACCAACCAGTTTCTGAAAATACTATTTCTTTAATCAGGATGTTAAATAAACTAAATTAAAACTATACGTTAAATTGTTCTAATGTTTTTAAATTCTATTTTTAAAAAAAATTTGTTAAAAAAATACACCATTAAAAAAAATCTAGTACCTAACTTAAACTGTGTCGATGACGAAAGATGTGTAAATTGACTTTAGAATGGGACAGGACGTGGTGGGGTTAAATGTAGTTGGTTATTAATAATATTTTGGTTCATTTTACATACTTTTCTTATTTTCAATGGTTCTGTATCATTACATTTTAGACCAACATTATTTATATGTAAAACAAACAATCTCAAATTGTCATCAAAAGTATGAACATTTTCTAATAAATGATTTAAAAGTTCTGAAAAACCGTTACTATTTAAACATCGTAAAAGCTTTTTGACTTATATTAAAATTTCGACCTGCTGTTCCAATATAAAAAGCAGTACAATCTTTACTGCTATGTATGTAAACACCAACGTTTTTAAATTTATCATCCTTGTCTTAGGAATGCAGAACATGTTCTAGAGACGATAACAAAGATAACTTCACATTCAAATTGAAACATTGAGGATGATTGGATGCATGGAAGATGCATTGCCTCCTGTCATCGTGTTCCACTTTCAACACTCCGCTATATGGTCCATTGAACATCCGATCCTCTCAAAGCAACCGTGTATCGTGCGGATCTGATGCAAAGCGCAGTTCTCACTGTCGGAATTGCACAGGTAAACGTATTTTATTTTCGGATCGAACACCTGTGTTGATACCTATAATTTTTGGTTTACATAAATACGATTAGTGCTAGTACATTTAGAAACGGCGCGCGTAATGGCCTAGTCGAAGTGAATTAAGTTTGATAAAATCAATGTGTAATAAAGTATACCCTATAATATGTTTCCACCCTAACTCTTTTCCCTTAGTATTCAAACTTGTTCTTAAGTGACTTGTGTTTTTTTTTAATATTTTATAAATAAACGTTTCAAAAATATGGAAATACGACGATGAAGTAAATGAGGTTGAATTTCCATATTAATAATAATCGGTAATACTGATTATACTTAGTGTCCTCGAATCGAGAGATTAATTGACGTTGCTCAACTTCAAGGACTATTTAGCGAGTACGCAAACCGTGGAATTTATTATGTTATCTTGTTGGTAATGAATAAATTCTATCAGATCTGAATAGCTAGACTATATACCGCATCTTCATATATAAATGTAAATAGAAATAACCAACCACACTTTTATTTGCGTACATACCATTACACCGTTCTCTCGTCGATACAGGCGAAGAAGAGAAAGAGAGACACTGTCCGGGCTCACCGCTGTTGTTTCGTTCACCTTTATTTATCTTCGCATATACGAACGTTTGTTAATAGACGATACAAATATGAATAGATTTTTTAAAACATGGTTTTACTGATCGTGACACATCTTCGTCAGACTTCCTCTGTCCTATTGCTGTCAATTAACTTGAATTAATTAGTTTATAACTACTCTCTACTCACTCATACCAAATAAAATATATTTTCTATATTCTAACGTGTTCTCTCAAACTATTACTATCTTTTCGTTTTATCTTTCAATCGTATAATAAAAAAATATTTCTATAGGATCCGTATTTGTAATGTACTGTTTTCTAAACGTAATTTTTATCTTCTCCTTGCAAAATTTTACGAATTCTGCTAAACTTGATATTTTTACACAAAAAAGTTCAATCACATCAATCATAGTCTAGTGCGTATCTAATTCATATACTTACAAGTAATTCAAGACAGAATGATATCTTTTCACCTGTAAAGCACTAAGAAGTTATTGTCATGTTATGCGCAATTTCCTATACTAAGACTGCATAAATGAAGTAATGCATATTTAATTAATATATTATAGCTTAGTGGATTTCGGACAGTAATAATTAAATTTAAGTCCACAACATAGTATAGTATAAGTAGTTCAAGATTTATAGTTGCTAGATATTAACACTCTCATTTCTTGGTAACATCGTTGCACACCGATAGCCCGCTTATATCAACTTACGGGACACCTATAATTCTAGGTATGTCGT
Source organism: Eubasilissa regina (assembly GCA_022840565.1). Classification (NCBI taxonomy): domain Eukaryota; kingdom Metazoa; phylum Arthropoda; class Insecta; order Trichoptera; family Phryganeidae; genus Eubasilissa; species Eubasilissa regina. The sequence goes on along the minus strand of JAINEB010000025.1, from coordinate 1,789,855 downwards.
TAGTGATAACGACGAAAATGTTAAGTAACAAATGGCACACTAGCGGGTAAATATCAAAAATAAATTAACATTTTATTGTTATTATAGTTTGTAAGATACAGGAACATGAATACTTTGTTAATTACATATTACATATTAGGCATGAATGTACAGCTGAACTAAGCATAGTGAACAGAATTAAGAAAGCTTTATTTAGTTGATGAAATCAAAAATAGAAAACGTTCGTGAAAAAGCTGGAATAATCAGATATATCAGATACTAGAAGAAAGTCCTGTTAGAAACCCCAAAAATTGACAACGATGGTGAAGAATGAATGTATGATGTGAGTGTCAATGAATGATGAGGTGAGTGTCAGGATAGATTAGTGTGCCACTGAATTATTTCTGTCTACTCCAGTAATAGTAAGTAAGTAAATTGGTTCATATTATTTATCACTAGTCGGAATTGCTAATTCCTAAAAATAAAACTTATCGGAATCAGTCACCTAGGAATGTATATGTTTTTTAAATTCCTATTATAAAACGACTTCACATTGTGGCTGAAAAGAAATGTCAAATGTCAGATCCGCGGACAAGAATGTGCGCGGTGGTTAATTTGATCATTATTATATGGCGATGCCTCAATATCACGCGGTGAGCTTCAAGTAGTGTAAAAACACGTGTACGACAACAATAGCTAACTACATAAATCTTTCCTTAACACAGGATGAAATCAATTTACGACAACTGTCATCTGCCACTAAAATTATGATAAATCTCCACCTAGTCAGGACATTAAACAATGATTTATGCACATAATATAATATTGGTATATGTACTACATGTAAAATATATTGTCGCTGGAGATTTCAATTGGTGTAAGGGACCCCATAATATTACATATTGCAGTTGATTTCAGGACGCACTTTTATTCGATCGTGCTCAGGAGACCTTTATATATATCATCAAACTCAAAAAAGATTACAGTTACATAAACTGCACACTGTAGACTTGATCCTGTTCGCAGATGGCTTCCTTGAAGAAAAATGGGTTTTTATAATATATTGTACATATAGAATATAACGTATTTAATGGACACGATAACTCCTGTCCTTCTTATCTGATTTCAATCAAACTTTTACAAAAAATATATCTGATAGATATCTCTGCCAAGTTAGATAATTAGCCTGATTCACTATTACATTTCAAAATAGTAGCTATTTAAAACTTTAAAAATTCGTATCACCTAATTCGTATCCTCGAGAATAAAGTATTTAGCATTTACACACAAATATGAAATACACTTGATTCTTGCGGCCAGTGCTGGAAATTTTTTTTATCAACATAATTTTTTTCACAATATAAGATAATATTTTGAAGTTTGATGTAATAAATTAAAATAAGTGGATTAATTATCATCATCATCGAGGAATCCGAGTCCATAGTCGTGCACAAATATTTTCCGTTTATCGGTGTTTTGAACCAAATCTCATTATCATCATGTTCTCCACTATATATGCCCATCTTTTATATTGCATCAATAATAAAGAGATCTCTTGCCCGGAGACAGTGAGGGGCGTATTTTGTCTAATAGCCGTGTATAGTCGCTTTATTACCCATGTAGCATGGTGGTGGGGCACGGTTGCCTTTTAAAATTAAAAAATTCCAACCTGACGGCGAATAAAAAGGTCCGATATGGGAGCTTTCACTCATAGAACGATCCTGAATAATTGGTGGGCCACCTCTCACTGTATCTACCCATCTTATTCTTACTCTGCCTAGTGGTTAACTTCTGGCCGGAGTACCTTCGAAGAGTTCTACCGTTCTCGCTTCTCATACATGATCGGTTCTATCTTAGTTTCTTTAATCTCATAAATGTCATTATTTTGACCTGTATGAAAATCTTAAAAGCTCTAAGTTGTCGCAAGTACCCAATCTATCGTTGACCATAACCGGCCCTAGTAATAAGTAGAGAATTTTGTTTAAGATGGCCCTTTCTTATCTCCTTATAGGTCTTAGGTTTGAATATTTGTAGCTTTACGATCATTTTATAGACCCGAAATTAGGTCTACCTGGATAGCTTTGTTTGCACTTGAAAAGGTTATGTTGCGCAAAGTAGGCAGCGTTTTCATTCTAAATCTTCTCGGCTAGTTCCATAGAAACTTCATTCTGTGAATTAACATAAATTAATAAAATAGAAAAGCAAACTAACCAACTTTTAACACATAATCTGCGGTGGTGGGTCAAATTTGACCCGAGTTTTTGTAAAAATGTGAATTACGCTACAAATATTCGTTTAATTAAGTTTTCCTTCTAGATAATCTTTTATTAAATATTAAGTTAAGACTTATATAACGCATGTATACGCAATAATCAAAGTAAAATATTTGCTATTATTTTCGTTGATATTTTTAATAAATAGAGTTTATAAAAATTATTGTCCGTCATTATTGATTTTTTTTAAATTAGTTTTTGAATATTCTGTATCGCCTTAAATGAATATAAAAAGGAATAAATAGAAATCTATAGCTAATAAAATGTTACAGACATTAAATAAATTTAAGAAACCCTAAAAAAAAAAACGTTTTGTGATGATATGAAACATCATGCAAGTGGTAATGGACGTTTTTATAACGGTATATATACATTTGGAGAAAAAAATGACTTTTTTCTCATGAGCATATTTTTTAATTAATTATCAAGAGTTTAATAAACATACATATCATGAGATCATTTATTCAAGTATATCAATCTGATATAATATCTTTAGTTTGTACTATTCATTTTGTAGCCCATGTTTACAAAAACATTTTTTTGACGTTTTTTCAAATTTAATCATTTTATTGTCACACTATTTTTTGTTAAAAAAATATTCCTTTCTACTTATCAAAATTAGGTACTTTTCTTTCTCGAATGAATAATTTTATGTAATATTAACGTAAAAATACTTGGCCTGACGACATTTTTGACATATAAGCAGAAAAGGTAAAAGGTGGCGTTAGGGTGGTAAATGTAAGAAATAAATATTGTGAGAAATTTAGCGTACAGTCGATAAGGAGTCGAAAATTAAGAAAAATCTTTTTAAATAAAAACTACTTAACCTTAACTTTAAGTTTTCAGAAGAAGTAATTGATCTTTATGAGGATCAATATATATATATAAATTAAATGGAGATGCGAACACGGAATACATGTCACATCAATATTCTTACTATTCTCAAACTAAGCGAAACGTTTATACTTGAAAACAGGACTAACTTGCTGGTCTCTTGGAACGAGGTGCGAACCCCCGATCATTAGATCAGCGTTTTAACTACCAGACCAACAAGCTATTCCATTTCAAAATAGATGCAATTAATTTATGGTAGTTTTAGGGATAAGCTATTCAATTTATTGCGTATCTATGAAAGTACATAGAATTTATAAATTCGTATAATCTTTTTACTTTTATATTTTATTCATAAATTAGAAGATATACCTACACATATATAAAAAAATCGACATAGATAATTAAATATGTAATATTAATTTAATAGTCATCTTCTTCTTTTTTTTAAACAGGCAATTCACTCTTCAATAGTAATTTGTGCCATTAATCAATTTAAAACTTTAATTTTTAGAAAAAATACAATAATATTGTAGAATAGGAAATATTATATTACAAATCAATACCATTGTCGTTCAAAAAATTTTCTGTTATATAGATTAAATGTGGCGAGTTAAGAGAAAGAAGATGATACAAGTTAACCGGGAGTTGAAAATTACCATTGACGAGATTACTGTAAATAAAAATGTGATCGGCAATGGACAAGCAACAAAGATATGGTCAAGGGTCTCCTCCTCGGTACAACACTCACATATTGGGGAGTCTGTTAAATTCAATCTGAATAAATGTGAGGCTACCTGGCAATGCCCAATTCTCAATAGTCATAAATTTGTTTATAAATATTTACCGTATTAATAATTGCTGTAATTGGATACGTTTACACAACTTCATACATTAAATATAAATCTTGAATTGACTTTAAGTACGTTACTAATAATGTATTGAGATAAATATCTGAAAAGCATCAATCAAATCTAAAATAATGAAGTTAATTATATTTGAATATTGTTAAGTATATTATTATTAACAACAAAGTTAAAACAAACATAACATTTAAATTAAAACAAATATATACGAGCACAACAAATAATTCTAATATTACCTGAAAAGTTAATAAAGCTGAATGATTCTAATGTTTATTTTAAGTTATATTTTGTTTTCACATTTATATTCGATTCAGAAATAAGGATTTAAAATAAGGTTCTTTGCATAAAATTCAAAATTATGTGTTCGAGAGAACCCTTAACCCCAGCAATTTCACTTCCCCCTGACTTAATCACTGAAAGGATAACATTAATTTCTTTTCCGTTCCTCCACTTTTTATTTTCTTTTTCCCTCTTTATGTTACGAGGAGATTCTTTATTTTAATCCGAGGGTTCTTCTTTCAAAAATATGAATTATTAATCAGAAATATATACGGAGAATTCTTTAATTTTATATGGAAGTAAATAAAAAAATTAAAAAGGGAAGCAGAGAATCTGCACCAAATAATAAGCTGTGTATTATTATAATTAGATATTAGATTTATTATTACTTTCTCTTCTTCAAAAATACACTGACTGTGGTTTTATTTTAATTTGTATACTTGCTCCGCTCAGTTTATTTGTGACGGTTGCATAAATATTAAATTTAAAAATAAAAATTTATTAAAACTTTAATTTCCAAAGATCATACATGAGAATATTTATGAAAATAGATGAGACTAGAGTGCTGGGACAGAATAACTTTGTGTTCTATCCTCCGGCGAAATGCTACGATGATAAGATACAATACACAAAATGAAAAGCAAAACGGAGAAAACAACTATTCAAAGAAAAAATTCCTCATGATTTTGTATTTGATCTTTCACTTAATATTATTATTATGTTTTTTTTTAAGAACACATTTTTATTGCAAAATTGCAATTTTTCAGAACATAGGTCTGTGATATATTATTTTGAATACAAAATAAATGTATTAATATTGTTGTTGCTACTAGGATTCGAACCTGGATTTCTTCCTATCCGGGAAATGCATTAACCGATTATGCTACACCAACACAGTAAGTTGATGACAAATTTTCGTACTTATATGTTGCAATTTCAAATTGATACATCCGTCGTTCCAGTATTTGAAAGCCATTTTCTTTATATTTGTTTATATAATAGTATAAATAACGTATAACAATATAATAACATGACGATCACACGTGAAGGTTATAAAATTAATAATTTTAAGAATGAATAATAAATAAAGAAATAAAAAGGAATATAAACTCGGGTATTAATTTGTTAAACAATATTACATTTTCTAACTCATCTCCTCTCCTCTAAATATTTTCGTGACAACTACCCCTCCACCTTTCGCCAGTACCTAATACTTTCTCCATCTCTCAGTACCTAATTACTTATATACGTACTCGTATCTACCAACTAAGCCTTGTCTCCTGTATCTGTGTGTAGTTAGTTTACTTCGCCTGTCGATGAGATGAACTGTTTCTTTCGAAACTCGTGTAGTGCTAGTAAATTCAAGTAGAGTTATAACATTGTTTTATTTATATCCATCCATCAAATAATTGATATTTATATTCAAGAGTGCTAAAACCTGTAATAGATACACAAAATGATAATAAATAATATAACTTTGCAATAATAATAAATTGTAAGAATTCATATTGGAATTTAATAATGAATCCAATTGTTACCTCAATTTAGGAATCATTCCCTGTTAAGTAAAATTGTTTGCGTTTATTATTCTACAAGAAATTGACCTATAAGTAAGACAAAAACTGCATTTTCATTCTCTCTTACATAGTTAGCTACCTAATGGGATTTTTTTACCAGTTGCTGAAAATTGTCGGTTATTTTTCATTGAAAATATCATTACAAAAAATTTACGAAGGGTGAGTTTCATTTGGAGGGATTTATAAACATACCTTGAATTAATAATGGTCTTACTAAATCTCCACCGCAAAATTGTAATTGTGGAATATTGTCCATTATTCAGATGAAAAAACCTCATCTTGATATCTATCTCTCATTCAAATTAAGTCCATTAATTTCGTCGGATTTAGAGTCATCACCATTTTCATTATCAACCTGTATAGATATACCAGATATATGCCTCTCCCTCCAGAATCACTGATCGTTTTGTACAACTACAGGCCCGTAGGTCCGCGACAATCGCGGCCCGGGAAAAGGTTTTATGCGGGTCCCATCTTTTTCGCGCCAGGGACACTTTTCGCCTGTCACCCCGCGCCGTTGGAAACTCTACTCTTCTGTACTCGGCGGACCGCCGGATGGAGGGGGTACCGGGCAGACGTGAGGCTCCACCCACTCAACAGCGGCAGTATTAGATTTTGGTTTTGTGTAATAACTAATGATAAAAAAATGATAGAGATGTATTGTTAAAGCTAATAAGAAGAGCATGAAAGAGGCGATTGCCCGAATATAATATTATGCACCTAAAAATCATTTTAAGAGATAAAAGGGATTTTTTAAGTTTGAGGTGCAATAATAAAATTCTCGGGCCATCGCCCCAGTTGAAATCTATCAGGTATCACGAGGGAGATTAACATCTGTAAAATGAAATACTCGCGATGCTTGAAAAATAAAGAATAAAAATATGACAGGTAAAAAAACAGAGAAAAACACAAATCTGACGGCCAGGATGGGACGGCAGATAAAATGAGCCCAAGGTTTGGAGTCTGGCTGCCAGGGGGTGGCGGCGCTGGACCGAATTGGGGTGGCGCGGGGTCTGTCCGCTCCCTTCGATTGGTTCCCGGCAATAAGGGGGGCCTCATACGCCCAAGGTTTACTGATCTGAAATAAATACTGGTCCAACAGCTGCAGAGAGCCTTCTTTTCTTTCGCCGCTGTACTCTTCAAGTCGAAAACGTGTTTTATTTATTTCCACCCTGCTATTTTTACTGAACTTTCGTGGATTTGACCTCTTGGCTACGACATTTGACTGCATCTGGAATTTCCTTGACTTTGGCTGCTACACTGGATGGCGATTTTGGACCCCCCTGGACTACTGCACACCGCTGCAGACGCCCGAAGACATAAAAGTGAACCGGCAAATAACTCCCGTAGATTACAGTTCTTGTTTCCTGTGCGGAATATTGATCATCTCTGTCTTCAGCTTTCTTATCCATCTGTTGACTAACACTCTCCTGATATTGCCGCTCCATCAAGCTTGAGGACGGCTAATATTCTTTTTACCAATGCAAGCTCTCCATTCTAGGACCATATTTACCTATTGTGTTAGGAATAGTGTTACCTTTGAGTCCTAGTGGATAGGTAGCCATAGGGGTCGCCACCGATCTAGCTCAGTCTGCGTCCTCAAGTGTGTGTATGTGTGCTTTGGTGTCGCCTGCTACCTCGGATGGGATGATACTTGAGACAACTCTGCTTTTCACATTACACATTTCTTCCCAAAACACAATTGACACCGACATCAAGAATGTTCTTTAGATCGTCCTTCTTTGGATCAACTTTATTTATTTAGTAATAGTAATATTATTAAATTGTTATGGAAAATACAAGTTGTTGAGGATGACAATTTTTAAATATTTAGTGAACCAAAAAAATTGTAAAAAACTTATTGTAATGTAAATCTAAGTATATATTACGTAATAATATGTTCTAAGATCTACAGATATACTCTCCGAGTACTGCGATATTAATTTGACAGCAGGGTTATATGTTTCGAATGTAAGTACAAAGCATGTAACCCTGTCAAAGTAATAATAGAAGCTTCACACGTCTATGATATATAATACATGTATTCTCATAAACTTGTGTGACAAATTTCATAACGTTCAAGAGCGAACGGTGTCCCTTTGTGCTTTTCTGTGGAATTATGAGATAACTAATAATTATTTCTTAGACAAAAACTGTAATATAATATAGTTTGGAGTATCACTATTTAAAAATCGAAATTAATGTCGACTTTTTCGGAGTAGAAACTAGACACTGGATATATTATATGTGAATCGAGTCATTTCGATAAAGTGATTTTTCCTCGCTAGAGAGATAAAAAAATCTAAACCAAACATCAAATTATTGTCTTTCGTTTTAAAAATTTAATTTATAAAAAACATTAGAAAATTAATGAATGAAAAATTTAAATTATTTCGGATCATTATGTCATTTTACCACATCTTTCATTATCATAAAAGTATAAAAAATTATGCATTTTAGTAATAGACACATTATGTAAAAAAAAAAAATAAAAGACAATTATTTGAAATTGGGTTTTGATTTTGTATCACCTTGACGAAGAAAAATTGTTTATTTGAAACCGGTTGATTCATATATAAAAGTCATATCGTTAAATATAAATTATAAATAAACAAGGTTAATATATAATTTTATTAAGAATTATTAACCCCAATGTGTGCCGTAAATATAAAAAAAATAAAAATGATTAAACACTTAATGTTAATACTTTTTATCACTTCTTCCGCAATTTCAGATGTTATTTAAAATAGATATGTGTGATTGGAGTACATGTCACTTCAAAATCCTATTAAAATTAATTGAGATGGCGGTTACTTTGTGGTGTAACATGATTATTTTAATTTTTACAACTAAACTGTAATACGTGCACTACTAGTTTCTCACCTCTCATCATCAGGTGATTACTAAAATAAATACAGATATTGTAGGGTATACGGGCAATGGGGCGGGACTTGAGATGAAGCGGAAAAAAGCGGGATGTACTAAGTAACTTGTGGAGATTGTGATAAAAAATGTATAGGTCAAACTGCGAGAAATCTAAATACAAAAATAGAGGGACATCGCCGCTACCTAAAAAATAGCAACTTCTTCGAATTTTTTAATCCCTAATTGAAACAAATCACTCTTTCGAAGTCATAAACTAAAACTTTTCCATACGGTACCTTATAAAGGATTATTTTTTCATTTATTTATCATATGTTGTAAGTGCATTTCATATTTCAATATCTGCTGAGGCAAACATTTTACATTTTTAATCAATAATCATAATTACATGTATAATTAGTTTATCAACTAAAAATTTAGAATAATTAAGACGAAAAAAGAAGGAAAAAATAAAAAGTGTAAGTAACAAAATATGATGCAATATTTGATCTTGAGAAATTTGTAACCTACTTAAAATTTATAAAGATAATGCACATTTTAACAAGTTTAAATAATACAGTACAATTTATGTGAGAACTTTCACTTTTGTATGTGTGGGTATATGTGTATGTATGAGATGAGTGGTGGGGGTCATGGGATATAAGAAGCCGTCACTGGGAAACAGCTCTCTTATCCCATCGTTCCTTCGGATTAATAGTAATAATATGTATATTATTACTATAATTGTACATTCTGTAAATAAGTTGTTGTATAATAAACGATAACTATCACATATATCTACTGAGTTTCACTTACACATAGAGGATAGAACACCAAAGGGAATCTGTGATAGTATTTCCAAAGGCACCATACTGGTGCAGCTAAATTGGAAAGTTACTACAATTTAAATTAACACACACACACACACATATGCACAGGCTGCTCACTTGGTATTGGATCTGAAATCTTGACTCTTTATATGTTCATATTGAAGGGGTGACCATGCTATGAATATACATTCGGTATGAATTTTTTAGTTAGAATTTTGTTGCGCCTTTCAACTGTCTGTTTATTTATTTAGTGTATTTTTTATGTATTTGTGGAGAGAATTATATAATTTGGGTGCTACAAAAAATAGTTTTTTTACCCGTATGCTAAATTGTTATCTTCTGAGATTTCGGTTAATGAACCATTTAGAATTCGTTGAAATACAAAAGAATTTAAATTCGGAGTAAGCAGTAATGAACGACATACCATTATTTAATACTTCGCGTTTACTGTCTATATTCCCAATAACGACCGAAACCTCGCCCCTCATCTCAAGCCCCGCCCCATTGCTCGAATAGACTATAATACTGTATTTAGTTTAGTTATAAACTGATGATGAGAGGGATTGTAGCTCTAGAAACTAGTAGTGATAATAACTCAACGTGTATGTAGTACAAAGTTTAGTTGTAAAAATTAAAATAATCGTATTATAAATTCATCTAAGCACTATTCTTCAAGTACATACATTTTATTAATTACGAACATAATCCATAAGTAATAATCATTGACGGGCTTATTAGAAGAATTTACTTTTTCATATTTCACAATATCTAAAAACGTTGTAGTTCTGTCGGGACACATAATGACGAGAAAATATTTTTAGTACGGTACAGTTAACTTATTTATTCATCTTCTAAGTGATTATTTTCAAATGCACTTATAATGAACCATAACGATGCTAAATACGTTATAAACGAGTTCTTCGTTGATGTTTTAAAGTGTGTCTAGCTGAATGCTGTCAATCACGGGTTGGTATCTACGCGGTACCGACATGTTTGATGAGGGGCATTGAAATAGTACATGCATGACTTCAGACAGGGGGAATATAAGAGTTCTAATCAAAATGATTGTACGGTTAATGAAATATTTTTTTTTAACTATCGTTAATAATTATTATATTTGACACTCACATTATAAACGGAATTTCGAAGACCAAAAAATAAATAGTTGGTATTTTCTGACACGAAAGCCTAGTGAAGTTACTGGGGTATTAGTGAACTAGAAATCGCAAGTAATAGGCGGTGCTACACCTAATAATAACCTAGTAATATTGATAAATACAATTTTATAACTCATCTTTGCCATTCAAAATTCTAGATCACTAGTCCTAGAACGGATATAAGACGGTTGGCGTGGTAGAGACACGCCTAGTTTGCGTATGTTCCCAACTTTCTTGCGCGGGACTTTTTACCATTCTGTCAATATTTTCCCTACGCAGTCTGTTTAATGTCATTACTTTATCGAAATCGTCACTTTCGCTGTTTTTTCTCTATCCGAACATCACTTTTTCTTTATGGGATCATTTTTTTATATTAATAAAATATCATCACAAACATTTTTAAATTCCCAACATCGTATACAGGGTGTAACAGACTTTGTCCACAATATTTTATGGGTGAATACTTGATAAATTACGAGTTGAAAATGTTCAAGGAATGCATGCAAATTCTACACCGTTATGGAAAGTATTATTGTTCAGATTTTTCATAAAATATTATGAAGCTTTAAGTCTACGTACTTTTAATAAATATTTGCGAAATTTATCCATTATTAATATTCATACATTTTTGCTTCAAGCCTTAAATCACCTAAAAAAATGGTCTAGCAGCTTGAAATAAATTATAAAATAATATATAATTTGTTATCAATAAAATATTTGAATTAATCGAAATAATCGCATAATTAGGATTATTTTGAAATGCTTATATCTCTGACATGGTTGAGATTAGGCACATATCCCTTGAACATTTTTAACTCATAATTTAGTTAGGTATACAGTACTATATCAAATGAAACATCAATGGAATTAAATAATTATAATTATTAACTAGGTACCTACATCATTACATAATTTAATCACCTTACTATTTAAAATCCATAATATTCGCAGACCACCAAATATATAGAAATGAACTAACGCACACTCTTTATCCAAATATTTTCATTTTGGTATCACCCTCGTGATCACTTTGGTACCACATACGCAATCAAATAGCTCCGCGACTTTAAAAAAAAAATAACTAGATTGGAACGAAAATATAAACACTGACAATATAATATGTATTAATGTAAAAATTACGTTTTGCTTACACAATGGTTTAATTTTCGGAGAATAAATACTTTTACTGTTGCATATATGTATCATAAACTATCGGATTTATGTTTCCACCAAGAATGTGCGTAGAATGACCGTCCTCCCGCTACTAATACTCCAAACGCCTCTCCAATATGTTCACTTTATTTCACACCTATTTATTTACTCCTCTGTGATAATATTTATTGAAATCACATTACAGCAGCATTGCAATATTTTAATTTTAAATATCTGTGTATATTTCTCTATTTACACACGGACGGACAATATGGTTTTATTTATAAGATTGATTGTCACACTAATGTTTCTGTACGCATAGACCCTTACATACTTGTAGTTTTGATAGTGTTAATGCACTTTCTGAATCTGAATTCCATTCTCGAGTCAAGAAAACTGCTATTTTGATGTCAGAACCCCACCGCCATGCATAATATATAATGCGTAGTACACACATTATAAGAAAATTACGTAACTTAGGGCCGGTTGTGTGATCAAAGGTTACTTTTTACTATGGTAACTTTTTACTAACTCTTACAGTAAAACCCTACATCATATTTATTACTGTCAAAGCATAAATAAATAATCATAAAATATGCTTTATTTTATGCATTATCTATGGATTTTTTCGCCTAGGTGTTCGAAATCTGTCTGTTTGGTGGTGAAATTTTTTCTTATTATGTACTAATGTGTACATTTATTAATATATTAAACAACGACATCATCGTTGGACGAACTCTCATCACTAAAATAACGAGATATTGAAAGATTATTTGTCGTATACTGCAACTTTCAAAGTGTCATCAATGTGTTAGATGACTTTTGGAGCAGCAGTGAAAAGTCCGCCACATTTAACTATCTATTCTCGTTTTTAATCGGATATTTTTCGAAAAGTAATTTTTTTTTCTAATGACAAACAACCCGTTTTCGTAAAATTTTTTACTTTAGTAACTTTTTTCTATAGTAAAAAATTACTACTGATCACACAATCGGCCCTTATCTATCTATTTATTTTATCTACGATAATAATATTTGATAAATTTAACTACACAATTTTTACTATATACGATATGCTGTAGGTACCATACTTCAGCTCCAGTTAGAATAACAAGTCTTAGAAAAATACTGTTGTTCATATAAACATATTTATTAAATTTGGATAAAAATCACATGAACATTTTTAGTTCCTAAAGGAAACTGATTAATGGGATCAATGGATGTTTGCATATGAATTTGTTTCCTACAAAGGGTTTATATCAAATATCATTGTATATTTTATTTGTACTGTTTTTCAAATAACACATCCATAACTTTCGTAATATTGAGTTATCCAAAGAACAATGTAAATAGTATCGAGTGTAAAAGCTTTTTGCACTAGCAACACGCACATTGAATTAGAAGTTATATTTTTACAACATAATAGAATATTAGTTTTTTCATCCCCACCTATATATTGTAGGTATATTAATAGTTTATTTTCCATTCTTTATATCACAGAACAATAAATGTGTCATTATTATCCAATATACAATTAAACATCGGTAGTAAATAAAACGTCGCATTCTGGCAAGCCGAAGCCATCTCAGAGCTGGTAAAGAAGGTTTCATCACTTCGGAAGTATTGTCGAATTTAAGTATCTTTCCAACGAAGAGTTGTTTCGTATTCCAAAACAATACAAAGCTTTTATCTAATACTACGGAAACCCTTATTCTCTTATGGCCCCACCTACACGAGCACATGTGCCGACGTAATCGGAATAAAGTAAAAGTATCCCCGAGAAGAAAAAACCTACTTTTCTATTCCGTTGAAAACTACCTCTGCTCGATTGTGTTTTTTATGAAACATTCAATATACTGGTAGTAAATATTTAAATTGCGTACTTACGTAAAGTGTACCGTTGCGTCATTTTTTGTGATGATCGGTAACCTTAGAGAATAAAAACCTATCAAATAATGTACCCGTATATTATTTTTAACATGTAATATGTTATTCAGCGGGTAGTTCAGTCAATTTTGTTAAAAAAACTTAATTAAAAAATTTCGTATCAGTTTTGTACACATTAAACATATTTCTAAAATTTTTTAAATTTTTTTTTTTAGAGGTGTCGTGGAGCGCTTCACCATTTTGCTGTAGCCCCGTTATATTTTGGTGCCAAATTGTCATACGAGTATATAAGTGCTGAATTTTTTTTAAAATCTATACGTTATTAGTGTGAAAATCTTAATACCAAATTTTAATTTCAAATATGAAAAAAAAAAAATTGAATAGTGACACTCGATTAAGTTATTATGCCGCTTATAAATAATGAACTAAATTTATTTGTAAACGTCTATTTTCACTCATTCATTTATCTATTTTATATTCACCGGTAGTGCAGTGGTTAGTATCCCCGCCTATCATGCGGGAGGCCGGGATTCGCTTTACTACAGGGAAGATTTTTATTTTTATTATATTTATTTAACTGAATTTATGAATATTTTTCGAACCAGAAAAACATATTCTATGCAGGAATGGAATGATACATGTGTCTGAAACACGTAAGCGGTTTTATTATTACCATTAAAACATTCATAAATAATTCTTTCTAAGTAGCCCCGGTTAGTATAAGGTTAGAATCAAAATGGAATGCAAAATTTTGAGGAAATATGAATTTGAAATATCGATAAATGTGAGACCTCGTTGAAAAACCGTTGGCTTTAATTGAAATGGTTGAGAAGATAATTGTGATGGAGAAGGCAGAGGTTTCTAAATGCTTTTATATGTTTATATTTCATTTAGTTGAGCTAAAATACTTACCATACGCCTGAATAATAACGAGCGCATCTAATCGCACCCAGTAGGGACTGCCTTAAAACTGTAATGACGTCACGGCCTTCTTGAATACACATTTCTTAAATTTCGAACAGCTTCACCCGCTTTAGAATATTCTTTATGGCTTCTGCAGCCAATAATTAGAGGAGCGAGCCGCGGTAGCCGGCCTAGTAGCCGGTGTGGTAGCCGGCCTGGTAGCCGCACTACAAATAACCCGGCGATGGAAAAAGTGAAAGATGCCACAAAATCGTGAGTGGCTCATTAAGACGCGGGGTCAGGAATCAAAGTCGTATGTTCAGGAAGTTCACGGTTAGGCGATACCGGCACACGAGTAATGATAAACAAATCGTGCACGGGTCGTTTTTTACATCATATTCTACACTACACGTATGAAACCGATTCATCGGTTGATTTCCTAAATCTCACAACTGGGCTTAAATTCATTAGTGCGTAGATTGTAACGGCCGTCAGATAATTAACAAGTATTTTCTGAGCTACTGCGCCGTTCTTGATAACCATATATTAAAAATGTACAGTAAAAGTTTAAAAAATTGTGCATAAAATAAGTAAATAAACCATTTTAAGATATATCGTTTACAGGATGTATAATATAATTTTACGTCAAGATGCGATGAGCAATTTGAAGATGACGTATTAGAAAATAAGAGAAAGAAAGTGGATGTAACGAGTTCTGATTATGCAACACCGTAACTGGTGCCTCGATAAAAATCTTCGATAGATTTTCTCAAATCAATAATAATCATTTGAAGACTGTATTTAATTTAGAAATGAAAATATAATTTATATTTGTGCGAGAATTAATATGTTATTTTAATTGTTTTATTAAACGATTTGTAATTAAAATGTAAGACTAGAGGTAATCGAATTGTTTTAATTACTCTTCTTGGCGAATTACGTACTCATTAATTTATATATTCACATTTTTAAGTGATCAATTAATTGCTCTGTAAAAATCACCGTTCACATCATTAGACCACCCTCGCACGATCACTAGATATTAATAATAAATAATCGAAATCACTGTAATTACAGCGAGTTGTTGCAGCATCTCTGAGATGTATTAAATACTTCAGACATTGACGGGATACCATATGTCAGACGAGGCAAAACACCTACTTGCTTTTTTGTTTGTAATTAGTTCCACAGTACCACACCGCATCAGACTGCTACATTTCATACTTGGTAATCTCTCCGCCGAGAGCAGCATGAGCTGTTAAGTGGTTTTCAATAAACACCAAATTGAATTCAACCATTTTTTGTCAAAGTATTCATTATATTATCCGGGGTGATTGATCGACCGGAGAGAAAAATATTGTTTTGAAATGTAACGAGTCGGTGTTGCAGCTGACTTCTCGCTGGAAGCGTAACACTCTTCAGAGATGGACCCTTTAGTTGAAGGCAGGGCCAAACCTAGCACTTTGGGATCCCCAGACAGAGAACAAAAAATATGATATTATTCGAAAATAAATGTGCTATATAGCGGTGAGATAAATAAAATTAAACCACCACCGCCAAGTCCTGCTAAAATTACTTTTCACCTAACAACATTTTGTTTAATATTGAAAGAACTTATTCTACATAAATACGTATGACAAAGCAAATAATGAATAAGTTAGAAGTTAAATATATGATAAAAATCATTATACATAATGAGTTAAGACAGCGAAGGTGATTTAGTCATGTGAAGCGAATGAGCGGAGGAGAGGATATTAAGGAATAGTGAGTTTTGATGGAAAAAGATATGGAGTGATCGAGTAAACCAGATATTAAAAACTGATCTTGTTAGAAGCCTAAATAATTAATTACTGAGCATGCATGATACATAAATATAAATTATATGGACGAGGCTTAAGTTTGAGTAAGAGAGTTTGGCGTTCTTGTCTCTATGTCTAGCTCCACGAAGAAAATTGTACAATGATAAAACTAGTAAAATAACAAAAGCACTACGTCTTTGTTTTTTTCTTTTTTATCAATGTCTTCTAATCCGACTTTAATTTTCAGTCTAATTTCATTTCTTTCAGGTCTAATGCATCCTTCTTTACAAGCCATGCTCTCAATGAAGTTGGGGTCTTTTCGAGGGGTTTATTTTACCCAACAATAATTTCAACTTCTTTGCTATTAAAAGAGTAGACAGGGCACACAATTTAGACCTACTTTCACATGCCATGGTACCCCAGAACTTGTGGATCCAGGATTGGATTATTCAGCCACCCAAAGATTCATAATCTTCAGATAAGGGTGTTGATGATGATTAGTTAAATTATAAATTATATTCATAACAAATACAAAATTTACAATTTAAAGGATTGATAAATGACAAGCACACCAGGGGAAAAAAATCTAAATATCTGATATCTTCGATTTAACAATAAATTATACAGATTTTATAATAAGTTTTTCAGATCCTGACTTAATAAAAAAATAATCAATCTTCTTACAATTAAACTAAGCTAAACATTTACATCTATCTACTTTGACACATTCATTTGTTGGTCATCCGGAATCATCCGCAAACATCATGCCGATAGTATATTAATTTTAAAAATTCACCCAGAATCATAAAATAAAAGAAATTCCCCTTGTAAAAAAATAATAGTTTACTTTCACTAAATGACCGAAATAAATAAAGAAACCAATTTCGCATACAGTTTTGACACTTTATGCAGCTGCTTGTTCAGTCCGAAACTTAGTCCGTCACTGTTCGACGACACATTTCTCGGTCAAGTATATCCGCTTGTTTTACTTACTTACGGTTAATTGTTTTTTTTCAATGTTTTTTAAATTAGAAAATTGTGAAAAAATTAATAATAATGTTCGATGCAGAGAAGAGAAAGGATTTACTTTGAAGAAAACTGCCAAAAGAGATCGGAAAAAAGTCTTGCGAATAAGAATAGCATCTAAAAATAAAATATTGAATGTAAACAGTAAAATCCAGGAGATACAATAAACCTATCGTTATCCTACAGTTTCCTAGGCCTACAGCAGATCAGCAGAAAATCCACTAACCTAAACATTTTAAAGTAGATATTCATGAATATTAAAATAACTAATATTTTTAATTATGAATAGTTTTACATCTTTGAGTGTCTTTTATGTGGCTTAATTGAATGTATTAAATTTGAAGAAATATTAACATTGTTGGAATTATTAAATGGATAATTAAAAATATTTACAAACAAAACGAAATTGGTAGCTTACTAAAATATTTTTATTAAAATTATTTAATTATGTTTTCCGTAGGTACTAAGTTTACTTGCGAATTCTATAGCTTATATTCAAAATACATTTTGCATTAGATAATCAATCGTATCAGGGCGTTTCACCTGCTCTTAAGAAATAAGCGAATGTCACTGGATAATAATAATAAAAGTTAAAAAATTGTAATTCTGAAAAAAGCAACCTATGATAAATTAGATATAGGGCGGCATGTAGCGACGGTGGCGCGAGTCACGTTGGTAGGAACATCAGCTAGACACGCAGTCGCTTATGCTCAGCTGTCAAGGTGATCGACACTGCCTGCACATTCATTGTTTTTCCAAACCCGACCTTATCAAAATCCAACTTTTTACTTGTAATCCTTCTGAATTATCACATATTTAAACACTCAAAAAACCCAAAGTTGAAATAAATCCACAATACCGATTACATTTACGATTGATGACGAAAGCAAAAATAAATGAAAAGGTTTCATTATTTTATGCATTTTGGAGAACAACGAACAATTTACTGGTTTTTTGTTGGAATGAAAAAATGTTCCGGTAACAATAAATTTTGGAACGTACGAGTATTTTTAGCGCATTGATTGATTGATTAATTGCACTCCGAATGTACACGACCGATTCGTACATTTTCTACCTACTTTTGCAATATTCCTTTAGAACGGGAAGGTAATACCAGTGAAGTTGGCATTTAAAATACTACGTACCATACCTACATGTAAATAAATAAATTAAAACGACGACTCCATCATCATGAAGGTTAGTGTTACAATAAAATGGCGAGGTTCTAACTTTAACACTACTTAAAAGAATTAATATTTATTAGTATTATTTTAAGTCCAAAATGACTTACTAAAAGTAATAATGTAAAAGTTAAAAGGCAACCATGCGCGACGGAGTAGTATGATGCGATCAAGGCAATTAAACTCAAAGGGTAAAAATGTCTTATTTTTGGTAAGCTATAATTAAGTTGATTGTTTGTTATGCAAACACCTTTAACCACTACTAGATATTATTAAATACGCGGTATTAAATGAATCGGTAGCCCTGCAATTAAATATTTCTCTAATAGCAATCTTGCATAACTTATTATAGGCAATAATATGATTTCGTTTAGATTAAAAACATTATCAGGTTCTCGCGGCCGTTGAGAATCTTCTTTATAGAGTTTTCTGGGCTATTTTGCCGTGTATTTCCAATCTACAGTACATCACCATTACGGTGTTTCAATTTAAAATTTTCTAACAATACACGTGTTTATTGTCTATTTTGAAAATTTTGTCTCAAAAACAAAATGTCGCATATCCACATTTCAAAGAACATTAACTTTTCACTCCAGTAAATTGTATTCAAAATGTATTAATTTACCTTCGCGTAACAATCAGAAAGTCGCTAGAATTTTGTATATAAGAGTAGACATCAAACTATTACATTTTTTAAATATAATATAATTCTCCTGTTAAGGGTCTTCATGATTTAAAATTGTATACGAGACTTTGAAACAAGTAAAACTTTTTGTCATGTTTCATCAGTAAATATTATATTCAATCATAAAACTTTAAATAAATTCTGTATCATTATTATAAAGACAGTATAAATATGCTTAAATTTTTCATGTAGGAATGAACGATAAAATGACATATAAAGCTTCAACGCTAACTGTTTATAAGGTATATTTTGGCTATTTTACCGCCGATGTCTTTGTTATTTATTTTTAACCTCTACCCATGAGAAACGGAAAAGACTTTTGCTTCTGTTTTGGTAACCCTTCTGTTACTATAAATATGTTTGACCATACATTAAAAACTACGTCAAAATATTTTCATTCATTGAGGTACCTAAAAATATGTTAAACTAAGAAAGATAAGATACTTTGGCTGTAGTCAAAAAACTATAACTATGCTTTTGTTTTCAGAGTACATGTTCCGAAACCTTCTCAATTCCCATATTTGCGCTACTTGTGAACATAATATGGTCGAGTTGGAAGCATTCGTTGCATTAAATTTAAAATTTTGAAAATAATAATGTAAATACGAGTTATTAATGCATTATATGTAAGTTTGAGTAAAATTCTATACAAGTGTAATAAAATATTCTCTATTTCAATGGCCCCCCTGTTAATCACCTCTCCACTCTTAACAAGACTCCGCCTACACCCCGTAATATATATTGTTTAAATTGTATGGAACAGTTCATTTATATCCTAGTCCTGATGAAGATACGATAGTATCGAAACGGGTTGAAGTACGAACAACACAGTGTTTTAAACAAAGTTAAATATAAATACTATTTTAAATTATGTCTAACCACAAAGTTAAGTACAAATATAAACAAGAAGTAGATTCAGATTGAGTAGCTTGTCGGTGTAGTGTAGTAGTTAAGATGTTGACCTAGTGATCTAGTGGTCGGGGGTTCGCGCCTCGTTCCAGGACACCAGCAAGTTAGTACTATTTTCATAGCACAAGCAATTAGCTTAGTTTGAAAATAGTAAGAATATTGAAGTGACATGTATTCCGTGTACGCATCTCTATTTAAAAAAAGATAAAAGGAGAAATGTGGTAACCAGGGATTTAAATGTAGTAACAATCGTATGTTAAATTCCTGTATCGGACATCAGCCATCATAAGTTTATAACTTTTTTGTAGTTAAGAATTTAGAAAAAAAAAACTTATTTATTATAAATTAAAATTTTAATAAAATATACCTAACTATAAAATTCAAAATATTAAATACTTTGTAAAAAATATAGTAGGTACTGGTTGGTACCAAATACAAATATTGTACACATACTTTCAAAGACAATTTGGTATATTCTGGTTATTCAGGGTTAACTGCCCACTGACGCATTTCCACCCGAAAACTGACAATTATTCTAATTGAAAGGAATTGCGGGCCGCCCCTCCCATTTCTAGTATTTAACCATGTAATTTAGTATAATAAAGTCTCGGGCCGAAGATTCTAGACGCGTCCACTGTATTCAAATGATTTTTTTCAGTCCAATCCTCTGGCAATTACGACTTGTCTCTGCCGAATCACACTAATAAGCGAACACTTCTCTCTTTCCAAAACACAATCTACGATTAACGAATTAGACGGAATTAGCATAAGTATAGCTCTCGGTTTATCATTCGGCTATTCGTTACAAATGGTTTTTTTTAAATATTCCAAATGCCGCACGATACTGACTCACTTTTGATCCATTTCAAGGATTGTGGACTAAAATTATTAACATTCATCTCACTCAAAGCTATTGGCTTTATTTATATCCATTGCTAGCAGGTAAAACTCTCGCTTCTTGATTTGGATCTTAAGTTATAGGTTTAGTTCATTCCATATGAAAACATATTTTCGATTTATCTGCTAGATATGTTATTATTTGGAAGTTTATGCGGATATTTTATGTAAATATATAATTATTAGGAAAACACTTCTTATTGTTAAGCTTTAATTATTCAGAACATGATATTTTAAATACTAATTCAATGTATTAATTAGAAAGATATGCACCAACACTATTTTTCGATAAAAATGATTTTATATGTATACATTTCTAATTAATACATTTAATTAGTATTTTAAATATATAATTACTAGCATGTTACATGTTCCAAAATGAGAAGGTTAGGCAAGTTGTGGGATATGACAATACAAGAAGCGGAAGACGATGCTTCGGAATTTCGTGAAACCAGAATTTTAAAAAAGGGGACAATCTCTCAAAAAAAGGATAAAAAGAGTTATGACAGAAGAAAAGTACTTACTCTCACACAGAAAAGCATTAAAACAGGTTTTTTAGAAGAAGAAGAAGAAAAAGAAAATGCTGCGGAATTTTATCTATCACTAGAAAACCACCATGAAAAAATATGAAAACATTCACCATTATTTTATTTATATTTATTCATTTTGCTAATTTTGTCGAAATTCGTTCAATTATTCTATTTTGGGCAGATTATGCCCAGCTATATAGCGTTAGACGATAAAAATGGGCTTTTATTATAGTTATATAGTATAATTATATATAGGTATACGAGAATATCCACAATAATAATAATGTTAAAAAAAATAGTTAAGTATTCTGTTAATTAAGTTATTTTTATTAAGCAATGTTTCAATAATATTATTATATAATTATATTATTATATATTTAAATATCAGTGATTAATTAATTTAATAGATATTGATTTTATTTACCATCTACCACTCTTGTCATATTAGAATTATAGTGTACTCTTTAGAAATAAATGTTTAAATATAATTATTTTTAAATCACTTTATTTAAACACGTTTATTTTTTCTAACACCAACTGGTTTTGGAACGACCATTACTTCTTCAAGGTGTAAAATATACTTTAATACTAGTATTAAGGAACATATGCGATGCTTAAATAATTATAGTTTTTCCGAATTTACCAATCACATTATTGAAAATAACCATTGTTTCGATAAAATACAGGAGTCTATATTCTCCACATTGATAATAAAGGTAAGCGCATTGATATCAAGGTTGAGGCCCTAGAAATCAAGTAGCCCATAAATAATAATGAATGCGTAATTAACAAACAAAATTTTTTACCTATAGCCCTATCTTAAATATGTCCCGTTTCACCATATCATCTGTCTCTTTTCCTTTCCCCCTTCAGTCAGCCACCCCTACTTTAACACCTGACACTGATGCATGATGCCCATATTCTGTAAAGTTAGTATCTCGTACGCCCTGAAGAAAGAACGGTGGTTCCAAAATCAGTTGGTATAATGAATTATCAAAGTTATAGGGGAATATAGCAGTATAAATATATTTTTATTTAATTATATTCCGATCTTCTCGGTAGAACTACGGGTACTCGGACACGGCGAAGGTATATGGTTTACTTTAATCTTAAAATGTCTTAAAAAATCTTTAAAATGTGTACTAAGATTAATATCAGTACACATTTGACAATGCATCTTGGCACTAAATTTATTTTAAACTTAGCGTTGGAATATTTCTCCTGTGGGTATTGCATTGTAGCGGTGTCTATTTCATACGACGAACTTGAACTGAAGCGTGCCATGCGAAGTTAAATTGAGCGACAACTTTGGTACCGAACGGGCGCAGATTCATTGGATATCAATTACGTATAAATCACCGATTGAATTGTGCTATGAACAATGTCCGAAGCCAGCGGTGCTGAAGCTCGCACGCGGAAGGATGATCAATTGCATGAAAGGATTTTTATATAATGCTCGAATATAAATACAAAAATGCCAATAGTCAGGAATGATTTATTTTAAATAATAACCTTTTTAATACTTTATATTTTCCTGGATTCGTGAATTATAAAATATTGTTGCGAAACTGTTCGTACTGCTGAAAAATCACCATTATAACATTAAAATTTTATAAGGAAAACTACCAACATATTTTTAAGACTCGGAAGCATCTTATCACTTACAAATCTGAAAATAATATATTACGAGTTTGTACAGTCACATTTGCAATACGGTATTACATATGTGAATGTATTGGATGAAAAAGAGCATTTAAAACTTCAATACCGCAATTAGAAATCACTCAAAAAATGATAATAAAAATTATTCTAAAAAAAAAGACTATCCAAGTATACAACTCTTGACAGATTTCAATGTTCCAAAAATAATAAACATGTACGAAAAAAAACAATAATCCAAATTTTCAAAATGAAATTCTGATCTACAAGATTTAGAGACCAAATTGATATTCTGTAATTAAAATATACCGCAACCCAAAATCCCTATATTTATCAAGGCATCAAATTTTTTAACAATCTCTCCATCACAATTAGAAAAATTACAGACTACTATAAATTTGTATTTGATGTAAAAAAAATATGTACCCAGATTAACTGAAACATGAATTCTTGTATATTCTCCTTCTTTATACACGAGTCTTATTCTCATAGAGATGAAATAAATGTTAAAAGAAATGATATATATATATATATCCTACTGATTATTTTAAAAATGTATTATATTTTCTAATATTAAAATAAATAAATATTGTTTCTTTCTTACACTTGTAACAATTTGATTTCGCATTAAGTCGATAACAGACTTCTACTGCAGCGTTGTAGATGCTGATTATAGCATCTACGATGTCGATATTTTACAACATGCACAATTTTTCTTATATTAGACAAGAGAATATATTTTTATTCTTTTATGGGCTTCTCTAATTTTGTAGAAACGATAAATATTATAATGTCGTTTTTGATTAAAATTTTCTGGATCTCATGATTATTCCAAGTTATTTAAGAATGTTTTGGCGGCTTCTAGAATTTTGAATACCTACACATTTTTTCCTAAATAATAATTTCTATTTAGTAGCTATTCGATAGTATAACTATAAAACGATGGTAATCGTAATAGATGTTATAAAGAAATGTTAAGTTGAATGATTCAAGCACATTAATGGAATATCTGGTAAAAATATGTATTACAAGAAACATGGACGAATCAATTTTAAAGAAGGGTTTTATTATGATTCTTAAAAATTGATATACCTACTTTTGAAAGAATCATACGTATCAGAATAAAAGTATTTGTCAATTTATAATTGAATATAATTGAATAATAGAAATATGCAGTATATACAGGTGGCCCAAAAAAGTGAGAATTTTTCGTTAAATGTGATATAATTACGTCAAAATTAGTTATTTATATCAAAAACAGCTTAAATAGTTTACTGATTTACTTACCTATTTACCTATATTACGTTTTATTTCAACAATTTCCGTTCGCCATCTTTGATTATTAATTTTCCCATTGTTTATATTTGTTTTTTTCAAATTCTTGCCCAGAATGACAAAAATCACTGGAGATGACCGTATTCCGATCAAAAATTTGCGAATTGAAAAACGTTGGGGTGTTAGTAAAATAATCAAAGAGTTTCATAATAAAGCCTGGAGTATAGCTAGACATTACAACATAACTGGACATTACAGCAGGACGGAGCTCTATCTCTCACAGCCAGAAATGCAATCAACTTTCTTCGTCGTGAGAATGTTAATTCCATCGAGCCAGGCATATGGCCACGGAACAGTCCAGATTTAAACCCAGTAGGTTATGCAATGTGGGGTAAATAATTTCTGATTATTTAAATATTGTGCAAAAAAAATTATATTAAGAATTATAATAACGTACATTATGTTTTGAAATAACTCATGTGTTACAAAATGTTCTCACATTTTTTTGGGCCATACTGTATACAGCCCATTTCTGCGTACTGCTATTATTCAGCGGTATACATTAGGCATGAACTTAGGTTATGCTGCTAATATCGATGAGTGTTATCATTAGTGATTATATTAATCATTCATTTTTTCAGAACCATGTTTATGTGTAAGTTTATTATCCACTCTTGAAAAATATTAATATTATTACAATTATTCATGGAAAGTTATTAACAAAAGAAGCTAAAATATTTTATAATATAAAATAATACCACGTTTAAAGTATATTAGAATGCGTACAGTCAAGTCCGCTTCAAAGGCACTTGCGGCGATTTGCAATACGTCTGCTCGAGCAAAGACGTGTATTCAGAAAACTGCGCGGTGCGAGAGTTACGTTTAGTTCATGTACTACGTCTAGGACAAATTTTGTGAAAAAACGCAGCTTTATTTGTCAATTTTAAATTCTTCTGCTAACTATACGGTTTTAGTTAACACTTTAACATCAGAATTGAATTGTTTTCGTGTGGATTTACATACTTAATTATATCAAATAAAAATATATTTACTTTTATTTCGCAAATATTATAGTTACGCACAGCTTTAATGATTATATAGAGTGCACCACCCTGTATATATTTATACTACTGCAGTTAGTTTGTCGTAGGATCGGTTGATAATATAATTTTTGAACGGCCACTGTAAACCCATCTGCCCATTTTCGTGAAAGTTTCTCGAGAGCTCGCTTATACTATAGCGCATCGTCCGTAATTGTGATGCTTGGCGACAACTTGTTCCACGCAGTTGAATCCACCACAAAGAGAGTACGAGTCACAAAAGCGTTGTTCTGAAATGTTTTGGCATCTTGACTAACAAGCTCAACTGACTTGACTAACTTGAGTAACAAACTGAATGCGACGTCAATCGTTTAGAATTCAAATACTTCATTTTTAAATGAAGTAAACACTTCTTGTATTGCATTTTGTTAAGGAAGCAAAGCTAGTGAGAGTTTAGTTAAATATTATTAATAAAATATCTAACCTAACCTAACCATACTTATGATATTTTACAAATATTACAAAAAGTATATTTCGATAATTTCCTAAATATTATACTAATTAAATACTAGTGATGAATTAAACCATCTGTCATTGTGATTTATATTTTATTAGAACTGAGATTTAACGATGATTGGTAACTGAGATTTAACTGTTGAATATCGAGTTTTTAGTGTACTAGTGATTACTTGTCGAATTATGATTAATCGTTACCAATCGAATACAAATCACGGTTAAAATGAGGCAGACGAACTGACCCACAAATGTTCCATACACGAGGACTGGAACTAAATGACAGAGAATTTGAAATATTTTATTAGTAATAGTGGACCATCATTGACTTTAAAAATAATCACTAGATGACAGTGTAAAGAACAGTATTTGCATTTACTTTATTGTCATTGTATTTAAAACACTGCTACTCAAAACAAAGCTTCCACATTTTTGGCCCTCATTACCTCAAATAATAGTGTAATTACTCTCATCACCAAGAATTACATATATAAACTCGTAGATAATAAGTGAAATACTTCGGGTATATATTGGGAGAATCGTGCGTGTTAGTGAGACAAATTCTGGACCAACACCACAGAGTACAGTATAGTTTGCATAGTTCAATTTTATTAAAAATATATACGGAGATGGTTAGAATAAAATAACGTGGACATCAAAAGTAGTCATCGTAAAAGTAGACTAATAAAAATAGACTGTCTATCTGTCATGTGAACAGTCAATAATCGTGCAGCTGGAAAACATTCCAAAATCACTTGAATGGTGGAATGTTATACGTTGCACAACTATTTATTTAAATGATTATTATTACAATGCATTTGTGTACCGGTTTACACATGTTCTATCAGTTCGTTTGCATGTATTAATGAGCGATATAGTACTTATCCTTAGACAGTTTGCAAGGATATTTTAACAAAAAAATCTTTTGAAGAATTCCTCCTTTTATCATTTTAATTGTAAATTCATAATTTGATAATAAATATTATGCAAATTTAGACTTACAATACTAATCAAAGATTTTGAATCGATGTGCACAATTGGGACGTACACGGACAATAGCAATGACAAGCACCATCACCACTTAGCCTAAAGCAAACAAGTATAGGAGTATGACATGGTGGATATTTAGTTGTTAGTTGCTGTACTGGGGTAGGTCATGCTGTAGCCGCCTGCATGGCCTGACAACAGTATTTGGAAAAACTTTATGGATTTTTGCTAGTTTGTAATAAACCCAAATATGAAGAAAAACTAAACAGAATAAAACAAGGGTTATGGTAAAAAGTATCCATCTAAGAATAAACAAAAAATACACACAACATGTAGGCGAAGAAACCATAATTTATGATAAACCATGAATCAAATGAATTCTCATACTTGAGTTATTTTTGAAGTCTTGCTTCAGAGGGTGTGTTTTAGGAAATTTGCGTATTATTTTGATCGAACAATTTCATTAAAATTCGGTAGGCAAATAACACGGAGTCACTCGTGTATGACGTAATTTCTGCTAGCAGTCAAGAGTGATTACATCTTGGTAGAAGACGAAACTGTTCGCGAGGGCGTGGGTGCAAAAACGCTGTTGCAATTAAATGTAATTGAGTAAAATCGAACTTAATAAATTCTTCTGCCAATGTATTTACCTTATTTCATTGAGAAATACATAAAATATTATGTTAGTAGCTAACAGTAAAGGAATGTTAAGAAATTAACTTTATGTACTTTTATTGTGACTTGCTCGTGCTATCTAAATAATAAACAAATCAATTTTATTAGCAATATTTGAATATGTCCAAGAACAATCCAGACCCAACGCCAGAGAGGCATTTGGACGTCGCGCCAAGGATAATTATTGAAGGGTAAAATCCATATAATTAATCGATCTCACAACGCACTCATTTCTAACATTACGAATTCTAATTGTATCGTAAAAAATTATATTGTTGTAGGAAATAATGTAATTTCCCTTCTTTGTTTTATTCTTTCTTTTAATCCTTCTTTGATTTCCTTTATTTTATCTCCTTCATTCTTTCTTGGTTATTTACTTCTTTACTACTTAAAATTACGTCTTCTTCCCATTACCCGTCGATAATTTCGTATTACGGTTCACCTGTAAGAAGAAGATTTGTTGAAGGTGTGTTATGACCAATTGCCAGGCACTTGGAAACGGCGATGGAAACACCAGGACACCGAGAAGGACGGATGCAAGATGTTAATTTTTACCGCAGGAGCAAGAGCAATCGCCTCAGGTCGATGTATTATTTGTAAAATTATTATTGTCATCATTAAATTTTAATTTTATTTATCATAAAATAATAATTATAGTAGTTTTGAGTTTTTTTTTTAATTTTGTAATAAAATTTAACGTAAAATTTGCCGACTCTTTTATTATGAAATATCCACCTTTTATGTTTTACTGGTTTTTTTAGAAAAGTTTATTTTCCAGAAGATGGTAAGGTGGATCTCGATATTATGGTAAGTACGTAGCTTCTGATTCACGTACTCACAAATTCACGCTCTCCCCTGTTACTAGTTGGTGGAGGATAGTTCGTCAGAAGACGCCTCACGATGGCGTTTCCAATGCTAGCATGGCGAGCTAGACCTCACAATATAGATTATACACAACTACACCCACACGTAAAATTCGGTCTACATTTTCTCTTTTTTTGCCATTGATTGTAATAATGCCAGTAATTATAATTAAAATTGTCACCCTTAAAATAGTTGAAATTTCCAATTAAATAAATATTTACACAGCTTATTTATGTTTCTCGGTTGTGTAATGGTATGTATCAGTTCAGTTCAGTATCAGTTCAGTTCACTTCCCCGCCACGAATTTTAATTTTATTTATTTAACTGAATTTATGAATATTTTTTTATCCAGAAAATATATTCTGTGCAGGGGGTAGTATAATAAATGTAACTGGTACACGTAACATGACGCGTTTTTTGTGCAGGCTTTTCCGTTATATCTGTTCCACGCAAAACATATATGTTACAAATACATAGTATTTTAGCCAATCAACAGGATTAAAAAATAATTTCAAGGAAAGAAATTAAATTAAGTATGCCCACATAAATTAGTTGATTGATTTTTCTAGCTAATGTAAGTAAATCAAATACTAAAAGTTTTTTCTTGGGGGTTAAAAGGTTAAAGGTTACATAGTGACGTCACATTTACTTCATTTGCCTAGGGACAGGAAGATAAGACATAGTAAGATCGAGCCTCGGTCATAGCACAATGCCTCCTATCGCATTTTTCAATTACAATTTCCTACGCTATAGTGTTGTTCATCGTCACTGGACCTTTTTTTTTAGTTTATTCTCTAAAAATGTTGTTCCTTCCGGTTAGATTTGCGATATCTCTAAAAAATTTTTTTTCTCGTTCACTTACTTTTTTGATCTTTCTAGTTTATTTTGTGATGGCTACGTATCCAGTTATTTAACTGAAGATTTTCAAAATGAAATTACCTGAAATACTTTCTTCACACCGAGATATCGGGGGTGTTTGAGATATTATGCCGTGGATTATCATGTTTTCAAATTATTACCTTTTACATCATTTAATTATTCGTATCACTTGTAAAACATTTCTTGATGTTAAATTAAAATAAATTCATGAATTCATTTATTTGAAATATTTTCCCATTTGAATAGTCTAAAAATATGAAAGTTCGTTTAATATTTAACTTTGTATTTTCATTAATACATGTTATATATCTTCCGTTTCGAAATTAAATTTTCAAAAGGAGGATATAAACAAATTTTTCTCTCTAAGCTATCAAAAATGAAATGAAAAAAAGAAATTGCCGCAGCTATTTGAAAACTAGTAATGATATGAGTAATTTTGTGTAATTTTGCTTCTATATAATATTATATGTATGTTAAAGGGTGATAGTTAACATTTTGCACATTATTTATTTTAATAAAGTGATTTTTAAATTTTTAACAAATATTCGTAGTAAAATTTTATACTTAACTTTATCTAAGTATATATGCATGATGCCTTGAAATATTTGGAATTGTAAACTAAACAAATATTGTAAGACATAGCGTACGAACAAGTTGATTATTATATATTCCTAAATGAGTCTTGAATGAAAATTTAATTATTCTGATGTTATTTTCATCCTTTATTTTAAATATCAATAAAAATTAATCCAATTTTAATCAACGCATTAAAGAGTAGTGGAACCTTATTCCGAGTCTCTTAATGTTCAAGGGTAAATTTATTATAAGAGGACTCTATACTCGTATATCAAAAACAGATAAGACTTGGCTATCTCCTTCGAAATATCTTCATCTGATCTCAGTCGAATGAAAGGGTCATTAAAACGTGAGAACAAAATATGCAATAAATTCCGTGTGTAATATGAAACTTATTAAGCGATAAAATATAATATAAATATTCAAATAATCCTCCGTAACGACGACAAGCAGGGAGAAAAATTCTTGATAAATTGGGCGCAGATTGCATCAGCGCATTGTTCTAACTCGGTTATTGTTAATATTTCTTAACTAAGTGGAGGTTTTATTATTTGAATACTCCACCAGTGTCATGTTTTGAATAAATGTTATGCCCACTTTACATGTGGAACATTCACGCGCGCATTTACTCAGGAACTCCGTGACCGAATGAACTGGCACTGGGCAGTGCCTGCAACCAATTTTTATTTATTTTGAAGCTTAACCATAATAATCTCAATGCTCAGGATGAATGTAAATGATTTATTTATTGTACTTTACATCCTTCGGGAACCACTAACGACAGACTACAACTTTTACAATTTTTATTTTTATTTGGATCAACATAGAAAACATTTCTAATGGCAAACATGATCCTTCTGTACGGCAGACGATAACAAAACCCTATTATTTCCTATAGTGACATGATCACGTAAACCAGATAGTATTGGAAAAAGGCCTTCTTAGAAACAACATCAATCGATGAGCATGCGTGAAAGTGTATCATAAATAAAAATTGCGAAGAAAAATAGTATGACTGGAGAGTAAAAAGACTGTAGCGTTCTATTTTCTCTATCTAACTCTTCGTAGAAATGACGCGATAATTGATAATAAGTTTGTTGTTAGCGTTTTATGAAACACATAAATATTTTAGATTTCCTAATAGCCTAAATTATTTCGCGAGCGTTTTCTCTCCACGAAAGTTCTAATTTATTTCTAATAATAATTAAGATAAAAATATACACTAATTGTAGTCTGATTAGGGAGTTACTTTAATTACGATCTATAACCAACTCGTGTTGTCAAAGACCGCATTGATATAATTTGAAGAATATTGACGAAATTATAAATAGAAAACCTTATTAATATTTATTTAATCTCATTAATCTCTACTATTTTTTTTGGATTAGCTTAGTTAGTAAGTGTGCTCTGAATTTAGCGTAATTTTTTTTCACTTAGCCAGACAGATATTATGTATAAAGCAGACTTTTTTTCCAAAAGGTAAATAATTTCGCATACGTAGGTATACTTAAGTGATTAAAAATAATATAATTATGACCTTCCAAGTTATCAGAGATCAGACCGGTTTTATCCATTTCTGAAGACGTCAAAAGGTAACTTACACTTTATAGTCCTTCTTGAAATATTTTGAATTAAATCACTCGAACGAAAGATAACATTTTAAAGTATTATATATATATATATATATGATATATGAATCATCCAACATACTCGTAACATATGTTGTAAGCAAATGTATTTTTAAGGAACCTTATTACGATTATAAACATCCAATTATTATAATTTTATACATTAATTTACTTAATGTATAATTCACTTAATTTTTTATCAAGGTTCGTTCGCTTACTATTGAAGTTGTTATTAAAATAAAATTATCATTAAAATAAAATATGCTTAATAATAATAATAGTAATACATTCATTATGTGCGTGAACTAAAATAAAAATCTAATTTTATTTTAAAATATTGATACTATTTTAATGGTTCCAAAATGGTGTGAAAATGGTAAAGTTAGTACAAATATTGAATAGTCGCTACGATCGTTCACTTAATAAATTATATCTTAACCACTCAACCTCAAACACATAGCGTAATTTTTAATTAAAATAAGTAGAGATTCACATTACACGTCCCATCAATATTTTAATTATTTTTGAACTAAGATAAACCCTTATGTTAGGACAGGCTTAACTTAAAGTAATTTTCTGGGCCGAGGACTGAATCCTTGACTTCTTATTAATATAAAAAAAAAACAATTTGCCTTACAAAAGCATAAATAACTTATTGAATCCATGGCGAAAAAATTTGGGTATTTGTAATTTTGATTTTAAATAAATAAAATGTGTAATGCATAGTTTATGTCAAAACTAATTAATATTTATTGACCGAGTGTACTTTGTCTCACGATTACTTCCGGTAATTTTACAAATGTGTACCTTATAAGAAATCTGAATGCAGAGGGGTTGAGCCTCCACGAGGTGAAAAAATCTTCCTACCCGATTTTTCACAATACCCTTTGTTGGGCATTTCAAAGAGATGTGTATTTTTAACACCCACGCCCACGCCACGTTAAAAGTTTATTACTCGGTAAAATTATCGGATGGCCGCTACCGCTGCCCGCTGCCGAGGCGAAAGTCTTGTTCGAACTTTTGTTTTTTCCTCACAATATTGATAAATCTTCGTTTCTTTTTGTCCAACTGTCTTATTGACATAAATAAGTCCTACCTGAATGTATATTCCTATATTCCCGTCTTATAATATAATGTCAGGGGTCTTTACTCATCATTAATACGAGAAAATTCTTCCAGTGGAGTAAAAGGACCAAACTCAATGCAGACTTTAAATGCGCGACTTAAAATAAACGAAGACAGAAATACAATTTTACAATTAGTTTTAGAATAGCGGGCTGTCCATTAAAAATCTGTCAGCATCAAATTAATTAATGTCAATTGTTTAAATGCAAGACAATTTACTTATATATTTTACCTTCTTACGTTACAGCACACTTTTTATGCATGGGAATAAGAAAGAAATGATTCATGGGGATGATTTAGACTTAAACATAAATGTATTTCAATTTAAAATACATTTAAATACTAATATTAAATTAATTTTGAACAGAACAATTTGAAACTCTTTTACAAAACAGAATGTTAGTTGATTTTTCATAAATCTTTAAGCTGAGTAAATTACTTTTAAAAGCGGTTAAAATTTTAATCACATTTTAGATTTTTGATATATATAAGTTTTTATTTATATTATAATATTATAATCTCAGGACTGTAGAAGTTGCATGTGTTTATTTATTCCAGTTTTAAACTCTCAATTACACGCTCTTTGTATTTACTCATAGTCTCGTAAATATTTAGAATATTTATTTTGCTATATTTATAAAAACAAAAATAATATTTTATAAAAATAAGTTAAATAAATTAAAACAGAAAATTACTGAAAAAGAGAAAATATGGATAATTTATGTGCTTTTAAACATTATTTTTAATTTTTTTATAATTAGGTAATTTAAATAGAGATTTAATTTAAATAGGTTTTTTAAATAGAGATGCGACCCGAAACACGTTTCAGATCAATATTCTTACTATTTTAAAATTATGCTAAACTCTTGCGTCTTGGAACGAGACTCGAACCCCCGACCACTAGATTGCTAGACAAGTATCGTTATCTTATTAAAATTTCGGTCTAATCACTGAGTTGAAATATCATAAATGAAAAATACTTATTCATTTTAAAATAAAAAATTTGTATAAAGCACTATGATTCCGTATACTAAGTTAGACTAGGTTAGGATAGATTAAAATATACAATACAATAATGAACAGATATGTGATAAAAACCGGTCAACGTTAAATTAATCAAAGGGCTTTAATTTGTTATTTTCATTTATTATTTTTAAAACTTAATGTTTTTTTAACTTTTTAAAATTATTAATTGCGTGAGTTATCTGACAATGACATAGTAAAAATGAATGTTTAAGAAAAAAATAATATCGTTTCATCATAATTACTTTTTTATTAAACAAAATTAAGTGTGAAAATTTAGTATCCAATGACTTATTTTGAATGCAGCACGATTGAAACTTGTGATTTATTGATTTCAATAATCCTCGCAAGGTCATTCAATGTCAAATCGCAATTTAAACTATAGGGATCGGCGTGTTTGTGTCAAAATTTGTATTAAGCATTAGATACATTTTAATTGTGGGCCTTCGTGTGTATAATAAATATAATCCATATGAGTATATAAATATACCATGTACTAGGTTGATTCACAATAAACACAATGCGCTTATAATTTGAGTTGTTTCAGAAGATCTCATACTTTTTGACTTATGCGGTTTGTCGTTCGCGACGGAAACTTTAATCGTTGCCGTCGGATATCAGGAACATGTCTAGCGTCTAGCGTTTCATTGCATCGTCTCATCGTATTACGATATTTTTTCTTAACTTGGGTCTTTTTATATCTATCATCACATTATCTTAACGTATGTTGGTGTAGATTTCCAGTAAGGAAAAAACACCGAAGTAGCGAGATCGCATGTCTTATATAAGTATGGCGAACGTGTTTTAATATCTCTAGGTTAAGATTAGTTACGGTTTCTTTTTTATACATTCAATAACATTTACATTACAGGGCGAAAATAAATTATTTTTATTGTGAGTAAGAAAATTTGGGATCATTGTAATAAAATGTCTCAAAATCTTGACAGAAGAGACTAGATACAGGATGCATAATAAGAAAAAAATATTCTCAAAAGATTCTGATTTAAATTTTTGATGCGTATTAATATTTTATTTTGGAATCTTATCTAAAAATACACATTCAGTGTATTTGATCTTTGAAAACCTTTGCAAAAATATTATTTCACAGCCACGAATATGATAGCATCAAATGAAGAAAGATACGAGATATTTTGAATTTATTATGAGCAAGGAATATGGGAAGGAAATTAGGACGTATTCTAATTTTTCTTTCGAATGCATTTGAATCAGTTAAACCCGAAGAACTTTTTTATTTCACATCTACATATTTTATTATATTTTTAAAGAAATTTTCGTTCAAATTTTTGCAAACCTTGGAAAAAAATGTTCAAGTGTCTTGCAGTAAAATATGCCATATTATTATATTTTTATCTTAATTTTTCATTTTGAAATCAATTTTAGTCCCAGAGTATGTTCAATTCCTTTAATATAAAAAAGTGTGTTATATTTTCAATGTTATGGTATTTATTTTTAAAATCTCACTAAAAAAATATTCGCAGAACTGAAACAAATATTTGCAAGATAAGTTTTGGTAAAAATGAATTTTTTATCTTGCTTATATTAGAACACGTGTATATATATATATATAAATGTGTACGCACTGTAGTAAGAATAATTTTTTTTTTTCTTTTAAAGCACTTTGCGGTTTGACATATTATATTAAATAAAATAACAAAAACATTGTATGAAACTACGAAATTTATTATACGTCAACTGGTTTCGCTTATCTCAAGCTTCATCAGGACATATTTAAAACGTTATTGTTATTTAATAAAAATAAATATTTTCGGATGAAAGTAGGAAGAAAACAGGGTGGCAAGTCGAATCATTCATTCATTCAACATATGAATTGTGTTAGTTAAATCAATCGGATACAAAATAATAGCAGCGTTTTAATACTGGACGGACCACTTTATGCATCGCAATCTATAAATAATGTTTTTCTATTTCAGATTTGAACAAACTTATTATCTCTTCCTCAATATTTGACAAATTATTTTATGGCCTCATTCTATATTAATAATTATACAAAATACTTTGTTTAAACCACTTTTTATTTATTTTGGAAACAAACCATTCGTTTGATACTAATAAGGCTTTAGAAAATATATATATAAATACTAAGGGTTTACAGTTAGATAAAATTCAAATTTTAGAAATAAGAAAAAGCGTTAATAGCAAACATAATATTATAAATAAACAAATCCTCTTTACAAATAATCACCTTTTAAATTTGTTTTCATATTAGTTCTTACTTATTCACCATTTTATAGTTTTGTTTTTATCTATGTTTGTATTTTTAATTTCAGTGTACATTGTTTCCCGAAGAAGATACCATAGGTATCGAAACATGTAGAATAATGAATAAATAGTGGTTTAAACGAAGTATTTTGTAAAATTATTATCTGTTTATCTTGCCACTTTCATATTAGTTGGTACCTATACTTTTATACTTACTAGTTACTGTATAGTTTTGGTCATAGTTTAATTGTCGTTCAAGTACATAATAAGATAGATCGAGGTAAATTAATAACGAGACAAAAAAAATATTTTTCATTACATCTATTAAAAATGATTTACCTCGATAATTACACGTACAGTCAACAATCGTACATTATTATTATTATTATTTTTTTTTGATATTGATATTATTTATTATCACACGTGTATTCCGTATGATCCTTGTCCACCTCACTAGAGCAGAGTCCTTATCGAGGTAGGCAGTGTTTTACTCTTGTATCGCTTACATTAAATTTAAACAATAATCCAATTTATAAATGCATGACAATAAACAAGATATTTTAAACTACAATACGAATCATGATATGTTGAAAATAAGTTAATTTTTAAAGTAGAAAAAAAGAAAAAAATCCTTCGCCGCCAATATCAATGTTTCCTAGAAACATTAAAGCCACTCCAAACCTTACGTGCTTCAACGCCCCAATGGTCACCTGTATTTAATTGTATTTCAATTTGCACCTGTAGATGAGACAGACTGCTCTTACTGAAACTAATCGTGATACAACTCAAAAAAGTGTGTGGGTGGAAAGTAAAAATAAAAATTATATATTTTTTTAAATTAGAAAAAAGTATCACATTAGCTTGATGCGTTATGCATACCGACGTTAATCTACGGTTCTCGGTGCATATAAAATTATTTTGTAAATTAGTAAAAAAATACATTTTATTCACTTAAAACGCTTGTATGTCAATGGTGACCATTCAATTAAACATTAAGATTTGTGAATTATTCGTAGAGGAGCTTGCATATAGTGTATATACAATAATAATAATAGAGGCAGATTTAATTGAAAAAAGGCAGCCGCTTTCCTTAGCGATCGCGTGTTAATTCCTCTGTATGTGCATATTTATTAACACTTGTGCAGTGAATAACCTTTATAGACTGAAGCTCATTAAACAGAATGAGAAGGAAACACATCCATTGTTCGCTACTTAATATTCCCATTCTAACACCTTTGAGTCATTTGATGCGTAAAAATATTATACCCGTGTGGCCGACGGTTGATTTATGAACATGTTAAATTAAGGAAATTTCTATTTCAACGGGGCCTAACATGATTTTTTTAAATTTAAAGATACCTACCTAATTAGAATCCCCATTCTCATTCGGATTTCATTCCGAGATAATTCGATACAAGTTTTTTGCTGCTAACTGAGATTGAATTATGTAAATTCTTATTTGGAAGAACATCTAAATAATACGACAGAACGATAGTGCGTTTGTTCCTCAATACGAGCCACAAGTATACAGGCCGGTGATTTGAAATTTTAATATTGATGCTGATTTTTTAACTGATTTAATTTGCAACATGGTAAATTTTTAGAATCTGAATTCGAAGCAAATCAATTATATTCCAAACATTAAACTAATTGCATTACAACAATATTGCATTACCCTCCACATCATAATAAATAAAATATAATAATAATCGTAATAATTATCTACTTATATAAATATACAATCACTCGATAATTATTTGATTTACAATTGGTAATATGAAAAGTAGCAAAGTACTTTTTCATTCGTTACCCTGTCTGCTACACTAGTTTTCAACTCTATTACAGCGGAGCTTGTATTTTTGTCACAGTGAGGTAATATGGTGCGGAAACGCTACATATCATACAAGATAAAGTATCAGATACAAATTTAACGGTCATGCTTTAGAGACATCTGTAGTAATAAAAACAATTAAATGTACAAGTACATTGAGTCACAGCACATGATAATTATAGACAAAATTAAAAGATGAACACACAAAAAACAGAATTTTTTTTTTCAATAAATGAATAGTTAAATAAAGTAAACGTACAAAAAAAAGTAAAAAGTAATTGTTCCGGTTTCGTAAAACACATTTTTGGCGCGTCTTGCGAATCGGCTGCGACCCGTGTTATTGATACCTTTCCACGCCCAAATCATACACACCCACAACCTTTTTTTTATGCTCGTCTTTAGTGTGAATAGTGACCTTGACATCAGCAGACGTCATGGTGCCTGATACTCGTTCGAGCGCAACATCGCGATATCATTAGCGGTGCGGATTTATTCAGCTGCAGTGCATCAAAACTGTATTGTGTGATCCTGTGATTTGTGTGCACAGTGATATTGCCATTTGTTTTGTGTGCCGTGGGTAAAGCTGTAATATCGCCGTCTTCAATTAGAAGCGGAGAGCTTCCCACCGCGGGCCGTTTGTATGAATCTCGGCGACGACTGCAGTAGTGATGGAGGCATCATACACAAGGTAAGGCGAGCACCTTCCGAATTCCGATTACCCGAGATCCACTGGTTTTTTGACTGGAATTCCTACCCATCATCACCCTTATATCCAGGTTCCCTTATTTCTTTCCTTCCTCTCCTCCACCAACCCGGCGGCGATACCGATTTACGACCGGAATCGTCGTAATCCAATCCGCGGGACGCGCGACCCGGAGATGGCGCAATTCGTTCATTAGATCCTATCGACGCAGGATTTAGAGTTTTCTTTAGAGTAATTATTCAATAAAGTAACCGCCATATACGAGTAAAGATTTAATTTTTGATGAATATTTTTATTTAGCTGTGTAATTGAAACTAAAAAAAATTTCGTGATGGATTTCCGTCTCCATAAACGAAAAATTTCTGTAGGTACCAGTAAATAAATTGAATTAAAAAAAATATAATTGTAATACCTAGTTATATGTTACATTATTATTAATACTGTAGGCATGTATCATCGCCCACGACGCGTCACTGACGATTAATAAATAGGCACCGTCGTTAATTCCTTCCCCGCTACTGAATTTTGAAACAACAGGGCCTGCCCTGTAAAGAAGCGGCGTGAATAAAAAATAAGTGTTCTCTTATTGCGGAATTTATAGCCGTCGCGAATTTTATAGCTAGTATGTCTTTCATCCCAGGGGTGTCACACGAGGTACCGCGGGCATAAAACAATATCCTCGCCTCCGCCCAGTTCACTCCATCGTCGAGTTATTGAACCATCGGCAAAAGGTTTAACGGAATCCTTTTACACGAAGCCGCAAACAATATATTCGTTTTCACGCTTATTTCGCGGTGGCTGCAATTTACCAGTGGTGAACGCTATCATACCTGTCGCCAGACGATCGGGGATTGACGCGTGCTTTTGCTGAACTCATTATTTAGTAAAATGTAGAGGATTACACCAAAGTGTTGAATGGTTACTTATTATGAAAAATAAACAATTAATTTTGCTTTCATAAATTGATTTCATTCCTCTAGCGATAATATATTTTTTTAATATTTTGTATTTAATGCATTTTTTATATATTTTTAATTAAATAATTATTAAAAACAAAAATAAACAGAATCAATAATTAATAAGATTATATTTTACTCTAATAAATAAATTTTCAAAACAGATTAGATGAATTGACTAGAAAGGTATACAGAAAAAATATATACCTACTTATCAAAAAAATATTTATTTTGTTATTTTCTTGTTATATGTTAATAATAAGAAGAGCGATGTGCTGAAAGATGGGAAAGAGATTTTAGGTAAAGACAGTTAATCTCAGTTTTATCGGAATCCCAGGCAGATAAACAGAACAAATATAATTTATATGAATAGATTAGACAGATCCGTTTCATCGCACAGTAAGGTAACTGCGGGTAATAAGGTCTAGCTAAAAGAGAGATTTGAAAGAAATGAAAAATACTGCAGATAATCAATAGTTTTTATTATTAACTAGTCTTACAGTATAATAGAAAGAAATTATAAACTAAAATATCAACTTCTAATATAGACAAGAACAAAATTTTAAACCTTTTTAAAAACAATGCACATTGCCCTTATTGTAATATTGGTAGGGTAATAAGGCTTATGCCTGAAATATATATAAACATTGGAATTACAACCTATATTTTGTACTTGAGATCAAAAATAAAATAATTATTGTTATTTCACAATGAAATCTTTCAAAAACATGTCAATGTGCTTAGTTCAACAACCATCAGGCCACTCAAAGGTATCAAGATCTTCTGCTGAAAACCCTTTGCCGCATCTGGTGTATGTCTCATATCGGCAATCTTATCCTCCTCACAACCGAAACGATACCATCTAGTTTCATTCATTCTTTCTAGTATCAGATGTTGCATATTTTTCGTTTTTATTATTCATAGGCCTTAATGCGCGCAGGCACGAAAATTAAAAAAAATATTTTAAAAGAGGAAATTTGACCGTAATATCTAAAGTATTTCAACTATAATCATAAAATGCATGAGTACAGAAGACATATAGTACACATGTACCATATTAAAATTATTATTAAAATTACTTACGATTTGTTTCTGACAAATTTAAATTATTTAACTATATCGCGCTCTTCTCGTAAATATGATTTTTGTTTCGTAGGCTTTATTATCCGACAGGCCTTATTAACCGCATGCACCTTAATTGTTACATATGTGCGCATCTTAGTATATGTCACTTATTTTTTTAAATCTGATGAAGTTCAATAATATTGTCGGTTTCAGTAGGTCGTTGTCCAATTTTAGTCTGTTGAGGTCAACTATAACAAATGAGTTGTGATTGGCCTACTCGTATTTTTGTTCTGGTGAATTTATTTGGCAGTGTTCTAGTATTACACGTAAATTATATATATATATATATTTTTTTGTATTATTAAAATAACCATGCGTGCATATTTTAATGTTTATTAGTATTAGGTCACATAATTTGTAAATATATAGGTACATTATTTTAATGAGAAAAACCAAATGTATACATTTTTACACATTTAAGAGAATGCGTCGAAGATGCACATCAGTGATTATTCAAGAAAACGATTCGGTCTCACGATATTGATTATATTTATCTCTTATGATAAATCGTTCACAGGTTCTCTTGGGGTTCTATACTCTGATTACTGTCTAATTTCTTGGGTCCCGATTCATTGTAAGTGAAACTTAGTCTTTTCCAGGTAACAATATTCAGTTTATTAATACACGTTATTGCAGTAAATAATAATTATACACTTCAGAGATAGACTCGTTATTTAGAAGAAGCTGTGATGGAAGAAAGGTCTTCCCCCAGAGGCGGCCTCTTATAAGGCTCGCCTCCCACCACTCATTTACTTACTTCCTTTCACGATACACACATACATTTACAAAGTGACAGTTTTATTTTCAATTCTTAATTTTATCTAACGGGGCAAATAATTTATTTGTGTGATTTAATTGATCTTTTTCTTGTATTAGAGAACAACATTCTTGTCGATTCTTAATTTCTGGTAACAGACAACGTTTTCCTTGTCAATACATATTTGATCTCATTATTCTGTTTCTTCTTCCTTCAATTCTTCTGAATTTCATACTACTTGGGATATTTCTCACTTTATATTTATATTATCGATTATTGTCTTTTTTCTTTGTTTATTATTTATTCGCTAGTGCTGACGTCGTAAGCTGCATCCACCAGACTACGAAACGACCGAATGTTTGTTCTTCAGGAATCCTGTATTGATAAACGGTTCTCGATAACGTGCAGGAAAATAATTTTCGCGTATTTTTTGCGGGTGCAGGGGTAACCCGGAGAAAATAATAATAATAAATGGGAATATACAAGGATGGACATTTCATCACAAGTTCAATCCTTGGGGAGACGTGTTAGTGTTATACTCGTATTTAGACTTGCAACCCGCATAATCGT
This sequence comes from Eubasilissa regina, assembly GCA_022840565.1. Lineage (NCBI taxonomy): Eukaryota > Metazoa > Arthropoda > Insecta > Trichoptera > Phryganeidae > Eubasilissa > Eubasilissa regina. The sequence goes on along the minus strand of JAINEB010000025.1, from coordinate 1,747,808 downwards.
TACAGAATTTTACACGATCCAAATCCCAGTACAGTAAGATTAAGAAATGATCACTTAGGTGGTGTGGTCACATGAAACGGATGAATAAAGAGAGAATCGTAAGATAGTCTATGACGCAAGTGTTGATGGCACCAGAAATAGAAGGCGCCCACGGAAGATTTGGCATAAATAGGTAAACTAGATACTGGAAGAAGGTCTTGTCAGTAGCCACAATAATCGGCGAGCTTGTATGTAAAGATGTATGAATATGGATGAGGCGAAAATTGTGTGTCAGGACAGAAGAGTGTAGTGCTCCATCTTCTCTGCCTACTCCCGTGGTAAGTAAATAACCAAAATATCAGCCAGAGAGATCGGAAATACACGACCGAATAGCTCAGAAAACTGTCGTTACTGAAGATTTTGAGCGCCCGTGAAAAACTCTTTCAGCAAGAGTTCGATCTTTTTAAGATAGAGTGACAATACAATATCCTAGAAATGATAGGACTCTCGTTCTACGATGCACTAAACAAGGTCCAGGATCCCAAATAGTGAAGGCAAGCAGTTTGCACTATGGACTAAAGGACAATGATCCTTATATACCAGTATATTGACCGAATATTTTATTTGCTTATTTAAAGAATCCGAATGGGTGGTTATGAATTAATTATTTTTGTATTTGTTTCTCTATGGCAAAATTTGTCAGCCATTTTAAAAATTGTTCACCAATTGCGTCCCGTACGGGGAGTCATTTAGGATTTTGCCGGCAGAATGTCGTGTCTCGCGAGTTGCGTGTTGCGCGACTCCTTCAATTAACTTTTTTACGATAACAACGATCCCACAGTCAGCCGGCTGGAATCGTAATAATAAAAGCCCCCTCCCGAGCGGCGTTCGGGCGTCTTCGGCCGATTCCGTGAAACAAATTTAAATTGAATCGAACGGCCCGTCCCTGCTGGAATCAATTAAAATTTAATACCCAAAATTCAATTTACCGCGCAAAATTAAATACGCCAAACTCAGTTTACGACGCGCGCGGTTTCTGCTGATGAAGGACCCTCGCCCGGCAGCTCCGAGGACGAGGAAGAATGTGTTAAATTGATTAAATTCCATTTTAAAAATATTAAGAAAATTTATCAATTCAAAACGAATATATATACCAACAAATTTATCAACATTACGAAAAATATGGCGTGAGAAGCGAAGTGATGTTATAACAAACATAATTTCAACTATAATTAATAACAAACGAGTTGAATAACGGTAGAATCTTAAAAGTAACAAATACAGGTAGAAATTACATGGATTCTTTTACATTTCTATGGTACTATAGATAGTTGTTAGTCAACAAGTCGAACAGTGTCAACAAGTTGAATTTATCTGTATTACATCGAAATTAATTAGGTAATCTAACCAGTCTACAGTGATAGTCATAGGCGATAACTAAGCAGTTTTATGATTTTTATCTTATCTCTATGTATCTCGGTCAACGTACTCATGACAGAGCATCGCGGTCCTCTATTTCGCTTCCAAAGCGCAATCTATTTCCCTTCATTCTGCGAGATTTCGAGATATAGCGGAGGTCCGGCCACGTCTCGGTGTCGGTCCGTCCCTCTTCATCCTTGTACCTTGTCTGTGATCACCAATTTCTCCAAGTGAAGGATTGCTCTGCAGCCGTTACATTTTATTATAATCTTACATCAAATTCAATTATAAAAAAAATCGGGGGTCTACAAATTAATTTGAAATGAATGCAATTATTTTTTTATAGGTAAAACTTGCAGAAATTTTGATATTAGAATTAAGGAGGATTTGAGATGCCTAAATAACAATAAAAATTCAGAATTTTCCAATCGCCTTTTGGAAACAAACCATTCCATTAATATTAATTAGTTTAGAAATTATGCATACTAATACTAGGAGTTTTCAGTTAGATAAATTTGAAATTTTAGAAATAAGAAAAAGTGTTAATAGCAAGCTTAATATTATAAATAAGCAAATCCACTTTGCAAATAGTCACATTTTAAATTTGTTTTCATATTAGTTCTTACTTATTCACCATTTTATAGTTAGGTTTTTATCTATGCTTGTATTTTTAATTTCAACATATATTGTTTTCTGAAAATGATACCATAGGTATCGAAACATCTAGAATAAATAATAAATAGTGGTTTAAACGAAGTATTTTGTATAATTATTAAATATTTAACTATTTACAGTGTTGCTAGTTTTATTTACATTTTAACAATACCTATATTTATTTTAATTATTTTACAAAACTTAAGAATTTCGTCTTTCATTATAATTTTATTTGGGGCTTTGTATTTTAATATTGACAGTATCAAAAAAAAAAACAACACGTTTATTCAATGATCATGCTAAAAATCATAATATTCAGCTATTTTCAAGCTTTTACATATTCGAAAAAAATTTAAAACTTTAATACGTTTCACTTTAATAAGTTTCTATTATAACAAACTGCACTTTTGTTAATTAATATTCGTTTTCTATTTCACTCAGTTTATTTTTTTTATATCGCTGAATCAAAAATAACTGAACCCTCTGTTTGTAAAATTTTTAGATAGTCTGAATGGTTGGTGTGGTGGAATTAAGGAATTTATTTTTGTATATATAATATATATATTAAATCTTATAATCCTTATTCAATCGTAATCTATTATTCATTGGATTCCCATTACATTAGCATTTTCCATTAAAAAATCTATTTTTCAGATATTAATAATCTAAACATGAAAGGTTTTAAGAGTCATTAGAAAATCAATGATACAAATCTCATAACGGATTATTTTGATATGCATTTTCAATATAACGGTTTTAAACAATATGCACTTGCTAAAAACTGATGTTGTTTAATAGAAACTAAAAATATTATTTTGATAAGCTAATTCGAATTTGAAGCAATCAGACTAAACGTGAAAGGATACAGAATAACATGTTCTCAAAAGTAAATTGTAAGTATAAAATATGGACCAATCAGCGTCCAAAATCCGGAGGCGACCATTCCTCAGGCGAAGATAGCATCTCGTGTCAGGAGAACTTTCGATTGGTTGCGGCGCTTCCGAAATAATAAAAAAATACTCACGGGTACCGACAATTTATAAACTAATAATTTATAGGTATAGGTTATTTATATTTGGTTATTTTTCATAATTTATTATGTAATAAAATTAATAATTATTTATCTATTTTACTGATGTACGAGTGTATATATATATTTGTAAAGAATGACGTAAGTCCTGCGCCGTTAGGATCTACCGAACGAATTGCGCAATCTTCGAGTTGCACGTCCCGTGGATTGGATTACGACGATTTTGGCCGTAAATCGGAATCGCCGAAGGGGGTAGGGGTAAAGGAAGGAAGGAAATAAGAGAACCTGGATATAATGATTGATGATGAAGGACCAGTGGATCTCGGGGAATCAGGAATCCTGCATTGTGTGAGACACGCCTCGATCACACAAACGGCAGGCGGACGGATACCGCTTCCAATCTTAGACGACGTTATCACAAACTTCACCCGCGGCACACAAAAGAACAATCCATATCACTTTGCACACAATTCACAGGATATCCAAAACAATACAGTGCTGGTGCACCGGAGTTTAACAAATCCACACCACTAATGCTCTCGCGATTTCTAGATCGAACAAATTTCGATCTAGTTGACGTCTACTGACATCAAGGTTACTAATCACACTGACAAAACAAGCGTGACGAAAGGTTATAGGTGTGAATTAGGACGCGGAAAGGTGACAATAAGATGGATCGCGGCCGATTCGCAAGACCCTCCAAAAATGTGTTCTATGAATACGGACGTATATATATTGTGACGTCGTATTTTATCCGTTTACCGGCTCACTCAGGGTATAGCATGAGGTGCGTGGTTCTGATTCATAGAATTCACCATGTCGCTACCATTCTCAGGGAAAATAATATGATTAGTTTCAAGTTTTTATAACAAATGATTTAATCAGATACGAAAACATATTAATTATAAGGTAGATTGTAGTAAGAATCCTGTCACTTGAATGTGATTACATAGAAATATTGATTGGCAAGTCTCGCCTTAATAAAATAGTAGAATTCTTACAATCGTGTGAAAATCTAAGTCAAGTAGGTATTATCTAAAACTAATGGTGAGACAAAATACTTAGATCAATTGGATATGAAAATCTTCACCTAAGAAATTATATTACAACAATTTAAATCCCCTGACGCCAGAATAAACAATTATTTTTTTTTAACACGCATTGATACAACTTATATATTATTAAGGAGAATACACTCGAATCATACAATTGTAAAATAAAGAAGATGTGTATGAAAAGTATAAAATAAAATGCATAATAATAATTATTATTATTGCATTATTATATTTTAAGTTAGGTACCTAATTGATTATATTTAAAAAAAATGTTAATTATTGTTCTTATTCATAATCAATTAATGATAAAGATGTTTATAATCATAATTAACTACTTCAACAAAATATGTTTGATCGCACTCAAAGTCAAATTCCTTTCGGGCATAATTTGTTAGTTAGCTGTCTTTAAAATGTCACGGAAGTCCCGTAAATTGAGCAGTGTACTATTACACCGCGAGACTTCCTCGGGCAGCCGTTAATTATTATCGTCCTGCTTGTATCTGTGTATTTTCAAACTGTCAGCTTCATCGCATAACTCGAATGGCGAAGAAACTGTTAAAAACACAATAATTCAGCTTACTTTTGAAAACAAAATTAAACAGTACCATGTTTTGAAAACCACGGTTCTTGAATAAAAATTATCTTTCGAGAAAATAACATCAAATATATACGTACTTGTTCTATTCATATTATTAATCAAAACAAGAATAATAATACTTCCAGAGTTATTTTTGCAACTTTATGACATGTCACTTGGAATTACCGTATGAAAAATGGTAATGTTCGTCAATGAGAAATAGCGCAAATATCTCTCGGAATAAGATACGAAAAAAATATAACATTTATTATTTATTTGTAAATAATTCATTAGCAATAAAATTATTATAGAATATTTGTTTTTTAAGCTTCCAATTAGGAGCTATAAATAACTAAGTAAGTGTCTCAAAATATATAGCGCTTGTAGAAACATCATGTGTGGCAAATCCATTTATGACAGAGTAGAGAACAAATAAATAAGGAAAAAATGTAAAGCTGATCTAAGATGATAGTCAGTATATAGTGAGAAAAATTTAAAAATTATTACTTAGGTATTTTGGTCATATGGAATGGATAAATGAGGAGAGAATCAGACGCAAGTGTTGATGGCACCAGAAATAGAAAAAGTTGGCGGAAGACTTGGCATGACCATGTAAACCAGATTTAGAAAGATGGTCCCGTTAGAAGCCAAAATACCTGGCGAGCTTGTATGAGATGATGTACGAATGTAGATGAGGCGAGAATTGTGTATCAGGACAGAAGAGTGTGGCGCTCTATCCTCTTGCCTACCCCCGCTGGGAAATGGCGTGATGGTAAGTAAGTAATCAAGAAAAAAATATTAGAAGGTATTGTCACAAGTTGAGTATGTACACAAAAGAGTATCCAAGGAATTGAATTAAAATATTAATATATGGTATTTTTTGACGTTTGGGCATTTTAACACTTCCCGAATAAAATATCAGATAAAATGAAGTAGGTACAAATATATTAATATGCAATATAAAATATATTTATTTATATTAATAACAATATACAAAATATATTTATTTATATTAATCTATTCAATTTCATGAAATAAGTATCTAATAAATAAAAAGTCATCCCTTTATCTGCGGATGAATTCGCAGCAACCGTATCTTTCTCGTAATTCACTTTTACACACGTTTCAAAAAGTTAATTATTGAGTACGCTCATTGAATTGATCATAATTAAAATTATGCGAGCAATCTAATGATGGATGCTCACACGGAATGTGAAATGTGAAATCTGAAATGTTCAATTATTTTTTTATGATTTCGAAGGATTCAAAAAATCAAGTTTTAACTAATTAATCCCCTCCATGAAATTCCACGAAAGTTTAAAAGTGCAATACCATTTGTTAGCTTTACATTTTTGTTTTGTGACGTATATATGTTCTTTTTTATTTGATTTAATGAATACGATGATTTAGTACTTAAGAAGTCTTATGGATGTATAGAAAAAGTAATGTTAACTAATCAAAATACTAAAACCTATAAATAGTGCGTTGTTCATATGGAATCAAAACTTGGACGCTCATCGTCATTATTATACAAAAATTGTATGGTGTCCTGCAACAATGCATTAACCCACAAAATTGAAATGATTATTATTGTATTATTTATTTGCAAAAATAGCTTAAGCAGTTTAGACGTATTTTAATTTTGCAATAAATTAATCAACAATCGTCTAAATGAACATTTTTGTAAAATGGTAATATTATCTTAAGGTGTTAATGCATATTAAAATAAATTTGTACATCATCTTATTCAATTATTTAAACAGTTCTCACACTCGTGCAAGACTGCTCAGTGAAGCTCGCACTCATATATTTTATAATAACGTATCAAATTGATAATGTTAAATATCACAGTTCGGGTAAAATATAACTTAACACATTGTTGCGGAACACCATCTAATTGAAAGTTGCCCAAAGAGCAAGTTGCAATGGAAAGGACTATTCTACTGAGAGTATCTAATGTACAAATTTACTAAAGATCCGGGTAACAGAAGGTAAGAACAAGGTAACAGAAGTTAGGTACTCACGAGTTAATGATATCTCAATATGAATTTGTCAAATACGTGAGCTTTCTAAAGCTCGAAATAATAGCTGGAAAAGTATAGAGATAAATATACGTAGCGCCTAATTCCAAAACCCCTTAAAACGGATTTGGGATAATTAAAGTTAAATATGCAGTTTTGTAGATATTTGTATAAGCTACATGCAGAACACATTGTTTCTCGCAAAAGCAACTTGAATCCATTGATATTGCATGTTTTAAATCAGGGCTAGTTCCAAAATATCCCAAAACAGACAGAGTATATGTAACTATTCCCCTTTAAATAAAATCAGCCAATCGCATGATCTAAAATCCAGTATGGCTGCCAGAATGATATTTACAGAAAAAAAATTACATTACAGAATCTTTAAAAAATGCTGATGTAAAAACAAACATTTGTACATTTTCTTTCAAATATACGTAACTCAAAAGTATATAAAGTCGTTTTAGGGGGTTTTGAAATTAGACGTTACATATATTGACCGTAAACATGGATAATCGTATGGCTAGTAGGCTAGCTAACCGCTACCCTTGATATCTGTTTGATTATATATCAGTGTTTCCACAAATTACTTCTGTTGCGAAACTTGCTTCTTATACCTTAACCTGCATACGGCCGCCCCTATCGGGATTGTTGGATAAGCCAGTGCACGCCATACACTCATATTTAATCATTATTGATTGTATGGAGCGAGCGTTGCATTTATTATTTAACAGCTTTGCATGTTCCAGTATTTGTACAAGTACAGATTATTTTAATTATTATAATTGGTCATTCGATATTACTATTTTCCTACAAACTTGCGTGAAATTTGTGACGTGTGTGATTAATAATATATTCCGGTCTGTGTAAAAGAGAGCATTAATATTTACACAGATGTGTAGGTCGATAACTTATTTGCTTATCAAAATGCTGGTGGAAAATGTATTAATTGTCTGCTGCGTGTACATTATATTCACACATTTTTACTAGCTTACGACCAGATAGGTTGAGCAAATAATAATTAGGTACATAATAAACTTAATTAATAAAAAATAAAAAAACTTTATATATATCACTGTGAATAATTTAACATTGGTTTTGATACCATTAATCTATGGCGGATAGGCAACGCCATCTTTGAGCTGCACGGCGAACTTGCTTTAGCCGCGATACTATGGCCGGTATCAGCGTATAGGGAGAGGTAACACTTGCCTGGATCAGCTGAATAGAGGGGGAGTGTCGCGGAGTAAGAACAGGAGCTCGCACTGACTGGCGTTTGATGAAGCAGCCTAGTAACATTTCGCGGTGTATATTTAACTGTATTAATGTGTACTTACTTGCATTAAATTTACAGTTTACCTGACTTATATTGTACAACAAGTAGCGACTTAATAAACATCGAGACTAAACCTAAGGTATGAGATATTTCTGTTACACATTCCTGAAGTTTGCCTAACCTAAATTCCGCCTGGAATATTTGGAGTCATAGTAATTGATTATATATAGCCTGAGTCAATATTCGACGTCCTTAAGACAGTCGTCTCACCAGTAACATTAATTTCCACCAAATTGATATCTGTCCCGCTGATTAGCTACATTGGTGACCCTGACATGATATACGCTATCGCCCTCACAAATAATTTAACCTAAACTATCTTAATGTACGTCTATCTTAACGAACGACGTTTAATAGCATAGTACTAGCTGACATAAAACTAGCATTGTATACTACGGAATACATAGAAGTAATGTAATAAATAGGCCATAATGTATTTGATGCGACAGACCCAGACGTACGTACAGCAGTATGCCTCTTACTGTAGGTCAACATGATACCATACTGCTTCCGTCTTTACTACGACGATGTGCTTTTATTTTTTTATTGATCACAGAATGCTCCAGATAGTCTAAAATATTATCTTAAAGTACCACTAAATGCCATACAATTTTTTCGGATACGGATCTAGACTACAGGTACGTGGACTTCAGATAAAAAATATAGAATGTCTCAAAATGAAAAATGAATATAATTGATTGTTCTATTTTTTTTAATATATAAATGAATTGATAATTTTCATCCAATGTTCCCGATGTCTGTCTTCCATTGTTACACCTGAATTCTTATTACCGAATCAAATTTACGACCATTTATTTTATGTTTCTTACTCGCCTTACTCTAAGTAGACGTAAATTTCACTCCACGCAGCAGTGGGCGGCAGCAAGAGGCTGGTGGAATAAATTGGAATTATCGTTTGTTCGTGAAATGCTTCTGGAATATTCGTTATAGATTTATCAATAATTGAGAGGCTGTTTGTAATTGCAATCAAATAATTGAAAAACAAAAAGATTGAGCGATAATTCTTATTTTGATTTTGCCTTACTAATATCGTAAGAATGATGTAGATAAATCATAATATTCATGTGATATATATATATATATATATTACCGTATTACATTTGAAGGAATTACTAATAAGCCATCACCGATTAGGTGTATTTTTGTCCTACGAAGATATCCTCATTTCCACTTCACTCAAATTGCATTACATTAGGTATTTACCTATGTGTTTGTTTGACAAATACGTGAACTATTTTAATATTAAAAAAACAATATATAGTCAGAAGTTATTGATTTTGGATGAATATTAATATATGACAAATAATATTATTTAGTTAATATTCATATAAATAACTTATTATTAGGTACTGAATCCTAAAATACCAACAAACACATATATTATAAAGAATAAAAGATTAAAAGGATTGATAACGAAGGCAGACATGTACAGAATGCAACAGGCCTAGTCCACAATATTTTATAGGTGGATACCTAACTAAATTACGAGTAGAAAATATTCAAGGAATATGTGCAAATTATGTATTAATATGAAAAATATTATCGTTTGAAAATTTTACAAAACATGATGTTTACATACTTCTAAATAAATATTAGTGAAATTGTTCGACTTTTAATGTATATCTTTACTTCAGACCCTAAATCACATAACAAAAAATAGTCCAGCCCCTTTAAAATTGATAACCTTTAATTTTTTGTGTTAAATTTATAATTTGGAATTTTATAAAATATTTCAAAACGAAGTAATTGCATAATTACAATTCTTTTGAAATCTTAAGGAATATGTGTCTAATCTCTGACATGGTTAAGATTAGGCACATATTTCTTGAATATTTTCAACTCATAATTTAGTCAGGTATCCACCCATCAAATATTGAGGACTAGGTCTGTTACACCTGTATACCTAAATATTGTAATATGTAGTTAATTTTAATTAAACATTTAATGATTTTTGTTGGATTATTCGTTATATTTTTGGAATAATTTTCTTGATAGATATATTTAAGTACATTCAAAACTCTTAAGGGTTTCTAGAGAGAATAAAAATGAAAGTGTAGATTGTAACTAAGCAAACAGTAAATAAGTTGTTATTTTTAATTGTTAATGTTTTATAAGTCATTGAAAAAACTTTAATAATGTTGAAATATATTGTAAAAATATTATGTAGTTAAGATAATGAACTTATTAAAAACTTGACATGTTTTTATTAAACTTTTTGAAAAAGTGAATTAATTATTAAAATAAAACTCAACATTGTTTACTTCTCACTACACTTTAAGGCGATATGAGAACAGTGCTGGGGAGAGGGGGGTTTCGGTGAAAAGTGAGAGTGGTTGTGGGCAGGGCTAATATGGACATGATAGGATATATAATAGGGGGTGTTTGTACGTTAAGTACATTATCATTGTTAATATTAATCTCTATATTTTTTAGAATGTCTAATTTTCTCCCCTTTTCCATATATATATATATATATATATATATATATATATATAGTACTTCTACGTCATCATGGGCGAAACAATGACGATGTAGTTAAGTTAATATATTTTTGTAATATTGTAATATTTCCCGATATGGACTGACTGGCCGCGGAGATTAACTTCATCCAAAGATAATTTTAAAATACTGTTAGTAAACCTGTTATAAAACAACAGCACTTTATTAAAGCGTAAACAGCCATAAATATGGACGCTGCCGAGTGATCCAAATAACCCAAAGTACTTTCGGAAAAGGTCGTTAATTGGAAAATGTAAATCAAACAGTCTTAAGCCGTCTCGTCTTGCGTGTTTGACTATTAAGAAAAATACGAAAATAATCAACCAATAAAATTAACGAGGGTCGTATGCTTCCGTGTAGGATGGCAAGCTCCGCTCGTAAATATTGTCAGATGCGTACCTACGCGAGTGTCAACAAGTCAGTGTGAACAAAGCGGTTTGTAAAAAGATACCTACACCTCGATTGTTTTCAAAAAACACCTATGTTACATGCTTATCACTTTGCGCGAATTCACAATCGTCAGTACCTTAAAAATAAAACTACACCTCGATGAATTCATCGTTAATTAAAAAGTGATATGAATTAACCATAAAACAATAATACATATTGAAAAGCTCTATTAGGGGACACTGTCAACTGAAACACGTACACCAATTATTATCGTGATTATTATTGTGACTGCTTTATATTCCGAAATAATTTTCATTATTATACTACTCGTAATTGTGTTACACAGAGGTTGGTCAGAAATATGTACCCTAAAAATAAATTGCCTACAATTAATTCAACAATTTTGATTAAAATTAATTTAGCAGAACACAATGTAAATATAAATTGTTTTTATTAAAAAATTGTAATATTCCTGAAAATTTATTTTGACAAACAAGCGAAATGAACTTTTTACGGGCATAATATTTAAAAAAATACGCTGTGTTAGAGTTATTGAATGAATTAATATTTTTGAAAGAACCTTTTAACGCTAGTCTCATTTAACTACCTACAAAACATAGAGCCATTTATCTTTAAAACAGAGGCGGTACCTACGTGAGAAGATTGTACATCCGGAATAAGACCCTGTCTCTAATTAGCAATAGACAAAAAAAGTTGATTTAGAAGCGTTGAAACCAATTTTAATTTGCGACATAAATTTGGTAGGCAATGGTAACATCAGCCTCGCTGCTATTTTTTTACCTGTTACATAGTTGATTTTAAGATACGATCACTCAATTACTCTTAAATGTAGTGACGTCATATTTTATTAATTTATCCGGATTTATTACGATTTGAATGAATAAAAAATATATAAATACTATAAACCTGTAGACCATTCAGATTCCAAAAATATGTTATATTTTTTAATATGCCTACTAATTATTTTTGTTTGTAATATGTAGACATTTTTATATTATTTTTTTGTAATATAATAATTTAAAAAAAAAATGATCGAAAAACTTTTTTAACTCATTGTATTTTAAATGTGTATTTGTAATTTGTAAATATTTGAGTACACATCACATGCTGAGTGATGACTGGCTGGAGGAGCGACATGAGCTCGTAGGTCTGGCGTCATATTATAGCGGCAATCGCAGGAAACATTAAAATTATCACTACCGGTTATTTAATTTCGACCTTGTATTTTTAGTAACTTTAAATGTATTGTAGTTTTATTAGACCATAGAAAATTGTTAGAGTTGTAAATTTTATTTTACACCACTTATGAATCAAAAAACGTTCAAGACTACAAAGTAAAAATAAATCTACTATAATATTAATATTTAGATTTTAACGCCTTTTTGTACTTAAAGTAAATTTTGATTTTAAAAATTTAGAAACAAATAAATGTCTATTGAACGAACATAATTATTTAAATAATATTTTTAAGGTAAAGTTTATAATATAACGATAATTATTGTTAGAGGTAAATTTCTGAATTTATTATTTTTAGGTTGATTTCCATAGAAATAATACTAATTTGAAAAGGTTTCATGTCGTCACATCGAAAAAAAAAATTATTCGCATATATTATATTATCAGATTTCAATTAGTTTGATCATCTGCCATCTTATTTCGAAATAGCTATTTATTTATTTTTAAATCGTGATTTTGTTAATATTAAGGATATCACGTGTATAATATAACGTAATTATAAATGCAACTCTCGATATTTACATCAATATTGTTGAATACAAAATGAGGATTCATTATTGGTCACATTGAACATGCGTGCAGAAAACATTATAAATGTATTTATTATTACTCACTTAATGTAATACTAATAGCACGTGTCGCACTGTGTGTTTAGCTGCACTCAGATAGAGGGGGCCGCAAATTTATTAAAATCATCCTGAATCTCGAAGCTGGCAATAAACAAGGCCTGTAATGAATACCCAGTATTCAGCTACCTAAGGATGAAGCGATATCAATTAGAATATCTTCTACACGCAGCATACTTTCATTGTCTCCCAGTCTGACATATTTATGCAGACTGTAGACTCTACAGCCTCTGTTACGTTACATTATTGCATTTTTGCAATACAGACATGACGATAACTCTGCATGAAGAGAATATTTCTCGTGCTGCGGGGTGTTTGCCTTCGTGCTTTATACGCGTTTCTGATATTTCTCCGAGGAAAGCTGAAACAGGGCTGTGAATAAGCTCGGGGCTAAGAATTTACATCTTATCTTAAGTTGTCTGTTTCATCTGTGCTGAAGTTGTAGCTCGGGCTAATTACTTAAAATGGCAAATGTATTAACATACTTAGTTTCTCTAATCAATACTAATTAATACACTTAACACTCGTACCGAGGCGATACTAGTGTACCTTTTTCTCAAGGTAACAAAAAACTCGGAAACGCATCCAATGAAATAGTTATATCTATTATTTAAGAAAAATGCAGCACCTGTGTCAGGTAATATAACATATTTTACACAAAATATACTTATACTGATGCTGGCTTGGCATAGCATTACTTTACTAATAATATTATACTTTAGGAATATGCTTAACATAGAAACGAAGACATTACATAGCTATAAAAATATCATTTAAATACAATCCAATTATTTATAACATATTTTTTTCCGATATGAAGTTTTCTTATATTTAATTAAGTTCTAAACCAACTTACCTTCGAGCCGTTTCCTATATTCGCATTATAAGGAAAAAACATGCAAACATTCTGTTAACTTAATTTATTTATATTGGTTAATGAACGAAATTCTTTGTGATCCATAGTACATATACGTATAATTTTACAATAATAAAAGTAGAATAAAGATATTTTTTATATTTATTGTGTTAACTTTGTAGTTACACATAATTATTATTATTTGTTTTAATATGTACAAAATACTTTAATTAACGTCAGTTAGTGAACGGCCGTCCTGACAAAGATACAATAGTATTGAAACCGGTCGACATTAAATGAATCAAAGTAGAAAATTATTTTTATTTATTATATATATTTTTTTTTAACTAATCAAAAAATTATAAACAACCAACTAAATTTAACTACGAGTCCCATTCTAAAAAATTTTCCTAAAAATTATGCGAGTAAATTTGTATTAAGTTACAATTTAAGTTAGGTTCTAAATTTATTTTTTAAATAATTGTTGTTTTTTTAAATAGATTCTGGTAAAGATAACAAATATATATGTTTTTAGTATGTATTGGCATCCTGAAGAAGAAAATTTTATTTTTAGAAACCGGTAGATTATTTGTTTTAATATGTACTTAATAAGTGGTTAATAAAACAAAGTTAACAAATAAAAATATGAATTTTAACCACAAAGTTAATTTTGCTAATTTCAAAAATAAAGTAGAATATATTGGTTATTTTTTAAATGTAAATATAATAAGGAAATATTATATTATTAGGAGAACACATTCTTATTGCGAAGTTGTAATTATTCAGAACATTGGTCTGTGATATTTTAAATACGAATTAAATATATTAATTAGAAAGAAATACATATAAAATCAATTTTAACGAAAAATATTATTGTTGCGCCACCGGGATTCGAACCTGGCAAATCTTATTCCAAACCGGGCAATGTGCATTATCCAACTATGCTACAGCGACGATATTTTTAGCGACAAATTTTCGATCCTATGTATTACCTTTTTGATATTGATACATTTAATCGTTCTATTATTTGAAAGAGCCATCTACCTTATTTTTACAGAATCTTAAATACCTTTGAGTAATCTGATGGCAGACGCCAGAATTATCAATTCATTTTTAATAAATTATATATGTTACCATTTTGATATTAATACGGTTTGGAAAGAGATCTAGGTTCGAATCCCGGTGGCGCAACAACAATATTTTTGGATAAAATTGATTTTATATGTATATCTTTCTAATTAATATATTTAATTCACATTTAAAATATAATATTGGCAAGATAAAGAAACGAAGAATAACAAATATAATATTAGAAGGTGCGGTCGTTACTAACAGGGGTATTCCATTGAATTGTTGATCGGTAGCCAGCAACACGACGTTGCAGCAGTGCACGGAACTCGTGCATTTGCCCTAGTGTGAACATTTCCGAGGCATTGCAGTAGTCGTAAGTAAATAAGTAGGTACTAAATAACAACACGGAAGTCTGAACATCAACAACATTCAATAAACGTTATTGCACTGTACTTGTATGTATTAAGTACGGCGTGTGTGTAATTTATCAACAGTTCTGCAATTTGCCTTCAGTTTTGCATAAGCTAGTCCACAATGGCTACATTTGTAAAATCTCCCGACTATGTAAAAAGCTTCCGATATTCCATATATTATATAATATAGGATTGCTAATTGGACACCGAAATGATCGTAATTTAATAAAACGACAAACTTGTTCTGACTTACATATTATACGAGACGCTTCTTTTAAACGTTTAACGCTTTTAACCATTTGAAACAAAACTATTTTACGTAATCTGCAGTACGGCAATAATTTATTCATATTAAGTTTGCTACTAAATTTCTTAGCACGCGAAAAAAATTATTTAATAAACGCAAGTATTATTGCAATAATTCAAATTTAAGCAAAAAATTAATAAACTTTTAGAAATATTTATAATTTTTTTTTAAGTTAATTACAATAAATAACATTATTCTTGAAAAATGTTGGCAACCCTGAATACAACTTCTGTCTCGTTTATTATTTGTACGGATGAGACTTGATAACTCTAACTTCAGGCACTTTGTCAATTGTAATTTATCTTTAGTTGACTGAGAATCAATATTAATAGTAACAATGGTTTTCAATTATCTCCTTTTCTACTAAACTCAAATAACTTTTAAAGGAATATATCCGAGACATTTTTTA
This sequence comes from Eubasilissa regina, assembly GCA_022840565.1. Lineage (NCBI taxonomy): Eukaryota > Metazoa > Arthropoda > Insecta > Trichoptera > Phryganeidae > Eubasilissa > Eubasilissa regina. The sequence continues at coordinate 1,731,888 of JAINEB010000025.1, read as the reverse complement.
CTTATTTTACTTTATTTTCGTATATACTTAATAGTCTGGAATTATGATAATGTTATCATTAATTGACATGGCGGTTACTTTGCGGTGTAACATGATTATTTTAATTTTCACCACAAAATACACATTGGGTTATTTTTGCTACTAGTTTCGAAAAATGTAGTCCCTCTCATCATCGGGTGATAACTAAACTAAATATAATATTAAAGTCTATTCAGGAAATGGGGTGGGGCTTGAATAGTACAAAATTTTGTAGGGAAAATAAAAAAATGTTTAGATATATGATATTGTTAATTATGTAAATATATTTAAACAAATACATTTAAGTTTTTACATGGGGTAAAATATATTTTTGAAAGATACTCATTTTCATTATAATAATAATTTTAGAAATTCATATATAATCAATAATTACAATACAAGACATTAACTAAACACAAGGTGCGATCAATTTTTTTAGTCAAGATAGCGTGTGGAGAAGGAAAGGTGGTTGAATTAAAAAAATGTAATTTGATCTTGTTTTACAGTATTCATCACTAAATATAGACAAGCCATAATTAATAAACCTTTCAATGAATGAGCCACGACGTTGTGTAAGTATCTACTCAGGATTGGTGAATACTGGGTGGTCGGCCACAACTGCGTCACCAGAAGAGCCCACGGTTACCTCACCTATTATTATTCAACGATGCTTAAAATAGTAACCGTTCAACGCGCACTTAAACTAGGGTATTAAATCCGTTTGTATTTAAATATCTGACCTATTTATAGATCTATTAAGTGGCTGAGTAATATAAGAAATAACGGATGGCTGTAGGAAAATGAAAAAAATAAAATAAAAAATAACATTAGTCACTATTTTACTAGTACATATTTCTGTTATGATGAAAAATGATGATAGGGTGTGGTACGCATACTACAACCACGATTTAGATACAAAATTGGGTGAACCCAAGATTGTCCAAGTTATTTAAGATCGACACCTGTATTTAGACCACACCATTTTAGACACCAAAAAAAGCAAATCTCATCAACTTGAGTGTTCGAAGATCCAAGTTATGGTGGTTAGATGGCGTTGTGCGTTTAGTTAACACCATGAGCTGGAGGATAGTTTTGAAATATTTGTTTAATTTATTAGGATTTTTATTTTGTATTTATTTACGTATTTTAAGTCAAACTTATATAAGTGTAGATATATAAATATTGTAATGTGTATTAATAATGTTCAGGGCTTAATAATAATAATTATATTAAGAATATTCCTTATTTTCTTTTAACTACCAACCGCATTTGATACGAAGGATACCGCACAGGGGTATATTAAAACCTGGGAACTAAAATTAAATTGGGTATGATGTTGAAAATCGTATTTTATACCATCACTGTAAGGTCAAAAAGAGCGTGCAGTGATGCTGATGGTTTGCCATAACATGACAAGTTTGGTACGTTATATTGCTCATGGCATTTAAAAGGTTAATCGATCCTTCATTGTTTTCACGTCCAAAACCAAAACAAATCTTAATTAAATATTTAAAAAATGGTCCCCAATCCAAAAAAATATTTTATATAGATTAGTATCATTGAATGTTATCAATCATAGAAATGAAAATCTAATTTAACAATACAAATTAAAATACTCATTTATTTATTTAATTGCACAAAATTGTAATTATTGAATCATTATATTTATTTGTATCCGATAGAAAAATTAGTTAAAATATTATATTTTGCAAATTTATACAAAAATATGTGTGTTTTATAATGCATCAACTCTATACTCTTTAACCGAATAATACAAAAAAGTAGCATTCCCACATCTTTGTTTGTCTCAATCGAGTACTTACTGTAAATCCTTAGAATACACATAATCAGGCTGTATCAAAATAAGGCTTTTTTATCCCAAGAGATATTGCTATCGCGGATATTTATTACGCGAGATATGTATACGGAGACAATCTTGGCCACTCAGGAGAGCCCCTCTAATATTACACACTCGACGTACATCGTAGTGTTAATTATTCAAACATCAGTATATTCTAAGAACATCTTATCTCGTATACACATCCCTCAAGGTGGATTATTTTAGGTTAGGCAGTCTAACGATGTGTTTCTCATAAAACTACAGAAACCTCTAAATATACAGAAGTTAGCAGTGAAGGACAATACAGCACGAGTGCTGAATGATTATTTAATGTTAACTAAAATGTTGTCATTTTTTTTTAATTTTTACGAAGCATTTCTTAAAAACAATATTGAATGTGCTCGCGAAGTGTATAACAGCCATAAATTACCATTATTAATTACAAGGGTGTGAACACTTACGTGCCTAAATGGCATACGAAATAAATTATAATTTAGCGCAGTTCTCCCTTCAACCCCTTCATTGCCATTCACCTGGAGAACATTCAGAATTGATGAGGTGCGTGAAATGCAAACCTTATCGCGAGCATCGCAATTCATCTATTTTAGCATTCGCTGCCGGCGGTGGGGGGGTTTTAATTGTCGCCTTTGTTCATTAATTGCATCGGATATTTATTCAAATATTTTAATTGAATTGCAGAAATACGATTCAATATGGTTTCAGGTAATTAAGAAAGTCTAGTTTTGGTTTTATTTTATTAGCAGGGACCGTAAAATAAGGTGAATTGAAATATTCTCGGAAATATAAAGGCAGTTTTAATTATTGAAAAAATCCCATTATCATTTAATTAAATATTTGATTTTTCGTGACTTTTTAATTATTTTTTACATTGATGAAGAAACTGTTTTGTACCATTTTAAGAAGATTTTCTGTTCAGGTGTGCTTTATATAATGAAGTGCAAATGAGTTAATTTTCAAGAGCTCCCCTGCAATAGCCTGGTGGCAGTTTATTCAATCATTATTTTCTATTAGTCACAATTTTAATAAAATATCTCGTGAAATAAGTGGTCAGAGTATGAACCCTTTTTTATTTATTTAAAATTAAATGACATGTGTAACATATACCTAATTAAAGACCCCACATTAATAAGTATTGCATTAAAAAATTGGTTCAATTTTATAAGCCCTGTATATTTTTTAATTTATTAAATAATACAATTTTATCACTTTTAGTAATTGTAACCGTAGTGCTTAATAAATGATTATTACAATTTATTTAATATATTTGAACTTTTGATAAATTAACTACATTTTTGTATTAAAGTTTTTCATGAAATTGGTGAGTCTGCTAATTGGAGATATAAAAACAATAACAACATTATAAGGATGTAAAAGACAAAAAAACACACTAAATCATAATAATAGTCTCATAATTAAAATGATAGAAAATGAAAATATTATTTTCAACCAATGGCGTTCAATCAATATGTAGATGTGGTTGTTTTCAAAACTGTAAATTTGCAATAAATGTTATATTCATCAAAGGAAACTTGCAACAAATTATGAGAAGTATATTTTCAACGTACGTCACGCATTTAATTATTCAATACAATCACTGGAAAAATATTTGGTAATATATTTTAAAGGAAAAAGGAAAAAAATCTTTATATTTCCGGAAAATATATGACATATTCGTAATTCGAAATGTTTCTACGTTTTTTACATTACAGTAACTGTAGAAATTCTGTAATTAAATTTTTCATTTATTAAAAAACTATTTTGAATTGAATATTTCATATAATAAGAAAATAAATATTCTGAAAAATTATCAAAAGAATGATTTATATAAAGAGACAAACTTAAAAATGATGTAAGCAACGAAGGGTTTCTGTAAGGAAAGGCTGGATCTGCTGTAGAATGTACTTATGGCAACAAAAAACCGAGATGGATGAAGAAGTCCCTAGCGTCCTAGTTTTAGCGTTAAAGCTCTAACACATTAAAATATAATTAATTTTAATGACAAATGATAAATATTTTACAATATATTGCGTGCTTAAAAATTAATTCACCTATAAAGACATAATTTACAAAATTATTACGTGTCTTCCATAAAATTTCAATCTAAGACAAATATTCGACATTTTCTTAAATGCATCGATTGGTAATTGATTTTACCTCGCTAAAATACCTATTTAACATGATTTTTTTATGCTTAAAGGAGCGGCTGCGATAACTTCTTCCGTAAACAAATCTAATTTAGAATATCAATTATTATGTAAATATAATTCTTAAAGTGAACTACATCTGCAACTTATCTTTATAATTGAATTATTATTTTTCTATGCTTGTATGTAAGTATGTATTTGTTATTCTGTATATCATCACTATCAATGCAGCGTACTATCTCTATACAAATAAATAAATTCTGTTTGCAGCGAGCCAAATTTATATTCCAAGAAGAAAAGAAGGTACTTCATGCACGGTAGAAAAGATTTTCGAAATAATATGTACGTACCTATTATTAAAAATAAACATAAAAAAGCTCAAATGGACAACCAATGAATGTGCATTAAGGCAACGAATTTGCTTTGTTCATTAATATTGTTTTAATTAATGCATTTTATAATTATTTTGCCATATTTCTCACCGCCAGATGTAATTATTTATTTTTTACAATCGTTCAAAGTTTATATAATAATAATTACATAGACCGAATTGCAATTAACATTTTATCGTAGATAATGAGACGTGATTCATTGTTCAACACACTGCAAAATTACAGAAACATATTGATTGTAAATAATTATGTCAAAATTGAGACTATTTGACTACAAAATAAATCATTTGTCACAGTCAACCATCGATACAAAGGCCTCGAATCAATCACGAAAGACGTTCAGTCTATTTGTTTTAAATGCCAAAAGTATTGGAAAGAATGGAGGAAAATGGGAAAGATTTTTAGAATTGGATTTAGAAGTGGTAAATATTTGTAAATCTATAGAATGAAAGAGATCGGATATGAGAATCCTTTGACTTACCCAATAGTCTCATGGAGACTTTTGCACTTACTACGAGAATGTCAGAGTTTAACCCTAAAAGAGACAAGTTGTGGTCTGGCTGGTCCACATGTTCTTCACAACAACGCAATGCGAATCAGATAAAAAAACAATTATTTAACAATTAAATATATAAAGTTTATTCTGTGTCCAAGTATCTTCTAAACAAACAGGAGCAGTCGACAGTCAACTGTGTGTTTCAATAATTTTAGGTTGTTTTATTCACAAATGGTATGTTTACTCACACACTTTATGAAAACCAAACAAAATGTAAGCTCTCAACTTTTTCAATGGCATTTTTTATTATATTTTTAATTTTATGAATATTTGACAGAAATCGAACAAATGACCGAATGAATCAGAAGCAACCACTCTACCGTCACGCTTTTTGAACCACAAACGTACAAGTCAACATTCCCGCATTTATTAGAAATAAATCTGTGATGAATATTAATGGTTTCGTATTTTTAATGAATTCCTGGGTTGTTATTTATATTGTTTCGTCGCTGTTGTTGTACAATATTAAAACACCCTGATATCGATCTATTTTTGATTGATTATAGACCCGTACACTGGTAGTTCAAAAAAATCCAACCCATACATAGGATTTTTATATTTAAAACAATAGGTTTTTTTCTGTGTATAATAGAATTACTTTAAATCTACTAATTAATTTGATTTTACTAGTGTCATTTAAACTGATTGGAACTGAGGATTTTTTTTTTTAATACTTTAATTTCAATATGACCATTTATGTAGACAAAACTAAAGTTCTAACATTCTCAAGATTTACAGCTAGCTGTAAACTTGTAATCGACAATGAACCAATGGAATAGGTAATGCAATTTAAATATCTGGGTTCAAACGCGTTTAATTACCATGATATTCCAAAAAAAGTTAAAGAGTGCAGGTTAACGAGGCTACTACCATATCAACCTGCTTATGAGACATCATATTATGAAACAATTAAAACATGAGACGTGCATTAGTTTATCTGTTACATATGGTATTAAGGAGAGGTGATACTAATATGCCTAATAGAAGACACTGTTAGGATGGGAAGACAACGAAAGTTTTCGAGATTATCCCGCATGGCGGTGCATGCAAAGCCCTCTAAATGCTGGAAATCAGCTAGCTCAGAGTATCAAGAACAAAATGAAGACTGTGACATAAGATGTAAAAGAAGAAAAAGCCTTTTTTGAAATTACCTGAAATATTATTTTGATGTTTAACAGAAATACATTTGTAACGGTATTTAAAAAAAAACTGTATTTATTTGACAAATCATTTGTACCTAATTTAAAATACTAACATTCCACAAAGAAGGGTAAAAGTAACTATTTCTACTCAAATATTTCTGCTTGTCGAAGATGAAATTTTTATGTGGCCATTTATGAAATTAAACTTCAGCTATCTACAGCTGAAAGACTTTTTGAGATGTGTAGGAAAAATGGAAACATCGCTAACGTGTTCCTACAATTTTTCAATTTGCGATTTTTGCTTAATGTTTAATAGTAATAATATAAAAGTTACATTTTAATATAAAATCAAATTATATTTCTATCCATGCAATATTAAACATAACTAAATAAATACAAATTTTTAGAATACCGGAATTAAAAAACTTAATATGACGATATGATAGAACTGTATATTAAAAAACTCTAAATTATCAAACATTAAAATATGAATTTAAATATTTAATTATATTTTTAAGAACAAAAACTTGTAGTGTTTATAAGAACTTTAGAGAACCAGTAAGCCGAAGTTAAATCTTACGTAAATATTTATTCGGTATTGATTTAATAAAAAAATCGGCATTATTTAAAAAAAATGTGGTTAAGAGATATTTTTTTTATGATACATAATAAAAATTAGAATTTCTATAGTTTTCGCGAATAAAATCATGAACTTTGCTCTAAACCTGGTTTTTGGTACTCGAAATTTCACCTAGGTAGAGCACTTTTCATTTTAAATTATAAATATACACATATTTTATACAATATTATTTTTTTTCGTCTGCTGTTTTGCCCTATCTTTGAATATAACTCTTCCTCAAATTCTGCCACCGGTTACTGTTTTGTATTCAGTTGCAGTTCTTTTCAGGTCTCCAGCACAGCACTTTAGATGCTACTGCAAAAATATGGATACCCGATGATGTTTCCACAAGTTAGTGTCTCTGACGCCCTGGTGCCCTGCTGCCAGGCCATTCCTGAATGGTATCGAATCTTGCTAACCCAGCCTGATCATGGTTTGCCTCGTGGTTTCTTTCTACCCTCAAGGGTACCACTGAAGTAATTGGTTGGTCCAACGATTATCAGTTATTTATATTTTTTAAGAAAAACAGGAGTTATGAAGTTGCATTTTCAGAACATAGTTCTGAGGTATTTTTAATACAAATTAAATAAATCAATTACACGATAACCACAGCCATGTTCTAAAAATGTATATTTACAACAACGATATATTCTTCTTAAAGATATATAAGTTTAATAAAATTGATTAATTAATGTAATTCTGGCGTCTCCTAGCGTGTTTTAAAGAAAGGTATTTAGGATTCAACGCAATATAAAGTTGATTGTTTTTAAAAATGGAATAATAAATGTATCTATTATAAAAATATACATATATAAGTTCTAACTTTGTCGTAGAATGAATGGTAACACGTTTCTCCAGAACGGAAGAGATCGATCTGTAGTCGATTCATCTAATTTGTATTATTGATTATCAGTTATTCTAACCATAATAAATTAAATATAACAATAATAAGTTACCTGTAGAGAAACAAACGCGTAAAACGGACAACAACGGTATGATTAAAATATTTAAAAAAATTTTTGTTCATTGAAAAAGTGTACAGTTTCTTAGGCAGAAAGATTATTATTCCGAGTATAAAATAATGAAAAAATGCTTTTTCATCTTGAGTTATCTTCTCTTTACCAAAATATCTGAATTATTAGTATGGAGAAACAATGTCCGTGTAGCGGCGTAGGCGGGTTGCGGACCGGTTTTTTCGTCCGAACAAAATATATACGAGAGACGATAATTAAGGGCGGGTCCGGGCCCCCAGAGTTATGGCTCCAGATTCCTAGGGGCGATAGGCCCCGCCGGCTCCCAGTCTTGACCTCTCGGCCAAAACCGTACACGGGATTCATTTGTTTTCATTCCAGGCCCGTCAAAACAGAATAGTTGGAAGCATCTGAAACACGGAAGTCTTCAGTGTTTTGTTGATATTAAAAATATATATTGACAAGTTACTACACGATTACTGTCATTTTTAATTTTTTGTCACTCTCACAAACTAGTCTTTAAAAACACTGAGCTTCGGTTAAATTCAATCCTGATAATTCAGCGTTTATTAACATCAAAAACAAGCTTCTTTAAATGATATCAATTATAATTAAATAATCCTAATACAAGTATACTGGTACTTTTATAAGGGTGGTTGCTATTGCCCGTGTCTTTAAATGTTCATTAGGTACTAGTAGCCAGTATATTTCAATTAGCTGATAGTAATTAAAATTTGTGAGAAAAAATCAATTTTTTTTTTCATGCTGAAATATTATGACAAGTAATGCGAGAATTTTTCGATAATAAAGGTGTCCCAACAATAGCGGAAAATTTAAACTCGGCGTCATTTTTGCTGTTTTACTTTGACAGTCAAATCATTATGATAATTCGATGGTAGACAGTCTGGTATTATTAAAAATGGATCGCTATTCGACACAACAACGCATTTTTAATGTTAATCATTATTTCAGAAATGGTGAAAGTTTGACTGCCGCGATTCGCAAATTGAATTTAATTTTTGGTTATCAAAATATTCCAAGTGCATCAACTGTAAAAAAAGTAATCGAAAAATTTGAAGTGACTGGGTCGACTGCTACTGTACTGATCTCAGACCATCGACACGTGTTCGTCCAGGTCGTTCAGTAGAAAATATCACGGCTATTCGTCAGAATGTGGCCGAGAGTCCGGGAACATCCATTTGACATCGTTTTCAAGAATTAAACATTTCAAAAAGCACTATGCAGCGTATTCTCATGAAAAATTTGCGTCTTTATGACTATAAAATCCAACTGACTCGTCAACTTAAGCCGACAGACCATACACAGCAATGAGAGTTCGTCATCATACAATTTCCTGTTTGGACGACCAGAACTGACTGCCTAGATCGTGCGATTTAATTCCTTTGGACTTCTTTCTCTGAGATTTTTTGAAGTCAAATTTGTATGACAACTAGATCACGAACACTCAAGCCCTGAAGAAGGAGGTTAGACGCTGTTTCACTGAAATCCAGCCACAGTTATGCCAAGCCATAATTGAAACTTTCGTCAAAAGAACGCAAATGTGCCAACAAAGCCGAGGAGGGAATTTATTAGGTGTGTTATTCTGTACATAATTCCAATATGTCTACTATATGAGTAGTTCAAAATTTCGTCATTTTCTCTAAAAAACTTGTGTTTTTTTAAATTTAAGTTTCCCGCTCTATTTGGGACATCTTTATTTGTGCTATTAATTTTATCACATATTTTTTAAAATTGGATTTATTTCCCAGCATAGTTAACAATGTATAACATAGGTGTATAATACATCTTCTGATATACAAATTCTTAGCCAAACTATGTATTTGCGCTACTTTTTAATTATACTAATCTGGCGTTATTTTTATGAAGTATTTTAATTTTTAACGGTACGACAGGCCATGAAGTTCAATCACTGTAATGATATTACAAAATAGATAATATTACAAAAACACCCAGGCTCGAGAAAATGTCAGATACGTATTGTGTCCTCACCGGGAATCAAACCTGGAGCCCCCGGTATGAAAAGCCAGTGTCGTTTCCACTGAAATACGAGGGCCGCCGGTACATTTAATTTACATAACTATATTTTACACCATTTATTGTTTATTTATTTTTACTAATTTCTACATTATCACATAATTAATAAAGAGTACACATAGTTAGACGATGGGATGAAACAATTTATCAAAGTATTATATTATGTATGAATAAATATTACACCAGGTGTACAATTAAAATGAGGTAATTTAAATTAAACCCGGAGAGAAAAAAACAAACAAATCACATTCAATCTAATTTTCCCTCATTGGCCGGTAACATAAGTGAATTGGATCCGATCAATTATAAATAATTTATTTGATTACTCCCCATCAGAACACCTGGATTGATTTCCTATACGAAATACCCTTACAGAATAACCAAGGCTCTAAATATTCCATCAGCTAAATTAAACCGCTTTTTATACGTGCTATTTGATATCCTTAATCAACAAATGTATAATTTCATACACTTATAATTTTAATCGTTTTTTACAAACTTGTAAAATACTTAACAAATTATAAAGAACGTTTTTACATAATTACAAAAATTTTCTTCTGATTCAATACCGCTGTTGTTATTTTACGAAAGATTGTTCCAATTTTGAACTAGAACGGTCTTTGATGCGTTTATAATATACCAAGTTGTATGTTTCTCACACCGATATAGTCTATACGTTCACTGGCCTTCAAAGATATTGATTTATTTCGAAAGTTATTTCGTTAAAATTCTGTTGCTATTAATTCAAGTGTTTTCCTCAAAATAATTTTCGGGTAAAACTGCTACTGACAGATCACGGGAAAAAAATTTAAAATTATAATTATTTAATATGTTTCAAATGACAGATGAGATTTGCATACTTATTTTGCCAATGAAACAGTATTTTCAGTTAAATAAATAATATGAAATTCAACGTTACTTTAAAATACCAACTTAATCCTTTTTGCGCGTTCCTATAACACTGGGTAACTGTTATTTGTAGCGTTCGAGTAAATTATTTAAAAATATTTATGTGTATTATCTGGTAACTAACATCCCCGTTACCAATAAATTTATTCCTTTGTAAAGTATCACAATATATCTTGTAACATTTGTTCCGTAATATCCATATGGTTTGTTTCTTGTGACAATATTGTGTTAATATAGCGAGCATTACCAAATGCGGTGAAATATACGTTAGATAAAGGCTTAGTGTAATAGTATCGGGGGTTGATTCGAACAATAGAACCTTACGGTTTTGATATGGGTTCGGTTATGAGACCACAGCGGGATGTTTCTGCTCTAATTTTAGTTCTCTATGTGAGGTCCTTACAAAAGATATTGAACATAATGCTTTTAAACATCCGTAGCATGTATCAAGTGCGTACATATAGCTTCTAAAAGTTCTACGGTTGAAATAAAGATATTATATAATAAGATATATCTATTAATAATTCATAAATAATTGCAATGTTCCAACATGATATTATATATACAACTTACAAAAATATGATAGATGCGGTGGCATGAGTAAATAGGTGGACGTTACATTGTGTAAAATGATCACTTAAGCCAGCCGATGACAGGTCATAAGCCCTGTAATGCCCAAGACTTCCATACTTCCCATGTAAAAATAATAGCTTCGTCTCTGTGAGACATCTATATCTTGATGACAATCCCTCAGGAGATAAATCCCCGTAATTGGTTCCTACAAAGTTTGAACATACTCAAAATATTGTTCAATTCTTGTTGACAAAAATTAAGCCTATGTTGCTCGAACCCCCAACCACTTGATTACTAAGAGAATTCTTAAAAAATTATACTGTACATCTTACTTGTAATTTATATCATAGACAATTGTTACTTTATTTTTTAATCATAAGTTTATGATAATAATAAAATAAATAAAAATTCATCATCAAAATTTCTTTGATACATTTTAATTTACTTTTTTAAGTTAATCTAAGCCTTGATTACAGTAATAGGAAATGGTGTAGATAAATAGTGATTAAAGGTATAGCAATTTAAATAATTACTACTATGAGTATTATTTGTTTTAATCAATAATGAACGTAGATAATGTGGAAGAGCTGCCAAGAAATCAACAAACATTTGATTTTGATATGAGTGTCTTCAAAAGTGCATTTCAGAACCTCATTCCACTTAATCTGAATATGTAGGTATTGTCAGAGAGTCGAACTCGCCATAATTTTATTAAAAATTACTTTATTTTATAAAAAAAACTTAACATTATAGTTTTATGATTGGTATACACGAGTGAGTTGTTTAATAGTGAAATTTGTTGGTCATATAAATTAAGCAGTAAGCAACATACATGTTGTATTTATTTATTTTTTATTATACACAAGATTTTTTTATTTTCCTATTAAATAATTATTAAATTAAAATAATTCAATTTTAAAAATGTTTTTGTGTTTAATTATTACTCAACTGGTAAAGTTACTTATGTTTACTATATATATATATATATATATGTATATAATAATGAGTTTTTGTAAATAAATCTTTTGGTTTAAATAGTATTTTGGAAATCCCTCTCCTTTCCTTGACTTTTTTTAACGGATTATATGAATATGTACGTACCTGAAGTAAATAGGTGGGTGACGAGCAGCTTAGAATACAACTGCGGCGTCAAGGGATGGATAGCGCTCTGTAGTGATAAAGAATGAAGCAGTTCAAACTAACGTGCGTATTGATTCTATAACTTTAGGTGCAATTTGTATTACACCATGTATGAAAAATTTAATGAAAATTTAATGAACCACGATACTTAGTAAAAACGGCCTGCAAAACCTGTTGCTTCCTGCTATTAATAAGTATATAAAACGAAATTTTATTGGGATTAATTTATTCAATGTTTGAAATTTTCTTAATAATTTTTATGCTTTAGGTTCCTAAAATCGATTTATTAAACCGTACACAAAAAACATTAAACGTATGTATGAATGACCTGTCATGTCCCCTCGGCATATATTTCTCTATATTAATTCGTGTCGCGTATATTAATTCTCCGTAGAAATTGGCTCAAGCATTGATGTTTCCAACGGTATTCTCATCGAATACTGGCTTAACGATTCTTAATTTTTTCCCCTCCTTTTCAAGTAGTCCGAGTGTGTCACGGAATTTGATTAACTAATTGGCAGCTGTCACTACGATTTGATCAGCGATTTGAAGGTTGGCTTCTGATCTACGATACATTTGTTTAACATGTCAGAAAAGTTATTATTTACAGTCGCGATTGACTTCGTGCACTTCGTCAGATTGTTTCAAAGTAAAATCATGCGTATAAATTAAATTGCAATACGAACGGGCTTTCTTAGAATATTTATTTATGGTTCGTGAATACGTCGAGTGATTATGAACATACGCGAGTGCAAAATATATTCATTAGTAATCTACGTGTATCTTTAAATCTCGTTAATGACCTTCAGAATTTATATATTAATTTGATGGTCGTAATATTTTATTTCTTAATAACTTAAAAGGGTAATACGTTAGGGTGTGGCTCGTATCATTACAAGATTGCCATTGGATGGGAGGAGGCCTATCGGTATAAACTATTTTATGTGGACTCGAAATGACAAGTCATAAAAATAACACTCTTAAGTTATTAATCTTCAGGCGAAAGAACTAAGTGTTCTATCATAAGATCAATTTTAATATTATCGAATATTGTACTGCAGAAAATCTTACCTATTTAGTGACAATAATTTTGACTCGAGTGTGCACTCAATCTAAAAGTTTTATTAGCTAAATGTCACCAGTCTACAACAAAATAGATAAAAGGTGTGCTTATTTCATCTTCATTCTTTTCCCGCGCGTGTACAATAGATGAACCAAAATAACTGCGGCCAGGTTTGTGAAGTCTCTAATATACTAAATATTTCAATATGGTATGGAATAGTGGACTGTGAACGCAAGAGAAAGAATGTGCTAGAGACACTTACCGCGCACACCGTGGATTACGAAACACACCTCCATCTCCATATTACAGAAACATCGATGAGGGCGTACCGCGAACAGCGAGATGCACAAATATCTCTATACTATACCATAGTACACAACCATTTGTCAAAAAGGGATACTTACATTTTTTGGACCTCTTGCAAGATAGCTTGCAGAAGTTAGTGGTGAGCTACGTCAAAGGACGGAGGGGAAGAAAATCCTCCACACATTGGACCGACGGTAAAATTAAACAACCATGTCAAATTTAAACTATATAAATTTCTTTTTTACGAGTCATCTATTATTTCTCATTAAAAGTTATGCAAACAATTTTCTTGATGATGTTGTGATTTTTATAGTACATTTCGTTCATTGATTATTAAATCAAAGTAAAAATATTAATTAAAAAATGCAATGCAAGAATCATTTTCGAAATTTAGAAGCGACTTATAATTTAATTAAATTTAATTGCTGAAAATATTAGCATAGTCAAGAATATCAGTACATTCGAGACTTGTATTGCTGCTGAGTGACCACCAAATTTTAAAAAAATATGACGCTTTAAAATATACTAGTTTATGCCAATAAATGAACAACGACACGCTAGCAAAAATGGCTTTATTCGATATAATTATTTATCCGAAGAAGCGGACCGCAGCGTCTATGTATTGTCTACAGCTTCGAATCTTATTGAACACAGGCTATTGTCTCAAAAATTTTCACGGTCGAAGTTTTGTTCTTCCATAGTTAGGCCGCGTCCGTCATGTCTCTTGTTTTATTTTTCTACACAAAGTAAATAGCGGTTCGTTCAAGCGGACCGTCCGTCGACTGAGTCCCGCAGAGGTATCACCGCGCCGCCGAGACAGAATTGACAAAAGACTTACTTTTTGTGCGCAGTAAGTGGAGCGTGACACTTAACTTCGGTTTGGGGTTTTTGTGTCGTGTGCGCCAAACCTTCGTAACTTTCAACTTAATAAAGTGTTCGGATTTTTTATATACGTTTGTTTATTTATGTATTTACTTAATAGAATACAGTTTCATTTAATAACTAAAAGTGAGAAGAATTTAGATTGTGTCGTACCTGTAACATGATAATGATAGTGTGTCCGGGAGAAACATTGCAATCCTTATATTAATTAACCAAAATAAATCAATCATTATAATATATTTAAATAGCACGGAGTAATGTACCAATCTATAATATGATTTAATATATATTTAAATTCCTAATCACGCGTCCTTTTTAAACGCTAAAGTCGTTAAGATAAACGCATGGCGATATAATGACTGATATATGTCAGCAGGCCCATAATCATTTTCAAAGTTAACCGTACAAATACGTAGCTGTAACATTGTAGCCATCGTTGTTGACTTATTTGAAGTAATCAATTGATTATATTAAATTCGAAGCCTAATAAAGTAAGCATGATGGAAATATGTAATATTGAATGGAATAATGTAAACGTAATATTGTATAATAATCCTACCATTAAAGACAATTTAAAAGAAATTTTATTAAATTTTAAATCACGTTAAAATGTGAAAGTTAGTATTATCATTAAAATGAACATTTTTAACAGATTTTTCAAATCTTTGAATGTTATATTTATTCTTGGTACCTGCCATATACTTTTTTTTCCGTTTTGCTGTCATCATAAAATATGGACCACAAAAAAGCTCACATATTTTCAGCAATAAATCAAATCCGTCCAATACCCTCTGAACGGATCTAAAATATGAGAGGGATTTTCATATATACGATCGACTTATATTTGTTTTACTCCCTTATCTAGGTACTTCATGTAGGTATGTTTCACTTATTTTAAACATATGTACCATTTAAAATACCTGTTTTGAAATAATGAAAAAAAAAACTTTATTTATTCTTAATTAAATGATTTAAAATATATCTGAAAGATATCATTATTTATTTTGTTTGGTTTGAATATAAATATCAAAATATCACATTGTAAATAATATAATAAGTATCAAATTAAAGCAATACACGTTAGTGACGAGCCAAGCCAGTGATGTGTTCGATTGTAAAGATGATCGGTAATTGATCACAGTATTCGTAAGTCGGCAAGCAATCATTGATATTAGCAGAAAGGCAATCGGCTGCGTGGCCAGAGTTTCCGTATAATCTATATTTCAATGTGAAAATCCCTTAAATGTCAGTAAAGGATCAACATTACAATACTAGAAATGCTATGAGGTGAATGCTAGAAATATAATATTGTGTTTGTTACAGTAAATCGGATACGTTTATATCTCTAAAAATCAATTAAATTATCTTACCATGTCGTCATATATCGGTACAATTAACTATATGTAACAGCTACTTACTTTATATATAAGTATCAGTATTAAATTAAATTTAAAAATGTTTAGAATATTATAACAGGCGCTGTTTATTGAAATCTTATTTAGTACGGTTACCAAATTCAATTTAGAAATGACTCCCATACAACGGCAGACCTCTTTTGCATTAACGGCGTCATGCATTCATTATTTATTCTTTTTATATTTACTCTTCCATTATTCACCCATCATTGTAATATTCCATTACTTTTCTCTTAACTGTTTTGTTAAGAGAACCGAAAAGTCGAGTAAAAAATCTAGTTCATCGTGAATTCCATTCTATACCATTGTTCGCGGCTCGTGAATCGATTCTTAAGTCCGATCCACAGTATTCAAGCTGATGAAGAAAGTCGTCGCTTCGACTTTTTCATAGAATTTCTACTGAACTAATAGAAAGTCAAGTAATTGGTATATTTCTAATTGGTAGCAGGATCTTATGTAGGTTTTATTCTGTTCAATACTATTTTATATAGAAAATTAAATTTTTTACTTAGTTAAAAAAATATTAAATTCACTATTGAGTATTCATAATAATTGCTTTTTTTTTAAAAGTACATCAGTATTTGATAATTTAGGGATGAAAACTAACAAACTTAGGGGTTCGTGAATTAGCAGAGAAGGATGTATTGTATAAAGATATTGAGAGGTCAGTGGCCGGTAGAAATTAGATATATAGAAAGCACGATCTTGGCTATTCACAGTACTTTACAAGAACCTACGCCTGAAGACTTTCAGAAATAGTAGAGGTAGTGCACCGTTAAGAGAAAAGTAAACTGAGTAAGAAACTTAAATGCAAGTAATTAATATTTGGTATTTGAAGATGAAAGGCTAGTTACATAGATAATCAAATACAGCCAACCGTTTCCATTATAGACATTCAATGTTTCGAATCAAATTCTACCGTTATAATTATTGATATATTGATAAAAACACAATAGAAGAAATGATAAGGCAACATAAAGTATTTGAGATGTATAAAATAATGCTATAAAATAATGCTCAAAATAAACTGAATGGATAGAGTTACGAATGAAGATGTTATAGTTCGGATGAATAAAGAAAATAAGTGTTGAAAACAATAAAAATCCGAAAACTTTAATATCTCGGACATGTAATGAGACATCCGGAGAAGTATGAGTTATACACTTCATAATACACCGAAATATTGCTGGAAATCGGGGCCCTGGAAGAAGGAGAACATCATGGCTGAGGAACTTGAGGCAATGGTTTAGCCAGTCTACTGTAAATGGTAGCCGAGATAACCAACGTTCGTTGAACGGATAAAGCACAAGAAGTATATTGGTATGTGCCTAAACATTTTTCAAAACATTTCGAACTATACACTTTTGATCCTCAGTTCATATTCTAAAAGGTTCAAAACTTATTCAACCATTTACATATGAATATTATGTTCCAGGGCGATGTTATTTTTGAATTACTAGAAAATTAAACATTTTTTTAAAATTTAATTTTTAATTATCAATTACCAAATTTATTACAATAATGAATAAAATATGACATTTTCCATGTAGTTACCTCTGGTAGCGGCATAAATGCGTTCTCTTTTAACCATATTTTTCATAACATTTCTGCACACTTCGCTTGGTATTTCAGCAATTTCATTACGAATATTGTCCTGTACCATTGGAATTTTGGCGAAAACCTTTCCTTTCAAGTAACTCTACAGAAAATAGTCGAAAGCCGTCAAATCAGGTGATCGAGGAGGCCAGTTGATATCACCACCTTTTAACATTATGCAGCCGGGAAAAATTTCTCGCAATATTTTAAGCGTAGTTCGAGGTGTATGTAAGGTGGCACCGTCCTATTGAAATTACATGTGTTGCAGACTCAACTGGTCTAATTCGGCTACCAATAAGTTTTCCATTACTGGTTACAGCAATGATATTATTATTTAGATATAATGTTTTAATGACTAATAAATTGTAATCGACAACTTTCCACGACTATCAAATGCGAACTGACAAATATCTGCCAAACCAAAATGGCGGCCAAACAAAATCGACCTGGAACGTAATATTCACCCTGTAGTTCCTGTTTGTTTTGAGATGCTAAATCATGTAAATTTAGGTTGGAACACTAAGTTTTTATTTTAGTAACATCTTTAATATTTATTATGGTACAATCCTATAATCATCATAGTAAATTTGGATCGAGGAGATGCTGCTGCACAGCGAAGATCCTAGATTTTTTCTCCGATCCCAACCTTTAGCCACCGATTCTTGCCTTTATTTTAGAGATCTCTAAATTTATGGAGTCATTTCGTTAGACGACATTCTATGCTGTCTGCCAATATCTGTGGTAATACGACGTAAAAGTTCTACTTCATATTCCGATCCTCATTATTGAGGATCGAGATGTTTATTGATTTTTTGTCAACATCATATTTTTCAATCTTATTGTAAAAACCCTTCCTAACTTGGAGCACTATTTTTCCTTGCTTTTGAGTTACCAACTACAATAGCTTCTTCAAGCTGCCATCTCATTTTTCAAGATGTTTAAAAGTGTAAACTGTTGGCAGTTAATCTACCTGTTAAGTTTTACTTTACGTTATGTATAGCTTTTGAAATAACGAAACATCATCCACGATCTCATCATTTCTTTCTTTAAATATGGAGATCTGGATTCCACTTAACAAGAAAATTGAAAACATCGATATCACATATAATATACAGTACTGTATTTTCGTAAAATTATTTGTACGGGAAAGTTTAATGGGGTCAGGAAGTTGTTTGCACTCAGAAAAGGTAAGTCGTAATTTATAGACTAGCTTTAAAGCCTCGGATAATAGTACGAAAGGTTATCGAAATGTCTCCCTATTTTACATTGCAATTTCACGGTTGTTCTTGTGAGACGATCTAAGTCCAAAATGCTTTTCGATGCCGATTTATAAAAATTCCCCAGACACTGTCCTTCTTTATTCTTTAGTTTATTCATCATCTATACTCTTTTACACGACGCCTACCACTCTCAACAGTTGCTTGATCACCGTGGATCTTTAGAAAAGTTAATCACAGAATTTTCCATTGCCCCGCTGGATGCAAAGCTCGAAGGAGTTAAAAAATCTGATGGTTTTTATGTAAAATAGTTGCGACGTTTCTGATTAGTGATGGGGTTGTTCTGTTCGATAGATTCTACTGGAAAGTTTTGTTGAAAACTTGTTCAAATATTTCCTTGTGTAAAAAAATAATCCTAAAGAGTCTAGATAAATGAAGCTGTTGAAGCTATTTTTAAGGATAACACATTATTATTATGAAGTTGCAATTTTTTCAGAACATAGTTCTGTAATATTTTAATACAAATTGAATATATCAATGAGAAAGATATACAGATAAAATCATTTTTTCGAAAAAATATTTTTGTTGTTACCGGGGTACGAACCTGGATCCTTTCCTATCCGGGGAAATGTGTTAACCGATTACACTACATAAACATAGTAAGTTGACGACAAATGTTCGAGTTTATATTTTACACTTTCAAATTGATACATCAGTTGTTCCATTATTTGAAAACAATCTACTTTATATTTACTAAATATCAAACACCTTCTAGTAAAATCTGATAGGTGACGCCAGAATTGATTAATTGATTAATTATTTTAAAAACATTATTGCAACTTATATATTTTTAAGAACACATTATTGTGAAGTTGCAATTCGATTGGTTTTGTGATATTTTAATTCAAATTAAATATCAACTGGGATTCCGGTAGCAAGAAAAATATTTTTTCGGTAAACTGATTTTATCTGTATATCTTTCTCGTTGATACATTTTTTTTTAAATATCCCCCTAATTATAAGAATTTATAAATCTATTTTCATCGTATTCTGATTATTATTCATTTTGCTTTGATCAAAAATGTAAATTTAAAATAATGTCAAAGACTTTTATAATAATTTATATACAGAAGGTACAGTAAGTAAGTCAAGAGTGGTTACTTACATTTTATCAATATCGCTGTTTATTAAATAATACATGCATATTTATCCGAGTTATCTTTAGTCCTAAGCTTAATTACCGTGAACTTAAATAATTATGTCAAATTTACGAAAACCTCAGTATGAAATTATTAAGTTACACCTTCGTTACATGGCTATTCATAATCTTCCCATATTCATTTTAACAATCGCATCCCCTGTGCACAACACACAATACACTTTCGTCCTTCCTCTTCGCCAAGAAAATAAACTAATTCCGAGTAAGCATCATGTCAGAATATTTAAACGACGAGTTTGTATAATAAAATGAACGGATGTAAAATAAGCGAAAATGCAAGTCAGAATGTGATGTTGTAGCGTTTAATCCTACATACCCAAAATGGACGTTGACACAAAGATATGAAAATATTTCATACAATTTTTTAGTCACAAAAAAACTCATAAATTATAAAGTGTCCTTTAGATAAAACATATGTAATATACTTATAAATCGTATATTTCGTTGAACCGTTTAGTAACAATGTAGTTACCCGTAATTGAAAATTGCAGTGAACCGTTCATAATTCCTTACCGATACCCGGGAAGCTTCACCTTACACGGTCTTGACATTCTCCGAAAACAACGGAGCAACCATATCTGCATAACAATGGGCACTTCATTGATTGATGTCTCGTACAAAGCCTCGTGAAATAATAGAGGCAGTCGGGTGAGACGAGGGAGGATTGAAAACGGAACGGGAGGCTGGAATATTAGAAGCCTGTTTCTTTCCTCCGCCATGGAGAAAGTTAAAAGGATTATGTAGACGTTACAGATGACGGGATAACAATAGGCTCTGTGTGGGAGAGGGCGATCTGGAACAAAGATATAAAGTATCGAGCTTTCGATTTCACTTTCAACATGAAATACCTCGCCGTCAAATTACAAATGGTACAGTAGCTTTAGACACTGTAAAGATTATTTAAAAAATACAATCCGCAGACATATATTTTTGTCCAATACAGAATATATATTTATCAAAATTTTTCATGTACATAAATAAAGAAATAATGTTTTGCAACTTAATTAATACGTTATCAGAGGTAGTGTTACCGTTGGCTTTTCATCATAGATCTTACGGAGTCTTCTGGAGTCTTCAAATGTCACAACTGCTGCACGAGCACCGGTCCTGCCTTATCTTATCCTTCTCAATTTAAACATTATTGAGACATTTAGTTGTTGGAAGGCCATGATAAGTTCAGCGTTTGTACGGATTTGTAAACAGTGTATAATCCTTAACTGGTTCAAGTATTTTCCAGAGATTAATGCTTTAGAATTCTTGGATTGCCTTTAATTGCTTTTCCGTGAGGCTCCGCTCCACACAACACTATTGGCTTAACTGTCATGTTGTAAATGCAAAAGTTTTTCTTGAAAGTAGTTCGCTATTAATTGAAGCGAAAGGAAGTATAACTCTGAAATTAAACACTGATTCTCCAGGTTGCGGGTTGGGCGCAGGCCTAGCAACGCTTCCCTATAAAAAGTATTCAAGTTAAGAACACTAAAAATTAATATTTAAAATTATTATTAAAGTCTAACAAATATTCACTGTTGTATTACTATATATACTTAGATATATATGAAACTTGTTCATATTGTTTTAAAGATTTTTTAAATACCCTGTATTATTTGGAAAATTATAAAAAGAAAAAAAAATGCCAAGATTTTAATTGGTAATTTACGTATCTAAAATTAATATTAAAAACACGTCTAGACAGAAGACAAGACTCCTGGCTTAAGCGAAACAAAAATAACTAACTTGTTAACGAGACTTCAGAGACCGATTCAAATTCAATTCTATTAATCTGTGTTTCCCCACAGTTAAAGCTGAAGATGGCAATAACAATTACCAGCATCAGAAAGGATAAGTGAAAGTTTTTAAAAACTTATTTGCAACACATGCAGGTAGAAATACTTACATTCTAATTTTATTTACGTTGTAGCGTGACTACAGAACAAATGAAGACACATAATGGTAATAGTGACTATTCTCACGATTAAAATAAAATACATAATATCAACTACAGTAATTCCTATACTGTTTGGTTGGAAATAAAAAAAGTGTCAACATTTCAATACATTCTGATTTAAAATAAATCATTTTTACTGACAAACATAATATGTATTATGAGTCATCAATAATACTATGTAGAAAAATAATGTTTAATACTCCGTAACCTCTGTCGAATAGAATATCGAATAATTTGTATTTTTATATTTTCAAATTCAACTTTGTGGTTAATGTTCATATTTATCCTGATGAAGAAAATGGTACTTTCCGAAACCAGTCGGTGTATTAATTAATTAAGTGGTTAAAAAAATAAAGTTAAATAATTTATATAATAATTATTTGTTTTTTCAAGTTAAACGGGGTAGTTAAAATAATTTTTATTACTTAATTCTTATAAAGCAAAATTTATAATATTTTTAGTACTGCGTTAAACCCTGCCCCTTTCTTCTCGTTGGATTTTTCTCGTAAAGTTAGGACAGATTTGATGTATTAAACATTTTTTAATGTCGAAGTTTTTTCAAGTAATTTCATAAAACTGGCTATTCGTTGAAGTTTAAATTACTCAGAGATGTATAATGAAACGTCAGAAGAAGTTATTCTATCTCCTTTAACAGCTTGGCTATTTTTATATTAAAAATGCTAAAATTCTTACCATAAACATTAATGTTAATATCATTAATGTACTCTTTGCAAAGTCATAACACACAACGTTAAATAAACAAAATTACAAAAATGATTATCTTCCTGCGGGGTTCACTGTGAGGTGTCATTACAGTATCAGCTATCTTTATTAATCTGTAGCCTAACCTAATATTGAAGAAGTGAAGCAAAATTATGCGAAGTTTGTTTGTACGCTCTTGCCCTTGGAAAACAAAACCTATGTTCGTGCTAAAGATACTTCTGGATCGAATGATACTACAACATAATTCAGCATCGAAATGTTGGCTAAAATTTACTTTGTAAGGTTTAGTTACAAAATCTGAAAAATACGTTTTATGTATAATTCAAATTATTGGTAAACTATAATGTTTTAAAAAAAATACGTTTGAAAATATGCTAATTTTATACCAATACTTGCGAGCATTCACAATCGCAATGGATATTATTTTGAGTCATTTCATTCGATACTTTTGGTGAATTCCTTCTTCCTTCACTACATCTGTCCAGAGTTCAGTCTATTTAGGACCGTTAATTTTTCCATCTTAATCTTAATATATACAAACATACTTATACATAATTTGGGTGAATATAATAATTTTTTTTTTTGTCCCTAGATGAAGTAATGTATTGTATGTATCTGACTGACGGTAATAATTTACGCATAATACACAGAAGTCTCAATCGAAGCGTACACAGATGTAAAAGGACATATAATTTCCTCTGATTAGCGGCGTTAAGCACTGCGTATGAATAACACAACTGAAGATCGCACGAAACACGGTTCTGCGTATTTGACTTCTCGTTGGCCTGATCCAGGCACTAGAAAAAAAAGTAAAGGGCAACTCTTCAGAAAGATCCCAAAATGTATATGCAATTTAGTACTGCAGCTTCGCGCCTGAATACAGAGGGGTTTGAATTATTCTGCAGGATTGTGTATTCGGGTTTTTGTAAAGAAGCAATGCGCTCATGTACCATTCATCATTAACACGGATAACTTAAGTGGAGCATCGTAATTGGCCGCGAATCGAGATTAAAAAGAATAGCAGCATCGTATGGCGCTTTATGTTGGATGTATTTAATACCAGTTAATCCAGATCTGGATACAATTAATCGAAGCCTTATCCAATTTACACTGGCCGCCTAACAAATGGAACAGGGACCCGCTGGGAGGCCACCGCAATGATACCGAACCGAGCCGAGTCCGTGTTTTCATATAATTTATTGTGCATTGAGATATTCTTTTCGATTATTTCGAGTTTTATTTTACTCGAGTAATAGATTTATCGCAATTTGCGATAAATTGCGATCTCGTGTAAATGTGTAAGGATTATTCTTCGTAGACCTGCATAATCTTAATTACTTTTAGTACAATTTATCGACTCTTTTCAATGCGGGTGTTATGTTCCGTTACTTATCATACTTTTTCATTTTAAAATATTGTACAATGTGTCTTTTTAAATATTTGGTCAGTAATATTATCTTTATTTTATATGGGCGCTTTTCTATTAATTCTATTAGAATTGTTCTTATCTATCTGTCTGTGTCGATTGTATAGCCTTTGCATATCTATTATTTCGTTTCATGAATTTTCATAATTATATTTTAATTTTTAACGCATTTTTCACCGTTTCCACATAAAATTGTCTAATTTCATTCTCTATAAAATTTATAGACGTCCCTTAGCATATATAAAAATAATAAAGTTACAATAAATAATCAGATATCAGTCGTTTAATTTTCAAATAATTGAACAAAGATTCTAGATAAATAGATGCGTATAATCTTATATTGACTGACCTATGTTTTTAATCGATTATGTCTATTTCATACAGAAATCATCAATATTTTGATACGCACACTTATATTTAATTTTAATATATAGTTTGATAAACTTTATATTTTTATTTTCTTATATACCGTTTATTTATATAAAACGTTACAATACAAATAAATAAGAAAAAATAAAAACGTTAATCTCATATAATTTTATTTATAAAATAATAACTAATTAATCTAATTATATAAATCTGTCCCTGTGTAGTATAAAACACAGTGAATTCAAATATATCATTACAATTCATGAAATAAAATAATATGTATTATCTGTTCTACGATTTCAAAAAATACATAATGTCATTTTTTTTTTAAAGTTTTAAAAATATGCATTGAATACAATACTCGATTAAATACATGAAATCGGTATATTTGAAGATAATGTACGACTGTCCCCGTTGATACGTACCTTACCTTATTTCATCTTTCGTATGACAGATCGTCTATTAAAAATTCTGTCATGTAGTTTGGGGAAACTGAAATGGATCCGTCACTTGCAGTTTGGGAAAATGGAAAAAGACAAATGGCAACTTATCAGGAGAAATGGACGTGCGTCGTGGAGGTATTATGGATGCCGGAGAGCTTCTGCCACCCACCACAGATTTAGCAAGTTTTTTTCATCTTAAAAATCAAAATTGTTAATTTAACGAATTGCTTATAATATTTTTTATCAAATTCATATAAATTATTTCAGATTACAAACATTGACTCACTTTAATTTTCATATTTGTTTATTTATAAATTAAGTAGAAATTCACCTATCTAAGAATTATAAATAGGGTATATTACCATCTGAAAATGATTAACGTTAGTATAAATAATCTTAAACACTGCGTGGCTAGCATTTTCAACAAGAAAAAGGAATAAAATATTTAAAACCAAGTACTTAACTACATTCATGTCTTGGCAAAATCTCATTTCGTTTTTTTAAAGAAAGATGTATTGATGGGCCCATCAAAACAGAACGTTTATATTATTTCGATAAATCCCTTATTATTTATTACTGAATCCTACAGTCACCCCCTCCAACCACTTAAAATGTAAATTCTGTACGACAATATATGAGAGATACGTCTGCGGTACATTTAATATGAGCGGGGGTGTCCTTGTCGCCTGAAATGATCGGTTTCCCATTCGATTTCCTTACACCATTTTCCACTTTGCTCACAATCCACCCTAAGGTTTTGTCACTACACGTACATATCTACCCACTACCTCCAAATCCAACCTCCATCTGCGCCGACACCAAGCTTCGGCAAATTTATTTTACTTTAAACTATAAATAAATAAAGAATTTAATAATTTTCAAGATTTTTAACTGTGACACGGTGTCAGTACGATACAGGTATATAAATATGGTTCGTTATTTTTCGAACTCTGAATCATTTTTAATCGATCATTTAACCGAGTAAGAATAAATATATATTATTAAGCAGTATACATTCTTATTGTGAAGTTGTAATTATTCAGATCATAGGTCTGTGATATTTTAAATATATTACTAATTAATTAGTATTTAATAAATATATAAATAATTTTCTAAAACCTCAGTATTATACAAAATACTTAGTGTACAAACATATGTATTTTGAATAGTTAAAATAAAAAATAATCTTGAACCTAAATGAACTTCTTGAACCTAAATCGTGCATTAAAAATTAAAATTAATATAGGGTGAATATTATGTTCCAGGCCGATGTTATTTTTGACTAACTAGAAAATATAAATGTTATTTAATAATTATTTGGTTAAATACAATTATGCATAAAATATGATATTGGCCAAGTAGCTACCTCTGGTAACGGCACAAATGAGTGTTTTTTTAATCATATTTTTCATAACATTCTCGCACACTTCGCGTGATTTCGAACATTTCGAATATTGTCCTGTGGCATCGGAATTATTAACTTATAGGCATATAGGTGGTACCATCCTGTTTAATTCACATTTGTTGTAAGTCCAATGCAAGTTTATCGCATTTCATATAAAAAGGATGTAATTTTTTAATATTTCATTTATTATATTTTCTGTGTATATTTTTTTTATTCTATTTATACCAAATACTTTTATGTGGTAAAATAGAAAAAATAAAATTGAATTCAGAGAATTTGTGATGTTTAAAATTACCATCACAAATCGGCAGATAGCCGACAGTACCGACGGTTCAGTGGATGTTTGTACTTGGTCCGTGTAGGATGTTCATTTAGGTACATACTTCGTTATTTTGTTTCATTAAAACTTTCTAGCAATGGGTTTTTTGCATATCGTATCATTTCATACAATCATTTTCAAATTACATATCTATAATAAATATCCCAAAAAACGGCCAAAAAACTGAAATCTTGAGGTGGGTTTAAAAAGATCCACCACCGCCGGACGTCTATTGTTTTGGTTAATATGACCGATGTTTTTAAAAGTCTAAATAATATTATACACGTAATAGTTTACACAATTGTACATATCGATTATAATAATTATTTCATTTTATAGAAAGAATCGGCTGAGAGGCTTATCATCCGAAAGAACGTCGAGGGTACTGAATCAAGGGGCTGATTCGTAACATCCTCACATTGACCTTATAAAGATCTCTAGTATAGTTCACTTCGTATTTCAGCCGCAAATCATGCTAGTTAGAGAAATCATTACAGCAGTCATTAACAATCATGATCATGATCAAGAGAAAATGAAAGACACAGACCAAAAAATATCAATAAATAAACAAAAAAACTATTTCAAAAGTATTTACATAATGCTACACCAACAATTTTTATGATGATTTTGATTTGAAGTTTTACTAATAGAGTTTGAGTTACAGAGTCGTCAAATGGTTTATTTGATTTTATTACTTATGAGAGGATCTCATTTTAAAAAAACCACTGGCCTAGATGATCTAATTGACTTCACTGGCGATTCATAAATAATACATATGTAAATAATTAAATTTACTTACATGCAATCCATATTAATTATTGAAAATTTAGTTTGAAAAGCTAAGTGGTTTAAATTGATAAGACCGGTCTGAATAGTAGGCTCCTTATCGCGTACATTACCTTAATCAGTGGTAAGTTGTAAGAAACAATGGCCTGTAAAGTAAAACTTGCACAAGTAAATCTTTGTGAGTCTTTAAATGACTCCTATCTTCTATGGAGTGTATAATTAATGAAAAATTTCCTTTTCAGCTGGCTCCGTCCGCAGTGAAATATTACCGAAATTGGAGCTCCACATTTCGCAAACCCCGGGCCTCGGCAGCGAGTGCTTAACGGAGGCGAAAGATAATATTTTGGTAACGGGATACAGTTTTGGCCGTATTAATTTGTTAGTCTTTCAGTTAAAAATCACAGTGAAAAATGCTTTCACGAGACTTTCAGCAAAACGATTTATTACGGAAAAAAAACGAAAAAGGGATTGCGGGCTTTTGGTTACTTCGGCCGTTCCATATAATGTGACAAGATTTCAGTTACTGAAATATTTGTTGCCACACAATTCGAAAATAAAAAGCTACGTAATATTTGATAACCTGTTTTTTGTACAGGTTTGTTCTGACAATTTTGGAAAAATTACCATTTAATTTTAATGAAAAAAATAGAAAAAATATATTGGAAAGCATTAGTATGCATATACGATATATTTATGTATTTGTAGAAATTAAATCGATGACTAAATACTCTTGCCCGAAATGCATGATTTTGTCGTAAAAACGCTACAGAATATTTAACCCCTATTAATATATTTATCTGAAGCCCAGTAGTCAAGACATATGAAATACAAAAAACACAATTATGATAAACGATGGATACAAAAATATCATTCATATTGCTCTGGATTGTACAATGCGACTCTGCCTTCGAACATTTTTTTTTTGTTTTACTTATATTATTACACTAAAATGTTACATGTTAACGAACACGATTTATTAAGTAAAATACACACATAAAAATATCTCTTAGGCGGGAGGACTATGTATGTACGAACCAATTAACGTTAGTATAGTTATTTTATGAACAGTTTCAAATATATTTTGGTCTCAAATAATGATTTTTAATTTCAATGTTAGCCATCCGTGCGATGGGTGCGATGCCTATGGGGGGTCAAGTAATCGTATTTTTTTAAGCTTTTTAGATGTTACTGAGCAAAATTTGGAACAGATGGCATTCAATATAAAACATGACCTTAACAAGGGGAGAAATAAGGTGGCGCGAAGACCACCTAAATTTTGGGCAGGGTCCTAAAGAGTTACTTAAAAATTTGGTTTTGAATGGTATATGATTGTATAGATAACAGGTAGACATTTTTAATTTTTTGTAATATATAGATTTATCTTTATTAGCTCGATTTTTTAGTTCATCCCATAGTGTGTTTTACTTGAAATTGGATACTAGAGTGGCATAGCATAAAAACACAGGCCACCTATTTAAAATTCACTAAATTTCTAATAATGTACTGTTAATAAATGCGTTTTCTCCAGTCACCAAAACATTAGTTTAATAGATAATGTATCAAAATATGTAGAGATTTCATTAATAATTAATACTCGTATTTCACTCTTAAGCATCATTTAGGGATAAGTGATTATACTTTCATTATTTTTATTTATTTTTACATTTGAGTAATCTAACAATGAAGTGAATAAATAACATAAAATACATATTTTATGCACTATTCCGAATTGTGGCTAGGCCAATTCAAAAAACTTATTTTTCAGTCAAGTTTGATGAAAACCGAACCTATAACGCGAGCGCTGTAGCTGCGAGTAATCAGGGCCGTCTTGATTTATCTTAAAAAATTGCTGCTATTACATTTTTAAATGAAATTGCTCGCTTTAGTAACTCATAAATTATAAATTTTCATTTCGTTCCGGTATTCGCCCAGAGAACAACACCTTGACACAGTTAAGTGACGTTTTTGCTCCCTCGCCCGCGTTTAACGCACGGCAACATTAGGGAGGGGGCGGGGTGTGATTCGGGGGATGGGATGAAAGTGAAGCGAGGAACAAAGAAAGTGAGCGCTTCGTATGAAAAGGTTTCTCCTCTCAAACGAGCCACGAGGACGGCTCTTCATCAAAGTGCCTCTGCAGAGGCACACGCGGGAACTAATTGAGCCGACCTCACTCGCCGGGTGCGCGGGGAAGTGGGGCGCGATGTTGGCATAGATCAAAGTGGGAGGATGATCAAAAAGTTGTAGCGATGAATAAGACTGTTTGTAAAACAAAGAAAAACATCAGAAAAATATTTCTATCACGTTTCGCTGCTATAATGCAACACTGGGACAACTTTAAAAAATGTTTTTTGGAGATTCATATTATCTTGTTGTAATACATATTGTGCTTTCGAACAACAAGATATAATATGACATTTACGTAGATCGAGCTTTGATGTTTTTAATATTATTTTTTCAATTTCTTCAGCGGAGTTTGGTTCATCACCGGTAGGGTTATATTTTTATAAAAAGGCCGCTATATAATTAGGTGCAATTATAATTAAATTGATTCCTGATTCGTTACATTATAAATCTCACATATTTAATATACATTTAAATCTACCAGTATAAATTATAACAAATATTTTAATTGTTACTAAAATATCTTCTAAACTACTAGGAAATGTTATGTTTGTAAAGGTTTCAAAGAGAAATTCAGGCAGAATTTCCATACAAAAAATAAAAATGTAAGAATTGTTTGTGATTTATTTATTTATTTATATTTATATTGACATACACATTTTTATTCTAATAGAGGTGAATACATAATAAACATACATTATAAACATAAGACATAATTATACTCATAGTATTATATTCCTTTTCCTAGAAGGTTGTCAGATATTTAATAGTTTTTATAATTGTGCGAGTATTTTTCAAGATTTTATGAAATGACATGGTTTACAAAAGCATTTCTTCAGTATTCGTTTGATAAAGATTTCAGTACTCGGATAAGCGGACAGTGATTTGAATTAATTTAGTAATTCCTATAAAAGCTAAGTTTAATTTATAATCATCTTTCATTAATGCAAAAAAGTTATAATACGACGTCTTTGTCATCTTCCTTCGATTATATTTGTTGTGTTTCATTCGTGTCCGAATCATTTTCCTATTCTTTTTTCCATAGTAGGTATTCATTATTGTCTGTGTGTATGTCTTTCTTTATTTTATCCTTTCCAGTACTTTCTCGTAACGGTTTATTATTTCCATCTAGATTACTTATTCCATTCAAAGTCAAATGCTTCTAGGCTGTCTTATATTTTGGTTTATGATCTTGGCTGTAATGCGCTATGCATTCAATTGATAAATTTATCAACTATATTTTTGTGTTGCCATTTGTTTTTGTTTTCAAAATGTCCTATTGAATATTTTATTTTTATTGTTATTTTGATACGTATTATAATTAGGTATATATAATTTATAATAATGTTCGTCCGGTATTTTTCTATCCACGTAATTCAATAATCAGAATAAATCTGTTTATCCACTGTCACATGCTGCTCGGGCTGGCCTGGCGTCCTTTCGTGTCATGGCATGGAACATCAGGTCTCCGAATTTCGTGTCACCGATTAGCTTCCATTGGTAATTACAATGTGCGAGTTTTCGCCTAGTTGGGCTATGTCCATAGCCCAATAATAATATATAATTACAAATAAGTAAACTTTTACACAAATACACGAATTTTTCACATAAAAGATTGTAATTCCACAAATTGTCATTCCAACTGACAGACACGTGTCCTAGCTAACCTTACTAAGTTCATTCAGTTCTCATGTCGATGTCACTTTTTCTTCTATCTTCATTCTTTTTGAATGGCGATATGCTTATTGTCTAAATTCTAATGTCTAATTGTAGAAATTCAACCGAGCCCAGAGTGAACTATCTTCACCAAGTAGTCATCGAGTATTGTTCCACAGATTGCCGGCCGTGCAGCAAAAGTTTTTCCTCAGTGGTCGGGAAAAACTCACCGCCAAATTATCCATCCTCATGGCTGATGACGCCATGTAATTTCCCTCGGTCCTTGAGAGCTACACCTTTCTTTGATTATTGCTACCTTTCCTCATCATGGCCCGCACCCCGAGCAGCGGATCACCTCTTCCTCTCCCCCGGTAAAAGTGACAGCCCGTCCATTTTTTCTTCCCATATATGCCTGCCGCTTAGCGGGTGTGTGATTGGCCA
Organism: Eubasilissa regina; assembly: GCA_022840565.1. Classification (NCBI taxonomy): domain Eukaryota; kingdom Metazoa; phylum Arthropoda; class Insecta; order Trichoptera; family Phryganeidae; genus Eubasilissa; species Eubasilissa regina. The sequence goes on along the minus strand of JAINEB010000025.1, from coordinate 1,700,176 downwards.
ACAGGAAGATTGTGGGTACACACACATTGAGACCCACTCCGCTTCTATTTAATAAGATGGTGCATACACTTGGCGACGGTTAACTTCTCGGGTGACACCACGTATACTTTTGAAAGTGTTTAAATTACTTATCGGTTTGAACGTAACCCTGAACAATGTACCTTCAGACCAAAATAGATTTACGCAATAAGTATCAACTAAGTAGACAAATAAAATATTTTTAACTATTACCTATAAATAATTTTATATTTAACCACTTAGACTGTATTTTGTAATGTTGACTGGTTTTTTAAATGTTCACTTCTTAGTACCGAAAGTAGTGGTTATACATATGGTTACTTAAATAAAAAAATTTAAAATGTGTATCGCCATTAGGTTACTAATTCAAATATTTTAAAGAAATATTATTGGTCCAGAACAAATTTTTGATCTAATTAAAATTTTTATTATTTATTTATTTTAATTTTCGTATCTCCGTAAGTCCCTACATCGATTACTCCTATTAAGTTCTGGTCACCACCTTGTTATAAGGGTGGTCCACTCGAGTACAACAATAATAATTGACGATGTCGCCTCAGTAATTAATTCGGTATTTGTAAAGTTAGTAACCAGTCGTGCTATCGGTCAACGTAGGTGGCTATCGAGCCAGGCCCGTGTTCGCTCGTCTGTCGCCCACGCCGAGTCGGTCGCGGGCAGCATTAATCATAATCCACTGACGTGTTCCTCCGTCTAAATTAAATTGTTATCTGTAAGTTTGATAAATCTTTAAATATGTTTATAGAAGATTACGTAAGAAAATAAAAGATGTTTCTAAAATTAAAACCTCAAATAATGCTCACATAATGCTATTGAAATTAGGAAGATCAACTAGATTCACTATCCAAAATTATAAGATATTTTCAAATATCTACCAGAAACATCGCTTCAAAATGACTTTGCTGTACGTAAATTATCACTTTTATAGTCATCAGTCAGTCCTTTATTAGAGTCAGATCAACCATCTGCTCGTATTTCTCAACCTTCAAAGATTTTCCAAAGATTTGCCAGATTGGTTAAGTCTTAACGATTTTTCTTGCATCCTTTACGGAAAAAGGATTACACGTATATATAACACTAACAGCTTCTAAACTAGGTATATTCATACGCTCTCTTAATGCGCCTTTAACCTTAACTTTTAAAACCGTCGATTGTATTTGTTTCGAATGCTCTGAGTGTTCTAACATATACGAATACTGTACCTAAACATTGAAGATTCGTTTCATCCATATTCTTCTCACAATTTTTTTCTCACACAGTTTTCTTAACAGATAGACCGAGTCATTTATTGACTCAACTATAGAGGTACATATTGTCTTAATAATATTTTTACTATAAATTAAATATCAATTTAATATAACAGCTATTTAAAAATGCTTAGTGAGATTTGCGAAGTACGCCATTTTGAGAAGTTTTATATTATATTAAGGAAATTCCTAATATTTCTAAAATATTGTATATAGTATATTGTTTTTTTATTTTATTTGTGTTATGTATGATGACTCCATTTGAGATAAGGATCAAATATAATTCCTAAGTATTTGATTTGGTCAGCACGTTCTATATAATTGCATTGACACGTATCGTCGTTCGAATTGGAACAATTATGAATATGCTGTTTTAGGGAAATGAATTATCAAATTCAGTTCATAAATGGCTGTAGTGTAGACGTGTTTCCACATATTAACATATATATAAAATTCAAAAAAAATTATTGGTGTGGAGATTGATTAATGGGTGAGAATGGTAAACGTTAATATTTGTCTATTATTTGTTTAAAAAAAGAGTTCCTAGAATAATTTAGTAAATGAGAATATTTCTCACACCCATCACATGAATTATTTTGTAAGTCACAAGATCGTGACGGGGCTACTGAATCCTTAATTGGATATCTTCAATACTTCTTCCATACCTTATAGTAGATCAACTTTGCGCACATTCAATTCTCAAGCGCTTATTATTTTTTCTATCGCGTTTCGCCGAATGTACCGTTCATTGTTAAATTCGATATGATAATGAAGGCGATGCAAAAATTTGGTTACTTGATAAATGACTATCGCTTTTACCGTGTGTGAAGCACAAATAGTAAGAAATGTAATCAATCATTTTGACGTCTATGCGCGTAATACTACGTTTTAAAGTGGTAACATTTTTTCAGAATGGGAGAAAATACATCTGGAAAATATGTTATAAATGATGAATTTCTATTGAAAACGTTTATTTGAAAATAGGTTATTTTTATGTAAATGATCATTGAATACTATTGCAAAGAAGTAAAAAATGACTAATAATAGACTAAAAATATTTTTCTACCGTTACTATATTCTGTTTCAGTTAAAATATTTTAATAAAATCAAATGAGTTTTATTTTTTAAATAAATATTTTAATTAACATGTTTTTGTGTATAAAAAATATAAAGAAGTTGAATTTTTGTATTTTGAACTTCTTTAGCAAATATATTACGAAAAAAATCAATTTCTTTTATTTCAGTTTATAACTTAAAGTTCAGAATTTAAATCACGTGTGATGAATACCAGATGATATATACTCGTAGATGCAACAGATGTTAGGATGAATATTATATTTCATCATATATTTTGAACTATAAATTGTGTGTTGTGTGCAAAATAAATAATGTTAAATCATTATCATATTCATTTAGTTTTGGCACCTAAACTATACAATGTAATGCTACTGATAAATACAAAATATATTGAAAATTCTCTCTTAATCGATGTGCTCATGACTGAGCATCGTGGTCCTTCATTCTGCTTCCACAGCGCGAAATGCCTGTACTTTACTCTATTCTTCGCGATCTTAGACCTTGTTTAGTGTGACGTATAGTTAGATTCCGGTCGTGTCTCGGATTTGGTCTAACCATTTATTAGAAATTATTCTTTCGACCTTCGTCCTATAACATGCGCCAAGTATGAAGTAATTATTTTCTTGTGGAATGCATTTATTTAGCACGAAGTTCCTAAATAATGGAATTTGTTTTGAGTTTTAGTTAACTTCGTCCATTCAAAATATCCAAATTAAAATGTCTAAAATTTAAATAATTTGTACGTCACGTTGTTGTAATAACATGAGTCTGAACCTAAACTCAGCTAATTAAACATAACCTGATCAGACCTTTTGGTACTCGAGTGACTCATCCACTACACACAGTCACTATTGAGAGCAATCTACTCGTGATGGTGGTGCAGTATGCCAGGTACTCATTGAAATCCACATATACACAGGGAACATTAATATAATATCAGAAATATCTACTGTCATAACAAATCTTTGTATTTTTAAAAGTGAAAAATCGAATCCATCCCGACTGCATTCTTCAAGCAAAAGGAGTATGATTTTTAAAGTACAATACCAGAAATATTTATGTTAATAAGACGAACTAATAATGTTTTCTTGAAAATAACATAATATGAGGAAGCTCAAAATACTTACAGTTTTTTATATGTAAAGTTGTAAAATTTTTTTAAAATTCATTGGCATAGTACAGTCAAGAGAAACAATTACGAAAAAATTGTATATAAATATTATTTTATTCTCGTCACAGCCTTCCTCATTTTAATTACCGCAACGTAGTTAATGAGAACTTTGTACAAATTAAAAGAATTTTGTCTTGTTTGCATTTCCATCCAGACAGTAGGTATAAACTCGCTACAATGGTCTTGTTTAACTTCTGCTTTTTTCCAGAGAAAAAAGTTCTCCAGAAAGTAAAGTTTATTTGCTAAAGTCAAGTAAACAAAGGTTGGAAAATAGTTGCCTGACGGCTGACAAGGCGCGGATTAAAAATTGTATGGAAATAGAATCAGCCCCGGTTACGTATAGAGCGACGTGGAAGTTATTGTCTGTTATTTTGAAATAATCTAAAAAAAACATAATTATACTACCTATTACGTATAAATGAAAAAAAGTCATTTATCTACAGTCAATTTTATAACGATGTACTGTAATATTCAAATAAACAGATTCAACATATTTTTAACTGTGTATGAATATTTCGTCTACCAAAATTCAGACTACGGTACTGTGACGTGCGGTTTACCGGTATTCCCGCAGTTTTCAAAACAATTAAATATTTTTGATTATGTGAATTTTTGTAACTGAAGTATTATTGTTTTTTGTGAATTATATTTTAAAGAAATACAATTTTAAAGTCGTTAAGATTACTAAAGTTAATATATTATGTAATTATTTTTACGATAATTTTGCAGTGGATTTTTAAGTTAACGCAAACATTTATAAACATATCATAATTAAATTTATAGTCTATCAATAATAAAGCCAATTTAATATACTTATTATACGTAGCAATACGAGAAAATCGTAGCATTCATAATATTAAGGCAATGGACTGGGTCCAGTCAGGACAGTTGGTCGATAATAAATTAATCTGGCTTACATGTATTGAAATTATGACACAGAAAAATTAAGTAATATATTATATGACCCGACGTTTGTGGTTTTAGATAGCCACTAAAATAAATTTGAATTTGTCGCATGGACGTATTACGCAGCGATAGTCTGTATAATATTTATCTTGTGTATTCGGTAACCGATATTGCAATATACTAACTACAGTCGTACGGTAGATATTTCCAACGGATATCAAATAAATTATTGAACTTTATAAGTGTTCGTTTACCTGTAATATATTTAAGAAAATTATCTGTTAATCTATATAAAAAGAACAAAATATATATTTAATTACTTTGATGCACGACGTAAGTCGATACATATGACAAATAAGCCTTGCGATCTGATTAAAAAAGTATAATCCTTAATTTTATTGTTATACGTTCCTCACTTACGTTCCTCACGAGTAATATCGACTGCTAGTAACGGAGGACAACTGAGATCTTTCTACTTTAATAGTGGGACTCGCAAGTGATCTCTATATTTATGGCTCTAATTTACATACCTCTAACAAAACTGTCATGAGGTTCCGATTTTTAGTTTATGGAAATGTGTACAGAAAAATTCACTTTGCCTAATTTTAAAAATTCAGTAAAATAGCATTCATTCGAGTGGATTTTAATCCACACATCTTCCTGTCGACTCTATAGTTCCATGTTCAGCGCAGAGTACGGCATAAAGGCGTAAGGGGCGCAGACAGGCGACTTATGATTAAACTTGGGAGTTTTGACACTTGGAAATATTAAAGCCAGACCTTACGGGGCAGAAAAGTTGGAGGGGGTGCCTCGTCTTCCTGAAGGATGACGTCTCCATTGTGATTTCATGGACTATGAGAAATATTTATTTCTTATTCGGAATGGCTGTACAACGCCCGATATGTATACGTATGCTGTTGTGGTTAAGACACTCATTTAGTAATCTAGTGGTCAGGGGTTTGAGCCTCATTCCAAAAGTTAGCCTTATTTTCATAGCACAAGCGTAAGCTTACTTTGAAAATATTAAGAATGATACGTATTCCGTGTACGCATAGCTATTTATTTTTAAATATACATATTATTAAAATATATTATACTCATCATAATATATTCAAAGACAATTGAAGGGATTAAACCATTATCGATTTTTTTATAAAGCTTATGCAGAGCTAACTGAAAACAGATTTACGAGTCCTATCCTAAGTATGAATAATCTACATTACGCCAGGTTTTCTATTTAATATAAATAAAATGTTCTCTATATACACACACTTAAGGGTTATGTAACACATTAATTTCTGTCATGTTTATGTTAAAATATTGGCTACCTACAATATTATAATTAAGTAAAAAGGGTTTTGTATTCAATATGGAATTTTTTTGAATTCTTATTATATTTGTCAGAAAATCTAGATATTAAATAATATTTGAGTATCATTATATCAGTTTTAGAATCATATAAATTTATTCATTAAGGTATTTTATATTTTTATTTAATCTTTTAAACATAAACAAAATTTCATTCTAGATTTATCTATAAACATCTAAAACTCTTTGAATCGGATTTTATGGAGATATCCGAGGATAAAATATTGTGAAAATATTTTTTTATAATAATATGAATGCAAAATCAACGTAATTTAATTTAGTAGCATATCGCATTTTTTAAATAACGTCTCATTATGAATGTATGTATAAAATAAATGATTCTTAGACCGTATGGATATGTTTGTGTAGGATATATTATGTTAATACTTGGTATTGTTAATTTTTTAAATATTAATAAATATACTTCCTTTTTCGGGGTAATTTTCTTCTCTGAAGTTTTCATCGGAAAATTTTCTGCACCCTGATATTAAATAAAGGCTGTATTGCTGTTTCAAATGCAATATCCGGAGTCGATTATGAGAAGGCTGGCGTTCTTTCCGGAGTGGGGGCGAGAGAGCCTCCTGAGAAATACTTCCGATTCTTCATATTGGAAAGCCAAAATTAAAATATTTTTTTGGTTGCAAATAGAAAAAAATCTCTTCTAGCATTTTAGTATGCGCGGGAAACCATTTGGAGAGTTTATTAATATCTCAGTCAAATTGATAAATGTTAAAATGCACTTGAATGATTTTTTTTAAATAAAAGAGATAAAATTAAATAATAGATTATTCATCGCATCATTTTTATTAATTTATTATTAAGAATGTACAAATTCATCAATGACTATGCCTTTAAAATAGTAGGATTTATAGAAACATAATAATACATATTTTACTTTTATTAAATACTATATTTTTTTGAAATCACAAGCAGAAAGTTTTATGAATTTTAAAAGGCTTGTTGTGTAATTTTTTATCGATTATATTCGGAAATTCTAATAATTTTTAAGAACTTCCTGGTTATTTTAACGCGTATTGGCTTATTGTTGCCAACCTATGGCATAAAAACCAATGATAAATGCATTCATTCATCGGGTAAATTTATTAATTGATCTTTGCTGAGTACAAACAATTTATTTCAAATTAAAGAATCTTATTAAACCATAAATAAAGCATGTATCTTTATTACAATAATATTTATAAGATTTAACACTTGTGATAAATATTCCATTGTTAATTGCATCACATAATTTTGCATCCTAAATCATCCAGATGCAATCCGGTATATCTTGCTGACGTCCACCGAACAAAGACACTGGGAATAAGTCTGCAATTACGTCTTAATCTGCTGCGATATTAAAACACGAATCTGTTATTCCGGTAGCCAAAGGGTAAACGCGATTGTCGACGATAATTCCGCGAGGCCTGAGAGTAATAAATATTAGACGTATGGCACTGTTTTAATGAAACATTGTTTATGGACATCATCGCAAATATTTCGCGCGAGCACAGTGGGCTGTAAATTAGATCTACTGAAATATGTAGGGAGTTGTTCAAGAATGTCTCATATAGAGCTAATGTTGAACGCTATATTATTCAGTATTGCTTCAAATGTCAAATATGATCAAAAATAGAAAAAAATTCTCAACGCTAATGCAAGCTGACACAATGCTCAACGCTAATGCAAGTCTGACACAATGCTCAACGCTAATGCAAGTCTGACACAATGCTCAACGCTAATGCAAGTGTGACACAATGCTCAACGCTAATGCAAGTCTGACACAATGAAAAATAAATAAATATTAAAAATATAACTCATGAAACACTATTCATAATAATAATATTAATTAGATATGATAAATTACATACAACGATTATTGTCAAATTTCACATCTGAAAAGTATTTTCAATCTCTTTAAATTAATACTTATTATTAACGAAACCAACTTTTAGACTTGTGATAGCGAATTCCCTGCACCGAACTTGGTCTTTTGATAATTGATGATCGGTTCCACAACCAACTTTTCGCTTCTATTTTATAAATTTATTTATATAAATTTGTCATTAAACTGATTTACGTTATCATTCCATTGATCTATTATTATCATTTTGGCAATTGTGTCATAATAAATAATTAATGAGTAATTACTATCATTGTTAACAAATATGATGCTATTTTCCTATAATAATTAACATTTATTGTAGAGGTATGCTATGAATAGAATAGAAAAATGGAATTAATTATCAACTAATTGCTATGCAGGATAGTTTAGTTTATAAATAGAGTTTTGGGTGGTTTGGATTTGTGAAAAATATGAATTCGAAGCTATGAAATTTAAAACGCAATACTAAGGGAATCCATAAAAAGTTGTCACGTAGGTAACTTAACCAGAAGGCATGTGAGTTAAACTTGAGCTTCAAATAAAACATTTTTATAAATCCATTCTTGTAACACTAAGACTGTTTAATAAATATTATCATAATTGCTGTAAGTAAAACATCCAATGATAACTACAAAGTTAGTCGAATCTTTAAAAAAACATGGAAAAATATGTTAAAGTAATTATAACTATAATTTTTAATTTTCCTTGAAAAAATAAGAAATAAAAATAGATCTGCAAATTGAATAACTTATTTGTTATATTTGTTGAAATATTTGCATCAATCTCGCTGGAGAAAATATTTTGTTATTCTGTAGGGGGTTATCCTGTTGACAGTCCATCTCGTGGTCCACAACTATCAAATATTTGAGAATTCTATTCACGAAATATTATATCGTATATTTGCATGGCTCATAACGATGTAATATTAAAAATGTATATTTGAAAAATATTTAAATAATGAAATGTTATGAGAAATTCTTTACAAAATCTATAACTTTCAATCAACAATATTCATAGGAGTGAACATATTTAATTATATTTATAAATTAATTGTTTATGGAGGATCACCCGTAAAACTGTGCCTTTAATATAATCATATTTTAAAATCATTGAAAGATAAATTTAAAGAAGACGCGTTTTGAATATTTTATATTGCAAAGTATTAAGATTACATTAAAAGTTGACGAGTTCCTTCTAATGGCGCAAAGTTTGCAGACTGCATCGATTCAGATAAAAACAAGCGGACAATGTATATTTAATAAGGGGAAGAAACCATTTTCAAAATGGATTTAAACTTTTGCATTTAAAGCAACGCAGCTGTCGCGAGCTTCCGCAGGGCAGCGCTTCCGAGGCTCCAGCAGGCTGCGGCAGAGGTTCCTATTGATTGGATAGGGTTATGAAAATATGCTTCGAGAAAATTTTGACAAATTTATTGTCACAGGATGTATTTAAGCGTAGAACCCTTCTTGTTATAAATCATTTTATTAAATAAGGGGAAAGTAATTGTCATTTTAATTGAGGTTTAAAATCCCGACAATTTAAATAATTACTAGTTACCTTGAATTGGAACTTTTTCAAACAAAGTTAATTAAATATTTTTTTGTAGTGTAGTATTTCTTAGGTTATTCTAAATAATATGTATTGGGGAAGAATGCAACATAATTTAAATAATTAATTGTAAATTAGTATTAGTAATTAGTAATTAGTACCTACTTGAGAATCGCAGTTCTACGATCACAATTGTCCTCAGATCCATGATCAGAGTTAAACGAAAACGAAAAGAATATTAGTATATATTGTACGAACAAATATACATTGAATATTCTTTATCCGTGTGTACAAAGATACTAAGGTTATTGAATATATTTCAATATTTCAATAAATAATCAATTCACCTATTTTGTTATCATGAAAATAACATACATTTGGACAAATTATGATTCTTAATTAGTCAAAAACTTACTACAAATTAAATTAATCAATTAGTAAGATATACAGAAAAAATCTATCAATCGAAAAAATATTAAGTTTTCCATTTTCGCTTTAGCAATCGAATACATTTTCGACAAATTTTGAAATTATATTATGTATTATTTCCATTTTTAAAAGCAATCAGCTTTATATTACAGTGAATCTCAAATATCTTTGAGTATATTCTCCTCTCAGGTTTGTAAATGTATTCGGATAGATGTCCAGGTTCGAATCCCTGTAGCAACAAAATATTTTTTTGATAGATTATTCTTTCTGTATATATTTCCAGTTGTTTAATTTAATTTGTATTAAAATACAAAAGAAATGTGTTCCGAAAATGCACCTTCATAACAAAAATGTATTCTCTTTATTTAATAAAAACTTAATAATTATTTATTCGTTTATAAATTATTTTTTTATGAAGTAATTCTGATCACATTCGGAATCGGGACAAAAATCAAAGAATAAGCTAAAATTATCGTATGGTATAAAAAATATTTATGCAGATATTTTATTATTATTGCTTTAAATATCTGTTGCATTTTAATCAAGAAAAAAAAATGAATAAGAAAAGGATAAAGTTGATATAAATTTGTACCGTTTTTTTAAGTGCCCAATAACAATAACAAAAAAGTTGATCTATGACATTGCTATAGATTTTCTTAAATACTTGAAAGGGTAACGAGAAGGCGATTAACTGGCCCTCCGTGTCTACCGAGATGCAACAATGAAGGCACTTTATATGCGAGAGATTTTACGTCAATTAACTTTATCGATATGCTTTCGTTGAATTACGTGCCCCTGCGAAATTATCGAAAAATAAAATGGTTTCCGATGTTCCAATTATCTGAAAGTTGCCGCAAAAAATACCCGAGGATAAAACAATCGCGGTGCGTCCATAGTGCATCCGCGATGCAGCCGGTGCATTTACTTTTGTCCGCCCTGTACTGATTTACAGAATGTTGAGAATGTCAAGCTGCACGCTGCACAGGGCGTTCATAAAGCGAAGACTATTTTTCAATTAATATTTGGAATTTAGACCGGCATAACCCAATGTGATACGTTTATTTACGAGTAAAATTGTTAAAAACATTCACTTTTATAATACCCAAACAAAACTTTAGAATTTATTTATAATGTATTATTATTATTACGGATAAATAAGTATATTAGTAAAGCTATATATAATACTCGTACTTTCATGAAACAAAATATTGGTTGTCTCATGAGTTTCGACGTTTTTTAATGTATAAAATAATGTATTTATTTGCGTTAAATGCACTCTTCTTCGAAGACTAGACATATTTTTAGTTTTTTCTATTTTGCAAATAAATCTATTTATTTATTTATTTTCAGTCTTTAATTAACAATATAATAGTATATAAAAGGAACTCAGCTACGCTAATTTTATACTTTATTGATGCGTCGACACACAGGATTCACTCCTCGTTTCCGGCAACACTACGTTCCAAAAAGATTCAGCCTGCTCCCGAATCAGAAATGATTGGCGTATTGAGATACGCTGAAGAAGATTTACCTCAGATAACTTGTGAGGTACCAATACGCCACATTTATGTCTATTTTAAATATGTGTGGACTCTCGGTTAGTGCGTTTGAGTCTGTGCAACCTCTTGTGGCGTTAATATTGGGTCTGATTCGATAACAACATCTGGCCTCTGTAAAACTTCTATATCAATTTTTTTAAACAACATTTGATACCATTTGACCAATTATACTTTAAATATTATTATTTCTTGAACTTTGTTTATTAAAACCACTAATGAGTTATTTAAAACATCAAATAATAATATAGGAAATAAATTCCAAAAATAAAGATCATAAATTTAATAATTTCGGTGTTTATAAACTTAGCTGTAAAGATTATACTGCTTTCTATATTAGTAAAATGGGTCGAAATTTTGACATAATAATCAAAGAGCATTTAAGATGTTTTTTCTGAATTTTCCAATCATTTATTAGAAAATGATCATATTTTTGATAAAAATTCAGGATTGTCAGTTTTAGATATATATAATATTTATTGAACATTGTATAATTTAGATATAAATAATTAGAAATAAAAAAAATATGTAAAATTAAACAAAATATTACAAATAATCAACTATATTTAACTACAAGTCCTATTCTAAAAAAAAAAATCTAATAATATTGTATCATCAACTCAATTTACACATTTTTCATCATAATAATTTATGTTAAGTATTAGATTTATTTTTAAAATAATTATTATTTTAATTAAAAATCTAAAAGTATATTTAATTTTAAAAACATCAGATTAATATAACATATTTGTTTTTTGGTTAGTTAATCTGACATCCTGAAGAAGGAAATGATGTTTTCTAAAATCGGTTGATATTTTAAATGACTTATTAAGTGGTTTTAATAACTAAGTTAAATAATCTATACATAATTAACAAAAAAGTACAATTTTCAAATATTTAAAATATTAAATGTTATTAATAACTAAAATCACGTTGAACTCAAAATGGGATTCATAAATTAGTATAAATGTGATTCTTTTGTCTCTTCCTTAATCTCTGGTGTCTTTGTCATAAATAATTATAAGATATAACACTTCTACAGTTATAAATTATCGAAAAAACTCTAAAAATATATTTTGTTTCCGAAGGTGAGTGACATTTTTGTATGTCTTAAAAAAACCCTTAGACAAAGAACTATTTGCAACGTATATATAGAAAATCAAATATGAATTGAAGATGCATATATGTAAGTCAATTAATGCATTCAAATTTTTCAACAAATTGGGTTGTTAATTAAGTTTTTTTTTAATCTACAAGTTTGACTCTTGATTAAGCAATTGACTTATTGAGCAATTGAATTAAACATTTGTTTTTCATTATTTTTTGACGTACTTATTTAATTTAGGTGAGACACTCATTTAGAGACCAAGTCATTGTGATGATCAATCTTTATCCCGGAATACAACCAAGTTTTAAAATATCAGAAAACTGTTGAACGGTTTTTGAGCTTTTTTAAATAAAAAAAATTACATGATGTGCCGTGTAACAACATGAAGTACTATGTAAAAAAAATACAAAATACATTTAGATATAAACTTCATTATTATTAAATATAAAAATGGATTCTTTATTCTAGTCCAAGATTGTATAATGCTATATTTAGATATATGTATTTACTAATTTTTTACACCAAATAAACAATGCGTAGGTTTTTCACACATATCTACAAAATGACTATAGTATAGATGATCAATTTCGCTATTATTTTTCAAATTACAAATTATGTATTTTCTATTTTTGTGTACTTTTCCCTCCCTTGATGTTCGGTCTATTGTATTAGTTTGTCTCATTCTTTTTCATACATGTATATGTATTCTGTTTCTCCCTTTCGCGTATAATTGTATATTATATTTCCCTCTTTATGTATATACATCTTTATGTATCTTAACGTACACTATTTTTGTATTTATTGTTAGTTTTAAATACGCTCTGACGAAGCTTGAGCTAAGCAAAACCGGTTGGCGTTTAATAAAATTCGTGGATTTATACAGTGTTTTATTTAATATAATATATATTTTATCTTATGTTTGATCATTATTAGTCCGTAAAGCCAGTTGTATGAGAGGTTGGATGTAGCCTGAGAGTTTCTTTTTGCATCTACGCTGCATTGAAATGCTGCGTAGGAATGTCCTGCGAGCTTCAAAGGATTCCATTGTAAAGCGATATGACAGGGTCCTAATCGCTCCCTTTGTTCCAACAAATATGCAAGGGAAATAAAAATTATCAATTCTCATCCAAAAAAGTTCAAAGAAAATCACCTGCTGCTTAAATTATCAAAAGAATGTATTGAAAACGTATGTGAGGACTGCTGATAAAATATTTTGAAAGGACTGCGACAAGTCAATCCTTAACAGGATTAAAAACATTGTAGCAAAGAAAAGTAATAATTATTACTACATGAAAATGCTGTACTCGTAAATTAAAAAAAAAATTACATGTTACTCGAATTATATTATTATATGTATTATTTTTTTTATGTGATATGACTTAGGAGGACGCGATATGGCTCCTTTTTTAGGATATTATGCGGGAGAGGCATTCAGATATAATTAATTATCTAAATATTGAAAACGTATAACGAAAGAACATCGCTTACTTTAAGTTCGTTCACAACATCTCAATATCGTCTTTTTTCTAAGAACTGACATGGACTTATCTATAATTTAATTCGCTGCATTATTTTTTTTTGCTTTATTAACATTTCAAAATATGTTATAAATATTATTTTTTAAATCCATTGTTTTTATTTGTTTTCTTTATTTTACTAACCACTATCCTTTATTTTACTAACCACTATCCTTTATTTTACTAATACATCTACCAGTTTCGAAAAGTATCATTTTCTTCTTCAGGATATCAATAACTAATCAAAAACGTATGTTAATATTTATTTAATAGAATTAAATTATTTTAGTAATTTTGTATCATCACGTAACAATTTGAGTTAGGTATTAAATTTATTTTTTAAATAATTATTGTTTTTCAAAAATAGATTAATAACATATGTTTTTGATTAGTTATAGATATTCTGAAGAAGAAAATTATATTTTTCGAAACCGGTAGATGTATTTTAATTTAATAAGTGATTAATAAAACAATTTTAATAAATTAAAATAAAAAATAAATTATAATATTTTAATAACTTCATAATCTATATAACGATAGAAGGTGAAAAGTATTAAGTTCTACATCTAAAGACAATTTTTTTGTAGTTTGTTTAATACATCAAAATTTCTTTCCCAAATGTTAAAGTCCAGTGATTAATTACGGAGGCCAGCACTATTAATTGTGTTAAGAGCCAGCATGTTTGTCCTTACCGGAAGAATAAATCTATCAAGATAAGTTAAAAAAGGGTTAGAAAAATCTATTCGACCTCAAGTACCCTTCATTCTGTATCTATGATGAAACAATGATAGAATGGTTAATAAATATAATACTTTATGTTTTTGTCTAAATACAATAATATTAATTAAATTTGTATAAAAATACAGAACTGTGTTTTAAAATTACCACTTTACAAAAAAATGTGTTTTCATTAAAAACAAATAATTTTAGTTAATTTTAAGAATTAAGTGTACAGAAATTCACTCACATGCCCTTTTTTAAAAAAAAACAATTTATTAAAAATAAATTTATTTATTTAAAAATGCCTCGCAGAGTCAATATGTGTTTGAATAGAATAAAATATGTTTATGAAATATCTATGATTACATCAACAGAGTATAAAAATATTTTTTAATAAAAAATACCAACAAGTAATCGATCAACTAGGCTCCAGATGGTTTTTGATCCTTGCATTTAAATCAGGCATTAAAAATACCATCCCTTGTTTTATTATTTAGGCATGGCCGCGGTAAAGGGTTACGATTTGGGCATCGACCACCTTTGGGAAATATTTATAAAAATATTTTGTTATTTAAATTTATTATTTAAAAAAATGTAATTTTATAAAATCCTCGAGCAATATTATGTGTAAAGTGTAAATATTTTTATACGCAAGAATAAATTTAATAGAAAAAATAAAAATAAGAATTATATTGGCTCGGTATTATAGCTAATATCAGTCAAAATATTAATTTACAGATGAAACCCTTGGCGGAGAAATTTAGTAATGATAATTTTCTAGTCCACACATATTCATCTACTGATGAGAGCACTGCCAGTTAGGCAGTAAGGCACTCGATTAACATTTAAATTAATGTTCAATAGTATCAGTTGGTACTCATGAATTTGTTTATATTGAGTATAAACAGAATCGTATGTATTTAGTAGTTTAGAAAAAAACAACTAATTAATAGTATACAAACACAAGTGTTTAAAATGTAGTTTGTATACATAGGATTACGAAGCTAAATCCACAAATATTTTATAACCAGATTTTTTATAAAAATATTATATGTACTTATTCAGGGTTTACAGGTTCGATTCTGGATGGGCAATAATTCCAAAAAGTTTTCCGACCTATGTGTATGACTGTATGCGTGTGTTTGATGTGTTTGTCTTTGCCAAGTTTGAAAAAGGTTCAGACAATTTGGTTCACATTTGAAATGAGCTGCTTCAAAATTAAATAAATAAATTTGAATCCTAGAATTGTTTTTAAAAATGAATGAGTTACGGAAAGATAGACAAAGGTCGTCGATATCTATTATAATCACAACGGTTGGTTAAATATTCTCTATATAAAAATGCTAAGGATAACGTTTAAATGTAGATAATAATCTTTACTGCCGCTTTCATATGTCTCAAGCTTGTCAATACGATAACTTGTAGTGTTTTTTTTTTTTATCATATTTCAATTAAACAGTTTTGAGAAATTGACCTTGTAAATATGTCTAATTAATTCGTCCGTCAATTATTTCTAAATGGTGGCTGTTCAAAAATTTAAATAAAAACTTAACTCCGTTAAAAGAGATATCGTTATCTATGGTGCGTAGTATTAATACACATACATCCAATAGAAAATATTGACATAACTCTTGAAATTTTTACAAAACTTATTGTTACTTTTCCTAGAACAATATAATTTCAATGTAGTGTTCTTTGTAGGTACCCATTATTCTGTTAACTCGTCAATAATATGGATGCATCGTCGTGGTAACAAGTGAAATTTTGTTAACATTTTTCGTTGCGGGAGCATACCTGAATTAAAGAAATATTTGTATTCGAATTACACTCTGTTTTTAAAATTATGTTATATTTAAACTGTTATATTCAAACTGACTATTATATTTAAATTAAATAAATTATTATTGTTTTGTAAAAGCCCACAAGGACGTTGATTGAAATAAATATACACCCTCTCCTTCTTGTTGATTACAACCCTCATTAATCGCGCTCTTAAAAAAGGGTTCGAAAGAACTCGCGTACCAAAGATTATTTCGTTACCGACCACGCATTATAATAGGTGTTATTCCATTTGGCTTCAGACGCTTCCACCTTAGCCGCCACCTGCATTCTCTGTCAAAAATAAAACAATAATTGTCGCTTATCTTTATTTATTCTAAGGGTTAAAATTTACATAAACAAGTTTCGACTCTTTGTCTTTATCTACAGCTGAGTAATTCAAAAATAGTTAACTATTTTTGAACTAGGACTTAACTAATTTGGGTCTGAGGGCCATTATGAATTTAATGTAGGAAGAGTTTAAATTTTAATTAAATTGGCCACATACATAAAGAAAATATATTGTTGAAAATTAGATCAATTTAAATTGGTTCTAAGGAAATTAAACATATTTGAATATGTTAATTTATTTCGACGAATTTGAAAGAGCCTTGTAAGCGATTTGCATATAATATTCTCAGTAATTGAGCTGTACTAGAAATGCTCAATACTCAGCCTTAAAAACATCTTTTTTTAATAGCATAGAACACTACAAAACTGTCTAATACAAAAAGTTTTGATAAGAATTTAAACATCGACTAAAACAGAAAAAAACTTGACTTGAAAAAATAAAAAAAATTAATCGAAATCTTTAACTCGTATTTTAAGTTCCCATTCTCTAGCCAATGCAAAAAATACAAACTTATTTCTGTCGCGTTTAATGCCTGCGTGATTCATCACTATCATTATTTTACGAACAAAATTATGTCTACCTTATGTTTACAACTTTTTATTGAAAATATTTAAAAAATATATTTTAAATAAAAAATCCATGACGTGTTTAACTTGAATTACAGCCGATAGATGTTTCACTTTCGTGGTCAAACTACCAAAAAAAAATCAATGTTTAGTTAATAATTTGTTTTATCAATAGACCAATATCGGTCATATCCGCATCTATTACCATATTTAAACTGAACACTACATAATACAGCCCAGCATCCGATCGAGGAGTTAAATTCTTTAATACCCTCCTTAAAGTCGAGATGAAAATTACTTATATAAATTTCAAATGAAAAATAAAAATGTTATTAAGCAAATCAAAACTAAAAAGATGTTGAATTTACACGTACATTTGAGTACCTACCAATTTTACTTAAGTGCTTATTGTATATATACCAGATAGGTATTAACATATTATCACCAACTGCTCGTTAATTTTTATTCGATTATTTTAACATTGTAATGACACTTTAATAATGTAATGAAAATGCCTCCCCTTTGATCGTGATAATTAATTTCTTCATTAAAAGAGGTAGGCGTTAATATACATTTAAATAATATTATCTAATTATTGATTTGTATTATTTTAGACAATTGTGTATGTTCACTGTTAAAAATATTTTTTTTAAAATGTAATTACTGTTCTTTTAGTATTATTATTATTTCTTAAGTATGTATATCTATTGATATATTTAAGAAATAATATTTAAATATTTTATTTGTACAATGAGTTTATAATAGTTTGAAAAATAATTGTATACAGTAAACACTTCTAGTACCTACATAGTTGTGCAACTATAAATGGATTATAATACATACAATATTTTTAATGAAAACAAATTCTATGATATTTAAAACAAATTAGATTCATCAATTAGAAATATATACATAAATATCTATTTATCGTAAAAATATTTGATAACCACTGGTTAATCCAGAATTTTTGCTTGCCGGGAAACTGCTATCTTTTAGATATAGATGTCTCACAAAGACCGACCTATTATTTTTACGTGGGAAGTCTTGGGCATTACAGGGCTTACCACCTTTCATCGGCTGGCTTAAGTGATCACTTTACACAATGTAACGTTCACCTATTTACCCATGCTACCACATCTATCAAATTTTTGTTTGAAAATTGTGTATATGTTATCATGTTGGAATATTTCAATTATTTGTTATCAACTATGCTGTATCCATCTAAAGATTTTTTTGAAAATTGATATTCATTCTCATGTGACAGTATATATGTCGCTGAAGCTGAGACTATTTTGTTCTGAAATTTAGGGCTGTATCCTTTATGTGTATACATGAAATTCATTCGAATTATTAACATATATACTAGAATACGTCTGAAAAGGCAGTATTTTTCAATTGTTAACTTCATATTTAGACCAGTATATTTCCCAATATTTTTGAGTATGTACAAATCTTTGTGGGAACCAATTACTGGAATTTATCCCCTGAGGGACTATCATCGAGATATAGATGTCTCACAGAGATCTATATCTTGATGACAATCCCTCAGGGGATGAATACTTGTAATTGGTTCCTACAAAGATTTGGACATATAAGCCAATATTGAACCATAACACCGACACTCATACATCACATCAGCAACGTCAGCCCTGATTATAGACTCACCCTGCAATGTGATCCAAAATGTGTCAGGTATACACGGCAAAATAGCCCAAAAACTTTGAACAGAAGCATAAATAAATTACTTTCCTGCTTTTGCTCATCCCACCGTGTCATACATTTATCCGATTCCATCAGTCTCCGTAGAATTAAAGTTGTTAGATCAAATATAACACTTGATAGTATGGAGATATATTTACAATAGAAATTACTGAAATTCTCCAGGTTTTTCCAGAAAATCATAGGTAAGCCGAGATACTCCGTAATGATCAACACGCTAATAGAGGAATCTGACCAAATAATCTGATGTGATTTTCTGATCTGGTAATGATGTCAACCACAGGCAATACGTATACACATGTGTGGCGTGAGTACAGAAGAATGGATCACATTTCTAATAAAGGCTACTGTAATACGTTATAAATAATGTGTTGAAGTTGTTTTAAGGATTTAAAGCTATACAATCTGTAGAAATAAGCATCGGCTAAGAGCTCTGAGGGTGCCAATACACGGGTGTCACTTTTATCTCTATTTTCAGAAACTTAGAAATGCACAAATATCATTTAAGATATGCACGTATATGAACATATTTGAGTTTATTATTACATACCTACTGCGTTCAAAATACAATAACAAAAAAAATGACAGTTCACTTCCCTCAACTCGACGAGTATTGAGTCAAGTCTCAACCGTATATAATGTGTGCACGCACCACAAGACGCTTATTTTTTCTATGTAGTTTACGATAACACAATATTTTTATTTTTAATCAGCCATAATCACGATATGATATTAGTTCATTTTGAAAAAAGTTTGATTTTTAAAACAAATTACTGAGTTTTTATATAAATATTATTCCGATCCCTCTTTGAAAAATACATAATTTACTTACTTAAGGAACGATAAGTAATAATGAATCTCTCTGACTTGTAAAAATGAAATTCATCACCATGTTCGTTCCTCATGAATGAGGATCATAATCTTCATGAACTCTCACCCTCTTGACTATGACTGTGCTCCTCCACTTTTCTCGGGATTCTGCTGTCAGCAGAGAGGTGCCTGTTTCCTTTTCCACTCGGTCGGTCCGATGGGTGGGGGATTTTCCTCTTCCTATCCGCCTTTCGACGTGGCCCACTACATCAAGTTTTTCCAAGTTATCTTTCCTTCTTGCAAGATGCCCAAAATATTGACGGAAGAGTAGGTTCTCGATTTTCAGTTCTTACAGAATGAAGCATTCGTGCGTCTCGCCGTCCATGGTATACGCAACACGTATCTCCAATGAAACGACGTAATATATAATTATTATAATTTAAAACTATGTTGGAACCTTTTCGAGAGAATGCGACTAGCCTGAAGGACCATTAACGGGATGTGTGAAAACCAGCCATCCTGAACATTCATGCGCCTATGCAAACCGAACAACGCTATATTTTCTCTACCTGTAGAGACAAGCCAGCGCATAAAAAAATGTTATGATTACTTTGTCGGAACAGTATGCAGGCATGTAATATATTGAATCGATTTAAGTATTGATAAAATAATACAACGGACTACATTTATTCCCCTGTGTGTAAATTATGCGCTGACATAAGAATAAACGTATAAATATTTCCATTTCGTTTTCATCTTATCGAGACGATAGCGATCGGCATAAAACAAAAAATAATATAAATATGAGATGGTGCAGTATCGTGTTACGGGAGCGCTCCCCGCTGAGTGACGTACTGCGGGCGGTAGCGAGATCCTCGTCCGCCCACTGCCAGAGTCGAAGAGACACAGCTCGTAAAAGTCTCGACATAATTGCTTGTAGGGCAGGGTATAAAAAATCAATAGGTACCGAAAGAATGCGAGATTAGATATATGGGTTTATTGTTGAAAGAATACATTTGGGTTGGACTATCATTCAAATAAAATTAATAAAAAAGTCGTACATTCCTTAATGAAGGGTTCAAGAAGTTATTGTCTTAAGTGGTCCGTATTTTAAATTCTAATTCGAGTTTATTGCTTTGGATTAATTTTTTACCTCTACCGTATTTATTACATTTCCTATTTTACAAATAAAAATGAGTTGAGTGACCGTTTGCTGGTGAACTAGTAAAATGTCAGAATTTTGACGGCTCACAAAGTTTAATTGACATTTTTGATAAGTATTTTGAAAATGTAACTTAAGAAAAAAGGTCGTATAATTCACAGAATAAAAGTGTATGTATAAGGTGCAGATTTTTTATAATATTGACAAAATATTATAGTTATCGGAGTTTTATCGTCTTACGAATGAATTTTTTTCCCATACTGCAAAATTTTACATATTTTGCTCAGTTACAAATGCAAATAACGTATCAGTATCGTACGTCGCATATCATCATGTAGTCTGTATTTATTTTTGTCATTTTGTATTAACAGTCATTGCAGAGTGGGCTAAGAAGCCAGTTTGCTCAAAAGATATTGTATGTTCAAAAAATCAATTTGTCATCGGCGAAAAAGACACAAATTTTTATTTGACCTTTATTTCATAAAGCAAATCTGTATTTAACAAATGACAATCTCTGTGATGGATCAACAATTATGAGTTTTTAAATTTATTTTTTAAATAAAATTATTTTTTTCTTAATAACGTAAATTCATATTCATATAAGAAAGTGCATGATTTAATACAATACAATGTATGTTGTTAACTGAATGTGGATGATGCATTATTAGTTTTTAATATAGGATGTGATTTACAGAGTCCAGCAACTAGGATGAATGATATATGCAAGGAAAGTGAACTTATGATGAATGTGTTCAAGAAGGACTAAAGAATGATAAATTGCCATATTACTGTAAATAATCTAAGTGAAGGAGTTGTGTACTCCAGAAATATATTTGCTAGAGACGGTAGTTGATATATAATATAAGGCCGAGAAGTAATAAAGAAGGATGAACCTAAAGATGACATTGCTCGTGGGAGCTCTAGTAAATTAGAAAAGATTACAAAAATGATAATTGTACACTTGTTATGACAATTAATGAAGACTGGCATTACTGGTTTAGTTATAACAACCGTTTGTAAAAAGGAACAAAAATACCAGAAGCATAATTGAGTTACCAGCAGGCTTTTTCCGGGTTCCGCGTTAGCAAGGCAGTTGTTGAGTGCGGTAGGGTAATGATATTTGGACTGCTCGTGTTAACGATGAGCCTCCTTATGATAAAACCTGGAATAAGCCTAGAAGGTGGGCTGCACAATAAATCTTTATTTTGATAAAATATTGTGGCGTTGTATTATTTCTGTTCGAAATATCAGGTAACTGAATGGCAATTACTTACGAGTACATAAAAAAAAGTAAATAAAATAACAGTTTTAACGTTATGAAAATTATTTCTATTCATAAAGGAATAAATTTATTATTTTCATAGGACATACCAACTTTGTAACATAACACAATAATTTTATTTTTGCATCCCGGAATTCGTCGTGAATTAATAAAATTAAAATATCAATGTAAATTGAATACTATTAACGTTTTGTTTTGTGCAATTTCACTGTTTTAAAAAATAACGTGGATTTAATAAATTTAATAATTGGCAGTAATTAAAATTAAACTCGATGAATTCGTAACAAACGTATCTTTTTAATGTGTTTCAGTTCATGTTAGTACATTAAAAAAAATTTATTATATTGAAATAAGATTTAGATAAAACACCTAGAAAGAAACAGAAAAAATCTATCTAGCGAAAAATATTAATATATATCATCACCGGAACTCGAACTTTAATTGTGAAGAAGTTATATTCTGAAAGTAGTAAGCTTAAAAATAAAGTGATTATGATTTCATTAAAAATTGTATATTTGTATAAATTTAGTGAAGAATTCAATGTTAAAGCCATCGTCCGTTTCACCACAGCATGTCTGATAAATGTTCACAACAAGGCCTTTGAGATTAAATTACAACTGGTTATGGACATATTTTTTGTCCCATTGTGTGGGCCCATTGAATACCGTGCAGAAGTCTTTAGAGAATTGTTTAACCCAATGACGCTGTAAATTGTCTAAACAAAAAATATAATCTAACTCCCACATCACGTGTGGTGACAACATATCATAAATAATTTGGAACTAGCGAAAACAAAGACACGTAAAAACACGTAAAAATCCTCAATTACAAATAATACATACAGTGACAATCATAATATTATATCTAATGTGATTGTTTCTGCCATTTAAATAGGGCAACGAATAATAATTGATGATTAATGGGTGAATATTTAATAAATAATTGTTGACTTACATTTTTTTACAGTGATGTAGGTGTATAATAAATTAAATAATAAAACAAAGTTACGTCATATAATTAATGCTCACGGCTAACCACCTTCCGAATATTCAATTAATATATACGTATTTTAGTTCAGTATTAGTTTAGCTTAGCAGTACACGAAAATTATGACCTCGTGAAGGTAGAGAGTGAACTATTAACATATCCTGGTACTGTGGTAAATACTGCCATCCATGTGGGTGGCATATTGGACTTCGTAGCTACCAACACGCGGAGTTAGCGAGCGGCCTGCAGGAACCTGCGACTCATCCTGTACCGCGCAAAGAGCAGACGGCTGCGTGGGTCGCGCATTGGACTCGACAGCCACCGAGAATTCTTCTCGCCTCAGCTGCCTTCAGATACCTGTTTTATCATCTCGCAGATAGAAGGAGGAGTACGTAATAAAAAAGATCTGGTTTGAAAAAGACAGGCATACGGAACGATCTAATAATATAAAAATAAAAATACATAAATGGTATTAGAATTTTCACAGCGCAAATTATTCACACTTTATTATTATAGTCTTATAAGACTAACAAGGTTATATATAAAAACCTATAACAATTAAATTTACAATGAATTAATATAGTGCTTGGTGACCCAAGGAAGGAGGCTTCAATCTCCATAACCAGTACGCATAAATTATTCATACTTTCATTGCACTGGAAACATTAATTTTGTAAGAGTATTATTATCATTCTCTCACAGACATCTTGTATTCATTCATATCAAATAAAAATATTCACAATTAT
Source organism: Eubasilissa regina (assembly GCA_022840565.1). Classification (NCBI taxonomy): domain Eukaryota; kingdom Metazoa; phylum Arthropoda; class Insecta; order Trichoptera; family Phryganeidae; genus Eubasilissa; species Eubasilissa regina. Next base: position 1,676,169 of record JAINEB010000025.1, on the reverse strand, counting down.
TACTTTCACAATAATTACAATACAACAATTATAGATGTATCAATTATAAAAATACATATACAGAATAAAAATTGTAAATTTGTCGTAAACGTAGTCGGTTCCCGTAGTGGAATGGTAACACGTTCTCGGATAGGAAGAAGTCCAGGTTCGAATCCGGATTTTTTCTGTAGTGATCTTTCTAATTGAATTATTTTATTTTGTATTAAATTTTATATTTTAATCTGATTCCTATCATCATGTCTAATTTGTAATATATTGTATTACGTGAACAAATTATTATTAACAAATTATCCACACCACATTTTTATATTCATATTTATTACAACTAATTTTATGTTAATGTTCATTATGTAATTCATATTAAAATATATGTTGTTTCAATTATTCGTGTTGTTAAAACTTTTATATATTCTGCCATAATTATGGAATAATAAAATTATTTTTATTTATTACTGATAATTATATGCCCGTAATGTTATGCTAATTAATTAATTTTATGTTGTATTTATGAAGATATAAATAAAAGAATATATTTTATTTAATTATCTGATTTTTTGTAAATTATCTTAAACAATAAAAATTAATTAATCTTGTTAAAAAAATGAAATCTTTTCAAAGTATACAGTATACATAAATATTAAAAAAGCAATTCATTTCTAATATTTATATCATTTCATAACTTCACCCACTCACTCGAGCCAACTTCAATCGTTATAAACAACACGAATATGTCTATGTGTGTTAGAGACAAAGCTTAGGCAAGTTGGATTCTTTTATACACACAGCATCGCCAAGATTTATAAGTATTAACTGTTACTTAAGCTGTTTCTATAAATCAGTAGCATAGCGTAAATATTAAATTGTGGACCTTAATATATCACATAACGTTGGTACGATTCTCTGTATAAAAGTGTTTTATGATTTGCTTTGATCAATATTTTTACTTTGATTAACATAGATCATTAATGAAATAAACAGTTATGTTAATATATGGCTATGCTATGAAAAGGCAATTTATTCAGGAAAAAATATAATTTTCTGTTAAAGTTGTTAATATTTAAATGATTACACATCTACAGAGTTTTAACGTTTAATAACGTTTATCAGAGATTATCAAAAATAATAGAAATAGTTTGAAAGCAGATTGAAAAGTAAGCAATGAAAATATCAGTCGTCATTAAGAATGTGTGGAAAGATCTCAATACATGGTGTAAAAATCTCTAAGGTACAAGGATATGAAAAATTCATAAAATAATTATAAAGACGAAGTTAGGATATGACGAAGAGCGAATAATTTATTTTTATCTAGATAGACAGATCTGGGGTATAAGAATAGTCACAATGATACGAGACTGAACAAATACAAAATTTTGATTGAGAATTGCATTAAAATCTTGAAGAACCACCCAAATAAAGAATGAATAAGATGGTGTATAAATTTATAATTTTAGTTTACATCTTGATAGTTTATATCATAATATCCTCTATAAGCCCTATAGTATTGATCGATCGACATGGATGAACATGATTCAAGACTGAGAGGAATTGTGCACCCGGTATCAGATATTTCAGGAGACCACAACGCTTATACGACATGCATATGATGAAGAAAAATAAGGTAAAATAAGATAGTTAATATATTTGAGATGTATTGTAAATAATATTAGTGCAATTTATGATTTTTTATGTTTCCAAGTTTCATTGTTTTCCTAAGAAATTATTTAATTTATTTAAAAAGTATGATTTTGACTAGAGAATTAGTTTCTCTACATATTATAAATCAATATTTATTAAAATAATTTATAATATAACTCTGTTTACGTGGGAGAGACAAGGATGTGACTCGAGTTTCTTATGTAAATAATGACGGTAGCCTTGAAAATAGCAGCTCCCTGAGGCTAGCACTTATTATCGTAATATTTCATTTCATTTATAAACAGGATTCAGCAATAATGTTTCATAACCGAGTTCGTACAATTCAAATCAATTAACGGATAAATTACGATTTACGTTCAAAAATCAAAACACACATCATTTTTTTATAAGGCAAAGTGAAATTAAAATCGCAATTGTTGTCTTTAAAAATCAGAAACTAGTCTACGATATCGATAAATATCGAACAACCCACAACATTCGGAGGCAAATGACTTAACAAATACGTATCTCTTATAAATATTCCGGCACAATTAGATTATACCTGCGGGCTAAATTGATCCAAATTACCGGACATTGAATATTGAAAAAATAACAATTTTAATTTGTCCGAACAATAAATAACATGGCTACCAAAATATGCTAATTCTCAGACATTTGGTTAATTATTATGATTCGTGTATCCAGGTTCGGCTCGGGCGTAGGCTTCATGCGAGCCGTGGAACTGTGGTACCGTGTCAACCGACATTTCTTCGACAGATAATTTATTTGAATGTCTGTTAATTTTACTGTCGCTACCGTCATTTTGAACAACATTTTGCCGCGTGCTCGCTACAACCTGAAGTCGGCCGTGGGTGTTGTTTACTGTTGGTTCTTGCTAAACTTTTTCTATTTACTTTGATCGTTTGACTTGCGCCAAACTTGCCAGAATTAAGTGGATGTCTAAGAATAATATTGGTTTTTTTTATATAAAAAGTACTGTATATATAATAGATAATCACTTAGAGTGTTAAAAAAACGTTTTATTTTAACAACCGAGTCATAAATTATCTTTTCATAGTTTTGTTGCATAATAAAATTTCAATATAAGAACAATGACAGATGACACCATTTTTTATACAATTAAGAAAGTCTTATTATAAGAGAACACCGAATAAAAATAGAGTGCAATATTTTATATGAAATAATCCAAATATTACTGATTAAAATTACGAAAAAAATAATATAAATTATACAGAAAATCATCCAATCCAAAAACACTCAAATGCTGCTGTTTTAATTGTTTTTTTCCTTCTTGCTCGGTAGGGATAGTGACATTCGTGGAGTAGTCTTGAAGTAAGTGGACTGTTGGTTACTCCCTTGCACAGGTTATATGTCACTCCACGATTATATGCCCTCAACATAGAATTGTTAATTCAGTTCCATAAAATATTTTATTAGCATTTTTAGTCTTACTGTCCATCACATTTGCCCATACAGAATATTTGTACGTATTATGTGTATTTTTTAAATGTAGTTTATTTTACCTCTAGCTACCTTACTAAGTAGGTAAATTTTGAAACGATTAAGATTTGTTATCAATCAAATACTTCTATTAACTTATGTAAAAAATACAATATTATTTTGTATATGCGTATGAAACGTTTTAATGATTTAAATCATATTAACAGAAAATGACTTGAACATTTAACTTTTGTACTGTTATAAATACACACACACACAGTATTTACAGCGTATAGTATTTCTTTCAGGCTTGAGATTGCTAAAATATTACTAATATTTCTGCAGTGAAGATTATTACACAAATATTGGAAAATATTAAAAGTTTTAAAAAACCTAATAAAAAAATTTAAGCCAATACTAGCTGGTAAATGGAAATTAATGTTTTGAATAATTATACATGCATTTCCTTTGGCCTGAATGTCGCGCGAGGTGGTTAATTGAGACGTTAAAATGCACTTCTCGTATCTCAGCTGACAGCCCCACACATTAAGTTACTTAGCGTTGTTAATTTGTATTGAAACATTTCGATGTGTCACATAAAACCTACTTTTAATAGGTGTAGCCGGTGCGGGTGACTGATTTAATGCATCAGGTGTTTGTTAAACTTTCCCGTAGTAATACGTCAGCGGTGGCGGCTCCTCAATGACGGAGGAGGTAAAATGTGGAATGCCGATGATATTAATTTAAGAGGAGTTTTACGACCTGGGTTCGTAAAGAATCATTAGGAAATCGGTTTATCTAGAAAACGGGAGTGTTTAAATGAGAATATGTGTTGCTCTTGCCATGTGTAGTGCATTAGCAGGTGACACGGCAATGTAGGTAGCACTTACAACATTTATATAGAGTCAGTTTGGTGGTATGCAACTGTTCAATACACTGGAAATGTAGGTCACCTGCAAAGACCTCCAAAAACCAATATTAATATACAAAAAAGTCTTATTAAAATCCTATAAAATATAAAGTTCCATGAGATATACAAAATATAATACATACCTATATATTAAAAACAAAAGTTTGCGTAGCTTTTATGATCATTAATATCGTCATAATTATAGTAGGAATGGGAATCTGGCATTAGGTATATCAACCATTTTGCTTTTGAACATACGTAGTGCATAACAAGAGGAATGTATCTATGTGAGTTTTATTTCTATGTAGTCACATATACAAATAATTCCAATTCGTACCATATAAACAACAAATAAGTCTCAATGTCTTACATATTAACTTGTTTTGGAGTCAGCAGTTGAAGCCGTGTTAAAATATCTGCAACCTTATTCGAAGGTAGATTCTTAAAAGCCAATATCTCCATGACTTCGTTGAAATCTTGTTAAGATCGAAAGTACTCTTTCTTTTTTCTTTTACTTTAGCAGTCCACCATTAGAAGTACTTTTGAGACGTAAAAATATTTGGAAAAAATGATAAAATCGAAAAAATTTCTAAAATCAAGTAGGTACCTACACGACTGTAACAGATTGGGATCAAAATATTCAACAGGTTTGTTTTTAGAAGATAATAATTCTACGGTGTGTATGTTGTAATACAAAGGTTGATATGTACAAGTATTGCCACTTAATACAGATGTACCAACATCTTCAAAGAAAATTTATACATTTATTCACGATACAAAATCAGTACCAACCACTTTTGACAGGAAGTACGCAACGTGTAGGATAAACAATATATTCTTAATGACTCAATTACCTTGTAGTGGTCTAGATGAAAAAACACAACTTTCTCCCATCAGAGATGCTGGACAGTTTATCTTTTGGTCCAATTATCTTAATTGATATACTATTCAAATGAAAAATGGTTTCAATTAAAATAATTGCCTTCCTGTCTCTTAGTAAACATTAAGATTGTGCTCTTGGTTATAAAATGTGTCAGAACTATGAACTCAAGAAAGATGCGTCGTATCGTAGTTGCTTTTATAATTTGTACATCACAAGAAGTAAAACAATTCCAAACTTTTAAGCAATTTTATATCATGGAGATCTTCGCAATTTATTAGGTTTGATACCAGAGCAAAGAAAAGATGGATAAATATTCTCAAGGAATCCCTGCAAATATCGTACACTGATAATTTACTTTATGTGATGTTCTGGTGTTTATTTTTTAATTAACTATATAATAACATAGAAATAATTATGCTATTAACTTGCCAATATTGCGGATGCATCGGCTTGGTAACAAGTTAAACTTCGTTGACATTTTTCGTCGCAGGAGCATACTTGATCTGAAGAAATATTTGTATGTATACTTAGTTTTTATTTTTTTATTTTATATTTAAATTGTTATATTAAAATTCTAATTAAAAATGTATTGTTATATTTAAATTGAATAAAAATGTATTCGTATGTAAACGCGCACAAGGGCGTTGATAGAAATAACATAATAAAAAAATATTTTTTCAAGAAAACTAATTGCTGATAGACCACCAACGTATTTAGTAACAGAGGTATAAAAATATAATTTTTTTTTTTTTATACTTGAACAAAAAAAATTTCTATTGAGATTTTGATTAGTCTTTTGTTTTCAAGGACGTCTTTACTACTAAATTACGCAGGTCTGTATTCTACATTCATACTGTATTTGTCCGCTTTGTACTACAGTACGGTATTATTGGATGGAGAGACACAAATAAGAATTTGGTATTTCAGAAAAGGAATATATGTGAAAAAATAATGTATGTACATTCTTCTAAAAATATCTTGGAACGATATAACTAATCCAATTGAAAAAAAAATAGTAATCTTTTCAGACAGCAAAACCTTTATATTAGATATAACTAAAAAAAATTATGTTGTCATTTGCGAGGTTTTTAATTGTTTTTTTAGTAATTGTGTACTTGTTTTCGTTACACATATTTTAAGTTCTTTCTGAATATATTTGTTATATATTTAACTTACATTAACAATTATTTAAATAAGCATTATTTATTCTCTCGAAAGTAATACGTAATATTTTAACAAATATTTCTAAAATTGTATTCACAGGCCGAAGAAGGCTTCGTCATCGTTATGACGTCAGCAGAAACGGTTAGCGGCAGATATAATATTCTAAGAACATTATCCGTTCTGCATAGAGCGAGTATATAATGGAGACTAGGTCGAAAGGTTGCATTCCTGTTATCTGGAGCGGATACAATCCCCACTTCCTCTGAAAAGGGGCGATTGTTAGCACTTTTGCAACATCTCGACTCACTGCACAAAAGATGCAACTATCGATTTGTAACAATTCTCACGCATACACGGATTTCACACGATACATATTCCCCGTGCTTGAGTAAGTCAAAAGTTCATCTATTTTACAATTTTCCATATTCTCTTGGATATTAATTTGCTCGTGTAATAAACCTACATATCAACGGATTTAGAAGCGTCGAGAGAGAGAACCAGACTTGGATCATTTTATGAAATCAATGAACCAACCGCGAGTTACTATATCAAAACTGTTCAATTACACTTTTGAACTATCTTATTTACCATCACGCCGTTTCTCTGTAGGGGTAGGCAGAAATATAGAACGCTACATTCTTCTGTCCTGACACACAATTCTCGCCTTATCCACATTCATACATCTTCTCATACAAGTACGGTTATTGTGGCTTCTAACAGAATCATCTCCGGTATCTGGTTTACCTGTTCTTTCTATTTTTGGTGCCATCAACACTTGCTTCATATATCTTATTTACCATTCTCTCCTCATTCATACGTTCCAAATGACCAAACCACCTAAGTGATCTTTTCTTAATCTTACTTACTATATTATGATCAGATTTACATTATTTCCTTATTTTTTCTGTTATAAATGGATTTGCTACATCTCACTTCCACTACAGTGATCTCATTTCCACTGCATTCTTTATTACTTTATACTTTATTCCCTTTATTTAATAGATTTGCTGTTTTACAATTCACGAATCATATTATTCCTTTGTTTTTGTTTAAGTTTTAATTAAAACATGAAAATAAAATTGAGTATTAGAATACGTTAGTAAACATAATCATGAACATAGAAGAATGTTTTCATTGGAACTGGATATGTAAGTCGTTTTCATCACTGTATGTTGATAAACTCTTACGTGCGTGGCCTTATAAAATTTAGCTCAGTCACTTGGTTTTATTAATAGAAATGATATTATCATTTCTATTAATAAAACTCCTTTTAAAAATTTCGAATACGAATTAATTAATTCATCATATTTTATCTCTACACAAAATTCATTCGTACTTTGTTGTTTAAATGTGTTGAATATCTTTTTGTATTTCAGACTATGTTTTAAAAAATTTGTTTAGTTCGGTTCATTTATCCATCAATATTTAATAAATTACTATTTAATTTATTTTGTTTTGCTGCATTCAACAATTGTCGTCCATCTTTCAAAAAGTTGTGTAACGTTTTTTGTTGAAGTTGAGTTACGACTTACGTTGTTGCATTGCCCAAAACACGCTTATAATCCATTTAAACAGGCATATCTAAGTTTCATTCCAATCCAATTATATAATTCCTCTGTTGCTCTCCGTTATGTTAGTGTATATTGCCAGTAAGAAAACATACCAAAGTAGCGAATATGTCGAACGTGTTTTTAATATCTCTCGGTTAAGATTATTATTTTTTTATCTTTTATGTTATTAAAATCATTTTGACGGTAAGCAAATAAATTTAAACGAAATGTTTTCAACGATGTAGTTCATCAACGTAGTTAAAACCAATAAATTTTTACTGCTGGCAATTTCTTATTGTATTTTGACGGTAGTATATTAAACGCGCTTTTAATATTTCTAGATTTAATATAACTTTAATCTTTTTTCTTATATTATGCATTACGTTACAGTTAAAAACTAAAACTGCTTTGAATAATTTTTGGTTAAGAAAATAAAATATTTGATTATATTTGCGACCTAATATTTATCAAAATCTGTGCTAGAATAATTCATCAACCGAAAATTTTAATGTATTGAATGAGAGAAACATTCATATGATTCCATCGTTACTTAAATGCATGTTATACTCATAAAATAGCATTTTTGTGTTATTATAAAGTAACAATTACATTCGTCTATCCGCGATTCTCACATTATTTACATATAAAAATGATCATTATTTATTTCCTAAATGCGTTTGAAATTCTTAGTTTCATTTGCTAATAATTAATAGCTTTTTTTAAATTATTTCAAAATGAATAATAAAATACACAATTTCATTAAAAATAATGTATTAATGTAAATAAAATAAAAAAGTGTTTATTTATTTATTATCTAGTATTATTTGAACACCGAATAAAATGTAGGTATTTTTAAATGATGTAAAGTAATATTTTATAAACTGTAATAACTTTTCTTAATGTATTTACTGAATTATAATTACACTTTACGATATAAATTAAAACGTAACTGGGAGGAAAGTTATAAAAAATAAATAATTGTAAATAATAAAAACATGTAATAATTTTTTCAATCTTACATTATTGAAATGTTTTTCAAATGAATTATTACATAGATGTCATTATAATAGTTATCCAATTAACTGTGTGTCGTTACGTAACGTTTTGTTAGCCAAAGGTAACTTATAAAAGTTTCAAATTAGATCAGTTATATGGGGAGAAGCCAGTGTAGAGAATGAATTTCAAGGAATATAAACTAAAGTTTCTATAAATTTTCTCAGAATTGATGACAATATAATATTTATTTGTGTAATATGTGACGGACTTGTAAATTGAGCAATAATTTTCCTTCAAATAAGGGATGAAAAATTTTGTTGAAAATTATGTAAGTTCGTATCTTTCACATTTTTATAATAATTATAATAACAATAATGTTCACAATGATGTTTCAATGATTCCAATTCTAATTCCAGCATGTAAAAGATTCGCCATATAAATAATACATACAATTACAATATATATTATAATAACACACTCAAGTAACAAAATAATATTTTTGTTAAAAAAAGAAAAGAATAAAAAAGACGAAGAAGTTCATACTTATATATAAACAAAATATCAAATAAAGTAGATGGCTTTCAAATAATGGAATTATAGATGTATTCATTTGAAAAGTGTAACATTTGGGTTCGAAAATTTGTCGTTAAAAGTACTGTCTACTGTAGCGTAGTCGATTAATACACCTTCCCCGGATTAGAAAAAGATCCAGGTTCGAATCCCGTTAGCAACAACAATATTTTTCGATAAAATTGATTTTATATGTACATATTTCTAATTTATAAATTTAATTAGTATTTAAAATATCACATACCGGTGTTCTGAATAATTACAACTCCACAATAAGAATGTGTACTCCGTAATAACAAAATATAAATAATTCATTTCAGTTACGGCTATCCTATATATGTAGCTACTCTGCAGTCGACGTCATTCTCTGGTCAGGGAGCCAGCTTTCCATGAGAGCGCCACTTGCACTAGCGAGTTTTTGCAGACCTCCAGCCGCAGCTTTACGTCAGTAACTCGATATCTCAGAAGCGGAACAAATTCATGAACACGGCTTTCGGCAAACATTGTAGACGCGCTACACGCGCCAATTTGAACAGTATTCTGTATGAGTTGTTATATTGCACTCATACATGTCACTTGTTTGTATTCCGACTAGAGCTCGCAGATATATATCATACTGGTAAAGAACGACTTAAAAAAGATACTCATCTCCTTACTGCATCGGTAGAAACGCCGTGACAGTATATTCGTACTAACGCTTAACTGGCACGAGAAATATATAACAAATAAAATGAAATCCTTAAGTGCTTAAACTATTAAGATAAATAAAACAATCTACGATAATTATGAATTCACAAAAAGAGGAGAATTAAGCACAACATTTTGTTGAAAATCTGGACATAAATAAAATTTAAATGAGAAAGACGATAAAGTTATTTAACATTAGTATTTAGAGTTTTAACATTATTTTACTCTTCTCTTATTTTTTCCTTTATTTTCTCTTTTAGACGGCTACACACCTCCGGAGTGTAGCCGTCCAGCTTGTATAATTGAATCTATTTCAAATAATATGTACTGTATCAATTCTCAGCAGCGCATATTTACGTTAAAATAAAGAATTGTCTACAATAATATGGAAAAAAATGAGTAGACTAGACAGGACAATAAATGATGTGTTTTGATGAGCTCTTCATAATATTGCTTCATTAATTTGACATATTTTCATGTAAACACAAACCGTTAAAAGATAATGAAATGAATATTAAAACGCTCGTATTAAATATTAAAGCATGTAAGTATATGACGTGTAAAGTGTTTCCTATCCTGGCACTGTCGAGTATATGAAAGTGCGAGAAATGGCAGAGTGCCAACCTTCGTTCATTTTTATGAAATAAACGCGCGTAACGCCTTTGTCATCCGCGCGAGCTCCTTACGTGAGGGATGTTCCCAGAACGATTCTTCTCGTATTGTTTCGCAGCATCAAAGGCGAGCCCCTCGTTCCCCTCGTTCCTCTCGCTCTCGCGCTACCCATGACGGAAATGAAATATTGAAATATGCATCGCGTTACAGTGGCGGCGAATCCCGCTTCCGGCGGAAATGCAACAAGGCAGTTTTGAGGAATATGCATTTCCGGAACCGTGACATGAGATGCAGGCTACAGTTAACAAGGTGGAATGGAGGGTTAAAAAGAATGAAAATATTATTTTAAATTTAACATGACGTACATTTTCCAAGAATCTGTATACATGATCGGTAATGTGAATAATGATGTTTCTGAATTATTCCTCTATTCTCGATAGCTTACACAGTTGTGAAACTATTTTCTAGCATTTTATTTCCCCCTGTTTATGTAACAGTATTTCAAGATGCAACAGCCGTCAACTGCTCATCAGACGGGGACTTGTTGACAGCTGTTGACAGTTGAGGCTCTGTAATGTGGATACATAAAATAATCAATTATTGGAGAATAATTACGACTGTCTTCTGTTTTAAGACTTTGAGATATCATTAACCTTTTCCGTACGCATATAAAATTCAAACACGTATTGCGGTGTGGGAGCGTAAGATTTCCACTTACACATCTACTTCATTGGGTATATTATATCTATTATAAAATATTTAAAAAATCTTATTGACAATCAGATTGGCAATACTGAATTATTAAAATAAAATGTATTGTTTATGAGTACCTACACAAAACGTGGGAATAATATTTTGCAAATTTATTTAAATTCTAAAATAAATATAATATTTATTAAGTATGCTAGAGGGACTTACGAACTACGTATCTCTGATCGTATTATTGTGACTTTTAAATTGTCATAAACTTAAAAAGTATTGTACATTTGAATTTTAAGTACGCGGTATTTTTATGTGCTAGTGCCATCTATTGACGGGAATCAAAAATAATTATAAGATATATTATGTGATAAGTGTTATGGTAAATATTTTTGAGGGATTAAGACTGAAAAACTAGTTTTTGATATTTTGTTTGTTGCTATATTTATCGCCATTCCCTCATTTATCGCAGAGATATACTTTCAATGTAAATTGATTTATTTATTTTAATATAGATTATTATCAACATGTCACTAATAACCCTGATAGATAATTCTAGGCATTTGAAAAATTATCACTTTCTTACGACGAAGACTAGACTCTTGTATTTGTTGGTGATAATGATCATTGAACTTATTTATAAACTATTATAACGTAGATTTAGAGACTTCTGTATAATTTTAATTTATTTTTTTAATCTTAAAATGATAGTGGATAAATATATTACTTTTAAATTTAGCAATATTAACTTTGTGGTTAAAATTCATATTTTTTATTTATTATCTTTGTTTTATTAACCACTTGAATTGAGTTTAAATACATCTACCGGTTTCGAAAAATACCATTTTCTTCTTCAGGATGTCATAACTAACCAAAAATGTTATGAAAGAAAATGGTATTTTTCGAAACCGGTAGATGTATTTAAACTCAATTCAAGTGGTTAATAAAACAAAGATAATAAATAAAAAAGATAAATATATTTTTAAGGGCCGTGTTCTCATATCGATTGCTCCTTTGAAACAAGTGTACTGATGATATTAGTACGATATGAACTAATTCTATCATGTTGCTTTTACATTAATATCTAAAAAAAGTATTAAATTATCAAAAATCTCAGCAGGCGAAACCGCAATGTTAAAAAATTCCGGAGAGTTTACCAATTACAGATTATGAAAACAATAAATTGGATTTTTATATTAAAATCTAGGATATATCGAATTACTCGTTGTAAATGGAAAACAGCCTGGTATAAAATTTCAATTAGCTTTGTTTTAACCGCAGTCACCACGAGGCACCCTTGACAATACTACCCGGGAAATTGAAACATTTGTTTTCCATAAGAATACTGACAGTGATTGTCGTATTCACAGAAAAAAACGAACATTTCATATGTTTAAGAGACAGATACGAATAAATTTAAACCACGAGGTCAAAAGAGATGTAGCATTATTCAGTTGTATTTTTAAACTCGATAAAATTGTTTTGAATTCTCCATTAGTGCGGCCTTACTTGTTTGCTTACGATGATACGTTCTGACTGTAGGTATGATCATGAGTCGGAAGAATGCTATTGAAAGGAGTAACAGAGTTTATTTAAAAAAGTGTCTCTATTTTCCATTTCGAAGGGTTTGGTTGTATTACGTTGGATGGACATTTTTTACACGAAGACGCAATTTCGTTAATTTTTTGATGTTGTTCGGAGATGCGAAATATTTTGAAATAAATCAAGAAGGATGGGTATAACAATGTGTGAGATGTACAAATGACAAAGAGAAAATAGAATTACTATTCGCCAGTCACATCGCTTCAGAGAAAAATACCTGAGAATGAAATACAAAAATATGTGATTTTCCTTTGTTTCCTTTATTGAATTTCAAGAGTTATTAGTTCAAATTGATATTCCAACAATTTAAATTATTTTTGTCATTGTTATCTTTGATTGAATTATGTAACTAGAAATTTGTAGTTTTTAAAAGTTTGTAAGTGATCTATAAATATAACAAAAATTGATAGGACAAATTTTTGTCCTCTCAATTTTTGAGATGATTTGTGTATATGCGTGTATTGTCATATTAATAAAGGGTGTCAAGCGGAAACATTCTGAGATTAAATTATAATTGCTCATAAACCATTAGGGTGAGGTAAGTGGGAGGGGTATTTTTCGACACGCGTGATTAGCGGGATTGCCAGTCGCAATGAGTGATTGGTCGGAAGCGCACCGCGCGTTCGCTGTTGAGCAATATTTAAAGTGCGGTGATTCATTAGTACGTGCGGGTCGCGTTTTTTGTACTCACTTTAATATTTGACGAGTAAGTGATAGGCCGAGCACGCAACTTATCCGGTGTTGGGTTCAAAAGTTCAGACAAGAAGGGACAATGGTTAACCAAACTCCTCCTGGACCATCAACGTCAGCAGCGATGCCAGAAAATGTGGCTCAAGTTCGACAAGAAATTATGCGCAATCCACGTAAATCGATAAGGAAGATTGCAGCCTGTACTGGAATAAAAAATCAATAGTGCACGTTATTTTGAAAAAATACATTTGTATAGCAGAATAGTATATGACAGAATATAATTGTATACATCAGAAACACATAGATTAGAGCATAGACCAAAGATAAAGATGTCACTACTGAAAAAAAAATGTAAAAATAAATGTTTCAAGATGCACAGATAAATAATACCGGGCAATACACATTTTGGTACCAGCGACTTTTTAACTATTTCTAGGTAATTTTTGGGTGCAGAATCCAAAATAGCTTAGATAGATTTTAAATATGAATTAAATATACTAATTAGAAATATATACATATAAAATGAATTTTATCGAAAAATATTGTTGTTGCGCCACCGGGATTCGAACCTGGATCTCTTTTCAAACCGGAAAATAATTACAACATCACAATAAGAATGTGTTCTCCTAATAGATAGATCAGATCTAGTTTTTGAGATACGCTATATTGGTCTCTTTTAGAATAAAATCATGAAATTTTTAACTTATGCATATTTCACTTTATCACTATTACTATTTGTTCTAACTGCTAATTAAAATAACCAAAAATACAAAGGTATTTATTTCACATAGTAGATAAATATACTTTCATCACTTCTCACATAAATTTTTCTTTTATATAACTTTCTAGCATGGAGTTTACCGAGACAGTTTTGCTGAAGACTCGAACAGTAGTCAGCCATCATGTGGCTATCCCACCTTCCTTGATATCGATCTTCCATAGTTTTAATATCCTGATGGAATCTTTCCCCCTGTTTTTCACTAAAATCACTAAGTGGTTGTGGAGGTAGTGAACTTTTATGCTCATATTATAACAGAGAATATTAAAGTTGGAAAGCATATTTTACACTATTTATGTGTAATTTTTTGCCTTATAATTTCCAATAATTTTTATTACTACTTGAGCAAATGAACACCAAGCGTTAGATTCAATCTCGTTCATGATGCGGTAAATTGTGGATCTTTCATTTTTTTTTTTTTTTTTTTTTTTTTCATAAGTTACCTTATCTGAGGACCATCAAATATTCTGGCTTTCAGTTTTTTTGTGCTAATCCCAGAAAGTTTTGGTGCCAAGTAGCCAAAACAAAATCTATCTCGAATTAAAACCTTCACAAATTGCTTCATAAGCCCCAACTGGTATGCAAGGGCGTAAATATGATGTTCTCTCTCGCAACCAAAAGTTCGATGATTAAGTTTTGTTTTTCTTGTATTATAACATTTCTTGACGGTCAATTTCTGTTAACCCAGTGCTGATAGTTAGCTCTGCTGTCCCAAAGATATAAAAACAAGGATATTTTTTATATCCATTTTGCTGTCCACGGAGGAAGTTGACCATTTTTAGATCTACACAAATCACTCACTGATGTTCTTCATACTTGGTTTCTTGGTTCCCTCTAAACCATTGGTACTCCAAACGTTAGGTACTTCCGCTTTTCAATTGTCCAGTAAATTTCAATTGTCTCGTAAATGTTCAGTACAAGTCTTACATATGAAATGTGGAGCCCAAGATTTATCCTGGCTTTCCATGTGGAAGCCAAAATAGGCCAGATAAGCCTTATTTACAAAGTCTGAAATAGGTTTTCTACTTTCTGTCAAAGTGTATTCACCATATAATAATATACAACATAACATAACAAAAAACATCTGGATGATTCACACAACTACATCTGCTTGTGGATGCCATGGCTTTAATTCAATGTTTTATTACTAAATAATGCCGAAACTTTACACAAAATGATAATAAACTGAATCGGGTCGGGTATAGGTTGAGCGAGTTATCAATGGCGAATCGGGGAAAAAAACAGATCACGCTGGAATAATAGAATAGCATTGTTATTATTATCATTATTAATAATTATTAGTTCATAGTGGAGATTATCCAGATATAGGAATGTTGGGTTTTACGGTCATGGGTATTAAATAGCAAGTAATTTAAACTGACTAATTAGATTTAAATTTTAGGTACGAAATTTCAATTCTGGCCTCAAAAGATATCATTATTTCATTATTTTTGCTTTTTATCGAAACTAAAATCATATTTTTTATTTATTAAACTAAGATAATAAATAAAAAATATGAATCTTAACCACCAAGTTAATATTGCTAATTTTAAAAGTAAAACTAAAATCAATTAGCCTGTATCTTAAAAACTAGAGCTGTTACGAAAAAAGCCTGGTATTTTTGGAATTAGCACATAAATGGTATCCAAAATCAGTTCTTTCTTTACCGGCACCAAAAAAAAATCAAATCATTTTGTTGCCGAGTGTAATCGATGATTAAGGAATAGTCTTGAATGGTATCCACGAGATTAAAAACGAACTAAAGAACATCCAAAGTTTCGATGGATAAGCGAAGTTATGAGAGTGGTATAAGTTTGAAAAGAGGGTGGAATTAGAATTAGAATTCAAGAGTGGATTGACAATAGTCGATGATAGAGATAATGATTTTTGATGACAGAAATTTTTTCGGAAAAGATGTAAGTGTATCGTAACTAAAATAAATAACTCAGGCAATATTTATTTTTGTTTAACTTATGATATATATTTTTTTTTAAACATTTTAAAGTTTATTAACTAACGTCTGCGGAGGTTAGGTTAAAACAATAACATCTCAATTATTATTTTTTACTAGTACCTAATGCTTTGGTGGTCTAGAATATTTTATTTTTTTAAAAGATGCATTTCAACTATCCGGAAAATGTTAGTAATAATTACATCATCTTAACCGTAAACCTTGATATAATATTATTATTTTCTCCCAAATCAGTGTTGGCCAGCTATTTCGAAGAAAATTGTGACGATATATCAGGTCGCACGTGATGATATGGCCATAATCATTAATAATATCGTCCATTAACTACTTAATGCTGTGTGGTGATATAGTGACGAAAATAAAGACCCTCAGTTCACGCTGCAGAAGATATGGCGTGTGGATTGACAAAACGAGTCCCCCTCCTCGCTTTCGATCCCGACAAAACAAAATTTCGAGAAATCGCGCGGGTTATGTTGAACAGCCTTTAATAAAAGGGGCAGAATATTTTGTGTTTGTATAGCAGTGAACTGGAATAATATTCTGTTTTGTATGAAATCTTTTATACAAAACAACGCATCTAAGAGATCTTTTTGCTCCGGGAATGAAGATTAAGAAAAGGCAAAACGAGAGTAAATCTTATGACTCCTTTTGTCAACCTTTCACAGATGTGTTCGCCCGGAGCGCGAGTGTCTCCCAGTGCTGTTGGTTTATTATTTTTATACGATTGTGCGCCGATTAAAATTATATTTCCATTTAATTTTAAAAAATCATATAAACTGTTAATTAATTAACGTACATATTAAAATAATCTATTTATCATTATTCTTAATACTTTCGTAACGTCATCAAATTTAATGAATAAATTCAATTAATGATGTTGCAAGTACAAATAACAAATCTTACCAACATTACGTGAGTGGTGAAGTTCATGCTCTGGAGGTAGTTAATTTTTTTTCAAAAAAGATTTGAAGTTTACATTTTTTCAATTATTTTCATTTAGTAATAAGTTTTGAAATATTTTCATAGCTCGATTTATATTCTTTGCAGGTTAGGAACTACTACTACAGACTCAATGAAATCCTAAACGTCTACCATCTACATCTTAAAAATAAGTAAGTTTAAGCTTTATATTAACGCTGCACATCTTTTCAGGACGGTTTAAAGGCTACACCTTGAGCTACCACTTTCACTGATGAAATTATTTTTATAAAGCTAAATACATTCAAAAAGATAGACAGATGTGAAAGAATAATATCAAAAAAATATTAAGGTACTTTAAACGATTAGCGTTACAGAGCATGATTAATTGTCAAACATTTTATACAGGACGTAACAAACCTAGTCCACAATATTACAATAAATTACGAGTTGAAAATGTTCAAGAGATAAGTGCCTTATCTCAGCTATATCAGAGATATAAGCATTTAAAAAAAAAAATTAATCATGTGATTATTTTGATTAATTGAATATAATATGATATGATATGACATTTGATTGATTACAAATTATATATTGAATACAAAAAAAATAATGGTCATAGAATTTAGAGTTGCTAGACTATTTTTCGTTAGATGATTTAGGGGCTGAAGCAAATATATAGATTAATAATGGAATACTTTTGCAAATATTTATTTCTAAGAACGTAGATAAGTAAATAGTATTTCTAAGCACGATTTTGTAAAAATTTAAAACATTAATATTTTCCGTAACAGTGTAGAATTTGTATACATTCCTTGAACATTTTAGTTATATAGTTAGGTATCCACCCATAAAATATTGTGGACTAGTTCTGTTACACTCTTACATTTTATACTATTAAAACAGTTGGTTTGTATATATATATTATTTTTCTTTTTAATGTCCCTTTAGAACAAGTGATGCATTTAAAATTATAAGTAATATAAAATATTAAAAATAATAAGTGTGTTTAGGAACATAAAATGTAAATTATGTGTTTCAGTAATTTTGAATTGGCGCAGTGGTCCATATTCCGGAACACTCATAATAGAAGCTCTCATTAAATAGGAGAATGCACCAAAAGAAACCATTTCACACACATCAAAGAGGGCACGCCCTCGGAGACAAAATAGTCATAAAGGAAAACATCAGCCTCGTGTCAACACGGCAGTTAAACATCATTCCGGAGCAGCATCCCGTCACACAGGACTCGAGATGTGAATGTCATATTAAAACTGTGCGACCAAATCAGGGCCGGACTTAATCACGCCACCCGAAAAAAAAGAAAAAATAATTGCTGAAATGTGGTAACTAATATTCGTATAATTAGGTACTTAGTAGGCTATGATATAACTAAATAGGTACTCGTCAATACTTAATTTATTAAAAAAATAATGTTTTATTATTTATTATAAATTACACATTTCTTTCTTCTTCCGTCTATGAATTTCGATTGTTAAAGTACATACAATTACCTATTTATTTATTTTGTTGATCCACCAGACCCGGAAGTAAAATTATTGCTGAGAGGTTTGAAAGTAGATCTTGTTTTAATTATTTATCGAAAAATATTTCGTTTCCCGGTAGCAAAAAAATATTTTTTCGATAAATAGATTTTATATGAATATCTTTCTAATGACTGGTTTAATTTGTTTTATTAATTGAGTATTTTTACGTTTTTTATATAATATAACCATTGAAAGAAAATTCTTATATGTATTTTTTTAAGAATTTACGCTGTATTATAATATTTTGGATAATCATCATATCGTAGTATCCGGTCCAAGTATAGAATTCAGTAGACCACACAGCGACTAAAATATTACTACAGCTATATATTCTTCAACTGCTTTTCTGAAATCAAATTCTTATCTGGCTTATATAAGAGACAAATTCTTTGAAATTTATATCATTAAATTCTTTCTTACATAGGATGTTTTTTAAGTATTACTGATGATGTATATATATATATATATCATATGACATATATATGACGCAAGTGTTGATGGCACCAGAAATAGAGGACGTCCACGAAAGACTCAGCACGACCAGGTAAACCAGCTAATGGAGGGTAGTTATGAGAAGATGTATGAATGTGGATGAGGCGAGAGTCGTGTGTCAGGACAGAAGAGTATGGCGCTCTATCCTCTCTGCCATCCCCGCGGGGAAACGGCGTGATGGAAAGAAAGTAAGTAAGCATACATATACACATATGTATGTTTTTTAAATATATATTACTATATACACCGCTACTTACCTATACACCGCTCATAGCTAATTTGGTGATTATTATTAATTGTATAATTTTGGTATTGATGGAAAACACACTATTTAAGACTTTTTAATTATCTCTGTAGATGTGGTTAAATGTAACTGAAAGCAGTTTTTGTGACCAAATGTGAATAATTATTAATACTCCAACTTGCCATCAGAATATAATGCAGTAGTTTTCTTATTATATTATACTAAATGCGGGAGCCTATTATCCTTGGAGCCTGCGTATTTCGATTGTTATATTAAGGTTGAAGAAGAAGCCAGGGTGAGATGATATAATCACGTTATGAGGAGACCAGATGATCATATCGTCAAAATTAATACTGCCTAAGTAATACATAATTAATAATAATAAACACTGGCAGAATACAAAGACCTTAGCGACCTGATGGTCAAATATCGAGGAGACGAAGAACTTTCAAAACAGAGCGGGATAGTCCTGGCGCTTTCGTGCAAGGAGAGCCGACGCCAAATAAATGAGAATATAAAAAATCAAGAAGATGATATTACATTGAAGATACTTAATTTTAAACACTTCGCCAACTGTTCGCATCATTTCTCGCATAGTACTTTCCTCAACTAACAAGCCAGTATCTCAGTCACTCATTTATTTATTTTCAACATTAAATTCAAAATTACTTTTTTATATAAGTGATACGCAAAATTATGCAAATAGTCGTTTTAATGTACACTACAGATTATATAGATTGGACCATATTAGAGATCTTCCTAGAGATACGAATGCTTGAAGAATGTTTGTGCAGTCCATCTTGGATCTGTAAAAGTTATGGCGATAAATGCTGATGATAAAGAGAATCGCTTTAAAATATTTTGATTAAGTACATGATGAAATAATGAGAAATGTTGCAAAAAAACGTTTTTTCCAATTTTATTATTACGCAAATGACAATTATAATTACTTGGACAACTAAACTTCAAACTATAAGGGTGTATGTTTATGAGTAAGACTTTGTTCACGCGTAACGGAGAATTTACTGAAAAGGTCACTCTGCATTGTGTACAAAATACAAGAAACAGCAAATGATAGCTGGATCTACAATATACTATACAATACTATATTACTAGTCTCATCTTTGTACATTTATACTAACAGTGAAGTAAAAGTAGGAAAAATTCATTACATATGGTTCGGGAATAATAATAATTTATATATTTAACAGTTCGTACCGATAAATTTCAGGATTAGAGCTTCATGAATTGTTTTACTCATTATTCACCAAAAAGCATGCTTTTGGCAAATAATAAAAAACAATTTAGTATGGAGGGTTCCAGATATGGAATCGTTAACCTTGTTGAAATATTTTAAGGTACAAAATCTTCGTTTGAAGGGGTGATTTTAAAACACCCCGTAAATGAATGAATGCAGCCAACTAAAGCGACCAATCATCGGAAGTATGTGGTGACAAATGTGAGTATCGCCAGGAATCTAACGGCCGGAAGCGCCGAAAGCTGTTGTCAGGCGTCGATTGTGACTGTCGTCGTGACGCCCCCGACGGCGGCGTCGCGCTGACGGCCTCACTAATAGCCACTATTCATTTTTCATATCTTCTTTATAGCTGAAATAACAAACCGTTTATTTTCGTTATGCGCGCGGTGTTACTCCTTGTTTGCGCAGTTGGTGCTGACGAAATAAAAATGACTTTTGTCGCGGCCGTAAAAAGTTAATAGTGTTTGAAGGAGCTTGTTCGCGCGAGTCATCCTGAATAATTTGGTTTCGTTGTAAAATTTTATTAAGTTTAACTGTTAGAGCTTTGTTTAGGTTTTAATATTTGAAGTCTTTCTTACTTATATTATTACTAACCGCCCCTACCTGTAGTTTCTCGGCATTCAGATATAATTATTTTTAAATTTTATTTTATCATTTATATATTTTTCAACATAGTACAAGTACATATACACGAGAAAATAAAATAATAGATTTAATAACTGACAAAAAAAATTAAGTCAAACAGGTAAACACAGAACTTATTATTTCAAATATAGGTTTAGAGGAAGTGGAGAGTGGGGTGCCTTTATTTATGTGGCCTATCTGCAAACTGATTAAAGGATTGAAAAAAAGTATTAACGTCATTATAACTATATAATACTTCTATATACATTTTTTATTTATTAATAATAAATAATAAATAAAAAATATGAATTTTAACCACCAAGTTAATATTGTTAATTTTAAAAGTACTTCTATATATCCCTGCATAATAAATCAATTAATTTTGAGCGTTTTAGTGTATGTAACTTAACATATTTAAAAAATCACTTAGGACACTCTGCCACCACGCGACTCAAATAATAACAACGTATGAAAAATTTACACTTTGCATAGTAAGGGTGTGGTAAATTTTAATGTGACATTCAATATAATATAATATATATTTATATTAGATGGAGAGCAGGAGTGTGGTGACCAAAGGGAAAGAGAAGGTTGCTAAAGTTTTATACAGAGCCATAATGAGTAATTATTAGTATTCTTAGATTTATGGTTTGGAATGATTAGCATTTAATATTATATTTACATATATACATTACATGGTACATTTAAAGTTTTCACGGATAAAAGATAACGGACTTTTATACTTCCGACGTTTCGAGTAAGTAATATAAGGTACTCATTCTCAAAGGCTGAATATTCTGAATTCTGTCTCAAGCTGACGAGTAAACTTGATTGTTCAAAACAAAATCTAAAATGAAAGTAAGTGACTCGAAATGTTAGTGCGTAATTTCTTTTTTTGTGATATTTTAATCAAATTAAATGCATCAGTTTGAAATAGCTGCAACATATAAATTCGAAAATTTGTCAACTATTTACAAAACTGACGTAGTGTAATTGGTTGTCGCACTTCCCCGGATAGAAAGAGATCTTGGTTCAAACCCCGGTGGCAGCTAAAATATTTTTTCGATAAATTGAGTTTATCTGTTTGTATATCTTCCTAATTGATGCATTTAATATGTCTTAATATTATTAGTTAAACGTCGCGATTAACTGTACATAATCTAGCTGTATCTGTATAAAAGGCCCTTGAGAATGAGTAATGCTACTTACTCAAACGTTGGCAGTATAAAAGTTCTCCTTACGAATGTTGACGTGAGTTCCTCCAAAAAATAGTCCGTCATACATATATATATATATATTTTTTTTTTTTTTTTTTAAATGATAATATTTATATTCCGATTGGAATTACATTCCGGCTGGACTTGTAAATGATATTCGATTACTTATAAATAATTATCGACAAGTTTGTAATATCTCCAGGATCATACACAGCTGCCCTATCCCTCAAGATTTATGCTGCATTGTATTCAGTGCATGCGCATTGCGTATCGGGACATGATATGGGCATGCACTCGGAGGAGTGTGGTACAACCCGGGGTGGCGGGATGCTACTCCTGACCGCCAGGATAACGGATGATGTATGCCGGTAGACATTCGCAACTGCAGCAACCGATAAATGAACACCGCAACTAATTAACTGCAGGAGATGCAGTGGATGCAATGCGCTCAATAGCGTTGTGGTTGTTTAACACTCGCGTAACTATATTTTATCAATGCATATCATTGAAACAGATGATCAATAAAAAAACACGTCAACTGAAAATCTAGAGCACATTATTTCAGTTTATATACAAGAATTACTTGGTGTCCTAGAATTGGTATTATATTATTTAAAGTCACCAATTTAATTTTTAGAAGAGACAGAAAAAAAATGCGTGGGTAGCGAAGACCATTGTGAAGAATGTCATGGTAGGCCATATTTCAGGACGCATAGATAATCGTGATTATTTTATTGATATGAACTTTAATAATATATAATAATTAACACTTAGAATCAGATAAATAGCATGCTATAGTTACAGGGTTTGTAAAAAAATCAAAAGTTAATATGAAATATTATCTTAAATCTAAATATGTACGTAGATACGATTTTTTTTTTTTGGTAATTCAAATATTAGAGTGCGAATATATCCAAATGCATCTCTTAAGAGAGAGCAGAAAAAAAACAGTATTGCCTACTCAGTCCTCCTAGCATAAAATTGCTTTACTATTTCTACATAAAAATTATTGTTTTCAGATTATGCAGGTATTTTATTTCTCGCAAAATCCGATCTTATTTTAGTTTCATCGTAAACAAAGTCTCTTTTGGGTGTAAAAAAAATAAAAATGTAATAATACCGAATCATCTTGGGGATTATTTTGTCCCAGCCGTAGAACAAGAGTCATCAAAATTTTCATTGGAGCTTACACTTTCATACACGTAGTCCACATTGAAATCACAACATGAAATTTAAATTCTATGACGATTTCATGTTAGTTTTTTGATCATATTTATTATGTATCTGGATAAGAGTCGAACTACGAAGCATACAGTATTTGTCCAATCGATTAAAATGTACATATTTTTTAATATATAATTGACTTCCATTATCTTTTAATACTTTCTGAAATACTCGCATAGATAAGTAATTACAATATGTGATTCCAAATAAACTCCTGCATCTGTCCTAAATGCACACTACTGCTAATTTCGTGATACTGTTTATATTATAAGTACTTACATACCTAAGTACATATGCCTTTGACACAGTCTTTCCGGTTAGCAGAACGTGAGCGTGGAACCTTACTTTGTAAACAAGTGATCCGTTACGTTGGGTTGGATTAGTTCAGGTTAGGTTAGGCACACTGTAGAGGTTTCGTGTAAAACAACATTGCAAAGATGTTACTATCCTGTAATAGTTTATCAAAATTCTACGCATCGAATTGAATAGGTAGCTTTAGTGTAGGAACGTTTATATTTTTGCAGACAGCTGTTTCGGTTCTTTGATTACACTCTACGTATTCAAAAATTATTTGTTGTTAATCAGTAGCCAATTAACTATTCTGAATATAAATTACTATGTAGCTTTTTAAACAACTGTTGATTGATCGTCGATAACTGAACTATCTTCTAGTATCTGGTTTACCTGATCATTCGAAGCGTTCCGCGGATGTCCTCTATTTCTCACGCTATCAGCACTCACATTATATGCATATTCTTACCATTGTCTTTCTCATTCATTAGTTCTACATAATTAATCACCTAAGCAATCCTTTCATAATTGTATTCATTAAGCTAAAATTAGTTTTACATTTCTTTCTTATTTGTTCATTCTTTATTATATCATAAATTTTCGTTCATGAATATACTATGCATGATCTAATTTTCGAAGCTCATCTATCAGCTCCTGCCTTCACTTCAATATACGGGTGTCGGTACCGAGACTCCACTGTGTACCGCTAGTCTTGCCTCGTCTAACAAGTTTCTATCAAAGGACTGTTTACTTTATTTCCTGTCACCCTTCTTTCGATATCTTTCTCAGCTTTCCGTTCCTATAAAACGTACTTTCCCAAAACAATAATTGACTTATTTGAAATATTTATTATTACTACTAGTATTTCCATTTTGAATACCATCACTTCAATATGCTAGCATTCATCTACTAGACTGTAAATCTTAATTATTGCCCTTTAATACGGAAACATCTGCACTATTGTTTTTTTTCTCAATACTCAAATCTCTTAATACTCGGAGAAATAACTCATTCCACATACTATTACAAGTTCCTTAGAGTAGCTTCATTATTCAATAATATCTTAACATATTTCAATTTTTTTTGCATCATCTCTAATTGAAGTTCCAATCAAATATTTACGCATTGTGATTTTCTGAATCCCAAATCATACACAATATTTGAAAAAAACTAATATTATACTAAAGCTTTATAATATTAATAGCATTAACCTACAAGCGACATGATGATTATGTGTATGATATTTATAAATATTATGACATTTCTGTGTGTATTTTGTCATTGCCACCAGTTTAATAAAGCATGATTTTTTTTTTATTAGTTTTAAATTTTTAAAAAAGGTGCCTTGTAATATACTCTTCAGATAACATTTTAATAAAGTTAAATAAATTGTAAAACGTCGCAACAATAAATTAATATATCCTCTTTTTCTGTGCTCTTATAATTTTTAGTTTAATAAATTAATATTATAAATAAATGTTCTATCATGTCACAATCCCTCACCCATCATTTCAACGGATGAAACAAATAGTGTCCTAAACAACTTTCGTATTCTAATATGTTTGTTATTTGGTGAATAACTGTAATGTTCAGTTAGATTCAACCTAAAAAATAAATTGATAGCAAACTAGATACCAAATAGCAATGCATATCTCGCGGGGCGCGTCCGGCGTTGTATTCAGTTTTGTGCACCAAAAAGCATTTCTGGAACCCGTGAACTGGAAATGGTTGCTTCATCATGACCAGGTTACTTCCAGATCATCGCTTCCCTCACAGTTCTGCGCTTGCAACTATTCGATTCGTTTAGCGCAAACATCGAAGGGAATCCCGCAAGCCGGGCGGAATTATTATTTATTGCACTTGTACAGCGCTGGCATTACACATTGTATTCAAATTAAGACGAATGTGATGTAAATTAATTCAGAGTATTACGTTGTTGTATTTAGACAATATAAATCGAACCTAAAACAAATATACCTTAATGATAAATAACGAAATATAAATATTTATGATCTAAAAGAGGATAATATTTCTTGGTTCATGAGCGTACTGCTTGGAAATGTTTTTGTTCTTAGTTTTTTTTCAAATCAGCGGTATAAATTAACGATTGTTAGTGTTTCTGTACTCCATAGTTTATTTAATTCACCACGGGACTTCTTAAAAATATAGTTAGCTGTTCTCGGATGGTTTTGAATAGCTATATATATACATATAGAATATTATTGATAGAGTTTCATCATGATTGATGAATATAAATAAAACAATGTTATAACTCTACTTGAGTTTATTTGCACTACTCGAGTTTCGAGAGAAACAGTAACTCTCTTCGACATGTTTTATTTTTATTAGAATTTAAATAAAATATATATTACGTAAAACGTCATTAAAATTTATTCCAAAATATTTAACTACTGTATTTACCTACTCGAGTACCGATATATGTGAATAAGTTGAATATTGCTGGGTATCATTATTCGGAATATACATTCATCCACTTGACGTCATTACTTTCGAATATAGGATAATTATTTTATTAAGGAGAACACATTCTCATTGTAATAATTTAGAACATGGGTCTGTGATATTTTTAAATACTCATTAAATGTAGATGGCTTTTAAATAATGGAACGATAGATGTATTAAATTGAAAAAGTGTAACATATAGGTTCGAAAACTTGTCATCAAAAATACTGTCGCTGTAGCATAGTTGGTAATGCACCTTCCTTGGATTGGTAAAGAGATCCAGGTTCGAATCCCGGTAGCACAACAACTATATTTTTCGATAAAATTAATTTTATATGTATATCTTTATATTTAAAACATTTAATTAGTATTTGATAATTATTTTATTAAAGCGTTTGATTTCAGCCAACTTACTTACATATGGGGGTGTAATTACACTTTTAAAATTACATATTTTAAACGATAAAATAATTATTAAGGGAACACATTCTTATTGTGAAGTTGTAATTATTCAGAACATTGGTCTGTAAAATATTAAATACAAATAAATGTATACATACAAATTCAATTTAATCGAAAAATATTATTTTTGGTACCGGGATTAGAACCTGGATCTCTTATAATCCGGGGAACATGCATTATCCAATTATGCTACACCAACACAATGGATTGACGACAAATTTTCGAACCTACATGTTACACTTTTCAAATTAATACATCTATCGTTTCATATCTGATAATGCACGTTCCCCGAATTGGAAAAGATACAGGTTTGAATCCCGGTAGCAACAACAATATTTTTCAATTAAATTGATTTTTATGTATATCTTTCTAATTAATACATTCAATTTGTAGATAAATTAATTATTATAACATTAGCAGAAAGGAATCTGCTTCACCGATTGCTTTTGCTGGGTAATGGTGAACGGCGACCACAACCAGTGTTTCATTATTGGCCGCTGCACACCCAAGGCCGGTGTTTCCGAAAAACCTATTTTTCAATGTTGAAAACATAATTAATTATTATAAAAACGGAAGTGGTCCACCACAGCACAGCATAATTTTACTAATTACCGCAAACTTAAATATTCTTTAAATGATTATAATATTAATGTAATTTGACACTTTCGCAACACACACCACATAATAAATTCAAACAGTTTATATCTTGAATGAATATCGACATAACTGAATTAATAATAACCTAATTCAAATGCTTGCCAGTAGGAATATTTCAAAATATAATGTATGCAACTGGAGATGTTGAGTTTTTTTACATGAAATTACTCTTCTTGAAATGACTATTGGATAAACGTTAATAAACAGATATAAAATAATATTTTGCACTATTTTGTAAAATAATCAACATATTATTTTATAAAATGTTACGAATACATTAGATTTAGTAGAAACGGTGCTTTTTTATAGCAATAAATGTCGTATTCATATTCACAATATAATTAAATATGTAGATTTTTTTTTCTAATCAAACGAGGTATCATTTGATCTCCCGGTTATTCCCGATCTAGCGCTGCGGTTGCGACGTTTCTCATGAGCAATGATTACGTTCATCTGTTGACTCACCACATGCAACGTTTATTCATTCTCACAGTGCGGCCACCTTGTTGTGAGTGGTTGAAATGTTCAAGACAATAGCGCAGCCCGTTGACTGAGATACGGCCCGTGATTTCTTGAATGCGCGTAACACGAAATCAGCTGACATTGATCGCTAAGTGTGTCCTGTTTTATCCTGATTTAGTAACAAGTGAATTCCATATTTTCCTTCGTCAGAAGCGGTTTCTTGGTTTCAAGCATTTTAAAAACGATGATGAACTAGAACTCGATCAAGACGGAGTACAGAAATGGTTTTTATCCCAGGTGGCTTAGTTCTATGACGAAGGTATACAAAAATTGGTGCCCCGTTATGAAAAGTGCCTTAAATAATGGCGGCGACTATGTTTAGAATTATTTTAAAGTATGTAGCGTCCAAATAAAGTAAAGTGTAAAAATGATGTGTTTCTTTTAAAAAAAT
The DNA here is from genome assembly GCA_022840565.1 of Eubasilissa regina. NCBI lineage: Eukaryota > Metazoa > Arthropoda > Insecta > Trichoptera > Phryganeidae > Eubasilissa > Eubasilissa regina. The sequence goes on along the minus strand of JAINEB010000025.1, from coordinate 1,647,650 downwards.
CCGGCACTTACTTAAAAAACGCGCCTCGTACAGATTAATTAAATAAGCTTGGAAAAAAAACGCTAAACCGTGGATAAACTTTAATAAACATTTTTTTTTACTCTTTGCATAAAATAAAAATTATATTTTAGCAAGACTGTACATTATAAACTTGCAATCAACATTAACTAATTTAAAATGTTAATAGGGAAACACCAATGGCATAAGATAACTATAAACTTTAAAGAGTACATAAAGATATTAAATTACACTAAATTGAGTGAGACTCTTGTACAATGGACTAACAATATACTATATCCTACACACTTCAGCAGACATAATGGTCCGTGTCCACCGATGAGATATTTAGGAAATTTTCGACTCGAGACAAATTCTATGATTTGACTCATGAAATTCTGTAGATGCAATTCTCAGATTTTGTTGTTTCCCTGTTATTCACACCACGTCTCAGATATTTGCTGTCTCACTTCATCTTTACTTCAAACTCTTCGTACTTCAAATGTTATTGTCGTTCGTCATTTGGGTAACTTTGAATTTTCCCAGCAGCAATTAAAACAGAATTGGTAAATGATTGTAATTTAACGCCTTATATTATGTTAATGATTTACGTCTAGACTTCCTGCAGGAATTTATGATGGTTTAATGTGATATTTGTGTGCATGTGTCAGATCGTGTACATTTGTAAAGTGTTCTTCAGTAAAAATGAAGTATTCTATTGTAATGTGTAAGTATATTCTACAGGAACGTTCCAGTATTCTAACAATATGCAATAAAATATATTTGATACTCGATGTTTTAGAGTCATAAATATTTTAAAAATATTAAACAAATGAATGTAGATACTGGGAATGTGCATAATCACTTCACAATAATGGCCAGAGATTTTCGACTAGAGACAATCTCTGAGGTATGGAATCAGATTCTTTGGAGACAACTCCAGTCTCCATAGTCCCCTTGTACATACAATGTCTCAGAGTTTCGCCGCTTTGCGCTTCGCGTCAAGCTTCTCGTCAAACGTCAAATGTCATAATCTTGTCAAATTGGGTGCGAAAATTCAATCCCAGCGGAACTTAAAGAGGAATAAATGTTTTTAATTTAACCCGATCTGTAATGGTTTTAGATGTCAAATCTCTTAGTCAGATCGTACATCTGAACACTGGTACGAGTTTTTGTATATTTCTCCTTTTGAAAGATCCTTTTGCCATACTATCATCTATATATATTAAATGCTCATTAATATGTAATAAAAAAGTTAATTACTCCACACTGAACCAGTAGCCACGTAAAGACTGGTACGCGCTGTCATCGTACTAAACGGTAAGGAACGATGATATATTAATTCTCGTTTTGCGACAGTTTGGTCCGTGTCGAAGGTTAGAGGTGCGCACGTAAAGATGTTTCACATCAAAAAGTAAATTTGCCGGAAAATATGATCAGGGTCGCAAGAAGTGAAAAGACAACGAAATAAAAAGTAGACGGAAGGTGGTTAAGCGATCAATCACCGAAAAATGTAATAATACTAAACACCGTCTTAACCGTCATTTATGTTAGGTAAGTGTATTATTATTCATATATAAAGAGACTAAACCGACTACGGAGTTATAATAATTATTCTGATTTGAAACATTAGTCGAACGCAATAATTATTGTCGCAACCGAACATGCCGGGCGGCACATAAATATACGTTTTGTTGAAAAACAACTTCATTACGGTCCCGGGGCAACCTCGCGCTCTGATTTATTGGTTGACAATACGAATATAAAAAGGATTTCATAAGCAATATTGTTCAATATTGGAGCAATCAATACGGTTTGCCTTGATTCATATTTGATAAATTGCATTTGAAACAAATTTGGAGAAGCCTTTAATTAACCTACTATTGAGTTCACGAGTATCCCTATATACACTCTACCTCTCACCCTATTTCCCTATATACACTCAATCACATCATATGTATTAGTACTTTAGGAGAGGGGTGAATAAGGAATTAAAAATTGTATTGAATGTATTATAATGAAAATACAATAAAACATATCAACATCAATACCATTGGTTTTACAACTCATAGTTAGACCTTGGCCTCCTCAAGAATCTTTCCCCAATATTACGAGCCATTTTCTCAATATCTGAATTTCTATAACATATATGTCTTTGAAAACTCTATGGCAGTTTTGGCCTTCCCAAACCGCGTCTTTTTGCGTATACCAGGCTCTGGTGACGAGCAGCAGTTGTCATATTACTAGTTTATTTTAACATCCACAGATGTTGTTCTATGTTTCGCTCACCTCTCACCAGCTTACTATAATAAAGTAAATATGGTGTATATATATATATATATATACCATATTTACTTTATTATGTAAAGATATATCTAAACTATTAGGTAACAATAGTTGCCATAATATAGGCACCTGCTTAGTCCAGTCAGTTGTTAGTTATGAATTTCCAAAAACTTTGTTAAGATGATTTAATAAATAAATAAGTTATACTTGTTTTTGTACGAATAATAAAAGCTGCTACATCCGGTATTGCTTTATATAATTGACAGAAAACTAAAGATCAACACAATTTGCGTACATATATTATTTAGTTTTAGTAGATTAGTTTTTAATTTTAGAGATGTAGCATATATTAAGAACTGCTTTGCAGTATATATCCGCTACCGTTATTATATGGAAGTTCTTCACGAAAAGGCACTCAATGTAAAAATGAAAATAATATTTCTTATTCAAAATGTGATTCCGTATTCTCTATTTTCCTACTTGTATTTATAATATTTTATTTAAATTCTTGTTATGTTAACCAATCAAAATTTAAAAATATATATTCTATCTCACTCCCCATATACAATAACTACTAAAAAATAAAACAATTTCGTTAACAATTTTCTTTGCCTGTATGTTTATAGAATTATTTGTGAGAGATAAAGTAAGATAATGTTCATTTAAAAAAATGATTAATCATTAATTTTAGTACTTTGGTAAGTAAGAGCAATATTACGTATCAATGCCTCAATTTTTTGAACACATCGCTCGCAGTTAAGAACCTGGAAAAGCTGATGGTAACTGGAAAGGTGCAATACAAAAGAGAGTTCTCTAACTCGATAGAGCGACTAGATCAAAAAGTCTACCGGATATCCTATTGCAGCGACTATTCTATTGAATTGACTATCCGAACTGTGGTCTCTAGAGAAAAGTATAAGATAATCGTTAATATTTTACAACCTGAGGGGTCACGAGTATAAGGTATGTAAGATAAATTTAGTAGATAAAAAATTGGTCAACAATATTTTTGAACATCTATAAATATTATGACAGGATCAGTAAAAGTGTAAAATAAACTTTTATTCCGGTTCATGACAATTATTTATTTTACAATATCATGTATTATGGATTCGTGAGTATTGTTAAATTATCAATATTCAGTGGGTTAAACTAGCGTTTCTTCTGTGCTGGGTTCATTCCCGACTCGGTTATGGGTTATGGGCAGATAATGCAGCGAGACAGTCGTTAGACTGATCGTTTACACCCCTTTATTACCATTTCACCCCCGACCTCGCGCGACGCATGTCAATAGTGTCTTATGGGTATGTGCGGGTTACATTACAATATTGAATTCGTCTGTAAAATGTAATTCAAAAACTTGATTTTTGGATGATTCAATTCTATAGAATATACCATTTTTTAATTATACAATATGTAGGGTTTTACTACTTATAATCATTTTTGTTAAATTATATATTTTATTAATGATCTATTTTTACTTAACCACTAAGTGTGTTTCTGTTTAATATAATCTGCTTGTATTTTGCGATTTTGAACACCACGTATGTATTGTTCAAAAAATCATTTCCATAAGTTCAAATAACAATTTTTAAGTTTAAATACGATGAATGTGTAGGACTTAAAAATTTGTGTAAAGCACCCTTTAGGTGGAATTTTTTTACAAAAATGGCGCTACAAAAATGATTCAATGTTATTTATTATTAATGATTAATTAAAACACTTTTTTACATATTTATTATTTTACAATCATTACCGGTTTCAGTCTGTCATTGCCATTTTCAAACTGGTACATTTTTCTCTTGAGCAAGATTTTTATACAATTAAGTACATGGGTATTTTTGAGTTTATATAATTTGAAAGTTGGTGCTAATTTGACTCTAATGTTGGAATTCTCCTTTGTATGTTGTTAAGTACTATTACAGGTTTAGTAGCTACTGAGCTATTATTTATTATTGTTATTATCACTTACTCTGCAAAATACCAGAATACTTACCCTTGAAAAACAGAATTAATTACCACATGTTCTATTAAAGGATAGGCAAAATACTATTTTCGCCGCGAAAGACCTAGCCAAATATCGCATACTGCATATATGATAGACCAAAAAATTTTAAGACGATAATCCAGGAGCCAACATAACCAACCAGCTTATATGCATATGAAACAAATAAAATATATAAATAATATGATAAAATAATTTGTTTAAACTACTATTTATTGATAAATCAAGATGTTTCGATACTTATGGTATTTTATTAAGTAAACAATGTTAATTAAAAATACAAGCATAGATAAAAAAAATAATTTAGTATACATTATCGAAACATGTTAATTAATCAATAAATAGTTGTTTAAACAATGTGTTTTATCTTATTATTTATATAATATGTATTTTTTATTAATTATCTTAGTTTTATTAACCACAATTGAGTTTAAAAAACATCTACCGGTTTTGGAAAACACTTTTCCTTCTTCAGGATGTCATAACTAACTAAAAATATAGTATTGTAGAAACTAAGATAATAAATAAAAAATATGAATCTTTACCACCAAGTTAATATTGCTAATTTTAAAAGTATATAATATGTGACCATAAAGTAATTATGCTAATATTTAAAAAATAAAATGTATGCATTAGATATGCATTTTCATGTATTTCAAACTCCAACAGAACAGCTCAGAAGAAATAATATTATCATCGTGAAGACCTACGATTATACTCAGTAGTTTTAAAACAAATTTAAAAATAAAAATTATAGTAAGTAATTAAATAAAAGAAATATATTTTAATTAAAGCACATTATGAATTTTGAACTTTAACGAATAGCCGCTGGCGATCGATCCAGCCATGGTGACTGTCGACCACACAAACTAATAATATTGTGCAAGCGTATATATAATAATATAAAATATATGCAGTACAGGCACTGTTTGCAGCCGTGACAGTCAAAACTATAATAGTTACAACTTCTTACTGATCTAGAAAAATATGAAATAAAGATTGTAACATCGGTTCTACTAAACCAATTCAGAAAAATTGAATAAATTACTATGGAAAGTAATAATAATCAATCTCTCAAAAATATCTTAAGGTAATGTTTATTAGAGAAAAATCCCTCAACACCGATTCAGGGTTAGAAATAGTGATCAGAGTGCTAACCAAAGTTTACACCGTGAATCTATTTATGTACGTTTTTTGCTCAATTGTTTTAAAAAATACAAGCACTTAGTATAAAAAATCGTGTGGAATATTAGTGAAATAAAAAAATGAAAAATGTGTTGGCTTGTAATTGGTTCAATTTGTGAAGGTTGATTAAGTAACTGTCAGAATTTTAATTAACATATTCCAGGAAGGACAATTCTGAATGAAAATATCTGTAATTAGAGAGCAAATTACGCATATATATACACATATAGGAATGTATACGCGGTTAACTATGAATTTACTTTTAATCGAAAATGAAAGTGTAATTAAAATAACGACCTTGAAAAGAACTTTGTAGTTTTGTATAAAATTATGCAGATTACAGAGAACCAACTTGGTTAACACAGACTGGTACATATCTGAACTTTATCTGAAGTCTAACAATTCTTCTCCATTCTTCCAAGTCTCCTGCTACATAACAAGTTGTGTATCAACAATAACAAGATGATCAACGTTCTCTCTAATTTTGGATGCGCATAAAAAATCTTTTGTGCAATTTTATGGACCGATGCTATTATTTGTATGCTGAGGGAGAAAATTAGAAAAAAATTACCATACCAGTACAAAGCTAGTGGTCTATATTAAGACGCATAAATATGTTAAGAGAACTAATGACAACTATCAACGAAAGGTACATACTCCTGTTATATTTTCCGCAATGAAAAATATGATATTTACAACTCATTATGTAGGAGAAGATCGAAGGTAGCGGAGGCGTAGAAAATGGTTAAATATTTAAAATGTTGGTGACCTTTTACAGGATAAATCAAGGCATTACAACTTGGTCGCTAATCTTCGATGGAAGGCGGTACACGAAGAAGTTTTGTTGAGCGTCGAAGTTTTTTGAGTTTTGTTGAGCGAAGAAGAAATTTTTTTGGATTACCCTTCGCTCTTTCACCTTCGATGTTGTCCATCTTCAGTATCACCAGATCTTCGATGTTGTCGAGTTTCTCCGGTTTCACCTCGTCATGTTTAAAGTATTCCACTTCAGTATTTGTTTTCTAGACAACGTATACAGTCTTTCCTTAACCTTGAGTTTCGTTAGAATGGCCGGGTGAGTCTTGTGTAGTCTTCCACGGGTTCATGCATTATGCGGCATCTGCACCGCATCTCAAACGCATCCACATTATATATTTATTTTGTCTCAAGATCCACATACCTACAATATATAATAGCTAATATAATAGTTCATCATATCTCGTTCAATTTAGTCGTGGAGGGTATTTGTAAATAATGCTGCTTAATATTTAAACTAATTTATTATCTTAAAATATAATTTTTATTTCTTAATAAAATTACGCATCAAGCCCAACAATGAAATATGAATTTATTCCATCATGGAACACTTACAGATATGACTACAAGAAAGCAAACCGTGGACACAATACAAATAGACACCTGTGCTCATTTCGAGGAATTTCTCATTGAACATCGATATAATGTACCGTTGTCTGGTCACGAGACCGTCAAAGTTTAATTGAGTTGAAGTTGCACAAAATTATAATCACATTCCATGACAAGCGGAGATAATACAGGTGCATACATAGGGTTTAGTGTATTTACAGGAGTAATGAAATATTTCCTATGATTTTAAATAATAAAAAAAAACATAATTAATTTTATAGAACTTCATTGTTAATCAACATTATAAATCAAACATGATTTTTTTTGGTTCTATATTTAATTTTTCCAAATAATACGGTAACTACTATCAACTAATACACTGTTCTATGTTTTACTAGTTGATAATGGCCTAAACAGCCGAAATGATCGTCCAATTATTTGGAAAAATTAAATAAATAACCAAATAAAAAACGTGATTGATTTACTATGTAGATTAATAAAATGATTATTTTAATTCGTTTATGTATCTAAAATTTAGGTATCATGTGATTAATTTTTTAACTAAAAATAGTGTGCGGAAATCAATTTTTTTGTTTATAGAAAATTTGTACCTAAATTCATCAAATTTAATTAAATCTTCATTCATATTTTAATTAAAATTAATTCATTGAAGTACAGAATTGTATTTATTTTAATGAAAAATATGAAATAAAATTATCCTTTATAAAATTAGGCTTTTTAAAAATGACAATTTGTAGTCACCTTGCTCTAATTTGTCACTTTATTCTTAACTTTACATCGTATGAGTACATGTTATATGTTACACACACTACATACTATCTTCATAATAGTGCATTTGTTATATTTTGTATTCATAATACGTACGAAAACATAAAAAATATTACTGTATAGAGCATAGAAAACAAAAAAAAATATTACTGTAGGTACTTATAATCTAATTTACACAGCATCCCTCATCAAAGAGAAGACACGCTACAAAAAATGTTCCTTGAGATTCATCTCGTGTTACAACATAGCATTTCTATTTTTTTTTTTTTACACATTTTCATCTAACAACAATGTATATATTTACTTACAAATTAGCAAAATTCTTATCACAAATGATGATTATTGCATGTTATAGTAACTTATGAATTGTGGTTTGAATTTCTGGATAGCTAATTCGATCTACGTATTTTGATCTATGCGCCACAGCATTATGACGGTTAGAACAACAAATCCCGCAGAAGCTCGCCAAAAGTTAGCCTGGCAATAAACGGTGTTGGTAAATTTCGGGATTAATATCGTGTTTGTAGCCAGGTTAATGCAAGTTTTCGGATAAAATCGGTATACCTACCTACGAACTAATACCTACATATTTATGGATGGAGGATATCAAATAATGTACTTAGGATTAAGTTTAATTGGTTCAGAAGAACATGGAGTGTATGCGAAATTTGTTATATCTGCTCATCAATCTTAAATTTTAGTGATATTTGAGGCCATCTCATTAGATTTTAAATGAAACTAATTGAATTAGTAATCAAGATATTTTTGATCTCTCTTTAGTCATCAGAAAATTAAAAATAATGTTCGAATGAAAAAAAATATTACAATACTTAATAATAATAATAAATAAATTATAAGAAAAAAATGTTTGCTAAATTGAAGAAGAAATTAAATAATAAGAAATTAAATATTATATTTCTTATTTGTCACTATTATTTGGTATTTAGGATTCGAGATTTATATTATTGTTACACGGTGAGTATTACACCAGAAAAAATGAAATTAATTAATGAGGTTGAAATACCTCTATACGCAGAAAAATAAATAACCTTCAAAATATAATATAATATACATTAGACATGTTTAATACTTTTTCTGGAGCATAGATGAATGTTTTTTTGATATCAGCTTATGCAAAAGACGGAAGTATTTCATAGGTTAAAACAACCGCACGGTTCACTTTATCTCTCAGCGTTACATCCACTCTGTTTGTTCCAGCATCTGCTCGCTCGGCTGAGTCGAAGTAAGCCACAGTGAGCTGCTGCTGCATCCGACGGGCTCAGGTGTTCTTACAAAAAGTTAAGTTATAATGGAGGGCATTCACGATGATGAATATCAGCACCGGCATGAACTGGGTTACGTGGTGAGTGGGGTACATTACCGACTCGAGACCCATTGTATGCAAGCGCCTCGTTAATGTTCATAGACTCGTCGGCTTTGTCTAGAGAAACACTTTATTTTTATGTTTGTCATCTTTTCAAATATATATTTAATTATTATGTTTACGGAGATGATCTAAATTTGCAGAACAAGTAAAATACAAGGGTATGCCTTTCAATTAACATAATATTAAAGTACATACAACGTTCAAATATTAAATTCTAAAATATTGTAAATAACCTTTTTTTATCTATATGTACAAATTATATTGACGCCTGAAAATTCATTTTATTCAAGGGACAAAATATTTTTTAATAAAAGAGGACATTTAGAGAAAAGTTCGCTGGTGGACGTGCTCGTTGGTTTAGTGATTAAAACACTCGCCCGGTGATACAGTGGTCGGGGTTCAAGACTCGTTCCAGACCATTAAGTAATATTTATAACACAAGCGTGTAGCTTAGTTTGAGAATTGTAAAAATATGGTGTGATACTCATTTTGTGTATGCATCACTTTAAAATATGTATATATATATTGCGACGTAAGGATGTATTCGTCTATGTGTGAGTGCCTGCCAAATACATTTGATGTCAAATGTTGTGCTGTCTGTGGAACTGGCCGCAGTCCGGTCAGCTAGTGAAAAAACCCTCTGTTTGGCAATGCAAGATGGAAGTTGTCACTTTTTTCTGGCGAACAAATCGCTACTACTAGGATAGAAGGAAGAGAGCTGTCTAAGATGAAAAAGAACAGGAGAAAAATGAGAAACGATGCTCGTAAGGACCATAACTAAAAGCCGGCCATCTTTAGTCATATTTTTAGTGAGATGGGGGCGTGTTTTTGCTATTTGATTCTGGAAAAATTCTGTGTTGGCGGGGTTCTTTGCTTATAAATTTTATGATGGCGGTTTCGATTTTCGGGAGCCGATTCGCGCTAGCCACTGTCGACTCAGATCTCCAGGGCATGTAGTGGGCAAGATTTATCAAAGAAGAAATGGTGCTTGATAAACAGAAGTGATGTGAAACATAGTTATGAGAACAAGGACAAAAATAGCACGAAGCACTGTCATACACGATAGCGGTTTTGGAACAAACACACGAGGAACCGAATACACACTAGTAACAAGTGACTTTACATTTACTTCAAGTTAGTGAAGAGCACATAGTCGGACATCCACTCTCCTTGATAGTTATCTCCTTGATAGTTAGTCATCGTTATAGGATATAAGATGAGGGGGCAATAGGTAAAGTTAACATGATGAAGTATTTACACATGCGCACGTCGATCCATGGATCTGTCATAAATATCGAACACCCGGTAGGAACTTGAAATGTGGAAGTGTCAATTGTAGATAGTCGGTTATGTGGAGCTCGGGGTTTAGCGTTCTATCCACGGTGCGGAAAGGATGCCCGGTCAGCCCAACCTTCATGTGATCATATATATTTAATCTATCTAAGTATTTTTTACAACTCGCTACATTTGCAAAAGATAAACACCGATTCGGAGATAAGTAGCTCGTTTGGTACTTGGCTCACAGCGCCACTTGGCTCACAGCGCCACTTGAGTTCGAAGAGACGCGCGGGGCGGCGCGGGAATAAGAGTAAGAATAATAGATAAGGAAATAAGGGTAAGAATAATATTTTGTGGATACTAATGCATCATCTGTAAATTATTGTAGTATTTAATTTGCATTGTATTCTCTTCCTATGCAGAAATGTCAATTTCCTTTTTCTGGAGTTCTGGAGTTGGCGTCACGGGTATTTGGAGTGTGCGATGGAAGGCAGTCTCCATTTGGGATGAAGGCATCTTCGGCATATCCAGCGTGACGCCCACGATCCAATGCGATGGAGGATTTAGGGTATGCAGTAGTTACGACGCACGTGTTTCGAGGTTATGTGACCATCCTTTGAACTTAGTTGTAACATAAAGACAGAATGACAGTTCACCACCGTGGAGAAGGAATCAACTTTACAGTGATGATGGCTCGCCACAGGAATCGTGCTTACAATGTTGGATTTATTATTGTTCCGCATCCTTGTCATCATCAGTGTACATATACCAGAAGAAGAGATGAATTACTTGATATTTATTTCTATTAAACAATCTTTTTATAATTAACCTCTTATTTATTAGTAGCTTGAAATATATTAACCATAGATGAAAGAAAAGTCGTCGGCCGAATGTAAGTGCCTAGGAAGCTATTCTAGCCAAATCCATATTTAGCCGGTAGCGGTGCCCTGGCGTCCTATCCGCAGGAGCCAGGCCGTACCGTAACAATATATATATATATATATATATATAATAACGTTGTTACCTGTATTTAGTAAGAACTTTTGTAGATACCAACGATGAAGAAATATCTAGGAAAAATATATTTTATGCAGAAGTGGTATGATACTTGCGTCTGAGTCATGTAAAATTAATTTAGCAATATAACAAGGCTGTCCTGATTACAAAGTTAATTTGCAATCGGAAAAGCCAGAGTGTGGGAACAATCTGAAACGAGTGTACTTTGGTCTGCATCCTTGAACGGTTCCTTAATCTCTTCATTAATTTTTTTGAATAATAATGGTTCTGTAGTTAAGTTAATGAACGAATTAGATATCTACTAACATATTTGATAACGAATAACGTTCCATACAAACATACATTAAATCACAATCAGTTTCTTCCTACGCTTACCGCTGATAAATGACTTTATTCATGTGCGGATTGATCTAATTATGACCAAATTGTATGGCATTGCGTCGTTACTTTCGAGACATACGGTATCAATCACGAACTTGACTACGTTAAATAATTATTATTAAGAAATGCTTGCTTGGGTTTTAATTTGGATAATGAGATCGTACGACTCTTACATAAATCTTGTTTGGATAGATTAGTCGCACAATATGTTACTTTAGAATATTATAAATGTGGGTTATGCCCTGTTACCAAAACACAGCTGATACGTAAGCTACAAAATTATTAAAAATGACGATTAATGACATTATACCATTACGGTATCCGCAATTGATTCCCAAAAAAGCCAGAACTCAAACGGAAACATTAGTGCTGTTTTTCATTTTAAAATATATAATGTATAAGTACCTATTTATGAACGTGTGTGTTTGGGTTGGTATATATATTCAAAATTTGTGTTTTCTTGCAGGTTAGAGCGCATTTTTTGTACATAGTTTCCTGAAGGAAATGTTTCAGCACGATGACACGTGCCATTCTCTAGGCGTTGCCTCAAAATATTACGGTACAACCGTACTTGTTTGCAGAAGATATAAATCAATCACAGTTAATTCGCTGATGCCATCAATGATAGCAACGGTGAAAATAGACCCTGCAATGGGATCTAAAATGTTGACCGAAGAGGTCGGATATACACGGTAGAATTGCCCAGAAAGCTCTACAAATAAAATAATTTTGAAATAACATCAATATGTAATGAAAATATTTTTTTAAAGTAGGTGTATCTATATAATTTGTCATATATGAGTTACGTGGTAATGAGTAATTTAACAATAATCAGTAATTCATATAAATATTATATAACCGAAGCCCAGGCATGCATGTGCACAATGTGATGCTGTACCTGGGAAAATCTTAAGGGTTATTTCACGTAATATTTTACTGTCATCTGTTTTTCTCTGTGAGATTAAGCCTCTTTTTTGTATTTAAACAATCTGGTAACTGAAAAAATTCTAACCTATTGCATACTTCTTCTTCTGTTACCGAACTCAACATCAAGTATATATTTTTTTAAATACGGATTTAATTGTACGAATATAAACGTCATATGCAGGTGTTTATCATACGTGTACCAATTATTAAATCGGCGAAAGTGAAATTGTCACAAAAAATTGAGTCACCGTTGTCCACATCAACGCTTCACGTAAGCGTTGCCACATGTCTCGGACTTGTCGCACCATAGCTGCCTTCTCTCAAACGGACCGACGGAATCAGATCTGAATATCTGATTGACATAAAGTATTAAACAAATTTTATTCCGTTCTCCACGCCCCTTTATTCCGAGTTACTTTCGATAGGGTGTGGCAGTTTGCGAGATGCTTATCGTTATATCAAATAGTTGCTCGACTTAATTGCGTTCGAGATCAACTACAGGTTTTACGGCGCAGTTAGTACAACCCGCAGCCTCCGTTCGCAGGTACTCGGTTTGTCGAACAATAAAATATTATTTCCTTTTTGGTAAAACAATTGATCAACAAATTTAACGATCGCGCATTCAGTAAGATTAAGACTTCTCGATTGGTAATAATATAATACAATCTAACAAGAAGTCATAGGCCCTTTTAATATCTCTTCAGAATTAAATCGTTATAAATATAAAATCTAGATAGCTATATTTACGGAAGGATTTATAGATATCAAAATTAGGAATACAATTCTGATTGAGAATAATCTGCTCGATATGTATTTCAACTCAGCGCTGTTCACGACTTGGAACTGAAACGCCGAAGGCTATTTATATGGACTGTGACAAGATTGCATTTTAAAAGTAGTACCTATAGTATTCATAAGTGCTTGTTCAATCTGAATGCAGGTCAAGCCGATCAACTTCATTAAAATCAAGTCAAATTATATTTTATTTATAATGATATATGTTTTAAATGGCGTTTATAAAACATAAAACATTTTTTTGTATGTATTTACAAACTACTGACCACTGTTTCAGTGTAGTTTTTTTATCAATATTTTTATGTGCCACTAAAATATGTGCCACTAAAATGCACATATTCATATAATCATTTAACCTTCGCCCTTAGCGAGTATTCCTTCATAAAATCATACTTTCATATCGTAGGTACTTCCATCTCTAGTAACTCGTAATAAGTTCATTAAGTATATAAATTAATTATTTACAACCCTTTCCCGTACACCGTATGCCGTACAGATAGCTTTTGTTTCAGTTGCGCCCAGGCGTCGAATCGGTTACGCGCATCTATTGTTCAAGGAGTCGAAAAAACTACGCACGACTTTCTTCGCTAAAGTTTTTCGCTGTTTGTGTTAAGAAAATTGTTGTGCGTATTTTAATTGTAAACAATGACTCACAGAAATATCAGGGATGATGAAATGGTACGAACACTTCTTGAAGAATATAGAGAAAGTGAACCAACACTCATTGACAGATTCAGAGGCTTCAGATCACCTATCGGATGTGTAAGAAACTAAAGAAATTCAATCTGTAAATGATGCAAACAGCTCAGACAATGATAACGTACCCCTATAAGCTAGTGCTGTATTTTGTGATAAAGTGGCGAAAGTCTAATAACGACAGGGTGAGGACATCAACAACAAAATATTCTTACAGAAGAGGCTGGCGTTCGTAGGCTAGTTCGGCGTGGGGGTAACCACTTTTGTACAAGCCTGAAATTTATTAATATGTGAAATTTAGTGACTAAAGAAGATAAAAACTATTAATTATGTAACTTATTATTTGAATTCACCAAATTAATGTTGATTTTATAATTTTGAGATTATGATTAGTAATTGTTTAAAAATGTTTTTATTTAGTTTATGTAAGATTTTTGTAGTTAAAATGGTTCCCAATCCAAAGAAATTATCTCATTTTATAAATAATTAATGATAATTATATTAATTTGTGTTTTATAATATTTAAAAATTAAAAAGGTCGAAACGACTACGCGTGACCGCTGCTGTTCCAAAAGACCGCGCGCCCCCTTGAAAGTTAAATAAAGTTGTATTAATTAAATATTTTCTCATCAATATTATTAAGGTAAAGCTATTGTACAATGAAAATATCTAGTAAGATAGATTCAATCTACAACAATAAATCATTTATCTTACTTATCTTTGTATTAAATACACATTTACAAAAAAATCTGATTACTTTCCAACAATATTTATTTAATTCCAAGGAAATTTCTTTGAGTGTGAGAAAATTTATGTGAATCTTTTTAGTCTTCAAAAATAATCACATCGTCGAACTTACGATTCTTGAAACGTCGGTCAAGGTTTTGTCTCTAGGCTACAGGGTGTGCTTATAATTACATCCAATTAAAATAATTTAAAAAGCGCCTATCCTTGATGGTAAAATGTTGTAATACACACTATGAAAAAAAAATAACAGCTATACATACAAAATTCTAGTTAAATGATAATACGACTATTATATGATTGACAACTTCAAAATGGGCAGAACAATTCGCTGTCCAATGATTAATGTCACAGTGAAAGTAACTGACGTTTGAATGTATCGTGCAGTTTCACGTTCTCCTGGAACGTCACCTCGCCCGACAGTCGTCTAGTACGTGAGGCAAATGCATGTATGTATTTACGCAATCAGAAATAATTTTGTCGAAATCTCCCAGTGCCGAGGCAATTTGTATACATTAAAATATAAAGATAGCCCTAGGCACGAGCATATTTAAAAATATATTTCAACATACATGCGAACACAAGATAAAATCATCATGCAATGCTCCTGCGATACCAAGTTATGATGCTTTTGAAGTGAGACACCATGTTTTCGCAGACTTCATTTGTTTATTAATACGTATATCATACAAATTCAAATAGCATTATACGTTTACACTTTTCGTTGGTAGATTCAATCATATGAGCTAATTGCTTAATAATTATTGATAAACTCGCCATAATTTTCACAGCCTCTTTTATGTTTTCTCAGTAAAACTTTTATTTATGTTTGATCTGACAATATAATTCTTTTAATGAATCTGATTTTGTATGTATATAAGAATATATATAATACTGTCAAATACCTTTTTTTTCTATTAGTAGATATTTCAGTTCTGTTACGATGATAGTTTTTTCAGAATAAATATTATCAGGAATCAGAAAATGATAAATCCTCCTACGAAAGAGATCTCGCAAGAGTACGAAATACCTTACAGTTCAAAGAAAATATTTTATTGGATTCGACTAAAGAAACCACTAGCTATTTAAATGACTGAATCCGCGCTTATATTTTTAAATATTGTATGCTGTAAATTCTAAAACGCTTTTACCTGGATAAAGTTAACCACCTGTAAATACGACGCAAGTACCGCAGTAAATGCTTTGTTGCCTGTATGCACATATATATGAATACGCGAATAAGGTTGCCATGTCGTCAATTATATCGGATAGCATCAACATATAATTTGCGATCCGTTATGTGTGCCGAGTGAAGATAGGAAATTGATACGTCAATGATGGTCATCGTGCATTATTCCCCGTTCGCCAACCCACTAACTACTAAATACTGCCTTCATTTATGCTGCAAATGAATATCAGGCGATAAGAAATGTTTTTTTTAATAAATTTATAACTAAGTCAAATCTCTTAGTTACTGATTAAACAACTACACTGTTTTAAGCCTCAGAATAATATTGATGGTGTATCAGCCTCGTACAGGGGGAAATGTGTTATTGACAATTACAAGCCAATATTACATTAAATCATAGATAGATTATAAAACTAACTCAAATACACCTATATGATGAGAATTTCTCCGTCAGAGCTCATCCTGTCGAGCACAGCATTGTCTGTGATATGGGTTATGTATTTATTTGATATAATATTACGATAAGAATTAGATTAAAAATTGAATGATACTTTAATAATTATGCTACGGATATTACTGTGATCCAGTGGTCGGGGGTTCGAGCTTCATTCCAGAAGACCAGCAAATTAGTCCTATTTTCATAGTACTAACTTTTTACTTAGTTTGAAAATAGTAAGAATATTTATGTGACACGTACTATGCGTACGTATCTCTATATTTTTTACAAAAAAAAAATATAAGAAAATCTGGTAGACTACAGCTTTTTTGAACATATCAACTGAGTACGCCTACAAAATAATATATTATATAAAATCTTCTGAACTACTCTGTATATTAATTAAAATAATGGTTTAAAATTTTGTAAATAGCCTTAGAAGTTGCGTAGTTTGAAGAATAATTAATTGGTTAGTAGCAGTCATAAAAAATATGTTATCCGACAGATACCAGCTGTATTTGCTAATTGGTATATTAAGTGTTAGATGTTTGGAGGATTCTGACTCCGTTAAATGAAAATTAAGTAAATTATCGGCATGCTATCATATTCATATATTGTCCAATTGTTAGACCCCATAATCAAGTTCACGAAATTAAAATTGCTACTTATATGGTGTATAGAAGTCAGCTGTTTTAAGTATAGACTTAAATAAGGTACCATTTTTTTACTACCCCTATCCACTCCGACAACAGCGCCGACAATAACGTGCAAAACAAAACTGTAAAATTAAAAATTTGGTTAGCGTGTTTTGAACCCTGGAATTAATATAAATGAGGAAATTTATTTCTATGTACTGTATTTTATATTCAATAAAAATTAAAACATACTTATAATATGAACAAAATCATGAATAAGGTATATAAACAAAAAATTCATATGAAAAAATTAAAGCATACTCAATAGATAGTTTAAATATCATTAACATAACCTAACCTAATAAAAATATCTTCTTATTTTTCAATTCATTTAATTTTTAAGTATGATTAAAAAAAGTTTCTTTCCGAACGTTTTTTTTTACAATTATTTTCATGTAATGAGTATGTATTAAAAAAAAGGTTTTTAAATGAAATACTTGGGAATTTATGTCCTCTTTTATTTTTACATTGGGCGTTATTGTTGGCGTGTAGTTGTCGAGACACCGTTTCGGCTGCAGCAATCCATTTAATAAACAGTTCAGAACAGTACTTATGGTATTAGGTGACATGAAGGGATATGTGGAAAAGCTATAAATTTTGTAGTATCATCATAAGTCTCACAAGTCTTTCTCTCAGTCGATACGCTGATGTTTGAACATTGTGGCCCTTTAGATTCCTTCCACAACATGAAGTACTTCATACTTCATCATACTTTGCGATCCTGGGTTTTGTTTAGTGCGATGTGCAGCAAGACTCCAACCATTTTTTTGACTTGATAATATGCCCAAAAGACACCAGTATTATTTTCCTGTTTGATATGGAGAGTTTTTTCACTGTTCGAATTTTCTCAAGAGTAGAGACATTTATTCAAATCACAGTTTATGATATATTACACAGTATATGACGCTAACATCACATCTCGAAGTTATCTAGCATTTTTTTTTCTTGCCTTCTCAAGGTCCATGTTTTGACTATATACAGAGCTAAGATTGATTATCAGAGCCTTATTTTTGCAGGGTATTAATTGGACTTTATTGTTTCTTGAGATGATTTTTTTAAATTTTGGCCAGTTTCGACGTAGCAGACATGGCTTTGCTAATTTTTCTTTGGACCTCAGATTCGTGGCCTCTATTTTTTGTAGTCATTCAATAGTTCATAACTTTGAAAACTTTAGTTCTCATCATTTGGTTAATATCGAAAACTTTAGTTCTCTATATCTAAAGCGTTAATATATAAATAATTTTAAATATATTAATTAGAAAGATATACATATAAAATCGATTTTATCGAAAAATATTGTTGTTGCGCTATCAGGATTCGAACCTGGATCTTTTTCTAAACCGGGGAAGGTGCATTATCCAACTATACTACAGCGACGATATTTTTAGCGACAAATTTTCGAACCTATGTGTTACATTTTCTGATATTAATACGTTTAATCGTTCCATTATTTAATAAAAATTAATTGATAATTCTGGCGTCTGCCATCAGATTACTCAAAGGTATTTCAGGTAAAAATAAGGAAGATGGCTCTTTCAAATAATGGAAGGATTAAATGTTTTAATATCAAAAAAGGTAACATATAGGTTCGAAAATTTGTCACTAAAAATATCGTCGCTCTAGCATAGTTAGATAATGCACCTTCCCCGATTTGGAAAGAGATCCAGGTTCAAATCCCGGTGGCGCAACAACAATATTTTTCCATAAAATTGATTTTATATGCATATCTTCCTAATTAATATGTTTATTCATATTTAAAATATCCCAGATCTATGTTCTGAATAATAAATAATTGTTTTATGTTTGGCGAAATAATGCAAATCACGGAATATTAACAGGAAAAGTCTATCTTGTGGTAATATTTTTCAGTATAATATCTGTCATTCCAGTGCTGCATTCTTTGAAAATTGTAAGATTACAATCTACAATCACAATAAAAGAATTTAATGAATTTTCTTAGAATTCTGAAGTTAGATAATACCTAGATACCTTGATTATATTGTATTCTTTAAAAGTAATTTTGTAATACATATTGCTAAGAAAAATTAGATTAACACAGGTGTTAGTAGGGCGTTTAATTTTGTTGAGAGATTTAAACGAGAAAAGCCTAGATTGAATGTCTCTCCAATCCACCCAATTCCGGAGAAAGTGTCAGACTTTCACACTTTCATTAAAATTGTACACACACAGGTAAATGCGCTCACTTTTCAGTTCCACTAACACTTGCTTTTCGTTAAAAGCTTTTAAAGTCCGACCGTTAAATAAAGTGGATTGGGAAACACCACCCAAATAAAAGTTAACGAAACACTTGAAAGAAACCTTTTACAATCAGCCTTAATAAATTATTTATTTAAATAATGTTAGTTATCACGATAACGAGCACTATTTAGACCTAAGATCAATTATAATGTTAAATAGATTGGTGTATTATATTCTTATTTTATTTTAAAATTGTCTCTTTATTAAAAACGAGATCAATTTCGTCTCTCGGTGGTCTGGTATTGCTTTCTTTTTCAAATATACTGATTTACTGGGAACCTGGGTTAAGTCTGTCAGTGTCGAAAGATTTATTTATTCTTAGAATCGCGTAAAAGTCTGTCGCAATGAGTCAAGTATCGGAGTTTCAAATTGGATTTTGGTTTTATTCAAACGGAATACACCTTAATGAAATATGTGCAAAAACCTCTTCCGGAAGTTTCAAATAAAGCTACGTTTTGTGACAATTGATGAATTGAGAAGCTTATTTTTCATAAAGAATTCTTATTTTCTTCCTTTAGTAATTGTACAGAGAAATTTTAAGTTTAAGAAGAGTAAAACTAATAAATTTCTCGCGTTAAGACTCTTCTTTAGCTTCGCCCTTTAGCGCAATAAAATACAAAACAATACTGACCATCACACGAAAAATAAAATTAAGCAATATAATTGATTTTAAAAAAAATGAACTTTGTATTAAATACTTTGATTAGTTTAACGTTGACCGGTTTCGATACCACTAAATGTTATTTTATAATAACAATTTTTTTCGTAATGATACAAATTGTCAAAGAACTCAATAAGGCAAACTTGAATATTGATGATTTAAGATAAGATTTAAGAATTGAAGGAGAGAGGAGGGCATACTAGGGTAATGGAGCATAGTAGGACAATATAATAGTAACAAAACAACGCCTGAGGTGTTGCGATCGGATTTTAGTAAGCACATGATCTCTATGTGAATATTGTCTCCAGACTGTTGTATTTTTCTCTACGTTCTATGGCATTAAAACCATATTAAAATATTTATTTATTTTATGAAAATTCATGTTGAGATACAGTTCATATAATGCCTCATATTATTATTTACTTTCTTCTACTTTCCGTGTGGAAATATAGAAAAATGTATTTTATTTATTTTCATGCACAATGGTTCAAACGTACAAAAGAAAATCGGAACAGCGCTCTTTTGGTTTTTGAAAGCATTAAAAAAAGTTGTATTATATTGTGGTTTAAGGAGAAATAGAAAACAGAAAAGCAGCAGCACATACTAATCCATAAACTATGCTTAAACGGTACGTCTTTAAGTACTGGGCTAATCTTGACGAGACATTAATAAAAAAAGTTGTATTATATTGTGGTTTAAGGAGAAATAGAAAACAGAAAAGCAGCAGCACATACTAA
The DNA here is from genome assembly GCA_022840565.1 of Eubasilissa regina. NCBI lineage: Eukaryota > Metazoa > Arthropoda > Insecta > Trichoptera > Phryganeidae > Eubasilissa > Eubasilissa regina. The sequence continues at coordinate 1,626,824 of JAINEB010000025.1, read as the reverse complement.
TCCATAAACTATGCTTGAACGGTACGTCTTTAAGTACTGGGCTAATCTTGACGAGACATTAATAAAAAAAGTTGTATTATATTGTGGTTTAAGGAGAAATAGAAAACAGAAAAGCAGCAGCACATACTAATCCATAAACTATGCTTGAACGGTACGTCTTTAAGTACTGGGCTAATCTTGACGAGACATTAATAAAAAAAGTTGTATTATATTGTGGTTTAAGGAGAAATAGAAAACAGAAAAGCAGCAGCACATACTAATCCATAAACTATGCTTGAACGGTACGTCTTTAAGTACTGGGCTAATCTTGACGAGACATTAATAAAAAAAGTTGTATTATATTGTGGTTTAAGGAGAAATAGAAAACAGAAAAGCAGCAGCACATACTAATCCATAAACTATGCTTGAACGGTACGTCTTTAAGTACTGGGCTAATCTTGACGAGACATTAATAAAAAAAGTTGTATTATATTGTGGTTTAAGGAGAAATAGAAAACAGAAAAGCAGCAGCACATACTAATCCATAAACTATGCTTGAACGGTACGTCTTTAAGTACTGGGCTAATCTTGACGAGACATTAATAAAAAAAGTTGTATTATATTGTGGTTTAAGGAGAAATAGAAAACAGAAAAGCAGCAGCACATACTAATCCATAAACTATGCTTGAACGGTACGTCTTTAAGTACTGGGCTAATCTTGACGAGACATTAATAAAAAAAGTTGTATTATATTGTGGTTTAAGGAGAAATAGAAAACAGAAAAGCAGCAGCACATACTAATCCATAAACTATGCTTGAACGGTACGTCTTTAAGTACTGGGCTAATCTTGACGAGACATTAATAAAAAAAGTTGTATTATATTGTGGTTTAAGGAGAAATAGAAAACAGAAAAGCAGCAGCACATACTAATCCATAAACTATGCTTGAACGGTACGTCTTTAAGTACTGGGCTAATCTTGACGAGACATTAATAAAAAAAGTTGTATTATATTGTGGTTTAAGGAGAAATAGAAAACAGAAAAGCAGCAGCACATACTAATCCATAAACTATGCTTGAACGGTACGTCTTTAAGTACTGGGCTAATCTTGACGAGACATTAATAAAAAAAGTTGTATTATATTGTGGTTTAAGGAGAAATAGAAAACAGAAAAGCAGCAGCACATACTAATCCATAAACTATGCTTGAACGGTACGTCTTTAAGTACTGGGCTAATCTTGACGAGACATTAATAAAAAAAGTTGTATTATATTGTGGTTTAAGGAGAAATAGAAAACAGAAAAGCAGCAGCACATACTAATCCATAAACTATGCTTGAACGGTACGTCTTTAAGTACTGGGCTAATCTTGACGAGACATTAATAAAAAAAGTTGTATTATATTGTGGTTTAAGGAGAAATAGAAAACAGAAAAGCAGCAGCACATACTAATCCATAAACTATGCTTGAACGGTACGTCTTTAAGTACTGGGCTAATCTTGACGAGACATTAATAAAAAAAGTTGTATTATATTGTGGTTTAAGGAGAAATAGAAAACAGAAAAGCAGCAGCACATACTAATCCATAAACTATGCTTGAACGGTACGTCTTTAAGTACTGGGCTAATCTTGACGAGACATTAATAAAAAAAGTTGTATTATATTGTGGTTTAAGGAGAAATAGAAAACAGAAAAGCAGCAGCACATACTAATCCATAAACTATGCTTGAACGGTACGTCTTTAAGTACTGGGCTAATCTTGACGAGACATTAATAAAAAAAGTTGTATTATATTGTGGTTTAAGGAGAAATAGAAAACAGAAAAGCAGCAGCACATACTAATCCATAAACTATGCTTGAACGGTACGTCTTTAAGTACTGGGCTAATCTTGACGAGACATTAATAAAAAAATAAGCTACTACATAGCTGTATTCACTTTCTCATTGGGTTTGGTCACACTACTCATGATGAGGCTATACACCTTTGTGTAATATTAAAATGCCTTAATTTCTGCTAATTTTCAATTATTTTTTTCATTAGTTAAAATAATTCAATCTTTTGTGCTTACTGTTATTTTACACTAGATTTCCCGTCGGGGTAAAGTGAATTAAATGACCCTTAGCAGTATTTTATTTTTCCTCGCTAATCTAACAGTTGGACAATAACTATTATTAACATATTGGGAGACCAACATGAACCATAAAGGCAGTTTAGTATTTTGTCGAATTAAGTATTGCTAAACCTTGGACATCCCACTATGCCTTTCTCTCCCCCCTACATCTTGCTTATGTTTCACGATGGACACGGAGGTATTACAAATCTATAAGAATCCCATATTCAAGTAGACCTAATTTTAGATCATTTTATTTAAGGTCGCTCAAAATATTAGATTCCTTTATTATTTACGATATATTTACATTAAAATTGTGAATAACGCAATCATCGAATTCATGGTCTATTTATATTATATCGTATTATATATATATTATACATAACACTTATTATTATAATGATTTACATTATTTTTAAAATTTAAAAAATATTTTTATATTATTTTTTGAAAAATGATAGTACATGATTCAAAATAATCTAAACAAATTAAAAATAATTAATTTTAAAAATTGAGTATTTTGTTACTTTACAATACATTGCTAAATAAATAAAAAATACTTTTATATCACGTGTTAAGTAATATTGGATTAATGCGAAGTTATTTTCAAATACATATTCTCAATGTTATAAGGTAAACTATGTATTTCGATAGTTTTGGTAAAAAAAATGTGTGCGTGTGGGAAACCATACGATGATTAATCACCATCTATAGTGATAACCCACACTAAATTATATATTTCATTTTTTGAAACATTTTAAAACACATTAAATAAATGTGATATGCATGGTTTAAAAAAAATATTCATCTTATGTTGACACAATTTTATTACCTTGGAATCAGTTAACATTTCACGATTACGATCAATCTGAGAGAATGAATTCTAAACTGGCTTATCATTACACGGTTTCCCTTCTATTATTATTTGGTGTATTTAAAAAAATAATAGATTCCTACCGTAAAATAAAATGATGCAGAATAATTTCATTTCGTAGCTAAATATTCCTTTAATTGGCATATAAGCCATGGTTGAAGTAAAATTGAAGTAGTTGAGCAATTAGAACAAACTTCGCACAAGTTCGTAAGTGCAGTAAGGCCAGGGCTTTAGATTCACATAAGAACTGCATTAATTATTCAGTGGCATGAACATTCACATGGAACATCATGCATTGCTGCACACGGGAGGATTAAAATAAACCACACTATTTTATAATATTTCAAAATACTTAATTATGCAACAAAAAAGATAAAACAAATAGTCAATTGAAATCAGAACCAAATGAAAAAGTAACGTTTAATAAAGATATCACATATTATTTTTTAAATAAGAAACAATAATTAAAATTACAAGAAAATAAAATAATAAATTTGTATGACTGTTGACAAACTACTTGTGTGGCTGTATAAGATCTAATTATTATCTTATTAATTTGATTTATAATATGATGTGTTAAAAACAAATAAATATTGGTATTGTTATAATAAATGAATTAATTAATATTATAATGTTCTGCGTAAGTTCTTTTCAAAAGCATTTTCACTTTTAAGTACAGAGTTCAAAAAAAAATTACAGACATCATAAAGGACATTAATGTTATTTGTATAAATTACATTGGAAACAATATGACACATAAAAAATAATGAAAAATTATCTACTATGTGAAACATTAGAAGACAATATTGCTAATAACTCATAATTAATAGATGTAAATTTCAAAATAATAGGTTTATAATAAGCTAAATATAATATATGATTTATACAAGGACAGGCAAAAGTTGTCTTATTAAGAAGAACACATTCTTATTGAAAAGTTATAATTATTCAGAACATAGGTCTGTAATATTTTAAATAATAATTAAATGTATTAATTGTAAAGATATACATGTAAAATAAATTTTATCGAAAAATATTGTTGTTGCGTAACCGGGGTTTAAACCTGGATCTCTTTTTCAATCCGGGGAAAGTGCATTACCAATTATGCTACAGCGACAGTATTTTTGACTACAAATTTTTAAACCTATATGTTACACTTTTTTAAATAAATACATCTATCATTCCATTATTTGAAAGCCATCTACATTGTTTTTACGGAATCCCGGTAGCACAATAACAATATTTTTCGATAAAATTGATTTTATACATATATATTTTATAATTGATACATTTCATTAGTATCTAAAAATAGTTTAATAATATTCTCATAAAAATATGTGGAATAGATAGAGCCACGCTGTTTCTTATTTTTTTTTGTCTTTTTTTTACAACTTCTTTCGTTACATTAATTAATCTTTGATATCTCTCATTTTATTGTAGTAGGTCCGGCTTTATAATTTAATCATTTTAAACACGTGTTTTGTATTAAGATCAAACGAATCTACGTACAATTTTCTTATAAAAAAATACAACGCAGATAAATAGCCGCAGTATTTTTAAGATTGTTTCTTTTATACAATCTCCCAAGTTTCTGATCCCAGACTCATTTCACCCTTCTTATCCCGAGGTCATCCGCAGAAATTGGATCCCTTCAGATGGCTCATCTTTCACCTTATTTCCTGATCTCCCCTCATTACGAACCTTTGACCCGCAAGTCCGGACCACTGCGCTACCTCCTCATCTTCTCCCCCTCCGCCGCTCTGCTGCAGCATCCCGACATAACTTAATACACAGAGATATCTCGTGGCCTAATTCGCTGTTTCCATTATTCACTAAAATTATTTGTTTACCGTTTCAGGTAGGTAGGTACTATGTTTTTGTGAGTTTAAAGAGATATTAACTTTAACGCAAAATCTTCAATGAAGTTTATTAATTCGAAGTAATTCAATACTATTAATGAGTATTTAAACCTTAAATAAATCAACATCATCTTTTTATGTTTTTCTAACATAAAATAAGCAATTTAAATATCTAGTAGCTCTATATATTTAATTAAACCAACACTTGTTATTTTATTAAAAAATAGGAATTATCATTCCAACACAAATGTGATATTTGGATTTGGTCAAATATGAATGAAAATAGATTTTATGCAGCGTAAATGAATTCGCTCTGAAAATTCAAAGGCTCTGGATACACATTTATTTAAGTTCATGTAATGTGCAAGCTTGCTACAGTTCTATATTCTACTGCACATCAAACGTTATAACAGAAAGAAGAAATTGTAAATTAAAAGTGAGTGCAACTCTGATTGGATCATAGATATTTTTTTAAAGATTCGATTTTTAAAAATGGTACAGGATATATATATATCGATGATTATATTTTATTTGTGGAAATATTCTCTAATTATCAGCTGAAAATTTTAAGGCTTTAGAGGAAAATTCGATGATGTAGATAAAATAATCGGTGTTTATGTAAATGCTTTCGATAGCTAGTTCCCAGGTTTTTGATTAACAATAAGCACACATGTGATACACGAACTGCACTAACCTTTTTATTTTTGCTGTCTTCCTATTCCGATGTTATTCTTTTAGATGGATTGTCTTTAGATTTCGACCGCCCTGGTGGTTTATTTGGACCTCTAGATTGGTCGAAGGACGGGATGTAATTAAACACCTGTCGTTTACCGTCTTCTTAGCTTTCCGAAAAAGGGTAGAAATACTCGCACACACACATGTATATTATTATAAACTAGGAAACCCAGTGGTGTCAATCGAAGTAATAAGGTGCGTAAACAATCGGGAATCAAACTTTTGCTTTTTATTCGAAATAATGGTGTAATGTAAGTTAAAGTTGAGTAAAACCAAATAATTAATGAAGCTTTGGAAGTTACAAATTTCAAAACTGTCATTGTAATACAAGTTTTGCCGAATATTAATAATTTCAGAGATTTAGTTGAGAAACATTTCAATACTCAATACTTTACAATCTCACATATACCTGTTGAGATTTTGATCTACAAACAAACTCACAGATCAGCTTGAGATTGGTAGAAAGAGACAAAAACTCAAACCAATGTACAGACATTCGATCTGACAGCAAGATTTAACATGCGCACTCAATCGTCACCTAAAAGCATTATAGATCACAACACCTATCTATTCTGAAAGTTAAACCTAAGTCGATAAATTAAAAACATTTAATCCTTTCAAAAGCCGCTCGAAAGAATGGCCTTTGACGTTTGCCGAGAAGCTTGATGTGAAGCGCGAAACGGCGAGTTTCTGAGATATTGTGTGTACACGGGGACTATGTAAACTGGAAGTTGTCTACAAAAATCTAACGCGAGCAAAGTCCGTACCTTAGAGATTGTCTCTAGTCGAGAATCTCAAACATTGACACGGGCCATTATTATAAAATGATTATGCACATTCCCAGTACTTACATACATTTGTTTAATATTTAAAAAAATATTTATAACCCTAAACATCATATTGTCAGATATATTTCATTGCGTAGAATAATAACGTCATATTTTTCGAATACTAGAATGATCCTGCAGAATATATTAACAAATTCAGTCACACTTTTTTTACTAATTTCGATCGTTCTTTTATTTTGGTTTTCGTATTTAATTGTGTCCTTACCACAATAACTTATTTAATCAAAAAATTATAAATATTTTAATCGTGCTGTATTGAGCTAATGAATAAAAAATTACTACCTACCTTAGAACGAGTATTTTATACGTACCTAGCAGGGAAGGTAGAGGCTGATAGGCATACAGACATTATCGGCACTGAACTGAATAAACAACGATCACCTATGCAAGGGCGGGCGGGGGGGAGGGATGATGGGAATGACGTAGCTGTTTCCCAATGCGGTACACCGAAAAAGTTCAGTTTTGCATTTCCGTCCAACTGTTCCGTTAAGCTAACATATCCTCAATTATAACTGTGCAAGCTATTTGCAGTTTACTTTTGATATCGCTCTGCGCAGAGTTCAGATATCCTCGTATATTTACATTCTGGCGTGCATAAATGTTTGTGCCACGATTCAAAGATAACGGGCCGTTTCCACAAAGTGAAACACAGTATCGACAGTGCCATCGAGTTTCAGATGGATTGTTACAGTATTGATGTTTCAAGCGATGTGTCGGAACTATTGTTTAAACACTGTACCTAAATATTATTAATTCATGCAAACTCGGGACTTTGATCTTTTTTATTTCGCTATCAAAGTTCGTGTTATAATAAATAGAGAATACCCTCTCTTTCGCGTTATAAAAAAAAATTAACATGGATTTGATAATCTTTTTTTCAAGAACTTAGAAAACTTTTATTACTGATTGCTGATTGTCATAGTCAAATAGGTTTGGTGAAGTCAATGAAATACGCGCTCTCCCTTGAATTTAAGAATAATGTTTTTTCAGCACAGTTCCCTCGATGTATTTGTATCTGTATTTATTCATCGTCGCAGTTGATAATTCCTGGTGAATTTTGTACGTGTATTTAAATTTAATCCTTTTCTTTATCATATTACTTCAATTCTTTACTTCAATTCTTCATGAAGATGAAATAACTCATAGAAGTTCATAAATCAATTTTATCCGCTAATTTTCACTCCATTTTAGTCAGTCCTAGGCTCACGTCCCGGGCTGTAGCGACTAAAGCGCGTGACGCATTATCACTTTCAATAATGTGTCTCGAGTAATATTTTTTCCTTTATCAAATTGTACAAGATCAATGAAATAAACAATATGAAAAACAAATTTTCTCTTAAAAATCTTCAGTTTTATCAAAATCAAAACACAAGTAAGTATCACGTAGAAATAGCGCGTTCGGTACATATCCTGTTTTCTTAATGAAAGAAACCACAAACTATTTACTGAATTATGAATAGTAAAAAGTATAGCGTCTAATTGTGAGGACATATTTCATTGAATAAGTACACAGATAACATATACATAAAATATGATCATACACACATTAAAATTAACGAATGCGAATATAGGTTTTAAAGATTTCATAAAAATTGGGTAATAAATTTGTGACACGGTACCTCAAATAATTGGAAAATAATCAACAAAACAAAAGTAAATAAACTGATGCTAATCCGATTCAATGAAGAAAAATCTTTCAAGATATACTCGAATCGAACTGAATAGCCCTGTTTGAGGACCCCCTAAAAGATTTTTGAATGAAACCTTGTGTAGGTATTATACACTATAATCACAATAATATTTATCAAGATTTAAATAGCATACTTTATTTTTATTGATAAACAATGTTTTTAGCAATATATTCAAATAACAGTTATTTCCTGGAACTAGATGTATTGATATCTTAAGCAAAATACCAGAGATAAAGTAGAATTAAAATTACAGTTATATCTCGATATAGGAATGCAGGCGGGGTCACCATATTTGCAGATACAAAACTGCTTGATATATATTGCAAGTATGGCAATTTATGCACTAGTAGTACTTCAGAATATAGATCGCTCATTAAAACTTTGTCGGTTGATTTAAAGGGTAAGTAGAATATCTAGAAGTCGGACGACAGCACTTATCGGCTTTCAATGATAAATGCATTTCTCCGCAGCTGTGTTGAATTTCCTTGTTGCTAAATGACATACAGTTCGAGCGAAGTTGATTACGGACTCCGGTAGCAATCTTACAGTTTGAATTAAATCCTAATCATACAGAGAAGGTCGTGATGAATGCTGCAGTCTCCAGGTTTGAAAGCTACAATCCCATAAGTGTTTATCCCGAGTAATTTCCAGATTCTGCCATTAACGTTTAATTGTATTTCGCAGCCGTTCCACACGAACCGTTAGATGAAATGCAGCATGTCTGAACGCAAACCAAAGTAAATTATAACCGCTCCGGTATTTGAGAAGTAGGAAAAAGTTACCACGATGATTTTCGTTAGTTAATTTGGTTTTGTGCACAGAGTTTGTTATTATTTAATTATAAGGTGAATATTTACGCGAGGCAAGAGACTGGTGCGAAGTTGTGTAACTACACGCTTTGAAGTCGGTGTTCATGATTTGCAATTGTTTGTACAGTTGCACTTCATTATAAAAAATCACTTTTTAATACTTTATTTTCTCAAATCATGATTTTTAAAACAAAAAACATTTTTTTAATGATATACAACAAAGAAGCTGATAGATAGTATAAATAAATATTAGTCGAAAGAATTTATTTAGTACATTATGATTAATTTATTTAATAAACAAGTGTGCTTTGTTACATTTAATATATTCTGAGATATATTTCAGATTATTTATGGAATATTTTTGATTTAAAAAAATATTATTAAATAATTCATTTTACGAATATGGATAATTTGTACAATGTGTAAACAATTCTTTAATAAATTAAAATTGATAGAATTGAATTGTTTCATGAAATTAATCTCACTCTTTTAATAATATGAAGGTATCTATGGTAGACACATAACCTCGTAAGGTGTATTATTCAAGTCAAGTCTTTAAGTATATACAAATATTTCAATATTTCGTCGCAAGGGTAGGCAGAGAGGATAGAGAGTCACACTCCTCTGACCTGATATACAATTCTCGCCTCATCCACATTCATACAGCTTCTCATGCAGGCTCGTCGATTATTGAGACTTCTAACAGGACCATCTTAGAGTATCTAGTTTACCTGGTCATGCCAAGTCTTTCGCGGACGTCTTCTATTTCTGGTGCCATCAATACTTGCGTCATATATCTTTTAACGATTCTCTTCTCATCCATCCGTTCCATATGACTAAATCACCTATGTGATCATTTCTTAATCCTATTCTGAAAATTGCAGGAATATTTCAAATTATGTTGTTTGTATTAATTTAATTAGAAATTAAAACGAGTTACCTAATGACGAAGAAAATATTTAGAACAGAGATGCTCAGATGAAATGTATTTAATTGAATCCATCTTCCATTAAATACCTAAACGAAGTACAAAGTATTTCATAAATCTTATGTAATATTTTCTCAATAATTTTCGTCAAGAGATTCAAATCTATTATAGCATGTCCAATCAATTTATGCTACCGTAGAAATATTTACGCTTCGTTTAACATTGTTTACCGTTAACGGAAAATATAGGAAACTTACTCCAAATATTCCTCTCTCGTTATTTTCACTATACATAATTTGAATATGTAAATTGTTTATACAGCACGGATAAAATACAAGGTTCTCAATATATTAGTATATATTGATTGAACTTCTTACACCATATATCTCTTTTAAACGAAGCTGTCATAAAATAATTTTTTTGAAATAATTGATGTAATGAATTGTTGAAACGATGATTTAAGGGTAATAATAAAATGTCACTCAATTTCTTTTTACATCAGAATCGTCTAGGGTTACATTACCCAAACACATCCCCGAAATCCATTAAAACAACCATATTTTACTCTAATGCAATCAAGTAAAATTACATTAAAACATTTTGACGTAACCATTCTTATTTTGATATGTCATTCTTACAAATGACAGTAATAAGTCATATTTACGGGATATTTACACCTCACATTATCATTCAATTATAAAATATCTGTAGAAATCGGTAAGATTTTTTTTATTGATATGTCGTCTGCTGTAAAATCAACAAATTCAAGATACGCCTCGTTAAAAAATAGACGACAAATTGTGAGCAATAAATAAAATACAAACAAGTATACATAAAGAGTGATAAATTAAATTTTTTAATCTGAATGAAATAAAATAAGATTTTCCTAAAAGCTTTGTAAAATAGTTGAAAATAATATAACAAGCGATATTTTTCATATCCGAAGAAGGGTATGATACCCGTATAGTGTAATTAAGCCAGGATTTGCATACATAAGATGTGCCAGACGTGAAGTTAAGGGTATATTTTGTTCGCTTATTCGCCCTGAAAGGCTTTTTCATCCAACTCTTTTTAATCGAGCTTCAGCATTAAAAAGCTCTGCATCTAAATTGTGTAACTGAAAGCGCGCTGTATAGAAATTCAACATTTCCTGCAATAGATTCATAATGAAAATGTTCTTTTCACTCCGTTACGTTTAATGGGTTTAAGCCTTTTAGGTTTTGAAAGAAACGTGTACTTTTAATTTCTATCCCTTTTCTGAACGGTATTAAAATGATTGATGTTTGGGCGTTTGATGTGATTACAATTTATATATTTTAAATTTATATTCTTTGCTACTGAATTTATGCGTATCCATCACAGATACTGAAGTATTTTAGATACATTCTAAACACATTCAACTTCAAAAAACTGACAAGTTTTGTTTCAGCGGAACGTGTAGCTGAACGCTATAATATTATCTTGATTACTGTACGCCCTTTTATACTCAAATTATTTCTGAATTAAGGCGATATTTTTAATGATAATTCAAATTTTTGTGTTTTTTACCAAAATATGGGTTTTTATTAAATATTTATATCAGAAGTTACATAAAACTTTAAACTATTACTTGGATAAGACCTTTACACTCATTTATAACTAATAATCTAAATGTTATTTGCCATATTAAATTATTTATCTGATAACATATAAAAGTTTAACTATCCGCCTCATATTAAAAGAAAGTCTAATTCGGGTAGAATTTTTAGAATTTCAAACTGGAAAAATGAAAGCTTGCCCATTAATAGGCACGTCTAAAATTAATGTTTTATTGTTATATTCCTTTATTTATTATTTTGTTTATTAAATTTAAAAAAAAACGACGTTTCAATAATTATTTTAGCATCGATACATATGTATATATCGACACAGATTACTGGATAGACCAAGGATAGAAAAGGAATACCGCTGTCCATCTTCGACCTCTTTAGTCGAAAATTTGAATCCCATTGAATCTCTGAATGATGGACTCTGCACTTCGGGATTGATGCTGTAATTAACTAATTAGACCATCAGTTTTAATGATGGCCATTATCACATTATTATCTTGATAATTTTTAACCTAAATTTTGAAAAATTGTAACAATTATAATAATATGGTCTAGATAAAGCTACGCTGTGCATAATATAAATATATTTTTTGTTTAATTTTAGTAAAGTTGACCTCGAAAAAGTTAAATGAAAGATACCTATCTTCTATACAATATCTTTGGAAAAAATCAAGACTGAGAAAACTGAATATTTAATTATATATTAATTAACTTAGCATTTTTATACAGTACAAACATTCATTAATCATGAATTTTTTATTTATTTTCTTTCTCTGTTTTATTTAATTTTTTTATTTATAAAACAAAGCGTTAAATTAAATAAAACATGATACAGAATAATGATTGATGAAGAGATTTTAAAAAGGTTAATTACATTTATTCATTTTATTCGTTAAATAATAAATAAAAAATTAGTTTCTAGGTATTTTTAAACGTTGATGAGTGCGGCTGTGTATTCTTGAGTAGGTTCATACGGATAGGCTATTTCCATGCAGCTAGCGACATCTATGGCGCCAGTTAATCAATACAGTCGTCCGTCTACCCTCACGCAAACCTAACTACCGTACCATCGCAGTATTCCGATTACGCTGTATTAATCATTCTTTCAATTAATGGTGTTGTGACTTTTTGGTAATTGGTTCAACTAACACTTTCTGCTGCAAGTAACAAAAGACCGGGAGCATTAACGATTTGCAGTTAGTTTAAACATTTTTTTATTTTACCTATTCTATTTTTATCCGAGAATTAACGTTTAATTAATCACTCTTTTTATACATAATGTAAAAAATTGTACATATTTTGCTTAGTGTTAATAGTTTTTTTTTTTAAATTATTGTGGTTGTAAACTAAATTACAAGACTGATTAAAGATACGAGACTCAACCGTCGACGAGAAGATATATATTGACGATATTAATATGGAATTCTTGTCCCTGAAACAGTATGATAGTGAGTATCAACATTACATACTGTTCCTAACGAAAAATAAGATTTAACAAAAAAAATTATTAAAGAATTAGATAAAATAATTTTAAAATCACTTACATATGATATAGTTGGGACCATAGACCATCAAATATATAGATATGAACTAACGCAAATGCCTTATCCCAATATTTTTATTTTGGTGTCACCCATGTGATCACATTTGTATCACTTACGTAATCAAATAACTTCGTGACTTTTTTTTAAAATTTGCAATATACAATAACGATAATATTTATAAAAAATTTAAACGTTGACAATATAATATGCATTAATGTTAAAAATGCGTCTTTTTTACACAAAGATTTAATTTCCGAACAGTAAATACTTTTACTGTTGCATAAATGTGTCATAAACTATCGGATTTCTGTTTCCACCAAGAACGTGTGTAGAATGCCCCTTGTCCCTCAACTAATGAAATTTATTTTTAATAAATTCGATGTCTTTGATATAAGACAAATATATGTTAATACTACTCTTAAATCCATGTATAAGTACAAATAGACACATTTTAAAACAACTCAAAATATAATTTTCACACGAACAAATACAAATAACTTACAAACCCCAAGAGCACATACAACATATGGCCAAAGGAACTACAAATATTTTGGACCTAAACTATTTAATAGAATGCTGAAAGATTTAAACCAATTGAATTGTTCCAAGAACATAAAACTGTATTAAAACTTGGATTCAGTAGAGCCAGTATTGGTGCACTCACCCAAACATATTGACTTATATCTATATAAATTATTGCTACAAAGTAATCCAAAATTAATTTACTATGTTCACTTTAAAATTGTTCTTCATATACACCTATTATATAGTAATAAATGTAATTCTATCTACTACTTGTAATTCTAATTTGCTTGTTCTAACGGGCTTGTAAACTATGCCCGTCTCGACATAAAATTTCTCTAGTGAAACGGGCACAGTCCAAACATATTTTTACATTGTATTATATAATTACAAATAAATAAATATTCCAAACCCCTTTCCTATAAGTACACTTTATTTCACGTCTATTTGTTTACTGGTCCGTGATTTAGACTAAAATAATTTGAATGAAACTAAAAACATTTTTTTTTTAAATTGGAATAGTCGCAATGCGATAAATAAGGCTTCTGTATAAGAAATATTTTTTTCTCATTTCTGCGAATAATTTTGTAATTACTGCGTTAGATATCTGAATGATTTGAACCAATCGTAATTCTTGTTACCGATGATATGACCTCCCACTGTGCGGTGTAGGCCTTCCAAAACAGATGTCAATTAGGAACTTGTACACAAGTAGTTTAAATGGCATTCAGGTGTGTGATTCCTGCCCCGTGTGTGCTTCCCGCCAATCGCCCAACGCATTACTGAATTTTGAGGGCACTCCAATCATAAACCGATATATCAATCATCCGTTTGGCCTGCTCACTGTCATTACATATTACAATTTCACGGATACACAAATAACAAATGAAAATTATTATTAAATCACGAGTTATTTAGAAATTACCGGAAAATGTATATTTTTAAATCTGTTGCTCAGAAATTGACGCCGATACTGGTATAGAGTACAAAATATACAATAGAATACAAAAATGTACATATCGTGATATTGTTTTCAATTAGCGGTCTGTTCCCGGCATTGCTCTTGATTCAAATTTAAATATTCCTAATTTTAAATCGATAGTTGTTAAACAAAAGCCCTTTTCTTTTGCAGAAATATCTAACTATGACTACATTTTTCTTATAATTTGAAACGAATGTATTTAATATAATACACATTTGTATCGCGAGGGGCTATGGGGCGGCTAAGGAGAGCGTATATATTTATATTTTAAGAATAGCTCTGCGGATTTTGGTTTAGATCAGTCAAAGAGTATGAGATTATACAGACAACGGACGAAAATATGCACATGCGCCTGCTCGACGTTTACATGTCATTTAGCATTACGTGTCATTAGAAACAATTGTTATTAAATTAAACAACATTTCTGTCTTTAAAAGGTTAAATATTACATATGTTTGGTAACTTATTGACATAGATGTGTTTTGATGTGAAACAGGTAGATTAAATCATTAAAATCCAAAGAATATAATGAACTTGCTACATAGCAAACATTGCACCCATAGTATAGTTCGTCCGATTGAGTGATTATAAATAAGTTTAATAAAGTGACTATAATATAAGTTTTAATAAAATAAACTGCATTTAACTCGTTTGACTAAACTTGACAAGACAAAAAAAAACCAAATATTATATAGGTACATATATATTCTTCTCTTTTCACAGTCGCTAACGATTCAAAGATAGCATTTTACTTTCTCGGCATTATGCATAGCCTCTAAAGCAACATCAATCTCCATAACGACGAATGCACCACCGGCTGATCATTTCTCTCTTTCATATTCGTATACGACATATGTGCCTCACGCGCCGGATCAACACTATAATATGTTTTTTTTACTGTAACTATTACAAAAAATATTAAAAATAAACTATTTTTATTAAGAACACAAATAAATTATACTACATTTTACAGTAATAAGTAATACTTTAATAAAAAAAATACTTAGTATCAATATTATTGCTGAATTGTTATTATAATATAATTAAAAACATCAAGTAACGGGTTGCTGTTGAGACAAATTTATATATTTTACAGTGAGATGAGGAAATTATAAAATCAATATTTTCGATAATTATTAAAATATGTGCGAGCTTTAACAATACGAAACTAGCTACCAACTGACGTCATTTAACGGTAATACAATGCCTCTTTATGGGTCCTAAGTTATTGGGAGTTCAGCAATAGTTCAAGTTTGTTTTATTTGTCATACATAGCAAAGAATTTAGCTTGATGAGAAAAATATAAAAATATTGGTATGAAATTTTGTGACATCAAATGCTAACTTCTGTTTACAGAAATAAATTGTAGGTACCTTAGATCAAAAACTCATGTATTTTGCACTACCTGCTTAACTGGTACATCCTCCTGGTACTGAATAATCTTGATAATGCTTCCATTCTCTAAGTCCATGTGTGCTTATCCACTTCCCACTTCAAACAAAATAATATTTTTCTCCCCTGGACCGGGCACTATCGCATTGAAATTCAAATTAGATTCAACTGCCTCTCGCTTTGTTTGTTCAAGCGCTCAAATTCTGTAATCATTATTAATAGGCGTTTACACCATTGTATTCTGCGTATGCTAAGTATCCGATGGGAGATATACAATGATCCATATTTTATTACGAGTGTGCTAAGCTCATGTTTCTTTTATGTCGAGCATTTTTGGTAGAAAATATATTAAAAATCACTGCAGAGTAAAACATCTACTTTGGATTAATAACATGGAATGACTGAGTGCGGAGAAAACAGAAAGAAAGATATACAAGGCGAGTATTGACGGCATCAGAAAACTTCCACTAGAGATCTGGCGCATGAACCAGGTGGTTTTCAGGTTCATGTGGAGGAATTGTGTTTCAAGACACGGGATGTATTCTATCCTGTCTGCAATGGTAAGAATGATTTTTTAGTCAATCATTTCCATATTGTTGGTGAAATATAATTTACGCTACCGATATTCAGAAAAAACTCTAAGATTGATATCCATATAATTAGTAATTTTTCCGATTTATTTATGTGTTTGTCTGTGCTTCACAGAATTTTATATCTATCTTCCAGCAACCACTTTTCCTTCGTATAAACAACATTCACCTTACGGGTGACATGAACTATTCTAATACGGGGCATATTTATATGTTTGTTAAATTTATTTATAAATAAGGTGCATTTTTTTTCCTTACATCGGAAAACCGGTAATTCAGTAATTCGATAAACCCTGAAATGGTTTTCTGATCAAAAGTTTGAATTAAAATCATTTCACTATTAATAATAGAAATATTTTAATTCTACATGATACTTTCATGAAAAGATATGACCTCTGCAGTATATATAAAAGCAAGTGTATCGTAAGAAAAATATTTTGCTGCATCATTCATATCTCGTACATTTATTATAAGATGATCATTATGTAATGCAAACATACGAGTATATTCTAAAAAACTGCAAAAGTTTTTATTCCGCAAGGTGCCACATTGATACTGGTCTAAAATAAATGAAATAAAAATAATTATTAGTTCAAAATAGATACTGAGACATCCTTAAACTTTAGATAATTATTATTTTTGTACTAGCGTACTAAGTCGCAACACCTAGTTGTGCTAGATTTTGAGATTTATTTTGTAGCTTACTTTTGTCTTGTCTCGTGCATCCTTACACCAGGTTTTTTTTTTGCATTTTGTACTACTAATGTATTGTAGCAGTCGTAGTCGTTTAAACCATATACTAACCAGAATCATTTTATATGTAGTAAACACATTTTTTTTTAAAAAACACTCAAGTAAACTCATGTCGCACCGCAGTCCAAACAAATTTTTTCATTGTATTATATAGTTACAAATAAAATAAAATAAATAAAATTTAAGATTAATTAATATTTTGTTTATTATTTCTAATACCATTAATAACGTATCATACGCTATACTTTTAAATTGTTAAGCATTAGTTGGAAAAGTTTTTTAAAAAATAAACTTTAGGTATATTATAACAGAAACGTTAATATATTGTCAGAAGGATTAAGATAATCCTCACTGCAAAAATTTTATTTACGATTCCAGTAAAATTAGGTTTTCTGTTGAATGCACACAGAGGTTATTTAAATTCTCTATTTACATATAAAATGTGCAAAAGATAAGAAGAAAATGTTTTTCTAAATGGCTTCAAATCAGCAATAATCATCTTTCAATAACACCATTCGACGAGAGCGTGAGAAGCTGTGCGAACATTCAACACCGTTAACTGGTCCAGAAACCTATTGAAAAATCTTATACTATGTCTCGGGGCAAAACAAATCACAGACCGTATGTGCGGATATATCATTCATTATGTATTCATACGGTTTGTATACATAATGTGACTTCTTATATCATACATAACTTCTTCCGCAACCGTTTGAAATTCCTTTTACGTTTGTTGCTGTCACTATTTAAAATTCAAATTAAAAAGTAATGCATGCATGGATCGAGAGGTCATTTATTACAAGCGGAAAGATGGAATGATAAATAATGCTGATGATACGTTTGTACAAATTAACTGTATATACTTACAGCTTTGTGCAACATTTTGTCCACATTCAATATAACATACGTTTGTTATCAGGTCCGCTTCAACAAATTGAGATACGTTTAAAAATAAATATCAAATATCTCATAGAGACAAAGTTATTTTTTATTATATTTAATGAAAAATATGTACAAATATGGAGTAATTACATAGATGTCGATGGTGTAGTGGTACACGAAGCGATCCACGTACTAACATATATACAACATTCAAAAATTTGATAAATGTGGAGATTGAGAGGTGAGAATTGATGAATGTTATAAATATAAATATATATATATATATATATAAAGTGATCACTTTAGCCAGCCGTAGACAGGTCGTAAGCTCTGTAATTACCACGTATTTCTATATATTTGCCATTAAATATAATAAAAAATAGCTTCGTCGTCTATGAGATATCTGATATTTATTTTAATAACAGTGCCTTTGTAGGTTTGCAGTAATTGTGTGTTCTTCGACAAATTCTAATATTCCTGAGATACGTTTAATTATTAATTTTTTTTTGTAACTTTTTTGTTTATTTTTTCGTATACAAACTATCAAAAGGTGCTTGAAAACCATGATAGATTATTCTAGGTATAATATAAGAGTACAATGTAGAAGCATTTAAAACAATTGGGAATAATACGTTACAAAATACATGTTGTTAACCGAGGCAAGACTAGCGGTGAACAATGGAGTCCTGGTACCGATACTGATGTATGGAATTCAGGCCTGGAGCTGGTAGAAGAGGAAAGAAAGTAGACAGAATGCAGTGAAAATGAGATCACTTGGGCGTATATGTGAAAATATATAGTATATGTAACAAAGTAAACAATGTAGAAATAAGGAACTACTGTAAAGCTGATGTTAGTATAGTAAGTAAGATTAAGAAAGGATCCCTAAGGTGATTTGGTCATATGGAATGGACAAATGAGGAGAGAATTGTGAGAAAAATATATGACGCAAATATTGACGGCACCAGAAATAGAGGACGTCCGCGGAAGAATTGGCATGACCAGGTAAACCAGATAATGGAGGATGGTTCTGTTAGTAATCTCAACAATCGGTGAGCTTGTATGAGAAGATGTATGAATGTGGATGAGGCGAGAATTGTGTGTCAGGATAGAAGAGTGTGGTGCTCTATCCTCTCTGCCTACCCCCGCGGGGAAATGGCGTGATGGTAAGTTAGTTACAAAAAATACCTTTTAATGTTTAAGAAAAACAAAAATACTGTAAAAAGTGAGAATACTAAATATATAAAATAAAAATATTTAAAACTATTACACAGAAGTACATAAGCGTGTGGTTTCCAAGGTCAATGAAATAAATTCCTATGTATCATAATATTAGACGTTTGAACTACTATCACCCGTGAGTGATATAATTTAGTTTTTGAATTTAGCCTGTGTCATGAAGAATATAGCCATGTTAGTGTTAATCAATAAGATCTCGTTAATTTAGCATTCTAGGCAACAGAGAGAAAGCCTACATTGATATTGTAAAACTTGTTGAAATAGGGTTGGAAATCTCAGCGATCGGTACATATTTGTAAGAGTATTGCGTGGGAATCCAGTTAATTTTTAATTATTTTGTAGTGCCATCAGGTCCATGAATTTTGTCACTTTTTCAATGAGATTAGATGAAATCTTTCAAGTCTCCTGTCATATGTATCAAACAAATCGCTTATTTCATGTCGACATGTAAGAGGAACACTCTTAGGACTTTTTCATCTCTGTAATTGTGGACTTTGTACTAAAATAAACTCTCTTATAAAACATTTTAGGGTAATTAAGCAAATCAAGGCCACCCCATTCAAAACCTTCAAAGTGCAAGGAAGTGTTGATAAGATAAAGACACTCGTGGCAAATGAAATTTGGCTAACTGGAATTGTTTTCTGAAAATTATTCGAAACGAAAAACTTCTATGATCACAATGGCGGGAACAATTAAAGTAGTTTCTACAAATTGTAGATGATCGGAAAAATGTTCAATATTATAATAACACCTTACTTGAATGTGTTTTATTGTATATATTATTTTTATGGTGATCGAGTTTTGCACTAATAATCCGTTCACACTGGAATAAACACATTATTATGTAAACCATATAAATGTGTTCATAGAGCTTAAGACGTACCTACTGCGAGTGAGGATTATACGAGCAACGTAAACTTTCGTTTTCATCGTCCGTAATTCCTTCTGTCCTTCTGTTGAAACTGGACACCGACCAAAAACGTTTGGTAGAAAAGTAGACCAAGTCTCATGCCGTGTCATCACAACCCGACACGCGGCCAATGCAAGAAACGCGATCTCGCTCTATGGTCATTAAACTCTTGTTACGTTCATTTTAGTAAATTATATATAGCCTATGGCATTTCACCAAACATGGCGGAGCACCTTGGCGAGCCGAGAAGTGTACAAGTAACTTAATTGGATTTCAATCTTCCTATACAATGTTGTTTTCAAGTGGATTTTTATTTTTTGTTTAATTTTAATCATTATTGATCAGAAATAATGACACGGTGATATACCCAGTAGTCTTCCGATGCATTCAAATATTTTTTCATGATAAATATTCGAAGGTTTATGGTGAAAATTAATGGAATTCCATGATTTATATGTACCAAAATTGAATTAAAACACTGTTCTATTCCACAAACTTTATTGTAATATACGTTATAACGTTTTCGGGAATATCTTCTCATTATATAATTCAATAATATAATTCAACTAAAGTTAAAAATATTTTCAGACAGTAATTACGGGGGGAGGGGGTGTTTGGAGTTATGAGAAATGCAGGTGGGGGTGGAGTTAAGATGGATAAGAGAGGGGATGTAATGGGCGGTATTTTATTATTTATTATTTTCTTATTCTTATTATTACTAAATTCTAAATAATTCTATCTTTACTTTACTACCTGAAAATGAACATTTTTAAACTTTAGTTGAATTATATTATTGATAATGGAAAGATGTTCCCAAAAACGTTCTAACATTTAATACAATAAAATATAGTGAAATAAAACAATGTTTTAACTCAATTTACAAAATATTTTTTCTCGATTAATATTTCCAAGACTTTGTAAGAGTTGAACCGTTTAATATTCACATATTGTAGTTAAATATATCAATATCAGGAATCTATTAGCTAATCCGTATAGCTAGGCTCCGTGGATGGGTGAGTGCGTCCACAGCTCTTGTCCCCATATTTGATGAATTAGAAACAGTAAAAATAGCACTTTTGGGGTTTTTACTCTAGCTTGTGAAATATTGGTGATAAATTAAATAGCCTATACCAACATCTATCGTGGATGAAATAAGATTAATAAAATGTACTACGTAAGTCGATTCTATTATTATAAAAAATTTCAAATTGGCTGTGTACAAGACTGACGCCACGTGTTTATAAATAGAAAATATCCTGAATTGAAAAGTCTACTTGCCGAAAGTAATTATTGGTGATACATTTAACATAAATATAAAAAATATCAGTTAAAGGAATGTTCTCATAAAATTTCCCTGTGAAAATGTCAGATATTGTGACTCACTGTGAAGGTTCTCGATTTTAACTTTTAAAGAGCAATTTTTTTTCAAATATTTATTTAATTAAATTATTGTAGATAGGCATAAACATATTTATTTATTAAAATAATATATCTCTAAGTAAAAATTTTAGATGGACTTTTTTTCAACAATATATATTAATATTTTGTAACTAGTGATTTGAAATAATCTCTTTCGATAGATACACTCATGACGTCATCGATCTTCATCAACTCCCTTTGAAATATAGAAACGATATTTTTTTTGTTTATTTACGTAGTCCATCAGAAAAAAGGAGGAAGAAGAAGAGGACGGCCGAGGAACACATTTATAAATAAGTTACTGCAGTGGACAAGGTACATTAGTTACTGAGAAGTAAAAGACCTGGCGCGAAATAGGGATCGATGAAGAGAGCTACAGCGACAAGGTAAGAAAATAATGTCTTTTTTTTTAAATATTTTTATAAGTATACTCTAATTCTAATGAGATTATTGGTATATTTTCTTTATGAGAATTTTACATATTGTTTTTCGCTTAACTGGCTTTTAAGTCCGTTAAATATTAAATTCCCTCCCAAATCAATTTTCAATACATAATCAAAAATAGTCTGTCAGATAGAATTGGAACCTTTTTGTTTTAACGGTTTGAGTAAATATAATATGGCGTCGAAGAATGGCAGACAATTATGAAGTACTCTATTCAGATTTGTCTCTTCTGTCTACAGGGTGAGCAAACACAGACTATTTGATGCCGTTTCGTGCCAAAACATCTTCAGGTTTCAAAAAGCAAACACAAAATGTCGACAACGGATTGATGTCTATGGATATTGTGTTCATTGTTCTCCATATTGTTCTCCAGAATTAATGAAATTGCTTTAGAGTTCTGGGGGAATCGGATAGCCCACATCTGTTTACTAGGAAACATCATTTCGCACGAAGAAAGGGCACGATTGGATTATGCGCTGGTGTGTGTGTCAGTGAATAATCCTCTGATTTCATTAAATGGCGATATCGATGTTTACTCAGCTGTACTACAAATATACCTACGCTATAAACAAACATCACATTTATTTGTATCCGCATAGCTATATTATTTGTATCTGCATAGTATATTGTGATGAAAGCATAATGGGAATATTAATAATTATTTTAAAAAAATAATCAATACATTATAATGCATTAGATACAATTTGTACTTTTGAGAGAATTAATAATCTCTCTTTAATTTTTTAGATTTTTAAAAAAAATTCTATAACCACCTGAATAAACTAATATAATTTTTGAAATTCAAACGATTGAAGGTACGAGGAAAACGAATATTGAAAAAGTCGGAATAGTGTTTAGCACCTTAAATCTACATACCTCATATGTGATTATGGAATTCTACAAACTTACCTCGGAAATAATAAATCTACATACCTGATCACTTATTTCGAAAAAAGTATTTTCATGAGTTTATAAAGAATATTTTTTCTTTCTCCAACAAGATGGATAGACCGAGTCCGAGAAATGACAGAAGCCTCTCTATACGTTCCACTAAATAAGACCTGGGATCCTGGAGAGCTTAGGCAAGCAGTACGCATTGTAGAAGCAAAACAAATAATGTTCAAATATAAAAATATCGACTGAAAGAGAGTTATCAGCAGGTTCAGTTTTTTATAGGTATCTAATTCATAATAGCCACACCGCATTCGTCCTCATACTATTGAAATAAATGACATATTAGTGTTGAACCTAGTGATGATTCTAAATGATATTATAATACATCTGAATTCTTGTATCATTGTTCTCAATAAATTAAATTTTCCGCCCTCAACTAGTGGCAAATGCGCATTATGATTGGGGTTGTTATAATGAAAAATGCTGCAAGATGACAAAAACTATTTTTTTTTTTTAAATATTTTTTTTATATTAATTTTTTAGCATACCATAATACACGTATACTATTTTAAATTCATATCAAATACTTTCATAATGAATCAGTTCGTTTAATGTTAGCATATTTTTCGTTATGACTGTCTTTCATGTCAAAATGTTACGCAAAATTTGACGTACTTGTTGGTCTTGCAGTTTAGGTACTCGCCTAGTGTTCCAGTGTGGTCGGGGATTAGAGCCTCATTACAGGAGACCAGTAAATTAGTCCTTTTTTTATAGCACAAGCGTTTATATTACTTTAAAAATAGTAAGAATATCGATGTTAGATGTATTCCGTGCACGCATCTCTATTTTTTTTAAATAAATACATAAGTTACTTTGAAGCATCTTAAAAACGTCAACTTAATAAGCGACGACGAAGTTCTTCATCACAATCTAGTTTCGGGCTAATATAAGGATCCAGCCATGATGTGTTTTTTATTTCATATTAACAGCATCTTTTGAAACGCATTTGTGATAAATATTTTTTTGTCTTGTTCTAACATAATTGGCGATGATGTATAATAAAAAGAGACTAGTAGATAACCAATCGGCTATTGATTGCTTACTGCTGCGGCTCTGCGGGCGGCTATTGTGGCCGCTTCGTATCCGATTTTTCGCTGCGTCCAATCCGCAATCAGGATTTCAATAGAATCTATATGATAGAGCTTTCCCCAAAACAAACCACCCGTAAATAAAAAGTCGATGTAATTAAAATTAATCCACATTTGTAAGTTAACTGTCCAAACGAACATAAAAGATATCTAAATGACATATAAGAATCGCGGATATACAATTTCTATTAAGTATTAAGTAAGATTTATCCTTTACCATAGCGTACGATTTTGCTAAATTATGTTATTTTTCTTACTCGTATTAAAAACAATGCACACTTCATTTCAAACTGAATATATATTTACCTACTGTTATTAAATATATAAAAGAGAAAACATTAAAGTAATCTTAACCTAGATTTATTAAGAACACAATCAATTTTTCCCTGCTCGTGTCTCACAGGCCTGGCGGTTTAAACAAGCAAAGACATAACATCCAATACATTCAGAAAGTCATAGAAATAGATGGGGAAGCGCAATATATAATAAGGATAATTTTTTGTCACTTTCTCACACTATCTTCAACGTTAATGTAAATATATACTCCGTTACCTTGTTCTACCGAAAAATCAATAATTAAAATTAATAATAACATCTCTTAAAACACCTTTAAAAAATCTACAATTTTAGAGTACAATCATTTAGGTACAGTACTGAGTTACTCAACTTTAAATCAAACTTGTTTGTCTAGCTATAGATCTTTCGCTACTTCCGATTCACCAAGGCGGTTGAAATTACAAACAAGTTCAACTTTTAATCTAGTCAACCTTAATCTCGTTTGGCTGCGGGCGCCATCCCTTATTTGTTCAGAGGGTTAAATGCAATATTCCCTACAATGCGATATCTACTCGATTACTTCCCCGAGCAAACACCGGGATCCAGCCCTCAGTCCTCAGCTCGTCAGTCGTGAGAACACATTTCTCATATCGCGAGGAAATACATTTACGACAATTTAATAATAACACCCTATCATAAAACAATGATCAGTTATTATTTTTGTTGTTTGACTTTTCCTACCTAAAGATACTTCACACAAATAATACATACTTTTCGAGTGTTTGATTTACAATCCTTGACTGTTGTTTTTACATATAATAATATATTCATTCATTAAATCATATCAAAATACAAAGCGATTATGAAAGTATTCATAATTTAATTTCACCATCAGTGTGATGCGCCGTGTAACCAGGTTGATTACGGAGGACGCACATCACGCTTTGAGTAAGGCTCCGCATTAGATAGATATAAAGAATTTCCATATGTATTGAGCTAAGTTAACTCCAAAAGAAAAGTCTCCAAAAAACAATATCAAATATATCTAGAATGAGACTTGGGCATTGCCAGGAAGCCTCATATTTATTCAGATTGAACTTAATAGATTTCCCAACGTATGAGTGTGGTGCCGAAGAAGAAACCATTAACCGTATCTTTTTTGCCTGTCCATTGCGGATCACAGGTTTTTTTTACAGTTATCTCGTCAATAGTAATTTTCATCTCCAGGTTAACTTGTTTCATCTTCTTTCCCTTAACTCGCCACATTTAATCTATATAATAGCAAATTTTTTGAACGGCAATGGTATTGATTTGTAATGTAATATTTCCTATTTTAAGTATCATTGTACTTTTTTCTAGAAAATAAAGTTTTAACTTGATTAATGGCACAAATCACTCTTGAAGAGTGGATTGCATATTTAAAAGAAGAAGAAGAATAAGAGCTAACTTAAGCTAAGTGAATTATTATATGAAACTAATAAAATATTGAGACTCCATGGCGGAAAAATGGACAAGATTTTTATTATAAATTTTGAAATTGTATTTGGTCGAAGTATTTTTTAATAAAAAAAAAAAATTAATGTGCAACTTAGAAAAAAAAAGAAGTGGTTTAATTTACAGACCACCAAATATATAAACATGAACTAACGATAATTGCTTGCCCCAATATTTTCATTTTGATGTCACCCACGTGATCACTTTGGTACCGCTTACGTAATCAAATAGCTTCGCGACTTTTTTAAAAAATATTACTCGATTGGAACGAAAATTTAAACGTTGACAATATAATATGCAGTAATGTAAAAAATATGTCTGGTTTACGCAAAAAATTAATTTTCAGATACTTTTACTATTTCATAAATGTGTCATAAACTATAGGATTTATGTTTCCACTAATAATGTGTGTAGAATGTCTTTCGTCCCGCTACTAATGTTCCAAACACCTTTCCTATATGTACACTTCATTTCATATCTATTAATTTACTGGTCTGTGGTATAAATAAACATATTGGGGTTGAGAAAAAGCCACTAATAATGTGTGTAGAATGTCTTTCGTCCCGCTACTAATGTTCCAAACACCTTTCCTATATGTACACTTCATTTCATATCTATTAATTTACTGGTCTGTGGTATAAATAAACATATTGGGGTTGAGAAAAAGCATTTAAAAATAAAAAGTAAAATATCAGTCGCCAATAATAAATAACAAATAGTATAATATTAAATAATAGAACTAGTGAGTAATCATATAACATTGTCATTACTAATTCGGTAATTCCTTCTGATTACGTATATTTATTATGTTTACAACATATATGACTTAGTGTACTTCTATATTATCATGCACATTTTTTATAACCAAACTTGCAAACAATTGTCAAAACAAATAGCTTTGCAGATATTGCAGTTCTTCCTTGTGTCAAGGGTAACTTGCATTTCATAATAAACGTTCAAGTTGATCCAAAAGAATGATATTCTTTCAAAACTCCAGACGAATACCAACATAATAATATGTAATGTTTACTCGGGAATACGTTTCTGACATTGCTTTCTGTAAGCGTAAAAATTCGTGACTAGACGACACAAATATTTACATTCTGCATAAAAAATCATACATTTGCCTCGCTACATAGCGTACCATTTTGCTAAACCTTTGATGTATATGAAAATTTTTTTTTCTTATTTCAAAATTTATTATGTTATTGGTTGAATTAACTTTGAAATGAACATTCCATCTTTTTTAACCTGTAAATTTACAGGGTACAAAACTCTGGAAAAAATTACAAATATTGTTCAATTTAGTTTGTATATTAACGAATGTCAGTGAAAAGTGTGCTGGGTATAGAAAGTTTCACATAATGAAAATTTAAATATTTTTTTTTTACGCTTATAAATTTGTACGCTTAACTGAAGATATATATTTTATAGTAAAATTAGTTTTTAGAAACTTTGTTTTATTAATGTGAAAAAAAGTATAATTTAAATTGGAATTTTTCGTTTTCATCATGTGTTTCCTGTAAATTTTATCCACAAAGATTTATTTTTATTCATAGAAAATGACTCGATCCTACAATAGATAAATGCATGTTCTATATCTAGTATTCCACATTATCCCATACCCCATTTCGCCAAATCTCATATAAAATGTAGCGTTTTATTCGTCTATACTAATAAATTGAATGAAACTAATAAATGTATCACGACTTCAATTATATAATAATAATAATGCCTTGATTCCAGCCTGATCGGGTTTTTTTTTATGAAGACCCAATTCACCACAAAGCTAACATATAGGTATACATATAAAGCATTAATACTTATTCGTTTCAAATACTATATCACTTTATTTGGTAATGCTTCTATTCTTACCAAAAATGCAAGAAGTTTAAGTTTATTGAGAAGTTTGTTGTGTAAAATATGCCAAAGTGTTTGATTGGTTGAACATGATTTCCTGAGATCGTTTATCTCAGGTTGCCGTGTAACTGCCTCCATCCGCCTGGGGGCGGGGTACTTGCCACCAACCCCCGCTTCATTTCATTAAGCCCTAAGTACTGTCATACTTCCAAAGTTTGTTATACTCTGAACGAATAAGAGAAAACTTCGTTTTGAGCATTGTTACTATTGCTTTGTATCCGACAGGGAGTCCCAGAATCAAATCACTGTAAACCAGGACTAGAATGATCCTTATCTGAACAGCCGCAAAACGAGTACACGGCATTTTGTCGAAGGAATTTGAGAATTTATTTGTAAAGTTGATCATTTTATTGCATTTTTTACTTGTTGGTTAAGATTACTTGATGTTTGCAATGGACACAGTGTGGTGTGTATCATAAAATCCCGCCGACGTCCCTACATCCGAGTTCCAGAGCGCTCCCCTAGTACCGCCCTGAGCGATATTTAAATTTAGAACCATTTCAAAGGATCAACGCCATCTATGAAATATTATACAATTTTCGGAATAATTAGAAAAGGAAATGAACATTTCTAAGCAACCGTTGTGTTCGGGATGCCCTTTGGGCATAGTTAATTCGGCCCACGCGGAACGCGGAAGAAGAAATACAAAGAAAAATATTTATAAAAGCAAATGTTTACTTTGATATTTGTTGTAGATACTTATTTTTACTTAATTAAAAAAATATATATTTAATTATCTTTAAATGAAAAAGTTAATATTAATTTTGTATGATTTTATAGCAGTTTAAATTGTATTTGGATGTGTGTGATATTAAATTCATAACGAGTGATTGTAAAGAGAAATAAAAAAATATCTGTAACCTACAATTAATTTAATAATATTAGTAATCAAAATAGTTTTAACACAATAGATAATTCCAAAAGGTGTAAAAGAAAAATATTAACAAGTTTGTAAAAACAAAACCCGCTTGTCGGTCTAGTGGTAAGACACTCATATAAT
The DNA here is from genome assembly GCA_022840565.1 of Eubasilissa regina. Lineage (NCBI taxonomy): Eukaryota > Metazoa > Arthropoda > Insecta > Trichoptera > Phryganeidae > Eubasilissa > Eubasilissa regina. The sequence goes on along the minus strand of JAINEB010000025.1, from coordinate 1,597,993 downwards.
GATCAATTGGTTGAAGGTTCAAGGCAAGAGTCTCGAAGACTACTGAGGAATACGAGCAAGTTTCCTAGTTTTACGACTCAAAGGTTTGTTTAAAAATAGTAAGAATATTTCATGTATCGATCCATGCATATTCTATTGAAAAGGGAATAAAACTGTTAGCAATACAAATTCATAACTTGTGTGAATTAATACTTTTCAAAATATTCATTAATTAACTAAAAAGTGTACAATTTTTTTGTCGTAATATTTCAGCTTAGTACGGTAGTCTTTACGATAGATAATTTAATAATATTTCTTGTGAATTATAATAATAATTGTGTCGATAGATATAACTAGTTTGAAATTGACGTCAAAAACTTTATCGTTTTACGATAGAAATAAGTTTGACACGCGTTTGTCGCGTTTTCAACCGTGTCGTGTTCAGCACGGAATTGCAATGTTCGCAACCTGCGTGAACACAAATGCCAATTAAATGGCGGCCGTTATTATCCCCACGGAAGATATTGTGTTGTGTCTAGGCCCTGCAAATTAAATATAAACTCAGTTTCTAGGGATTAATCCATCACTTTGCGTCTGCGAAGTTGGTGCCACCTAGGAACGAACGAGGGTATTAAAATGTATTTCTGAATTAATTAAATGACGCCATTATCACTGCATGGAATGGCGGTTTGCGGGGAATTGGGTTGTTTTTGAAAATTAGTTTCATGTTTCGGTTTGTGAGAGAGACCGTAAATACGGGAACTACATACCTTTGATATTTTATAATTCGAATTTAAATTAAAAATGTATTCGTATGTTGCGTCATATAATCCCTTTTCGAGTAGGTATTGGAATTAAAATGAACCGTTGATAAAAACAATTAAGAAATTGTAAAAATAATTAGAAAAATATGAGGTGGAGGAACTTGGTAACAATGGATGTACTCGTAAATGCATATGATAGAAACAAAGTTTTTTTTTTCTATATTGAGTTATATCTACCATTTTCAAAAATATTTGTTTGAAAATAAATGTTTCAATTAGTTAATTAGTAAAATGAAACTATTTTCTTTCTTCATATTTAGTTGCTTGTCCTTCTCCTTATTTTATATCGCACTGGCTTCCGTTGATTGGACGAGATATCTTCAAGTCCCAGTTCTGTACCATTTCTAACTAGAGCTGCAGTCTCTCTTCGCATAGCTGATCCAATTATTATTACTTCTTCTTATGTCACATTCAGGTCAGGTCTATTGCTTGGAACATCTAAGTGTCCTTATTCTATATCATCTCGGTAACTTGAAACTCCGTCCTAACACATCTCACTTTATGGAGTGCATTTGATCATCTTAGGGGACCTCGATGGTATTTTTTTTCTCTTTAGCATTCATATATTCAGATACCTATATTTTTTATTTTTTTTTTTTATTTTTTTTATTTTTTTTTATTTATTATCTTAGTTTAATAACCACAATTGAGTTTAAAAAACATCTACCGGTTTCGGAAAACACCTTTTCCTTCTTCAGGATATGTCAAAACTAACTAAAAATATAGCATTGTTTTTCTATTTATCCAGAATCTATTTTTAAATTTTTTTTAAAAAATTTTTAAAAAAACAACAATTATTTAAAAAGTAAATTTAGTACCTAACTCAAATTGCTGCTCAATACAAATTTAATCGAATAATTTTTAGGAAAAAATTTTAGAATAGGACTCGTAGTTAAATTTAGTTGGCTGTTTAGAATTTCCTGATTACTTTTACATGCTTTATTTATCTCCAACGATTCCAAATTATTTAATTTGTGACCTACACCATTTATATGCAAAATTGACAATCCCAATTTTTTATCAAAACCATGACTATTTTCTATCAAATGATTAACAAATTCTGAAAACCCACTATTGTTCAAACATCTCAAATGCTCCTTTACTCTTATATTAAAATTTCTACCCGTTTTACCAACATAAAATGCAGCACAATCCTTACAACTAAGTTTATAGACGCCAGAATTGTTAAATTTATCATCCTTGTCCTTAGAATTTATGAGTAAATTTCCTATACTATTATTTGTGTAAAATGCTGGTCTAATATCTCGTGGTAGGTGTTTAGATATTTGTTTCGAAAAGTTATTTATGTATAAAATCCTGCGCCAATTATCATTATTATCATTATGTTTCATCTGTGATTTATATAAAAACTGATTATTATATTCTTTTAATTTATTTTTTAAAATAGTGTCTATCAAACATGTATTATACCCATTATTAACTGCTATTTTTTAATTGTATTCAATTCAATATTAAAATTGGATGTTGACATAGGAATATTGACTAAACGATGTATCATGGAGTGGAACCCTGAATGTTTATGTGATAATGGATGATTAGATTCATTGTGTATGATAGTATCTGTAAAAGTTGGTTTTCTAAAAATTTTGAACTCAATTTTATTATTATTTCTAATCAATGTTAGATCCAAAAAATTTAGTTTTCCGAAACCGGTAGATGTTTTTTAAACTCAATTGTGGTTATTAAACTAAGATAATAAATAAAAAAAAATATGAATCTTAACCACCAAGTTAATATTGCTAATTAAAAGTATTAGATACCTATATATTAGTATATAAATAAATAAAAATGTTTCCGATCATTTCGGATCACTAAGGTCATTTTTCCACATCTCTCTTCATCATTCTAGTTTTATTTGTTATGCAGTTAGGTACTAACATTATTTTAATATACCTATATATTTTTTTAATTGATTTTTTTAAACAAAATACAATAATTTAAAGTCTTAGTTTAGTTTTTAATGACAGTAAAGACTTTTTTGGAAACAGGTTTATTTAAAAAAAAATACGCACATAATTAATACAAAGTAATTACCCTATTTTATTTATGTTTTATATTGATAGCTCGCAAATTCTCTCTACTATCTTTTTTATCTTTATTTATAAATTCTTTCTATTGAAAGACGTTCAGAAAAAGTGAAATATTAAAAAATATATGAGATGGTACATATTTATGTAAGAAATTAATTGAAAAATGGATATGATATGGCATACAGGTTAGAGATTCTGTATTCTCACCTTTTTTAATTCCCGGGATTCGAGAGAACATTTTCAAGTCCCGGGAATTCCTGGGAGTCGAGACCATGAATTTTATTTAATTAAAAAGAAAAAAATGTTTTTAATATATATATATGTGTGATGTACGGTAGCTATTAAGGATATTATTTGTGTTAAATAAAATATACGTTAATATTAATTTTATAAACTAATAAAAACTTACTGACGAAATATGTATTAGTATTTCATAATGTGGAAGTAGTTTTTTTTTAAATGCAATTAAGATTATATATATTAAGAATACAAAAATACATTCATATCTTAAAATTACAAAATAATTTTAAAAAGCATAAAAAATTATAACTTATAAAGATACATATGTGAAAACAAAAACGTATACATTTGGTCAAAGTCAACTGAAGTTCCTTGATAAAAATTTTAAAATATCAAAAAATTGTAATAATCATTCCATACAAATTTTGCTCCAAAATATAACATGAGTTTATCCTAAAGATAAAAGATCACACTTTATAATGAAACGTAATCCTCTGATTGAACAAGCCGACAAAACCAATTATTTCAGATTTTTTTTTAGTAGGACTTATTTTTCTTTAATGCGAATCTTTATATCTGACCATATAAATTATGGAAAATATCAATTTTAAAAATATATATACTTACACATGCCTCGCGCGTCTCTTGGTCGTTAGTTGCTATATGTCAATGAATATTAGGATTAACTTAACTTGTTTAAAATGAATAATATTAAGCATAATTAAGAGTCTCGGGTTATTTCGACTTCGAATTTCGGGGACTCGAGACAACAAAAGATCAGGGAATTTTCGCGAATTTATTCCCGGGTCGCCTGGACACTAATACACATAGAGATGATATGTATTTTTGAATTTGCTTCATATACGGTATGTTAAGTAAGTTATTCCTGGAATATTCCGGAAATATTCTAGTTATAGAAGAGATTTATTATAATTCTTCAACAGCGTCATCATTACTGAGTGTTTGATGAGAAATATAAAATATAATTAAGTGACTTAGGATAAAAAACGTAGTTGACGAATTCAACATGATTTCTATTTTTAAGGAGAACACATTATTGTCGTGAAGTTGCAGCTTTTTGGAACATTCCTGTAGCATTTAAAATATTTATTCGATAAATAGATTTTTTCTATTATCTTTCTAATTAATTTATTTAATTTGTATCAATATGCGATGCTTATTTCTATTTTGTATGTATTTTTTATCTATATTATTATATAATTGATTTGTTCTAAATTATGGAAGAATAAAACACAGCTCAACTCGATACGGATTCTTATGTAGTGATGTGGGCAGGGATCAGATGATAGTTTCATCTTAAGAAATACATTTTCCCATAATAAAGTATTGTATAGAATGCTATTAGTGTGATGAATATTAAGAAATATTGTAAAATATTTTGAATTAATATGATATTTTTAAGTGCTTATATAATGAACAAAATAAAATGAACATGTTTATTGAAAATCTTAATTTAATAAATGTACTCAATTTTTAAAAACGCGTCAAGTGCTCCAATCACTACTGCCCGGGACAATCGCCTAGCAGACACCAGTAATAATTTTATTAAGTGTGGCAAAGATATTATATTTTAAAACTACTTTAAATTTATAATATTATCGATTCAATAATTCGACGATAAATTGTTGTGTACCGAATTTGAAGGCAGGCCCTCGTCTCCTCAGTCTACGGGGCCGTTGGTGCGAGCCCCGGCGGCGCTGCTATTGTATTTGTGCAAACATTACAAGTGTTTGTCGCTCTGGAATTGCGTCCTCGCTAATTGGAATTTTTGAATGAATGCGAAGGTAGGTACCAACCTAACCGGGTGCTTACAATCATTTTCAAGTATGTAGATGTTTAATATCAACCATAATAGTATTTTCCAAGAACTTCGGTCTTCGGGCAGAATTTCATTAATGCTGCGATGGTGGTCCGATTTCTTAGATTCTATGATGTTCGGAGTATTCTATATACATAATTGGAGGGAACAAGGAAGTATGAAAGGAATAAATATTTAAAAATCAAATAGCAAGCAATATTTAAAAATATCGTATACGAACCAAAAATTCTACATAGTATCATATAATTATTCTTACCCTATAATGTACATATGTACGACATTCCTTTGTCGTCCGACGGCAGCAGATACATGTCGTGTTACCGCCGGAACGGTGCATTATATAAATGTCTGATTCGGTATTTGTTAATGTTATGTCCTGTGGCCACTATATCACTAGTACAGATTACAATATGTTATTAGAACTATCTGCATTAAGAGACGTGGGGCGAAGCGATCGATCTCTTGCGGTCCGCCATACTTAAGCATTATCCCTGACGTACATCTTCACATACACACGGACCCGTTCATCTTATACGTGCGTGCGCCTGTCATTCGTTCTTATTCCACGGACATTACAGTTACACTTACATGTCTTAAACAATATATAATATATTTCAACATTGAAAATAGGTTTTACTGAAAAATCTATCCGTGGTCGCATAGCATTCTTTGTTGTAAGCGGCTATTACTGCCGCTCGCGGTGACAAGCGATCGGCAACAGTCGATTGATTTCTGATAGTATAATATAATAAAACAGTCAAGGACGAACACAAAAGGCCTGCCATGATAAAATATATTTTAGTAAATACCAAAGCCTTAAGAACCGCTGACCGCGAGTAAGAAGATTTTGGCGTGTGGTAGCGCAGGAATACTCGTATATAGGAATCTGTAACGGCGCGTGTATAAGTTACCATAAATTGCTGAAATCCGTTAAAATATAAATTTACTAGTAAATATGTGAAGTCACCACGAGCGTCAGCAATTTTACATTCGTAATAGTAAAATGTATTAGAAAAATGCTGAATGAAAAGATTACATCGAATATTTACAGCAACTTTGAGTCAAATTTTGTTCTTACTACACTGTAATAGTAAATATCCGAATTAATTATGATTTTGTGGTAAGAATAATATAGAGTGAGAGGAAGATACCTTTTTTAAGGATTTGACAGTATCTGGAAGGAAAACTGTAAGTATTACAAAGTTTAAAGGAATAAACGTTTCTTTCGAAAATTTCTTCTCAGTCACTAGATTTATATTCTAGTCATTCCACAGAAGACGAATTCTCATCGTGTTGTATTTTCGATATTTTAATAAATATTCAACAATAATTAAGGAAACAAAACATTAGGCGAATCACTCCAAATATACGGAGAAGACCCTAACCCCATTTAAATTCCTCTAATCGCAATCAAAAAAAGGAAAATATTACACACAAAAAGTCATCATGTACATGGTGTCCACGCAATAAAACCACTTAAAAAGTTATTACACAGATTTTATGTCTAAAATATTATAAAATAGGGTGCCTTAACGTTAAAAAAAAATATTGAACGAAACAGAACAATCGCAATCTTACTAGCAAACTGGAAGAACTACAGCCAATTCAGCATCTTTTCCCTGGTTACCCAATACCATTTTCAAAGAAAAAAATTGCTATATGTGTTAGGAATCTGATATAACCTAACTTAACTAACGACTAAATATCCCTATTTAACTGTTCGATTCAAATGAAAAAAGGTTAAGTTTATATTATCTATTCATTTGGCATTTTACTAACGCTCGTGGAAACTTCGAGAATTTACTAGTAAATTCACGTTCTAACGAGTTTTTACAATTTACGGCAACACTTACACATATTCTCTTATGTTTACTTGACAAATAAGTTACTGACTAATATCGTCTACATTTACATGACCTATTTTCAAGACGGTCATTAGACACGCGTCAGGTTGGGCACCGCACAATTCTCGGGTTCTATTCTCCGCTAAATAGCATGAAATGGGATTTCCGAGTATGAGCGCTAACTAGATTTATAGGCGATTACTTGCACTAACTTGGACGCCTCGAACAATGATTAACTTGATGATGCATCACGTATTTTAAAGTGAAACTACCACTTTTTCATCCAATCTGAAGGAGACGGAAGAACGTTTGTTTCACAATAGTGCACTATGTGGTAATACATATTTACAAATCATAAATATTACCCATAAAACAAATCAGCTGGAAAATACTGCGAATGGAAATACAATATCGAAAGCCTCTATTTGCTTATTTAATGTTGTCATAATAATTATTATTAAAAGACCGTGAAAATTAGCGTAGTATGACCCAAAATACTTCAAATCTTATATTAGAAATTATGTCACCATTATGTCAAATATTAATTACATATTTTAATATTATGTGAATGCTTTCCGAGAAAAAATAATTATACTACGAACCGCATCGCAAAAACTAATTATAATATATAATTATGCTTTTATATATTATATTTTATTGATAAAAGTTAAGTATCATATTAGTCGTTTTTAATTTTTAATATTTAGTTTTGAGTTGTGTGTAATCAAATATAAATGTAATAAATAAGCACACTTTTTGAGAGCGTTCAATTCAGTTCAAATTGAACTTCGTCTTATGTAATCAATAGAAAAGTAATTATACATTATAAAGCTGTCATTTATTTTCAATAATGTAAATACCAAAGAGCATTATGAGTCGGTCGCTCCAAGCATAATATTGAAACAGATTTAAAATTCTAAGAAGCTTTTGAATTTACAAAAATAATTTCGCCACCGCGTATTGCAATTTCTCACACTGTGATTGTATTTATTTGCAAGCATCATAAATCTTTCCATTTTAATAGTATGACTAATTAGGAAAAATGATTCCAAAATTGACTTTATTTTAAGGCTGGCATGATGTACTAAATAAAATATATTTATTATGATGAAATGTTTATGAAGCGTTCTGCAGTACAGTTCGAGCACTTGTTACGATGTTTCGTGTTTTGACTTAACTTTTGTTAAGAATTATTAAGATTCAAGGGGCATGCTTCTATTACGTACCTATATTGAAATGGAAGTCATAAATATAAATTCTCAAAAAGCACGCAAAAACAATGGCGACAAACTTTCTGAACTCTACCATTGTTTGCTGAACATTATCTTCAATCGTATTTAAAACGATTTAATATTATCGTTAAGTACTGCGCAGTAGTAAATCTCCATAAATGTATCGTAAAATAGTTTATTATAGGGTCTCGTCACGCAAATTTTCATGACACCTCTGTCGTCCCAACGAAAGACCTTGTAGAAAGAAAATAAGGAACTTCAAGTGCAGAAGAGAAACTAGACATTTCGGCGTTTCATATTATGTTTTGGCTTTCTTAACTTTACGTGCAAATCGTCGGAGAGGAGTAAGATAAGATTTAATGCATTGGTAAAGTGCTGAAAAAGAAAAAAAAAGTTATCATATGATTTTATCACATGCGTTTGGGAAAACGATCTATATGATCATAATAAATATGTTAAATTTTATAGCAGAGAAATAAAAGAAACCGTAAGAATCGCATGAGAAAGTTTATAGCCGAAAACTACTTCAAATACATATGAAGTACGCGAATATAGTTGACAAACAAATCATTTTTTCGAAATATTCAGATATGCGACCATTCGGATGGTTTTCCGGGTTCTGTGTTTACTTCTTTCATAAATCTGTATTGAATATTAAAAACGGATTATTGTTCGCTTTTAACTGCCTTCTTCCCGTCCTACCATACAAAACCCGCTCGTGGATGATCCTGTTGTATCGCGGGGCTGGTCACTTCTATAAATGTGTGTGAACATTTTTAGTGATATGAATTAAAATAGATATCACTCGAGGTAAATGCGATAAATAATAAAAAAGGTGTATTTTGGGTAATTAGTTTGAAATTATAGTTGAAGTTCGCCGAGGACTGGATAGGTATTTATTTACCTATTAAAAAGAAATTTCTCCCAAATTGCAGTACTCCAAATTGGAAATCAATTACGTCACCCTATTTTTTTCGATATTCTCGAAAATCAAATTGTTTAACTATGTGCCTGGACAGATTTTGCTATTTAATTTAAATCTTTTTACTAATTTTGTTATCACATATATTCTTCAGATACACAATTAAAACAAAAAATAATATTTTATAACGTTGGACGGTTTTAACTCACCCATTCGGGAACACTTAAGCGTGCGAAAGGTTTTCAAAGATAGCTCGGTATTTATTTGGCATTTCATTATTAGTACAAAGTATTAAAAACCACCTACAGCTTATCCAGACCTCGCTTGCCTTCCATAAATTAATGATTTTAGCTGCTTACGTCAAAATGTCCATATCTTGTTGCTAAGTATACTGGAGGGCTTACGACCGCTATTGTTGAAACCGGGTCTTCGCCCCGACAGTCGCATATATGTGGTTTGGTAAAAGATTTCGATTTTGAAACACAATACCATTAAATTATTTTCTCGTCTTTCGACCGAGTGAACAAATAATATTCGCATTTCAAAATCTAGAAATAAATACAAACATACAATACGTCATAAATTATGTTATTGAAAGTTTTCACACATTACATGATTTTATACCAAACGTCAACATTCGTATGTACATTGTAAAGGTCACATTCAGAGCCCAAGAAATGATAAACTAATTCAAAACTACAAATCTCAGCATCACAATGAAAATGTAGGGAGGTAAAGCACTGTGAACTTGTAACTCTCCGAGTAATCATAGGAAATCGAGGAGATTGCAGTGGACAATACAGTTGTTCCAGCGGTGCAACAAATGCAGAAAAGTCTTTTAACAAACATAACGCTACTCTAATAGCAGGATCTAGAATCTAGATGAAAAGAAATACTTATGGCGCGTGTTCACGTGCGAGATTTGACTTGAGACGAGATTAAGGACGGTACAGAGTTCAACGCGAAGTAACTTATGAATCTTAAATATTAATTAGAAAGATATGCATATATAATCAAGTTTATCGAAAAATATTGTTGTTGCGCCACCGGGATTCGAATCTGGGTCTCTTTCCAAACAGGGGAAGGTGTATTATCTAACTATGCTACAGCGACGATATTTTTAGTGACAAATTTTCGAACCTATATGTTGCCTTTTTGATATTAATACATTTAATCATTCCATTATTTGAAAGAGCCATCTATCTTATTTTTACGGAATCTCAAATACCTTTGAGTAATCTGATAGCAGGCGCCAGAATAATCAATTAATTTTTATAAAATTTTGGACACATTGATACAACTTTATTATTAGGAGAACACTTTCTTATTGTGAAGTTGTAATTATTCAGAACATAGGTCTGTGATATTTTAAATATGAATTAAATATATTAATTAGAAAGATTCAGGTTCGAATCCCGATGGCGCAACAGCAATATTTTTCGATAAACTTGATTTTATATGCATATCTTTCTAATTAATATATTGAATTCGTATTTAAAATATCACAGACTTATTTTCTGAATAATTACAACTTCACAATAAGAATGTGTTCTCCTAATAACTTATAAAACATTAGCCCGTATATTTTGCAAGTAGATTAGAATGACGCATTCAGCACACAAGTATCAGATATCGAAGTCTGATCGAGAAACACCGTGGACATTAGATAAATAGGCACAATTGAGAGAGTCCTGAAGTAGGTGAAAAAAAAAGTATATATGTGCTAATACATTTGTTCTCCAATAATAAGTTGAAAATTATATAATAATGCAATATTTTTAAAGTTTCGATTGGAAATTCAGTTAATCTAATCTACCGTATATATGGAGATGGCAGCCCTTAGGTGGGTGCTTTGCTATTTGCGTAGGATAATTTTCGTATTTCATGAAAACTTTAAACATTCTTAGAATAGGTCTACTTAGGATAATCGACTCCTCTCCCAAATGGTCATTGCCACAGCAGTTGCACGGGGTGAACTTGATCCCCCATAATGGCAACCTCGCTAAGTGGCGTCGGCTCTGCTTGCAAATTATTGTCATGACGGTTTTACTCCCAACTCGGATCTGAGAGGCCAGCTATGCTCATCTTTGTTTAATGAGCTTATTCAAAGCATTACACCTAACATACTCGAGCACGTCGCATTGGTAATGAAAGGATGATGTATGGTTCTGTGGGCATTTTCAAATTTCAAAGGAACTAGAAAATAAAAAACTGTCATTTTATAATTGATAAATGCACTGTAAGAAGGTTTTACATATTACTAACAGTTATTAAGTTTACTACGCGAAACACCAAATGAAAGCAATTGTTATTGATGACTTTAAAATGGATAGTAACGAAAAAAATTCTGTAATTTCCGTAGTCATGGCAGTTATTTGTAATTGTCTTTCCATTTCGCGTGTTTTCAATCAAAGTTATGGACTTTTATTTTTTATGAACCATAAATTTTCTCACATCAACGCTCCGTGATAACTCATACTTACTATTCTACTAGAAGATAATAATTTCTAAAAGTCCTCCTTTTGAGTGTGCGCCATGTGATAATGAACATTTTCGACTCGAGAGTGATGGCGGGATGATAAACATCTAAACTTGAGTATCCCCTAAAAATATTCATACTAGAGTTGTCTCAAAAAATATTTATAAAAAAAATATTAAAAAATACCTTATATTCGTTACAACGGTGAATACATATTTTATTCAGTACCTACATATAAAAATCAAATTTACGTTTTTATACTTTTTAGAAATTCACATGTTTTAAAATTAAAGAACATATATGTATTCTCACATCACGGTATGTAAGTATTTAGGTAAACAACTCTGTGAATTCAATGCTTGCTTCGGTGCTCACTCAAAAAAATACAAATAAAAAATAATGCTAAGCGACTATTTCATAATAAATTAAATTTTAAAATGTCAATAATAAATGTATTAAAATTATATTCCATTCCTCCTTCCCAATAAACTGTTCACATAATACACAAGTACGCATATTCACGCATAACCATGAGAATACTTGATATTTTTGAATTACATTAAATAGTGCAGGAAGAAACATTAAATTGATTTTTAATGAAAACACATTTTTATTGTGAAATTGCAATTTGTAATAATATTAATTAATTGAATAAACTAGAAAGATAAACAGAAAAAAATCCATTTATCGAAAAAATATTTGGTTGCAACCGAAACGTGGACCTCTTCCTATAGGTATATAATGATATTTTATTTGATAAATTGATTTTTTCTCTATATCTTTCCAGTTTATTTATATAATTTATATTATTTTGTCTTTTCCAAAGTTATTTTGAGAAAATGATGCTCATTATTATATTTTTGACGTGCGGATGGTTTTGTACGAAAATACAATGAAATATCACAGAATCTGATAATTTTATAACACAAAGAGACCCTTATAGTACACACTACAGGTTTAGATCAGAACTCAGAAATTTGTCACATGTTCAAGTGCACTAGAAATTTGCGTAACTCGTTCTGGTAGGTACTACCCTCAATTCCATGAGCGGGCTCTTCGTGAAGGTAGGTACCGACCCTTGATGTTCCCTCTCCATGTATCTGAGCAAACAAGAGCCTCCAGTTGACAATGTTAATTGAATTCAAGATTATTTGTCGAGGCACTTTTCATTGAACAGTCAAATATATCATGAGAAAATATTGACTTAAATGGGAAACTATGATGAGCTATAAAAAAATACAGGTAACTATTGAAACAGTATTAGAATATAGGAGATGTTCTTGGAAAATATGATAAATACTTCTTTCGTTGTACGAACAGCAGTAATTTATATTTTCATTGGTAAACTGACAGTAGTATTACAGTACCTAAATATATAATTTAAAATATATTAAATTCTCTTGAAATTGTTTATTGACTATATTAAATACAAAGTACAGAAATAGGAAATATAGTATTACTATTAATTATTATTTATATATTTTTTTCAGTTATTAAAAATAATTTTCCCTTACTAGGATGATCTTGTGTCGACGTGGGCTATTGTTTAAGAGTCGTTCGAGTGTTTATTAACATTTCTGAGAATAATTGATCACTTATTTTTTTAATTTAAAAAAAATTAGTTATATGATCATCGTTAGTCCCCCTTTTTAACATTTCTTTGTCTAATTCTTTAATATATTTTATAATGAGCTTTATAAATATTGCTCCATTTGTTGTATTTTTTTTCCATTTGAAGTTTGTTGTATTATTTTGTGGAGTATCCGAATGTAACATTTGTAGACAATATTGTATAGTTCTTATTTTTGCTGTCTCAGAGGCTTCAATTTGATTGAATATAATTCATTATTAAATGATTCCAACTGGCTACTAATTTTTAAACTATTTAATTAAATACTCATTAATTAGGTGCGTTAAAAATGATTACAAAATAAATCTAAATATTCTGCTAAGTTCATTTTGCGTGAGATATTATATTTATACGCATAATTACCCAAAATAATTTACATTGGTCTGCTTCGAAATAATGATCATCGTATTCGTGAGATCGGATAAAGTAACGATTTTGTCATGCTATAGCGTTAATGTTCAAACAATCCTAAAGTAGCCTATTTTAGATTCTTAATATACCTATACTTATAAATAAATTAGTTGAAAAATCGATGAATACAAATGAAATCATTCTAAGATCTAGGAACGAATCAAGTATCAGGAAGTATGTACATAGTTATATTTATTCTTTAGGTAGATTTGCTTTGCTTGAAGATATATATTATCAAACGTGCCCTTACAGTTAGAAATCCTGGTGTGTAGGACTGAGGGCTTTGTAATTAAGAGAGGATATCGCAAAGCTCTTGTGCCCGCTTGAAGCACTCTACTACAGCAGAGGGCAGATTAGGAAACTCGGTTCAGTACGAACTTTAGCAGACATAAATATATGCTAATAATACATTGTTTCCCTAATACCTACCTCATTAAATTAATCTTCACAGGTACGAATATGAATATAAAAAATTATTGTTGAATGGATATTTTTTACTACAATATTTTTAAATAATCTGACGGGTTATTGTGTTATTATATACATTATAATATATAATCTGTAATATTACGTATAATAATTCTGATTGAAAAATGCAGTATTAAAAGTAAATAAGTTTCAATAACTACCAAATTGCTACATGGTTTTATGTTGATCTATTCGCTGAACAACATTTTTTCTATACTGTAACAATAGCGCATGAACGTCATTAATTTTTGTTCACCAACTCAAAACGATCAAAATGTGCAGACGCAAAAACGGTGTATTTTAAGACGAGAGGGGCATTATTTTATTGTGAGAAAAAATTCAAGCAATTTTCAATTCATTTTTTTAATTAATATTTTATTAAAATACAATTTTTTTTCCATATTATTTGACCTATTCATGACCAATTAAATTTTTATATTTATTTGTATAGTGGCTACAATAAAACTTACAACAAATAATCCGATATATCTAATAAATTTTAATAGGGATATAATGCACATTTGCAATTTGATGGAGAGGAGCATATAAAACTTCAATATCATAATTAGAAATCACTCAAAAAATGATAATAAAAATTATTCTAAAAAAAAAAAATATCCAAGTATCTAATTTTTCACAGATTTCAAAGTACTAAAAATAATAGACATACAAAAAAATCAATAATACAAATTTATAAATCAATTAAATTTTAGATGCAAACTCCGATCTACAAGATTTAGAGACCAAATTGATATTCCAAAACTAAAATATATTACAACCCAAAAGAACTATATTTATCAAGGCATCAATTTTTTTAACAATCTTCCCATCACAATTAAAAAAATTACAGACTACTATAAATTTGTATCTGAAGTAAAAAAAATATGTACACAGACTACCTGAAACATAAACTTTCGAGTATACTCCTTCTCTATACACGAGTCTTACTCTCATAGAGAAGAAATAAATGTTAAATGAAATATATATATATATCCTACTGATTATTCTAAAAATGTATTGCATTTTCTAATATTAAAATAAAATAAATTTTTAATTATGAATGGACATGCTTAACCCATTCAGATGCTTTTGACCGATTTTTTTAATATTTATTGAGAAATAATTCCTAATGCCACAGCGTGCTATAGAAAGTAACGTGACAAAATAAAATAGTTAATTTTCAAATATTTAAAATAATTTTATTTTGTATAACAGCACGACTTTAAACAATTATAAAAATTGCCACAAATTATGTACGACTTATGTTTGTAATTAAATAATTATTTTCCATGACAAGATAAAAATACGTATAGTATTGTAATATACGATATATTGTTGCGCATTTACCAATTTCAGTGCTTCAGTACAATATTGGATTTCTTTTTAAGGTTACCTTTCACCAATCATTTTATTTTAAGAATACAGTAAACGTTGTAGGCATTAAATGAACCCAGGTTTAACTATCGTTTATCTTATACTTATTTTCAAAAATAAAATAATATTAACAGCTTAGATACAGATCTTACTAGTAAATATATATTTTAAATATATACTATTTAACTGTAGCTCTTTCAAGAATCTTAGTAATAGGTGTACCGGAAAAGAATGTCGTTTTTTTTGTTATCGCTTTTGAGTGGTTAGTTGTGCTTCGGCAGACGAACTTTTACGTTGTTTTTCTGACTACGTATACCTGGAGTGTACTAGGACTTTTAAACAAAAAAATTTACAACCCTATATACGATAGAGAGCTTTGTACCGAATGAGGAATTTATTCGAAATATTATGCTTTACCATTTCAATGCACGACCGCATACCTCAAAAATTACGAAAGAAAAAATTAAAGCCCTAGGTTGGACAACTGTACGTCACCCACCACATTCTCCGAATCTCGCTCCATCGGATTACTATTTGTTCCGGTCAATGCAACAATTTTTAAACGGAAAAGAATACAACAATTATGAGGATGTCACAAAAGGCATATCTGAGTATTTTACATCGAAACCAGCTGAATTTTACCAACGTGGTATTAAAAAATTGACTGAGAGGTGGAAGGAGGTTGTATCAAACGATGGCAATTATATTTTGAACTAAGTTTTAATAAATAAATACATTAAAGGCACCAAATTGTTTTATTAAAAAAATGACATTCTTTTCCGGTACACCTATTATTTAACTATGAGAGCTTTATTTTTGGCTGACCAGTTTCGACAAATCTCACTCTTTTATCAAGCCAAGCAAGCATTATATATAATCACTGATAATTAATAAATATTTATGTGCATTTAAATACATCAATAAATATCTCGAGGTACGCATAATTTATTTTATCGTAACATAGGTTCATCTATCAACTCCAGAGTTCAACAAATCGATAATTGAAGAGTTCAAGTTATTATTGGCGGTCATTGTTGGAGACGTTGTCAAAGGTGTAGCTAAGGTATATGAACTAACAAAACAGTGCACCTCCAATAAAGAGTTAAGAAGAATATTTAGTACTACGCGGTTGAACAATTAAATGTCTGAAGCCCGAGGACATATGTCCCCCCTAAACCCCCTTAGCTACGCCTCTGGATAATTTTGACTACTTCAAACAAACAAATATTACGTATTTTAAACATAGAAGACAAAAATGATTCATGAAAATTGATCTTCATATAAATTTATTTATTAATATATAACATACATGTATTAATAAATAAAATTAAAGAAATGAAAATCAATGAAATTAAACTGTTTGTTGACTAGAATAATTTGAATCTAATACACGAACTTGGTAGTATTATAAACGTTGTATCCAAAAATTACACAACTCAAACAATACACGTTCGTGTTATTATTTATCGATCGAGACGATATAACGCGCGAACTGGTGTTAAACCCTTAATCCATGTAGGCTGAGAAAACATAGCGTTATGGGGGGAGGCGAATCGCAATCTATTTAATATTACGTCTATTTACACTATGAAAAGAACATTCATGGTACGTGTTTTCGTTTTCCGTTATGACAAAAGACGTTATTTTTACGACATTTTCTGATGCTTTCCGATATGAAGGATATAAAATTCCGATCATTTTCAAACGTTATTTTTAAAGCCTGCATTCATGTCGTTTGAAAAATTTTGTTACGTTTATGTTTTCAGCAAACGGTCTCAGAATGCAATGTTGCTTTATAAACTTTTGAAGTAGCAAATGCTGTATTATGTAATAAACATATGCGGTACACGAAAAAAATGAAGTCGTAGTTTAATATTCGATCTATTCATTTTAGGTTATTGTTTCTGTGATACAATCACGCTCACAAAACTATATCTTTTTACAGTACGTTTAAGTAGCAAAAACTTTCGAACGGTAAGCTCTGGGGTCATAACATTTGCACAGATTATTTTGTTCAGAATTTCTAGATCAACGCAATTGTTTTCAGCTCACAATATCATTTCCAACATGAACTATGATGATTTTAAACATATTTAATTATCAAAAAATTAGATAAGATGACATAAGTTTGTTCTATATTTTTCAATTGTTTTAATTTATACAAAAGAGTTTTGAAAATAAAATAAATACATATAGGTAATTGAATATGCATATAGGTATTTTACATTAAAATTGAATATTTTCTTGATAATGTTTTCATTCCGTTATAGTGTGTGTCAACAGAAGTGACTTTGATTAGTCATTTGAAGAGGCGCATAAAATACATGCCGAAACGATTCAAAGCTCGCCTCGCGCTCAACTCTGTACTGTTTTTTACAAATATTGGCTGAAGCCGGGTAGTAAAACTAATACAATATAAAAAATGGTTGACCGATCAATCACAGATTCAAACTACCAACCATAAAATAAAATCACTAAAATGGCATGCGAAAAATATTCTCTAATAATTTTAAAAAAAACTCTCGATAAATTAAAAATATTTCTACTAATTACAAAATTTATTAAAATTACTTGAAAATTGTCATTAAAACGAATAAACTTTTTATTAAAAGAATTAAACACACCATTAATTGATATGGCGAATGTTTTGTGGTGCAACAAGATTATTTAAATTTTTCAAAAAACTAACTAACACACGTGTATGACTGAATATCATATATGTTTTGAAGTATAGTAACGAAATACAAATTGAAAAATTAAAATACGAATAAATTTAACATTAAAAAGGCTAACGGACATTCTAGTCATTTTTAATAGACAGATTGTACTCTGTAGGTAATTTTTCATTTACCGGTATCCAAGTCAGCGTTGCATCGTACTCATACGTCTTCCATAGCGTCATCCAATTGGGTAATTTGGGAGTCCATCACTTTGAATTATCCCCCATTACCGAACACGATCGTGTTTCACACTTCCATTAACAGAACGTCCAAACACTCGGGCTATTTCCTCATCGTCGGATGCTCGGGTGGTCAAGTGCAGCTCGTGTATCGCGAGTGTCTGGTGCAAGAGCTCGCCGGGCACTTCTTCAAATTTGTCATAATCATAAACTACTAACACAATTCATAATAAATAAATATTTATTTAATATTAGCAAAAATAAGTATTGGATTATTCTCTAACCCGCCAGGCATATTATGAGATATGAAAAAAGAAGAAGACGATGGGACGAAATTGTACGTATAACTAGAATTAAAAAAAAAAACAGAAAAAATAGTTGACGGTAAAATATTATATGAATCAGAAAACTACACATAAGATTCTGAATGGCTGGGAAAACATAAGAACAGTTTCAATTATTTAATTAAATGAATTCCCAAGTATGTATAAAAATAATTCCCCTTTCAAACAGTCATTTTGTTAAATTTTTTGAAATCCGTTGAATTGTTATATTTTTAGAAGGTTATGCGCAAATATACAGGGTAACATGACAGAGATGCTCATTTATCATAGTTTTATCATACTATCGAGAGCAAACTCGCCAATATAATTTTTATAGGTAGTTAAATATTAGGAATTATAATGCCATAGGTACATACTATCGAGAATGTCATGATTCGATTTTAATTGTATTTTGATAATAAACGATAATATTGCGTTCAACATCGACTATCCGCTCTTCTTCTTTTTCTTCTTGTGTCCTATCCGTTAACAGACGTTGGTTATCATGTTTTTTGATGATCATGGTTATCATGTCGGTTATCATGAAGTAGACCGGATAAACCATTGTCTCAGGTTCATCAGCCATAATATTCTTCTTTTACCAGGGCCCCAAATTCCAACAATCTCTCCCTGCATTATGACGTGTAAAATTTCATATTTCTTCGGATGTCTCATTATATATGATGCATCTATGGATGAGTGCATTTACCCAAAAGGGCCGAATGACACGCGTACGAAAGGGATAAAAGATCGTCCGGCTGTCGGGAGCGGTCTCTCGCATCTGAGCCGATGCTCGAAACGCATCTCTTGTATTTGACTTATAACTGTATAGCTTTGTATATTAAAAAGTATTGTAACCACGTCGGATTATTCTTGCACTACCCAATCCCGGACACAATTAGGATAACATCAAGCAGTTAACCAAAGATATCACGCATTACATGTTCGAGATATTGAAGTTTTCGGATTTGTATTATTTTCTTTATTCATCCGAACCGTAACGTCTTCATTCATGACTCTATCCGTCCAGCTTATTTTAATCATTCTTTTGTAGATTCACATCTCAAATGCTTCAAGTCACCTTATCGTTTCTTCGGTATCCGCTATCTGCTCACCGTCTTCAATAATTCCAACAGACGTAATAATTTTAATTGTAATAGATAAAAAAAACAACGATGAAATATATCATTATTGACAAAACGGAGGTAAGACAATATTTGAGACCAGGAAATATTAATTAATTAAAAAGCCGTTATATTTCACCATCAACTCAGTGAGAGTCGGAGAGAGTACCGACTGTACACATCAAAATATAGACATATTGTCTTCTACATGAAACGTTTTCTGAATAATTCAACTTAACGTGGATGATTGTTCGATTCCTGTGAATTAACTGTAACTTCTCGTTTAGCACGCACACATGCATACTCTTTTCATATGTGAATCATATCTACTAAAGTAGGTGGATACTCTTTTTAATAGTTCGTCATGTTAATTGTGGTGGCAGGTATCGTCTCGTTATAATGCCGAGATAATCTTTAACCTTTGTGGTTAATAAACGCAGCATCATGGCAAGAGAACGATCAAAAGAAATTCTCATTATCAGATAAAGAATAACAGTTACCTGCCAAAAACTTTGTCTGGTCTTAAACAATGACAAAAGGTCATTAATCTTAGAAGAGGTTTTTGAACATCGACGGCAGGAATTTCATTCCTGCATGTGTATTTTGATTAGGTACCTACTCGATCGAATTACATACCGGGTAATCGAAAATGAATGGTTGCGTTTCAAACACCATAAAAAGCAAACTTGATCCTATCATATAATTAGATTCAACAACAGTTTGATTTTGTGTATGTACAAGGATCGATGAGTATGTTTTAACGTATGTGTGTCTGTTGTTTCCGTATTATTTTTCAGTAGAAAATATCAACTCGGTTGGGATAAACACAAACCTTGGACCCCTTCTTTCCATAATTTTTCGGTCCTTTTTTTTTGCCGCAATCAATAATGCTTAGATCATAAAATAATGCTTTACTAGACCAACTGGTCTGCTTCTGTTCAACTAGTTTTGTTGTCTCTGAACATTATATTTTGATGATTTTAGGAACATATATTTCATTTTGATAAGTACATTCTTTATTATTATTTTACTATTATTTCAAATAAATATTGTAATATAAAATTTTATCACGGTAACAGAAATTCGGCGAATTAATTATTCAAAACAAAATAAATATTATTCAGAAAATTAATATGCTTATAGAGACAAGCGTGGCATAGCAATCGCCTTGCTACCGAGTTTTTAGAGATTTGAGTCATGTCGTAGGAGACCACCAAATTACATCTATTATATATATATACAGTATAGTCTGAAAAATTCAAAGAATATAGTTGTAATGTGTAAATATTATGAAATTACGTGCTTAATATAAATCAGTTTTGGAATGTATTTAATAACGAATCTATTTAATCTATATCTAGAAATTTTCTTTTCAGTCATATACCCATCCGTAATGGAGTATTATGATTATCTTACTGCAGGTACTGATGTACCACGTTTCTCTACTTATTATCTCTACTACTTTATCTTGAGATATAGAAGTACAAAATGTTAGCGCATTTGATCAGTCTAAAATATTGGCGAACTAATTTCCAGCTTGCTCATATATGACAATAAGTGTATTGAAGTACCTAGTGTTTAAGAAAGAGTCAATCGATTTCTTATATAGGTATATATATTATATATTAGGGTGCTTCAAAAATGTACGAATATTTTTTTTTATGTGCAATCCTTTTATGTTTCCATACGTCTAAAAACTTACACAGTATTTTTTTCAGATTTTTTAAAGAGGTTTTAGGGGTCACTACCAGATGTAAAAGTGTAGGGTTTAACCAAAAAATATAAGAAGTTGGTATTTAAACTGTAAATATTTATTTTAATCAGATTTTTACAAATATGTAGTTGAACACAAGATTAAAATCAATTAAATAATTACGTGAAACATTTATAAATAAACATAATTAAAAGGAATAATATTATTCAAGATGACATCAACGTGAATTTCTTTGAGTCGGGAAATTTTCGTCGAAAATCTTTGACCGCAAAGAGTAAAAATTGCTTTTGCTCTTCATCGGTGGTGTGAAGACGATTGTACTCTTCCATGAGCGCTACTCCTCGCTCTTCTATATCATTAACAATTTTCACAGAATGTACAAAAGTGTTTATTTTGCTCGCTTTAGAGAATCTTCCAAACCATGTCTTTCGAGTGCAATGACCTCTGTTTAGTTTCCAAAGAAACTTCGTCATCGAAGAATGAAAAAGTAACAAGCTTTTCTGACAGATACCAAAGATGTTCCATACTTTTTTCCTAGCAGCTTTTGCAACTTATCTTCTCGTACACTCTACAATCTACAACCTTTGTGTACGCCACCAAGTCCTTCAAAAGCTGTAAATCATTATTTGGCATTACTTTGCGTAAATACGAACAATAAAAATACAAACATCTTTAATGTCTTTTAGTTTAGTTTTAGTTTAGTCAATTTCAGCAGTTCTTTAAATAAATACATGTTCAAAGCATAGACTTTTTAGTCATCCATCTTGATCGGTGTTGTCCATCAGGTACTCTAAGGATACACACTTTCAGGTATCCCTTCCAAAATTATAATACTGAGGTTCAGTAATTCTTTGTAATCGTCTTGTTGTTAAAACTGCTTTAACTGATGTGAAACAAAATAAACCATTGTTGTGGTTACATCTTCAATATACTCGATGTCTCTGGGTCGTAATCAATTGCCTTAAAATTATCTTGTTTTATTTGTGGGCAATGTTTCTGAAATCTTAAAAGATGTGTATTTTGGCCCACTGGAAGCACCAACTGCTAAAACCACAACTCCTTCAAGCACGATCTCCAAAATGTATTGTCTGTATGCAATCCATAAGAAATTGTTCTCCAACTTCTGCTCAAATAAGGTATAAGCTCCATTAATTCGATCTGTGTTTGATGTAGTGGTATCAAAACTCACAGATTTAATTTTATCGCATAAACCCCATGATAATAATGACAAACAAAAACAGTTTAGGTCATTGCCTGTCCTGTTTCATTTGGTAGTTTTCGAACAGCTAAAAGCTGATTTATCTATGAAATAGTAAGATCGATCCGCAACTTCATATTCTGTTATATCTTCTAGCATTTTACCACCCTAGTTAATGGTAAGCGATACTTCTGGCTTAAACTTGCTTTTTAAAGATTCATCAATTTTTTTTCGTCACTGAATTCGTTGGCGCCAAACAGACGATGAGCTGAAGTTATAACTTGCTCTTCTGAGAGTAGATGTCAACATAACAGTATATTTTTGGTCGCTTAGCTTAAAAACATTAAGACAATCTTTCGTTCTCTGCTTTGTTTTTGTTGTTATGTCGATTTAGATGGTCCTGGAAATGGCGAACTCGGCCGACTAAAGTCTTCACTATCATCTAAAGAGGTCGAAGACGATGAAATTAACTCACATTTTTCAATGAGACGTTTTATATTTTCTGAACCTCTCCTTTTTCTGCTTTCTAACTTCGTCTTATACTCTTGGACTTTTTAGCTTCGATTTCTTTGTCTAAACCACCTATCTAACCTGGTCATCCCTTTTCTCTCTGGGTGAGTACAAATAGTTTGTCTTCCTCGATAGTAATCATCTGCAGTGTTTTGGCATGAAAAAGACATTCTAAACTTTTCTTCCTCATTTTTTATCACATTCGAAAGTTTTGCTTTATTTTTTTGTTTTTCTTTAACTTTTACCAGTCACTAAAATATTGAAGTAATTTTGCTATTACATGTTTTTTTAGTCAAGTAGAAATACTCGCCTTTTCCTTATTTGCAGAACATCACACGCAGTAGAACTCGCAGATTTGTCATTATTTTTCTTCATTATAATAGTCATTATAAACAAACTCATAACTTCTTTAACAGACGGTAATCTTGATTGAAACAAAGTTTATGTAAGCTGTTCAATTAGCCACGTGTCTGTCATTTACCGAGTTTTAATAACACTTTCACTGGTAGACGCCATTACGTGGCATGATGGTAAATTCAATTTAAGAACAAAAAGTACGTTATTACTTAAAGACTCTACTTGCGATACGAACACGTTTAATACGCTTTTTATTGCTTACAATTCTGCGGAGGTCGGATAGGGGTGTGTTCAAAAATCTGCAGCTTATTTATGCTGCATGTAGTGACATGCATGGTCTGAAACATTGCAATCATTGCCCTAAACGGTGCGTATTTTCGAAACATTGATCAATGGTAAATTATTTAAGTGAAAAATAAAAAATTACGTGTGTGTTTTTTTTGGCTACTGATGCATATAAAAGAACACCCTAAAAAAAAATTTTTTTTTAGAGCACCTTATTTAGTAATATTTATCTTCTTTCAAAACTTTGCATTTCATGATAGTAGACATTTTAAATCTATGAAATATCTAAACAGATGTATTAATTTTTTTCATCTTTAATAATTATTAATTTGTTGACGATAACAGGTCTAAATAGTTATACCCCATTTTACAAATTTCCTGTTACATATCTCAATTGCATGTTTTATACATACTTGCAAAAATATGTTTAAATGGTTCTAAAGAATATTTATAAATTCAATTCCGTATAACAGACGGGAATATAAATCACTGCACTATCGACGAATGCAATTTAACATGAAAATATACGTTTACATATGTTTCTAATAATCTCTTCATTAAGTATAAGCTAGTTAAAAAATTCAATATGTGTATCTATTTCTTAATAAAATTCATTATCAGTATTAAAATTTGATGTAAGAAACATAAATAATAAAGAATATCAAAATATTAATGAATGCCCTTAATTCTAAAGCACAAATATCAGTATTATAATGCAGATTTTTTTTATTATACTTATATGACAATTTGATACTGAAGGTAGCTGGATTGATACTCGGCACTTTCAAAATCTTTTCGATTTAAAGATTGTTTTAGAGGGGTCTGGCATCGATCCCGGTACCGGAAATTCAAAACACAAGGAAAAATAAAACAAAAGGTAAAAGTGAGTATTAAAATATTACGAAATGTTGTAATGTAATGTAAAATAATGATTTTGTTATATTAAAAGATCTCCACGGAATACCTAGGAATGAATTTATATTAAATTAATTTGAATTGAAACAAGGAAAACACCAAAATAAAAAAGTCACCATGTCACTTAATTGATCTTCCCTGAATTTAAAATAGAATAGACAACTTATTGACTAGAACCATAATATTATTTTATTTTACATATAAATATAAAAAGACATAAAAATAAGAAAAAAAAAAACTCAAATTTAAAACTGAATAACAATAATATTATTATTTGTCATGGCGGTTACTTTGCAGTGCAACGTGATTATTTTTTTATGCATTTTATGATGCACCTCTCGAAACTAGAGTAGTGACAAAACAATTCAACGTGTGTGCAGTACAAAGCGTAGTTTATTGAAAACATTAAAATAATACTAAAAATAGTTTTTTTCATAACTTAATGAATATTGATAAATGATAAAAAACGTATTTCATTTCCATAATTGAAAATTAAAAATATTCATATTATGATATATTATATTTAAATGTAGAAAGATAATTTCGTGAGAATATAATTCTTTACTAAAATACACGAATTAAAATATCGGTTTGATAAATTAAGTTCTCCTTCATGACAACAAATTGAGTGACCATCTAAAAAAACGCGCATAAAAAACAATTTTTAGAATTTGAATTGATAGTGTTCGATTAGCTGCGGGCGTTTACGACCGTGAAAACGAAGTTGAAATTGAATTCAGCCAGCCTTGAAATGTTAAATTTAATAATTTGTAAGGCGATACAGTGTGCCGTATACATTGCGCAACATTCATTGTGAGGAGCAACAACCCGTCACTGGAGGAGCCGTGAAACCATTTAGAAATCAATACCTGTCAAAAATACCCGCATCCGGAACTAGTCAGTTACACGGAGACATTTTTTACGCTACACGGGAATCTGATTGTAATACTTTTCAAATTTGTATTTTTAAATTACTATTTAACGTAATCAATATAAATTACAAAGTACGAGGAAAATAGAATATTATAAAATTTAAGTGATTTTTATCCATCACTGCAATATAGACATGCGAGTGTAGATATTTATTTCCGTGCAATATTTCTATTTGATTATTTATGGACAAACCATCAAGTAAAATGTTCATATTTTACAAGCTATGAACGCAATATTGAATCAAATATTATTAAATCTACCTAAATACAGGCGAGCTAACATAATCATAAAAAATGAAAATGTTCGACGAAGGAAATTTTAAACATACAGATAACACAATACCAGTTGATGCAAGAAGCATCGCTGATATAAATGCAAAGATAAGAATGACAAAACAAAAATTTAAAAAAAGTATATGTAGTGCAACTAGAATAATACAAAAAACAGTTAATATAGTCGTTCACCCTGAGCATAGCACTCTATGGAAGCAAAGCCTGGACCAAAAACCGATAGGAAAATAATCTATATGAATTAAATAGAAAAAGTTAATTAGATGGAAATAATTATAAATAATAATAATTAATACTACTAAAATAAGTGTATCGGTGATATAAACAGAAAATGACGAGAAAGAAAGTACGAGACAATATAATGATAAAATAATGATTAAAACAACATGGACTCCTACTAGAATCAGCTACGATGAATAACAGAGATGGATGAATATAACTTCACCAGAAAGAGCATTGTGCCTAAATACAAGAGAGAAATAAATTAACCGATGAACTATTGAAAATTGTAGTGGTTCTGTAATATTGTAGTTGAATGTTTTATTAAAAAATGTAATTGTGTGCTCTTGGACATATTGAAATATTGAATGTTTTATTGTTCACGCAGTGATCTTTCTAAATAACTTCAACTTAAATTCTTTCTGTAAATAGGCTCGTAATATAAATTAAAACATTATTGTCTAGTGCAGAAATGATTAGATCGCATGCCAATATCCACCTATGTCGAATAGCAACATAAGACAAACAATACCTAGTTTCAAGTCCATCTCGTAAACGAATGCGTTTATCATTTAAAATAAATTACATTATTTTTTTATTGTATATTAGTCGATTTTTTAAATAAATTAATCTAGGTTATAAAAATATTAATTTATCATCATTATTGGCAGGTTATATCAAACCATATTTATAAGAAAACATTTGTCTGTCGGTCTGACTGCTGCCGATCGAGAATTGATTTTGATACAGTTTTTTCAACATATTGGACATTTCTATGAAAAGATTTTAAGATATCATTATTACTCAACATCAGTAAGCTTAAATCCTCAAAGTAATAGATGTAGAACACGTTTTGTATGTCAAGAATGATGATTTCAATTGCAGACGGAGATGAAATATACAATATTGTTATTCATTTTTGGTGCCGTAAAATATTATTTACGTCGCATTGTAAATAGTGATTTCTTTACCTTTTATTTTAGAAGTGTAAAATAAGTGAATTTACTAACAACAAATTTTTAAATTATTTCGTGATTTGAGACAAAATACATCACCGTACACAGAACCTGTATACTTCGATACAGGATCAATTAATACATATTGTAATTTGTAACAAATTTTTCAGTGTATAAATGTAAGATTATTAAGGAGAACATTTTTTTATTATTTATGTATTTATAGAAATAATGCAAAAATTGAGAACCCACTTCCCCTGGATAGGAATAGGTCCATGATCGAATCCCAGTAGCAATTAAATATTTTTTCGATTGATTTATTTTTTTCTGTGTATCTCTCTAGTTGATTAATTTAATTTGTGTTAAAAACATTAACATATTTTGGTTAGTATTTAATTACAAACTAAAAAAGTAAAAAATGTATTAATGTTCTAATTTTTTTTTTTACAAAGGCATAATTATTTTTCATACCGCTTATAAGTTTGTGTATCAGTTTTTAATAATAACACTCGTTCAAATATCACTCTCCCGAATCTGTCTATTAAATTGTGTCACTTTTATCCCTGAGGTGCGATACAACCCGTTTTTCCGAAACAGGGACAACTTACCCGATTGACGAACAATTGCCCGTCTGCGTAACAAAAGAAATATTATCCCCGTTTCTGCGTTACAAAGGCAGCCACAGTCATCCATAGATTTCCATACATTAAACATAAATGAAACTGTAACACGGGTAAGAGAACAATTGCGAATTGAAAATCAATTAATTGTGGGACTGCAAACAGCTGTGACTGGCAGCGATGGAGGGTGCAGGCTGCAGGGCGGAGGGTGCAGGGTGGATCCCTTTCACGTGATAAATACTTTTTCATTACGTTGAATAAGTTATTTAAATATAAAAATTTTATATCGATAAGCCATAATTTTTATTTATTTATTTATATTCTAAATGATTTCTTTGCAAATTTACGTAGAAATGTTAAACGCTAATCTCTTCCTTATAACTTCCAATATTTTTAACATTTGACAGAAGAGGGAAATAGAATGGATGGATTAGATTATTATTAGATATTAGGTTGGAATATGATTGAATGAAATAAAATAGAGTTTTCGTCAGAAAAAGAATTATGACAAATTAAGGGTTAGATTCAAAGATAGAAATAGTCGACTTAGAGAATGACTAGATTCGCGTTGGCTGCTCCTTCTCAGCTTTCCTAAACTATACATTAAACTCGGATATTGCTTAAATAGCGTAACTACTATGCATCTCGACCAAATAAACGGAATGACCTAACCAACTATACTAAATATACTAATAATAAGAGAACGTATTCATCTAAAAATTGATCAACTATAAAACAATATTAAATACATGGTCATCTTACCATATCTGGTTTACTTAATCTTTTTATAATTTATTTGTTTTTTGTGCGTTATCGTATTCTGAACAGTCTTAATCCCTTTTCCTGATTTTCAAAACTCTGCAACTATTAAGGTCTGTTACAATTTCAAAATAATTTTTTGTATATTTTTTAATAGTTATATTTTATAAATTATATTTTTAAAAGTAAATGGGACGGAAACTCTTTGCTTACATTGCTTTTGTAGTTTTTATTTTTATTATTTATTAATAATAAAAATATTATATTATTTATTAATAATATTATTATTTATTAAAAAAATATTATTTATTAATAATAAAAATATATCATATCGATTCATTATAATTTCACTAATCATTTTTCATTACTTGACAAATATTTAGTTGTTTATCTAAATTCGTTTAGGTGTTAAATAGTCAATTTGAATAGCTCAAATGACAAATTTTATTTATTTAACAATTCACTCTTAAAACTATCAGACTAAAATGAAATTCCTTAACAGAAGAAGAAGAGAAAAATAAACAAGATATGACACTATTTAGTACCGCAGAGATAATAAACACGTCTCCCTCGATAATGATTTTCTTACTTACAATATAAAGATATTTGTCATATTATATTTTCGTGACAGTTATTCCCTACTAACAATTATCTGTATATCTATATATTTGAATGTTTATTTTAATTGTGATGTATTTAAAACCCTTAATATTAGATATATATTTATCCATTTTCGGATGCTTAAAGCTTACCATATTATGTTACATAGAGCTAAAACATGATTAAATTGAAACATTGTATTACTGGATAATTATTATTAAGTAAGTATATGATAAATATTTTATATGAAATATAAAATATTATTAGAGAATTATTATTAAATTTATAGCAAATTTAGTTTTGCTTGTAATACGTAAATATTCTAATTGATTAATAAGTAATAAAATCACCTGACATTTTTAGACCCAAAAACCATGTTCACGATTATAAATGCGGTTATTCTTATAATTATTTTATTTTTTTTATGTTAAGAGTAAAAGTGATTTAAAAAGCGTGAAGGGAATACTTTTTTCTTTAAAAATTGTTTGAATAATATTTTCTTTCTGTATTGTATTATATATTAAATATGGCTGAACTAGAGAAATCAATAAAGCAAAAAGCAATAACACATCGTGCGGGGTCGAGAGATGAGGTCCAGCCGGAGTCAGTCTCCAATAAGTTATTATGGCATGGACCATTGCTTTTCTTCATCTCAAGATTCGAGACAGAATTCTTTGATATACCAACCTTCAGATGAAAATAAACGATAGTAATAACAGTAAAAGCCAAATAAATTGAGTAAAGAAAGAATAATTATTACGTAAAAAGTATTACATAACTAACACTAACAGTTTGATTATTACACAAAAACGTTTATTATTCCAAAACTAGAAAAACCTAATTTATTATTATCAAAATATAATGTCCTCCACAGGACCTCTAGAACCTCCCAGAATGCCATGATGGTGAATTTATTTTTAATAGCTTATCCATTTTACCTGATAACTATTGAATTAGTTTGAATCTATAAAAGCGAATTGTATCTATCTGCCAGTTTCTTATATAATCCTACACACTTTGAACAACATTATTAAAATTTTACATGGAAATTCTTTAGGATCCTGCTCAAAATATAGGATTTCCCCTTTTCCTTTTCCCTGGCTACACCGCTCTCTCACCATGATATAAAGGTGTATTAAATAATGTTGAATACCATGCGTTTTAATTGTACTCTAGGATCCTAAGGGTAGTAGAATTACCTCAACCATCTCTCGCAAAAATATCACCCTCGTTTGGATCAAATTTTGCATACTTCCTTATTTTTTAGGGTCCGCGTACAATAAAGATACTGAGATATATGTAATATTACATACATACATCATACAAAAAATAGGCAGCTGAAAAGTCGAACTTCTGCTATTATTAAATTTTGATATGGCTAAATATTATTTTTGTATGATATTATGTCATGTGGAAATTATTATGATTCACAAGTTGTAATGGCGACTAAGGGTCGGTACTCTGAAGCATTACTTGGGCCTGGCTGACCTCTTAACTATTGACTCGTTACTGTTCGGGTTAGTAGCAGTCTCTCTCCCTCTATATTTTGAATAAGCCACGGACATGTCTCTGTGCAATAGTTTACCTAAAAAGTGGTCAAGCTAATAAAATCTTATTATATTTTATGGTGATGGCGAATGATGAATAGGCAAGGAAACACATTTATTAAATAGAACTGCTCATGTGCACTGATGTACCAAGCAATCATCAATTACAATCCACGTATGGTCCATAGGTAGGTGTTATGTTTTTTGTGCTATAGTAAAGTATATAGCCCGTCTCAATACAGATTTTTCTAGTGAGACGAGCGCAGTCCAACCACAACTATATGTATGTATCATATATATAACTAAATAAATAAATATGAAGCGCTGGGATATTTTAGTTGATTCATTTAATTTGTATTAAAAATACCACAGAACTATGTTCTAAAAAACTACAACTTCAAAACAAAAATGCGTTTTCCTTAAAATTTAAAACCTTTCATTGAAATATCGACGGAAAAAAATAGCTCGCTTTCTTTGCGTTCAGTTCTTCAGAGATTACATATTTCATCAATGAGATATCAATAAGTCTCTTCTGCACGGAATTCGAAAGATTTATATATTTTTTTAAATAATGGTCCAAAACATTAAAGAATGAAATGTCTCATATTTCATATTTGTGCGTAGTTTTGTTTAAATAATTCCCGCTATTGACAAAACTCTCTCATTTGGTGTTGAAGTTAACAGTGAGTTAAATAATAAATCTTATTTTTCCGTCCGCTTTTTAAACGCATCCAATTTCTTAAAAGCGTAAAATATACAGATGTTTTGGTTTATAATTTCTATTGACGGATTGGTACAAATACAAATATAAAATATAATTTCCTGGTTTTACAACAGTTTACCCCACGTATCCATTAGTCGGCATGTCCAAATAATATTTTTTAGATATTTTATATTGTTTTTTTCCATTTATAAGACAAGTCAGGAGGAGACGAAGACACAAAATAAATTATTCTATCGTATACCATTAGCAGAGCCGACGACCGAAACTATGCAAAAAAATCATGCCCGACCGTAACCGCTCTAACCCGACTGGTAATATCAAACGCAAGACGCAGCTTAATAAGTAACTTTTTGTTTCAAATATTTTATAAATTATAATTTACAAGTGTTACTCGAGTATTTTTACAAAATACTATTATCGAGTATGTTACTCGAGCGCTCGAATTGGAGACTCTAGAAGCGATCATTTTTTAACCGCCAGTCCATTTAAATATTTGTAGCAGGTAATATACAAATGTGTATTAAACTTGACGACAATCAATAGTGTTTCTGAAAAATCGAAACATCACAAATAAAATGTAGTTTCTATAAAATTAAAAAATTAGGCATTTTCAACAATTTTAGGGAGATCAATATTTTTGGACGAGGAGTATTTTCCAAAAATAATTTCCTTGAATTTGGAAGCAATACTTAAGGAGCAACTCACCGAAAATTTTACTTCGTGATGGAAAATTCAATTTATTAAATCAATTTCAGTCTAGAAATTGAGCTTAATCGAATGAACAGAGACTACCAAAAATTCAGTAAACGGATTGGCCCTTAAATCACGTCACTTACATATAAATATATTATTAATTTACATAATTTAATTATCTTACGCCAAACTCAAGTTTTTGACGACAAAAGGAATTTCTCTAAGGTTGTTTATAAACATACAATTACATTAAAAATAAATAAAAAATGTAAAACTGGGGGCATAAATCACTATGTTTAAATATTCAATAAACAGTTTTTCACTTTTAATTATAATATTCGTTCCAATTTCAAATAATAAAACAATACTAATATTTGTTTGTCGTATGCTTCCAAAAAATAGAACTGTTATGTATAAATACACATTACATTATTTAAATCATTGACTCGCATTATTGTAATCGAGAACATGAACTTCACTTTCTTCAATTGGAACAATAATAGAAAGTCGGGAGAAAAATATTCACCTAAATAGCAGGGGCGTGCACTGCCGTTATTAATAAAATTTTAGTCGGTATTACTCAGATCTAGTAACTCACGAAGAGAGTTTTGTCAAGCCGTGAGTTACATCTACGACATGCTTGTGGTTCAGTGGTTACGATACTTGCTCAGTGATATAGCGGTCGGGTGTTCGAGCCTCGTTCCAGGAGGCCACCAAGTTAGTGCTATATTCATGAGAAAAGCATTTATCTTAGTTATAGAATAGTAAGAATATTGATGTGACACGTATTCCATGTACGCGTCTCTATTTAACACATGTTAATCTAGAATACTAGAATTGTTAAACGACTCACGCCCTGTCATCCAATAAAAACTCATGTCATTGTTACGTTAATTTAACAATATTATACATTATTTAAAACGTAATGAAATACCAATTACAGCTCAATGATGACAGACTTGTAATTTTGAATTGTATTATGATATGCAAACAATATACTTTGATATTTATCATTTTAATTTAGAGTCAAGATTTTTGTTGGAAGTCGGGAATAGAATACAATCATATGGACTATTTTTAATTTATTTTAATTTACAGTAAAGTTTTTTATTAGCCGAAAGATAGTATTTTTGATTATAATTATCTCCGATATTACGATCACAAATAACAAACATTTTCACAAAGCACTCTATGCCGACGACACAGCCGTATTCATTCAAAACCACTCACCAGGCATGATCACCACCGGCCTACAGAAAAACACTGACAAACTTTAAGATTATTTCAACAGTAGGCGTATGGACGTGAACCCCGGCAAAAATGCAGCATTCTTTTTTTATGAAAGGAAAAAAAAAAAACTTTATACCATAGAGTTTTTAAGCACGGGGTTGCTGTTGCACGGGTCGATACTGTGAAATATCTTGAACTTACACTTCATCAAAAATTTCGCTGGACACAACACATTGACAACATTTTCGACAGACCCAAAATCTCATACAACAAACTATACCCCCTCCTAAATTCCTATAGTTCACTATCCCCAACAACAAATTGCTTTTGTACATAGCAATCATCCGTCTTATATTCACATACGCGAGCCTTATCTGGGATTCAACTAAGACAAAAATTTTAGAATCCAAACAAAACTTCATACTTTTCAGAAATACAATCATTCACAGAGGCTCAAACGACAAATACACAATTTATCTTCTTAATTTTATTCTAAATTAATTTCCATCCCAAACCCTACCATAAACTTCTTCGGCCTATATGATGCCTCATCAGATCCTCATCATCTTAGTCCCATTTAATTTATTTTTCCTGTTCTCGACCCTATAGAACAAGATTTATAAAAAGATTAAATAGAATCACTAAAAATTTAAAAAATCAACAAAATCAAAAAAAAAATTAAAAATATAAAATAAAAAAATATTTATAAAAAACACACATTTTTGTTACTATTTTATAAAATCATATACAAAGTTAAAATAAAACAATTTTACTATGTTTCCTGCATTAGGGTCCCTTCAAAAAAAAACTTACGCCACTGTTGTTACTTCATATGTCGGAGACAAGAGGGCTCAGCCCTTATTTCTCCCCCCTTTAATAATCGAATCAGAGAGAATTATATGAATTGTTGGGTATACTTCTTTGTACATATATTTTATTAAACACGAGTGTCTACTCATTTTTTTCAATCTATATCCTATTGCACACCACTGAGCTAGAGCATGTGAAACGATTAATAAGTAACTTACAGTTGATATTGTTTATTTAAGATAGATGCACAAGTTGTTTAATTAAAATATTTACACAATTACATGTAAATAAACGATTAAGGATGTGTAGCATCTGCTAGTTGGTAGTCTGGTTAGGAAGTCGGCCGAGAGATAAGTGATGTTGGTTTGCTGGACGGCTTCCCATGTACATTATTGTTGTTAACTGGTCGGTACCTGGAGAGATTATATGCCATTCAGTGATTCAAGTTTGCACCCAGGTTGTGGAGATGATAAACTTCCACTCAACTAACTAATCTCTCTCACTATCACACTGTTGGCGAAGAGCCACACTCTTTCTGTTTGGATATCTAACCTCATATACATTGATATATCTTATCAAGCACACTCATCGATTGTGGAGGCTTCTAACAGTAAAATCTTTCAGGATCTGCTTTATATGGTCACGCCAGGACTTTTGCAGACGTCATGTATTTTTTGTATCATTTTAATAAATCTATAAAATTATAGCATATAATTTATTTATTTACTTGAATGATTTATTTTGATAGTTATTAATGTAATTTATATTTTTTCTATATGTTCCATTTCTTCCTGCATTTGGAAATATTTATTTTATTTTATTTTAAATATGTTAAAATGCGTGCTTGTCCTGGTGGATCGAACGCCTGAACGCATTGCCACCGACCAGATCAGACTTGGTGCGGCTCCGGATATTCTATTAGACAGGATGGAACTTACTTGTATTGAAATTGGAAGAAGTCAACTGGAGGAGTTCCTTAAACGATCAAAGCTATTCATTTTATATAATTCTTTTTGTCTATACATCCTACCTCGTATTTATCATGGTTTGTTTTCACTATGCTTGTTTCTTTTCTTTTACTTCTTACATATCTTTAGTCTGTATCAAAAATTTACTTTATTAAATTTACTTATTTCCCTACTTATCACCTTTTAATTTTTCGTTTTTTTTATCATTTAATTTAACTTGTTACCTTACTTCCAACTTGGCTTATAGAACCTTATGGCCACCTACCTCAGAATAGGTACTTTATATGTACCTAGTGAAGTAGGAAGCGGCTAAAAAGCTTACATGTAAATGTAATGAATTATAATACTTCTACTAAGGATTTTTACATTGATGTAAGCTATAAAATGAATATTGTTATAAAAATAAACGCCGATTTATCGTCACTGAAATAAATTTATAGTCGAGATCTATAAAACAAATTATATTTTACTAAATAGCCTTCACAATCTTTATTTATCTTTTAACTTACCCTAGTCAACAACATAACAAATTTGAGTCTCTTAAGATCTTGTGGTCCGGCGAAGGCTTTTGAATTTATTTATACATAATTTTTGTTCACCATCACTAAAATTGCTTATCAATGTTACCAAAAGGAGACCCGGTAAAGTGGGCCCCCGTATCCAAGATCCAACTGCTGTTTCGGAACTCGGCGCCCCCAGTTGTGGCTCCAAAATTGCCGTGTCTCAGATACGACGCCCTCAGATGTCTCTCAAATGTTGGACTCAGGCGAAGTCCACGTGCGCCTGAATCCTTCGAACGATTTCCCTCTGACTTCTGCCTAATCCGTTGTTGTGTCCATCCTCCCGGCTACTCTCAATTCGTTTTATTCATTCCAAGATTTCCATTTTGACGGCCAGGACCGAGGCCTGGCGCGGATGCCGCCTCCCCGTATCTCGCCCCATTTGCCCCCTATTTGTCTCCAGGGAATCGCTCGCTTGCCTTCCATTGGTACGGAGATTTAATAATACACAATGTACACGGACACTGCATGCATTTTAATTTTCTAATGCGGCATTCACAGGGGTGTAAGTTTGTCATGTCACAATATATATACTGTTGAGGTGTAGCCTGGCGGTCTATCCTTCACATGAAACATTAAAACTTAAAACATGAAATGTGGATACGGATCTCAAAACTCACCTTGCTGATGATTTTTCTCTTCACTTGTGATCAATTTATAACAACTTGTGCAACATTCGGATGCACAGGAATCTACTCAATATTATTTAAAGATCATATATTATTAATCACAGTAGTTTATTATAAGGAACATAGCGATCATTACAAATGCAAAATAGAGTAATCATAAACAAATATAGTCTGTGCAAAATGTCCTAAGTTGAAGATGTGGAACCGCCATCATGGTAGGTTTACAATCCAGGGTAGATAGAAAAAATGAAACAACAATAATACACGACCCCGGGTTTGGGATGCGCTTCCTCTACTTTTTTAACTCGTTACTTATATTTTCATGTCGCCGCATACTAATTTGGAATGAATTAGCTTATAGGCGCGGGTCATCCGCTACTCTTATCGGTACATCGTGGCCGGTGATCGGACACTCATCCAGATCCCGTTTACGACATCGTCTAATAGTAGTTCTGGAGTTCTTCATCCTGCACCCGAGAGGAAAATATAATATTTCTGCAGAAGATATAAATACAGTGCAAATTTGGATTTATCACAATATTAGTAGAAAGTTGATGCGCTAGTAATTGTGAACATTTTTTTACCCAGTGTCCCATTATGAATTTATTAATTTATACGAGTTTAAAGTAATCGTTCTTCGGTCGGCAGCCCCGCCGTCCAGCGTCATCCTGACGGCCAGTTAAAACCCACCCTCGATTAGTGTAGCCATTTGCCAGGCTTGTATCTATGGGAATGAATCTCTCCGCAGCGCGCGCGGACCTGACGCGACAACCTACCGCGCAAATGCAAGAGTGTTGATATTATTCAAAATTGTGTTCTCTACCCCAATTATTTATGATTTAAATAATTGACGATTACTAACGTATTTAAAACGTTGCACTATATCTATTTTTTTTTCAGTATCTACCTGTGAAACTTAAAATTGCTTGTTTCCTAAAAAAAAAAAAAAACCAAAAACTTTGCCCATAATATGTACGTATATCTTTAGGGTGGGATTCTACCGGGTGGATGTTTTCTACCGGGTATCGGTTTCGGGTATTTGGAATTGATATTTGCCAAATCCGGCTCCACTCGGCATGGAATTTTGTTTTTATAATTAACCAACAAATTAAATCTTTAACCGAAAGGATTAAAAATATTTGTCACTTAGATAAAAATCATAACTCACTATATTTATTGTTAAGTTAAATGTAATTGTTTAGATTAAGTGAATCTAGATAAAGATACATTGCGCTTAACCTGATATTAATTATGACATTTCTAGGTTGGCAAGTTATTATTTGAATTAAGGGATGAATGAACATTGTTCAATTTTAAAACGTCGAATATATTTTGAAAGGTACTATACGCCTTTCTGGATTATTTTAGCAGTCAAGTATTAATATATATCTTAGTGTTATTATTATATAATATAATACTGTTTTGGGCTTAAATTTTGGATTGTTATCTGGTAGCTCACCAAAAATATTTAGCCTTGAAAAGTGCAGTTTTTGTAAATATCCAAACTTTGAGAATTTTTAGAATAAAAGTCTCAGGATTCAAATTTGTATGTGAACACAGCTAGTACCCATCTCTTTGAAAAAAACTTTTAACATCTAAACTTTAACCCTTTCTGGAAAAAATTCCCGTAAAGATGGAACTTTTTTAAAACGAAATCTAAGAATTTAAGCTAAAATTTCACACTGTGGGAATGAATATAGGTAAAAATGTGTATTATATAAAAGTCTTATAGCCCATTTCTTTTTGAATAAATTGATTTTAACCTTTTGTTAATAGGTTAAATATCAATTGAGATATTTTATTTTCCTCAAACCCTTTACATTGAAAAATATGGTACACCCCATAAAAAACCATAATAATTAAATTAAAATAATGGTGATTTTGAACTACCAACAAGTTATGGTAATTGTACAAAAAATACGACTTTTTATAAAAATAGTCAAGCAACCAGTGTTGAACCATTCATATGGAATGATACCATAGATAACTATTTAAAAAATAATGTCTCAGTATGTGGTTCTTATGATAAATTTGTTTTCTACATTACCTTACCAAGTATTAATAAAGACTATAAAATATAAATTATAATATAAGATTGGTCAGGTTTTAATCCTTATAGTGCTTTGCCATTTAGTGCCAATTTATTAAAACCTAATTGAATCTACCGGTGAATCCGAAAACGAGTATTCTGAGCCCATTGTCCTCGGCCCTGCTGTCGGGGGGATATAAATTAAATTGTACAATGATGTCTGCCGAATGGAAATATAGGGAAGATGCCTACACAAAACTTCGTGGACCACTTGTCAGCGAGGCGACACAATTCCTTAAAGTCTAATTCAATTCCTCACTCGCCACTCGTTGGATGTCGCTTTGCCGCAAATTAAAATCGAATTAAGCGCCAGAAAAAGGAAAATATCCCGACGTCTCCCTAGAACTGTTTTCTAACAATTCGAGACAACACTGAAATTGGTAATTTTCTCGCTATAAATATTCTTACTGGCTTTACCACTGAAGAATTATTTCATATTTAATTATTTTTAAAGACATACCCAACACATATAAAATACTATTTTTATACAATGGTGAATCGGTACTGAAAATATGTAATTGATTATAATATTTTAATTTAAGTGATAATTAGGTAATTCTAGGTGAACTTTTTGATTCTTCCGAGGTTTTTGCTAAGTGATATTGTAAAATATATAACATAAACATTTGGAAAGATAATCTGTTACATATTATTATAATCCAAAAGTCCAGTCACGATGTTTGATAATGTTTTGTATTATCAGTAATACGAAATACATAATCTCAAAAACAAAAATTATATTTTAAAAATCTACTGAATGAGACAGTACAGTATAGTACAACTCATCCTTAGTCCGATTTCTAATGTAATCATATTTAAACATTGTAATTATAATTTCACACTATATAAATATAGTTGTAAATCGAATTACACTTCAAGTGTAAGAAGTATATAAAAAAATTTAGAAATAAATCTTTAAAAATATTAGATATATATAATTTTAAAATAAATAGTTTATGGAATATATAACTTAATGGGTTAATAAATTAAAACGTATTAATATATCAACGATGAATATATAACAACGGAATCTAAATATATAAAAATCAGTTTTCGACATTAATATTGGAAATCAAAAATAAAACAATTTTATATCTTTGATTAGCGTTTTTTATATCGCTGTGACTATCATAATTATTTTTCTCAGAAGACTTTCTTAAGGCAATAATTTAATTTTCCAGTGAAAGTTTCTAAGGCATAAATGCATGCATGAGGTGACACGGATCACAGCCGCGAAGGAAAACTTCCTTCATAAGTTCCTTCGCGCTCCATTTGAGGCGAGAAAAATAAGCGGAACTTTCCGAAAGGTACACTTTTGTTCCTTAATAACTTGCCCGTATTCAAAGACAAAAACAACAACAGATATTGTGCTGAAACTTTATTGAAAGATGCGACATATTTTTTTCCTTCTGAACATATATAATGACTATGTACTTACACTGTTAACTACGTTCTTGATAAAAAATAAATAATCATTGTAAATCATAAAGACTGTTAATACAAATTAAATGAATCAATTAGAAATATACACAGAAAAAATCTATATATCGAAAAAATATATTTGATTGTTACCAGGATTCGAACCTAAATATTTTCCTATCCGAAGAAATGCGTTTCCGCTCATCAATTTCAACGAATTACGTTTTTGATATATTTTAAACTTATTTTATTGATAGACTCGTTAACTTTGTAGAGTTTCATAATAATGGATGGATATAAATAAAAGAATGTTATAACTCTACTTGAGTTTATTTGTAATACTGATAGTTTAATACTTCATCTATCGACGAGAGTTGCTGTTTCTCTCGAAACTTGAGTAATACTAACAAACTCAAGTAAAATTATTACATTATTTTATTCGTATCCATCCATTAATTTAAAAACTTATATTCAGAGGTCTTTTTTATAATTATAACTATGTTATGAAATTGCAACTTATGTAATGTTGACTACATGACTATTAATCTGCGCTATCCTGATGACACTGTTCTCATTACTGATAAGTTGAAAAATTATACATACGCATGCGATATACGTGCCTTAATAATAATTAAATACAACAATTTTAAGAAAATAATTAAAAAAACAAATTTAGACAAATGGAATACTAATACAATGAATAAAATAAATGTCTTATCTTGGTTGTATATTGTATAAGAACTGTGGCCACTCCGGGAAGATCAAATGTAGAATTGAAAAATCCAGGGCTGTATTCGTTCTTCCATTCTCTATATTTAGTTTAGTTAAGTTTAGCTTAGTTTGAGAATAGTAAGAATATTGATGTGACATGTATTCCGTGTACGCATCTCTATTTAAAAAAAAAAGTCACCACCTTATTCCGATACTTCGAGTAAGAATGTACGGTAGTGTGCTTTCTTAGTTCGATTATATGGTTTGGAAAGTTAGATCCTCACTAAAGCAATGTTGAAAAAGCTTGAAGGGTCTTTTGAATAAGCAATCAAATAGGCAATCCACCCATCAAGAGTGATTTGTGCCATTAATCAAGTTAATAACTTTGTTTTATAGAAAAAAGTACAATAATATTGTAGTATAGGAAATACTATATTACAAGTCAATACCATTGTCGTTTAAAAAACTTACTGTTATATAGATTAAACGTGGTGAGTTAATGGAACGAAGATGACACAAGTTAACCGGGAGCTGAAAATTATCATTGACGAGACCACTGTAAAAAAAACCTTGAAAAAAAAGTCTGAATAGTCAACCTGATGGCAAATATCCCTTAGCCATTAGTATTCAAAGAAAATATACAGTGATGTAGTGTTTTTAAAATTAATTTAATTCTAATGTTAACAATAGGCATATTAATAAACACTAAATTAATTCAAATGTTTAAACATGAACCGGAGTTATTACAGTATTGCAATTCACACAGAAGCGTTAGATAAAAAAATAAGGTAGAAAAAAGGTATTATTTATATTGTGATTTCGAAAATGTAATCATTCACTTTTATCTTTAAATTGACGCATTAAAAAATATTATTCCCTAAGAAGATAAATGTACCAGTATTCAGTTTAGATATAATATTCCCGAACGACCATATTCTATTTCTGTTACAGCTAACAGTTGTCTAGAAATTACAATTGTCGTTAAAGTTTACATTGTGTATTTGCAATAAAACATATTTGATGGATATTGAAAACACGAATACTTAATAAAATATTTCTAAAAATGTATTTTCAAGAAGAGATTTTCTTATTATAGCTCCACGATCAACAAGCAATGCGTATTATATAAGAGGCTAATCAGAAAGTTATGTAATCCACATTTAATAATTCCAGTGCCTAAAGATTAGATTTTTCTGAAGTGTCCGCAGTATACAAACAGTTAATTAATATGTACTTAAAATGATAATTTCATAAATTTCGTTTGAATACGAAAATCAAATTTCATTACTAATTTTTGATTAACATTATCCATCTTATAAATTTGTCTACTATTTTTATTGAAAACTCAAACCCAAACACAAAGTTGCAATTTCAGAACATTCTTCTGTAATATTTTTAATACAAATTAAATTAATCAATTAGTCAGTTACAGAAAACAAATATTTAAAATATTTGGTTTCTACCGGGATACAAGCCCGAAACTTTTCCTATTTTGGGGAAATACGTTAACATTTCGCCACATCAATACTACATGTATGTATTTTCGTATTCCGGTAGCAACCAAACATTTTTTTAATAGAAAGACTTTTCGGTTTCTTATTGACATCTTTCGAATTTATTCGTTTAATTTGTATGTATATTATTGTACTATTTGTGGATAATAAATAAAATCTTGATATTTTTCTTGTACCGGTAGGTATTTATTCTTTATTTGGATCATGGGTTTAATTTCTGATGCAAAAGAGATTTAGTAGAACAACTACTTGATGTTAAAACATTTTATCAACTTTCTTTTGATACGATTTTGGTAAAAGTCATGTGTTTTATTAAAAAAGTTTTTTGTAAATCACACAAATTATTATTTCCATTCGGTAACATTTTACTTTCAAATGTGATTTTAAGCCTTTATTACGCTGGTGACATTAATATTCCGTTCTCAGCCATTTTCCCTAACTTCGCGAATATGCTCTCAACAGATAATTTCCATAATGGCCATAAAATCAACGGTAAAAGTTGATCTATAGGGTGATTCGATTGGCGTCTAAGTGGAAAACGATTTCAAGCCTAGCTTTGTCGTATTTCATTCTCGAGTCATTGCTTTCCTTTGTAATCCAAAGATATCGTTATTTCCGTACTCATTTATGAATTACATCATTTTTTTCAAAGGTTTTCCGTAATTCTTTTTCGGCACTATCGTAACACCTCAATTTAACCTTTATGTTATGACAAAATATTAAATAATAGCTCTTATAATAAATCTTGAGAATATTCCGATACTTGTGGAATACAGATTCTTATAACGATTAAACAACAATTGACAAGCATTAATTAATGTTGCACAATTAGGAAGGTACCAGTGTGATCAATCATTACTCACCCTTGACTAGATTGTATCGCTACTGACTACATGTTTTAGAATATAACATTCCATGGAAATATTATTTTCGATTTTCATTCGATATATTATAACATCCAGGTATATAATTTTTAATAAATTATTTAAATTTATAATTAATAATATATTGTCCGGTTCAAAGTACCTTCGATCCTCAAAATAATATAGAATAATTACATTATTTTAAAGGAATAAACGAGTTTATTAAAGTAGTTTTACGATACTTCAGAAATGATAACATTCTGCTTACTTACTTACCATCACGCCGTTTCCCCGTGGGGGTAGGCAGAGAGGATAGAGCGCCATACTCTTCTGTCCTGACACACAATTATCGCCTCATCCACATTCATACATCTTGTCATACAGGCTCGCCGATTGTTGAGGCTTCTAACAGAATCATCCTCCATTATCTGGTTTACCTGGTCGTGCCAAGTCTTCCGCGGACGTCCTCTATTTATGGTTCCATAAACACTTGTGTCATATATCTTTCTTACCATTCTCTCCTCATTCATCCTTTCCATATGACCAAACCACTTAAGTGATCCTTTCTTAATCTTACTCACTATACTAACAGCTTTACATTCTTTCCTTATTTCTTCATTCTTTACTCTGTCATAAATAGATTTGCCACAAATACGTCTAAGTGATCTCATTTCTACTGCATTCAGTCTACTTTCGTTCCTTTTCTGCCAGCTCCAGGCCTCACTTCCATACATCAGTGTCGGTACCATCACTCCATTGTGCACCGCTAGTCTTGCCTTGGTTGACAAATTCTCGTTAGATATAATTCCATTCAAAGCGCCGTTTACTTTATTTCCTGCAGTCACCCTCCTTTCGATATCATTCTCAGCCTTTTTGTTTCTATCAAACATACTTCCCAAATATACAAACTCATCTACTTGTTCCAAACATTCATTATCTACAAGTATTTTGCATGGTGTCTTGCTTTCCTCCTTCTCGAATACCATCACTTTCGACTTGTTAACATTCATCATGAGGTCGCTTTCCTTGCATACATCGTACATTCTACTCACCAGATTCTGTAGTTCTTGTTCATTATTCGCCATTAGTACTGCATCATCGGCGTACAATAAACAGCATACAATCAAATCGCCGATTTTTGCTCCTACATTCACACATTTTAGTTCTTTCACACATTTATCCATATACAAGTTGAACAGCCATGGAGACATTACACAACCCTGCTTGACACCCTTTGTAATGTCAAACCATGGTGTTAGTGCTCCATTGATTCTTACACACGCAGAACTTCCTTCGTATAGGGATGTTTACTATTCACCCCGTAATCAGAGAGTACTTTCCATAACTTTTCTCTTATAATTCTATCATATGCTTTCTGTAGATCTACGAAGGCACAAAAAAGTTTTAGGTTTCTCGCCAAAAACTTTTCCGTCATCACTCGTAGAGAAAAGATCTGATCCATGCATCCTCTTCCACCCACAAATGCCCCTTGCACGTTCCATACTTTTTCTTTCGTCACCATTCTTGCTCTTTCTATTAAAATTCTCCCATACAGTTTACCTACAGAGCTCAGTAGACTAATAGCCCTATAGTTACCACATTCCATTTTCGACCCTTTGCCTTTGTAAAGAGGCATGATAACAGCCCTCCTCCAATCTAACGGGGTGTGGCTCTCTTCCAAACATTGATTGAAGAGCGTATGAAGCCACAAGATAACTAATGGGCCACCAGCCTTGATATGCTCTGCAGCAACGTTATCATACCCCACAGCCTTACCATTCTTTATATGTTTTATTGCACACTTTATTTCTTCCATACTTACTGCATTTATATCGTTTTCTTCATTCATACTTATCCCAGAGAGTCTCTCAGGTGCTTCGTCATTTGCATTTTCTACACTTTCGTACGTTTCCTGGAAATATTTCATCCATCTATCTTTTATTTCATCCTCATTCGTTAACATCTCTCCATTTACTGACTTAATATCTTTCATACTACTGCTTTCAGCACAACATCGAGATTCTTTGACCGCCTTCCAGAAGAATTTTATATTATCCTGAAAATTCTGTCATTTTCACC
Source organism: Eubasilissa regina (assembly GCA_022840565.1). Taxonomy (NCBI): domain Eukaryota; kingdom Metazoa; phylum Arthropoda; class Insecta; order Trichoptera; family Phryganeidae; genus Eubasilissa; species Eubasilissa regina. The sequence goes on along the minus strand of JAINEB010000025.1, from coordinate 1,553,161 downwards.
CCTTCTTCTCTTTTCAGCCGCTCTTTCCTTTCTTTCACACCAGATTTAACTTTTTCCTTACAGACATTGTACAGGACTTTTGCTCTCGTATATTCATCCTCATTTACTGTCAACAGATAGCGCCACGCATTCTTCTTTTCTTTCACAAGTTCCTTTATGCCATCGTCCCACCATCCATCACCTTTCTTCCTTCCTTGGGTAGCTATCTCACAGGTTTCTTTCGCTGATTCGCATAAAGTAACCTTAATGTATTCCCATGCATTGTCTATATTCAGATCACTCGCTCCTTGTTCACTCAGTTTTTCACACACTTTCCTTTCAAATTTTTTTCTGACATCATCCCTTTGCAGATCCTCAATTTTGACTCTAGATGGTGCCGATACTGTTTTTGATTTAAAAATTTGATTTAAAAATAATGTAGATGGCTCTCAAATAATGGAACGACAGGTGTATTAATTTAAAAAATGTAACATATAGTTTCGAAAATTTGTCAAGAAAAATACTGGCGTTATAGCACAAAGGTAGTGTACTTCCCCGGATTGGAAATGAAGATCCAGATTTGAATCCCGGTGACGCTAAAACAATATTTTTCAACAAAATTGATTTTATATGTATATATTTATAATTAATACATTAATTTAGTATTTAAAATATCACAGACCTATGTTCTGAATAATTACAACTTCACAATAAGAATGTGTTTTCCTTAATAAAAACATTATTAGTCATCTTTCAACATTATTCTTTCATTCGATCCACTAGATAATTACGACAACTTAATTATAACATAAAATATAACAATAAATCTAAACAATTTACACTAGATTAACATAAAATATCACTTAGCTAAAAATACATTAAATGTTATTGTTTGTATGGATATGTCTCTTGATTAGTTTAGGCCAGGTAGATTTCATGTTTTTAAACTGAAGTTGGTGATATTGTAGACACTGTTTTGTTTAAAGATGGCCGCACAGTTGCGCACTGCGCACTGCGCATTTGCGCAGTATTTGTATTTACATTGAAATCTCTTTTTGGTTATGGCGGTGCGCTGATGAACTTACGGTAGTTTAATAGTTATTTTGAAGGATAATTGGTTGAAATTCATTCATTCAATTGGTAGCCCCTGCCACGGGTCACTATATTTATATATACACCCATTCGATTATATTTATATATACACAATTGATTTTAATAAAAGTTCAATAATGTTTAGCCCGCCAAAGGTAAAGTAGTTCCAAAAAATCATTATTTTTTAAAATTTCACTGTTGTTTCCAGTCTCACATAATTTTTGAAAACGCCTTCAGATAGAGCAGAGCGTTTTCTATCTGTATGTATATGACTCTTTAGCACAAAGTATATAATAGTCTAGAAAATACGGTTTAAAAATTTTAATGGAAAAGTCACTAGTTAAATAAAAATTGTCATATTCCTGAACATATTCTGCTTTATACAATATATTACTTCTTCTTTAACGTGCTTGCTTGCTCGTTGTTTACTAGAATTCCTGCATATAAATCAAATAGTCGATCGTATAATACGAATAATTATTTTCACGATGGAAACGAGACATCTCTTTTTTTGTTTGAAGAGACAATCTTTTAATTACAATATTTCTGATAAACCTTTTAATAAAACTTGCTAGTTGATACCATGAACACCAATTTAATAAAAATATTTTTCCTTTTGAACAATGTAAAAAATGTATTTTTGTTAATTCATTTACTTATAAGATGGCTCATCGGTTAAAGTTCCTACAATAAATAGGTTTTGGGTCCACGTCCTGATGATTATTTTGTACCATTTTAATTGATCATAATATTGCATTTTAGATAAATTCAGTTCTTCTAAATGAATAGCCTTACGTGTAATAGAATTATTTATTATGGAACCTTATAAGGATATTCTAAATATTATGTGAAAATATATAAAATATTTTGAATATTTTTTGGGTCAAATTTAATATCTCCATTCCATTTGACGTTCTAACAAATTATATCGAATGCCTGAGCAAGTTATTGAAAAGTAAATCTTTCACCCCCATGAAAACATTCTTTGACAAGGACCAAACTCGGACATTTCTTTGACCTCCACGCTCGGCTGAGTCTGTAGGGCTGCGGGTCCCGATGGACCTTGAGTGGATTTATACTCTCGCAGTTTCCACGCAGAGACGTCGTCATTAAATATTTGTTCGCTGTACTGAATTTATTTCGATGAAAAAGTTGAAAACAAATTTGACCGCACGACCAATCTGAGATATTCCGGTTGAATTATTTATTTTTCCCAAATATTATGCGATGAAAGTATTTTGCGGCGAATTGTATGTATATAAATTTATTTTATATTTTTTAATAAATTTTCTTTTAAAATGTCGATATATACCTTCACATACTTTAATAAAAATAATGGTACTACCATATATATGTTGGAACGAAATGAATGATTGAAATGTACTAGAAATAAATATATTAAATATACTAGAAATGGCCATTCGTTCTCAATATCGTTTCAATTACTTAATGTACTTTCATGTGTATATAATACTGGAAGTGACTACTCGATCACAATAATATAAGAAAATATTTTATTGCACTAATAGAAGTAAAGAATAAATTACGAAGAAACTAAATGAAAATAGTCTCAAAAAACAAGGAACGCGATTTAAATTTTGTGAAAACCATTTGCAAAATACAGAAAATAGCGATGTTACTTTGCAAGATACTCTGAAAGAATTTGTATTAATAATTGATAAATATATAGTATATGATAGACACATTATTTTTATCTGAATAATGCCACTATAAGATGCATGATTTAGATTGTTGATTTATTTCAAGTTTATTTATAATTTATGTTTTATTATGAAATGATACTTACAAAAAAATTAGTAAATTAGTTTTTTTTTAAAGAGAACACATTATTATTGTGAAGTTGAGTTTTTAAGAACATAGTTTCGTTATATTTTTATTACAAATAAATGTATAATTAGAAAGATATATAAATAAAATCAATTTATCTAAAAAAAATCTATAAATTGATTTTATCTGTATACAACGTTTTTCAGGTTTGTTGTTTAGCGGACATCCACTTTCCACCATCCTTTCTATTAAAAATGTGTTCATTTCTTATTTTTTCCACCACGACTCTCCGATTGTAGTCCGTTTCACGACTGGTAAGCGTTCAATTTTTGAAAAATAATACTGAAATGGTAATTGGGCTCGCCATCCCAACCGAAAAAATGATAAATATTATAGTTAAAAATGCTATAGTGGAGAACCTGTACTACTACTACTACTACCTGTAGGACTGTTTTTTAGTCTGAATACATAAAACAAATTACAATATAGAGGTGAGACAGCCATTCAAAAAGACCTTTGTCCAACAGTGGATGGACAAAAGATGGATACAAAATAATAATATTCGATATTATGTTCTATATTTTATGTATTTAATGCAAAACATTGCGGTTTATGATTTTTAGTACGTGAGTTTTATATGATTAACCATTTTTTTCTCTGAAACTTGTTGGTTTTTCATATAAAACTCACCTGGTTAAATAAATAAATAAAATATATAATTTTACTTTATTAGTATCAATAGTATTCAAATTATATTGCGTATTATTTATTAACACGTTGCGTGTTATTTATACTAGCATATTATTTATTAACGTATTCACAATAACGTGTACACAAAATATACAGAGAATTTATCTACATGTGTTTTATTATATAAATATAAGTACATATATAAATTGAACAATGTTATTAAATTAGTTTAGCCTATAGTACTACTAATGTGTAACAATAATTACTATCCAGATTGTTTAAGACCCAGCCACGCGCTGCCTAGCTCCACACTATTGAGACTGGTATGTTCCTTACTCTCTTGATTGCGCCACAATAAGCCATCATTTATTTCAATACTTCGCACTATACGTGAAAACTAAGCTACCCGATGTTAGCTGAAACCCTGAAACGCCTGATCGTGTACATATACATGTGAGTTTATATCGGTGATAAATATCTGGCAGAGAATGGCAAACATCAGTAGGCAGAATGGAGGGAACTTGGAAATTTCTGCCGAATTAACCGAACAATGTGACCCTTAACTTTTACTGATATCAACGTAATAGTAAAAAAAAAAAATACGCCTTGAAGAAAAATAATTACAGCGAAAATATTTAACATATTTATTAATTAGATATATTAAAGAAAACAAAATGCTCAACTCCTTCGAGGTGTGGTGCTGGCTGCGTATAATTTATTATCAAAATATGAGTATTTAAAGAAAAGCTTTCTACGAAATGCAGGAAAATAATTATTTTATACTTATCATTGGCAGACCAAACTCAAGACATGATCGAAGCCTCGCTACACTTCTCACTAAATAAGGTCCAGGATCACGATCACGATCACGGACTTGACGATGCTCAGTTTTATTTATTTATTTATTTTATTTATTTGTAACTATATAATACATATAAAAATTTGTTTGGACTGTGCCCGTCTGACTAGAGTTAACAGTACATTGACTGAGAAAGAAAGAGAATATTTTTTTATGATTTATTTATTAGACTTTATTGAAATACATGTTTTTGTTGTAACAGAGGTGAATATATTGTAACATTACATGATAAAAATATGATACAATTATATTGCGATTAAGTATATACTCGTAGTTTATTGTGTGGGATGGAGTAGACTCCACCTCTGATACATATAGCATTGTCCTGGCTACTTTTCTAGATTGACATCTGTATTAAAGTAGCCAGTTTTTTCAAGCTATTGTGGTGTTATTTAATACAAGAAAGATAAAGATTCGACAGGAATAAAAATAAAATAAAGAAAAAAATAACAATATGTAGTCAGTATTATAGTATAGTATTATGATTATATTAGAATGTTGGATAGCGATGCTTCTGATTGATATTTACTCAATTGGATCATATATTGTGTCCATATTTGTGTAATCTTATTGGAAGTGAACGATTTCCAGTTGGTATTGAGTGTGTTGTAAAGTTTTGGAGCTAAGAATATTTGGAATCTTTTATAAAAAGTCGTTATTGCTCTCAGAACTGTTTGTCTTGTATTATATCCATGATTTATTGCTCGGGGTGAGTTGTTGTTAGCACAGAAATATTGAACGAGTCTCAACAATAGACTTGTCTTATGTCTAGGCCATCGTACTCTTTAAATATAAGATCTGATGGATATCTAAAGTGACGACCGTTTATTACCCTAAGATTGTCTATTGTGCTCCTTTAACCGACTCCAATATTGCTTTTGTTGCTCTTCCCCAAATTAAAATCGCCTAATTAATAAAGTAGTAGCAGAGTGCAAAATACGCCGATCTTAAGAGTTATTATTATATATTTTTTGATATTTTGTAGACGATATTAGTTTTTGCTATACAAAATCGCTTAGATAATTTGGTTTCTTGATAGTTTCAGAGAGTATTAAACGTACAATACACGAAATGTACATGTATAAACACATTAAGGGTGTGCGCATTAAACAAATCGTTTACTGCCGACTACAGTAATGTTTGCCTAAAACTCAAGCCATGTTTACGAACCTTACTTAACGTCTTCCTTTACAAGGAGTTTATACTTCACGTGAAGTGACCGTTCACATACAAAGTTCGCAGATAAAACCGGAACATTTTAGTGCCTGGTACGTAAGTAACTGTCTGTGAATACAAAGCTGAGGATTTCTTCTGGGCGAGAACGCGAGCGCACTCGGGCCGCAGCGTTCGGGCCGCAGCGCTCGGGCCCAGCATTAAGCTTAATTACTCCGGATGGGCAATAAGGACGCTGGATGATACTGGAGGGCCAAGGTTTACTGCGAACATAACAGCTCCATACAACATTCATAATTAAAAGCATTGCGAGAAGCCACCCCGCGAAGACCTGCAAGCCGCAGCCCGCAATGATGAGGGACTAATTTATCCGACTGTGTGATTTATCATCACCTTACCTCACTTTTGCAAATTTAACCGATACGTCGAATTTTAAAATGAAGGGTTGCCATATTACATTATTAAATAATAAAATCAATTTTAGTTGTACCTAATTATGTTATACAGAGAAACATTAATAATAAATACACTATTTTTTTAAATTACATGGTATTTGTTACATCTGTGCGCACCTTAGTAAGTTTGTCACATTTTTATTGTGTCTGGTGTTTAAATAAATTTTGAATAAAACTGGAAAGGGTAATTAATGGAGTTAATTTAATAAAGTGTATTTAAATTATTTGTAGATAAGTATTAAGCGAAAAAATATTGTAAAAATACTTAAGTACAATATATTCATTTTTTTATCTAAAGAAAATAAAGATGCTTACACAGTATACATGTCACATCAATATTCTTACAATTTTAAAATTAATCTAAACACTTGTACTATAAAAATAGAACAAACTTGCTGATCTCCTGGAATGACGATCAAACCCCCAATCACTGGATCATTAGACGAGTGTCTTATCCACTAGATAAACAAGCACGTCGATATGCGAATGTATGGTATTTGAATAATACAATTTTCTCAAAGTATTTTTGTGTGTCATTCAATCAACTCTTACTAAAAATTGAACCCTTATGGTAGCAATGGTAAAGTGATGAACATTGCAAATCCTAAAATAAATACTATTGAATTTTTATAATAAACCAAATTTTTAACCATGCACAACTGCGTATTATACTTATTACGACTATAATTTCTAAAGGTGCAGTCAACTTCATCAATAGGTGTGAATAATAACTAACAAAAAAATGCATGTCTTTTTAAATAAGCATGTTAGGTATTACATATTAAATTAAAACATTATTTTTCGATGTGTGTTTTTCTGAAATTAAATGAATCCAATATTTGTGTAATTGGCACCTCGCGTCGCCTTCCCTTCCCTTCTGAGAACTGTTTTCCCAACCCTATGGCCAGTGGCGTGGTGCAGCAGACGGTCCGTATTATTTTAACGTATTCTTAATTTCACGGCCCAGTGAGTGCTCGCGAGGGCCGGATGGAAATTAATTTGCATAAATAAATAACATTAACGTTAGGAGAACTTTCCTCGATACACACGAGATGCCGCCGTGAGTAGCAAAGATAGAAACGTGTACAAATATCTACATGAACTGTGGATACGAAGCTCGAGATATTTAATGCACTCATTTTTAGATTTTTCGAGGTAAAGACACATTATTGTCATATACTAAATGAGAGAAAATACTTAAAGTGTTCAATATAACCCTCCTGTTCACGAAGTAACATCACAAAACCTGAGCAGATAAACTGGTACCTCCATACATATAAACGTTCTTCTTCATCTTTGTTTTACTCTCGATGAGAGTATTCCTCATCATGTAGTTGTATGGATGATCCATCGAAACTTTTCCGGTCCGTGGCGTTTCTTGTGCACTTCAGGAGTGGATCGATGTTCTAACCAGGTCGGTCCATAGTGTTATCTTCTTCAACAAGATCTAGTTCAATCCATCCTTCCTTGGATCACTTATTTTTCCATGTTCTGACCAGTCTCAGTTTTGTTTTCCTGGGTGTGCTTCCGTCTTGCCGAACCTTTTTGAATATCTACTTCATTGCCTTTTTATTCTTAATTTTTGCCTCGCAGTCAAATAAAGTACTTTATTTTATAGCAAAAAGTTTGAAAACATCCGAAGATAATAAAATAAGAGTAAAAACTAAATATTTCTGGGTACCCATCCGACGACACAAGTATTAAAACGAAGCCCGTGGGAGTTATAAAATATAACATTTACATTAAAAGTATTGTAAACGTTAAATAATAACTGGAATAAAAAATATATATTTAACTATTGTAGTTTTATATTCAGAAAGTTGTTTGGGGTACGACCCGATATTAATACGGTTAAAAAATGTGTTATTCGATTAAAATATTATTCGAGGCTATTAAAAAATACCACTTGTTCCTTGAAATGCTCCAAACTCAACCGACCGTAGAATCCTATAATCTCAACTGCTTGCAACATCAAAAACATTCTAGTTTCAAGAAGAAAAATGATGTGTGGACGTCCATAATCTTGCGAGCCAGAAAAGTTGAAGTCCCCGCTAGTGACGACAGACGGCTTTTTTTGTCTCCATAACTCACAGGATTGGGCGGCGAAAGACAAAAATATGGTGGTAAGGACATCAGTCTGCCTGATGGCCGCTGGAATGCGATGAGAGATAGTTTTGACAGTTCTTGCGTCAAAATTATGAAGTGTGATTTTTCATAGCGTCAAGAACGTCATCCCGGCTTTTGGGCGGGGAGAGATTCTTCCCGAAATGACCCCGGGATGAAAGGAGATGAAAGACGTTTGAAATAATATTTTCGTAACGAAATATTTTAGAAGTATAATAACAGTGAACATGTCTCGAATCAAAGTGGACGTATCACTGAAAAATGTAAACCCTAAGAATACTTTTTCTTAGGAATACTTTTTGTTAACAAATATTTCTAAAAAATTCACATATAACTTTCACAAATTTTCATATTTTTTTAGGTTTAGGTTTAGATTAAAATTACACACAAAAGTTAATATTTATAAAGAAACTTAAGATTACTCAAGAAAAATATTTTATTATGTGAAAAGATTGTTTAATTAGAGGGAGTTTAAGGGATTTTGAAAAAAACAGAATTCAAATAATTATAACAATTTTCTTAGATCATTTTAATATCTACATTTGAAAAAAAGTGAAAATTTAATATTTTATCTTATATATCATTTTATTCTATTTGATGTTTTTGCTACCTTAAAAGTTGCTCTTATGTTTGCAACCTTTTTTTCAATAAATGAACTTCAATGTGAAAATTCAAATGAGCAATTAAATAGTTAAAGCAATATAAAATAAAAACTGGTTAAATTTAAAAAAATCAAACATCTATAATCGATGTTGTGATGAATATAAATTTGTATACTAACACTCGTTATACGCACTACTCAAAAAGATACTTATCTTTCTAAATATGTAAAATTGAATGCATGTTACGTTTACCTGTTTTCTATGAAATCCTTCCGCTATTTGACGGATCAAAATCAAATGTTGTATAATTACTCCTTAGGATCCTGTGTAGAAAATACACTTTCCCCCCCTTTACTCAATATAAATATATTGCACCGAATGTTATCCGTTCCAAATTTTGCACAGTTGCATTCTTATTCTGATATCTCACCCTCTCATCTACCTATGGCGTGAAATAAGGCACTCCTCATCCACCTCTTGGCCATTTTTTTGAAACCCGAGTAACATCGGACACGGACCGTTAGTCTTATAATAAAAATTGGATTTGCAGGATACCATTTATTTCTTCAGTTATCCTTTTGTTTCTTCAAAAATGTTATTTATTTTAAAAACCTTTTGATTCTGGTGTACGAAAAATAAAATTGGGAACGTAATCGTGTTACAATTCTAACAAATTAATGGATTCAAATTAGTTGTAGTCGTGATAAATAATAATTATGACGTAACATAACCGCGATCTAATTTGGACGTACGCATTTACTAACGTCATCAACAACCCGATATAGAAGGTGGACGGCCTCTTGAACAATATTTAGCGATTTTGCTTGACAAATTTCCCCAAGATAGTAGCTGTAAGTCATTAATTGTAATACATTTGTGATTACAATTAATGACTTAACCACATATTCTCGGAATTACGGGATAATGATACAACATGGCTGTCACTGATAGCGCTGAAACTTCACTGCGAAATTAAGGCGAAGCTTAGAAATTGGATCATATTTCAAAGCAATTTACACTAAGAGGATAGCTTAACTTGTCTTTTGAAGTACTTATGTAATATTTACGTATACACTGTACAGGTATGTGATGAAAATCTCTTTCTTATATCACATTTATTCAATGCTTTTAAGTATAATTAATTTAAATTAAAACTACATTTAAATATTTTGAATATATATAAATAAATGAGATGTGTCAGGCATGCTGATATATTATACAAGTGGTCGAAATTTGATATTCTTCCGGAAAGATTAACAGGCATAGCACAAGCATTTATCTTAGTAAAAAAAATATTAAATTTACTGATGTGATATGTACTAGTATATACGTTACAAAAGTTTAAATTTGCAATTGCACAAAATGTTTTTTATTTGATTTGAAGTGTGAATTTTTTTTGACCTCTTAGTTTTTTGTTATCAGATCAGTCACTATGCAGGTGTCTATTGCTGAAAATCTTCATCATATCTGTTATACACAAGCATGTGGGTTACCAGCCACTCTTTTACTTTACCTTGGATCGCTAATCTTTTATATCTACGTACTTTTTTCATATTTCCTATTTCAAGGATTATTATAATAATACACATTAATACCCGTGTTTCTAAATAGCACAATAAAATGAAACATTTTCTAGCCATATTTTCTATACTGTATACTTGAATTGTCTTAAAACCCTTTCTATCCTGACGGTACTATAAAGTATCCAGTAATATATTCTATTGTGGTGTCAATTTTCTGATGATACTACCAAGTCTACGTAAATATTAGTCCACTCAATTTATTTAGACAACTGACATTAGTTATTTTTTGTTACTATTTAGATGAAATGTCAGTTGCCCATTGTTATAAGGTTATATTTGACGCGCTTGTATTCATTGCGATTATTAATGGTTATTTTGACCTAATTTTTTTTTTCTTAAATTTTCAACTATTCTTTTAATGTTTTAGAATTTGTTTTTTTGTATATTTTGAAATATGCTATATATTTTTATTTTTTGTATTTATATGAGGTTTTACTTTTCTTAGAAGTACCATAAATTATAATTCCATAATAATTTTTTTTTTTTTAATTTTCTATCACAAATTGCTTATTTTATATTTTAAGACTACCACAAAAATATACAGTTGCTTGGCACTTAAATTTAATAATTCTGGGTAGAAAAGGTTAAATCAAATAAGCTTGTATCATATTTTAATATAAATTAAATACACCAATTAGAAAGATATACATACAGATAAACTCAATTTATCGGGAAAAAAATGTTTATCTGTATGTATATCTTTCTAATTGGTGTATTTAATTTATATTAAAATATGATACAAGCTTATTTATATTAAAATATCATAGAACTATGTTTTGAAAAAATTACAACTTTACAAATAATAATGTGTTCTCTTTAAAAATATTGTATTATATTGTTAGTTAAACATTCGTATCTATTATCCAGACCGATACGTTTAGCTATTAATCACCAAACTTTTTGCTTATCGTCTTAAAGTTACAAATAAATACAGTTGTATTAATTTGAAAAATGTAACATATAGGTTCGAAAATTTGTCAAGAAAAATACTGGCGTTATAGCACAAAGGTAGTGCACTTCCTCGGATTGGAAATAGAGATCCAGGTTCGAATCCCGGTGACGCAAAAACAATATTTTTCGGCAAAATTGATTTTATATGTATATATTTATAATTAATACATTAATTTAGTATTTAAAATATCACAGACCTATGTTCTGAATAATTACAACTTCACAATAAGAATGTGTTTTCCTTAATAAAATAAATAAATAACTATTTTGATTTTTTTCGAATGTTTCGATAATGATGAGTGAGTTTTGATCCTATCGAAGATGACCAAATGATTTATACATTTTGCCTGACAACAGGCGTTATCACACCAATAATATCACAGTAATGGAAATTGAAACAAGAAGGTACAATTTAATAACATAATCATCAAACATACCAATAAATTGTGTTGATGTACTTAAATGGATTTTTCCCTTAAATTATGCACATATTTTAATTAAATATTTTTTTAGGTCTATTACATTCTCGAAAGCAGGCGAATTTCCGAATTAAGATAGCATCATTTTTTTTAAATAACTTAAAACATTAATAAAACACGTATTTTAACCTTAATGTTCATTATTCTAGTACCTTAAAAGTAATGACAAAAAACTAATATCATTTAATGTAATAGTAATAGTAAAATAATAGATCAATGCGAAACGTCGTACGGCCTATTTTTTGTGTTTGTTATTATACTAAAGAAAAACTATTTCTCTGTAAACTATCATCAAAAGGTTATAAAGGTTATATTGTGTAAAAATTGCCATGTTTCGCTATCTCATAGGAAATTAGGGTAATCAACCATAATGTTTGAATAATAAAATCGAACGGAAAACATTATTGTCATTAAATTTACTAAAGAGATGTTTAAAAAAAAAGTTTGTTGATTCCATTTTTCATCAGTTTAGTTTTATTCAATAAAAAGCTACTACGTTTATTATTTTATAATTTTTACAAATAAATTGTCCCATGATCAGTAAAACCAGTAGTAACTATAGAGTTGGTAATATTGTGTAAAAATATTCCATATAATAAGTACGTGATATCTGGCATTTCATATATCTGGGTTCCTTCTCGACAACGCCTCTCTTGGTGGATGTGCCTGACCTGGGAGGTGTCCCTCTCCTGGGGAAAGGTATCTCCCGTATTCCTTGCTTGCGCAATTTACCTTATTGCTCACATGCAAATATTCTGTAACACCACCCGCATCCATCCACTTAAATTAATTACTATCAACAACGTCTAAGTGTAAATAGAATAAACCCCACTTGAATAGTTAATGAAAACTGAGCCAGGATAATAACGAAATATCCCTAATAAATTAAAGTATTTCAAGATGTCACTACTTTGAAAATTGTTGTTATTTAATTGTTAAAATTATCACAAACGTACTATCAAAATTAAGCGGAGACGTATACGTTGATCAAATAATTATATTAGTCGATATAATACAAATAATATCTTTTAAAATTAAAATATTTTATTGACTGCCTTTGTAAATTAAATATTAATCATTTTAATATACTATTTCACATTCATATTTTTTCTTGTGCATGTTAGTCGATTGTTGAGTCTTCCAACAGATCAATTTTTCAGATTTTTTTGATATATTAGTTCCAGATCTTTTGCGGTTGTCCTCTATTTTTGGTACCAAACTAATACTCCAGTCTTAAAGTTTCTTCCCTCCTTCCCTCATTTATTGGATTTAAATAAATAAATCATCTAAGCACTCGATACAAAAAAAATATACTTCATAAATTATATTAGGACTAGCCCAATTCTCATAAAATCGCTACATACAATTAGAAACAAAATCTACCAACTGATCATAGTTCGATTTGTCATCAACTTAAAATAACTGTTAAAATAAATTAATATATAATTTACGACAATTTCTGTTTATATTGAGATTTATTTAAAAGTATATATGGATATTATGATTCGTGAAATCAAAAAAAATTGGTTAAAATTAGATCTTGGAGAAGCGATCGTTAGCTGCTTGGGCAGTGTCCGTCTCTGGTGCATATTGTCTTATTTCGTTTGCTAATTAGTCGCTAATTCGGGTCCTATATGGTTGATAGGTGAGTCCTTATAAGGACATGTCTATGAAAGTGTGCAGGGTCACCACAAATCCGAAGCAGATCTGCATAAAAAATAAAACAAAAATAGACAAATAAAAAAATATTTTTGTTTAATTTATTCAAAAGCAAGCTGTGCACAAATTCATTAATAATATGGGATATTTCAGTCAATTAAATACTTGCATAATTATTGCTTATATTTTAATTCACTCTAAAATTGTTTCTATCTATGGACTAATAAATCCAAACGAAGTCCTTATTTGCTTGATAACAAATTAAATTAATTCCAAACTCCACAGAGATTTAATAACACAGAGCCACGTCCTGTGCTTTTAAAGTTTCAGTCGTTTTGATGGTTTAATTTCGTTCGTTACACATTAAGTATAATCTTGCACAATGAAAATACTTTGTCCTCGGCAGAACAAATGCACTTAGAGTCCTCGCCTCTAAGCCCCGTGAAGCCAGTTAATCCCCCAAATGCAATATCCGGACCAGCGTTCATCTCGACGTGTACCGCTGCATATTGCGCTAGTTCTCTCTGACCACGCCGGAGCAAGAACACTAATACAATGATTCTAGAACAAAGGACCAATTTTTCCTTATTTTTGTACAAAAATCCATGGACCTAAAAGGATTTTTGATTACAATATGTAATGTCAATGTAACTCAAAAATGATCGAAGCGTTTACTCACTAGGGATAATGCACTAATGCAAAAATATAATTTATATGAGGAACGATGCTTTTAGTAATATAAAATAAATGTTCCAGTAGTTGACATGTTAAGAAAAAAAATTGAAATGGAATAATGGTTGACATGGTGTTGATCCTGTAATTGACAAATTGATAAAAATTGATTATTTCTTTAAAATATATGCTGGTATCATTTCCAGACATTGAAATAAAATACAATAATTAACAAGATGTAAGGTATTCGTGACTGACTTACTAAACAAACCAAAAAGTTATATTCCTCAAACTGAAACAAAACATAAAAAAATTGGAAACTATGAAAGGAAACTGTTAATTCCAAAGTAAAATTAAATATTAGACATGCGGTCAATATAATTATTTAAAGAAAATAATGAATAAATTTAACACACTAAAAACAACATTACATTTTTTTAACAAAAAGAATCAATTTAAATAAAAGTATAAATCAATAACAAGGTTTGTATAATTAAAAAAAATCATGTATTTAAGTTATTCAAATATATACTTTATTACAAATCTTCTTGTACTGTAATTTTATATTATGTGAACAGTTTTTTCTTTACGTTTAAAATAGATAGAAAGAACAATTGCAAGGTGTTAAAGATATAATAAAACATAAAATATAACTTACCTTAAGTTTTGTATTATGAAAAATAAGCTGAATCGCAAAATAACAGCACAATGCCTTATTTTTTTAATTTAAAATTAAAATATCATTTACTGGGACAGAGACAACTAAAATGACATCAAGCCTATTTGTGGTACTACTTGGATATCCAATGGTGAATTACATAGTGCGGATTGATTGTCACTTTTCCTTAGACTAATACAGGAATCGTTATAATTTATATATTATATATGGAATAAGCCATAGATAATGGCACCATGATATTAGCGTAAGGTTTCACAAAATCTAAAGAATTTATGGCGTGATGTCGTGTACGAATTTAGCTATAAGGAAGAATCAACTATATAATTACCAAAAAGTATTAAAAATAATCATGTAATTTAATAATAACTTTATTAAGCTCCATTATTTTAAAATATCTACTGTGACATGAGTTTTTATTTCAAAATATCTACTGTGACATGAGTTTTTATTTTAAAATATCTACTATGACATGACTTTTATTTTAAAATATCTACTACAACATGAGTTTTTATTTTAAAATATCTACTATGACATTTTAAAACAGTAAACTATG
Source organism: Eubasilissa regina (assembly GCA_022840565.1). Classification (NCBI taxonomy): domain Eukaryota; kingdom Metazoa; phylum Arthropoda; class Insecta; order Trichoptera; family Phryganeidae; genus Eubasilissa; species Eubasilissa regina. Next base: position 1,537,823 of record JAINEB010000025.1, on the reverse strand, counting down.
TGCATAAAAATAAGTGTCAACAAAATTATTTATATAATTAAAGTTGATTTAAATGATTTTGATTTTGAAATCAAGTTTATGGATAACCTAAGAGCTTAGTGTTTCTGTTGTATGAGTTTCACAATATATTTTCTTAATGCCATCCATTTTATTACTTAATGAATTATAATTCAGTGAATAAAATCATTGAAAAGAATGGTATATGATCCGGATAATATTATGACAATTTTTAACTGCAGTTAAAACACAGTTAAAATATTATTATTTCTTCTGAAAATTATAGTTTTTCTATAGCATTACGACTAACGACATACTTTTAATGAAACGGTTGCACCCATGTGTCTTCTTAAGGTCTCTTTTTATTTTTTCTTACCCTTAAATGTTCAGAGAGCTTCATCTCAGATAAGGATGAGGACGTGGGAAGAATAATTGTGCAAGTTTTAAGATAGTTCTATTAGCTCAGATAGTGAATCTTTATTTTTTTAGTCGGGTTTCATATTATATAATTGTCGCTTCTTTAGACGTGAAGTGAATGTAATGTTAAATCAGTCTTTGAAGGAAAAAATAGTATACTGATTTGTTAAAAGCACCACTTGAAATGTAATTCGAATCTTAAGATGAAAATATGGAAGAATAATTTAAATAATATATTTATGCGGAGAAAACTAGCACTATAATATCTGTCTGTCTGTCTGTCATCTAGTCTTAAATTTTTTTGAATATTGCATAAATAATTTTAACAAAATCTTAGAAGGCTAATCAACATTAATATTGTAAGACATTCAATTTTATCAATTCACTGTTACATGAATGGCTCTCTATGATGATGTCTCTTTCATCGATACTATTCTAATTTTGGCCATGTTACTTCCACTGCTTTGAATGTTTTATATATCCGACAAAATTGGGGTTCTCTAGGTCCTATTTTGTCTCGTGAACACCATTCAAGAATATTATTTAATCATCGATTATCTCGGAGTCTTGAAATATTTGCAACGATGACGATAACGACAACCTTAAACATGACCTGAGCTTTAACTCACATGCCTCTTTTTATGTGTCGTTTAAGTATTTCCCAGTAACTTCTTTTCTTACTGCTGTGTATGCAGTCTGTGTCTGGAGCTTCTAAGTGAGGTAAATATTTATAGTTCAAGATTTAGTACGTGGAAATTGATTAGAAAAATACAGACTATTTTCTTGGGACACAGCGGCATATTTATTTTAGAAACCATATTCAATCTTCCTTTCGCATTTCGGCTTAATTTTATTTTCAATTTTGTTTCCTTAAATCCTCCGTTTGTTGAGATCATAGGTGTGTACTTTATACGAGATCAATTCTATATTCGCATTATCCACTGAAATATTTCACTGAGTTGCATAGCGATTATTTATGATTTAAATTTTCTTTATATTTAGGAAAATATTTATTAGGAAAATATTTATTTTTATTTATAAGAAAAATATACAGTTTATATATAAATACAAAAAACACAATGAAAGCGAAAGAATAATTAAGCCAGTTACATGTTTTCTCAGAAAATATAGTAAACTTTATACAGTGAGTATAATTTATAAAGAACTATAATGTACTTTCTCCTCTAATGCAGAAAAAAGTGAAAGAAAAAGTTGAAAATAAAAATATAAACAGTGGAGAGATAAAAGTTGCAAAGAAGAAAATATTCCAGGGGAACGGGAGGGTTAGAGGAAAGGAAAGGGAGAATGGGATTGGGAATAAAATCTGTGTGATAAAAATAAAATGAAGGCCATTAAAGTTTATGTATTGAATTTAGATTTAATTGAGATAACTAGAGTATTGAAAATGTCTAGTTTGTTTAGGTGTGAATTGAAATAAAGGGAGACTCGGTAAAAAATTGAGTTCTGTTTAGCATTGGTGTTGCAATGTGGAAAGTTAAATGTAAGCTTAATTCTGGTTGACCTGGCTGACACTCGAATGGATTTGCGTCTGAGTAAATCAGGACAGTCTACTTTAGAGTTGGTTATTTTGTGTAGGAAAATGACATCGGCCATGTCTCTTCGAATTTACAGTGATGGAACTTTGAAAATGATAGATGACTCAGCAATGATGGTTAAGATTCTATAACTACGAAGCCATTTTTTTTTCTTCCACTAGTTTATTTATTTATGCAAAATTCTAGTTCTTCTGTTTGATAATGATATTAAGTTATCTACAAATCTTAACTGAAAAGTTACATATGTTTATACAAATGTCTTTCGACATTTAATTTATACGAATAATAATTAATACAGGTATTTAAAAATATATAATTTGTTCGAGAATATTTGATTATTTTAACAAAATAAATTGTATAAACACAATTTAAATAAAGTTGTGGACCTTAAAATTTTATACTGCATTAATTTTTATATAATATTTAGTTTGTAAAAATGACTTGCCTGTGCAGATCTCACCAATAAAAAGCAATTCTTGTTTTTCATTCAAAATCTACCAAATAATAAATCGAATAATACGTGTAGACTACGTTACATTTGATTAATTACAAAATTAAAAATATTATTACTAAGAAAACAACAAATTTCATTTTTCAGTAATACAAATTTGTGTGCAGTTCCATTAGAAGAAAATGTGTATTTAACCTTTGGTGACTGCAACATTGAAAAGAAAACCTCCATTGCATTCTGTTCGGAGACTGGTTGTTTTATTGTTTAATTTTCAGATAACATGCCGCTCGGAACGATGTACACCATTAGTTGAAATCTTTCCAACTTGTGTAGCCAGGGGCAGACAACTTTGTATCAATGAATTTTATTTAACATTACCTACAATTAAATGACCAATTCACGTTTTTCAGCGAAGATGAATTTTTTTCTGAAAAAAATAACAACTCTTCCCATTGAAAAAAAATATAAGCACTACTGCATCATTAATTCAGGATATACGTACTAATGTCTGTTTTCAGAAGAATTTTCTACAAGCTAAGTTAAATTAACTTTATTAATCTCGTCAGATTTGTTCTACGTACCTTATATAAGTAACGTGTTTATTTGGATTATTTCTAAAGTTCAGTTGGTTATTTCTAAAGATTCTGAATTATCCAAATGTAGACTGCCCTCTTTTATATGTGAGATAGATACTTCCAATTTTTCTCAATCGGATAATCCAATTTTCTTTTACCTATGACCACTGAGAAAATGTTTGTAAGCTATTTCGAAACTAATCTTTCTTTCATAAAAAAACTACACTGCCTGGACTTAAACTCGAGACCTTTCTATTGCCGATAGAATGCTCGTATGATTGAATTTTTTTATCACACTAAGTGATTTTTCTTAGTACTGATTTTTGAAAAGTAGTACTTACCTTAGAGATGTCATCGGTAGTAGCAATAGGAAAATTATATGGTGTATAAGAAAATAGTTGTAAAGTTTTTCTGAATTTTTCATTGCAAAATTCGGTCGTGATTTTAATCTTTTTTATACCGCGAAATAAAATATCTGTACCTAACCATGCTATAAACTCGTGTTACCGTAAGAAAAAATAGGTTTTTTAGCATTTTAAATATGAAAAAATGCTTTATTAGTTTAAATGTTTTTAATATTATTAATGCCATAAATTTACTCTGAATTTAGAAGATTCATCAGGTCTTATTCAATAAGACCTTCTTCTTGATCTCTTCTCATTTAATTAGTGAGAAGAAGACATAATTATATTGGAATGTTTGTTATTGTTTTCACTGTGAAAATAACGTGAGACCTCCACAAATAGTATTTTTTCCAACCGATTGAATTGAAAAATATTATTTTTCTAGGATTTGCTTTACATAATTGATTTTGCACTAGTTATTTCTGAGCGTTAATATTTTACAGAAGATAAATTAAAATATTTATTCTCTTTTACGTATATTAACCGAAGTATTACAGGTATAATGACCTCTGTTACTGCTTGGTTTGTGAAGGGTTAATATAAAAATCTAAAAATATATGAGACAATATTAACAGTGATTGAGAATTTTCAAACCATTTATTAGAAATAGACCATAAATTAAAAAAATACATGTATATATATATGTATATATATATACTTTTTTTTTCTTACATGTAATAAAAAGTAATTTTCAATCGAAAAATAATTTATAGTTGTTAGAAAAAACCAGTTGAATTCACCAACTTTGCCTAATTATAAGAATGTTTCTAATTATCATGATACCTCAGTTTGCCTTAGATCTAATCTTAATCTTAATCATGTATTTTTTCAACTTGATCAAATAGAACATATAACCAGACAAAATAATATATTTAGATTTTTTAATATTACCTTCACGAAATAACAAGCGTTCTTTTGAAACAAATAATAAAAATAAGGTAGTTTACAAAATAATATAAACATTGATATCATTATTTATATACATTGATTATTGTTATTGTCCCCTGTTATCGCCTCTGTCTACTCTCTAGTTCTCAACCGTACATGCTCCCTCCCAATAATACGCTCCGGTGAACCATCTTGTGCCGCTGTTCCCCCTTTTCCCCTTTAGGATGATCCTGTCCCACTCAACCCCCGTATTGACCTTTGTGAAAGCTTAGGGGAAGCTCGGTAGATACAGAACCTTTACAGTTTGTCTGGAAAACACTTGCATTCCCGTGCCTCCCCGCCAATGTCATCATGTTTTTCCTATTTGAAGTGGTGTGTTTTTAGTCAGGGTTTTTTAAATACCGGAAAAATTCTAATATATTCATGACTGTTGTGGCAAGCTGTAGCATAATGACAACAAATAGGGCTTCCATCGAAAGAAACAATATCATTTCTATTTTAAAGAGAAAACATTATTATTTGTGAGTTTGTAATTTTTTCAGAACATAGTTCTATGATATTTTAATACAAATTAAATGCATCATTTAGAAAAATAAACATACAGATAAACTCAATTTATCGAAAAAAAAAAAAATTTACTGCCACTGAGATTTTAACCAGAATTTCTTCCAATCCGGGGAAGTGTAATTTTTTTCGATACATTGAGTAATCTGTATGTATATCTTTCTAATTGATTCATTTAATTAGTATTAAAATATCATTCCTGTTTGAGAAATATCTGGTATTATATAACAAATTTAAAAACTGTAATAAAAATCATTAGAAAGTTCTTTGACTCAAACATATATTACACCAGCTTCATGTTTTTCTGCTTTCAAAATAATACTTAAATATTTGGTTAAATAAACAAAATTAAAATTAAAATCTCTCCGGTGCAGAACTGGACTCCGGTCACCCGTATGACAGGCAGATATGTGGCCTGGAGGATACTAAGCACTGCACTGCCGACGGAGACGAATAATACTAATAAACTTGTTACAAAGTTTACGAGATGCACCTGCATTTCAAATAAAATATAATATTAAAATTTTACTGCTTCCGAAGTTGTTTGTAGAACTCTATAATCACAAGTATGAAAATAAACACTTGTTTTTTGATTCTACTCGTTTAACTGATTTAAAACGCGTGTCGCCATATCAGGGATTATTAATCTAACAATTTAACTCAACAACTTGTATTTATTATATATGTCCTCCTCTATTGTTATAAATAAAAGTTGTTGTGTTCAATTGTTAGATTGGTAATGCCTTTACAAGGCGAAATGCGTCTCAAGTAAATTAAACGACAAAAATAAAAAAAACAAATGCTCTATTTTCACATATGTTAATTAAATTCTATGTTAAAAATGTATAAGTATAAAGCAAGTAAGTATATGGAAATAAAGATCAATGCATTATATTCTAGCACAAATCTAAAAAAAAACACTGTAAAATTATATGATAATTTTACACCACAATCTGAAGGGGGTGTTGGTAAAATGGTAGAACTTCGGCTAAATAGCGGGATCAATTCTCGGCACTTCCAAAATCTTGCTGATTTTAAAAAGGTTTTGAAAATAGCATTTGGCTCACAACATTATTTGTTTGAAATTAATTATTGGTTATAAGGTCTACATTGGATGACAAGTCGCTTAAGCGGGTCACTTCCACTATAGTTTGAATAATCATTATTTTCATGTTTAGGCTCTACATATAGGCTCGTGTTAGATGATGTCGTTTGTAGTTTAATGATAATTCTCTAGGATTAGTACATGATATGAACTTTTTTTTTTCATAAAATTATTTCGAGTACATTCAATGATACTAGGAGAAAGACATAATATATTGAAGTTATGTGGTCCCATGGGCCCCAATAAATTTTCTGATTAAAAATGAATAATAATAATATGTAAATATATATTATACATGATATAGATATACACATAAGGAAATTTCGTATTCTAATTGACACGCTGCATCAATATTTATATAAAAGGACAGAATTTTTTTTTAGACTGAAAAACTTCCATTTGTTTCTCTTACCCAGCAAAATGAATGAGAGGCTCACTGTAAGAGTTTCTAAGGATTATCGTCACATTATATTCTGGACAGCCATTCTTCGCACTCGCAGCCGAGTAGCAGCGGCTGCGGGAAGAGTGCATGCAATATTCGGCGCTCGGGGATCCGTTACCCGGGCATTATCGGGCGAAATCTCTCCACCGACGGGTAATTAACCACGCTGTTGGTTCTCGCCAAGTGTCTAAAGTTTCGCGGTTGACCTGAACTTGTTAAATGATGTTTGTGTAATCAGACTATAATAATATTATCATGTTTATCTTTACGTGCTCTGCATGCAAGCAAAAACTCTTACCTGACCGACGTGAAAATTAGGATTTTCCGCACATCGGGGGATATGATGGAGTCCATTCTGACTATCGTTCCAGTCTTAACAAAAGCGGAAAATCTAACTTTTAAAACTTTAATAAAATTGTATTAGATGAATATCTGGGTTGAAAATATTTAAGGCGAATGATGTTCATCTGTTTTTAGTTATAAGCTGGAATCTTTTGAGGGTCGTGCGAGTTTTAATTATTATTTAATGATTTTGGTACATTTCCAAAGAATGTATTTCAGAAGGTCTCGTGATGTATTATGTATTGCGGAAGGTCTCGTGATGTAAATTCCTGAAAATTCCATTGCATTTTTTTCGATTACCCTCCCGTTTAAGGGTTAGTCTATCTGTTTTAGGTATATAATATCTACATATATGGGATGACAAATATTCTGTAGACACCGTGACTCTTATAGTTTTTATGAGATTTCGATCAAGTTTTTCTGAAAAATTGACCAATAAATAAATAAGCTAAGTTTGTTAACCAGCCTGATACGTTATATTGTTGCAAAATGGCGGCTGCTCAGAAACTTAATAAATCATAATCCATTAATATTGAACATAGAGAAAAGGGTAAAACATGATCACATCTGATTCTTAAGGATAGTGACGGAATAATTTTGTTTTCATTCCTAAAGGAATACGTAAATCTATTCCATTTTTATTTTATGTATTTATTCTTTATGACGTCCTATAGATATCAACATTCATTTAGTTAGGAACATAATAATCAATTTACATAATACAATAATAATGTTTAAAAAATACAATATTTAATGAATGAAATATAACACGAAGTTACACTTACACAAGAAATAATATTTATAAATAGATTATTAAATAATTGATTAATAAGTGTTGACTTACGAGTATGTCGCCCAGAACAAAAGATAGTGAAGTGGAATTATTATAGTAAGCATATCCCAGCTGATTGGTTAAAGACGAGAACAAATAAAATCTATGGTAAAAATTTTACATGAAAATAATACATATTTTAAAACTCGTGAAAATAAAAATAATATAAAAAAACCAACGCAATGAAATGATTTCATCTACGTCTGTTTTCTGTTTCAATGGTGGAATATTTTATGCAAGGTTATGTTAATTGGTATTTTTGAGCCGTCGGGAATGATTCTCTATTACAGATGTCAAGCTGTAAGCTCGCGGTGCAAGTATCGCTAAATATACTCGGGAAATTCGCAAGAGCCGCAGGAAACTCAAGTGGGGATATTTAAAATTTAAATGTGATATTGATTATACAGGCTGCGAGTGGATTCTCGGTTGCTCCACGTTCTTCCCATTTATATAATTAACTTTCTGTAGAAAAATTATTTTAAATATTTATAATTTTTAAAACTTTGAAAAATATGAAAACATTTATTAATTGATTTAATTGATGACATTCGTACTATTACTTTGCTCCGACAATTCGTTAAGCACTTCCAACCGTTCTAATGTGTTATCTACATTAAGCCACGAATACATTAATTGCTATCCAACACTTTTACTAAATTTAAACGAACTCTGCCCATCTAATCTAGAGCATTTTTCGATCATTTTTTATAGTTTTGGCAGGAACTGCAACTGTATTTCTCATTTTGGGCCAAGGCCAATAAGTTTTCCTTTTATCTTTGATTTGCTTTGAGAGATCAATTTTACATTTAAGTAATGGCGCGTATTGTTATTTCAGCTAGCTGTATAACATATTGTAGTTTAAGATGATTATAAAAAGTTACGAACTAGGTTATTTCAATTAGCCCTGTACTACCGGATAGAAAAAAGAATACGAGAAACCAAAAATGTACCTAAAAAATTAAGAAATAAAGGTAACTTTTCTAACACTGCCATTAGTAACCATTCTTCTTTTATACGTTTTTCCAATAGCCAGTTTGTGTTGCCCCAAAATCGATAGGGATGGTCCTGTATCATGACTGTTTGTGTTGTGAACAAAGTATCCAAAGTTGTCGATGAGGCAACACCAGAGTAAACATCTCGGGGGAGTCTCAGCCGCCAGTTTGTTTATTTATCCAATCGACTCGAGAATCGGGATGGGGAACCACTCCAGAAACATACCAAAAAGAAATTATCGACGATGCCGCAGCCTCAAAACGCGACTGTTTATTTTTCAACAGGTAATAAAAGCAGAAAATTTGCATTTAGATAAGCGTTTGCAATGGAGGAATAATAAGGGTGCCTATTGAAGATTGAAAGGTATTTTAGAACTTTACAAAAGCGACCCTAATGAAATAATATTGAACACTCTTTTTGTTATGATGATTATTACTTTTCTTGTCATAGTAATACTTGAAAATAGTTATTATATTGTGCTCGGTTGGAATATGCAAGATACCGTGTAATACTTTCTTACATTATAAATTCAGATTCGAGCTACGTTGTCATATAAATAAGACATTTTATGTAAATTTCATCACTTTTAGCTAATAACCCTGGATTAAAATGTATTCAATAAAATTTGGAGATAACACAAAACTAGGCATAACATCAGGAACGAATATGGAACTATAGCCTGGGGTGAACCTTGGCCGCCCCGAGGAAATCCCTCCAATCCTCTCTACTCTGAGCCGCGCTTCGCCAATCGTCGACCGCGGGATCATCCAGGTTCCGCCGGATCCCGCCCGGCTAATGAAGTGGCAGTCTCTTGTAATCTCTCCGGTTTATGGAATGTCAGGTGCGCACATGGTGAAGAACACTTCCATTCGAGCCAGATGACCAGCACGAAATCGCTAGACTTTGATAAAGTTGACAACATCAGGCTCATCACAGAGCTCATAAATTTAAAAGTTATAGCGATGACGCCAAATAGTATCATCGAAAATCGGCGAAAGGACCAAAAATTAACTACGTGAAAATTTATTACTACAAGTTGATAAATAAAATAAAAATAATATACAATAGATATCATTTGAATATGAGAAGGATATAAAAAAATAATTAGTTGTGCAAAATATAAAAAAATGTAAGGGACAAAGGCCTTTCCTGTATCTGCAATTCTATCATTCATGTGTAACCAATCGATAATTCATACAGTCCAACGAATGACATAGATGTCTTCTAATTAGTTTCATAGGGTTCAAACAAATATTTCATTATAATATTATTTCATGAATGCAATATTCAATTTAATTCAATTCAAACATTACGGTCAATTGCGGCAGATTTAATCTTCCTTTACGGCTCTACCTTGACATACAATAGAATATAGGATAATACTTTATGTCGAACACAGCAGGAATTTAAGACGACCGCCTATGCCCTGACCTACTCGATTTTTCTGCCCACCCTCTTGATAGTGTATGAGTAAAGAAGTAACATCACGATATAAAAACTCACACCCTTATTCCGGTGACCTTTCCAATGGGCGAGGAAACTCGCTCGGTATTTTCCATTAATTTCTGCGATATATCGGAAAATAGCACGTTCCTCCTCGCTAATATGGATTGATGAAAGCTCTCGCTGGGGCCGTTCGCTGTGCCATTCAATATTGTACGTGAGAGTTGACTTCTGCCGTTGAAAATCGATCTAGTTGTGCAAACCACGTATATTGAAAGAGGATCTGAAGCACTTTTTTTAACCGTAAAATGGCATCCAGCCAACCCTTACCAATAATGTGAAGTAGGCAAATTGATTAAAATCTCCAATATATGCATACAATATTAAATATAGCATTGCGCATTATGAGTCATCCGTTTGAAACACTGATGGTCTAATATCCAAAACTGACATGCGAGTGGTCGCGAAATTAATATAAGTTTCAAATAAATGTTACTGTTTCCCGAGATGGATTAACTGATCGTTAAAACTGAAAAATTACTAACTGATTCTTTAAAAACAGGTAGCATAAATCTTTACTGTGCTTGTTAAAATAAAATAAAAACTTACGAATAACTAACCTCTTACAGTACTCGAAATATAATTACTGGAAACCTCGTATAATGCAGTTAATTAATTATTATAGAGAACATATTCTTATTGTAAAGTTGTAATTATTCAGAACAGACGGTCTGTATTTATTAGAAAGATGTATATATTAAATCCGGGCACCTTCCCCGAAATGGAAAGAGATCCAGCTTCAAATCCCGATAGCAACAAGAATATTTTTTGATAAAATTGATTTTATTTTTTATTTATTATCTTAGTTTAATAACCACAATTGAGTTTAAAAAACATCTACCGGTTTTGGAAAACACCTTTTCCTTCTTCAGGATATGTCAAAACTAACTAAAAATATAGCATTGTTTTTCTATTTATCCAGAATCTATTTTTAAATTTAAAAAAAAAAAAAACAACAATTATTTAAAAAGTAAATTTAGTACCTAACTCAAATTGCTGCTCAATACAAATTTAGTCGAATAATTTTTAGGAAAAAAGTTTTAGAATAGGACTTGTAGTTAAATTTAGTTGGCTGTTTAGAATTTCCTGATTACTTTTACATGCTTTATTTATCTCCAATGATTCCAAATTATTTAATTTGTGACCTACACCGTTTATATGCAAAATTGACAATCCCAATTTTTTATCAAAACCATGACTATTTTCTATCAAATGATTAGCAAATTCTGAAAACCCACTATTGTTCAAACATCTCAAATGCTCCTTTACTCTTAGATTAAAATTTCTACCCGTTTTACCAACATAAAATGCAGCACAATCCTTACAACTAAGTTTATAGACGCCAGAATTGTTAAATTTATCATCCTTGTCCTTAGAATTTATGAGTAAATTTCCTATACTATTATTTGTGTAAAATGCTGGTCTAATATCTCGTGGTAGGTGTTTAGATATTTGTTTCGAAAAGTTATTTATGTATAAAATCCTACGCCAATTATCATTATTATCATTATGTTTCATCTGTGATTTATATAAAAACTGATTATTATATTCTTTTAATTTATTTTTTAAAATAGTGTCTATCAAACATGTATTATACCCATTATTAACTGCTATTTTTTTAATTGTATTCAATTCAATATTAAAATTGGATGTTGACATAGGAATATTGACTAAACGATGTATCATGGAGTGGAACCCTGAATGTTTATGTGATAATGGATGATTAGATTCATTGTGTATGATAGTATCTGTAAAAGTTGGTTTTCTAAAAATTTTGAACTCAATTTTATTATTATTTCTAATCAATGTTAGATCCAAAAAATTTAGGGTAGAATTATTTTCCATTTCTAATGTAAATTGTATTTTATTATTAAACGAATTAATTAAATTTAGAAATGTAGTTAGTTGACGTTGTGAACCCGACCAAATACACAATACATCATCCACATACTTTTTCCATAACAAAACATTATTTAACAAAGAAGAATCACAATCAAAAATTTTTTTCTCCAAATCGTCTACAAAAATATCTGCTATTAGTGGACTTGTACATATCCTGAAGAAGGAAAAGGTGTTTTCCGAAACCGGTAGATGTTTTTTAAACTCAATTGTGGTTATTAAACTAAGATAATAAATAAAAAATATGAATCTTAACCACCAAGTTAATATTGCTAATTTTAAAAGTAAAATTGATTTTATTTGTATATCTTTCTAATTAATACATTTAATTAGTATTTGCAATTAATTCAGTCTATAATTACCTTATTCTAAACGATATCGCGTACCTCGAATATAATAAACAATAGGATTAGTTACCGTGATATATATAATAAAATACACTATATACATTTAGATTATATTAGAGGTGTGATCATGTTAAAAATATCAAAGAATAAAAACAACGCATGAATTTTTATTAATTCAATGAATACGTAATTAAATGTTGAACTACTTTTTTGCAAAATATGGAGCCCGCTGCTCGGATGTAGCAGCTTGTCGCTTATTTGGTGGGAATGGATCGACACTAGGTCTGAGAGGCGAGTGCTGGCCAAGATGCGGAGAAAAAGACGAAAAAAAGGAAGGCGAGGCTCGGAAGGGCCTGTACAAGATGCTGGGCGTCCCTGACCTTACTATGACTAATTTGACGCCGACAATTTCGGAGATGGCGGTGTTTTTTTGTTGAAAAAAATTCTGGATAGCGGTTCCGAGTTTGGCGAGCTGATTCTCGCTGGCTTCCATCAGGTCGGATCCCCTGAGATATTCGTGTGTGCAATATATCGCGATGAACAATACATTTTCTCTCAAGAGACAGACGAACAAATGAAACATGAACATGAAAAATAGATAAACTGTATATGTCTTATGCGAAAAGTGTGGGTAGTTGTAAAGTTCATTATAATATATAGTTTATATTGTGAACAAAAATTGTTGTCATTGTTCATTCGCCTACCCCTACAGACAAAGTAACTCTCGTGTAGCGGCCATCGGATATTACCTGGGGAGAACCCACACATTTGTAAGTACTGATGAAAGCTAGCTGGTAAAGTAAAGCTCGGGGTCCTGGAGTTCTACCCATGGCATGGAAAGAATGTCCAATCAACCCGACCTCAACGTAATAATATATTGTATTTTGCAAATAAATATTTTTCGTGTTTACGCAAACTTTGATATTACTGTTTGTCGAATCTGCAATGAATCCTACCCCGATTATTGAGGCTCGCATCAGAACTGTATTTGAATATCCGGTTTACCTAATCGTATTAGATTTGCAAATGATGTATATTTTAGAGCTAAGAACAATCATACAGACACCGAACATCTGGTGTCTTTTGCAGTTTTCCCGTCTAAATCAATAGCAAAAAGAAACAACACGACACAAATCTTTAATTACTAATTAAGTGTCATTTCTTATTATTTATAGAATACCTTACCACAAAGCAATTTTGCAAATATTTAAGAAGTTTTATATTATTAGATATAATAAAATCTTCGATTATAAGTACAGTGCCAAAACGCGTGTTTGAAAAAAATACTGTTTTTTTTAAATTTAAATATAACTTAAATGGAATTCTTTTTAATTACATGTTATTAAAAAAATATTTAATAAGAGCTATAAGAGAAAATAACTCCCACGAAAATACGATTGCTTTTATTGTTTACGATCAGATATTATTTAAATTCAAAGGAGATTTTCGTACATTTCCTTGTTCTATAATATGCTCGAGATTACTTGGATGACCATTACAACTTAATCTTCTGTTTATAGTTTTCTGAGCTATTTGTCGTATGTTGATGAAAAGTGACACCAACCCAGAAAACAGACTCTGCAATGGAATCAGAAACGTCGACCAGAAAAGTCGGAAACAGAAGAAGTTAAATAATTGACATATTTTCATATAATAATTATATTTATATTTATTTTGTTAACACCGTGTGCTGAGAAGTGTAAGTTAAGAGTAAACAATACAATAGAGTAATATCCGAGTCTTCTAACCTTATTCAATAAAAGTTAAAAATAAATCAAAGAAAGTGAACAGACGGAGGAATCTCTTCCGCATCCGGTGATATTTATTTCATCCCCCTGTTAACCGGAAGTCCCATACTTCACCGGAAGCACGAACAACGGAAGCGATAGATGTTCCCACCACGATCGATTAAAGGAACGTGCCGATTATTGAGGTTGCTACTATTTTAATATTGCATAGACCACCTTTCGAATTCAAATCTGAGATAAATAAAAACATCTTTCAAATAAACAGAAAAATAAATTTCTATTCCATTTAATTTTATACACTCTCCAATTCATAAACTATTGGAAAGATGGGTCAAAATAAAATATATTAAAATAGTATTTTACTCTTCTTGAAAGAGCTGCGGTGTAACGTGCTATGAATAGACATAACTTTTTTGATCGTTCAATAATATTAAAATTACAGTAAATACAATAATACATTTATTTTGAAAATACTTACATATTCTTTCCCGTTAATTTAAACTAATAATTTATAATTTTTCCCAATTTATGCCCCTATAAAATGATGAAGCCGTCACGACCAAGCTGTAGCAACCAGCTATAGTCAGTCATTATCAGCTATGATACAATAATTAAAATAGGTTCATAGGTAATAAAAATTTAATATGAAAGCACCGAAAAATGAATTATGGAGATCTTTTAATTAAAATGTTAAATTCTCCCCTTGCAGCGGATCAAATTTTTGATTAATCAAATATATGGTGCTATGTCAAAGCTGGATAATATAAAAACGCAACCCTCAAAGTGGACAATTTTGTCTGGTCTGGCGGAGAAATAATCTTTCGTCCGAATAAACAGCGGACATTCATCAGTGGAGCGGGGCCCGGGCTCCGCAGGCCGGGCGTAGCCTCCCGGCAATGCGGGAATCAATTCGCAAACTTGTATAGAAACTAAAGCATTTGGCCGGCGATTCAAATTTATACGCGATTTGTTTTACGGAAAAATTTCGTTTGCGATTCAAAAATGTTTTGTATGGAGCGCCTTTGTGAATGCGGGGAAATGTTTTACCCTTTGGGTAATTTAATGCGTTTTGCGCCATTTTTCACTTTGTCAGTCATCATAAACTTAAAAAAACAAAATAAATTGCATACGAGATAGTTTTAAAAAGAAAATAAAACTTGCCTTTTGCCTAATGCCTTTTATTTACCTCATGAATACCTTTTAATAAGGCGTTAAATCTATCCGTTTCAATGCAGTCATATCTGAGATACAAGAAATCATCTGTCCACTAAAAACATTCATAATATTGCGACATGGATGTATTAAAATATTAATAATGTTTAAATAACAGCACATTGTGATTTTTATAAGTAAACAAACAAAAATATCTAATTTTAACGATGCTTAGAATTTCTTAGGCATGTGTAAATACATAGTTATGCATATGCAATGGGGAACGTTAATAGAAATAGGTTTGTTTTTGGGTTTTTCCGTTTAAAATGTGATAAACGGTGCACTTTTAAATATCGGATGACGCTTCAAAATGCTCTTAAAACTGTGGAATTTTATTTTTACGGCTCCAAAATTTAGCCACCGCCACATCAGTGTCTCTTTCCAACTCAAACTCTATTAATTGTGTTATTTTAAGTGTAAAAAAGTCAGTCTTTAAATGTTGTATTACTCGTGCCGAAAATACCGCGCTCATTCCTTCTCGGCACATAGAAATGTATTATTAGGTGTATCTATTAAAAATTCCATTTAAATATCATAAATAAGAGCTATTTTGCATTAAAAAAACTATTTAATTATATAAATCATAAATATATTCGGTATATGTCCGATGTGGTTTATAAGTATTTAAGTATTTAAAATCAATGGTATTAATAATTCTCTATTTTATACAACAATTAAAAACTATATAAAAACAATAGTACAACCATCGTGATCGTTATAATTATTTGTAGGAGGGCACGTATGCTCTTATCATTACTTGATTTCGTTATTTTTGTTTCTCTACCTCTAGAACTTTTGAGGATCGTCCCCAGAAATAGAGATCGCAAAGTAAAGTAAATTATATTACCAAATCTGTTTTGTTAAAAATTGACGAAAAATGCACAAGCCACTCCATTTCAAGAATCATAAAAATTAAAATAGTTTGCTCTTGGTATTCTCCATTGCTTTGTAAAAAATTGAGACATGAACACTGAGAAGGAATTAAAAAACGTGCTCAACATCCTCGAATCATGGTGCCGGTACACACTGTTGGCTAAGCATAATGCTATATACACCCAAAAGCGCGATCGGCGTAACAAACTTTGTCATATTAATTATCTTTCGAATCTCTGCTTTGCGTTCTTTATTTCTTGAGGTAGGAACAAAAATGAATAAATACAAAAATATGTCAAACAATGACAAAAGCGTAACAAACATGGTCCCCTATTAAGAATCATCAAGATCATAATGATGATCCTCGCGTTATTCTATTCTTCAGGAACATAACAATGAGAAATGTTCTACACAAAATACATAAAAATAGCTTTACGTACTTTGAACACGTTGCTAGAAAATACAATACACATATTCTGCAAACATCGATGATTACAAGAAATATACAAGGATGAAGAGTGGGAGTTCGATCTCCAACAAGTTGGGCATACCGAGTCCAAGAAATGATAGCAGTCTCTCTATATATCATTTCGAACTAAACGAATAGCGAATTTCACGCAGTGAAACCAGATCAAAGGACCATTCAGATACACACACATCAACAAAAAGAGATATTTCTGTCTCAATCTTTCTCCTTGTCACCTTTCTTCAATTTTTCAGATAGATATTAATAGTTAAGAGTAGTATGAAAGTAGACTGAGTGCAGTGAAAATGAGATTACTTAGATATCGCGTATGTGGCAGATCCATTTATGACAGAGTAAAGAATGAAGAAATTGGGGGAAAATGCAAAGCTTACCTTAGTGAATAAGATTAAAAGAAGATCGCTTAAGTGGTTTGATCATATGGAATGGGTGAATGAGTAGAGTATAGTCAGAAAGATATACGAGGCAAATGGAAACTTGGCACTGCCGGGTAAACCAGGTTAAGTCCTGTTAGATGCCTCAATAATTGACGAGCTCGTTTGAGAAGATGTATGAATGTGGATGAGACGAGAATTGTGAAGAAGAGCGTGGCGGTCTATCCTTTTTGCCTATCCCCGCGTAGAATCGGCGTGATGACAAGTTAAGTAGTTACGAGTAGGTAGATTCTGTCCTAACTGAATTTTATAAAATAGACTTACACAAAGGTTTTTTTTATAAAATCATTATTATCTGCCAGTTCGATGGTTTTTGATGAAACGCCAATATTTTTATGATGAATTCCGATCCTCGGAACCGGCTAATGACGTCACGGGACACTCGCGCCATGATTAATTGGCCAAAGATTGGCGCGCCGCAGTGGACGGCTGCTGGCGCCGCTAATGTATTCACTCCACAAAACCCGTTACAATCTCTGGATGATGATTATAGATGAAAAATAACAAATAAGCTCATAATTTTCTTCAATTAAAACGTATTCAAGAAGTTTATTTACTCTTTTCAAGATTTCAAATCCGTTTAGAAGAGTGAAAAGAATAAAATATAAACTGATCTTAACAAAGTAAATAGGATTAAAGAAGGACCACTTAGATAATTTGATCATGTTGATGGCACCAGAAATATAGAACGGTAAACCGAATACCGGAAGATGACAAAATGATGTCCGTTAAAAGCTTCAACAGTTGACGAGCTTGCATCAAAATATGTTTTAATGTGAATGAGGTAAAGTTAGCGAGTATTAAGACCGAAATTCAAAAAATATATCGAAGTGTTCGAATAAGTGACAGAAGACTAAACCCTTGAATAAATAATCTGGCAGATAAACATTTGATATCTTAGCGCTTTTTCAGCGTTAGAAGCTGCGCTGAAAATAGTCACCTGTAACACATATTATTATTTTCTAACAAAAAAAAGTAATATCAGCAAAAATATATATATTTCACTTGTTAAAATACATTCTATTAAGTAAAATAAAAATCACTTTGTATGAAATCAACCGGTTTCGCTTATCTAGAGCTTCATCAGGACGTATTTAGAATTGATCATAAATACAAAAAGAGTGCACTTATATATACATAAAGAGGGAGATAGAATATAAAATTACACGTGAAAAAGAAAGACAGAATATATATATAGTTTAATTTACATGAATTGAGACAAAATATAAAATTATATACGAAAAAGAGAGACAGAATACATATACAGATAATTAAGGGAGGGAAAAATAATGTTTTGATGGATATTAAATTGATTTTAAAGGAAACACCTAATACGGGGCTCATGGATAAATTTATTAGATTATTAAGAATTGGCGTACCACTATTTACTGCCTTTTTTATTTGGAGGGCTTCTAAATTGTCCAACCGAAGGCCAAACCCGTTTTTATGAAGGATATTGACCCTTGTGGTATTATACTCCGGTTGATGTATAATAAATTTCGTGATTTCATGCAAAGTGATTGTTATTTTATTTAATATAATATATCAAACCACAAAATGATAGCTTTCTACGAAAATATAAAATATTCCTTTACAAAGCAACACATGTATTAAAAAAATATACATTTCACGCATGTGTTTAAATAAACAAATTTATTTACTTCCATTCCCGATACTTATATCAAATGCCAAATTTATAAACGTTTCTCCTGGAATGGGTTATTTATTGTGAAAAAATCTTACATTGTGGTATTATTGTAATCATTTTCGCTTTTGCATAAGCACATACATAAATGAATCTATACACATAATACATATACAGATAAAGATTAATAATTTTAACAATTCAAATAATACGTCAGCTAAATGCACATTTTTTTCTAAATGTGCTTTTAGCTGACGTAATTTGCCAATTGACTAGATATGAAAAAAATAATCTCCCTTTGCTTATCCAACTAAGATATGTACCTACTTGTACTTGTTATAATAATTTAATTTGAACCGTAAGATAGAACCTTTTAACTATTGTGTGTAAATTCAAAAAATGTATATATTTTTATATTTACTTTTAAAATTAGCAATATTAACTTGGTGGTTAAGATTCATATTTTTTATTTATTATCTTAGTTTTATTAACCACAATTGAGTTTAAAAAACATCTACCGGTTTCGGAAAACACCTTTTCCTTCTTCAGGATGTCATAACTAACTAAAAATATAGTATTGTTTCTTCACCAGAATCTATTTTTAAAATTTTTTAAATGATTATTATGACATTATTATTATGTTAGTTATGACATCCTGAAGAAGGAAAAGTGTTTTCCGAAACCAGTAGATGTTTTTTAAACTCAATCGTGGTTAATAAAACTAAGATAATAAATAAAAAATATTTTTATATTTTACCTAGTAAACCGCTAGTCTCTGATAATATTTGAAAATAAAAAGTTTAAACAGCTAATGCTCTAAAACTAACAGAGTCGGCTGGTATATCAAGTCTTTAATCATGTGAAAAGTATGTAAGGAAATTACGTGTGCAAAATTTTTATTAAATATTACTAGTCAATTTTATAATATGCTCGCCTACGAAAGTAAAAGATTGATTTTTGATTATATAATTAATGAATTGTTAAAAATAAGGTATAGTATCTGATTTCTTAAGCACCATCCCGTGTTGTTGCGAGAGAAATGGTAATAATGTATTTTTGAACGAATTATTATATTTCTCAGCATGAATATGCATACACCCATTACGAGACTCAGGTACAGCTACCCTCGTGACATCGAGCTTATACACCGCTAGAACACACCTCATCTAATACCTCTACATATTACGGTTGCTATCAAGTTACAGTGAAATTTAATAATCTCCCAAAATCACCGTAGTCTCAGACTGCACCACTGCGAACAGAAGCCGAAGTAACGGGCTCAAATAAAGTGAGGGTGGAATGTAATTTAATGACAGTTCTACTAACTTCCCTCATCCAATCCCGTTAGTTATCACTCTGACTAATTGAGTTCCATCTGACACCTTGTTTCACGTGGTCGTTATGGTAACACACGTGCTATTCGGCTCGGTCGCAGTGGTGTATTCGCGTTTCTCGGTTTTATATGACAATGTGTAGGTATATTTCAAAGGTTGTTATTACCTAAATTAATAAAAAACAAAAAAATAGCAGTATGGTATTCTGTATCGTGTATTTAGTGGTTAAAAACAATGTTTACATATATTTTAAAGCAGGAATCGTCGAAAAATATATTTATTTTAAATGGTGATAGGTACACGGCAAAAAAACTAAGCTATATGCTTGTTCGATGAAAATAGGACTAATTTGTTGGAGTCCTGGAATAAGACGCAAAACCCCGACCACTAGATCGTTAGGCCAGCGTCTTAACCACTACACCGACAAGCTACTCAAATAATTTTATAATAATATTTATAGAAGATAATTATTGTAGATAAATAATCGGAAGGAATTACTGTTTATAGTCCCCCCGGGTGGTTATTGTAGCTAGCGTCGCCGAAATTGATAAAAAAATAAAAATTTCAGTATGCATGGCGTATCGGATCTCTTGCGCAATATCTTGAAAAAAAAGGTGATTACTTTCAAAAATAAATTCAATAATGGCTATTTATAATATGGTCTACTACTATTTGGTACTATTTAAAATGGTCGATAAAAAATCATCAATGAAATTTAAGTTACTAGTAGAGATAAAAGAATTGAAGCTGATGTAACATCGTTGGGTAGGTATATAAGAAGGGGAAGGTTCACCTTCACATTACGTGCATACATTTGACATCTGAATATCATACGAATAACGTGAAATCATAATACGTTATATAATTATATTTAACATCTGAATATTACACAAGAAATATGAAATTATAATACATTATATAATTATATTTGACATCTGAATATTACACGAGAAACATGAAATTATAATATATTATATAATTATATTTGACATCTGAATATTACACGAGAAATATGATATTATAATGCATTATATAATTATATTTGACATCTGAATATCACACGAGAAACATGAAATCATAATACATTATATAATTATATTTGACATCTGAATATCACACGAGAAACATTAAATCATAATACATTATATAATTATAGTTACCTTCTTACATTACGTTTATCATTATATTTTTCATATTAGTTATATACTATTATTTAATAATTACACAAAAAGGAAAAATTACACTTTTTAGCAAAAATTTAACGAGCGTTCAAGTTTAATTTTTAACATTTAAATTACCACCTGGAGAGCCCAGCAAAAGCAATTGGCAAGAGTCGATTGGTTTCTGCTAGTCGTATTTTTATTATTGTTTATACATGATGTCTATAATTAGAAAGTTTAATTCCTACTGTTTTAATTAGATAATGCTTCGGTGTAATAAATATGATTTTTTATTGTTTCTATGTCTAAAAAATACAATTACTGTATAATGTCGTTCAAATATGGAAAAAGGGCCAGATAATATCCCTCACGTGTGGCTAGACGGGATGAAATTGAACGTTCAAAATAAAGTCAAATACCTTGACCATATATTAAATGTAGATGAATAAGACGATGATGATATAGAATGGCAGAGGAGACAGTTGAACGTTCGTGCAAATATGCTGTCACAGCGTTTCTACCGATGCAGCAAGAAGGTGAAGAGCATCCTGTTTAAATCGTTCTTCACCAGCATGTATACCTGCGAGCTCTGGTTGAAATACTAGCAAGTGACGTATAACTGTCTCCAAATTCAGTATAACAACTCACACAGAATACTGTTTGGATTGGCACGTTATTGCAGCGCATCTACAATGTTTACCGAAGACCGTATACATGGATTAGTTCCGCTTCTGAGACATCGAGTCGCAGGCCTAAAGCTGCGGTTGGAGCTCAGCACCAACTCTCTAGTGCAAGCGGCGCTTTCATGGATAGCTGGTTCCCTGACCAGAGAATGCCTACGGAATAGCTACATATACAACAATGGTCGTGACTGGAATAGTTATATATGTAAAATTTATATTTTGTGTGTATATATGTGTGATCTTATTACTTTTTATTTTTTTATTTATAAAAATTTTCCATGGTTTTCTATTTCTTTTTCTATTTCATAGCATTATATTTATTTTGTAACTTTAATGTATAACATAATATGTATTATCTTTATGGCGAATCGGGTTAAAAAAACCTGATCACGCTAGAATTAGACTAGAGCTAGACATTATTATTAATCTACAAAGATACTGTTATTAAACAAATATCAGACATCTCATAGAAAAAAAGCTATTTTTTTTATATTTAATGGAAAATATATGGAAGTATAGGGTAATTACAGGGCTTACGACCTGTCTTTGGCTGGTTTAAGTGATCACTTCACTTTATTTTAAAGCAATATTTTTAATCTATAAAATGTTTTTCAACATATTATACTAGAATACACCTGAAAAATCAATATTTTTCAAGTTTTTATATATTTTCTTATTTTGACCAGTACATTAAGCCAGCCGAAGACAGGTCATAAGCCCTGTAATTACCCCATACTTCCATTAATTTTCCATTAAATATAATAAAATATAGCTTTGTCTCTGTGAGATATCTGATATTTATTTAAATAAAATGTATGTTGTTAAAGTTCAATTCGTAGGATTAAAAGTAATAAAAATAAAAATAGTATCTTCAACGTCCAGATATAAGTGAATATTCGAGGTGAATGTTGGTTCATATGCTCATTCATTCTTCAATAGACCTCTTGTTCGGCTGACGTCATTTGATAGAAACCAGATGGTTTTAAGTGCGAAACCAAAATGGACGATTGCAGCAACCGACCACCAGATATCATATTGCACTTACCAAAATATAAGTGTGTTATTCTGCAAATCTTTAATTAACCTTTTATCTAAAGCGCGGGGAATTTTATTTATTTATTTTTCTTAGAGATTGGAAATATCAGAAGAAAGATAATTAAACGAAGTGATATTTAAATGAGCTACAGAGAAATAACTACATGGCCAGATGAGTTCTGTATATAGAATGAAAAAAAAAATTGTACATTTATAGAGAATGAGTACGAATAATAAATAAAGCCAAAATCTACCGCAAATGTGTTGACAGGCAATTTTGACAGGTATAAAAAATAGCTGTGTCAGAATCCTGAATAAATGACGTCATTGTGCATAAAAGTGTACATTATATTATATCCTTTAGACTTTATTAGTCTACTTTTATACTACTTTGGACTCATATCATAAATATTATACTTATTGAAATTTATAAAATATGACGTGTAAATTGAAAGTTAAAAAATTAAGTCGAAATTTGTACAAAAAATGACTATTTTATAAAAAAATTATTTTTTATATAAATCTGATTAATTGACTATTTACTAATTTTAATATTTAAATTATTTTCCATGTATTCAAAAGGGACATTTGTATTTTTTTAAGAAGACTCAGTTTGTATTATGTTATTTTGAATTAAAACACAATTTTACATTTTTATTGATATGTTGCAATTTCAGAACATAGTTCTGTTGTATTTTTAATACAAATTAAATAAATCAAATAGAAAGACACAAAGAAAAATTATATTTATCGTAAACATATTTCGTTGCTACTAAATTTAATTTTGTATTTATTATGTTAGTTTACCTGTGTATTTATTATGTTAGTATATTAAGAAAAGCGAAAATGTTAAATAAAAGGAAAGGTGCATATTACTTTGTCTTAACGATGAAAATTAAAAAGTTAACATGCGCAAAGTCAAAGTTTAATAACGAAAGCCCGCGATATGACGGGATATTAGTTTTCTCACATTATAAAGGCTGAAGGTGGACACGGACATTTATGAACGGTTTATCTTCGTCACAGTTGATAGGGAAATTAATTTCTTCTGTCTATGATCGTATACCCTTCTAAGTTTGCCAAGCAGTACCTGACGATATTGTAATATCGACTCCATAATGGATTGATCGACACATGGACATTAACATCAGTGCCTCTACCCCTCTGTTGTCAATCGCTTTCGACAGGATAAAAGTTGTCCCACAGGAAATCCTATGGAATTTGTCACCCTGCACGGCAGCGTGTCTATTGAATTCATTTGTAAGGTTTTTAAAAACAATATTTTTTCGATTTAGTATCCTTCCAAAAATACACGTAATAATTGTTTACGCCACATTACTATAATATAAAATTTCATTCATTATCATTAAAAATATTAATTTAAATATTACATTATAAAAGATTACAAAGTAAAAGTAAATAATTTATATATCTTAATTATTGCTAATAATTTTGAGACATTTTGGACACTAATTAAAAAATATATTTCTGTTTTAAAACTGTCTAAATTAAATTTCATGACGGATGAAAAAATATAATATTAATTATCATCATTTGTGATTGAATTGAATTTCCTTTTCCGTAGCACGCTCATGTTCACACTCCATGTTTTATAGACAGAAATATCAGAATTTTCATTTGTCATTGCAACTTAATTAGGTACTGCATGGGTTTCGTTTGAAATTAAAGAAATTCACATACATACTTTTTCAAGATGGGGCTAATAGTTAAACTTCTTAATATTACCTGAATACTAAATTACGTAAATTGTTACAAAAAATCATACGAAAAGGTACAGTTTTAATGAAGAGATGACAAAAAAGTTTTTGATTCTCTTTCATTCGAGACAAGTGTAAAAAATAACTTATATCTTGTATAATATATCTTATTCACGTTTATTTGATATTAATATTATGGAATAAAATAAAATGTGTGTTATCATTTGAATAAATCGACCAAAAATTAAATAATTTGTTAAAGTACCTACTTGATATATTATATATGAATATATTATGAAATCAGTTAAAGTACCTTCTGTCAAGGACGTTCCGTATTCAAAATTATTAAGTTTTTATTTTGTTAACAGATTTAAGTTATTATTTTGTTTATTGAGAACGCTTTAAATATACCACGTTGCTGTTTTGTGATCTATTTATTTAATAATTACGTAGTATTTTGTCTTATTTAAAAAATGACTGTGTTATATATATACGGAATATTCAATTGCGACTTACGAGTACATACAAGATAACGCAAATGAAATATTTACTTTGTACAATAGTACATTTTTTTCCTTTTAAATCAGTGAAAAGACATTTAATTAACTACATTTGGAACTTACATAATGAATAAGTTCCATATTAATTCATTTTATAGCTAAAATATAGGTGAAAATACATAAGTTCAGTATTTTGTTTACAAAAAACACGAGAGTGTAGAATTTCCGCCCATTAGGGCCGCTTGAATCGGCACAATGAAGCAAACAAAAAATACACATCAACAGTAATATTTAAAAAATTTCATGATTATCTTTGCGGAAGTCCAATGGAATTATCTTTTTAAAAACAAATGTTTAACTTTGTGAAAAATTAATTAATTATTAAAATATTTAATTAATATATATTATATATTTTTATAACACATTAATGCCATCCATATAGATATTATTTAGTAAAAAAATATTATTTTCTTGATATAAAACTTGTTTTTAAATAGGAACTAAAGTCTCAATGCATGTGAGTAACTATAAGATATTAATTATTTGTTTTAACTAAAAAAAAGCATTTTAAAACGTCGAAAATTGATAACATGTTTAGCAAATTTAACGGTTTATAACTCTGTTAATTTTTAACATTTCGTTGATTTATCTTTAGTTTGGATTTATCTCCGTAATTTTGGCTCCAAGATTAAAAGAAAATATATATTGTACATGCAATAATTTTCCATCTTAAGGCAATTTTGTGGCATATGATAAATGAATTTAATGGTTGCGGTCTTTCTTATAATGCTTGTATTGTATTGCCATGTCAAACTAAGCTAAAACGGTTATACTACGAAAATAAGACTAACTTGCTCGTTTCTTAGAACGAAGCGCGAACCCCCGACCACTAGATTACTAGCCCAGCGTCTTAGCTATTCTAATTATCTTATGTCACTTATTAATTTATTTATCAACACAATTAAACATTATATGTGGTAATTGCATGAGTCAATTTGTATCCTTAATATTTTTGATTTGATTCCCTAACGTGTTAAAAAAAAATAAAAATAATAATACTTTGTCTTATTTAAATTACAATACTTTAATTTTTATTCTCTGAATTTGAAAATTAAGAATATCTCACGCTTTTGTAACATCATTTATTTTTGTAATTTAACATAATCAATAGAGAATAAAATATCAATACATCTCTTACTATTTTTTGACAAACCGCGTCATGCACGGATGCAGCGGTAACAGGATAAGATTGAGATAGGTGTAAAAGCTAAGTGAGAGTAATTTTTACTCCCTGTTCGGTATTTATGATAGAGCCACAGATCGCCGTGCGCGTTCGTAGATGCTCTATTACTATTACTATACTCTACCTCTAATACCTATCTGTCCCTCTATACTCCTTTACCCTCACCTTAGAACACGACTTTTTTTGTGTATTGTTTATGACTTTTGAACTGTCAAGAAAAATGGATGTTCTGCTCTGTGCTCGTCACTAAGTTTTGGTAAAGTTATTTGTTGCTTGTGCATTCGGTTTCTCGCGTGTGCGTGCCGAAACCACTATTGTAGATCACAGCGCTTCGTACTGATCATCGAATAAGGTTCTTGAAGTTCAAGAGCTGTGACTACAGAAGAGAAAATCCAGGTGAGTCGTGCTTCCTGGTTGGTCCTTGAACATTTTCCTGTACCTATATCAAATTCCTATCATTCTTCCAACATCCCGTTTCCCCACCTCTTATGTAAATACTCCCTATCCTCTCAGAAACTGGGTGAAAATTTGATTTAATGTATAATTCTTCAAAACAAAAAAATGTAAAAAATGTTTTAAACATTGATTGATTTTAAAAATCGTGAAATAAATTGGCGTGCTAAAGAAACGGCCACAGGTCGTAATAAAATCGCAGTCTGATCACCTGCAGGGATATATTTATGTGTAGCCGCTACCTGTTAGCGCCTGCACGACGTGCTGAATAAATTTACTACTTTAATTGGATCAATTTGAATATATTGCAACCATTTCACACACGGAGTTGAGAGGAAACAGAATCGTGATTTTTTTATGCTAAAACTCGTGCATCCTTTTGCATGAGTTTTAATGACACGTTCAACATATTCCAAATATCGGTATAAAGCATAAATATAATAAAGTGAATGGCGCTTTGAATGGAATTAAATCTAATGGGAACTTGTCAACCGATGCAAGACTAGCGGTTCATAATGGAGCCCTGGTACCGATACAGATATATGGAAGTAACGCCTGAAGTTGGAAGAAGAGGAACGAAAATAGACTGAATGCTATGGAAATAAGATCGCTTTAGCGTATGTGTAGCAGATTAATTATGACAGAGTAAAGAATGAAGAAATAAGGAAATAATGTAAAGTTAGTATAGTGAGTAAGAAAGAATCACTTAGGTGGTTTGGTCATATGGTCATATATGTAAGAAAGATGTGTTGATGGCACCAGAAATTTAAGGCGTCTGCGGAAGATTTTGAATTACCAGGTAAACCAGATACTTGATTTTGGTCCTATTAGAAGCCTCAATAATTGGCGAGCGTATATGAAAAGTTGTATGAATTGTGTCAGGACAGAAGAGTGTGGCGTTCTATCTTCTCTGACCACCCCGTGGAGAAACGGCGTGATGGTAAGTTAATTAGTCAGTTACCTTTTACTCACAATTACCTTGTTTGATTACGTCATTTCTCTATGTTAAACTAATTCTTATGATGAATGTAAACGCTCGTACACAATGATAAGTCGAAAATCAATCTCTCAGTACCTACACCACCTCTTAGTTGTAATTATCTGATATCCGTTATATTATACATTTATTCCATAATTGCAATGATGATTAATGAATTAGGTGTATGCAAATATTAGAAAATGGCAATTTATTAAACATTTAAATAAAAAATTCTAATTATGTATTTTTCAACAAATATATTCTTATTATATATGTACGTTACTAATACTGCAAAAATTAATAAATGAATAAAACATGTAATCAGATAGAGCGACATATTTTTCATGGGAATTGACTTATACAAATTCATACATATATCTTTTAACTACAGAACACTAATCCTCCCCACCCCCTGACTGTCTGTCCATTAGAGCTTTGAGCCGTGACCGAACGGTTTGTAAATTTTGAATTGCGAAAATTAACCATTTTGCGGTTTTGCCGCAAATGTGATCGTAAACTGCGGCACCGTTTTTGCACAATTGCTCATTGGCTGCAAGATTTATCGTGACCCATATACTCGTACCCAAGTCGGGACGGTATCTGTTTCATACCGGCGACCAACTATTGTATCGCCTGCACTTTATTACGTTTGGTCACCCCGCGGGCATTAAATACCGCGGTATGATGACTTGTTATATCCGTGTCGTTAACCATTCCCTTACGGTGTTAAAATAAAAACGCGCATTCCGGTGCTGTAAACTCAATATACGTGTATACTTTTGAAGTTTTGAAGTCGGATAAATATGAATATTTTACATTTATTACGTTTATTAATCGTTGATAAGTGAATATATATATATATATATAAAATATTGTGTAAAAGTGTTAAAAATGAGAAAAAACATTGATCATCACAAACGACAGCATAAAGACGCATAATACTCGTCTAACTCGGCCAGCGCAAGCTCTGCCACTAAAGTGACGAACGGCATCCGGCACCCCGCGCCTCGCGCACTGCATCCTCCCCACCGCTCCGCACATACACATACACGTATTGTCAGGTTCTTCGGGAAAATGTTTTTTATTGTTGCGTATGGTAAATACTTATATATTGTAATTATTTCACCCGATGCATAAATATATTAAGAGGAATACCTAAAATATGAATTTTGTATTTAGTATATATACAGAGATATTGACATAATTAGATGCAATGACAACTCAATTTACAATATCAGAGAGGAAAGGTTAAGAGCTGTTTTCAAACATTTCAGTCGATTTGCGGTCAATCGATACACGAACAGAAATGTCATCACTATAGAATCTTTGCGATGTATAATAATATTATAATTAAAGATTTTTATAATAGTATTGCAATGTGAATATCAGTCTTTACTTGTTTGAACTAGTGATCAATAGATCAGTCACTCCGTGCCCCATGAGACTATTACGACACAAGTGTTAAGCTTAATTCGATAAATAGTACAGATATTCATATGATCATCATGTTAAACTAATAGTCAACTTTTATATGAAACTAACTGTCCGTACCCGAAGTTACCTTTTAATTGCTGTGTAAAATTTGGTCAAAGCTAGAAAGTAGGTTAAATATACGTAGGGTGGGAGTGATCATATTTTTTTATGGTACAACTGAGGTAAATTTGGAACAGATGGCATTTAACATAATATTATATACATTTATATCTGTGGAAAGGGCTGGGGATGGCCAGAGAAAAGGGTAGAGTAACGATGTTTTATGCAAAGTCCTAAAGAGTACCTATGTAAAATTTGGCTATGGTCGGTCAAAAGGTGTACATTTGTATAGAAAACAGATAGACAGACCGACAAACATTCAGTTTTATGTACATATTAAATTATTTATTATGTATATATATATATATAGTTATCGTTAAAGCTAGAATTAAATGGTATATTTAGAGCATCGGGGATTTCCCGTCAGTCAATCTGACAGAGCACGCATGTTGGCATGATAACCCTCAAATTTTAGTTCGGGTTCAAATTATAAAGCCGAACCCATAAAGTTTGTAATGACCTTATATGTATATACGTACTGCATTTGATTTTAAATATAGCTCGATATTTCAAATTTAGTAGTTGCCGTACAAATCATTTTAAAAATTATCATTTTTCATTTAATTTATCTGCTCGTGTGGTATAGTGGTAAGATACTTGTTTGAGACTAATTTGAAACCAATTTAGTCTTACTTTGATAATATTAATGTGATATGTATTCCGTGTACACATTTCTATTTAAAGTTTTTTTTGTAATGTTTTGTTTCAATGTGAGATATGAATTCAACAATATACATATAATATTGACACTATAGTTAGGAAGAATTCTTAAATTACTATGAATGAGTAAGTTACTATGATATGAAAAAAAAGTGTAAAAGCCAAGACGAGCGAAATAGAAGAATGGTTTATAATTTACTACGTTCGGTATGTACTTACTTACTACTTACTTACTTACCATCACGCCGTTTCCCCGTGGGGGTAGGCAGAGAGGATAGAGCGCCACACTCTTCTGTCCTGACATACAATTCTCGCCTCATCCACATTCATACATCTTGTCATACAAGCTCGCCGATTGTTGAGGCTTCTAACAGAACCATCCTCCATTATCTGGTTTACCTGGTCGTGCCAAGTCTTCCGCGGACGTCCTCTATTTCTGGTTCCATCAACACTTGCGTCATATATCTTTCTTACCATTCTCTCCTCATTCATCCTTTCCATATGACCAAACCACCTAAGTGATCCTTTCTTAATCTTACTCACTATACTAACATGTATGTTTGATAGAAACGGAAAGGCTGAGAATGATATCGAAAGGAGGGTGACTGCAGGAAATAAAGTAAACGGTGCTTTGAATGGAATTATATCTAACAGGAATATGTCAACCGAGGCAAGACTAGCGGTGCACAATGGAATCCTGGTACCGACACTGATGTATGGAAGTGAGGCCTGGAGCTAGCAGAAAAGGAACGAAAGTAGACTAAATGCAGTGGAAATGAGATCACTTAGGCGTATTTGTGGCAAATCTATTTATGACAGAGTAAAGAATGAAGAAATAAGAAAAGAATGTATGTACTTTCTTGTATTAAATATTTATAAATTCTTAATAAACACCTTTCACCTGTTCTAAGACGCAATGATCAGATAAAATCAGCTAAAACTGTATAACAAAATTGGAAGCAAAGCGCAAGACAACAGATTAAGTCCTCTTTAAATTATTTTCATATAGCTAAATAATTGTACGTATGGTAGAAAGATGCCCGAAAAATATTACAATATTTTTTACTATTAATGATTTTTCAGCATAACACATTATTTGTCAAACTAAAAATGATCATTTACAATGTCTATATTATTTTTAAAGAAAAGGTACATAATTTGCAAAAAAAGGATAAATAAATTTCAGTTTAAATAGATTCAAAGACCATAATTATAAGAAAACATCAAATCAGAAACAATTTCTCATTTTATAATTTCTGAAAGAAGAAATAAAGTCGTTATATTTTTAATTGAAGAATATACCATCAGAACATAGCTTACCATGTTCAACCAATTATAATTTAAACGAAATTATTTAAACGAAATAAATTATTATTATTATATAGTTTTTATTTATCATATAAAGTATTCTGGATAAAGAAAAGATAATAAAATTAAATTTTTATTAATGCACGGATCAGGCATTCGCAGATATGATGATTGAAGAGAAACATAAAGTATGATAGAAACGTATTATGTAATAAGTATTATGCTTATCTACAACGTAAAATTAAAGATCATATAAACATATTCCTAAATTTACATACATAATTTCAATTAATTTTTAAAAAATTTTTTAAATGAAAATAAAGATAGGTAATTAATATATTCATATAGGTATGAAGGTCCATGTTTAAATCACAAGCCTAGTTCACAAAGTATTATATGTAATTTTAGGCCAAAGAATAAACGGTTTGGGCATACGAAACAAAAGAATAAGGATATAATAGTTAAGAAAATGTCTGATGCAAGTATTGAACAACTAGTAAAATCAGATATTGGAGAATGGACTTGTTAAAAATCGACAAGTTCATGAGACGTTTGAAAAAGAAAGAGGCAAGTAAATATAAGGAGAAAAGTATTCTATCCTCTCTGCCGATCGCTGCAGAGAAATGACGTGACATTGTATATCAATAAGATCTTCATTATTATACAAAACAAATCTTAAAGCAGTTTTGCTCTATATATATATATATATATATATATAATTATTAATATGAATAACTATATATATATATATAGTTATTAATATATATATATATTTATATAGTTATTTACAAAATATTTTCAAAGGTACTATTTTTTACCTATTTTCTTTGTAATATCGTAATGTTTTAACATGTCAATATGCGTCCATCCAAATGGATTGAAAATTTGTTAATTATTTGTTTGATACGATCCGCTGATATATATTTTGAGTATTTTTAAAAGTCCTAACTTAGTATGTGTTCATATTTTAATTTCAGTTTTTATTGGAGCGATCGTAAGGAACACGAAACAAGAATAATATTATGCTTCATCCTTTTCAAAGTAACGAAACCAATTAAATATTCCCCTATAAATTTAAACTGACGGTACAATAAGTTAAAGCACATGAATAACTTTGGTACGTTCTTTAAAAGCAATCGTTGAAATCGAATATTTGGCCACTTGTAAGTAAACGTGCTACGTGTTGTATTCATTGCTGGAATTTCGATTGTACCTCATTGTATTCAACTAAATTAATAATATATTTCTCAGAGACAGCCTGATTTTTGAAGATCGTAACTAGGGATTGCAATTTACCATCAAATTGCAATTACCGGTAAACGGTAAATAATTCTTCCCATACCGATTATTTACTGATAAATTAAAAAAATAGACGTCGATTAGATGATTAAAGTGTAACTGTACGTGGCTACCTTTACTAAAAACGGTATCCTAGATTAAAACCTAAATAATTTCAAATATGTTACCGGTAAAAATGATCATACAAATACATACATATGTATATGATATTCTTTTTGTTTTTACTGAGATATGGTAATGAGAGATTAGATAATCACTTATGTATGTGCCACATCGAGCTTGATTAATTTGAATTACGACTGTATAAATTTTGGTTTACCTGTCTGTGAGGAGTTAATATTATCAACTTATTAGTTTATCCGTTAACTTATTGATGTATGTAAACTATACATTAGATGTATGAATACATCTTCGTATACACCTAATATAAATTCCTAATCCGGTAATAACACACAATAGTAACATATTTCAGAAATATTTGTATTACGGACCAGCCCCTAGTATATAATTTCAAATGTTACAGATGTTGTATTTGAAGTTTTCAGGTACCTGTACTATTATATTAGACTTAATGTTGACGCAGATCAATATTTCTAGTTGGTGTTTGATAAATATGTTTTTTTCAAAATATTTCTGTGTATACAAATATCGAAAAAATACTTTTATGTTTAAATGTGAATGTTTATAAGGCCATTATGCATATTAATATAATTAAGTTGATATCATTTTAAAATTTTTAAAAAGAGTCTTCGCAATCACTAGTCACAGTTGTTACGTAACCAAACCAACACAATTTAATATATAGTTTGATTAGCATGAGGTACCCTCATCAGGTCGTTCGGCTGTACCGAAATGGATTCGATTCACTGCATCGATCACTCAATCAAGGGGGAAGAAGGAATTTTCAATGAAAATTAATATTGGGATTTTTCTATAAACATTTATTCTAGTTGGTCTAGATAAAAAATAAAGTAAAATTAGATGTTACATGCAAGGTAGTATCCTCACCAGTTTATAGTTTTAAAGAAATTCACAATTTTTAAATTTGAGCTAAAAGGTCTTACAACTATGTTACAACATAAATATAAATAAGTGGGAACTTTTTGAGCGGGAGGGAAGGACTTGTGCCAAGGCGCGCTCCATAAATAAATGTAGGTAGTGTGAGTTAGCAGTACCTTTCTTTATTCTGCTGTGGTGGGTGGCGATGGTCTACTCAAGCGTTTTGGCGTCGGCCTCAAACAAGGCCTGATGGTGGAGTTCAGTCCGACGTGGCTTCAAAAACAGGTGTTTATCACGTAATTACATGTATATATAACAATATTATTATTATTGTAGCGCAAAGGTTTCCACGGCTTTCTTGGTCACGTGTGAGATGTGACCATTGTCTCACTTGATTTTACTCAATACTAGTTATATGATTATTAGCTAGGTAACACTCCAAATCACATGCCTCGCAGTCATTAAAATGGGCTGTGGTTTAAATCTACGTGATTTTACTGATAAATCTTAATATTATTAGATTATAGGTAGGTTAACCCGAGAGTGAAAACCGAAATGCGCGTGTTATAAATTGAGTTATTCCGCACTTTGGAGGAACCGCTTTCTTGACCCGATGCCAGGACTGAACTCTCGCTCGCAGATGAGCACGCGATTCATTCTGTACCGTATCAATAAAGATAACTCTGGGATAGAAATTCGCGCTCCTTCACCTACTGATGTTGGAAAGAGAAAGTATATAATTAGCACCTTGTCGGACACTATATTTTGTACCGACAGGAAGTGTTCCTGCACGCGTATCTGCAGATTGCGTGCAGAACTTTCTCCAGTATGCGTAAGTTAATTTCGCGTCTTTTCATCCAAAGTGATCAGCGCTCAGACCAAAATGACGCGCGAGAGTTAGAACCTTTCTATCCAGCGCCTGGTTTGCTAATTATGCGCCATCTAGCCCGGATTGTCCTTGACACATGCCGACTCTCCTCGACTCTAACGGAGTTACTTTAAATAAAATTATAATTACGAAATGTTTTTACGTAACACAGTCGGGTGATAAAAAACGTAATAAATATTTATTTTCATCTGAATTCTTACAAATATTCACATACAGATAGAACTTTTATGTAATAACAGAATTCCGAAGTACAAGCATCTATTTATCTTTTAGCACTCGAAATAAATTTTAAATTCTAGTATCGGCAAAAGCCCCGCGCGCCGGATGGGACGCTGTCTACTGCTTTAGTGCACCTGCACTCTTTTACTGCTGCAAGCATTAAATTAAATTTCATAAGGGCATATATTTCTTCTGTACGTGTTGGCGAATTACAATATCTTGAAACCGCCCTATGAAACGGGGGTATTAAAGACAATGTGCCGCCGCTAGACGAAAAATACTGTACCAAAATTTTTAATTTTAAACCATACACAGAATAAGGAGAAGGAAAACAAAAAGGATTATCCAGTCAAAATTTAAGGAAAAATCTGTCTTTTTTTAAAGAGAACTCATTATTTTCGTAAAGTTGCAGTTTTTCAGATCATTTTCTGTGGTATTTTTAATACAAATTAAGAACGATAAACTAAATCATTCAGTAATTACTCTTTTGCATAGAAAGAAAAATGAAAAAAATATAAAAATTAATAATTTACACACATTCATACATATCCTCCAAAAGACTGCATAATCCACAAGTGTATATATCCACAAACATCTAGGAAATAATCATAATTGATAAATATAAATGTAAGTGATTGTGTGTAATCGATAATATAATTAACAAATATGTACCTAGTTGTCTCTCTAAATCGACAAGCAATACATTTTTTTAAATAAATACAACGAATAAAGCTTTTCCAGGCAGGCTGTTCCGGGTGCAGTGGTGCTTGTCATAAAAACGTGTTGTTTCCACGGAGACCGAATTAAATTTTCAATTCGGAATATTTTCTGCTTCATATTTCCAGGCGAGACGATATTAGGAACTGTTACCGTCTGGCCGACACGTGACTTACGGCCGCATATATCATCACAATTTGCTTTCAACTTTTGGGGATTTTCTGCTGTTTTATTGTGGTTCCTCCGATGGGTACCCCGAGGACGACGTTAGTCGATATCATTGATTTTAATAATGTATTTCTTAACTCTTTTATTGTATTTTTTTTCTTGTTAATTAATTTGTCAGCAGAAAATTTGCAGTGCTAAAAAAGGTTAAATAATAATATTTTTCGCGTATTTATGCTAAACCATGCTATAAATACATCGGTTGATTAATTCATCGCTCCATACAAAATGCAATATTAATAATAAAAACTATCGCGAATCGAATTCTGTGTACTGATCTTTATTCACCACTCGTCGTGGATACCTTTACCACAGTAGGTATGTGTTAAGTACTTAAAAAATAATAATTAAATATTTGAAACATATTTTATATGAAAATAAAAACACTTGTATTTGATTCTACTACTTTTATTTTTTTTAAAGTGCGTTTCGCCTTACGAGGGTATTATCAACATTTCAATATTTAAACTAAACATCGTGCATTTGATATTGTTTGTGATCAGTTTTAATGCTTTAAGTTTTTAATATTTATCACATTTTTTTATAGTGTATACGTTTTATAGTGTATCCACAATCCATTGATCGCATTCCTTTAAGCTCGGTGAACACTACCAGTTTTGTTTTGTGAACGACACCGGCTCAAATAAGCTAAACCGCCTGTACTTACGGGAAGCCGTTGTAATCCAATTCACAAACACTAAATATTGTGTCTCAGTAACATGCGCCGCCTACTTGAGACCCTTGCACCTGTATAAAAGTGACTGTATCGCATAAATCCCCAAATCCCCTAAGTGCTCACATACTTAATGGAGGAGTCGAGCGGAAGCGGAACTGGGCGGAAACTAACGAACTAGCTCGTAGCTAAAAAGTTACCTCCCAGAAGGTTCTGGAGGAAGCCCGAAGAGATTTTCAGAATAAACACAACTTTTATGATATGAAGCTCGCCAAATACGAGATTTAATCACATTAGTCTTTCCTCTTCAGCGAAGGAACAATTAATCTTCATCAGCGGCTTTCTACTTTTGGACATGCTACGAAACACATCTGGTTTCGCTTGTATTTCAGAGCTTTTCAAATCTAAGAGAGCCATACGATATAATATGATTGATATACTAACAACCGTGGTAGTATTTTTTATTGCTGACAAGAATCTTACGAAACGTTTTCTTTACTTTATCAATGGTCGAGTAAGAACATAACAAAACAGAGGTAAAATACAGGTTTACTTATATTTATGTTGTGGAGACCTACAACAAATTACGTACTAATAGATTTTCAAACGAATATAGACAAAAAGTTGAGGGTGATCATGAAATACTTACCATAACGAAATGTATGAGAAACGTTTGGAAATACCATTGTACGACATAAGACGTACAACCACGTATTTGCGTCTCTTAACCCGTTGCCAACGACGCTGGGTCACATAGACCCGATGTGATTTTAAAATGTCATACATTTATTTTAGATTATTAACAATTATTAACAAAGTTAATTTTTCTAATTTTAAAAATAGGTCATACATATTTTTTTACGACCACCGTATGTTTGAACGTTTGTGTAGCTTGAGATATAGCCCTCCTTTACCCAAACTGCCGGTGTACTCAGTGCAGCATGATAGGTCGTGTTCGTCAAGTCAGAACGGGTAAATATGACCCAGCGTCATCGCTGGCGTAGTATTTTCGTGATATACTTTTATTCGTGTATTTAGTCTTTATCGTGTATTTTATATGTTCATCTTTCTAATGATATATTTAATAATTATTTATTAAAAATATCACCGAACTATGTTCTGAAAAACTACAACTTCTATAATATTATAATATTGCGTTCTTCTTAAAAATTATTATTTATTATTAGACTTATTGACATATATGTTTTTGTTGTAACAAAGGTGAATATGTTATAATATAACATGATAAACATAAGATACATTTGTATTGCAATTAAGTATTGTATAATACTCGTAGTTTATTGTGTGGGATGAAGTAGACTCCACCTCTGATATATACTGCATTGTCCTGGCTACTTTGCCATACTGCCATCTGTGTTAAAGTTTATTCCTATTAATATTTAGAATACTTAACGAAAAATAGGAAAATACGCATGTTGTGTTTTAAAATTTGATTGTGCGTGTTATTGAGAAAGTTAATAAAAGTTTGGTTTATAAAATATATTAGCATTTTTATTATTTTATCATGTACGCATAGAACCCTTATTTAGTAAATATTTATTAAAATTAAGTAGTTGACTTTTAGTTTGTAAAAATTTTGTTACAAAATCCGGGTCATAATGACCCGGTGTCATCGTTCGCGTTATTGGCGCCGGGTTAACTAGTCAGTGGAACGCCTTGTTGATATTTTTTACTCGTAATACATATTGTTCTATACAGTCTATAACAGTCTATAACAGTCGTTAAAAATGCCACTGACACTAAGATGTTACGTCCTATCTGTTTACATAAGTATAAATGAGTTGTTTGTATCTTACTTCATTAGTTTTAAAAAAATATTTTCTATAAAATGTATATTTATTGTTTATATATAATGTATATATAATATATAATTTATGTAGATTATGTAAATAGATAAAAATATTATTAGATACAACTCTTTAAAAACAGTGCAATGACGTAAATAAAATAAAATAAGTAAAAGAGCTAATGTAGAGTTACTTTCCAAACTAAGAAGTTATAAAGAAAGAGTTGTATGGATAGGTAACAATGCAGAGTGATATAGCGTGGTATCGCAGCAACCCCCTTCCATCTCGTTCAACCCTCACAAGCCTTCATTTCCTCTCACGGGTCTCCTATGACTGTGTTTCCAGGGACGGTTCAAGATAGGATGACCCATGAAGTCTCGTTACTTTATATGACTTTACTTTATTTTAAAATATATAGGAAAAGTATTCATTTAGGTATATATATTTAAGCATTCAAAAATAAAAATGAAAACCTGCTCTCTTGTCTTCAAAAAATGTTGTTTTCTTAAAAATGTTATATATAATAGTTTCCGACGAAATTTAACTTTTAAAAATTGACGGCCTTTATATCCTTCAGAAAACTACTCACACCGTTGAGCTCTTCAACTTATTTTATTTGATGTAGTTTATTGTTATTTTATAAATATAAAAATTTGAATGAGTACCTACATACAGTTTTTGAATATATTATATTAAGAAGTACCTACCACTTTAGTTATATATAAAAAAAATTATAAAAGTTTTTAATTTCATTAATGTTAAATTGTAAGTAATAATTAACTACCAAAAAAATAATATGATATGGTAAAAAAATTGAATTTATGAAATTAATTTACCATGGATATCATGAAATGCTCACGAGAAAAGACTTTGAATGAGAAAAATTTTAGAAACAAATAATACAATGATTTAACTTGGGGTAAAACTATGCTATATGATTGTGTACATTTTATAGCCGTGCTTTTTTCCAACCCCATGTTTTCCTAAACTAATTGAAAGCATCACTTTTCTCTCGCCGCTAGCTCTTCCGCCCTTCAAACAAAATCTCCGAGGACAGTTGGAAGTATTGCACAAAGATTCTCCCTCACTTTCTTTTTCGCATAATGTCCTTACAGAACTTAAATTGACGTCCCATCTTCAAAGTGCTTAAAAACGCTCATTTAAATCATATTTCAGACCTTTCACGGAGCAGGCTTCCAGCTCGAGCCGGGACTCTATGGACCGACATGCAAGCGCTTTTTACATTTTTCTTTGTCCGGAAATCTGTTGCGTGATTCTTTAATGCAGACTTTCTTTGACTTTAAAGAAATGTGAAAAGAAAAAAAAAAGTTGTGATCATAAAAATAGTTTTTCATGTATAATTATGTAGCTCTCGCTCATCAGTCAGTTTTCTTATTATTTTTTATATATTTCAAGTATTCAAATAACTTATGTTCATAACCTTACCATTCGACGGGTTTCAAAATATTATTTAAATAAATAGCCTAAAAATAATCAGTCAAATCATGGTAATAAATCGTTTTCAGTGGGTAAATATTAATAAAATCTTAAATAAATCATATTTTGATTGATGTAGAAAAAAGGTTTTTTAAAATGTGTTGGTAAAAGATTAACAGATATCGGGATACAAAAATATTTAGGACATGTTGTGATGCACGCATATTAAAATGAATTTCGAAGGGCAGTACATTAGAAAAACTTGACTTACTTTGTTGGATCCCGGTTTTGTCAAGATGCTGCAGACTGCTCCAATTCTATCCATTGAGTTCACAACGCAACACAGATTTTACACTTAAATGGAGCATTTCCAAAACACCACACGAGTTATTGATGGCCAAGAAATATGTCCTTTCAACTGTTTTAAATACGACACAATAGAAGTTAGGAACGACCATAGCAAACGTAAAATATTATTATCATACTACATAATATACACAAACAAGTTGAGAAAATATTCACTTGTCAAATGTTAAAAGTGAATCAAAAAATGATAAAATCAAGATTAATCTCCAGATAAGCTGTTCGACAATAACTTATACGATGATGAAACCAAATGTTAATCTAAGAAAATTCCCCAGCAACTGTCAGTATTCAAGCGTGGGTAGAGGTTTTAGGCAACAATAATGAAGGTGGAAAAAAAGTGTTCACATACCTGAAACTATTATTACATGTATTATTTTCTTAAACGTCTAAATCTACTATATTTGTCTAATTTTAGTTTATTATATTTATTAAGTGTTCAGACGCGCTCTCGTGTAATATATACTATTTCACAATACGTGTTATCAACACGCACGATGTGTAACTCGATTCTGCTCTTAGAAGGTGGAATAGTATTGTAAAATATTAGGTACAGTGAATACAAATGTTAATATTTGTCTAGTTTCGAAACACTCAAATAGAAACTTACAGATATTGATTATTCTCGTTGGCTATAATTTGAATTTTGAAACAATATTTTTAAAGTTCCAATAAACAGTAAAATCACAATACAAGCGTTTAACTTTAACCTAACTTTGGACTTGCTTGTACGCTGGCGTCGGAGACAATAAACTAGTGTTGATGAAATGTGACCATCGATATTAAATATAACTAGCACGATGGAACCACTACAAATTGAATCTGTCATAATATATATTTAAATATAACATACGTTTGTTTATACGCTGGGCTTTCTATCAAAATTCGTTAACTGTGTCACAATAATATATATTTTTAATATTTAACGCAAACATGTTGTGATTATTTATTTTCAGAATTTCGAATCATTTATTAGTAAATGACCGTAAGAAATAAGATAACAATTTATGATTGTCTGTTTTACATACAATGTTGGTCTTAAATTGAATAATTTAGAATCGTTAGAAATACGTAAAGCGTATAAATATACTAAAGTATATTGTAAAATTAACAATATCGTAAATATCCAACTAAATTTAACCATAAATCCCATCCTAGAATTATTCTAATAATTCTAATTTCGGATCGTTAAGTCAATTTTTTCATATTTCATCATAAAAATTTTAGTCAGGTACTAAATTTATATTATTTTTTTACTTAATTTCCTAATATTAAAAAAAAAAATAGAATATTTAAACATCAGAATAATTTGACATACCGTTTTTGTTTTTATCACTGATTTATGAAAAGTATTTTCGAAAAGTATCGGTCGGCGGATACATTAAACTCACAATAGTTAAAAATAAAGGAAATGAATTACTTATAACAGAAATGGTAAATGTTTGCTTATAAG
The DNA here is from genome assembly GCA_022840565.1 of Eubasilissa regina. Taxonomy (NCBI): domain Eukaryota; kingdom Metazoa; phylum Arthropoda; class Insecta; order Trichoptera; family Phryganeidae; genus Eubasilissa; species Eubasilissa regina. Next base: position 1,496,364 of record JAINEB010000025.1, on the reverse strand, counting down.
CAAAGCATTCTATCAAAAAATTTTAACTGGTAACATGCTCTAAGCAGTAAACAATTAAGGAACGCCAAAGGGCGGCACTTCCAAGGAGCGGCAAATTTTGTGTAGGTGAATATTAGGTTTCAGGCCGATGTTGTTTTTGAATAACTAAGAAATAATGTATTTTTTTAATTTGGGTTTTATTTATTGATTATTACAATTATATATGAAATATGAAGTTGGCCAAGTGGCCACCTCTGCCAGCGGCACAAATGCGTGCTCTTTAAATCATATTTTTCATAACATTCTCGCACACTTTGCGTGTTATTTCAGCAATTTAATTTCGAATATTATCCTATAGCATCGAACTTGTTATTGGCTTATTGGCCTACGCCTTTTTTTCGAGTATCTTCACAGAAAATATTCAGAAGTCGTCAAATCAGGTGATCTAGGAGGCCAGTCGATATCACCACTTCTTGACATTATGCGGCCGGGAAAATTTTTTTGCAAAATTTCAAGCGCAGCTCGGCCTGTGTGTGGTGGCACCGTACTCTTGAAACTACATGTATTACAGTCCCGATTGATCCAATTTGGCTACCGAAAAGTTTTCCAACATTTGACTATAGCGATCACCATTTATGGTTACAGCATTACAATTATTATTAAAACAAAATGTTTTAATGACTTGTACACGTTGTTGAAACACTAGATGCTCAATAATAAATTATTATCAACTACTCTATATGATTACTAAATGCAAACTGACAAATATCTGTCAAAACAATTGACAGCCAAACAAAATTGGCCGGGATTATAATTTTCAGTCAGTATGTATAGTATTTTTAAATGTCCGTGTGTCTAGAATGTCTGTACGTCTGTACATATATAATATGTATATAAGCTCGCGATGGCCGGCGAGATAAAATGTTCTAAGAATACAATAAAGGGTTTTCTAGGGGGATTTATTGACATCGGATAATAAGGGTTTTCGAGTGGGGGGAGTGGTACCTACAAAGAGGTTAATTGTGATGGTTCTCAAAGATTCTAGAAGTGAAAATTTTCTACTCATGCAACGTTGGGTACACCGACTTATATATTATAAAATGGGATATTTGCCAAACACGCGCGTTCTTAGTGAAGCTTATTTTCGTGTTTTATTGTTGGTTTGTTAATAATCATTAACAATTTTGTTATTAATTTAATGAAAAACTTTAATTTGGGAATGAAACAATCCTTGTTTTATTCCCATATTGTTCGTTAAGTAATTCTTGAAGTTATAATTTATTAAATCGACCCACTAAGTTCAAATTTTCAGCAATTTCATCCCATTTGGGACTGTATATCAAATAATGATCTGTTTTACCATGTTTGCAGATAAGTTGCTATGTTATCTTCGTAATTCTATGTTACATTTATTGGGCTGCCTTATGATGATGAAGGAGCTTTAGCTTAGCTGTTTAAAGAGTGAGTTCATGGTTGGCGGCACCACTATGTAAGTAATTCATCGGACTCTGAAAAAATGAATTTGTTCTAAACATTCTCTATTCTGAATTCCATTAAAAGCTTTTTAAGTATGTATCCACCCACTACTGATAATACTTTTTACTAAGAAACTGAAAATTTTACATTTAAATTCTTTAGTTAAATTAGACAAGACGATCAACATCTTAAGGCTCCATTAAAAATTGAAAAGAAAATTTACACAAATAGCTATTAAATTAGTGTTCTGTATTTTATAATGGAAATTTTCTTACTAAATACTACCGGATCACGATTCTGCCCAACATACTGTCGGTTCTCCGATACATCTCATTACGTAGGTAAGGTACTCAATACGTTTCAAGGGAGAGTTAACTTTCAATATATGGAAAATACAACAATTAAAGATAGCTTTCGCTTTAACAAGTTTTAAATTTGTACCTGAGATATTGGTTGACAGAAATTTTTGATTATTATTGTTGTAAATGTCATTCAATTTGATATGTTTGTTTTTTTGTTTATGTCAGTCGCAATAACATTATTAAAATTACATGTGTTGCCATGGACAAGGCCTCGGACCTTTCTCAACAAATTATAATATGATTGAGCATAATTAATGTAACTTTCCTTACTATGACGCCGTTTCCCCATAGTAAGCAGTGAGGATAGAATATCAAGCTTTTTTGTCCTGGCATACCACTCTTTCTTGTTCACGTCCATATATAATTTAATACACATTCGTTAATTATTAAAACTTGCAATATAGCGTCCTCCAATATCTAGTCTACCTGATGTCAGGTTTTTCGCAGTCATTATCTATTCATGTTGCCTTTAAAACTTGCCTCATATATTTTCTTTACCATTCTCTTCTCATGCACACGTGCCCAAACAATTTCAGCGAGCAATCTTAATTATATGAACTAAGCTATAAATAGACATATTTATATTATTTTACGTACTATGATTATAAGTATCCGTAGGTAAACATTATAATTATATATTCTTTATTTAATAGTATAAAAGTTATTGTAATGATGAGAACATAATTTATCACATAAGTAAAATATACATACTTGTATTTACTAGTATTTTCCAAAACTTATTATTTTATAGTTATTTTTCTAAACTTAGTTATTCTAGATGCTTGATGTAAATTTTTATCTTTTTTGTATCGAATGTACTCGAGTATATATTTGTAGGACTATCTTTAAGTATCTGTAAAAACTATATTGTTTATTTATTAATTTTTAATATTACCTATTTTTATGAAATATGATAAGTTGCTAGACCCATATAGTCTATGTAATGGTAATTCAAAATTGGTTTAAATATTAATAAAAATTCAATAAAATGAGTAGCTACAAGAATTGGGTCGGGTCATATCTCGACTGATATCGTTACAAGTTAACATCAAAATCAAAATACGAGATTTAAAAAACATAAAGGATCCTTTTGTAGATAACATTTTTAATTTGCATTTTAATTATAAATGTATGAAACGAAATGGCGACTCTTGAGGGGGATGTCACTCAAAAGGAATATTAGATTTTATGTATTTTAATTAAAAACACGTTCGATGTGAAACTTACCCTGCAAAAATTGTTATGAAATTAGTTTAAAACTTAAACAATAATTTTTTTATCTATAATTAAATAATCCACCTTTTCACAAAATTAATCTTATTTAATTGATTAATTAAATTTTAAATTAAAATTCATCATAGAGAGGCAATAAATATCGATGATTGATTTTATGGTGGTTGATTCTAGACTGAGATCCGCTACTGTTGACACTCTGATGTTTCGGGGTGCCGAGATGGAAACTGACTATTTCCTTATCGACTCGAATACATTTCTTTCAAGGATGGCGGTCCATGAAAAAAAAAATGTGTCGACGCTGTCTATGAGTAATGTCTCCATAGCTGTTTAACTTGTCTAATATGGATAATTGTAAGAAAGAACTGAAATGTTTGAATATAAGAGCAGAAATGGGCCACTTGATTGTATGTGGTTTTTTTGTTTGCTAATGATGCAATATTAATGACGAATAGTGAATAAGAATTACAGTCTAGTGAGTGGGACATACGATATATTCAAGAAAGTGACGTTATTATGAATGTTAAAAGTCTAAAATTATGGTTTTCGAAAAAGAAGAATGTAAGACAACGTAATTTCTTATAGATAATGAATGTTTGGTATTAGTGGGTGAGTTTGTGTGTTAGTTTGATAGAAACAGAAACGCTAAGAGAGATATTGAAAGGAGGATGACAACAGGGAATAAAGTGAACGGCGCTTTGAATGGAATGCTATTAAATGGTAACTTGTCAACCAAGGTAAGACTAGCGGTATACAATAGAGAACTGGTACTGAGTCTGAGGTATAGAAATGAAGTCTAGAGCTTGCAGAAGAGGAACGAAAGTAGACTGAATGCAGTGGATATTAGCTTGCTTGGCATATCCGTGTCAAATCAATTTATGACAGAGTAAAGAACGTAGAAATTAGGAGAGAATGTGAAACTAATCTTACCATAGTAAATAGGATTAAAAAAAGATCACTTGGGTGGTTTAGTCATATGGAACGGTTGATAGTAAGGACACGATATAGACGCAAGCGTTGATGATATCAGACAGAGAAAAGGTCCGCGAAAGATTTGGCAAGACAAGGTGAACCAGATACCTGAAGATGGTCCTGTTAGAAGCATCAGTAATCGAAGCGCCTGTATGAGAAGATGTATGAGTATGGATGAGACGAGAATTAAGACATGACTCGCTGCTTATCTCAGCAGGAAAATGGCTTGATGGTAAGTCAGTTAAAATTATAAAAGTAAAATTGTTGGGTAGTTATAAAGTTTAGATTAGACCATTTCCCATTTTCTGTTTCACCATCAGTTTCAGTATTATTGCAACGACTATCATTTTAAAGATTAAAAAAACTGAAAATTATTTAAAAATTTATTTTTAAAAATGAACTGGTTTTTTAATGTTTGTGTCGTGCGTGTTTTGGCAAACTTCGTGAAATTCATATGATTTAATGTGCCGAGTTCTTTTCATGCATAATTAACACTCTCAGAAATGATGAAACCGTAAATTAAATTTATGATTTATGATCGCGTCCTTTGCGGGATTTTTACTTTTATTGAAATTTTTGTATGTTTTAAGATTTTTATTTAATTTGATAATATATTGGTTTCATTTCAAAACTGTAATAGATCATTAAGCTGCAATAATTATTCTGAAAAATATTCATGAAAAATTTAATACGACAAATTCTGCAAATAACAGTTTCAGAGATTAATTTATTCAAAATACATAGTTTAGAAGAAAAAGTATCGTTATTTATTAATTATATTACTTAGTGTCATCCATATATATTTGTATTCACGATAATTTCATTTTTCGTAGAGAAAGACAAAGGCATATAGAATATTTCTTGACACTTCATTTCTTCCCTGGCCATGCATCGTCTCACACATGAATCTTGACTGAAACTTGGATTCTGATAGTGACTTTCAAATTATTTTCTATTTTCGTTACTGTAGGTTCTTTTTAACTCGATACATCGACTTTTCTGCATTATCCATTCTCGTTTTATTGATCCATTTTTTCAATTGTATGCTAACTTTGGGCTTTATGTTCGGCTTGTATGCTAACTTTATTAATTTTTTACTCAATTCGCAGTCCATGCACTCTTTTTGACATTTCATTTCAAGTGCATTTTAACATTATATTTCAACTTAATAATGAAAGTTTACCGTCATTATACCTTTCCTCTTTATAAGTTTTGCTGAATGACGTCAGTATGGTTAATACTAATACCCTACTAAAAATACTCGGTAGAGAGAGCACGAGACCTTTAATTATAATAAAATTAACTTTCATATCATATTAAAGGTGAGACAAAGTATTTATCAAAGTAGTGTGTGATTTCGTAACTACACTGTGTATTTGATCATTAGATATACAGGCACTGATACTAACCACTCAGGTGTCTGACAGAAGTGTCCCTTGATCTCAACACCGTATAATTGTACTGCTAACAGTTTGATTAGAAATTGTAATGAGGTCTCTTTGAGGCATCCCGGTCGTTGATAGTAAATTTTAAGTGAAGTATTCGGCAATTTGCACTAAAATCAAACTATTTCCTAGACACCAAAATCACATTATTAATACTATACTGTTACCTTTTGTTTCGTTGCTCTATTTTAACTATCGTCTACAAGTGTAGACAAAGCGTGTGTCTGTCCTTTGGTCATTATACTACCTGCGGTTCGGTGTTCCATTCAATATACACCCCGGCGGTGGTAGAATGAAACCGAGCTTTCGCACCCCCAGTCGCACCGACCTAGATCCCAGATTCATTTCAAACGAGGACTGGATGGAATATGAGAAGACACGGGAAGAATCTATTTCACTAGAACATTTTTCGCAGAAAACAATTAACATTAAATTATAAAACATTTTTTTGATTGTATTAAATACATAAAATACCTATACAAAATTTATATAAGAATTTTGAAAATTGTGATTTTAATTTAATAATTAATGAATAAAATAATAATGCATTTTATTTATGAAAAGTTTTAACGTACATGTATGTTAAAATATATAAGACAATGCAATGAAAATTTTCAAATTACCTGATTTTTTTTACAATTTTTCTTATTATAAATTATTTAAAAAAATAGAATTACTTATTTTTAACGAATACAAAACATATTTTTCTCTCGGCGATGCGCTCGTGACTGAGCATCGCGGTCGTTTAGTTCGCTTCTACAGCGCGACCCGCTTGTCTCTTCGTAGCGATTCTGGGTCACGTAGCGAGGTTCCGGTCTCGGACTCGTTATATCCATTTTATTGCAGATCGACCTCTCGCCCTCCGTCCTCGAATATTTTTAGTGATCACCAATTTTTACAGACTATCTCTATATCTTTTAACAAAACGCCTAGAGTATGAACGAATTCATTTCCTGCTTGTTGTAGAGAAGCCTTTCTTTGAAAAATATAGTCACGCGTTCGTCTCGCAATCCGAAGCGTTCGGTTTTCATGCACAGAAACATACTTTTAGCGTGCGGAAATTATCGGCGCGAATTTTATGTTGATTCAATACATCCGCTTCCCCGCTGCCCCGCTCCTACATAACGGCACTTCAACCGTCACGTGCTCGACTTATTGGTGTAAATTCTGCGGTGTGCTGTAGGTAGTGAAATTTTGACTTCAAAACTATCGATTGTGAGTTGAACGTTGACGCGTTGTGTTAGTTAGGGACCTTTAGATATTTAAAGTTCATTAAAAGTATATTTTTAAATAACTGTTCGGAATATATTGGAAAAAGTCGATCGAAATTCTTCATATTGTGTTCATTCTATAGTGAATTGCATTAATTCGATTCGTGCGGCCATCCTAGTTCTAGATTTATCAGTTTCGAGCGTCAATCCAGACTCTGCACACAATTATCTTTTATTGAGTCTTCATTAACTGATGTAATTTAGATGATTTAGATGACACTTTTATGAGTCGAATGTTTACTCGATACACGAACTGTTCGCGATCAAGTACTGACTCGAAGTGTTGGACTCGACCCGGACGACAGTTACACGAGTATTATCGCTCTGTCAATGAATTCCATCCGATTCGATCTCCAGCGCGACGGTGCACTGTTTTGTGAGTGTCGTTAACAAATGAAGTGTGAATATATTATATAAGTGAAAACTACTTCGATAGAGATTTTCTCCATTCATTTGATCAAACATCGTGAGAAAGACATCATCCCTAGACAGGTGAGTCTAATCTCCCTTGTTATGCCTAAAGTTGTTCCTTGGATATAGAATTCTTTCATTAACCTATTCGTAGCCCTTTCCGTATTATTTCTCCAAGAGACGTGTAATTCGGAGATTTTACATGTGATATACGCAAAATACGATGCCAACACCGCGACTCAAAGGCGTTGAGCGTATTTCTTTTTTTCAGAAACCGGACTTTCACGTAGCTTGAAATGGAGTAGCTCTTCCAAATTTTTGTCAGTTTTGACGAAACATACAAACAGACTTGAACCAAACATACAAAAAATAATCTAACGGAAGACTCGAAATGATATCGAATATTATGTTTTGTAATATCATTCCGCACAAAAAATCATATTCTAAAAAGTAAAATAAGATAAAATAGAATGGCTGTTGATCTAATTTAATTATAACACACGAGCAAATTGATAATTAATTTCTAAAAAAATATCAGTGTGACAACCAGAACTTACAAACAGACTGAATTCCAGGATTTAGAATATTTCCTAAAATATACATATTAAAGGATAATTACATTTTTGGAATATATATTACATATTATAAAATATAACTTATCATTTTTGAAAATATGTATGAACTTTGAATTTTGTTAAAATTTTTCATTAATGCATACTGAATACTGAATGACAAGAAAGACAATGACATTGGAAAAAAAACATATACAGACATTTGAGGAAATATAATAAATAAATTGTAAAATAGTTTATTTAGATTGTTGTGACATAAAAATTATTGAAATAGCTCAAGGCGCAGGGACACCTGGCATTTGGGTCGGAATTAGTGCAAGACCATCGGAGAGAGCCAGAATAAAAAGACATCAAGATGCACGCGACTTCCGAATTCAAAATTCAATCCTTAGTATAAAGTTGCTTGCGTTTAGCTTCCACATCTATATTCAACTGGAGATGTATCCTCGTGTGTCATTATTTGGCCATTCAACGGGCGAGATGTTTCCGGTATAGAAATCATTCACGCATCCTTTAAAGTAAACAAATAGGGTTCTCCCTCTAATTAATATAAAACAAAAGAGATAGCTATCGAGTTATTAAGTAAAGGCCAGCATGCGATAAGAATTGAGCCCCGAAGAGATTTTTAAATATCGATCAGTCCCGTTTAGAAAGAGCCTGGATTACTACCTGTTTTGGCACGATTGGAAAGTTTTCTGCAAAGTGGATTCGGTTCGACGCCTAATAATTTTGTGTGTTTTGATAACAGCGCCCGGGCCACTAAGACTAATAATCGCGAGTCAAATAATTAATAGAAAGTTACAATCTTGTTTTGCGATAGTGATAATTTCATTCAAACTAAATCTAGAGGTGTTGATCTTTGCATAATATGAAGTCTTGAAAATCGGGAATTGAACCAATCTTAATAAGATCCCTAAATTCAGAGCATATGTGTTAATGTTAATTTTGGGGAACCCACGTACTGACAAAGCCTTACCATCTTACCCGAGGAAAGTGCTAACGAATAAAGCTCCGATTCTTAAATTACTAGACGAGCATTTACACTAATCACTGGGAATTAAAATACACTTCGTTAACCAAATTCAATAAAACTGGATTCCAATTAATAATATGTGTAATCACGCCCATGCTAGGACACTAATCTCTTGTGTAACCGTCATCTTCAATAGGGCAGTCTTCGCGACTCCATGCATAGCTGATGCTACAATCTGAGGTATCGAAAGACCATTGATTATTATATTTGCCCTTACCTAATCCAACTTCATCATTTACCATTAAAGTTTTGTTTTACAATAAAACAATAATGTTCACCCTTAGAATATTATTAAGGCACTCGATCTGAAGATCAAATCGTTCAATTTTTTATAAATGTATTTTGTGTTAGATAATGATTTACCAAGGGCATAAATCACGAGAATTCTTCCGTCGTATTGTGTACCGACATATCTGTTTTCTCCTCCTTTTTACTATATACTGAACTGTCTTTGTAAGACTTGTAGCTTTACTATTATTTAAAAATGAATAAATATAAATACTAAAACAGTTTGGTTTTCAATTAAAAAGATATCCTCCTCCCTTGGTTGATAATATGAGTGCATCTGATCGAACCGATGTCGGTACAGTTGAACACCCTGGTTAAGATATTTTCAAGCTCGGATAAAATTATGTTAGCATTAATTATATTTGAAGTGTTCGGTAACGTAACAAGATGCCTGATGGAGTTTCGAGAAAAAAAATATAGCGATATGTTTTATCTGAATAAAAATATGCAGCATTATATTCTCTATATCTTAAAAAATACATCGTGACGGCGTTCGTGGTGGATTATTTAAAGTTTATACTACACAATCGTGTCAATATTAAGCATAAGTATCTAAATAGAGTTCCGCGGGTCCACTGGGCTCACGAGGGGTCCCAGTTTATTAAGTGTGGCGCAGTGTCTGCTCCAGGAGAGTGTAATTACAGGGATGAAATCCAGGTAATAAAATCTCGCAACGAGCGGGATTTTAACGTTTACATTTTCACGGCTAAACTTCGCAAATGTTTTCCATATTAACAGAACAAATATTAACCTTCCCGGTTCAGTCACAGCGTGTGCGGATTTGGACGCTCCGGCGAATATGTGCCTTTTGCTGTTTGGTAAAAATCATTAGTATATTAAAATTTTGCGAGTGCTAATTCAGTTAATCCCTTTAACGTATTTTTATATTTTTACAAAACTCGTTTAAACGGTAAGTGAATAATGGTTTCATAAAAACAACTATTAAATTAATAAGTTTTTGAACATGTGTTGTAAATATTTATTAATTTATGAAAAATTGATTTAAAACCGAGAAATCTTAACATATTTTCAAATAATACCATGGTGTGCTGCAATATTATTATAACCCCTTGACGTATAACATATAATCGCTAAAACATTTGTAAGTTAAATTAATGACATAATTAAATTGTATATCATATATTTAATTCATCACCGTCAGCTGCTGTCAATCTACTGCTAGATGAAGTCCCATAACTGCTACTCTATTTGATCCTCCGCCAATCTATGTCGTGTCACGTCATGCCACCGTTCCGATAATTTCGTTTATCTATCGAGACTTTCTTAAGAATACTCTTTATCCACTGTCATCTCTGCATCTTGAAATATGCCTCGTTCATTGCTATTTATGTATTTTAGGAGAATCTAAAAATGTTTTGCGTTTCCGTGGACTGAGTTCTAATCCGCGCGTCTTTCTTCTAATAGTTCCCAGCATACTTTTTTCTCTACTGCGGCATGTAGTCTGCTAAATTAGCCTCAGCATACATATTAAAATAAATAATATGAAATTTGATCACAGTATATGGATGAATTTAAGTATATATTTTTGTATAAAATAGAGAGTAGTAAAATAGTATAAAATAGAGACTACATGTGACATATTTTGAAAAATGCCTGGATCAACAAAAAATAAATTTCAAATTCCTTTTTCATAAAATGTCACAAACCGTAGATAACCGCATTACGTGCGCTTGATAGATAACCACGAGGTAATTGACATCACAGGCGGAACCTACTATTGCTGCAGCGGTTTAAAAAACGTCAAAATCCACGGAAATGTTAAATTTTCTGTGCAATTCTAGGGGTGTACCAGAAACCAGCCGTTTGATCAGGAGACAACTCCATGAATTCGTAAGTGACGTTAAACGGTTATACTAGTACTAGGTGATGATAAAGTATTGTGAATTTATACGTTTGTCGTGTTATGAGGAAAAGTATGAAATAAACGAAGCAGGGGAGGTTTGCCAAGACGACGAAACCGCCAAGTAGAGAAATCTAAAGTAAATTCTAAAAATGTGATATAAAATACAGTAAAAACGCGAATAAATGGTGAATTCAAAATAAAATAGCATATCAAATTGTGATTCAAATTAAATAAATTATAAAACACTTAGGTACTTTTTAAAAAACCATTGGATTGTGTTAATAAAAATTATTCTGACGCGTAAATTAGTACTTATTGATTTGACATCTGTCATGAGCGCATTGTTGAAAAAAAAACGACGAATAGAATTTTCGGTGACTTAAAGCTCCATTTAGCTGTATGTACTTTGCAACGTAACATACACCGCAAGTATTCACTTTATATACTTAACTAATTTCATTAAATAGCGCGATACTTAATGAACCAATTCACAAAAAATCCCAGCAATAAACCTGATATCAATAAGCGTGACGTACACATTTCATATAAATGTATTGAAACCGTTTGAAATATTTGAGCGAAGAATTCATATAATTAATTGTCTAGGATTAACTTTGTTTTATTAACCGCTCAATAAATTAAATACATCTACCGGATACGAAAAATATCATTTTCTTCAGGATGTCATCGCATTCCGGTCATTTTGACAGCTGGAATGACATTCAACTGGATTTGGGACAGATCTCGAAAGTTGACAAAAGTAGTATAAATAGTTAACACTACAAACACTTATCGGTACGCAAGGTGTTCGGCGCTAAGTGAGATTTATTTATTTATTTAATTTATGAACTCTCATGTTGATATTACAAATAATGTCAGATTCAACGCACCATGCGAAGGTAAGGTGTTCGGCGCTAAGTGAGATTTATTTATTTATTTAATTTATGAACTCTCATGTTGATATTACAAATAATGTCAGATTCAACGCACCATGCGAAGGTACTCGCTATTCCATTGATACAATTCAAGAATTTAACACCAACAGTAATAATGACACGAAGAGTGTGGTACTTTATCATCTCTGTCTGCGAGCAAACGGCGTGACGATAAGTTAATCGGTAATTCATTACCGATATCATTATACTATCCCGAATTATTGTAAGGGTGGTGCGTGACACTATATTTGAGCACGATTCGCTATGCCGAATAATGCCGACTTGTTGTGAATCCTTTAGGAACATAATATTAGGTACATAATAGAATGTACATATAAGATAGCGAGAATGGGCAAGCACATGTGTATTTAATATAATCCCCAAATATTGATAACACTTCCGGGCCCAGAATATTTCCTCCCCGACGGGCCCTAATATTCTCGGCCACGGTTCCCTCTGCCCCGAACCGTTCTAAATGAGCTGATAGAGCATTAAATACACAATTTCCTAAACTTTGAATAGAAACCCTTCAGGCTGTGGTCCTTTGTGGTGTAATTCGCCCTCCAACTGCTTAAATTCCCTCTCATTGCATCAGATTACTTGAGCGGACATAGACATCACGTTTTAATTCAGATCCTTGGGAACGTCAACCGAATTCTTTAATTATATATTGTACTAGTGACAGATCAGGATAAAATAATAAATAATTATATGGTTGCTTCTCACGAGATACGAATATTTTTTTACACAAGTACGGTTATTATTAATGGATTGAATTGACTATATTTTTAGCAAATTTGGCGAAACCAGACGGTTTCGCCAAATTTGTTACGTCTTTTTTACGTTACCTGTCACAGCCATCTGCAAGATGTAACCATATCATCATTGGTCGCCATTACAGAACCACTAACTGAAGAAAATACGCCTAGATATTTTTTTGTACGTAATTATCAAATAATTGCAATTTATAAAGTTAACTGTGTTTTGGACCGTCACTAATCACCACCATATCAGCGTGCCGTTGCACGGCTTTGAGAATAGTGTTCATATCAGATACAGTATCGGTAGATGATCTCCTTCCTGCGCGTGGATTGAAAACCGACAATATAACCAATTTTGCTAAAGTTTAATCAGATTATTATATTTGAATATGTACTAAAATCGATGGCTCATTTGCAAATGAAGTACCATCTAATTTTTTTTAAATTCCTAAATATTTCAGTAAAATTTAAATACATCTTTAAAGCAATCTACACTGCATCGACCTTGACAGCTTGCAGTGACAAAAATTCTAATGACAATGTACAAATAGGTCGCACGACCTGCATTTCAGTTCATCACGAAGCGACGGTCCACTTTGAAGTGCTTCCTTGAGAGTCGGCAGGACCCGGCAAAGTACACTTAATCCACCGTCCGCTAAAATATCCCTAAAATTCGGCGCCATCATCATCAATTTTTACGGATTTTCAACAAAATGAAATATATATCTATAGTTAAGTGATCCGAAAAACATTGAAATGTTGAATCTACAACGATTGCGTAGTACAATGTACGTGACCCTTTTTGGATGCGCGCATATTTTACAAGTTCTACAATTTACATAATAGATTACCGGCTAATAAATCATCACATTTACGGACATGATTTTATTAAGGAAAACACATTCTTATTGTGAAGTTGTAATTATTCAGAACATAGGTCTGTGATATTTTAAATACTGAATATTATATGTATAAATATATACATATAATTAATACATTAATTCAGTATTTTAGGACATGATTTTATTTAAATATTTCGAGTTGTGGTTTATAAATTTAATTCAAATTAAAACTATACTTTAATTATTATATATTATTATCTTAGAAAGACTGACGAAATTTAATAAAGATCGATATTTATATCGTGTTTTAAATCGTTTTAAATCGTCTGATAACGTTCGATATATATTTTTATTTAGTAAAGTACGAGTTTATGAGTTTAATGAATACGATCGGTTTTGTAGGGAGGTAGTTACAGAAACAAAATTACGGCTAATGTTTCTGTAAAACCAATTTTCAATGTCTATATTATAAGCGGTTTACTACATAACAACATAACGCATCACACGTATTTAACACACGTTTTAAGAAAACTCTTCCATGATATACTAATATTGTCAGTAAAATCACATTAGGCGAAAAGTTCAATCTAGTTAATTTTTAGTATATTTTGTCATTATTTATAACATACTAAAATAACACATCGATATTGTGTGCGCTTCAAAAGTTAAACGGTGTCAAAGGTTACAATTTTTTTTTGTAAATATCGCGTTTCCTATTAGTCGACCGACAAAAATAGTTTAAATAAAATTTTGTACATCGTAATATTTTATACAAAATAGGTTTCTTACATTTTTTTCGTACTAGCAACTGTTCTCACGTTATACGAATTACAAAGTTTCATTCGGATAAACTTGTACGAAGTACCAATGCACTCATTCCACGTCATCTTCGAGGTAAAAATGATTGTAAGAAATATGTAAAATAACTCAAAACTCACACAATAAAATAAAATTGCAAAGTCTCATATTTCATAACATTAGTTAACCATAAAAATTATCGAAGAAAGACGATTTAATCATTGAATGAGTAGGCGGAAAAGTCTTTGGACAATTTTAGGCTGCAATCCATGATACAAGAATTGCGGTTCATGAGTGGAAATTAAGTTATGATATGTATAAATGATATAATTTCACTCCATCCGTTGTTGTTTTTTTTTTGCATTAATGGATTTTTAAAAATACGTATGTCTGCAGAACGTAAATAATAAAGCGTGATATTTCAAAAACAAAATTCAATATAATTTATTTATTTATTTTATTTGTAACTATATAATACAATGTAAAAATATGTATGGACTGAACCCGTCTCACTAGAGAAATTCTGTGTCAAGACAGGCATAGTTTACGAGTAATTGTACAATTAATTAGAATTACAAGTAGTAGATAGAATTACATTTGTAACTATATAATATGTGTATACGAATAACAATTTTAAAGTGGATTTGATAACTTAATTTCGAATCACTTTGCAGCAATAAATAATATAGGTATGAGTCAATATGTTTGGGTGGGTGCATCAATACTGGCTCTACCTATATTACGAATCCAAGTTTTAATATATAGTTTCATGTTCTTGGGACAATTCAGTTGATTTAAATCTTTCAGCATTCTATTAAATAGTTTAGGTCCAAAATATTTGTAGTTCCTTTGGTCATATATTGTATGTGCTCTTGGGGTTTGTAGGTTATTTGTATTTGTCCGTATGGAAATCATATTTTGAGTTGTTTTAAAATGTATCTGTATTTATATATGTATTTAAGAGTAGTATTAGCATGTATTTGTCTTATGTCAAAGAAATCGATTTTATTAAATGGACTTTTATTAATTAACATTTCGTATGCAGGTACAAAAAGCACTTTTCACTTGCGAAATGGGTATGATTTTTTAAAAAA
Source organism: Eubasilissa regina (assembly GCA_022840565.1). Classification (NCBI taxonomy): domain Eukaryota; kingdom Metazoa; phylum Arthropoda; class Insecta; order Trichoptera; family Phryganeidae; genus Eubasilissa; species Eubasilissa regina. The sequence continues at coordinate 1,481,028 of JAINEB010000025.1, read as the reverse complement.
TATTTAGAGCTGTTGTCTTATACCGAATTAAAAAATTAAAAGATTAGAATATATTACTAATTCATGCCACGAAACGGCACTACTTCTGTTTTAACGAATCCGATATCTAATTATAATTCTGTATTAAAACTGAAAACTTTTGCATTAATGATATTTTCTATAAGATTTTTAAATTACACAGAGCATATTGATTACGTGTTTAAAATGCCTATTTAAAATATTTACATTCGGGTTTCATCCGTTTTTTTTTTTTCATGCAAAGAACGTTATTGAAGAAATATAAAGAGCTTAAAATCAATATATATACAGAGCAATGACTATATTTATTATTTTTTATAAAAAAAATGGTATTTTCATTTTTTGACAGTTCGTGTTAAAAACATGGCGGCATTCCGGATTCAAATATTTTAGAGTGAATTTAATTCGTCAATAAATGCACTTTGCTGTGCTTATTTGGTGTTATACTTATAAATTTACTCATTTTCACAGATACCTCTCAAATTATACCATTCAAAAAGTGTTTACGAGGCTTTTTGGGCAATATTTATCCAATACATCAGAGAATGATAGAAACAACGCAAACTCGTCGGCGTCTGACGGACGGACTTCTTTCTGGCTAGTAATCATTAAAAATATATGCGTATAATTTGTTTAAAAAATTATATTAAATACTATAAAATTCTCTGCGTATCCTCATAGATTTTAATTAAATAATTTAATGTTTTCATACTTTTTTGAATGTTGCAATATAAGAGACCGATCGAGAATTCTGACATTTTTGAAAACAATATATTTAATAACCAGTGCAAAAATATTCATTTGTGAAAGAGAATATTTGGTGGCTGAACCTTTAACTATCAATTTATGAATAGAATGTATGTTTTTTACATGGAAACATTTCGAGATTATTGCGAGAAAGATTAACTAGGGTTCTGGCATTATATTTTTTTGGTTATAATTGTAATATATTTAGAGATTTTATTTGAAGAAATGCTTTAAGATTGAACGGATCTTTCATAATAAAATTGATTAAAAGCACGTATTGCTGTAGTTTCTACAAAACTTTACACTAAATTGACTTTTCAAATAATAAAAACGTGGATCGTGTCCTGCCGCCTCTTAAATAATATGTAGCAATATTTTGGTAACCGAGAAACCAAAAAAGTGGGAAGAATATATAAATACATAAATGGTAATTAATGTACTTACGTAAGAAAATAAAGCTGGTTTAAAAAAAATTATATCAACAACGATTAATTAATTCATTTATTAGCATGGAGACCAAATTTGGATTTACAAATAAAAATCTCCTATTTTACAAGAATTATTTATAACTAGGTGTTTTTTTAAATAAAGAAACAAATAATGCATTAATATCTATTACATGATGACATAATAGCTATCTAATATGACTCTTATAGTTGTTCTTTGTTAAAAGTTAATTTAAAAAGGAAAGAGATTATTATTTATATCTAATTAAAATAAATTCTTATCAAGAATTTAAGTTTATAAATAGCAACTACATCCTACTGTAAACAAATATGTACATATATTCATTAGTAATTTGAACGCGCCATAATGTAGTTCAAATAATTATTTAAATTTGTTTCTGTGTGTGGACAAAATAGAATTGTAGGTAAATACAATTAGGAAAAATCATTTTTGATAGTTTTTCGGAACTAAAATGTAAAAATATTGCTATTTTTTGAGTATACAGCGTGCGAAATAACAACACCGCATCGTTTATTCGGCAAAACAAAGCAAAGCATATTTTTCCCAAACAAATAGTGCAAAACTGGTCGCTGGTTGGGGGCGAAGCTGCCGCCCCGCGGGACAGGGCTGGCGCGGCGTTTATAAAGCGCCCAAATAAATCTCGTTTGTTTTGCCTTCGGTTGCACGTTTGTTTGAATTATTATTACATAACGTATGAAGAGTGAGTCAACAGAGACGGGTCGATACCGGTGTGGGGCGGCAAATCGAACGGGCCCCAGACGAGGGCAGCAAATATTCACTACCATATTGCCGCCCCCACGTCCGAAAATCATATTTTTGCGTTATTATCGTGAATTTAAAAGAATCTTTGTATTTGCCAAACATGGTTCTGTTGATTTGGTAGTTTTAGTATTATTTGATTGAAGCTATCTACATTAATACGCAATTAATTAATACGATAGAACCCTTTAAATTTTAATATTTACTCACTTTATTGATTTTGTAAAATAAAAATAACATTGGAAATCATTTTTTAATTCCTACTTTTTGATTTATACATTTTTTTCCTAACAACTTAGATACATAATATTTACACTATTCCGGTATTTTGTATGTAGATACTCATATGTGTGGAGTTTTACAACAATTTTAAAATACTAAGTATTTGGCAGTTTTGTAAATATATACTGTGATGTGACCTTGTTCCAAGTTAGATGGGCCAACATGTGACGTCTTCGTCCTCCGGTTCGCTCAAGGGAAAGCAGAAGATGCGTGATTCTGATGCACAGAATTCACCATACCGTCTCTCGTCCACATCAGTAATCATTCTCAAGTAAAAAATAATTTAATAAGTTTGAGATTTACAACATTATAATTAATTAACTTTTGCATATAAAATTTGAAAACGATAGAATAAGAAAATATTGGAGTCTACAAGGTAATAATATAGCACAAAATAATATCACGTGATTTCAATAAAAGATTTGCAACAAACCGCCTTCAACAAAATAGATCTTCAACAAAACATCTACAACAAAATCTAACAAGCATAAAAATCAGAGGTGAGAATGTGAGAATAATTATTTTAATTTACTACCTCTTCAAAATTTTACAAATAAGAATTTCCTTCGCAACAATTAGACACAGCTCTTCAGGAACAATCTATAATTTGAATTCAGTTTTTGATGTTCCGAGTCACTCCGTAGTATTTTTGGTGTCTCCTCGCACCGCCAACATCATAATGGCTAGGTCCCGTGGTTCCTCAAGTAGTGTAGAAACCTTTGCGTCCTCATGTTTTAAATTAGATTGAGCAGATGGAACCCGATCGTGTTCCCATCATGCTTAGCTCGTGAGTAATCCTTCACGAATAAATTAGTATTGTCATCCAAATTACGCCTCACGGACGTCGTGACAGGATGGGATGTTTTACATCCTGCAAATATACAAACAAACACAGATGCCTAATATTTTATATTATTCTTACCCTTCCTTTTCTAAACATGAAATCACATTTTTTTATATTAATTTCATGAACAGCTTATTGCACACGTTCTAGAATCGTCAACGGCAAGTGTCAGAGAAATTCCTTCCCGCGGTGCAATGTTGCCATTTGCGAAATGTCAACTCAAAATAATACCTCGTGGCTGATAGGTATCTTAACATAACGTTATAATATACATATATATATTTCTAAATAGATTAAACTGCCGCTGATAAACGTCTATGTACTCACTATAAATGGTGTGATACATGTTTCAATGGCAACAAATTTCATTCCTGTCAATTATAAAAAGATTTGAACCATTCTTCTTCGCAGTTATTATAAGTTTTAATTACTTTAAAATTAGTTTCCCTTTTTATTTATGAAAAAATATGTTGCTTATATTAATTGTGCATTACTTATTAAATATAATAAATATTTGTAAGTAGACAAACTGCAGTTTATGAGGGAAATTCACTAACATTGATCTATGAATTCTTAATGATTAAATAAACTTTAAACATATATTACTAAAAGTGGTAAAAATAATATAATCACTGTACATCATTAAAATTAGTTGAATAGTTAAAATGAGTCAAGTAATATCATATTGACTGTAATACTTGCGGTTCGTTCATTCCTAAACTTCAGAAATGTTCCGTCATCAGAGCTGGAAGCCGATCTTCTGTCAGCATCCGTATCAGGATAGCGATCACCATGAAATATTTGATGCTGCTTTGCTACTCTGTTGGGAATTCGTAAGTTCCATGGAAGATTAAACTAATCACAACTAACTTGATCATTCATATTTAACTGGAATTTCCTCGTTGCGCCCACTAGTCTGTCCGTCTTACTTGATGGTATGTATGAATAATTTTTAGAATGTTCTTTTCAGGTCATATTTTTTTTATTTCACTCGCTACGGGTGATTCGAGCTGATCCATTATCATTTTTGATATTTATTTTTTGACAGAAACACATTTTATCGTGATGTTGCAAGTTTGCAACATAGTTTTAAAATATTTAAAACAAATTAGATGTATTAATTATAAATATATATATTGAAAACATATTTGGTTGCTACCGGGATATGGTCCATTTAAGTTTACGACAAATTCGAGACTTCTTATAACGTTATCATGGCGTAATGATAACGCATTTCCCCGGCAATGAAATATTCCGGGTTCGTATCCCGGTAATGACTAAATTATAAATATTATCTATCGAATTGATTATTTTTAGAATTAACTGTAGTACAGACACATTATTCATTCGTATCAGCAATAATCATTCCATAAGTACAGCGCAAGAAGCTTCCCTTAAGATTGTATTCATACAAATATATGTTTAAAAATAATCAAAAAATTTCAAGATTTGTTGGTATTGCATGAGTATAATAATTGGGTATAAATATGCGCATTTGATGCACTTTGAAACGAAAGGCTTTCCAAGACCTCTGTTTAAACTCTACTTTAATGCATCGAAACAAGCAGGTAGAGTACACCAGATGGACAATTATTTCAACAAGAAGTACGCATGCATATTAAAAATGCATATTATCTATATATTATGTTGCAAATAGTGTTTTTATTCTCAAATATTAGAAAATTAATTATTAACGAAAAATTATTGCCCGCCACTGATTTATAAATATATATACCCTTCATCCCTATTTCCTATTAAAAGCGTTTGTTTAATGTCACGCCAACACAGCCAGGTGCGTTAGACCTACCACGTAAATGATCGCGTTTACGAGGTAATGCAATTATTTCATTACTCGAACGGCGCTCTCGGCGCTATGCCCCGTGCATGGTCCTGCAATTATACTATAACCAAATTCAACATGCTTCGACTGGACAAATGGATACAAATGCCGTGCATTCATATACTCGTATTAATAAATATTTTATATTTAGCTAGACAGCTCGACAGCTAGACCGGGGTAACGCTGTTAGGCCAGGGCAAATTCTATTTATCGCAATCATAAATGATGCGCGACTTTTAGTATTCACGGTTAAGCACATTTATTTGTATACTGTATTTATTTAAAGGAAAGCAAATCAATAATCCTGTTAACCTGACTGTTGAAATGCACATAGATGGTTTAAGAGCATTCATCATCACGAAAACGACTTAAGCGTCATGTTTTACAAGGGTATCCATTAGTACTCAGCCATTTTATGTTAAACCTACATTTTTATTGTTTGTTACTTGTATATATTCTATCAATTTATTTTATATATGTATTCAATGCTACTTATCTAGCTGCACATGTTTTTTTTTGCATATTTGCATGCACATAAGAGCGTAATTTCAATATGAATAAAAAAAAATTAGACAATAAAAAATATTATATTGCAACATATGTAAGTGAGCAAGATTAAGAAAGGATCACTTAGGTGGTTTGATATGAAATTTAACAACAAATATTTTAGTAAGTCTATTAACATTATAAATTGATTATTTCTTACTAACTTACCTACCATCACGCCGTTTTCGCACTGGGGTAGGCAGATAGGATAGAGCGCCAAACTCTTCTGTCTTGATACACAATTCTCGCCTCATTCGCATTCATACATTTTTTTCAAACCTTCCTCCAGTATCTGGTTTACTTCGTCGTGCCGAGTGTGCCGCGGACGTCCTGTGCTTCTGGTGCCGTCATCACTTGCGTCATATATATTTCTTACCATTATAAAAGCTCATTCATCTGTTCCATATGACCAAACCACAACACCAAACATAATTTGTATTTTCTTCTTCTTTTAAACAGGCAATCCACCCTTCAAGAGTGATTTGTATAATTTATATTAAAATGTATAGATAATGTTAAATTAATATTAATTTTTTACATTTTTTTTTAAAGAAATCTATTCATAATATATATTTTTTAAGTATGCTTAATTTAACATTTTAATAAATTCGCACTTAGTGAATAGATCCTGCCTCTTTGGGAATGGCAATTATTTTTTTGTACAAAACTTCGTCTCCCTAGAAGTGGTAAATTGAAGAAAACCATTCGCGCATTGAAGAATTTCCATCCGATTCCAATTACAGAAGTGGCTTGTTACCGCTCTCCAGATCTTCACTTTGTCTCTAAGTTCGGAGTTCCATGTTCCGACGTGCAGCTGATAATCAATGCGCTAATTCGGCACCGGAGTGCAGAGGGTCTCTTGCACTTTTCAAGTCTCACTCAAAAGATAGAAGTTTAGTGTCTAATTAAGGGTGTCTCTCCTATTAGCTTTGAACTTTTATATTCGATGAGTTTCCGTCGGGCTAAGGAGCTTAATTAATAATAAGCGCTTTCATCTTGAAGGTTTTTCATTTTGCTTCTTTGAATCCTTTTGTTAATCAGATAAAATTATGTATAACGCAGCACTGAACCGTTAGAGAATCCTTTATTTATTCGTATTTATTTAATGTATAAATTGAAATTAAATTGTTAAGCTTAAAGAAGTTTGAGATTTTCAATCATCTTTTATCATCATTTTCTATAATCAAAATCTCATCACGTATACATGATGAGATTTTGTTCTGAAGATAAACTCGGAGGTCAGTTTGAGATTGTTAGAAAGAGACAAAAACTCAAAACATCGTACACGACGTACATTCTGACAACGAGATTTGATACGTGCACATAAAACTACCATACCTAAAACTATCGTAGATCCCTACAACTTATGTATTCTGAAACATTGATTCATCAGAGTCGCCGGTTCATGCCGTTCCGATAGCCAGGGAGCATAATCCTCCTCCTCCTCCTCCTTCTCCTCCTTTTCCTCCTTTCCTCCTCCTCCTCCTCCTCCTCCTTCTCCTCTTTTTCATCCTCCTCCTCCTCCTCCTCCTCCTCCTCCTTATCCTGTAAGCCATCATGGTCCGCTATATCGAAGGGTTCCCTATTTCCAATTCTCTACTCCTTCCAACTACCAATCTAGCCATTTTCTCCATCTAATCCATCCCATTCAATTTCATTATCGCCACCACTGATCGGTGACTTGCGTCGGTCACAAAAATATATTTTATTTCAAAATAATAGTATAAGATTCCACCAACGGCAGTCTCAAAATGTGTCAAAATTCTCGTTATCTTTGTCATAAAAGAGACACATAAAAACGTTTCTGATACATGCATTAGCTGAAACAGTTTCAGGTGGCGGTTGTTAGGGTAAGACATTTTTAGTTTTTCCACCAACTGGCCCACAGTTAAGAATGAATGGAATAGTGTTCGGACTGCAATGGAAAAAATATCTTGCTGGTAAACTAGCTCTCAAGTAGCTCTTAAACCAGGCATTCGATTATGTCCTGATAGCATACCGCACTTACTTAGTTAACAAAGATTAATTATTGTTTTTATTTCATTTAATATTTGTAAGAATTAAAAAAAAACCATCAAGAGCAGGCTTTGAAACGATTAGAGCTGGAGAATAGAGATAACTCGCGAAGTATAAATGTTTATCTAAAAAAAAAATAGGTGGTTAGATTTAAATACATATATAGCTAAGGTGAACATATCAGACAAAATAAAGATAGAAAAAAATATCTACATATGATAGTTACCATATGGTAGTAAAAAGTATAATTTATAGATATATAAGGCAAGTCTAAATGAGAAATTAAGTCTTGAGTATAAGAAGAAGAAAGATCTGGTACAATTGTAAATAATACTGCTAATACTGAAAGATAAACAAAAAAAGTTTATAAAAAAGTGCATGTAAAATGGTGTATGAATGTGGAAGAAACAATAGATGAATGTCAAAATAAGAATACCTGATATTCTGTACTCTCTGCGGTATTCGGAAAGTTCACCGACTGCAATTCACTGACAGAAAGTTCACTGACCGGTTAATTTCTTGAACGGAAAATTCACCGACCCGCAATTCGTCGATCGGAAAATTCACCGATACTAAAATTGATCGCCGATTATATGTATATTAAAAACCATGAAACGTCACTGAACGTATTTAATTTCTTAGTTTGTTTTTTTATCCGTCAAATACATACGTATTTTTTTAAATATTGAGATTTAAAATATTGAGACGAACTCTTACTTAAATCCCAATTGATGCAGTAATGTTTGATGATTTCTATTCCTTATATATTTTATTTCTTTTATTTGTATTAAATTAGTGATAAAAATTTGTAATATTCTTTTATTTTCCCTGAGTAGGACGACTGAAATGACAGGCAAGACATTATGGTAAATTCTGTAACCGAAGACTCACGCCCATCATGTGAACCTCTGAGCGAGTCGGTGGTGTGAAAGCATGGCGTCCCATCCTGACGATTACCAGTCACGTATAGGCGACTACGTCACATTTTGCGATAAAATTAGAGTATAGAACGCTTCTTCGCCGCCGTAATAAATGAATAATAAAAACCCACGTTTTCGCAATAAATGCGAAAAGATGAATTAGTTTTGTAAGGGCCTCCTAAAGTCGAAAATGGCACTATATGCCTACTCGCTAATTATTAAATTTAATAATAATTAATAATATTTTAAAAGTATTCATACAGCGGTCAAGAAAAAGATAAAAAATGTGCATTTGATAAAAAAGACGCACGAAAAATTTTGTAAAAAAGAATCGTTTTTCAATTTACCGATCCCACCTTCGCATTTTTCAAATGTCACAAAATATTGAAAATTTTTCCTGGGTGAAATAAACGAACTTGTTATCATGTTCAGATGATCGGAATATACTTTACAAATTACATTAAATCACAAACATTATTTATTTACAACGACGGTCTGGCCTTTGTCTGTGGGCGAAGAATAACGAATAACTTTTTACCGAAAGCAAAATCCAATCCAAATCGTATTAAGCTCATTCCGACAAGAATTCTAAGACCTATTAAATGACGCACAAAATAAAACTAAAAAATAAAAAAGTACATTCACGTTATACAAGACCGTATTCGTAATGCTGTGAATAAAAAAGATTTTTTGGTGAAATGCTGTCATGCTTGCTGGGAAAATGGTGCTGTTCGCAACGAGGAATTTGGCTGCGCGTCGGTTTTGCTATCCCCGCGGGTCCGAAATCCCAAATCCATTATGCTTCTTTATTTGACTTGCTTTCCGAGCCGGTTGTAACAACATTGTTTTTGTCGACCGGTAAGAGTCGCCGATGTAACAACCGAGTTGGGAAAACACGATATCAACTGGACCGGAACGTATCGGGGAAATTGGACTTCGAGTTGAACGATAATCTTCGTTATTCTTATGAATAAATCATTTGTTTTATCATAAATTCTTAGACTTTAACACTGTTGCCTGTAAATATCAACATGGTGAAATCATAAGTGTTATCATCATACTGTACTTGGATTTATCTGCAGTGTATCTGTAAGACCCACCACACATATGCAGGCCGGCAACAGATCTAGATTAATATTCGGATAATCAGCAAGGCTCCAGCGGGAGAAAGGAAAAATAGGTAATTCCGAATAGTAGTCAATGAACAAAATATAATCACTTAGACTACAAAGATATGTAAATAGCTGGGGCGTGCACTCTATACAATAAAAAAGCTGTTCATGACTATAATTTCCGCAAAACAAATATAAATTAAATATTTATTTAATATACATGTTAAGTATGTAGATCTACGCTAAAATAATTTAGTTCTTATGTTGACATGTTAACTATAGCTAGAGAAAGTATATGTGACAAATAAAACTGTACATGTGTTTTTTCGCAAAATATGTCCCAAACGTGTACGAACTAAACGCAACTCTCGTCGCATGGGATTCTGAATACACGCTTTTGCTTGAACAGACGTGTTGCAAAATGCTGCAAGCATGTCTTTGAAGCGGACTTGAATGTATACATTTCAATACGCTTTAAATAAAATATTTTAGGTCCTCTACTTAATAACTCATTTTTTCGGAAGAATAATAACATTATATTGATATTAGCAGCATAACCTAAGTCCATGACTAGTGCGCGCTACTGGTAAACAGTAAGATTACGAGATAATTGCTAATGAAAGCCGCACGCAATTTAATTGCTATGGGACTCTGTTACGGGCACCTAACAGGATATCAGCGTTTAGGAAGACGTCAAGTCGTGTGTCCGTAACGTGGTTTGCCTACAATTGTTTGCCCATAATTCTTCTAACGAACTAAATATTTTACATTCACGCTGTTTTACGGCGGAGGTAGACAGAAATGATAGAGCGCCACACTCTTCTGTCCTGACACAATTCTCGCCGCATCCACATTCATACAAGCATATCGATTATTGAGGTGATATATGGTTTACCTGGCCTTGTCAAGTCTTCCCCTGACGTCCTCTATTTCTGGTGTCATCAGCACTAACGTCATATATTTTTCTTACCATTCTCTCCTCATTTATCCGTTCCATACGACCAAACTACCTTAATGACTTTTTTTAATCTTATTCACTATGCAAAGATCAGATTTGCATTCTCTACTTTTTTTCATTCTTTACATTTTTTTATTTTCTCGGCCACTCTCACAATAATCAAAAATACCAAATTTTTTTCAAAATAAGCGCTGAACAATTTTCCAGGCGAACAATTGTGAAATAATAATTACGTACGGTTAACAATTGTAGTCGGAAAGAATTGTGGTCGAACAATTGTGGGCGAATAATGTACCTATGTAATGTTTATTTGAGCAATAAAATAAGGCTCGTCAGGTTTGATGGCTGCTCAATACTTGTAATGCTGAACGTTTGCAAAGCGCCATTGGTAAATGTAGTGATATCGAAGCTAAATGTCGCCTTATTACGTCTAAGGTGCACACAATAATTACTATTATGCTGTTTAATGCAATAGAGATAGGTAGATACATAGATTACTATATTGACTCCTCATATAAATTAGCATACTGGTTCCATTTTATCCCCACATTACTTCTTCATACTTCATTCAATGCTAGCACTTTCGTGTCATTATCTATTTGCTATCTTGCTATTTGCATCTGTCAAGTTTCCCATATCCATGAATCATCATATTAATTAATTAAAGTATTCTAAATGTATCAGTTAGAAAGATGTGCAGAAAAAAACAATTTATCTAAAAATATTTTTGTTGCTACCGGGATTGTTTTTAATACTATAGAACTATATTCTTAAAAAAAACTGCAATTTCACAATAAAAATGTGTTCTCGATAATTAATTAATAAATAAATATTCTTTAAATCTTTTTATGTCACTCTGATTTAAATTATGAGCTTGTATGTACATAAGATACTTATTTTATTGTTCGACAGATTATTTTGGAAATGTTTATATTTGTTCTTTCCAAATCTCTCCATATCTTCAGAAGAGAGTGGGATAATATGAAAATCTTTATGATTAGAGTAAAAAAGGAAGACGTTGACTATGCGACGAGTACTCAGTCCTGCGCTGAAAGATTCTTTTCGCTATGCAGTGTTGAGTTAGATGGAGGAGAATCGACGATGCAATCGAAGGGATATCTTGCGAGGGTACTTAACTCTAAGGAAGCGACGAAGATGATAATGGACATGAAAATACTGAAAATTCATTTTGTTACAAAAATATCTACAATTAAATGATGTTATCATGCGGATGATATTTTTTAAAATTGCAACGTTATCTTTTTAATTCCCAGAAGCACTATATTTAACGTTATTAAGGTTAATATTATTATATTTATAAAAATTAATTAAATATTTGCAAAATTATTTTAGATGTGTAAGAAAATACAAGTAGTAACAGAAAAAACGGGCAAATAAATATCATTCCACTGTCAATTGAATAAAACTGTGTTTGCGGACTAACATTTTTTTAAAACGAACTGATAAAATTCTGCAAAATTGTAATTTTATGAAACGACCCGTATTTTTTTTTCATATTCAAACAACATTTTCAGCATTTTTGCGGAGTGAATAAGTAACCGAAACCCTGACTGAATAAACTCGCTGTGCCAAACAAGATTATGAATGTGGAGCGGCCGGAGCGCAAACACTCCATGGTGAAAAGTGCGCCTCGGAGGACTGCGACCTGAAATTCGGTTAAATGGAAAATATTTGCAAAGCTTTCCATTTTTTCATCTCCACAGCGCCATCTTCATGATTTCTAGGGAAGTTATATGAAAGGGTTTTTTTAAAAATATATTTTAATCAAATAATATCGTATATAATAAAAACAACTTAACAACAAAACAACTAAAAATATATTTTTTTAATAATTGATTTATTACAACCTCTTTTGATAAAATTGAAATAGAGTTATGTTAGTGTTATTAATATTTAACATTATCGAAAATAAAGCATTATAGGTATATTATATCTACATTTTAAATTTACTAGTTATTTCTGTACCCTTTAAGCTTTTATTCACTGTCAAAGAAAGATAAACGTTCAGAAATAACATCAAAAATTATATTATTTTCTCATAATATGTACATTATCCAATACGAAAAACCCTTCCGTTTCCAGATAAAAGGAATTATCTGATCTGGTGTTCCGAGTATTAGTGGCGACTTATAATTGGATATTAGCTGATAGCTAATCCCCTGATAATGGTCCATGTGACCCCTGTGTACTCAACACGTGGAAATTTCCATTCTGGTACTCATATGATAGAGGGTAACAAATCTGACCTGAGCGTCGCCCAGCCCCTAATGCAAGCGTTATGTAACGCTAATGACGAGATCGAGTGCTGCGTTATATGGTCATAAAATAGATTTTTTGGCTCAACAGAGAAATCAATGAGCATTTCATAATATCGCGATTCATACTAATACCAGCAAGTATATTTTCCTCGCCTAGATTGTTATAAACTTGGAATCAGAGTGATGATATAAAATGTTTAATAAATTAATCCTGAAAATATTTTTATCAATTTTATTTGTAACTTGAATTGTTCATTTGTACGTGTTATAGTAGATTGTTAATTTTCAGTTCGTTATTAGTATTATTCCTTTTTTTTTAATTTTTATTGTAACAAGCAATCATAGGTGGTGTTAAGGAACAAATATTTACATATAAACCAAGAATTTCATTCCTTGGTAAATATTAATTATATATTCAAGTATATAAAAATACAATATAATATATAAAATTATTTGATGTGAGTTTAGACCAAAAAATAAATAATACAATGTATGTTCTGTGAGACGTTATTTTCTGTCTTTTATCGAAGGACTTTAATTTTTTTTGTTTTTTATAGTATTTTTGCAAGCATTAAAGAACCTATTTTCCAAAATTTATATTTTTTTGATTAAATAAATTATAAATAGTGGGAAGGAGAACAGAAAGTCTGAAAAATTATTTATCTTGGGCTATTTTTATTAACCAAAATTGAAAATCGTAAAAATGATGGATGCTTACCTGTCTGCACTGGTGACGAACCTTAAACCTCCACAGCCTCGCATGCATTCTCTACGGTCTCATAAAGCAAATAACAAACACCCTATATCGAGCATAAATCGTCATCAGGCTCTCTGGCAAAACTTCCAACCCTTCCGTCCCACCCTTGCACCGACGCGTGTATTTATTGCTTCCCCGTCTATTTATTTGTTCGCAGGGGATGATTTCGTGATGCAGTGGTGCAACCCTCAGTAGATACGATGTTAATTGAGATCATTAATTCTTCTGTCACTCTACATTCTCAAAATAAACGTTACGATATGTGTGTAAAATAAATAGTATTCATATTTATTTAGTTCCAGATCGTGTCCAGGTGAATCATTTTTATTGTATAACACAGAACCTACACCGGCGTACAAGATTAAAATTATTTTGCATGTGTAAGTCTGTATGTATTTCGTTTTATTATATAAGTTATATCATGTTTTATTTTAAATTAGATTTTAATAAGTTAATAATTACTTAATAATTCTGACAAATTAGATATATCACAATCATCATAAATTTCTTGGGAACTATTAATACGTACATTAATCAAATATTTTGTTCCTTAGAACGAATTATTTGTGCAATAAAATAATACAAGTTAAGCAAGGTTAGGTTAGATCAAGTTAAGTTAACTTAGGATTATTTATTTAATATTAATTAATTATTATTGAAACAATTCGTTTTATGAAACAAAGTATTATTTTAATACTCTGTTAAATCGTATCCAAATTTCTTCACCAAATTACCTCCAAGGCCTATAGAATGCTAGGATTCATACTTCGAACGTGCAAACTCTTCCAAAATCCATACTGCTTCTAAATACTGTATTACGCATTCGTTCGTAGTCACTTAGAGTACGCTTCTCTAATCTAGAACCCATGGCAGATTACATACATTGCGAGATTAGAACAAATACAAAATAGGTTTATTCGACATCTGAATGTTAGATCTAGTCTATCATTTGGCTTCTATTTAGATGCAGCAAACTTCCACAATGTGAAGACCCTAGAACATCGACGAACATGTGATGACTTAATACTTCTTTTCAAACTACTGCAAGGCCATATTGATTGTCCCAACCGATTGGAATTAATATCTCTCCATGTGCCATCTAAATCAACCCGGCAATCCGTACTCTTCCACATTCCCAGAAGTAGAACATCTTACATACAAAATTCATTCATTCACCGGTCATGCAAATACCATAATGAGAAATTGTCAGAAATTGACTTGTTCTACATTAGCCTTACTGCGCTTAAAGGGTTCTTTTTATGAACCACCTCAATCTCAATTTTGACTAATCATTCTACCTACAAACAAATCTTGTTCTCCCTTTACCGCAACAATAGTTTTAACCTCAACACCCTTTCTCCCTCTTTTTTATCTTTTTATTTATCTTTTGCACCTAAACATACTTATGTACATAAACATTTCTGCGGATTTTCATAAATAGTATCACATATTAAATATTTATTATGTTTATTATTACAATAATAAACTGTCATAATCCCTCAATACAATTAAATAAAAAATAAAATAAATAAAATAAAATATGTTTTGCGGATTAGAATGACTTATCCACTACGTACGTACCTTTACTGACTTTCAGTACACATTTGAGGACACATTGGCATCTAATTTATTTAAAATCGTATTTTGTACTTGAGACAAAAAAATTATAAACATAAAATAATTTGTAAAAAAAATTCATAAGCGAAAATAAAAATAAAATTTTGATTTTAGATGTACAATTTCCCTTGTAACTTAAAAAAGTCTAGTTGGACCATAGGAATACAGAAATTGAATGTAGAATCAGGAATCCTTGAATCAGCTTTCTTTAGACATTCATGAAGATGAACATTATTGTTGGTATATTTTTTGGACACCTTATACTTATAAGTATTGTTAAGTATATAAATATTCAAAATAAGATCATTAGTTTTATGCACAAAATTTTTTTTTTTTAATTAGGTAATTATATATTTATTTGCGTTCAGCGACAAATTCAAATTGAAAATAAATAATATAGTTCATACATTAAAAACAAAGTTAACATTTTATAAATCTACGTAATTACAAAAATAATTATTCCATTTTCACTAATTTTAAGCTGGATCATGTTTTTTAAATTAAAAATAAAACAATAAAAAACACACTTTATCGATATAAATATTATTTAGTAGGAAATTATTGTGTTTTTGATATAAAACTTGATTTTAAATAGTAGCTGAACCCCCAAAGTACGAAAGTAAATATAATATATTATTTAAAATAATATGTATTGACTAACACAAAGTGTTTTAAAATCGTCGAAAATTGATCATATGTACTGCAAATTGAATGATTTATAACGCTATTAATTTTAAATATTTTGCTTAGTTGGTTCAATACAGATTTGTTTCCGTAGTCTTGGCTTCAAGATTATAAGAACATATATTTTGTATGTGCAAGAATTTTAAAGCAACTTTGTGGCACGCTGAAAATAAATTGAATGGTCGCTGTCTTCCTTACAATGCTTGTATTTTCTTAATTATGGCAAATAACGTTCCGTTTATTAGTTTTACATTAGTGTTAAAATTTTATTTAAGTAATAATTTAAAAAAGTCTAATCTGTTATGACTTCTGGTATAAATGAATAATAAAAAATATTTTTGAAAGCGCGCCCTTAAGGTATAAATAATTTAACTAAGTAATCTGAAATAATAATCGGCCAAATAGTAGCTGAACTATTTTCGTTAGACACGTATAACCGAACTGTCAAAGAGTTAGTTATGTTTGTACATTAATAGATCTCTTATTTCCATGGTTTTGGGGCGTTCTGGAGGCTGTGTTAGGGTGAATAAATTGGTCTTCCCACTGGTCCCCCATTGGACCGTCGGAATGCCCTCCAGATTAATGACATCGGATGTACACAGTGACATCAAAGACTTTTCTCGATGCCCAGAGGCGAAACAGAACAAAAATAACGACAACTTTGCTGTTTGCCAAAAAAGGTTTATTGTTTTCAGTCCTTGCTAAATGTCATGAATATCGTTTAGTGGAGTTTTACGAATGGAAGACTGCAATTCACAATTAAAAATATAGTACAACTACGTTTATCGTGTATTTATATCATATCTTTTATCTGATGGTTTAGGAAATGAGAAATGTAGTTTCTTAAATTAATAAATATTTCAATAAAAAATAAGTCAGATTTTAATCCACATTTACTCGCGTAGTATAGGACTCGATTACGCATATGATGGTTTCAAATATGCAGTTAAACTACAAATTCACCAACCAAAAAATAATCATTTTTTATAATGATGAAGTAGTCAGTACACGTAGAGATTTAACGTCATTGAATTAACATTAGTACAATATTTTTTGTATGAAATTTGTATGATTATTTTTTGGTTCGGAGACTCAGTATGAGCTGAATAGAGCCAGATAGAGCCAGTCTTAAACTATAACCAAAAATAACTCTTGGTGGAACAACTTTTACATATTTTTTTTTTCTAGAAGAGGTTTGAGAGTTTGAAAAAAATTATAGCGATTTTTTCATTCAATATTATTTCTGCTTAAGAAAGCGCACGCTAACAAATGTGCACCAGAAACTATGTTACACCAAATGAAGACAGTCGTATTGTCTTGGGGGAAATAACAGTACTAACAGTAGGGAGATAGAGTCTGCTGGGGGTTGCTAGTGGCAGTGAGAGGGTATGGGGAGTTGAAACGAAGAACAAAGAAGGAATTATTGCAAACAGAATCCCGTTTTCTTCCACGGGAGGGAGAACGGAAGCATATTGCGGTTGACATTCTAGACCGAGACGCACAAAGATGCACAGACAAGTACTTACCTGTATATTATGATATATACATATTACGCTATTTTACTTTGAGTAGGTACTACAATAATGACCAGATCTAAATGATTAGGTACGTAATATTACATTTATAACATAAAACTGATCATGTGTTGCCGTGTTCTCTCTTATAGATTTCCAAATATAATTATTAGTGACTTCCGTATTATAATAACATAGTAGTACAATTTAGGACAATGGTTTATTTAGCTTCATTTTTATGGTCAAAACATGGGCTTTATAATTAACAACCCTTTAAAACTCTTCTGAAATACTACTCGCCTTCCATAATTTTTATATTCAAAAAGTGTGTTTCTTACTATGTATCTAGTATACGGAAAAATTGATAGTGAAGTTTATTGACACGAGATATTTTGTCTAAGGTTGCAGTTTTCTTCTGAACTAGTCGATACAAAATTGATCAATTTGAAATAGCTGCAACATACAAGTTCGAAAATTTGTCATCAATTTACTAGGCCGTAATGGTCAGCGCGTTTCCTCGGATAGGAAAAGTTTCTGGTTTGAATCTCGGTGGCAGCCAAAATATTTTTTAAATAAATTGATTTTATCTGTATGTATATTTTCTAATTGATACATTTAATTTGATACTTTTTTTTCAAGTGTAGATACAGTTACAGCAGTAAGTAAATCTAATATATTTTTTAAACTCAAAAATATTCGTATATCTAGAAACAATTAATACAACACTTTCATATACCGACAACCGCTATCACCAACAGTAAAAAATATATTATTAGTGCATTTCGTTTACCCTCAGCCGGATATCCGTCAATTGGCGGCCCATAAATTCATTATGTGTCACTTTTCACACTAGGGTATCACTGACCCCAATGCAGGTACCACATAACCTATTAAATAGTTAGATCAGTGTAGAAATACTCAATTTCTAAATGGAATCTTCCTTTATGGTTGAGGAGATGCGATTACCACGTTACGAGGTGGCTCACAAGGCTTTTAAGCGTTTTTGAAACGCGCGGATAGTTCTGAGGTGGGAAAATCATATCGCAAGGCGACTGCCGCACGCGATCACATTTTCTCAGAATAATTATTATTCCCGTTTCTCCTCTGTTGTTTTCAAAATGGCGTGCAAGAATCGTAAACATACTGGCGAGTCTCCCCGCTGGCGGTAGTTGTCGGAAAATATTTGCATTACACGTTTTATCACTAAATTCATTTAGCGAGGAAGCCGTTTTTCACCCCACATCACGGTATATTGTTAAGAACGTTACGGCTGCGGCGGCGCTTTACATGTTGGGAAAGCGCTTCTTTCTGCCGACTAAATGCGCTTCCGAGGGAACCGGCACTTCACGGTGTGACTTCGCTCATTATTGATACAAAATTAATATATTTTAAATAAAATTAAATATTAGTATTAAAGAACTTATGAATAATAAAGTATATCAAGAATATAAATCAATTAATTAAATATCCTTGTATGACAATTGGCACCGCAGTTTACAGATTCATACAAATAATACATAAATAACGTGACACGGATCCAGCTTACTAGGCAGCGGTCTATTGTTTCAGGAACATATATTATCATCCACCAAATACATTTGGTCAAATCATCCTTTAGAGTAAGTAGTTGAGTGAGTTAGTATTACGTGCACTATTCAAACAGATTATATTAGTTACAATATCAAGTAGGTCGCGCTATTCAGGCACCGGGGTACTCGATATTTGAGTATACTCGTCTATTTTTTAAGTACTCTATAATCGAGTATTTTGAAAAATACTTGGGTAATACTCGTAAAATATAAATGAAGAAATAATAAATATATATATATATATATATATATATATATATTAGATATTTAGCTGCGTTCTGCGTTCGGCATTTACTGGCCGGGTTAGAGCAGTTACTGTCAGGTATGAATATTTTCATAGTTTCGGGCGTCGGCTATGCTAATGGGACACAGAATAATTTCTTTTGTCTTTGTGTCCTCCCGACTCGTCTTATCAATGACAATAAACTATATAAAATATTCAAAAGAAATCTTTTGCATTTGCCGACTAATGGGTGGTGCAGCTGTGGTGTAAATTATTGTAAAACCAGGAAACTATCTGATATATTTTGGCTTGCACTAATCCGTGAGTGGAAATTAAAATAGATGTGTAAATTAAGTTTACTCTCTCATTTATGTAATATTTATTTATTATATGTGCATGAATTAGAATTATTATATTAATAGCTATTTTAGTACATTTGAAACTATTCGAGTACTCGAGTATTTTAAGATTTTATTACTCGATATTCGAGTAATTTAAGTCTCTAGTCCCGTTATGTACCATAAATTATTATTTTCTGATATTTTGGTAACTTTTAAACCGGTTTTGAGCGCAACATCTCGGTTTTACTTCGCAAAAACAATAAATATATTAATCATTTATCCGAGGAAAAACCAAAATTTAGAAGACCATAAGAACCAACATTATTAAACTAGCCCGCCTTTAACTAGACATTACAGTGTTTACTGATGTATTGCATTCACTTATTGGAAACCTTATATGTATGCCGACGTGACATTGCATAGTAACCAGAAAGCATTAGCTTCCCTCCACACGAGCACAGGCGCGACGGCGAAGTAAAGGCAAACATATTTGGGCCGTAATATTTACCGCAGGTAGCTGGCTACCTCGCCACATCTTACTTTGTCCAGCCATCAGATTGCGGATCGGCCCACCGCACCCTCCGAAGGTGGGAAGAATGTAAGCGGCGGGGTTAGGGGGTTGGGAAATATACTAGGGGTTGCTGGAAGATTAGTGGCGTCACTTTGGGGTCGAACTAACCCCAGCGGACTGGACGTGACCTGGCCTTGAGAGTCTGATACAAAATCATCTTGGAAGACAGCACATGCTCGAGGAAAAACATTTTTTTTATAGTTTTACGTAATTTTTATGGACATTTATTTTTCGAAAAAAATAACAATTTTAGATTAATAATATAAAAATAACTTTTTTTCCTTTACCTATTATTTAATATTTTTACACATTTGTTCAAGTTGTAATAAAATATATATAACATTATTATTGGGAATGCCATGTTAGTATTAAAAAAATATGTTCACTAAAAAGATGTCGTACTATAGAATTGAACTCGCACCAGGGGGTCAATTTCGTATCTTTAAAACTGGATACTAATTAATAATAAGTTACTATTAATTATATTTATTTTTGTCATATACGACGAAACTGTCATATTTAATGGGATAAATTAAGACTACGTAAATTAATGAGAATTATATACTACAATACTCTATTTAACTATAAGTAACATTAAGTGTTTAAACGGTGTACTAATAAGAGCGCCTTTTTTAAATTTCGTGCCATTTTTTTTACAAAGTAGGCCATTCCAAAAATTATATATTTTTCAACGCATTATTATTGTTAAAACTCATTACAAAAATGGATAATGTTTTAATGAAATATTTCGTAAACTTCATGAATTTTTCGGTCGGTTCCAAATAAGTCATCAATTAGAAGATTAGTTTTAAAAAATTGAGGTAACCGGTTTGATCGTCACTCATGCCATATCACGATAGTGAGCGTTCTTTCAAAAACAGCCGCAGTGAGAGTAAGTGTTACTGAAAGTCCAAGGGCGTCAATTCGCAAAGCATTTCAAGAAGCACTTTATAGCGAATTCTCGTAAAAGACCTGAAGCTGCCTACAAGATCCGATTGACTCGAGAACTCAAACCAGCAGACCATTTTAAGCGAAGAGAATTTATTAATTAGTTGATTGAAAATCACTAAGTGAATGAAGATCGTGTGATTTGATACCATGCGACTTTTTTCTTTGGGGATTTTTGAAGTCATATGTATATTACAAATAATCAGAGAGCTTAAGGCGAAGATCCAACGTGTTATTGCCACAATAACAAATCAATTATGCAACGAGTTTATCTTAAATTTTATCAAAGGAGCTAGAGTTTGCAAGGAGAGCCGTGGTTATGGTGCGCATTTGTTTGATATTTTATGCCATACATAATCGGAACATTTGTACTTTACAAAGAAATAAAAATATAATCACTTTTCGAATAGAATAATGTACTTAATTAAAAAAGCCACTCTAATTGGAACACCATATACAATAAAAAGAAGAGGTAAATAAATTCTTCTACATGGGATCTCAGGCCTCAAGAAATAGAGGGCACAAAAATGAATTGGTGTGGATAAGTTGGTATGTTGAAGATGATCAAAGTTCTGAAGAATCGCAGCATCTCGAGAAACATAAATCTGACTGGTGTACTTCATAGGTCTGGATGGCGTCAAAATTCGAACCGTGAGAAGGATAGAAAGAAATACGCTCGAAGCCTTCGAGATTTGATGTTGGCGTCGGATGTTGCGTATATCATGGACAGCGAAACGACCGAGTATCTCTACTTTCAGGAAAATAATTCTTTCGTACTTTAGGCATGATGTTGCTAGAATACGTGGAGATAGCCTCGAGAAAATGGTGATCACTGGAAATGTACGAAGACAAAGAAGGAGAGGTATACCTCCAACGAGATGAAACCTCGTTATACGTCGCACTAAACAAGGCCGAGGATCGAAAAGTGGATGCAAATATTTTGTTTTGTTGAAGACTAGAACTGAGAAAAGGGAGAGAGAGAGAAATACACATTAATTATTAGTTGACAATATTATTGAATTCAATTCATTGAATTATTCCTAATTCCATATAGGCTGTATCTAATAATATTGAAGGTTAAAAAACATGATAATAATTTTGTCTTCTTATTTACGCAAAACGATTTAAAAAGGTATTTATCGTTTATGTAGCTAAAAATAAATGGCCGACATAAAATGTTAGTGCTAATAATTATTTAGATTTTATATTCTGGATGCAAGCCCATTTTAATTGGATTCGCGTATTTTCAAGGAAAAAAAAGAACTAAATATAAGGGTGAAAAGCGTACCGTATTCCCTTGAGACTCCAATGAGGAAGGCAGTGCATCATGGTATCCCTTGCGCACTACAAAGGCTGTTGACAAATTACTTCAGTGGACCCCAAATCGCAAAGGTGTTATTTATTTCGTACGAAGACATTTTTTTAAGGCTTTAAATTCTACTCATAAATATAGATTGAAGATCAATTTCCGCTGGATGTGTTGTGTATGTAAATTTTTAAAATAATTATGTTATTTCTAAAATTTCAAGTAGATATAGTCTAATTCGAGTCGAGTCGTGTCGTTCAATTTCCTTTCAAAATACGACAGGACTCAACGTCATATTTTGAAAGGAAACTAGCAATTAATAAGTTCTCAGAATTTCAGAGATAAATCATTAAGTATGAGTAAGATACGACGAGTCATTCTGCCTTGGATTAATAATGTTTTTTGTTAGTCGAAATAGAAATGAAACAATTCCAAATAAATCCAGGGCGATCATAACAATTATGATATATGTACTGAGAGTCATTACAAACCACACTGAAAGAATTTACTCACCAATGTTGTCAGGGTCTTCATCCTGTACATTCAGACAATATTTATACTATATTACTATACTAATACTATAATTGAATACGAAATCACCATTCGGCAAATCAAATTAAAGTTCCCAAACTTTGAGACATATGTTGAGTAATGATCTCAGTTATATTGAAAATATTGAGACAAGAGTGCAAATGCGAGATGCGGTATGCAAAAAAGAATTTTGGCACAGTAGCAAATTTTGTAAAAGAATTCAGTGGTGTATATGCAAAGGAAAAACTAAAGATTGATTAAAACATATTTGAAGTAGCAAACATATTGCAACTTACATCTTATGTTACATTATGGCTTTTGAGGTAGTATTAATACTTATATTAAAGTAATTGCAAATGAATTTTCCTGTTAAACTTCAATAAGCTAGATTATCATAGCTCAATCTAAAATTTATACGATCTGATAAATATAATACACAGATGTATCAATTTGAAAGAACTATAGAAAATAAGTTCTAAAATTTGTCGTAAAACTACTTAATTGTTATGGCAAAACTAGATAACTCATTTCCCCGGATAAGAAAAAGTCCAGGTTCGAATCCTGGATTGTTTGTGTATGTCTTTCAAGTTTATTAATTTTAATTTGTATTAAAAATACCATTGAACTGAGTTCTTAAAAACTGCAACATAACAATAATAATATTCTTTCAGTAAAAATGTATTTGTTCAATATACGTATCCACATATATTGTATATATACATTGTAACAACAGATTCGTACAAATTATCAAAGTAGTCTTTTGCAGAATTTTTGTACTCTCTCACGAATCCTCAGTAAAGTATATTTTTCTTCGATAGAATTCTTCCCTCGGCACGGGCGTTTAATAACGTTCGCTTTTCTAGAAGCAGACTTACGTTTTTTTTTTTAAAAAAAAGGGAATACTTACAAAAAGGCAAACATACAAATCCCGGCTCTCCTTAGCTTTTTCCCAATATTCCAACGCGTTAACGCTGCCTTTGATGTTAGACGTTATGCCTTTGTACTCTCGAGACCGGAATTACAGAATCGTTCTCTGGACCTTAGTCAATGCTCGCAATTTTTTAAATATTCCACTTTTATAGGCGGAGCGGTGATCTGAAGGTCGAGTATCATTTTGTTCGTCCGAGCGAAGAGCTGTTACCGTAAAATCTACGCGAAAATATTTTTAAGCAAATGTTTCTGTGTACTTTACTTAAATTGGAAACACTGTTATATTATTAAGCTCCTCTTTTTATGTACGAACCGAAATATTATTTTGTAGGTTGAAATAATAATTTTGTTTTACATTATGCTTTTTTTTGAAACCCGGAAGTTATTCTTGAACCACTTTTACGGCAATTAATTTAAATTAATGATTGTTTTTAATGGAGTTGAAATTTTGACATAACGTATCGTTTCTTGATAATTAAACTAAACATGTCACAGAAAAAATGAGTAGGGAAATACTCGGTAAAAATTTACATATGTAAAATTTCATTAAAAGTCTGTTGTGTGTAATTTTATAGTTATAAATATGGAATTTTAAAAAAAAGTTATATCTGAGCCTGCAGTTGATGGTTTTCTATTAAAAAAATAAGAAAATAATATATTTGACACGTATCGAATGAATTTTTGTAGCTTAGAAGTTTTCAGACACCGAGAATTAAATTTTGTTCGAATATTTCAAAACACATTACCAGATAAGTTAAAATAGTGAAGTAATGACTTATTGTATATATCAACCGACGCTTGAAGTGATAACATATCTAATATAATAGAAAAAAAAATTAGTGCCTGCTGAAAATTAGGTTAATAATGTTCTGTACTGATTTTCTAATTTATAAATCTTTCAGAAGAATATTACGTCTGGTGCGATTTATGTAAAACTTTTAAACCTGGAGGGATGAATGGAGTGCGTTAACCCATTAATCGCCGGTACCAGTTATCGTGGTTCAATATTGGTGAAATTTGGACGTGTGTTTTATAACTATACCATTAAGAAAATCATATAAAAAAAAGAAAAATCTTTGGTTTTGGGAAAATGAGGTGTTGCATTTTCGCAACGTTAGCGAAATAGGAGGTAAATAATAAACGTCTGAAACAAAACAAGTACAAATTTTAATGTACTTATTCTTCATGGTTTTAGTACACTATTTACAACTAAGCTTCTATACTTAGTTACAAAATAAATTATTGACTTATAGAGATTTATAAATAAAGATATAACAATATAAATAATACATTTCATTCTATTTTTTTTTTGTGGAATATTTCATTACAGTTTTCGTGCAATGTGATTATGCAAAAAGTTCATATATAAAATATGTTTGTAAATGACATACCTTGTATCTTTTTCTATTATAAATTCTTTAAAAAAAATGATGTCCGGACTCAGACTTGATGATATTACTTATCGAATCGATCAATAGGTGTTCGCTATTGATGACTTCACGAAAGTTTTGACCTAACTTTTAAATTTAAGTCACAAATTTTCCTCAGGATGAACGCTTTGGAATAAATGTAATTAATTACAAAAAGTCATATCACATAAGTTGGAAAATATGACAATTTTTTTCTACAATTTCTCATTCTATAATAGAGGTATCGGATTAAGTGACATGTTTGTATCTCTTTTTAGAATTTTAATATTTAGATATATTTATAATTGGCTCATATTATTACAATTTGTTATTTCTTGTTATTTCATCAAACAACTGCAATTCCACTTTTCTTTTCAAATCTATAATCGAATTCGATAATTTTATCTACTCACATACGACCTTATAAGTAGATTCGCAATCTATATATTAATACGTTTCTTCACGAGGTATCCTTTGATATTTGGTATATGATAATAATTCTACTTTTTTTCTTATATTTTCACTTGTCAATGATACGGGGGCCTTAATTTTTGAATATATAAACAATTGATTGTTCTAGAATGACAGTAAAAGGTTTATTATTAAATATTATTTTAAAAAAACTCGGTATATGATTTGCCTGCTGCTTGAATACTCATTTCTCCTATTTAATTATTTCGAACATTAATTGGTTCTCGGAAATAACTATGCTGCGATCGGGAAGATTAGGATGTTGAAGGTTCACTAATTCACCAATCTTTTCAAGTGAATTTCTAAAGTACTAATATACTAATATATATCTCCGAACATATGGTTAGAAACAGCATCTTCATGCAACTCACGAACATCAAACTCCTCCTTATCAGTAAATTCTGAGACTTCAACTCAGAGGTAAAACAACTACAAATCATTATATTTGCGTTCATTGATGGCATTCATGCATCAAATAATGCAATAGATTTAACCCCTGTATTTCGTTGACGTTGCACTAGAAAAGCTTCGTTTAACTATTTAAAAACGTTTTATTTAGTCTGAAAATAGTAAAAATATTGATGCGACATGTATTCCGCGTGCGCATCTCTATTTTTTTTAAAAAGCAATAAATATCAGGACAACACAAAATGAATATATGGATATAGAATAATGAAACACATTAATATTAGACAAAATAATGAAAGCCTGAAGTTGCTAAATATATGTATAGACTGTATTAAGTAAATATTATATATCCTGAATCTAAGTTACAAAATATCAATCAAGTCGGGTACACTGTAAAGGCATGATGGATTCAAAATTCTCACACAAAATCAACATTTCATGTGATGCGGGGGAGAAACTTGCTGCAAAATGATATTGCATCGTAGATTGTCGGTTTTTTACCTCCATATTGCATTGCCTTTGGCGGGGTACAAAGCCAGATTTTAATCGATATCAATATACCTACCGAGATATTATGTTGATGCTTTACAGTACATCCGTGATTCTACTTACTCCAGGTAATGTAAACATTAACTATGTTTTAATTTATTAAAATTTTCATCGACTTTTTTTGCCACGTTTTTTATTTGCATAAAATTTATTTGAGACTTAAATATTTAAAAAAAAATCTTTTCAAAATCTAGTAAAATAATAATGATAAATTTATAAAATATTTAACTTAATAATGGATTGAACATAGTTAATATTTATATGTATACAATACCGATAAAACTGACCATTTTATTAGCAATATTTGAATATGTCCAAAATAATTATTTTTTAAAATGAGAATTTCTTCACTATTTCTCTAAATATGTATAATATAAGTTTTTTTAATAAAATCTCAACTGTACATACTACATTTTACACATCATTTATTTTAATACGTCATAGCTATTATTATAAATCTGGGAAGCTTTATAATAATGTTTTGCTCGTTGACAATACCTGATTGTAGGCGTACCATAGTTGTGGAATGCCCGGTATATGTCTGAATTTCGATTCGCTTTTAAATTACGCAAAGCAAATATTTAGTTAGATTGTTTTACAATTTATTTTTACACTGGTTTTAAAATGAACGATCGTTCTTTAATCTACAAAGTGAATACTTTACTTCCTTTTTAAATGTAATTTGTCAAACAAAATTAATTTTGTTTGTGTTAAAAGGTAGAAATCTATAGTGGTTTAGTGGTTAGCTGAATTGTGTAAAGTACATTGTAATTATTAGAGTTTCGAGCATTTCACTCCGTCTACCCATTTTAATTTTCTCCTGTGTAGGGAAATATAAAAACCCAAGAGCAAGATGATAACATTAATCCGATTTACGTTTTATTGCTCGGCGTAAGAATATGAAGTCGATTTTAAGGACTTCACACAAAAGTCGATTTTATAATCCTCATAGAGGACATGTAAAAGACGGCAAATAATTTTATAAGCGAGCGCTTGAATGATTCCTTCCATTTATATCAACCTATTACAGATAGCGTATCTCGTTCTTCATATTTCCCTTCCAAAACATTGAATTTAACATATATTTTATACATCGTCAGCGAATTAATACTATTGAAATACCTACGGCTTAAGTATGCACTCGGCTGAGCAGCCACCGAATTGAATTAGATAATTGAAAATGTCGTGGTCATCTGTACGTACTGTTAAAGTACGTAGGTATCTCAAAGATTTTACATACAAATACAGTGGTTTTACATTAGTTTGACGTTAGAGCTAGAACTTCGATAGTTAAGCTGGTTTTAAGTCGTTAACACGAAATATTCCAAAGGATGTGAAATCTCGTATTCAAAATTATAATAGAAACAACAGGCTATTGCCAGGCCAGGAAGGTAGTTTTTCCCCATTTTTTGATAAGTTCACAATTAACTTCATGATTACGCACGTAAGTGATAGCGAAGTTAACCAAAATCAGAAGCGGTCTGTCTGAGTAGGTGATCTCTAACTGACCTTTAGAATTAATTTTACCAAAATTCAGTTATTGCCCTGAAGCAAGATTACTAACTTGCGAGCAAAGTGCAATAATATTATAGAAATTTACAAATCGTTTAAAATTCTTTAACAAATACTAAAACATGAATTTGTATTTTCGCCCTCACTGTATTAGGTAACATAGCAAAGTTCTTAGATGATAATATGAATGTAGTAATTTTCTCTCATTTTTTATGTAACCTGTCACGTCGGGATTTTATGTACAATTTTTTGTAATTTGCATGAGATTCAACAGTACAAGAATGAGGGAATATAACCGGCCATTCGAATCTAAAAATTAAACATTCTGCAATCGTACAACGTTTCAGTTCTAAACTGTGGTTTTGAGACGGGGCAACTTAGAAAAATTTTCCATTCGAACGATTATTGCGAATTATCAAAGTCTTTGACGAGGCGTGAATGTTATGATACACATATCATATATAATATGACTCAAAAATTCCACCCGTCACTGGCTGCGTTTCAGGTAGGTCTATGTGTCGAAGCATGTTTTTCACTTTATTCTAAGTATTCTAAGTAAGTCTAAATAAGTCCAGTGTTATGATTTTTCAACGAAGTTTTTGTACAGTCGCTATTTTTAAATAAGGTGGCGAAATAGCCTGATTAATAAATTTAGTCCCAAAATATACGAGTAGATATATGAGTATCGGGTCAATTTTTCTTAAAATTTGATTGAAGTTTGAAAATAATGATGGATTGGATGATTGTCTCCACAAATTCTGTTTTATCCCGTACAAATGTACTCGTATATGTATATTGGTACATTTTTTAACGGAGAGTAGTTTCGATGTCTCCAGGCCATGATCTAAAAGAGCAGATTGAAATGTTGAGTCATGAAACATGAGTTGAGTTGAGACCCCCGGCACCACATAGGTAGTGCTTATACCGAAATCATTAATAATTGTGTTACTACTATGACATAGTCAAGAAACTTGTGAAAAGTGAATACTATAATCAGTAAAAAAATGTTGCTTTTATAAAATATTATGCAGACAATCTATCGACTAGTATGGTAGTATGTGTTGACGGATATTTCAAAAGTTTTTTCAAAAGGCTTCCTTTGACTTCTAAAAATTCTTGTTGTATAGTTTAATTAGTTCATTCATCCGGTTACTGATATGAATCTAATTTTGTTGCTATGTTACCGCTTTAATTGTGTTGCAGAAAGTAATTTTACATCGTGCACACGTGTGTAGATATATACAATTCTGATGCAGTTCGTTATAGAAAGAATATTTATTTTAGAGTAATGTTAATTATAGAGGGAGTTCGTTTTACTTTAGTGTATATTATAAGTTGCTTTGAGTACTTTAGTTATGAGTATTGTATTTGTTAATATTTATATCCTTGGTTGTTTCTCTTAACAATATAAAGTGCATTATAATATTTTGTGTTATCAGTGATAATAATAATAATAATAATAATAATAATAATAATAATAATAATCATAATCATAATCATAATCATAATCATAATAATAATAATAATAATGCGTTTATTCCAGCGTGATTTTTTTTTTAAAGATCTGATTTGCCATAAAGATAATACATATTGTATAATACATTAAAGTTACGAAATATTATTTATGTTATGAAAAAGAAAACCAAGGAAAATATAAATAAATAAAAACACATGTATATAAATATAAACAAAATATAAATACTACATATATAAATATTTCAGTCACGGCCATTATATCTGTAGCTATTCTGTAGGCATTGCCATTCTCCGGTCAGGGATCCAGCTCTCCATGAGAGCGCCGTTTGCACCAGAGAGTTGGTGCTGAGCTCCAGCCGTAGCTTTACACCCGCAACTCGATGTCTCAGAAGTGGAACGAATAATCCGTGAATACGGCCTTCGGTAAACATTGTAGATGCGCTGCAATAACGCGCTTATCCGAACAGTATTCTGTATGACTTGTACTGAATTCGGAGACGGTTGTACGTTATTTGCTTATATTTCGACCAGAGCACGTAGGTATACATACTGGCAAAGAACGATTTAAACAGGATCCTCTTCACATCCTTTCTGCATCGGTAGAAACGCTGTGACAGCATATTTGCACAAACGCTCAACTGTCTCCTCTGCCTTTCTATGTCATCATCGTCTTGTCCATCTTCATTTAATATATGGCCAAGGTATTTGACCTTATTTTGAACGCTCAATTTCGTTTTTTTGTAATTCTTGATAAGAGTTGAACAAATGGTCTAAATTAACATAAAAATAAAGTTTTTTATGATTTCACAAACGTGTGCCTTAGAATGATCTTTTAAGATTAGTAAATGATTTAATTATACTGCTAAACTTATTCTACAATAAATGTGTATGCTATTGATTCAATCGTGATTAAATACAGTAATATATATTTTGAATACATGTAGGTATAAAACACGAATAATTCAGATAAATAATGATAGTATGTATCATGTGTAATTATGATAGTAATCTAATATTATAATTTAATTTAGAAGAAAAACGAGAACTACTTACCGACAAAGTTTCTTTTTGATTGATCGACATCATTTTCACCCTTGCTTCGATACGAATGTCACGGCAATTTGCTAATAAACAGAGATTTTAGTTAGCCGTGAGAAGTAACTACCCACGATGAGGTATTTATAAAGGTCTCCCTACACCGGGAGTGAGAAGGGTTAGGTAAGTACTCTGGAGACCGAGAGTGTCACAGTGTATGTGTCCATTAACAGCAAAGCTTGTGGAGAGATATTAAATTGAGATGTTGTTAGTGAGAGGGTTGATGCGTGGAGAATGTATCCATTTTTAAAATGGCTGTCAGAATTATGGAGTGAGATTACTTTTTATCACCGGTAATAGGTATGATGATTTCGCTTTGAATATATTCAGTTTTTCTGGTATATTAAGAACATTATACCGATAGTCATTTTAAAAGTATGAAAAAAGTATATCATCATCATCATCATTATTCATCCCTTTATCTAAAGGGCGGAGACTCGAAGCCTCGACAAATTGGGAGAAAAAAAAATTAGCATACTTAATTTTATTTGACGGTAATTGAAATATTGAGTGTCAAAAACTCAATTAAATGTGGGATCTTATATATCAAAAGTTTTATTCTTAATTAAGGAGTAGCGAACTTTGGGATTCAAAGTTAAGTTTTGTAATCTCGGTAGCATTCAATACTTGAATTTAATATTAAGCTTATTAAAATAAAAATGTATAAGTACATGTCACACAAGTGGTTTTTTACTATGTTTAAACTTAGCAAGAAGCTCACTTACCAAAGTGCTGTATACAAAGAACTAACTTGCCGGTCTCTCAGCACGAAGCTCTTATCCACAACTATTCGATCACTAGGTGAGTCTTGTAACTTGGGACCGCGATAGTAAGCGACTATTTTTTTCTTATTTTTCATTTTAAATATTTGTATCACCCAAAATAACGTGTCAGTGAAGATGGGATAAAAAGTCTTATGGTTCGTCTCCACATATGAGATTCTTACGAGATTTTCGACTTGAGACAATCTCTGAGACAGGGATTATGCTCCAATAAGATTCTGTTGAGATTACTCTCATCTTTCGCTGTTCACCGTGTACACATAAAATCTCACTTCACGCTTGTTGTATCATTGACCATTGATGTTCCATTGATCAGTTGAGAGAATTCGATTCTTTCCTGCATCAGTTAAAACGAAATAATTTTTGTAGCGCATGTTTTCTCACTCTTACGCGCTTTCGTGATTATTAAACTAGTGTTTAAAAATCATTCAAGAGTGCCAAGAGCACTTAACTTGCTGCAGTTGGAAGACTTGTGCTTAAAGATAGGTGAGGAATTAAAATTTGCTAAACCGCCAATTAAATGTATGCATGAGGCAACAAATCAAACGCCAAAAAACTAAATTTAATTTTATTAATTTTAAATGGCGCTAACAACTAGTTTTCTGGTACACGCGCGTGGAAGCATACCACCTCTGAGTGTTCGATTGCAATTCGTAAAAATAAATAATTCTCCATTTGGCATGATATGATCTCAGACTGGGCAGTGGCCTCTCCGTGATCATAAAACTTCCTCGTAAAATGGCCGAATGATGGCCCACCTCTGCCCCTGTTTTATCGCGGCTAGCAACATTAATGCTCCTCTCTGTCAGTATTAAACTTGTCTCTCCCTAATTTCGGAATTCGGCTGAGGCTATAGACAGACTCGTGCATTGGCCCAAGATTTTTTTCTCCATTCTTTCTTTTATAAAATGATACACTGCATGGCTAATACTCAGTCATATATATATATATATATATATATATATATATATTTTCCGCAACAAAACATTTTTTAACGAAGGAGAATTACAATCAAAGTTCTATATATAATGGATATATATATATCCATTATTTTAAAACTTTGGATGGATATATATATATATATATATATATATATATATCCATTATTTTAGAACTTTGATTGTAATTCTCGGAATTCGGCTGAGGCTATAGACAGACTCGTGCATTGGCCCAAGATTTTTTTCTCCATTCTTTCTTTTATAAAATGATACACTGCATGGCTAATACTCAGTCATATATATATATATATATATATTTTCCGCAACAAAACATTTTTTAACGAAGGAGAATTACAATCAAAGTTCTATATATAATGGATATATATATATCCATTATTTTAAAACTTTGGATGGATATATATATATATATATATATATATATCCATTATTTTAGAACTTTGATTGTAATTCTCATTCGTTAAAATTATTCGTTAAAATTCGTTATGTTTTGTTGCGGAAAAGGTATGTTGATGATATATTATGTATTTGGTCAGTGGTCAGGTTCACAACATCAACTAACAACATTTTTAAATCTCATTCGTTCATTTAATAATAAAATACTAATTATACTATTAAAATTAGCAATATTAACTTTGTGGTTAAAATTAATTTTTCATTAGAAAATGATCATACTTTGGATCAAAATTAAGGATTGTCTATTTTAAATCTAAACGGGGTTGGTCTTAAATTTAAAAAATTAGAATCATTGTAAATAAATAAAGCGTATAAAACTAACCAAAATATTATGAACAACCACCTAAATTTATCCACAAGTCCCATTCCAAAAATTTTTCTCAAAAATTATTCTAATAATTTTGTATCATTGAGTAACCATTTAGTTTAGGTACTAATTTTTAAATAATTATAGTTTTTTTAAATTTAATTCTCTTATGGAAACAATATGACGTATGCTTTTGAGTAGTTAATGACATCTTAAAGAAGAAAATAATTTTTTTCGAAACCGGTAGATGTATTTAATTCATTAAGAGGTTAATAAAACAAAGTTAACAATCTAAAATAAAATGATGTAAAAACTTTTTGCAAGAGAGAATACTGTACCATAATAAATATATTCAAACAGTTATTGTAAAATACTATAATGTTACACTTTCATATTTACAATTACTGCATTACGGCACTTTCGTTAGCATGTTCAATGATTTACCTGGGCCAGCTTGTATGTTTAAAGCCACCATTGAAATATACCATTAATAAGTCATTGAAAAATATCAATAATGACTAACTTACTAAATAAGGATACTAGTTTCAATTTCAGCAATCTCCATATATTTATATTTTAATATATAGGTATACTCTAGAACCTTTGTGCCCTAGAGAATAAGAAGCTGTAGGGGCCGCCACTGATCTGGCTCAGTCTGGGTTCTCGAGTGAGTGTGTGTGTGCGCTTTGGTGTCGCCTGCTATTTATTTTGTAAACTGCTATGCGGGCATTGATGATCGCTGCTCGGTCCAGGTCTCATTGGCTATCGCCGATTGCTTGCTGCTAGGCCCTGCCGGCGGATATTGTAATAACTTTTCGGCCACTATTGGCCCCGAAGCTGCCATAATTGCCGCTCGTCGCCCACTTATCTGCTAGTATACTCGTAAATGTCGGTTGGCAAAAGCAACAAACTTTCAGGAAACACTGATTTTGAATAAAAAACACGTAGTATTTGACCATTTGTATTCGTAATATAAGGTTGTGGTCATGACTGCAGAACATTAATTGCTGATAAATGAACATAATGTGTAAGAACTATGTGATAAGAAAACTGCGTACAAATATATAAAAAATGAGGTTGCTGACTTCCCAACTAGTACCCTTAATACATAATACTATAATTAACTACTATAGTGGTAAGATCAATACCTTAAAAGTAAAAAAAAAAGATAATTTAAACTAAGGATTTTATATAGCAAACATACACAGACCGCCAAATATATAGACATAAACTAAAGCAAATTTCTTGTCGTAATATTTTCATTTTGGTACCACCCACGTAATCACTTTGATACTTCTTACGTAATCAAATAGGTTCGCCTTTTTTTTTAAATATGACTCGGATGTAACGAAAATTTATACGCTGACTATATAATACGCATTAATGTAAAAAATTCGTCTTGTTTACGCAAAGATTTAATTTTCGAAGAATAAATACTTTTACTGTTATATAAATGTGTCATAAACTATTGAATTTATGTTTCCACCAAGAATGTATGTAGAACGCTCTTCGTCCTGCAACTAATGTTCCGAACCCTTCTCCTATATGTATAATTTATTTCATATCTATTCATTAACTGATCTGTCCAAATGTACGAAAAACAAATAGAAAAAAAATATTAATGAAACACGATACACCGCACGAGTCACCCAGTATTGGAAGGCAATTTATTCGAACCAATTTTAAATAGTATGTACTCATTCTGCAATTTGGCATTCAAGTTTTCGTTGTCTGTGATAATTAGTAGCTAAGCTCTACGTTTGTTTAAATAATAATGTGTAATGTTGGTGTAATTTCATTATCACTTACTGTGCAAAGAATTTTAAGAAAAACATTTCAACAATTTACTTATGTAAGTTAATGCAGCATTCGAAAATTACTTAATACCATAATCTAGCTTTTGGTTGGCCTACAGTCACTGGACAAATAATTGATTATAAAAGATAAATAAAATATAATTATTTATAAATTAAGCAAATTCTTGAAGTCGTGGATTTTATTTTTAATCATAATAAAAATAGACGCCAGTCACATGACATCACCTCCAAGGTGAGTGTAATTTCACCTTCCATCACCTTGTTCTACCGATTTAACGACACCTGTACTGCGCACACCGCGTCGAGGGCGAATACTATATCCACACATACATTATGCAGGGGCGTACTCGGGGGAAATCATAAATGCGAAGTTACAGGGGCGCACTACACCCATGACCAAATCAGGTCTGATTGTTGACCATTGTGCGAGAAACGGAGATACAGTTCAGAATTTGTCGTTAAATTGTTTTTTTGATATTATTATAAATAATTACAAATAAAATGACATCGAGCGAGATCTAAATGAAATTTCTTTACGTTTTATCATTATGTATATCTTTTAACTCAAAATTGAGAAAAAATATGTATGATCTGATTTAATGAAAGCCTTCATTTTCTCGGAATAAACCTTTTGCACTTGACAGCACTTGATTTTTCAAATAAGTTTACTAAAACTCGAGATGCATACAGCAAAGGCAACGATAAAACATCACACACTATCTCGCCACTCTTCCAGATAAGCGATTGGAACAGACTGGCACAAGGGTGGCGAAGTTTATTAAAATTTGATGGGGCAAGCTGCAAGCACTAGTAACACTATATGAATAAAACTTACCACTGATCACTGTAGTTAAAAATAGGCCGTTGTAAGAGCTCACATATTATATTACACTTATATTGAATATTTTATTTTTCTCTGTAGTAGTATTAGTATGTTCTTTAACTGAACTTTTTTCACACTTTTTACGTTGAACATTACAATTTTACTAAAGTTTACTTCATATATGTGTGTTACTTACTTATTTTACACACTCTTATTTTGTACATTGAAGACTACAATTTTACATAAGCTTACTTTATATTTGTATATTGCTTATTTACTCTTACTTTACTTACTATTTTTTTTATAACTTGAACATTGCATTGACTTCAAGCTGTACATTATATTAAAATATGCTATTTAAGTGCATCTTGTTTTACTCTTTATATATATATATATATTTATATTTTAAGCGTTGAATATTGCATTAACATTGTTTTACATTGTATTTATTTAAATGCTATCACGAGATCAATAAAATACTTCTGTTCGAGTCATGACTGCCAACAAAGTTCTGTGATGTCTCCAGGTCTCTTTATCGTAAACAAAATTTATATCGTAAATAAAATAGTTATAGTAATAAAATGTAGAATATATGTTTATACCGATTTACAAGTAATGGTTGAATTGCCCTGCCCGGCGCTTCCTCTTCCTACGGGCAGATTTTACCGTCTGTAAATTTTTAAAGACGCTCTTTACCCCCATCTCTCCCCCCCAACTCCGGTACGATGAGGCATGCAACCTTACGTTCCTAGAATTTGTTACGTTTTGTACGCAATTTGTTCTTGTTTGTGCCCCGCAACTACACGATTCGCTCTGCTGCCGGCCAGCAGATGCTTGATCAAGACAAACGTCTCAAAATAATACATTATTTGTTCTTTTCCTGGACTGAATGCGTTTGTGCATTCTTTTGTCAGCGTTTGTTCAAAACGGTACGAGCACTTTATATTTGTTAGGACTCCCAGACGGTGCGCCGTGTAGGCACTAGCGTAACAAATCGCAACTCGAGCTTTGCGAAGGGGTCAATTTTGAGTTCCTTAGCAGGGAAATACGATATACGTTAAAAAGGAAGTTTAGTTACCCGTTAAATAAACCAGAGTAATATTGTGCTAATACATAATTTAGGAGTTCCTAATATTTAACAATATTACGAAAAGCATAAAAAATCTTTAAATAAAAATATCATTCGTGAATTTTTTTTTAATCCTTTACAGTCAACTATACTTTCTATATACTATCCACTCTTACTAACTTCTTTTTATATAATAAAAATTCTTATATTTATTACTAATACAATACCTACTTAAGAGGGTAAAAATAAAATAAAGAGAAATTTACAATATTTGATGTTATAACTCAAAGAATATTGGTAATTGGAACAAGGGTTATATTAAAACCAGGCGGTACTGTTTATGGGAACGTACTGGCCTACGTGGCACTGTGACGTTTGTCAACACCGAAAATAAAGATGTACTTTAAAATATTTTATTGGAGCGAATATCCTTTGAATATTTCTTGACAGCGATTACACTTGTAAAGCAGCCTCCGATTTCAGTGTATTGCTATCGTTTGATCGCGCTGCTCGTATACTAACGACCACGATCATAACTGTTAATATTACTTAACAAACATTTTCGATAGGAGATATTTGTGTTGTGAAATATTTTAAAACCATAAAATCATGAAAATGTAAAACAATCTAAAAGCACAACGAATTTTATAAACACATGAAAATAATATATTTATACGTTTGATTGATAAAAATTCTTAAATTTACACGCTAGTTTGACTGCAACGAGTTTAGTAAGAGTTCAAGTAGTCTTCATAAATATTTAGAAATTAAATGGGACTATAGTTGATGTCACACAAACGTTATTGTGAAAAAGCGTAGAGTAGGTAGGCTAACAAGAAATTTAATAGGAAATTTCACAAATGGCGTTACATAATAATATTTTGTTTATACAAAAATTATTGAAATATGGTAAAAATATCGTTTTACTATTATTTAGAATAGTTGTAATTGAGATGGAATACTTAACAGTGAAAGCAAAAAATGTTTTCATTTCAATGTTTACAGTAGTAACTAATATGGAGTAAAACAAATAATGTATTTATCACGTTCATTACTTTTATGTCGACCGGTTTCTAAATCACTGTATTTTAGTGGTCAAACACTATCTAAATGCTTCGTAATGTAAAATGTACACGCTCTGTTAGCTGATAAAAATGTACAAGATAATTGTTCTTGTATTACTAAAACGACTAATATCTGCTACACAATTTGCAAGTTTGTTCCAATTCTGAGCTTGTTATGGCAACATAACCTTTAATTATACCCGGCGATAGCAGAGTTAATACTTAACCAAATGCTGAGAATAGGTCACCGTAGTAATATGTAATTGCAGTGTACGTAAAGTATAAAGTTCCATGCAGCAACAATAATTATCGGCGACAATCTGAAGGCGTGCTATTATTTATTGGAACCGGAAAAACGAAAATGAATAATGGCCACTGTAGAATATTTAACGTCATATTTATCAAGTTTTACGTCAATTGAAAGGGATATCGCTGCTCAATCTTTTAGAGCAATACGCTTATATATTTTTTTAATTAGTTATTAATTCGCTTTGTGACGTAAAAACAACGAACGTCTTGTTGAAAAGTAACTAATAATATTTTTTACCTTTTATATTCTCGCAGTAATTTGAAGTTTTATGAAAGTCATTACGTGTGAAAAATATTAACGTTTCATGAACTAGAATTTTATAATATTAATTAATTTAATAAGAATTTCAGATTTTGTTTATGTATTTTTTACAAGATGTACGTTTATACCTACGTATAAAATAACCATTTATAAATGATTTATTTAATTTTATTTACTGATCAATATATTTACCTTGTGTATATTTTTTATTTATCCTGGAATTAAAAGTGTAGTTTGGGAACAAGATTGTAAAATGTTAATAGGGAATAAAATGTTGAACTTGCTTATATTTAGCTAGCGACAAGAGAAATATAAACACAATTATTTCATTGTTTATTTTTTTATAATTTAAAATAATATTATATTTTTATTTAAGAATAATTTCATCGTTTAATTTTTTATAATTTAAAGTAATATTATATTTTTATTTAAGAATAATAATATATTTAATTATTATATTTTTAATGACACTTTTATTATGCTTCATCAATACTAAGGGTTATCATACATTTGTCTGTATGTATAAAACTGAATGTCTGTCTGATCTTTGTAAAAACTTACATCCTTTAATCAATTTTTACCAAATTTTGCATTCATTTTGCACTATTTTAAAATTCTAAATATCCCATCTAGTCCAAATTTAGCATAATTATTTTTTAGGACCCTGCACAAAACCCACCCTCCCCTTTCACTCTGACCACCGTACCCCTCACCCGGTTTTTATTATGACAAACTAAATCGCATTCGTTCCAAATTTTGAATAGCTACTCTGTAGGACCCTGCGCAAAACATAGACATCTCCCTCCCGGATACCTATACCCCTCCGTAAATTCTTTATACAGTTAAATTTCTATATTTGTAAACTTTAACTTCAATAAATTCAGTGCAAACAGTAAGTAGTTTCTATTATTATAACCTATGGCTAGTTATTCACGCATACATAATACACTCCGTGATATGAACGATATGAAAGTATATGGATGATTTTTGGGGCATCCACAACTCTCACACTGATTATATCATTTACAACGCAACCTTCAAAGCCTTCTGATTCGAATCAACATACATACATATCAACATCCGTTAACTCACACATACGCAGTCAAATTCATTCATAATCGCTTAACCTAATAATTGCATAACCAACATAAAGCGTGTCCCAACAAGAGCGGAAAATTTAAATTTGGCGCCATTTTTGCTGTTGCGCTTTAACAATAAAACCATTATGATAGATAGACAGTCCATCATTATTAAAAATTGATTGCTATTTGACACAACAATGAATTCTTATTGATAATAAATATTTTAAAATGGTGAAAGTTTAACTGCCACAATTCGCAAATTGCGTCCAATTTTTGGTAATCAATATTCCATGTGCATCAACTCTGAAAAGAATAATCGAAAAATTCGAGGAGACTGGGTCTATTACTAATATTAGACTATTGACAAGTATTTTTCCAGGTCGATCGGTAGAAAATATCACGGCTAGAATGTGGCCGAGAGTCCGGAATCAGCAATTCTGCATCGTGTTCAAGAATTGAACATTTCATGGATGGTATGGATCTCAAAGACATGACATTATTGCATGAAAAATTCCCTGGTGATCTTCCGTTTTGGCGACCAGAATTGGCCTCCTAGATCGTGCAATTTAACGCCTTTGGACTTCTTTCGCTAGAGATTTTTTAAGTCAAAAGTTTATGTCAATAAGCCCACGATCACCCGAGCCATTGAGCAGGAGATTAGATGCTTCATTACTGAAATCCAGATACAGTTTTGCCAAACCGTGATTGAAAACGTCAAATGTGCCAGCAAAGCCGAGGGGGAGATTTATCAGATGCGTTGTTCCATACATAATTCTCACATATCTACTTTATGATAAAATCAAAATTTTCGAATTTTCTCAAAAGAAACTTTAAAATATAACATTTTAATTTTCCGCTCTTATTGGAACATTCTTTACTTCCCCAAAGATTAATATTAAACGCAAAAAAATAAAGTTCAATATATTAATAAATTAATATCAACTTCTCATTATGTATAATATATAACTTTAAAATAATAAATCTAGTATTTCAAATAATTGAAGAAAAGTAAATAAAATAAAAGTTTTCCGGTAGTATATATTTTGACAAACATTGCCGTAACTTATTCCCACTCGAGTCTTGAAGTTAGAAGATGGCATGACACTCCAGAGCAAACACAGTGCATCCAGGTAGAGTTGGCTTCTGAATAATTGAACACTCCCAGCTCGGTTTCGGGGTTTAAAATTACAATTTGTTTTGAGTTACAGATGCGAGTGCCCCCAATTCTGACTGCAAGGGACTGATAATACAAATCTTATTTTTAAACAAGGTAAACATTCAGATTGTTCGAAAAAAAGTTTTATTTTTATTGCATCTAAAACACGTTGTTATGATTAGCCGAGAGCAATATATTAAAAAATTGTAATTTTCATAGCCAACGATTTCATGCTTTTTTTTTTTTTTTTAAAAGTGATATTTTGAGTTGGGATACAATTTAAAAGTATTTCCGAAAAAAGTTCATGTAAGCAATTTTTTACACTAGTGGCAAAATAATTTTTTTAAACCTTTTTCAGTTCTCAGCTTTTGATTAACGTTTAAAATATATAGCCTCCTAACTTAACACACGCTGTGTCTACCATGTAAAATATTGTTGACAGTCAAACGTTTAACTTAAGATCAATTTTACGATTCATGTAATATTTACTGTTTATTAATTTCTTTTTTAAGAATATACAAAAGTATATTCCTACTTAGATATGCATGCTTAAGAACATATGTACATACCTATAAAAGTTAAACAATTTCATTTATAAAAAAAAATATGTGTCCTTTATAAACTAACCTCTTTCGACGAACAGCATTAAAATAATTCTAAATCCGGGGAAGCGCGTTCACCATTTCGCTATAGCAACCGAATACATTTTCGACAATTTCTATAATGTTTCCAATCGAAACATCTATTATTCAATTTTTAAAAGGAATCAACTTTATACTAGTAGGTAAGCAATCGGCTGTCGTCGATTGCTTGCTGCTAGGCCCTGCGGGCGGCTATTGTGGCCACTTTGCGGCCAATAGTGGCGCGGTCAGGGTTTCATCGGCTTTCGCCGATTACTTGCTACTAGGTCCTGCGAGCGGCTATTAATTATAATTAGTCAATTTTATTAAATTTGTATATATTTATACATGTATATATTTTATCAAAAATGTATTTATGTATGTACATGCCATAACCTTTTCCGTCTACTCTTCTTAATTGATGCAATATTGGGATACAACTCGGCAAAAAAACAACCGTTTCAACACTTTAGATGTCGGTCTTGTTTCATGTAATTTTTTTTATTTTATGTTTTATTAATTACCTTTATTTATTTTATTTTAATAATAACACACACGAGTGGTAAGTATAATTAACATTGAAGTCTTACAATATAAACAATATTGTTAATTTAGAACGTATTAACAATTGATTTTTTCAATAATGTAAAGTATTATTAATTTATTATAAGATACACCATAGTATAGACAATTCCAAGAATTTTTAATTCTGACGAAATCTGACCTATATTGTAATATAATAAATTGCAAACGAGAGTTATTTTAGAAGTTTAAAGGACCGACGAACGTGAGTATCAATGTGTTAAATGAAGAAGTGAAATATGAGTAACATTATAAATCTGTTATTAAATAGTATTATCTGCTTGCCCCTACGGCGGAGGTTGGCAAAATTACTGCAGTAACTGACAGCAGTATGTTGACTAAAGCCAGACTAACACCGAAGTTTTACCGTTCCTTTGCTAATTGCAGGTGTTTGCTCATAATTTTTGCCCGACGGAGTTGCGAGTTGTCGAGTTGGTGCCAGTCGGGCTTAACAGCGCGGCAACTTCACGGCATTACACGCAGCTACAACTATAAATGTAAATATTACTGGGCTTCGAAATAATAATATATTCAATAGTCAAGAAAATGATTATCAATTTTTGTTGTTTATATATATATATATACAATTGATTAATATTGTTTTTATTGTATAAAATTGGCAATACATTATAATATAATATTTAACTTATCTAGTTACTCGAAAAACTAATATTCTGAAATAAAAATTAAAATATTATTTTTAATATTGAGTATATAATCCAAACTCTTTCAAATTCAATAAATTGCATGACATTTTGTTGAAAATATTGGATAGTTTACTTATCCATTTAAATCTACTATCCCATCCTAAATCATCTCTTCCGATCAGTGACGGCTTATAAAAAGTACAGCGGTGGGGCACGTGGACACCATTGCAAGCACTAACCTACAAAAATTGAAATAAATATATCTATTGCATTATTCGGTGGCCTCGTTTTATATTCTACATAATTGTATATATACCGCTACTAAGCGCTTGTAAGCGCACAGGGCTGCTTCAATTCTCTCAATGGACTGTCAGGACGGCTTCATAAGATATCAATATATTCTTTAATCTATGACTTATCTACCCAATATTTTAAAGTAATTTATTTAATATTTATATTTATTATTATATTTTTATTAAATGTAAAAAAAAAAAATGTATATTTGTTTCATATTTAAATAATATAAAAATGGAGTTGTCTCATTGTTGTCGCTTTACGATTTATGTAAAAGTGCGACGGTAAAAGATCTGGTAAATACCACGACAAGTCGAGGAGCAGTCGGCGGAGCATGTCTCGCTTATGCAACTTCCTCCCAAGGCAGAATGCAATTTCCTTATTGAAATTCAAATGAAACCAAACAGTAGGCGTGGCTCGCGATCGGGAGTCCTAAACAACCCACAAAGGGTACAGGGTGGTCGAGAGAAATATGACATTAAGTGACATTCGTGCATGCCACATGATAACTGCAGTCTTTATTCATTCAAAATATTTGTAATAATTATGTACCTATTCAGTTTTGTTTTTACTATTTTTTTTCTCCTTTACTGCACTGTACGCACAGTGAATAATTTTTGATTGGCAGCCATGCCGGATTATGTTGCCATTTTTACGCCACTGCCATAGCATGGTGGCCAAATACTATTAAAAAAAAATACTGTGAATGTGGGAACTTTTGCTCAGCGGTGGGTTACCATTTTATAAACCTATGTAATGTAACGAAAACGTATCAGTCATTATATTAAAATTATTATATAGCGTCATTGTCGTGTTTGATAATGATAGTGTTTAAATGCGAACAGAACTAAAATATTATACTTACTCGATTATGGAATAATAAAATGTATACAGCATTATATATATATTTAAAAAAATATTAGATTCCCTTAGAGATAATTAAAATAGTTATTTAAGTCGGTTTAAATATTTTCTATGCACCAAGTATGTATATATTCATAAGTATACCAATAAATTAATATACGTTTACTATTGTAGCACATTCATTCGCAAAATAAAATAACAATATTTTTTAAAGATCCTTAAATAAGGAAAACATTATTTGAATGATTTCAATTTAGTTTTTCAAAATCAAATCCAATACATCATATTTTAACCCAATGTTAATATGTACATATTGTTAGTCTTTCATCTTCTTTATACGCCTTAGATCCATCCACTGAGTGCGGACGCTATTGGTTGCGAAACTGACACTATGTTTATGGTTAGGTTAGAGGTTGAAATGTTACTCGAATCACACTCGGCTGCCATGATG
This sequence comes from Eubasilissa regina, assembly GCA_022840565.1. NCBI lineage: Eukaryota > Metazoa > Arthropoda > Insecta > Trichoptera > Phryganeidae > Eubasilissa > Eubasilissa regina. The sequence continues at coordinate 1,436,767 of JAINEB010000025.1, read as the reverse complement.
TGATGAGGCAGCCGAGGTCCCGGATCGCTACTGGGCCGGACCAAAACATTTTTCGACTTCTGAAGACTTCCTAAAGGCTCTCTCTTGATGTTGCGGCGTGGACAGTGCTCGTCCCGCCTTCATTGCACGCTCGCAGCCTCCCGCACGTTCTCGCGGAGAGTCCTTCCTTACACGATTTACATGGGCAGACAAGGCCCAATTATCTCTTGTTCTGCCGCGAAAATAGTCCAATTCGATCTGCGTCGCCAATACTATAATTTCGGCCGAGCGCCGCTCGGCGCTCGCCCCATGCACCTCCCAGCTCGGGCGCTCGCAACGAAGTTCCCGCTCACTTCCTCCGACCTCCCTCACCGCGGACCGCGCCAACTCGCATCGGTAGATGGCGCCCTCAGTCTTGGCGCATTTATTTGAAATGTCACAATATATAATATTATTGTTTGTCCTTAAAAATTTTTAGTTAAAATTTCTCATTCATATTTTTAGAACATTTTTAACAATGTTCAGAGGTAACATTTTGTTAAATGTTATGTAAACCTAGAAAGACTAGTTTATACTTGTGTTATTTTATTTGCAAGATTATACAAAGTTTTTGCGTCATTCTGTATAAAAGTACACCAAAGTAGGTAAATATTAAATTTATTAGACCTATGGGTATTATACTTCCGACCCGGACATTCGTGTTTAGATACTATTTTTGGAATCAGCATTGTTTTGTGTATAGTTAGTTTAATTCAATTGTATTTTTTAAGGTTTAAATAAAATCATCAGTATGAACATAATGACGATCTATGTAAATACAATTTGTAGTATGAACATAATGACGATCTATGTAAATACAATTTGTAGTATGAACATAATGACGATCTATGTAAATACAATTTGTAGTATGAACATAATGACGATCTATGTAAATACAATTTACGCTATTATTTTCTCATTGAAATTGGTATATTATTCGTGTATTCTTAAAGGTTTCAAATATACAATCAACATCTTTATAGTTTGGAGCTACGTGCCTTCCGATTCCTCGGCCGTGAAACTCCAGGTTCTGTTTCATCTCATCTCTGTCTCGAGTCAAATCTTCCTTGTCAGAAATTTATAATCTATCTGTATCTTTCTTAGATGTGTCTATCCATCTCATTCTGGGTCGACGTTGGTTTTTCGATTTGAAGAAGAATGGGTATTAAGTATCTTAATTAATTAAGTGTAAATGCAACTTTAAAAAAGATCACGCTAAAGATGGTTGACGTATTAAAATCTATGCCAGATCTCGGTATTCAGTTCTTAATCCACAATCCACTTTCCTGACAAAGTAAAACCCGTCCAGCAAGAACAGTAAGCAAGCTAACTCTAGTTAATTTATAATTATGAATGAACTGGCAGTTTTTGTCTGTGTCATCGTAATCATTGAATTGCACTGAATGCAAATTTACAATAAAATTTAAAAGGTATGGCGAATATTAGTGAAATATAATTTTTATTCTTGAACGTCTAAAAATGTTTTACAATAATACATAATTTAACAATTCAAAGCAGTATTCGTGTGGGAAACATGAGAATTTTTTCACCTGTGAATAATGAACCTACATAAAATATTCGTAAGCTATCTTGAAGTTTATTCGTTACAACAGATCTAATTTTAGAATTTTCAAAACAAGTGTAATATATAATATGTATATATATTGTATATACTTGTATGAAAATGATTTTTTAAATGTTTTATTTTTGTTACATTATGCAGCCGTAATTTATAAATTTGTTAAAAGTATGTACACTTTTATAAGCTTCAACAATAAACAAAAATGATGAGTGAAAAGTTGATCGAGGCAAAATTAGAAGAATTTTGTCTGCGAAATCTTAAGTAAATTTCATTTCGTTTGACTACATATAATCAAACTAAATGCCGTAAATCTGACTAAATGTCTCAAAACTTTGTAGGTTTTTGTTATGTCGTATAAATAGGTAGGTAGCAGAAAAATTTAATACCTTATTTATGTAAAAACATTGAGATATTTATTATATGCATCTACGATCAAAATATTATATAGGGTGTCCAGGGGAAAAATTTCAAGATTAAATTGTAATTGCTAGTAAACCATCAGGGTGAGGTAAGTGGGAGGGGTATTGTTCGACGCGCGTGATTTGCTGATTTGCCAGTCGCAATGAATCACTGGTCGGGAGCGCACCGCGCGTTCGTGATTAAGCAATATTTAAAGTCCAGTGATTCATTGGTTCGTGCGCGTCGCGCTTTTTGTACTAACTTTCAATATTCGACGAGTAAGTGATGGGTCGAGTACGCAACTTATCTGATGTTGTGTTCAAAAGTTCAGACAAGAAGGGACAATGGTTAACCAAACTCCTCCGGGACCATCAATGATGAAATAATGCTGGTTCGACGTGAAATTATGCGCAATCCGCGTAAATCGATATGGAAGATTACAGCCTTTACTGGAGTAGAAAAATCAACAATGCACGTTATTTTGAAAAAGAAACTACAGTTTCACCCATACAAACTGCAAATTGTGCAGTTTTTCAACGAAAATTTTATGTGAAACCTTAGCGAGAACGATGCTGGAACGTTTTGGAACAGTACGAACGCTTGGAAACATATTATTTACTGACGAAGCACATTTTCATATTGATGGCTATGTTAAAAAACAGAAAGTAAGTTACTGGTGCCCCAACAACCTAAGGAAACGCCATTAAAAACGTTTGAATTGTCCAAAAACGACAGTGTGGTGTGCAATTTCTACCCGATAACTGGCCCTTATTTTTTTAACCAGCGAGAGACAGTCACTGCTGACATGTATTGCCAAATGACCGATGAGTTTTTGGTACCGTAACTGCAGCTGTTTCCCGGGTTCAATAACACAATTTTAGTAATACGGAGCCACTCCACACACAGCAAGTTTCAATGGAGAAGCTGAGGAAAATTTTTCCCAATAAATTAATCAACAAGTACGGTGACATACCCTGGGCACCTCGGTCATCCTTACATTGTGTTTTTTTGTGGGGATACCTTAAGTAGAGAGTTTACATCAACAATCTTTAAACAATTCAGGCCCTGTAAGAAAATATCCACCGTGAAGTTGCTACCATTGAACCAACGCCTTGCTCTCGCATGTTCGCAAATTTAAGAGTCAGATTGCAAGAGTGTCTTGAGAGAAATGGACGGCATTTAGACGATATCGTATTTATCGTATTGTTAAACTCTATTCTGTAGAAATAACATATGAGAATAACATTGTAGTTTTTTATTTTATTTAATATTAAACATGAAAATTTTCCGCTGGACACCCTTTATTTAAATAGCACAGAAAGACAAAGTTAAATTTTGTTTATTCGTTTGAAAACTACAATATTCAAAGTGAATACACCCAGCCATTAGTAAAATCATGAACGTATATAACGAAATTTTCAGGTAAATTATTTAATGATTGAATTGTGAAAACATTTTTTGTTAAATGTATTATTTATAAGATAGGTAGGTAGCTATTGACATTTAAAAGCATTTAAAAAAATATATAGTTATGAGGTGGCAATTTTAATTAAGTCAGTAAATCAATCGTTTAATCAAAAAGGAAATTCATCGATAATCGTAGGATATTAATTGCTTGCAATATTTAGCTATCGAGTGCACTTCCTCTGCCATTGGCAATTCCCTCGCTCTGACTGCAGCCTGCCGCGGTGTCTCGCGAGCGATTAATGAGGAAATAATAGTTTGACGAGTGCATGTGCAGTATTGTGCACCCGCCTCAGCTAATTGAGTTGTCTTGTTTAGGATATTGCAGTTCCTCCCTTCTAGATGTGCCAAGCCTACCGCGGTATGATTCGCCGCTACCTCGCTTATCCCGTCAGATGGGACTCGGTAAGGCAAGCCCGTTTAAAAAACTTCATTTCTTATTTAAATATTTAAAAATATATATTTATACATGATTAATTTTTATTTTATATCTTTACAAGTTTCGAATATAATTTATATTGTATTAAGTCTGTTTCGCCAGAGCAATCTGCGTTGATATAAAGTAAAACAGAAAATATCATCAAATCAAAGCTCACATTATCTGAATTCGCTTATATGTATTGTATTTTACAGGTCTCAGGACTCTAGAGAAATAAAAATAGGGAGAAATACTGTAATTATCTAATTATTTCAAAATACTTTTATCACAATTGTTACGGCGCTATACACTCTAACTATCAACATCTATATATTGTACACAAACAAATAATAGACATATGTTCTCTTGTTTATCCTTTTACAACAATATTTTTTAGACATATATTCAATGGATTTATATACAATGTTGCTTTTGTAATAAACATTTTAGTAAACTTACTAGACACGTTATATAATTTTCTTGGTAATTAAAACAAGAATATAATAAATACAATTCAAGTTAAACTTCTGTTGTAACAGTCATTTTTTGTAGAAGAGACAGTGACATTTCGTGAAGGGTATGTTATTTATATCCAGCAAATAATTAAAAACTCGTTAAATGCATTCTAATATAGATATTTACAAAGTGTATTTTTGTAAAAATCAACTATTTCAACGCCTTGAAAATCATATTGAGATATTACATTAAAATATTTAGATGTTTTTCTCAAAAATAATGCAGTTGTAATAGTGCAGCAGGGACTACACATCTTGATTTATGTTTAATTTGATCCTAAGAAACTTGAATGTAAACGTTTGTATTGGATAATAAATCTTAAATATTTAAATTCAGACTAATAGAAAGTCGACCATCTAAATATTTTGCGTAGTTAAATCACGACATAATCAAAGAAACCAATACCATGCAAAAAAAATCCTGGTTTAATTGTTGTTTTTAATTAATTAATATTGTATTATTTTTTAAAGATAGCGTTTATCACTAGGTCCGATAAATTATGGATTTGATTCCATCTACTAAATTTATCTTAAATCCGCGTTATAACAGGCAAGGTTTAGAAGGATGAGTAAAAAGTTCTCGCGACATGGGCAATTATGGTTTTGTAATCCTGTCAAGTGAGTGATACCTGCCCACATCAAGATAGTAAGAAAATCGAATATGGGATTAATATCTAAATACTGTGATGAATCGTAATGTTTTTTTTTGCACTAGTGTTAATTAAAACGACAAAATGTAAAACTTTGGAATATTTTAGTAAATAATTAATCTATATTTAATACAAAATAATTAGAAAGATATACATTTAAAATCAATTTTATGTTGAATGAAAATTGTAACTTCACAATAAGAAAGTGTTCTTAAAAAAATATAAATAATTTATATTGTTGCGACGGCTTTCACCGATAATATATTTTCTTACATGTAAAATTTTCGGTTGGAAAACTCAAGTAATTTAATTATTACTAGATCTATGATGAGTTTTAGATACAGCTGTATTTTTCAATAGTGGAAATAATTTTATAAATCGATGAATAAATCACGCTTTAAGTACACAAATGAAACGTGTAGAGTATACTAAGAAGACACAAGACATGGAAACATATATTTCTATAATAATAATATATTGGAAAATTTATATAGCGCCATTTTCATTAAAAAATTCACTTCAACGGCTTTTTTATACTTTAAGTACTTTTGGTTTACTTGTACACATTACGTGTGTGTAGTACAAAGTTTAATTAATGATATAATCATTCAACTTACATGGTTTGACCCATATTTAAAATTAGTGTTTTTTTGTAATAATTAAATATAGTTTTAATATCAATAGTTAGCATAGAATGTTAAAATTATGATAAATGTGAATAAAATAATTTATATTTTGAAATTAAATAAATGTGTAATAGGGCACAACCATAAGGGGTATATATGTACTACCTTCGGACAAACTACAAAATAACTAAATAATCCTTAATAAATTTATGTCACCTATTATGAACTTTGCTTTGCTGTTCGATTTTGTCGATCAATTATCTTTAGTTGCTATGTAGTTGTGTGTAGTTGTTTGGTTGTAATATAGTTTTGTCTAAAATAAGCAAATCAGCATTTTATTCACAGCACTAATCATTGGTCAGGAAACGGTAAAGGAATAGGTAAATTATTAAATTTTGAAAAAATCATAAACGTTTCTAGTATAACATAGATGCTATCTAATACTAACTAATTTCACTATGCAGCAAATAAAAATTAGATAAATTAAATCAAATTATAATATATTATAAAATAAAATATTTAAAAAATAAATAACTTAAGTAGGTAGTATAATTTTGAGTAATATAGAATAAAATAAAGTTAAGTTATACAATATAAGGAAGAATGTGTTGTGGAAAAAAATCATTTTATTTAGTGGCACATAATAAAATGTATTAAAAAAATATATATTTGTAAAATATAATATACTGATTTTTGTGATACAGAGTTTAATGTATTCAACCTACAATATATAATTTTTCTACATTTAGTGGTAAAAAAATCAATTATAATTAAGTATATTTTGTACAACAAAATAAAAAAGTGGAGTATATTTCTGTGGTGCTTTTCCATTTTCCCATCTGCCGCCGAGCCTGTCAAGAGAAGTTTGTCGGATTATAAATAAGTTGCAAAACTGCATACACGAAAGCTCGAAACAAATTTCAAGCAAAATTACTATCAAGTCATGCGGACTGAAACTACCTTAACTGGTTGCATTGCATGTTGATAATTCCACATAGAACACAGACTTGTTACTTCTGCAGAGCGAGGCTAGGCGCAGTTCAAGGAAATATGCGAACGGATTTGTTTCAATAATACTTTACTTAATTGCCAGGTGACAGGCAATGTAATTTTATTTACCATCTTATTTAAGAATTTTCTCTGAAGTTAGGTGTAGTAAAAGACGTAAAATTAGTCATTTATTTATTTTCTATATTTTCATATATACCGAAATAGGGTACATACATTATATGCCGCTTATGTATGCATTTGCATTTATTCTGAAGTACTTCGCTTTTTTTAATTTAAGTAATAAAAATGAATGAATAGTCACTAAAGCATAAAGCAAATTTCTGGATTCCGACAGAATATATATACAGAATAGTACTTATTTTCATGTATACTCATAATAACACTTTATTAAGAATTATACAAGCGTTTAAATAAGGTAAATTTAAGAAAAAACAGTCGATCTAAAGATTTATTCAACAATTTATGCGAATTTTATAAATATATAATTATTAACATTTCCATATGTTATAGCATTTTATGCACGGAAATTCAAATACTATAAATAGGCAATACTCGAACCGTTAAACTATAAAATGGATTGCAATCCGTCGAATAAATGTGTCATTAATTTTAAAAATAAAAATCTCTCGAATAATAAACATATAATTACAAAAACTTCTCGTACCGAAAGAAGTTGTATGGTTGTGAAAGAAGCATTTTTTTGTCAGAATTTCGTTCTATAAGTACTCCTATGAAAACATGACGTAATTGTATTACTGAATATGTATAATTTCAAATTAATATCATTGTTTATATAAATGTTATTTTTAATAAAAGTAAAGAAATCCTGATCATAAATTTCTATTTAAAATAAAAAAAATTAATAATATTAATAATTCACATTAAAATTAAAAAAATATATAAACAATTAATTGGGTAACTTTTGCACATAAATTTGATATTTCGCGGTATTCCATTATTATTCACTTTAAAAAAATACAATAATATTTCATAATTTTAATATTTTCACTTTATTTTAGTGTAGCGGTAGCGTAACAGCGACGACAAGATCTTAAGCGTGTGGATACAAGGAAGATGATCAAATAATGATGCAATAAATCTTCCCCATCTTCTATTAGCATCTGTGATTTATGCAAAGCGGTTTCAAAGATATGAGAGAGTATAAACATTATTTTATAATGATCTTTTAACTTTACGGATGATGATCCCAGCATTCTAATATTATTAATTAATAATTATTAATACAAATTAAATGTATCAACTAGAAAGATACACGGAAAAAATTTATTTATCCTGTATTTATTATTTATTTAAATCCTGTTTCTTTTTCAAAACAAAACCTTATAATGATCATGAAAACTCATTCATTACTTGGTTGATTGATGATTGGGACGATTTAGAAAATTAAATCATTTTCTTAATAAATAAGTCGATTAAATTAATTTTATGATATTTATAGTATTATAAATATTTACTTAAATACGATTTACAAGTAATTTCATTTTAATATAAACTAAATTAATAAACAAAAAAGATATACAGATAAAATCGATATATCGAAAAAATATTTAAGTTGATCCCGATTTTGATAAATAGATTTTCTTTGTTGTGATGAATGTAAACTCCTTAAAAATATTTGAATTTATTTTTAAAAATATTCAAATTTTTTTAAGATTCATGAATTGTTTGAGAATTCGTGTATTATTTATGAAAAATTTTCGTATTATTAAATCTTATATGATTGAAATCATTATTACGGATCTGAAAATAAAAAAAATTATCTGAGTATTTTAATGTCATGACATTTTGCTGCCTTCGTTCACTCGCATGTCACTTTCCGCGCGCGCTCATCCATTATTCAAGCATTTAACATAGTCATCCTCCTACACACATCTAGTTTACCTTATCATGCCAGGTCTTTTGTTGACGTCTTTTATTACCTCCGCCACTCGCGATGTGTATTATCTTTACCATCCACTCCCCACTCCTTTTCTATTCTTACCTTACTCATCTCGCTTATCCAAATCATCTTAAACTTTCTTTAATCTTTTTTCTGTGTTAAGATTATATTAACATGGTCTCTTAATTTATTCGTTCTTCACTCAATCTTTTAACTTTTGTGCATAAATACGCTCGACAGATGATAAACGGTTGCTAAATAAATGGTTTTGTTGTTTTACGCCGATACATTTTCAAAAATAGAAATGTGTAGTACTGTTATATTAGCATTATTATTGTTCCCATACTTTTTAAGTTAAGTGCTTGTGCTTTGATAATAGTACTAACTTACTAGTTTTCCATAACGAAACTTGAACCTTGAGTACTTAGTGATAAACACGCATCCGTTATATCGATACCTTAATCTACAAAGCAACTAACTCCATTTTTCTAATATAAGTTAGCCAATGGAAAAAATTCAAGATCAAATTGTAATTGCTCGTAAATCATCAGGGTGAGGGAAATGGGAAGGGTATTGTTCAACGTGCGTGATTTTCGAATTTGCCAGTCGCAATGAGTCACTGGTCAATATTTAAAGTACGGTGATTCATTGGTTCGTGCGCGTCGCGTTTTTTGTACTAATTGTTTTAATATTCGACGAGTAAGTGATGGGCCGAGCACGCAACTTATCTGGCGTTGGGTTCAAAAGTTCAGACAAGGAGGGGAAATGGTTAACCAAACTCCTCCGAGACCATCAACGGCTCAAGTCCGACGTAAAATTATGCGCAATCCGCGTAAATCCGTAAGGAAGATTGCAGCCTATACTAGAATAAAAAAATCAACAGTGCACGTTATTTTGAAAAAGAAACTACAGTTTCACCCAAAAAACTACAGTTTTTCAACGAAAATGACTATTCTTTACGTGAAACCTTAGCGAGAACAATGCTGGAACGTTTTGGAACAGCACAAACGCTTAGAAATATATTGTTAACTGAGGAATCACATGTTTGTATCGATGGCTATGTTAACAAACAGAGTATGAGATACTGGTGCCATGACAACCCAAGGAAATGGCATTAAAAATGTTTGCATTGTCCAAAAACGACCGTGTGTTATGCAATTTTTGCCCGAAGGATAATTGACCCTTATTTTTTTAACCAGCGAGAGACAGTCACTGCTGACGTGTATTGCCGAATGATCGACGAGGTTTTGGTACCGCAACTGCAACTGTTTCCTGAGTTCAACAACAGAACACAATTTCTGCAAGATAGGGCCACTCCACACAAAGCCAGAGTTTCAATTAATAAATTAATCAGCAAGTACGGAGACGTACCTTGGGCACCTCGGTTACCGGACCTTATACAGTGCGACTTTTTTTGTGGGGATACCTTAAGCCAAGAGTTTACAGCAATAATTCTTGAACAATTCAGGCCCTACAAGAAAATATCTACCGTGAAGTTGCTGCCATTGAACCAACGCTTTGCTCTGGCGTGTTTGCTAATTTAAGAGTTCGATTGCAAGTGTCTCTTGAGAGGTGGACGGCACTTAGACGATATTGTTTATAAACCTTAAAATCCGCGTCGTTAGACTCCATTTTGTATAAATAAATTATGAGAATAACATTGTGTTTTTTTTTTATTTAATATTAAACTTGAAAATTTTCCGCTGGACATCCTTTATGTTCAGGAACAACAAAAAACTGTTTAATTTTGTAATTAAATGGATTGCGAACATTCCAAAATACATTTTGGTAGATTGTTTCTGCAGAAATAGGGTGGCTGAGAAATTTTATTGATATTTTGATTTATCTCGTACTTACAGGGAATATTTGGAGTTTTTCTGAATTTCTTTACCAAAATTGTAATATATTATTGGGAGTTAACTGTTTTTCATGATAATCTAGTGCAACAATTATGATTTCTGCGGACATACTCTATTTTTGGTGTCAATAACCCTTGTATCAGGTAAGTATTTAAGGTTTTTGCAAGAATCAATGTAAGGTTTTTCAGCTCCTAGTACTTATTTATAATTTTAAAACATGTGTTTTAATATTAATGGGAATTTGTGGCTTTTTGTTATATTACTATAGAACAATAAAAGAGGAAAATAATGACATCAAAAACTGTGTTTTGACCATGGGTGGGGTTAGCTGCTTTGCAGATTAAGGTATCGATATTATATTGTCCCTTATTAGTTTTATATGATAACGAAATTAAAAAAAAATTTCTTTAAATTTGGGAACCTTAAAATAATATGTATTCTTTATCACACTATCGTTTAATATAATCCAATTTAGTGAAACAGGCATTAATATCAATAATTTAAATGTTATTTTACGATAATATAATAAATAAGTTCTATATTGAAAGACAATGATAATCAATCTGATTGAATAACTTACCAGATGTGAAAAATATTTAATAGGAATTTAAAAATACAGGCGGGAGATATTTAAACACTGAGCCTGGAGTCAGAAAAATCTTTCGCAGCTGTTGCTTGGGGGATGAAATTTAATTAATTTGTCATTAACACGAGACAGGCACTAAATTACTTCCAATAATCGGGGTGCAAGTCGTAGGAGGGGTGGTCCTTGATAGAATAACACCAAAGTCTGCGTAATTCTGGGAGTAATTTATTTACACTGATATGATTTTTTTGAATAGGTCAAATTGACAGATAATTAATAACTAATATTTGCAGATTAGATTTTTTTAAAGTTCATTTAATACAGCTTGGCATCAAGTTATGTAAGGAGATATTTAATAAAATCTAGAAATTTAGAATAATATTGTTTAATTAAAAACACAGTTTCATAATAAATAAAAAGTTTATTAAGTTTTACACCGATATTATAAATGTAATAAATTTTATTAATATATTTAATAAAATTAATATTATATTTATTCATGTAAAGCATAAAATGGTGAAAGTTAGTAGATAATTATATTAGTAGATTAAAATGAAATAGCATACAATCACAGAACTACGTTCTGAAAAAATTATGACTTCACAAATAATAATCTGTTTTCTTTCAAATAAAATAGTCTTTATGCTTGAAACATTATTTTAAATTTAGCTTTGTTAACGAAGATAATTTTTTTTACTACAAATAATTATAATAGATACTTGGTAATGTTATGACCTATTAGTTTAGATTATTGAAACTAATGCCGCAAATGTATAGTACCCACTACGTCAAAAACTAACTGCCTTCCAGGCTTTTTTTGTTTGATAATGATATAATTGTTTGTAATTTTTACTCGAAAAATTTAGTTAGAATATAATTATAACAAATTGTGTCATAATATTCAGTATTTCATTTTAAATAGAGATTGACACTTTACTTATTTTTAAACTTTTATAAAAATTATGTAAAATTAACCTAAAAATCAAATAAATTTAACCGCGAGCCCTATGATTAGAAAATTTAATTTCCAAAAATTATATTTAAAAAAAAAGATAAAAAAAGATAAATATAATAATAATTTGACGTATGTTTTTAGTTAGTTTTTTATTATCCTGATGAAAAATGTATTTTCGAAATCGGTTGATGAATATAATAAACTCATAGTGGTTAAAAACAATGTTAATTAATTATTTATTATTAATTTTCTAATAATTAAAATAAAGCTTTTTTTTCGAAAAAATCGACCATTTTAGTAAAGTAGGTTGGAGTATTTTAACACAACTCTTCTTACAATTAATCACTCCTATTTAATTCAAATTTTATTAACGTTTATTACCAAAAAAAAGGCCATAATATTTTTTCAGTTACATAGTACTTTGACTCTACAAATTGTTGGATATAATTATTTTTAATTGAATGTACAAATTTACTGAATAAATTTTCTATATTAAAGGATAGATGGAGTTTAAGAACACATTAAATTATCTTAATTAGGTCTATTATGACGCTGTCTCTAATAATACTTCGGAATAGTGTATTTTATTGCTAGCTAAAGTAACGTTGTCCGGGTAAGTCCAAAAATTATTACACTATTTAATCACTGGAATGATGAATTTGTAAATACCTCGTCACGTACAGCTCGGGCAAACCGGGTATCCTTTCCATGCCGCGGATAGAACAACCAGGTCCTCGCGCTCCGCGTCACAGGCTAGGTTTGATCGGTACTTGCAAATGTTAGGGTCCAGATAATGTCCATGGTCCGCTTCATGAGAATTACATTTGTCTATAGGGAAGAGTGAATGCACAATAACAACAATCTTTATTCACATTACAAATTACATATATGTTTAACTAAAAAAACCATACACATTTTTCACGGTAATATTCTTCACTTTTATTTTCTTGGTGGGCGCGCATACCGACAACCTATTTAAAAAAACTTAATAAAGGTACCAACTTGAAGTTTTCAGTCATTTTGTATGTTGTCATGGTAAGACTATTATTTCAATGTCATTTGATATTACCTGAAAGCCTTGTAACCCTCGATCAATTTCCCATAGTAACGTTTAGAAATTACTCCTTTTTACATGATACGCAAAATTAACCTGCCGAACGGATTCACTCTAGAATTACTGTTTTATTTTATGTTTACTACCTGCACAACAATATGCTTTTTTTTCTCTTCGTTTTCTTTTCTTATTTGTAACTTGTTTTAATCAATGTAAATGACGAATTACAATGGAATGAAGCAAATACAATCCGGCTACTCTGATATAGTCGATTAATTGAGCAGCCTCATCCGATAAACTGATTAAAAGTGTACCAAGATATAAGATTATGTATTTTAATGTGTGCTATGTAACACTGTTTCACTTGTAAAATTATAAAAACACATTGTAATAAAATAAATTAATAAAAAAACTTGCGTAGAAAGTACTTACCCACACGACGGTATATGAATAATACAATAAGTGCATTCACGCTCCTTTTGTTATTAATTCGGTATTTAGGGAAGTAGTATGAGCAGTGATTGAACTAGAGTCAGCTTCAAAGTATTTGTGACTAAATTAAAGTGATATTCTTATACGGAAAATTATGTGCACAATAAGTATCAAGGAACCGCACTTAAATTTTTATCAAATTTAGCACTTTTGATGCTTGTAACAAAATATGTAACAGTGTTAAGTTGTGATAAAAAAATAGAAAATCTTAAATCATTATATTTCATTCGCAAGAAGAATCCCATCAATATTTATCTTATTTCCAGCGGATCTTGAAACCAATTTCCTGTATTCATTTCAATAGACGATTTGAAAAGGCAAGCTAAGTAAGTTATCTCGTTCTTCGTACAATATGCACTTTATGAAATCTGTTCCAACTTCGTGTTCGTGTCTTGTGTAAATAAACGGATAGTCTTCCTTCTTGTACAACAATATGTATATAAAATCGCTGTATTTTATTATAGTACATTGTGTGATATATGGATTATAAAACGAAATATAATATTTGAATAAAATATATATAATCTCGATAATCTGATAAATATATTTTTTTTCACGTTTGTTCGGATAGTATTTCGAACTGTAAAAATAATTTAATGATGCATTTTTGGTCATTATTAGGTCCTCTAGTAAGGGGTCTTAAATCGTTCATCAAATCATGTTTTCTGGAATGAAATAGAATTGGTTTTTAGCATTTGTTAGACTACGGTTATTTGTGTTTTCAAATCACGTCTTTGTAAAATATTCAATACAGGTGAATATTAAAGGCCCAGGTGAACGGATAAATATCTCGCCTCAGAAATTTAGCTATAAAGTTTAAGATTCAACAGTTGCTTATACTGCTACGTACAGTTCAGAACACATAGTCTTCCTCTTCTTTGGAGGTCCCTCATTGCGAGGATGGCGTCTGCCATCGTTTATCTGTTATGAATCTTCGCGTGGCTGAGAAGCCCTATCCTCGAACAGTGTACCCTTCCACACGTTATGCGGATGCACTTGTAAGGCAAGAGGTACCTTGTACCTTCTCCACTTGCTACTGCTTCCGTTTGCATATTTCCCCGGCGCAATGAACTAATTCAGCACTGTCTGAGTTTCAAAACAAAAGTCTCATCCATGCACATGCATCCTAATATCACATTTCAGCGGAACATTATATTTCTTATGTATGTTAAGCTTTACGTCTTATTCATACAAGCAACAATTTGAAAGAGTGTAATATTGAAGTGGGTGTGTTCAAGTTTAATTAATATAGATGTATGTGATTTAGTTAGTAATTAGCACATACTGTTGATTACTACACGTCTGTTTCAAGCTGTACGTATACAATTGCTTTTTTAAATTTCTTCTTTATTACATATATATTCATTTTAATTTTATTTAAATTTTAATTTTTAAACTGCATGTCGGTTTTACGGTATTCTGATGATTTGACTTATATTGTATGTGTTACTCATGTTAAGCCGCAATTTATTTGCTGTCCAGTGTATTTTTTTTCCTAAACTCTTTCAGTTTTTACTATATATTTTGTACTATATATATCATATATTTGTTTAAACAACACATATTTCCATTTTTATTAATTTCATGCAATATTCTGTAGGTTTACCAAAAATATTGTTTTATGTGTGCAGTATATTACAGATATTGCTGGTGCTAATAAGCGACAACTGGGCTTCCCAAATATGTGTGATAAGCGAGCGGCTGCGATTGGTCAACCGCATAACATATTTGGTGTATACTTAGTCATACTGGAAAATTTTTTAGTTTAAAATTCATAGATATGATTAACGAAATCGATAAAAAATGAGGTATTTTCGGAGCACTCGCGTATTAAGTAAAACTTCTTTGCGCTTTTTCAAATCGAGCTCGATACTAGGTAGTAAGAAAATTGACTTACGTAGTATTCCGTTTGCACATCTCTATATTCAGGGTTAATATTATGTTCCAGGTCGATTTTGTTTGGCCACTATTTTGATTTGGCAAACATTTATCAATTCGCATTTGGTAGTTGTAAAGAATAATTGATTACAATTTATTATTGAGCATCTAACGCCTTAACAACGTGCTGAAGTCATTAAAATATGTAAATAATAATGGCAGGGCTGTGTAACAATACGAAGTAAAAGAACATATTCTTATCAAATTTTTTGTTTTCTTGTTATATTATGTATATTATGTTAAGGTATCCACCTATAAAATATTGTGGACTAGGTCTGTTACACTCTAAAAATTGTGTATTTTTTTGAAAGATTGATTTTTTCTTTATATCTTTTTAAGTAATTCATCTAATTTCATTTAACTTTTGATTTATAAGCGTGTCCCACCACGCTAAATGGAAATGACTGTATATAATATGAACATACCAATTAGGAGTAGGATAATGCGTACTTTAAGTTCATTAACATCTTATCAATTTTTTTTCCCTTGTTATATTTCATTTATAAAAATAAAAAAATGTTGTTCATAAAATCTCAATAGTAACTATGTAAAAGGCAATGCTTGCCGTAAAACTGTCATGTACTTTGGAAAAAATAAAATTATAATGTATATATATGTAATAAAGTTGAAATATAAAAAAAACATTAATGGTGATCGCTATCTTCACATATTGGAAAACTACTTGGTGGCCGAATTAAGTGGATTGGGCCTGCAATACACGTGATTTTAACGGGACGATGCCACCTCATATACAGCCCGAGCTACGCTTGAAATTTTGCGAAAAATTGTTCCCAGCTGTATAATGTCAAAAAGTGGTGATATCGACTGGCGTCCTTGATCACCTGATTTGACGGCTCCCGACTATTTTATGTTAAAGTATTTGAAACAAAAAGTCTACGCTAATAAATCAACAACAATTCCGATGCTGCAAGATAATATTCGAAATTAAACTGCTGTAATAACACGCAAAGTGTGCGAGAATGTTATGAAAAATATAGTTAAAGGAGTACGCGTTTGTGCCGTTATTAGAGGCAACTACTTGGCCAATATCATATTTTAAACATAATTGTTGTTCCGCACAGCAAGGCGGCCGCGGATAAACCCGCGGCAATGTTTAGCCAAGACCCGAACCCGGCCGCGGAGAGCGCGGCGCCCTGGCCCGCGCAAGCATTTAGCCGAGACGCAAACCCGGCCGCGGTTTCGCGCCGCCGGGTGGTCGCGGGGGGCGCAGCGCCCCGATCCGAACAAGCGCCGGGCCGAGACGTGGACTTGGCCGCTTCATGGCATCTTCGCGGTCACCACACTACGCCCGTGGGAAATCGCCGCCACTGGGGTCAGCGAGCGGCCGCCGGGGGAGCCGGGCCGCGGACGAGGCCACGGCCCGGCCGCCGCCAGTATTTTTTAGAATATGTTTTGGCAAATATCTTGTTTTAAAAAATTATTGTGAAGACAATTATGTAAATAAAGAGAGGATTGAGAGGGACGGGACGGCGGAAAAAATGGCCGCAGTTGCCAGTTTTCGCCGCCGGGCGCTGGCGGCGCGGAACCGTATCGGGGCGGCGCGGGGCCTGTCCTGGCCCGCTGATTGGTCCCTGAGTTTGCTGGAGCCTTACGCTCCAACACGATAGGGTTAAGGAATAAATAAACGGTCCAGCGGTTGCAAGGGCACTCTCTCGCTTCGCAACACCTGCACCGCTGGACATCACAACTAGACCTGCTCATTTATTTCGACCCTGCCTTCACCTGGACTTTCTTCCCTCTGGACTTTTCGACGTTGGCTCCACTTTTGGACTGATCCCGGAAGAACTCCTACAATTTGGCAACACTACTGGACACGATTTTGGACCTCATTGGACAACTGCGCACCGGCAGAGCATCGTCGTCCGAGCAACGAAGCGGCGACAAATTACACCAGCACCTTCAGAGATATACAGTCTTGTTCCTGTACGGAACAATTGTAATAAACGAAGTAATTGACAAATAAAAAGAAAATTACAAAATTATGTTTTATTTTTTAGTTATTTAAAAACAACATCGGCCTTGAACATAATATTCACATCTAGATATTAAGAACATATTTTTGTTATGAAGTTGCATTTTCAGAACACGGTTCTGTGGTGTTTTAATTCAAATTAAATGAATGAACTATCTACTATCTAGAACAAATCTATCTATCGAAAAAATATTTAATTCCTAACGGTATTCGAATCTGGACCTCATCCTATCCGAGGAAGTGCATTCTTCACTTTCACTATCCAATCGAATACATTTTGGAGAAAGTTATGAACTTATATTTTGTAATCTTTCCAAGTGATAAATAAACTAAACTGTACTTTATCTAACTAAGATATTATAAATTTATATAATATCTAACTAAAACGTTAAAATTTGTATTTCTATATATACATATGGATATATAATTCATAAATATCGAACATAATTCGAGCAGTGCCTTAAAAGATTATATTTAATGCCGACCAATTTTATTAGCCATTCATTTGATATTTTTTATTTTAGTATGCATAATCGTTTAATATTAACAAAATATTTTTTCTGTCTGTCATGTTTTGAAAATAATACTTCCAAGTATTAATTTTTTTTTGCTTTAATAACATTTATTTATTTCATATCACTCTACCCACCTATTTGAAAGAAATATAATTTCTTGGTCACTCACCTTCAACATGGTCTCAGAAATCTCGTTAATTTTTTTTTTTAACGATTTATCGAATATAAGAATGAAAGATTAAAAAAATATATCTATTAATTAAAACTATCATTGCCTCAAGTTTTAAATACATTATATAAAAAAAAAACTTTGGTAACCATTTATTATTAGAAATTTGTCGCACTCTTTTTAAATGCATACAACTGTTATTCGATGTCAGAGAAAATATTTTGTCTGCACGAGGCTGAAAGCTCAGGAATAAAGGGAAACCTCTGGTCAGGAAATTGGCTGAACTGATTCGATCGATTGGGAGAAACTAAAAGTGATTTGCGGAGATGGCATTTGTTATCTCCCCTTAATCCAGAGTTCTTCTTCCGTTTCCTTTCACGGCTGAAGCTCTGCAGTGGAGACTACACTGCAGAGAACTAATGGTGCAGCACTGATTGCTCTTTTCTCGGCGATTCATTGTATTGTTTTGGAAAACAGGTGTTCATCCTTTGTATTTTTTATTATATAACAACTTACAAAAACTATTTATTTAAAATTACATCATTTTCGTACATTCTATTTACTGAAATTTATTTTTATAAAAATAATTCAATATATTTAACACGAAAAACAATGATTTCATTTTCAAATTATTATAATATAACATGAATAATTAGAGACTATCTTGTATTTTCATATTATTTTTAATACTGGTTGATGTACTTAGTACGAGAACGGTTTAGTGATTTCTTGAGGAGTATTTTCACTAAAGTTCTGTTCAAAAATCGATTATCAATTTTTTAAGAGAAGATATAATCATTATACAATTGTAAAATTTTGAAACTTTATTTGATCATGATCCATGCATATTAATTGACAAATGTATCAATTTCTATCAATTCGTTGAAGATAAAAAAGTTTAAATGTAATGATATCATCTTAAGTAATCAAAACATATAGAGTCGGTAATCGCTAAGGCCTATAGACTCCTTGGTTTCATTGCTAGAACGTCTAACCCATTCCAATCACCTTTTACTCTTATCATTCTATATTTCTCATTTGTACGCAGTCAACTTGAATTCGGATGGGTAGTTTGGAACACACATTATTCCACCGACCGACTTGAAAATGTCCAACATAAATTTTTTAATATTCACGTGCTCGCTTAGACATTAAATCTCATTCAGAAAGTGAGTGTTACCATAAAATACCCCCCCTCTTAAATAGAAGAAACACTCAAGATTTATCCTACCTATATAAAATTTTAAATAACTTAGTTGACTCGCCCTATTTATTAGAACAAATAACTTTCAACTGTCCAACGTGACAAACATGATAAAAATAATCTTTATTACCCAAATTTGAGTAGAACTAATTACATAAAAAATTGTTTTATTATCCGTTCTACATCAAAATATAATGCCGTAAATTTTTCTAATAACATTGACATTTTCAACGGTAAATTGCTCACTTTTAAATTTAAACTACGCCAACTTTTCAATAACTATTAACATAAATTGTATATATTGCATCCCATTCCCCCCCCCCCTCAATAACATTCCTCTTTGTATGGTCAGTTTAAAATCACTCTTTTGTTTTTTTGTTTTTCTTGTTTCAGTTTATTAATATTATTATTTTTTTAAATATATACTAGTTTTTAGTTTATTAAGTTTACTTTTATGTAAAAGTATTTTTGTTTATCAGTCTGTTTGAGTATACTATTTTTTAGTTTATTATGTACTATGTATTTAATTTCCGAAGAAACTTTACTGGTGTTATTTTTATATATTATGTAATTATCAGTTATTATTGTTACACTGTTTGTTTCTACAAAATATTTATAAAAAAATAAAAAAATATTCACATATTCATAGTTACTGTTTAAAAATTTAACAAGGTATAATATGATATTCTCGGTTAAAGATGTCTAGATTGATTAATATTTTATGACATACCCATTAAATATTTGGTGGTTGACATTATATATTGGGCGCTTGACATTAAATATTGGGTGCTTGATTTTAAATATCGGGTGCTTGGCATTATATATTTTAGTGATACTAGAGCCAGTTGACGTATTCTCATAGTCATCGTGATACCATAAGTCTGATTAATTCTCCCCTTCATCTTATTACTTTGTTATTCCCGTAAGTCAAACTGTAGGATGTTTTGCTAAATGAAGAAATTGAACATCTGGTTTAATGGGCCTGAAAAAAATCAGCGTTTCATATTTTTTAATCATTCGTGTATGTAAACGCTTGAATCTAGCTCGGGCTGTGTCGTCCTGTTGAAACCGCATGTGTTGCAGGCCCAATCGATCCAATTCGGTCACTAAGAAGTTTTTACGACATTACATCTTGCATCTTGAAAGAAATAAGGCCCGATTATTTCACTGGTCTACGTGAAGCACTATATAGTAGCGTTGCGTTGGTGTAAAGGTTGTCGGTCGATCAATTGAGAATTTTCAATGTCCCAATAATGGGTGTTTAGTTTATTAACAAAACCTGCTAGGCCGAAATGATGATTTTTTCCAGAAGTCGGATTTATGTTTGTTTTAATGTTTGTTATGAAACAGTTTTAACCGTCAGCGCTCAGATGTCTGGACGATCGCGCTGTTACGCAGGCGCGAATCAGTCGCGTGCCCAAGCACGAGCGCGCCCGTTGAAGAAAGTGAAAGGGCAGTCACGCGAGGTCAAGGGTTGTGGGTACACGCATCTTCGGCGTGAATGCGTATCCCTCTCGATACATAATGGTGGCGCGAATACTTACAAATCACTAAAAGAAACCGGCGCAATATCCTCGTCGTTGCGCAGATAAGAACAGCGCCTACCCACACCCAGCGTTCGTTACCAAAATTGACATCGAGACATTTTCTCCACCAGCTGTTTGTCTCCCGTCGACCATCGCTTCGCCAACTTGGCCAGGGTCCGGACCAGCTGTTTGGAATGGCGCCGGATTTCGACTCGCATCTCTTTTTAGTGGCAACCGTTAACCAAGATCAACCGTATTTTAATACATGTTTCTTGTTACCACAACTCTGTATTATAAAAATTATCTAGTATATAAGCTCTTGTTATTCTGTAAGAATATTAGGCTCAATTGTTTTGTTAACGTTCATCATTAAACATTGCCCAAGAGGCTTTTAAGAAATATGTACTCATTCTTTTATTAAAGCTATCCTTTTGGTGGCCCTCAGGGCAGTGATACCATCCTGACTTAACAACGAACCAATACGTCTGGAACCCTGCCAAGTGTCTCATGTTCTCTCTGAGCAACCAGTTACGATAAAAGAGAAGGAAATATTTTTCGTAACATGTTTTATTCACTTCAACAAGTTGTTGAAGCGTTAGATGCATCATAATAAATAGAAATCAACTACTTTTTAGGACTACCAAATGTGAAATGACAAATGTCTGCCAAACCAAAATGGTGGGCAAACAAAATCGGCCTGGAACATAATATTCACCCTGTAGTACTTTGCTGAAATCTCGTGTACTTTAAAACATAACTATGTATTCACTGATAAAAAAATGAATATCATAGTATGCAATTAAAAAAAATCTGATAAAAGTCTAATAATATTGTATTTTTTGATAACGTTTATCAAACCGATAGACAGAAAATGTTATATTGTAACAAATTGTTGGCAGCAAAGCAGTGTTCGGAGGAACTAACTCGGAAGGTTGTTCAGTTTGCAGGAAGTAGACCAGAAGTCTGCCCGAGGGTTGCAAACTATTTTCAAATTAATAATGCATCGCATCAAAGCTCCATACGAAAAGTTTAACCCGACCGAGCCGCGGGTTACCAGAAAGGCTCACCCAAAATTGTTGCAAAAATAATTCAGTTGCTCGTTCAACGATTGCGAGGGGAAAACCGTGAAATCGGTTGGTCGGTTTGCCGTAAATGTTACAGTTTCGGACTGTGCACTGTGCACTGTGCAATGTAACAGATAATTACAAACTTTTGACACGGGTTTTGTTTAAGCACTTACACATCCGAGTTATTAAATCTTGTTATTTATTTAATACATTTACAGGTTAGGAAATAAAACCGCGCACTAGGTTACTATAAATATTTTTAAAGAGAACAAATTATTATTGTGAAGTTGCAATTTTTCAGAAAATTTACATAAAAATATATTAATAAGGAGAACACATTCTTATTGTCAAGTTGTAATTATTCAGAACATAGGTCTGTGATGTTTTAAAAACTAATTTAATGTATTAATTATAAATATATGGCTTTCAAATAATGGAACGACAGGTGTATTAATTTGAAAAAGTGTAACATATACGTTGGAAAATTTGTCATGAAAAATACTGGCGCTATAACACAATTGGTAGTGTACTTAAAAAGAGATCCAGGTTCGAATCCTGGTAGCGCGAAAACAATATTTTTCGACAAAATTGATTTTATATGTATATATTTATAATTAATACATTAAATTAGTATTTAATATATTAGTTATATTAATATTTCACAATTTTATAAAAATGAATATATTTATTAATTCTGGCGTCTCTTATCGGATTTTATCAATTTCTTTAAGATTCCGTAAATATAATATATAATTTATAAGCGTTATTCGTATATATTATAACGTACATTATATGAGTATAATTATTATATACAAAAAATAAGATTTTTTACGTTATGTAGGTACGTATGTATTTAAAAAATAATATCTTCATGAAATATTCTCAGAGATTCCAGAATTTATCGTTAAATATTTAAACTTCTTAAAGGATTCTCCGGAGCTCGATTTGACAGCTTGAATACATAGACTACTAGCGATGCTAGGATTATCTAGAATAGCGGCAGATGTATTTTAAATATACTGGCTCGATTACCATGAGATACATTTGCGACATTGACGACCTATTTAGTTTTACATTGATTATCAACAATATTTTTAAACCATTCAAGAGATTCGATTAGACGTTACACTATTTGTACTTCCATTTTAATGTGCAAGTCACCTTTTCAAAATAATACGCAATACTTTCTTTATTGTATGATCACCGTTTAGGGCTACGGTCATACGAGTTCAAGGCAAACTAGATGTAATCTACAAATCCATGTCTTGTGCCAAATCTCTTGGGTCCAAAATCTGCTATCCATTTATCCGCAGCTTTTTTCATCGTATTCATCCATCTCAAGTAGCGACCGGGGTTCCTTCGATGACCTTCTGGAGTATCCTAGAATTCTCGCTTCTGATAACGTGGCCAACGCATCTCAGATTCTCAATCTTATAACTGAAACTATTTTAGGCTGTTTGAGAACTTCCTAAAGCTCTGAATTGTAATAAATACTCAATCGCATCTTTACAACGTACTTTAAATAATAATAATACTATATTAACTGTTATTTAAATTAATAAAATAAAATCCAAACTAAACTCAATATTAAATAAAAAGCAAGTACCTACCTTCCGTTTAGAATATTATTTCTATTCAACATCCATTTGATCAACCTTAAGTGAATGTACAGTTGGCTTTTTGTACTAGGTTTAAACAGTAAAATCAGTATTAAGTAGAGTGAACGTACCCAGCCGAATACACTCAAATGAATTTAAGATTCCCATTCAATTTTCATCAGACTAACATAAAGTTGGCACGGCTGGAGGAAGGCATTTTATTGGAGGATTCACCGCACACACCCAGTGTACTAATACCTACTGTTTTCCGATTCAATCGAAAGAAACAAAGAGGCGCACTGCGCCATACTACACATTCAATAAACATTTAACACTTTCAATTCCGATCAATTTAGTATATTTAAAAAAATATATAATAATATAGGTAGGTATAAAATTACTATCAAAACATCATACTTAAATATGATGTTTATAAAAGACAATTTTTTTTTGTAGAATCGGGTAGAGAGTTCTAAATTTTGGACGCAATCAAATAAAATAAATAAAATCAAATGATCAACGATAAGGCGAACAATTCAAGAAATGACCGAAGCCATGTTACACGCTGTGCAAAATGCCTGATTCAAATAATGAGCGAGGCCATGAAAATCTAGGTACATTTATATGAGTATATTTACATGAAATCGCACGTATTAGATTAACTTGATGAAGTTTTAAAAATTGAAATCATCCATTAATTAATAAAATGTTTTGATTCTATTTTCATTCGGTTACTTCTTTAGCTGTGTAATATTTTAAGTTATTTTTTAATGTTTTGCAATTAATCAATATAAAATGTAAATCGTATTTTCATTTCAAATGACATCCCCGTGCTTCAAGGGGTAGAGATCCGGTGATAGGGAAAGTCTCCAGTGCCTTAACATTGGCAAAGGATCGCACCGCAAATTGTAGCCGGGGTACACACTACTACTCGGGTAACTTTGCAAATTGAGTTTTCTTGTTTTCAGCTCCTAATACTTTCGGCACACGTTCCAACCCCCAAGAAAACGAGCGCCAGGGCGCGGGTGCGGCGGCGGCGGCGGGGTGGCGGCGCACCGTTATGTAGTCGGGAATAAACTGTGTTCACAACGTGTGCGGAGTCGATGATACAAGTCCACCCCTGGGTTCAGCTCTGGTCAGTGGCGCATTGAGTATAAGCACTCTGAGATATACATATAGTAAGAAACTTGTATTGTTTTTGGTGTGACCCAGTTTTTCTTTACGTAAAGCCGATAATCAGTTAACTAACTTATCTAAAATTAATTGTTCGAACGTTACTACATCGAAATAATATTTAACGGAAATTGTCAAATATCCATATATAGACTTATTACTTTTCAAAATCGTTATATGATGATATAATTTCATCTGGGTTATTCTCAGTAAGTTAGTGTTTATCGTAGTCAAATATCGGCCACATTTAAGTGGAATTATTAAGACTGACATGAAAATAGATACTGAAATGTGGACTGAAAGGTTGACAATGTAAAATCAAGAAATATTATCATCGTGTGAGGAGCATGAATACTTCCAAAATATATTTTATAATTTTGTAAGTAATAAATGTTTTGAAAAATTATGTAATTCAGTATAAATAAAATAAGTGCAAATCTTCATCATCATCATAATCATCATTCCGGTCATGACAACTTTTCTTAGTACTGCTTTTGAAGGCGGTGAATGATATCAGCTATAACAAAAACACAAAATAAAAAATGGAGGCGCCAAAATTAAAGTATTCTAAGCGTGAATTTGCAAGAAAGTTGTGCGTAATTAGACGATGAATAATCCATAATAGTATTTTGCTTCCTTATTTTTTATCTTTAATCTGGATGTGTTATTGGATCCGTACATGCAAGAGTCATTGAGTAAGAATAAACATACATTAGCGAAATCATACCAATTTTTACGACTGACAAGTATATAGACCATCAGACGCGACGCAAATGACATGTGAATGTTTGTAATGTTTACGTTTGTTCAATAATTATTAATGTAAACGTGATCTCAGTATTTTTCAAGAATATCTCTAAGTGGATATATATCAAAGTTAATACGTAAGAACACCGTTTGTACAATTCTAGGAAGGAAAATACAGAATACACTAGTAGATAAGTACTTTTTGCTGCTAGGGCCTATGGGCGGCTATTGTGGCCACTTCGTGGCCGTTAGTAACCGCTACGTAGCCCGTAGTGGGCCTAGCAGCAAGCATTCAAAAAATTGCTTTCTTGCTAGTATATAAATAATGACGAAATCTACTTGATATACTTCGATAAAAGTATCAAGAAATGAAATTAATACCAGATTGTGGTTTTTTATAATAAATTTAGAATATTTAGTTACAATTTTTAAATACCTCAATTATTATGTTCAATAGTTTTATTTAATTTATGATGTAATATTTATACCATTAGTGATGGTGCATTTCTTATAAAAATTTCTCGAAATTCTACTCCTTTGCCATGAAGGGATGTTCATTTCTGGTGATATATGTTACTGAAATGTGTGTACGTGATTTTTCCGAGATACAGCTGCTGAATTACGTGGTATACCAAAATGCATTTCGAGGTTCCGTGCACAATATACTTCTTAACGTATTCCAGGCATGATACTCTTTGAGAAAAGTGATTGAGGCGTAAAAAGTGTGAATTTAAAAAAAGTATTTATTTTTTTGGAATCGTTGGAGATAAATAAAGCGCGTAAAACTAATCAAAAAATTATAAACAACCAACTAAATTTAACTATGAGTCCCATTCTAATTTTTTTTCTTAAAAATTATTCGAGTAAATTTGTATTAAGTAACAATTTGAGTTAGGTACTAAATTAATTTTTTAAATAATCGTTGTTTTTTTCAAAACAGATTCTGGTAAAGAAACAATAATATATGTTTTTTAGTTAGTATTGACATCCTGAAGAAGAAGATGGTATTTTTCGAAACCGGTAGATGTATTTAAACTCAATAAGTGGTTAATAAAACAAAGTTAACAAATAAAAATATTATTTTGTCAAAATGTTACATATTAAATCAATCTAAAATTATTATACAGCAAAAAAACGTATATTTTTAATTATTGATGAATCATGAATAAATTAAACATAGAGTTTTATTTTAAAATAATACACGTATCTAATTTAATCAACGTGATTAACTCACCTTCAAACTATTATTGTATTGTATTGAAACTAGTATTGAAACTCATCTTGATACGTTTTATAGAAGAAATAGATTTTTCAATATTAAAAATATAAATGGATACATACCTACATCAACATTTACAATACTCAATAATACAAGGTAAGTCTTGGGTCCCTACAGGTGACAAAACATGCACTTTCTAACAGGAACATTTTTCTTCTTAATTCCCCTTAGAGCGTCGGTCTAACTCTTGTCGTGGATCACTAATCAAACCTTTGCGGGTTCTCGATCTTTCGAGCAATGCAAGTGCTCGCAAATACTAGCAATGAGAGCAAATATTTGCACTTTTCTAAGAAAATATCACAGGAAGTACTTAACAGAACTGAGTCGGGTTGTAGAATTTTATATCTCAGCATCCGATAGATTCTATAGTTTGAATAGCACTGACATACTGATGTAAAAGTATAATATCATAAAGCGACACAGCCACAAGGCACTCAGAATATCGCAGACTTTGAATTGGAAAATAAATATTCGCTAAAATAAATATTATTTTTATCTATTTTATGAAATATAAAAATTAAAACCTAAATTATATCGACATGTGATTATATTATTGTAACAAAATGTAATTCACTCCTTAAATAATAAAATTTGTGCCTAAAAGTGTGTTTAATATTTTTAGACATATTTAATTTAAAAATAAATAACACTAATAAATTGTCGATTGTTGAGGTGAGATGGAAATTTCATACCTCCATCGATAGTTTCAGCCGAGAGCATAAGATTTGTGGATCACTTTCCTCAGCATCACTTACTCATCTTTTGTAAACAATGTTTTACATCCATTGCTTATGGGGTTTATTTATTGAATATGGGTAAATCTAAAGATATGTTATAATAACTAACTTGAAAGAAAGTTAGTTTCAACAAAATGTGTTTATTATAAAATTAAAATGAATGAATTTATGATAAATTTAGTATACAAAAGAAAGACAAAGAGTTCGTAATTTAATTTTATAAATTTCTTCAATCCAGCTTCCACGCAAATTGCAGCGTAATATTTGAGGTACATCTTTTACTTTGGGGGTCCATGAGATCAAATGAATGACTACGGCAACATTGGTTCTGAGTTTTGTACCTCCATATTCATGCTGGTTCACCTGCATGGAGATCTCATAACATTATTATCTTACAACATCCTGATTTTATAATTAAATTGGCCTTAATACCGCAGAACTGCCATTCAAATTATGCCATCTATAAAAAATGCCATAAGAAAAAAATGAACTAAAACAGAAAAATTTCACAGAGTCAATCAGGGACGTACACACCATACACAGGGGTACGATATTTTATATACCAAGTATAATTATCCTTTTACAAGGCTGAATGATAAAAGATTTACATTTTAATGCTAGAAATGGAGCTCACGAATTATGGACACCGCCCGTCTATCAAAACCGGAACTCTCTTTATCGCGCAGGTCCAAGCTCTGGGGATACCATACATAGAGCGGATAGCGCACACTAAAAATTAAGTGACACTACCTGCGTAATGTATATATATATAAATTATAGAGGAGAGTATGGGAAGACTTGACATGACCAGGTTAACCAGATACTGGGATGGATGAGAGAAGATCTGCGTGTCAGAAAAGTGTGGCGCTCTATTTTCTCTGCCTACCCCCGTGGCTGTGTGGCGTAAATTAGTTAAGTTAATTAATTTTTAAAATATAATATTTATAAATAGAATTGCTAAATATAATGACAAAATAAACTTTGAAAGTACCGTTAAGGTTACATAAAATGAGGAAATAATAATGTACTGTACCCCTGCTAACACATTACATTTTTTTAGTATTTATTAATGACAAATTAAATTTATTGAATACTTATTTATATACTTACTTTAAATATATTGTTCAAATTATTAAAAAATCATCGTTATATGATTTTTATAAATACTTGTAATTGGATAATAGTTTTAGACCAAAATCATACTTTAAAATGTTTTTGGTCCAAAAAATTTAATAAATAAATAATTAATTGTCTAGTAATCAATTTAAGAAGTATGCTTCATAGAAGGTGATTTAAAACATTTACACTTTATAGTACTCAGTATTATATTCTCTCTTTCAAATGGTAATAATGTCTGAACCGAAATATTTTTATCAAACAAATTGAAGTTTGTTTAGTTCAAATTTTAGTTTGGTATCATTTGTATTCCGGCATGGTGTTCCAGGAACAGGAGGACATATCCCCTCATCGTTAGATAACGCACGACATGTGGTCTCAACACGACTACCTTGTACAAAAATATAAAAGTGCACACAGCACACATCTGAGCAGGGGGGTGGGTCGGTGAATATATATGATGACCAGATTTGTGGAGAAGGCAATGGAAACAGTTTTGATTTATTTATTTTCATTTGAAAGTGATACGTAAAAAACATCATTAACAAAAATTATATTTCTATAAACAGTTCTTTAAATAGACCTGTCCAAATGAAAGTGATTAATATTAAAATATACGTTTCTCTCGGTTATTGTTGATTGCTTGTTGAAACTTGATTAGCGAATACGACTAATACAGTATTTTTAATTCAAGTCAATATAGCGTTTCAGGAGGCTCCATTTTCACCAAGGTAATGATATATACTTCGCACTAATATGTTCCTGTTTTTTGTTAATTTCATCGTACAAGTGAATGTCATGCATTGATATCACACGATGTTGTACGGATATAATTATTATGTAAAACTTTGAAAACATTATAAAACTGATGAAGTCACTAATCAATGTAAGTATTTTAATGGTACGGATGTTCATTGAAATAAAGTTTTTTTAAATAGTAGATGTGTATAATATTTTGCAGATACTTTGTATATATAATATATATTTTGTACTGTTCTCGCTTTCGTAAATCGTAAACGCCTAAATTCAAAACGATAAAATACAGTAAAAAAGAGCATGCTCGGAATTTTTAGAAAAATCTTTAAATTAAGACTCCCAAATTTCAGTTAAATTAAATGTGTAACGGCTGCTTAGAAACATTCGTCTGTCACTTTAATATCCCCAGGCTCTGAGACTTGACTGATTAAATTCGTAACTAAATAAATGTTATGTTCGCAGTCAAATAGAAACAACGCCTAAATAAATCCTCTTCACAGAAGTGGTTTCTTTGTTGTCTCACACATACTGAGTGTGATATAAAATAAAACAAACGACTTCGGTGTGAAATGCACTTTCCGTGATTGGTTTGTGTCAATCATAAATGGGGGTTTTATTCTGTTATCCGCGAGGGTTGGATTCATTCCCAGGGTAGATACAAACATTGACTATATTCTAGGTATTTTAATTTTCTCCAAAATATTTTTAATAGCAATAATCTGACTCTTGAATGTATTATATTATCTCAAAATATTAAAACACTAATTATATTGAAAATATCATCCGTCTATTAAAATTTTCAGTATTTATTTACATAACAAAACTATTTTAAGACTACTATCAAGAGTCCGGGAATATTTTTTTTTTTTTGGAAAGTTAAACGAATGCTCTCTGACATTTACATCGAGAAAGTTTATGAAACCTTATTGTGAATATATTATATAATTGGAATAAATTTATATATTATTTATTTAAGAGCTTAGTATAGTATACAGTAATGTATGTAGTGTAATTATTGTTATAAATATATTGTAAATAAGTTTAAGAAAAAATTAAAATCAAAAAAAATAGATGTGAGTTTTTTTAATTATACAGTCGTTGGTTATACAGACATCGACCAATTTTATAAAACATCAATCAGGATTTTTAAATTTGATAAATAGTTAGCTTATTTTATGTAGCTAGCGTCTTAACCACTACACCGACAAGCTACTTAATTATATTATTTTATTATAATTTATACATTTTTAACGATTCTATATAGGTCCCAGATTGTAATATTTAGACGTTGCCATTCCGATAAACTACAAGTAAAAATTCTGACAAACTATTTTTTTTTAAACTGTTCTTTTTATATGCAATTCTTGTTGTACTACTGCGCCTGTCTCGCTAGAAAAAATCTGTTATTAAACTACTAAAATCAACTCACATCGATTGTCGTGAGGATAAATAGGAAAGAGCGCCATACTCTTCTATTCTGATACAGAACTATCCACTCTTCTACATTCACATATCGTCTCACGCATGCTCGTTAATGGTTAAGCTTCTGGTGGGACTATCTTCCAGTATCTGGTTTACCTGGTAGAGGATGACATTTTGTGGATGTCTTCTCTTTTCATTAATTTGTTTCACATGACCAACCCAACTAAGCGAACCTTTCTTATTTTTCTTGACACATCTTCTTTACTATACTAATGTCATTTTTGCATTTTTTCTTTATTTCTTTTAATTGTATTTTGTTTAATGCGCTTAAGTGCTATTCTATATTTACAAATTTAAAAAGTATTTTTTAACAATAAATTAAAACTTTAATAAATCTATACATAGCCTAGGTTAAAAAATTTTGAAAGCGACAAATTTTTTGCAGGCTCATTAATGTAGAATAGAAAATATGAAAATAAGTAAACATAAAACCGCGATCATTGTCAACAAAAAACACAGCACGAAATGGTGACAGGAACCACTGTTAGGAAAACCTTAAATATAAAGTTTCGAACCTAAGCAAAGTTTTGGACGGAAAAGGAAAACTGTTGGTGCACAAACTGCACACGTCCACATTTTGAAAAAGTTCCCCCTCCCTCCAGATTTGTTTTGTCGCATATGCGTAGGCGCGGGCGCGGGCGCGGGTCGGGGATCACAGGTCGTGTAATTTACTGAGGATACCAACTTTTGCCCAACTTTTGGGGGGGCTTTAGGCGGATTCGAAGAACTTTTCCACTGCAGTATTTGTGAGCCTAAATGTGCCGCGCGACTGCTGCGCCTAAACTAAAAGTCTGAGGATTAAATTCCATCGTTTTTGAAAGCTGAATTGAAATAATAATGAGGGAAGTATAAAATATTTATCATTAAAATTTTATATTGCTTTTTATTACATTTCAAAAGGAGTAGGCGTAGGGAAGAAAATACTATTCTTGTTATTTCATTTGCTTTTTTTACGTTTTCGTTCTCCACATTCACATATTCCGCTTCATACATATTCACAAATACTGCTTCTTCAACGTTTACACATTGCGTTTCTTTCACATTTATACATTCATATATTCCATTTCCAGATTTCGCTTCTTCCAAATGATCCATCCATAATGATCAATGTCAGCTCAGGTCGCGGTCATTCTTAACTTGAATGCACATTGATAATTATGATTATCTATAAAATTCTTATAATAATATTGTAAGTTACCTCTTGTAGGGCCAATATATCCTAATAAAAATATGTTTTCATTTTATTTTTTAATTAATTAAGGGAATTTTAACAGTATAAATAATCAAACAACTAACATAATATATAGCATATGCAACTAATTATAGAATCCACATATATCTTCAGGCAAATTAGTCATGAAATATATAATATAAGATCATATAGCAGTTTACAATATAAGGTAATATAATATTAGTAGAAGAAGATAAAAACTGATGGGAGAAAAGGGGAGGAGGTTGAAACTATTGTAGCAAAGGGAGAGCGAGATGCGTTTATAGGTAGAATGATTAGTTAAAATTGAAAATGTAATGGTTAAAAAAAACTCTTTTAGCGTAGTAAGGCTGATATTGAAAAAGTAAATTTCTTTTAACTTCTCATTAAAGTATTTACATTAACGGTGAATGAATGAGTTTTGTGTGTGTAAGATGTTCTATTTTTAGGAATGTGGAAGAGTGTACGGACTGCCGGATTGATTTAGATGGAATGTGAAAGAATATTAATAATCGTAAAAACAAATAAACAAAGTTAAATATAAATACACACTTTAATTATGTCTAACCGCAAAGTTAACGTTATAAACATCAACAAGATATTAATTATATTTGGCTGGGACAGTCAATATGGCCTTGCAGTAGTTAAAAGATAAGTATTTAGTCAGCACGTGTTCTTCGATATTCTACGATTTTCATATTATGGAAGTTTGCTGCATCTAAATAGGAGTTGAATGATAGATTCGATCTAACATTAAGATGTCAAAGAAACCTATTTGTGTTTGGACGCAGGACTACAGATTTGAGACGCGTACTAGAGACAGTGACAGCGAACGAATGCGTAATACAGTATTTTGAAGCAATATTGATTTTTGAAATGTTTTCCGGTTGCAAATGTGAATCCTAGAATTCTAGAGACCTCGGAGGTAATATGGTCAGTATGATTCTTGAAAATAAGTTTACTATCGAGGATCATTCCTAGCTCTTTAAAATTACGTTTATTTTCTGCCTGAATGCTGTCTATTGTGTAAATAAAATTAATCCTGTTTAATTTTCTTCAGAAGGTTATTTAAAAACATTTTTAGTATACAAAAACAATAAAACATTTTCAAGTAACTAATAGTAATAAATATTATTAATAATACATTGTTACTAATAATATATTTTTGATTTATTTGATAATCACTTGCTATAATGATAGAACATTCTTTCATTTAACTAAATCAACAATGAAAAGTGTATATATTGTATTATATTGTCGATTGATTTTTATAATTTATAAATATTATATTTTCAAAATAACAAATTCATTAAACATGTCACTTTCCTTCAAGTGAGATGAGAAGATAAAATGATACATTTTTCTATCCTTCACCTTATTCTATTCTAGTATACTGATATTGCCGTGGCTGTTCTTTCTCTATTTTTCTCTATTTATAAGATTCACCGCACTTGTTAAATCTTCCAATAGAGCCGACTACCATTACCTGGATTATCCGATCATGTCAGGTTATTGGCAGATTTATAGGAGTCTGTCCTAAAATAATCGCATTTAGTTTAGGTAATTTTATTCTTCTTTTTGTGGTCCAGGCTTAGATTCTACTTATTAATGTTGGTACCAAAATTCAGTTGTGTGGAACTAGATTGACGATAAGTACATATCTTCAGTCCACTAAATATTTATTCTCCACGGAGACCTCCTATATCCCCTCCTATCAATATTGTTATTATCCTTAACGTCCCTTTTGTATAAAGAGATACATTACTTGTTGTTAACATACTTATTAACCATTACATCCTATAAAGTCCTATTTTCGTTCCTCCCATAACTTTTTCGTGACTTTTCAATGAAGCGTTAATGAATCTATCTTCCTTCAGATTGCAGCATCTGTGTAGTATGGCAGATTAGTTAGTTTCTTTTGAACGAAGCTCACCCTTAGGTAGTCTTCTGAAGTAATATGTAGGGACGATTGAAATATTCATCATCTTATTGATTATGTAACAAAACGTCGAAAGCGTCGGAGGCGTAGCTGAGAATTAATCCCAACATTGCTCATTTTTTGATTACTGAAAAATGTATTGAGTTATTTAAAAAGTTTATATTTTGATTCACTATTATTTCATTACAGAAATGTAAAATTATAAAATTATCTTGAAAAGTCTTCATTATAAATATTTCTTCAAATATGAGTACAAAATAATATATTGTGAGAATCTTCTCCGATAAATTGTTAAGAGTGAACATATCCGGGAAAACTTTTCTACTCGTTAGATGTCGACAGACGCAACGTGAATAACTGATTTCTTTATGGCAAGAGCGAAGGAGAAGGAAGTTCTCAAGATGGACATTGAAGAGTACAACTTTTGATATAAAATTGTGGAGATGAAAAATATTCAAGTGAATTACGGGAACTTTCCAAATTGACTTTACAGCGCAGAGTCGAGAAAACTGATTTGACTGGTGATTCGAGTTTTTAAAAAACACTCAACTTTACAGACGGATCTTTAACCATCGCACAAAATTTAGCTTAAAGAGGCGAGAATAAAATAATATATTTTTACACTTGTAGGCGTATTTCTAAAAATTGAAAATCAGAGCTGACAGATCTTGAAGATCTTTCGTTGTTTTACAATTCAGATAAATTTGCCGGAGTTAATAATTAATTTCTTCGTATTTTAGAACATGATTATATTTTGAGAGATACATAATATGAATATATAAACACACATCAAATGTGAAACATGTAGGCACAAAGAGACGCATCGTTTTTCCCCCTCCATTTGATTTACTCCCCGACGAAAGTACTCACATTTTCCAAAACTCACCTGTCAGTCGCCTTGATAAACTGCGAAACATATTTCCTGATGTGAGTTGCATTTCTCGCGCAGAATATGAAGATGGGCGCTCCTAAGTAGAGTCTCGAAATATTCTTCGTGAATATGTAAATTGTTCGTTTCTTCTTAATATTTCAGCACTTATATACGGAATGCTTTCACACTAAAAGCACACCCCCAACAGAATCCATATTTTTCACTCCCTTAGAAAAATTCGCACCGGTATGCAAATTTCAATTATCCTGCCCCCGGGGAATTCCAGTAATTCTTACTCACGGAAAAATCTTCGAGCTTTGATAAGGAATTCATCAATTTGCATATCCGCTAATGAACTGATATTTTTAATCATCGATATAAATTATGAATATAAATACGCACGAGTACAGTGTATATTCTACTGTTTTTAAAGAAAACACATATTTTTTGTGAAGTTGTATTTTCAGAACGAATTTCTGTGATATTTTTAATATATTCTACTGGATAGGTAGTACCTTTAGCAGCGCCAATGTTATCGTGTTTTAATATTATTTGGTGAAAGATTTTCAGTGTAAACTTATTTTTATAGTGTAAACTAATATAATAAATATTTAACATATCTAGATAGTATGTGGAGAGATATTAATTCCAATTGGCTGGGACAGTCAATATGGCCTTCCAGTATTTTGAAGAGAAGTATTTGGTTAGCACGTTTTCTTTGTTGTTTTAGGGTTTCATTTTGTGGAAGTTTGCTGCATCTAAATAGAGATTGAATGCTAGATTAAATCTAACATTGATATATCGAAGAAACCTATTTTGTATTCGTTCTAATCTCGCAATATATATAATCTGACATAGGTTACAGATTTGA
The DNA here is from genome assembly GCA_022840565.1 of Eubasilissa regina. NCBI lineage: Eukaryota > Metazoa > Arthropoda > Insecta > Trichoptera > Phryganeidae > Eubasilissa > Eubasilissa regina. The sequence goes on along the minus strand of JAINEB010000025.1, from coordinate 1,401,047 downwards.
GATGCGTACTCTAAGTGACTACGAACGATATTACGATGTATTCAGTATTTTGAAGTAATATGAATTTTGGAAGTGTTTGTAGGTTGGAAATATGAGTCCTAGCATTCTTTAGGCCTTGGAGATAATTTGGTCAATGTGATTTTTAAAAATAAGTTTGCTATCGAGGTTTATTCCTAGGTCTTTAACATCGCTTTTATTTTCTAGCTGAGTGCCATCTTTTGTGTAAGTAAAATGAATGTTGTTAAATTTTTTGAGTGTTATTTGAAAATATTTTTTATCATTCAGGAGGACTTTGTTCATTGTTATGACAGTCATCTAGAGAGCTCACTTTGGCAAATATCTTCATATCATCCGCGTAAAGAAGGAAGTTGGTAAATTGAAAGCATGTGTGTATATAATTAATATAAATTACAAACAGTAGTAGACCTAGCAAACTCCCTTGAGGAACTCCGGAAGAGATGCGCGTCCAATCTGATTTAAAACCGCCGATGACCACCGCATGGTTTCTGTTATTGATGTAGAAGATAAGCCATCTTAGTAAGTCTCCATAGATTCATATTTTTTTTATCAACTTTTCAAATAATATTTGATGAATAATACTTATCAAAGACTTTACTGTAATCTATATAAATTGCATTGGTTTGCGCCCATAATGCGTAATGGTAGACAAATTGCACATAATTCGTAAAGGTGGACAAAAGAGGACATAATGCGTAAAGGTAGACAAATTGGTAACGGTGGAACGCTCCGCGAAGAATCCATGTTGTTGCGGGTTTAAGTGAGTCTTATTAATGACACTGAAAATTTAGCTATAAACAATTTTTTCAAATAGTTTGCTGAATATTGATAGTTTTGTTATTGGTGTGTAGTTAGTCACATTATTTTTTTGATCAGATTTAAAGATATGAGTAATATATGCATTCTTCCATTGGTACGGAATAATACCTTCATCGAGAGATTTAGTGAATAGTAAGCAGAGCGGAGTAACAATACTAGAACAGCACGCTTGTACAAATAAGGGAGGGATTCTATCATGTCCTGAGCTTTTATTCAAGTTTAGATTGTTAATATGGGTTTGCAGTAGAATTGGGTTTACGGTTATGTGTAGAATAGCAACCGAGCCAATGTCGGCTTCGCTATGTAGGGGCACCCCGAAACTACTTTCAGTGAATACTGATTTAAAATATGGTATCGATTAGATTTTCAAGAGTGTTATAAAATAATGAAATTACATGATTTGTGTTAAGATTTGCAAATAATGAATTCCAATTTCAGGAGTTCAGCTCGTTATTGATTGTTACATAGTCTCCGTTTTGAAATAAGACTACTTTTTTCTATAGCCTGTTTACCTGGGGAGGATCCACTGAAACTGAGAGTATTATATTGATTGTTTTGTGATATGTGTCCTCTGCATCTAATGAGTCATCACTCGTCCTTGCAGAGAACCAGGTCGAGAATTCTATGCATACGATTCACCGAGTTGTTAAACTGGTTTAGTCCGAGAAAATTTATTGAGTTACAGAATTCTCCACTTAGTGAAGTTGTATACTGAGTTGGAGAAAAATATGTGGAATTACTGATGCCTTCCCGCGAGATGTCAGGGAGTTTGAAGTCACTGAGTATGATAAAAATGTCAGAAGGAGCACAGCTTTGAATAACCATGTTTAATTTATCAATAAATATTTTCAAAAGCAGAGAGTGCGAGGATTCTCCGGATGTATAGATATAGCACATGTACAGGTTGCGATGTTTTGAGTCAGATATAATAGGGATATGAACCCATACGTCCTCTGCCTCAGTCTGCCAGTGGAGAAGCTCAACGGCATTAAGATCTAAATTTACGACAAAATTTTTTGATTGGTATGGGAGCATTTCCTATCATGTCTGAATACTGAGTACTTGGAATCGAATATTTCACAATTATTTATATTATCTATTAACCACAATTTCCACGCAGTCCCATTCATTACATATAACGTTATTTAGAAACACACCAGTTTTCGTACGTAAGCCTCGTGTATTTTGGAAGTATATATCTAGTGATGACATCATTGGGGAATTAAATAGTTGGATATCACATTAAAAAATGAGATACGTGATATAGACGAGAAATGAAGAAAGAGACCGTTAGTGTTGACCCGTCATGTGATGAAAAAGTGAAACAATCGGTAAAGGTGTTATAAATATCGTACTTACATTGGTTGCAATGGTTGATATTGAACAGTCATTATAGGAAACTTTTTTTTCTAAAAATATTTAGCGACATAAGCATGCGATTTGACTTAGCGTTTTTTTTTCCTTTATAGTGATAAACAAATTCGAGTCATGTGTCGAGACCAAACTGATATTTGGTCACAAAATATGGATCTATTTCAAATATTTCCATAGAAAACTAATTTGACTCTATATAAATTTTTTAAGAAGGTTCACTCGACCGCCATCGAAATATAAACGCCTTGAGCTGGCACGGGGAGCTTAAATTCTACATCGCAAGTAGGACCGGTCCAGCAATTTGCCTTGTCATTGTGTATAGCGTTTATTCAACGTAATTTTTGTAATAAAATATGAAGAATAATAGAATTGATGTGTTAAAGTATCATTGCTATTGACGTTTGCAATGAAAAAATATCTCGTACGAAAATCTTCTTATCGTTGTATTTTTTGGAATTATAGGCAATGATTGGCAAATATTGAATAAACTATAAAAATATTCGGCACACTATTTGTAAAAAATATTTTAATGCAATTAATGCTCTTAATAATAATATTTATTAATATTTTGTAATTTTAAATCATGCACAAAATTTTTGATCCATCAAAACAGAGAGTCTGGCAAAAACCGGAAGAAAAAATAATAAACGAAGATGAAATACGCCTGCACACCAGTAATAATTTAAATTGATTTGGCTTATTAGCGCGAGAGGGGCGAACAATGGTTTTCAAATGAAAAATCCAGAAATTTTACTCGTAAATACTATTTAGCATCGGATTTATTCGCCTTCCCGCCTTCGACCTAATAATATTTTTTAATTAAACCTTCCACCCTGAAAGTAAATGAGAATGCGTAATTTCATTTGTTTACCAAACATCTAATTATCACTGGAGGCTTTTTTCTAGTTTAGCACGCATTTTTTTCATCCCTCCTTTAGTTCCTTCTGCACGAAGAGACGTCGGGAGTCGAAGGGTGAATAATTTATCGTAAATATACAACCGGAGATAGCCATATTTCTCGTGTTGTTCTTAGACTTAAAGCGAGGACTTTACCGCTCGGAAAATCTGGCGGAAGAACCGGAAAACCTAACGGAAGTGCGAAAAAGGCTTCAATGATGACTTATTTCAACCGGAAAGTATCAGCGCGGTTTGTGTTGGTGTTCATTTGAATATTTAAAGCATTCCCAGTTGGTTATTTTACAAGATGCTTATTTTTCAGAGCAACATTATGTTTACCTACTTTGAGCTTCTATTGTTTTTGGTTGCCCAAAAAAAATGTACTAAGACCTCATATTTCCTTAAATATTGTTTTAATTTCATTATAGTACAGATGGTATTCACGTATGATCATGACAATATCAAAAAAATACGTACATAATATCTACGATCGAGCATATTCAAATATTTACGCATTATTTAAATCTCTTCGTACTCAATGAAAAACTCGTTTCACCATATCAAGGCTCAAAAGTATACACATATCTAAAATGTTAATTTTTATATTATTTTAACGCGTTTTCATTTTTATAATGCATTTCATAATTCACTGCATGTATACTGGCGAGCTCTGGTCGAAATACAAGCAAGTGATGGACAGCCGTCTACAAATTCAATGTAATAATTCATACAGAATACTGTTCGGGTTGGCAACTGTTCCTACAATATTTTCCGAAGGCCGTGAGCATGAATCTGTTCCGCTTCTGATGCATCGAGTTGTTGGCGTAAAGCTGCTGCTGGAGCGAAAGGCTAATAATTCTCTGACCAGAGAATGGCATCGACTGCAGAGTAGCAACATATATAATAATACTTTTAAAATTAGCAATATTAACTTGGTGGTTAAGATTCATATTTTTTATTTATTATCTTAGTTTATTAAACTAAGATAATAAATAAAAAATACATATATAATAATATCCGCATTTGTTTTTCATTATAAATGTTTTTAGGTTTTCACGGCCGTTCCGAATCTTATGTGTATAGTTTTCTGGGCTAATCTGCCGTGTATATCTGACCTTTCTGGCCGACGTTTTGGATCCGATTACAGGGTCCATCATCAGGGCAGATGTGATGTATGACTGTGAGTGAAGTAGTTAAGTACTGGTTTGCAGTACCATCTCGAAAACAGGTGTTGTGTGAAGTGAGTAGTGTTGTGGTTCCATTTACTGTCGGATCACTATCTGTGAGGGCTCTTCGACTCCTATGGTTTTGCAGCGCCGGATACCACGAGGTTTTTAATTTTAGACCGTCATCTTTATTAATGTTCACTTGGTGTTTGTATATTTCAATTCCTTCTTTGACCAGACATCCGTGATGACTCTTGGGTTTTCCTAGAACTTTCGTATAAACTTTAATTTTAAATTAAAAACCTCGTGGTATCCGGCACTGCAAAACCATATGAGTCGAAGAGCCCTCATAGATAGTGATCCAAAAGTAGATGGAACTTAACACAACGCTACTCACATCACACAATACTTGTTTTTGATACGGTAGTGAAGCCAGTACCTAATAAACGACAGACCCTGCTTTTGACACGGTACTGCAGTACTTAACTACAACACTAACAGTCATGTATCACATCAGCCCTGATGATGGACCCTGCAATAGGATCCAAAACATCGGCTAGAAAGGTCAGATATACACGGAAGATTAACTCGAAAAACTATACACATAACATTTTTTCTTTACTTCGTTCACCTTAAATATTTTTTTGTGACTTATACGTATTATTTATATGTCGAATTGGGTCTTGCACAAATAACCTGACCGCGCTGGAATAAACATATTATTGTTATTATTATCCTGATAATTTTGAGATATTGGAGTGCAAGGGGAAATTCCAACATTAGATTCAAATTATTACCAACCTTTCAAATTATATAGACTCACTGTAAAACGCACCTGTATTGAAATGTATAAATATCCTAATAATGATGGTAAAACGTTACGTGACTGTGATTGTGTCGATGATTGGTAATTGATATTTTATAGTGTACCAGTCATTTCTCGAAGAATTATGTTAACCAGTTATCAATCATCGTTACAATCGAACACAATCACAGTCACAATAACAATCAAAATAACGATTTTACCATCACTACATCCTAGCTTAAGAGAAAAATGTATCAGTCTGAAAATAGCCGTGATAGGATGAAACCGATAATGGTCATAAAAAATTAAAAAGTGTTTTAATTAAATCATTAGAATGGATTTCCACCTTGAATTAACAGTTTAGAAATTAGAAGTATACAGGTGGCCCGAAAAGAAGTGAGAACATCTTGTAACACATGAGTTATTTCAAAACATAATATAATTAATTAGAATTCTTAATGTCATTTTTTTGCACAATATTTAGTTAATTAGAAATCATCAATATACTCCACATTGATAATCTACTGGGCTTAAATCTGGGCTGTTCGGTGGCCACGTGCCTGGATCGATGAAATTAACATTCTCATCATAAAATTGATTGTATTGGTTGTGTGAGATGGAGCTCCATGGTGTAATGTCTAGCTATATTCCAGGCTTTGTTTTGAAACTCTAATCATTTTCCTAACACCCCAACGTAATTCAATTTGTAAATTTTTGACCAGAATACGGTCTTCTGCAGTGATTTTTGTTATTCTGGATAACTATTTGAAAAAAAACAAATATAAACAATGCGAAAATTAATAATCAAAGATGGCGACCGGAAATTATCGATAATAGGTAAGTAAATTAGTAAACTATTTAAGCCATTGTTGATATAGTTTAACTAATTTTGATGTAATTGTATCACATTTTACGAATTTTCTCACTTTTTTAGTTAGTGATCATGAGAAATACTATTATGGCGAATTTATCTCATCGTGGTGGGGGTTGCCGAGACGGCTGGCCTATCTGTATTGCCTCGCCGACCGCAGCTCCGATCGGCTCGCCAATATATATATATATATGTCACACAAAACTTTGCCTCAATGTAACATGTAACCATATCTTGTAACTTTATTGAATAAATTATGTGACTTGTTCATGTAAGTACAGTATTTTCATTCATGTACTATCCGTTCACCTATTTCTCAACGTTAAGTCATACTGAACAGTTAAACTACAAACACGGCCGACGTAGCCATGTGAGTAGTTGAAGGACAACGCGCATATCTTTTCCTTTACCTATTATATTATATATGGCATCATATTGAACTTAGATCTTTTTCAATTTTAGCATAGTAAATTAAGAAGTCGGACAAATTTTTGCGTCGATGTTTCCACAGTTCGGTGATCACATAGTCAGTGTGTTTATTTATTATTAATTTGAGGTTACGCCGAATATTTAGTATTTTTTTAAATACTATAACAGACGATGAGGCCTAATTACTGTACCCAGACTCATCATAAAAATCTGATTTGATCTAAATATGATGACCTTTAAGCATAAAATGTTAGGGTATTTATTTTTAAAATCCGCACTAAGATAATAACGACAGAATTTATAAGAAAAATTGATGCAAATCAACATAGTACGAACATTATACAAGAGGAAAAGATAGATGTTATTCAGGAAGAAGGCTAAATATCAGAAATCGATGATGTATAGCGTGATAAAGATTTTTAATGGATACCAGAAGATATAAGAAAGGAGAAGAAGCTACATAGATTCAAAATGAAACTAAGCAAATAAGTGCATAATAAGTTGGAGTTAAAAGGAAAATTTTTATCATATTTATTTATATTAGAGCATATATACTTATACTATACTTATGTATGCACTATATTAGGAATAAATAAATAAAACTACCCAAGCTTGAAAAAATCACATGTATTGGGTATTGACCCCACTGGGTACCCCCACCTGAAATATCCGATAGAACAAGCGAGCGTTTTGCCCACTGAACCATGAGGATCACCAAATGCATCAAGGGACATTCTAATAAAAGATATCTTACATGTTTACTAATTCATATACATATTTAAAAAATGTCAATCTCTTATATATAATTGTATGTTTCTTTGACATATAATTTTTATAATAAATAGTCGAACTTTCTTCTAGTACGGTCCTCTCTTTTGCCCTCCGTTTTGCTTCTAATCAAGTAAGCAGTTTTATTTTTATGGTAGCCATTTATGTTTTGTTCCGCAATTTTAGGGTGGGTTTTGAGGCGGTACACTTTATACTACGTGACATTCATCATTTTTGGGACCTTTAAACATGCATGTAAATCTGCACATACTTTTGGTAAATTCATTTCACATTGCTTGTCCCGTTTCAGAATATAACAAACATCCAGGCCGCGTTTTATGTGTCCCACAGGTAAAACTTAACGCCCCAAATTAACTCTCACCGAACAACGTTCGGGAAATTTCGGGTGTTTCCGGTAAAAGTACACGGACCAATAGTTTTCGCCTAGTTTCCTTAATAATCGATATAATGTAAACAAAGCTTAAATTTAAGTAGTTTTGGATGAATATGAGTAAAGGGTTTATTAAGACCCCTGTTGGGTTAGTCAACTGTTTACATATTTTACATACAGAACCCTTTATATAAAACTTTTGAACAGAGACCCACGAATTTCATAATGTTTCATGTTCCAAACATCTAACAAATATTTCCCTTGTTATAATCTATCTGTTAACAACATATAACCTTTCATAAATATTATTCACACCTATATACAAAATATATTCGAAATAGGTTCTCGAATGGAAATTGAGAATTTCGCTTTCATCGCTTTTGATTGTATTATGAACGATCAAAAAATAATATTCTCCGGAACGATTCACCGTTAGACAATTAAAATCTAGAAACTAGTTAGTTTGTTAAGTATGTTTCGAGACAATTGATCCAGTCTTTGAAGTTGTTCCTACATGAGTAATTAAAATACTCATATTTCTGCTAACTATTGTGGTTTTTAGAAACTTTCTTGTGAAACTTTGCGAAAGGCCATTTTATTTTTTTATTTTAAATTAATTGGAACAATAATCAATATTCAAACATCTTCTATTAAGTCCTCTCTCGCTTGTTGATCACGCCCCTACACCCGCCAAACTCTAACCCCCTCCTCTCCTAAAGCCTAAGTAGGCTTTAGTTTTAAGTTTAGTATTAGTAATATTACTGAAGATCAGAGTTTTTATTTTAAATATAACTTAGTATTGTTATTAAATACTTATTACATTATGATACGTATAGGTACAGATGTTCCAAAAAATGTGTGCAAGTTAGACAGAAATTTCAACATTTGAATTAATTAATAATTTAATTTATTCTGATAAACATTAACCCTTCTACTATCATAATTAAACCTGTAATATTTCAGTAAATATATGCAACATAAAATATATATTTTAGATAATCCTGAAGAAAATATTAGCGCTTAGGGAATGATTAGTGAAAAACTAATTATGAAAAGGGAATCGTACAAAAAAATTGATTTTTTCTATTCAATCCGTTGTAAAATTAATACGATGGTATAAATACAATTTGTGATATGAAAGACAGATCACAGTGCAAAGAATAACGAAAATACAAATATAATTTTCTCTTTCTCACTAATTAAATGAAGAGAGATATGTGTCCTTCCTTTTGGACGGATGAATCTTAATTATGAATCCTATAAATTATGTTATTAATCATTTTTTCAAAATTAAATGCTCAATATTTAGAGTAAATTCGTGTCATAAAAACCATTTACCCTAATAAAAAAATATTTTAAAAGTTATTTACGGTAACACGAGTTGGCAGTATGGCTGCGTTCGGGTATTTTATATCATGGTACGGTAAAGGTTAAAATGTTTTTAAAAACTTTTGTGATACCTCGTATAAATATTTTATTTTCTTGAAAAACTTACATTTAGGGAACAGCTGTTAGACATTAGGTACTTTTATATTGAGTAAGTAGGAATTTTTCTGGTATGAAATAAAATATTTTTTTAATCAATTTTAAGGAAACTCCAAACTATTGATTCGTGATATAAATAAATCATTTTACCTTAAAAATATATTTTCAAGCCCGCGTTACATTTTTTCAACTATATATTGTTATTTTTATAACAATTAAAAAAGTTGCAAATGAGGTGAGATGTGACACTAATAAAAAGGGTAATTAAAATGGCCATTGTGGGCAACGGGACTGGCGGTTGGCCGATTTCAAATTAAAACTCTTTTCCGCTACTTTTACAACCAAGAAAATTGAAAATAACTTGTTGCTGACAACCTACATAGGTTGCCAAAAAATTGTTCTCATTGACATTATTAATAACAATTAAATTAAATGTTTTTATACGAAATTATATTGCGTTTATTAATATTTGTAACGAATGTATGACACACGTTATGGAAATTTTTGTACTATATAGACCTAGTCGATACTTAAGTCTGCCTATAATAACAAATGTCGATAGCATATCCTAGGAAATTATTCGTAAAACAAATCTGGGTCGGAGTGCATTCGGACGTTAGAAAATAATTTTTAACTGTGTCTTAAACAAAGTATTTAATAAAATTTGACGTGCTATTTACTACGATCTATTCACTGTGATCTAGTGGTCGGGAGTTCGAACCTCGTTCCAGGAGGCTATCAAGTTTCACAGTTTAATTTGAAAATAGTAAGAATATAGATATGACACGTATTTCATTTATCTGTGCATTTATTTAAAAAACAAACAGAATGGAAAATAAATAGTCACGTAAAAGTTCAAAATTAGAACTTTGAACAAAATTTAAGTCTGAAAACTTCAAGTAAGGCAAAGAGGTATGGAAAGATATATGTTGAGCAATATACGAAGAGACGCAAACAGAAATGTGTAGATAAAAAAACAGCTTCTGATATAATTGAATACGCCTTAGTGTTAACAATGAAATGCCAATGGGCACGCTACATTACTCTGAAGAAGGACAATCGTCCGATGAATACTGTCTTGTGGTACCTGAGGAGAATCAAGAGGTCAACGGGCCGCTCTGAAACTCGCTGGATTGAGGATTTCGTTAAATTATGTGGAAATACTTGGCAATGAACGGAGAAAAGTGGGAGAAACTCGAGGAGGCCTTCGTCCAGCAGTGATATAATTAATTTACCTTTAAATTATCATAGCAATTTGACTGAAAATAAGGGTGATATCCTCATACATAACTATTATATACAGACATGAGAGTCAGATGTACATTGTACACACGTGTAATGGTGAGTGGCTTAAGTTATACACAGATTTGAAATACATACCTTGTTTTATGCAATATCGGCGAGACGAGACAATACGGCGACACTAAATGATATTCCAAGTCTATACAAATAATATAAAATTGTCCCAGCATATTTAAAATAGATTCCGATATTATATTACTATATAGAAAGCAGCTAATATTGATGATGGTGAATGACGAATGACACAATGGTGATTGTAATTAATAGGCTTTTTTCATGAATAAAGGGATTCAAAATACGTTAAAAATATTCGTTTAATACAAACTAAAAGAATCAACTAGAAAGATACACGGAAAAAACTATTTATCGAAAAAATATTTAGTTGCAACCGGGATTAAATGCTATGCTAACTATGTTCTGAAAATGCAACTTCACAATAAAAACACGAGTTCTCCTTAATTATAATTATTGTAAAACGGACTAATTGCATAATACTTAACTGATGTTTAGAACTGCATTCTATATTCAATGTATCAATCACTGTTTCATTGAAATCGTCAGTTTTGTAATATTCCATTTCGGAATTTGTTCAGGAAATATATCAAATATAGGGTCTTTCAACGAGGACGCTCGATTTTAAAATGTAAGTTAAACAGGTTGTGTGTGAGATATTCACTCAATTTTTCTTTCATTTGAAAGTATATTTTATGGCATTAAGTGTGGAATATAACGTTGTTCGAATATTCGCTGCGGTTTTTTTCGGTGGCAGGTTTGGGAGGTCCAATTTTCTATGACTTTATCGCATAAATCTGGCTAAATTTGCTGGATGGCGTTTGTTATGTTGACTTTGAGGGGGTCAATTGTTTGCGGCTTATTCGTAAAGACTTGCGATTTAAGATAGCCTCAAAGAAAGAAGTCTAAAGGCGTTAAATCACACGATCTCTGTGGCCAGTTCACGTCACCGCCGCGCGAGATAACCGTGCCCTCAAATCGCTCGTGACTTTGATAATAAAATTTGATGATTTACACACGTTGTTCAATCTTCCATGGTGATTTGCCGTATACAACTTAACAATTGACAATAAATTTGACAGATGTCACTTTAACAACATGGCTGCTATAACCTAACAAATTTTGAGCGTCCCTTTTAAAAGACCCTATATAAAACGATCTACTTTGTTTTTTACATATTTGTGCATAATTTTATAATTATGTGTAATTTTATGTTTGTTTCTAAGGCAAGAAATAGAAAAAAATAAGAAAAGTAATAAATAATTGAGTAGCGTTGGTTTAGTGGTTACGACGCTGGCCTAGTGATCTAGTGGTTGAGAAAAAAGAAAAAAAAAAAATAAGAGTTAAAATGTATTTTAACGTATATATATATATATATATATATATATATATATATATAATATTAAACCTTTTGGGTTCATTAGTCACGTTGTAATGTAACATTACAACAAAACGTTTTAATATACTTATTTATATATTTGTTTACAAACAAGGATAAAATCTGTTAAACTAATTTTTTTTTAAATTTTAAATAAAAATAAAATATTTTACGCTCACTATTTGAGCTTTTTTGCCAAATTGTTGTACAGAAAGAATAAATTTTGTATTTTTAAACCGTAATATTTTGATTTACATAGCTTAATGAAGACACGTTTTCTTTATCTTAGCATTTTCCGGTTAATTTGATTTAATAAGAAATTCGGTTTCAGGCTGATTCGGCGCCAGGGGAAGCTAGGATTAAATTTCCCAGCAACGGGAAGGTGTAAATAATAGGTTAAGATTAGAATTGATATAGTAATCGGGAGGAAGCGGTTAATTTATAAACAGGATTATACGCATTATTTTCCCAGTCAGGTAGGATATGGGGGAGACCAGCTGAGTTTAGGACTACCGAGACAAAGAAATGCGTCGGCTCTTTTATACATACATAATGAATCTAGATTTTATTCAAAGTACCTATCTCTGTTACCATATTTATCTTAAAATATTATTAACTTTATTTTGACTTTGTTACATTTTCCATATTAAATACCTCTATTTTCATACTAATTTATACTTATTATAATAATTTAAAACATGTCAAAGACGGAAGTTGTAATTGTAAAAAAGAAGCGCATTCACTTATATTATAGGTCTCGTTGCCCTCTTTACGCCCAGCAAAATAATATAATAGCTGATTGCTTCAGCTACCTTTATAAACCTGGGTTCTTCCTCTCAGTCTCGTATATGGAATGATCACCTTGAAATATTGACTTTTCATTTACATCCATATTTAAATTAATACAATCCTCTATCACTGTGTTCACTGGAAAGTATATAAAATAAAGTAAATCGATCCACATGTAAAATGCTTTTATAAATTAAATTATATTACCATGTCTTACCTTCCAAATGTTCATTACTTTAATATCTGTAATATAATAAATGGTATAGATTCGCTGGGAAATGTTCTTATTTAAACACGTTGAATAATGCATCTGATTATTAAAGTATACATAATAATTCCTCACCCAATTGGCGAAGTATGCACTACTCACTGCTCGACAGTAATGGCCAGGCTTATAAAACCGTTTTTATTCGACTCCACCGATTTTTACTTTGATAACATCGAAGTTCTTCGAGTGCTCTGAAATATATCAGGTCTTATTAGAGAATAAGGTTACTTGAATGTCCATATTTCACTGGAAATCAATACAGTTTCATCAGTTCCTTGGCACTTTATGCGCTAACCTTCAACCTCTGGCAGTATTAAACAGATGTCGCGCCGTACTTCAAGGCGTGCTCAGAGCCTTTCAAGATGAATTTCATAAACAAGCTTCAATTATTATTGTTCCCTTTTTAGATAGATATATTTATGAAACTTGTTTTTTTTTATTAATAACATTAAATGATATTTGTTTTACATAAATACTATTTTTTATATTATGAAAAACCTAATTTTATGTTTACACTGCTACTGGCATCCAGCGAAATATTTTATAATAAATTTACTTAATATTACAACCCATTTTTACGAACTTTACCGCTTCAAGTAAACGTTTCCAATTTCTACTGGCCAAGATTGAGGTGTTTTCTTTTCTCCATCATCTAACTACCTATACTTGGACCACCTGGTAATACTTCGTCTTCCAGGCTTGTTGTAAAGAAGCTTCTTCATGGTCGAGGAGCCTCTTAGGTGGTTATTGTCCATTCTCTCTACGTGGTTGGCTGAAATTATGTGCCCAAAATTCATAAAATGCATTACAATAGCTTCGGCCTGAATGTTGTAACCTAACTTAAGAGTAGTTAACTAAATAGATTATTTAAAAAAAAATATCTATATATATATGTGTATTTCAGTATTAATTTTTTAATGGATAACTAGAGAAAATGAATTTGAAGAGATAACGGATTTAAAAAAAAAATATTTCTTTATTACATAAATATTTTTTTTTTACAAACCGCAGTTTTACGGCAAGGATTGGTTTTTACATAGCTAAACTTTTTTTTTTATAAATAAAATATAACAAGGGGAAAAAATTTGGTAAAGCGATGTTAGATGAATTACTTAGAAAGATATAAAATATATACAAAGAAAAAAATGTATATTTCGAAAAGATTTACAATTTTTGCAGGGTGTAACAGATCTAGAATATAACCCTACCCTTACCTTACCCTTTTGCCATTTTATCAATTCCGACGATAGCCACAAAATATCGTAGTATCATATAAAAACCAAAGAAATAGTCATAAAGATGAGCTATTAAATTATTTTTATATATGTACATCAATTAACTCAACTGAAAAAATTGTTCCGCATTATATACAAGAATAAAATGTAAGATTCATATTTAAAAAAAATGCCATGCCTTTAATAAGAAAAATGGCATTTCAACAAACCTTAATAAATGAACCCTTGGATGAGATGAACATTTAGAAATAAAAAAATCACTTAATACTAGAGTAGATATCATATTAGAATAAACCTAACAAATAACCCTGTATTTAATATATTCCCTATTGTAATATCTCTGACAACGGGGTGATATCCCTCTTCATCTCCCCACCCTCCGCGACTGTGGCCCTGCCTTCGTCTGTTAGCTAATATATTTTCATATTCATATAATACACAGTAGTATCAAAACCAGTTGACGTCAAGGTGATCAACAGGGTTAATATAATGTTTAAAATAATCCAAAGTCTTCTTCTTTGTTAAGTTTTCCGGGCTATTCTATTGTGTGTCTCCGACTATTCTGGCTGATATTTTGGATCCCATTACATGCTCTATCATCAAGGCTGATTATTAATAAAAAATATAAACCCAGAAAGCTTTAAACAGAACATATTTCTATGTTACCTGTTAAAAATAATAACAATGTTTATCCACACGGTTATTAAAAATACATACTTTAATAATCAGCTATCTTGTATTGCGACACAATATATAATGTTTATTACAAACAGTATATAGATATTTTAAAATTAAATATCTTTCGACTTTATACCCGTAGCTGTATTTTTCTTACTCAAAACTCTTCGTTTGAAGCCTTCAGTTTAGGTCGTGTCTTACATTAAGCAAAAGGCGAGACTTGTTCCATAAAGGAGTCGGAATATAATAAGGTTCTGTTCGTATCGAGTGAGCGGCATAATGTTACTTTGTGCAGTGCTGTCCTTGTTGCACTCCGTTGTAATAAGAAAACTTACTACGGGACAAAGGTGTTACTATTTCAATTAAGCAGCTTTCAGAAGGAAATAAACTGAACTAAATAAAATGTTTATTTTGAAATATTAATTAAATATATTCAGAGAGAAGTATATTACAGATAATAGTTTTAAACGTCGAAAAATATGATGCATTATGTAGAACTTCTAGGTATAGAAGCTATATATATATATATATATATATATATATATAGCTGTATGCAGTCAGTACTTAGAAATATGCTGTATTTAGCTAGAATTTTTTCGAAATAAAATATGTATATCGTAATCACAATTTTCAGTCATTCAAATATTTAATTTTGCTTTACTTCTCAAAATAGATAGTTAAGTACAGTCTATTTCAATGTTTTCAATTGGCACGCGCCTGATATATATATATAACGGAGTACAATATATATATATATTGTAATGTCGTTTTTTACACGTCCACCGACTCGCTCCGACCGAGGGTATAGCATGAAGTGCGTGGTTCTGATGTACAGAATTCGCTATATCGCCTGCCACTCACATTAGCTAGCATTCTCAGGGAAAATAATAAGATTAGTTCATGTTTTTATAAAAAAATTTAATAATCTATCAGATATGAAACCACATGAATAGTAAAGTAAAATTTAATAAGAAACTTGTCATTTGAATGTGACTATATGCAAAGATTAATTGACAATTTCCCTTAATACAATAATGGAAATTCTTATTACCGTGTGAACATCTAAATCAACATATTATTATTTAAAAGTAATAGTGAGATACAATACTTTGATTCATTGAATGTGAAAATCTTCACCTATTACAACAATTTTGAATTACCTAATTAGTTTGTCAGGTTAAACCGGGAAGAGCATCCACCGTTTATCCGAGTGCCCCGACATAATTGGCTGATTCACTCCTTACGGCGGTCCATACTATCATCTTCGCCCGGTACACAATATCAATAATCCAGGAGTGATTTTATGGTGATGATTATGAGTTGAAGCAAGTAATAATCATCCGATGAAAGAGTGAAGTGAAAAGTAAGAAAGAAATAAAAAGAAGAACAAATATCAAGAAGGGTAATTTAATTATTTTCTGTAACAATAGAAAATTTTACTATACAATTAGGTTTCGAAACATTAGAAAAAGAGTGCTTGTGAAAACTTATAAATGAACTGTATTTACCCTTCCAGTCTTCTCATCTTGTATCATACGATTCATTAACCACTGGCGTTAGCCCTTTCTCCCAGAAATTGTTGGACTCCATCTTTACAATATTACAATAATACGCGGGTTTCACGGGATGGTGGCCGAACGGCGCTCAGCCGTCAGCGACCCACCTCAGCCCGAAGCTGCGAGTAGAAAAAATGTACCTAGCCAGCGATGGCTTTGCGATGTGAAGCGACCGTCGCGAGCACCGCGGCCAACATTGAAATTATTACTCGGCGATTTCGTCGCGCGTAAAAATATTAAACCAGGTTGTTTATTTCGTAAATTAGGTACTCACGTGACCTTATTATTCTGCCTAGGATTCGTAACGTGACAACGTTCATATATACATATTAATATATATTTATACGATAGCTTGAGTAGTACACATAAAATATAATATAAATATTACTACAATAAAAGTACGCAATATTTTGTTTCTCATGTGAGTATATAATCTTAATTTAAAGCATTTGAATTTGTTAAATAAAGATGTAGGTACATCTTCCTAGACACATAATAATTCTTATAAACCAAGAGATTTAAAAATGCATTTTTTCTCTATGAGAAAATGATCTTCTCTTTCTTTAGTGAAATATATCATGACTATTCAGACATACGTATTTACTAAATATAGGAAAATCATTATCGATACTGTTTGATAGTTAGAACGGCGATCGGTTAATTTGTTATACGCGGTACGTCGCACCGCACGCTGACGAGTGAAGCAAACAAATAAAACCTATAGTAATTTAACGAAGAGTTCAAAAATCTTTATGCTCTGCAATAAATCCTCCAGTAAGTTTAAATGTCCGTCTATTTGTGTCACAAAAAAATATTTGCCCATTGAACCTTTTTCAATGTCGCATTCCTGCGGTTCTCATGAGCTCGGAGTATGCGGGTTCACAACCAGCTCGGATCATAGTCGGGATAGATACTTCGTGACAGATTATACGAGTTTTATGGGCGAGACGGGCGGGTCAAGTCGATCGATTTGGGATACAGCTAAAATTTTACTTCGAGGAAAAATAACTGAAAGTATCCAATATAAATTATTTTGAATTATGTATATCTTGAGATGATGAGATGTACAGCAAAATATTCTCAAAAAATATTTTTTTCCAGGACATTCCATTGTTGTATATTATGTTAAAATGATTATTTTAAACGCAAATATTAAATTAAATTTTAAACAACTCGTTCGGTTCTAGCGCTAATAATAGCACCCGAGTACCGACACGTACGTTGTTTTATGAAACGAAAATATTATAAAGGCAGATTGCGACATATTGGATAAATGGACTATTCAATTTTCTCAACTTACTTGATGACAAATCCGAAAACTTCAATATCTCGGACACGTCATGAGACATCCGCAGAAGTATGAGATCTTGCACCTCACTATGAAGAGAAAAATCGGTGGTAGTCGGAGCCCTGAAAGAAGGAGAACATTATGGCTGAAGAACTTGAGACAATGGTTTGGCCAGTTTAGTGTAGAGCTACACCGGGCCGCAGTAAATAAAGTCATGATAGCCAACGTCCGTTAAACGGATAGGAGACAAGAAGAAGAAGAATAAGACTTGATGATATATATTAAATATTAAAATAATTATCCTATTTAATATTTATTAAATAAATTCTTTCCACGCTGAATTAGTACCAGGCGGAGACTAGCACGAGCTATAGCAGCCGACTTGGTGATGAGGAGTTATTCCATTTTAAATCACAGATATTGCGAGTTTTCTCTGTGTCAAAAATTAAGGTTCACATCAAACTTAAAAATTTGACTTCATACATTGAAATAACTGTTTATGGTATGTTCTGAAACAACGCCGTTCGATGTATTATGTCCGTTTTCCTTTTCCTGGAGGGACGTTATCTCGTATTATTTATCCAGCATCCGCGGTCGGCTCTCGCGACTCGATAATTGGTTGCACGACAATAAATAAACATGCCCGCGATATGAAAGCGGGGCGCTACATCGCCGATCGTGACGTAGCTCGTCGCCTGCCCCGACTGTTTTCACACTGAATGCTTAATGTGACATTGCACCAAGGAAATAGATATATATATATAAAAACTGTATCTGACAATGTGCCATTAGAGCTATTTAGAAAACAATTCGTCAAGAAACATTGTTAACTCGATTTCAATTCATTTTATAACTAAAGTACAAAAGTGCACAATCGTCTCTTTTCTTCAGGAATTAAGGATTACAGATAATTTCGACATGATGGAAAATAATTCTTACGTACTTTATCTGAAGAAGTGATGAGTCTCGAAAATCTCGTGATTACACGAACAATTGAGGGAAAGTGAGCAAACGGAAAGTTTTCTGCAATGTGAGCCCTCTTTGAGCACTGCCATCAACATGGCTCAAGACAGAGAGGAATGGAAAAGTATTGTGCATCAAGATCCAAATATTTTAGAGGACCACAACCCTTAGTAAAAAGTAGACAAAGAAGAAAACGATGAGTAGTGTAAAAAGGACTCATCGGTGGACAGGATCTAGATGTTTCTATCAATACATTTGAATAACTTTTTAAATACTTTTAAGTTTTGGACATAAGACATCTTTATACCAGATCAATCCTAAAATTAATATTTTTTAATTTAACTTAACCTCAACAATCCGAATCAAAGAAAATAAGAAATAAAACCATCGGAAACTTCTTAGTGCCAAAAATGAACACATCAATTGGGCAACGATATTTCTTATTTTGTGCATCGCGAATCTATAATAGACTGCCACTGGATCTTAAGGATA
Source organism: Eubasilissa regina (assembly GCA_022840565.1). Lineage (NCBI taxonomy): Eukaryota > Metazoa > Arthropoda > Insecta > Trichoptera > Phryganeidae > Eubasilissa > Eubasilissa regina. The sequence goes on along the minus strand of JAINEB010000025.1, from coordinate 1,382,063 downwards.
AAAAGTGATTAAAAAATTTAAACCGAAAATAACAAAGCGGTTGCTCGATGTGAGTAGAAAACAAAATGAAAGTATTTTGTATTTATGCTGAACTAGTTACCAATACATTTTGTCTCCAGCCCGTACATAAAAGTAATGTGTATTTATGCTGAACTAGTTACCAATACATTTTGTCTCCAGCCCGTACATAAAAGTATTTTGTATTTATGCTGAACTAGTTACCAATACATTTTGTCTCCAGCCCGTACATAAAAGTATTTTGTATTTATGCTGAACTAGTTACCAATACATTTTGTCTCCAGCCCGTACATAAAAGTATTTTGTATTTATGCTGAACTAGTTACCAATACATTTTGTCTCCAGCCCGTACATAAAAGTATTTTGTATTTATGCTGAACTAGTTACCAATACATTTTGTCTCCAGCCCGTACATAAAAGTATTTTGTATTTATGCTGAACTAGTTACCAATACATTTTGTCTCCAGCCCGTACATAAAAGTATTTTGTATTTATGCTGAACTAGTTACCAATACATTTTGTCTCCAGCCCGTACATAAAAGTATTTTGTATTTATGCTGAACTAGTTACCAATACATTTTGTCTCCAGCCCGTACATAAAAGTATTTTGTATTTATGCTGAACTAGTTACCAATACATTTTGTCTCCAGCCCGTACATAAAAGTTATGTGTATTTATGCTGAACTAGTTACCAATACATTTTGTCTCCAGCCCGTACATAAAAGTTATGTGTATTTCACATTAACTTCTCTACGCTTTTAGTTTAACAATATGTAACTTTAAAAACTGTACAGACATTTATTTGCTTTGGAACAGACCTGTCTAGTAAAGCAATTACCATTATTTAAATGTTTTATTTTTATGTTAAAAAAATTACAACCGGATTTGCTCACTCCAGTAACTATAGTCTGAGTATCCTTATATGTGTTTGATACGCAGATGAAAGCAAGATAGTAATGGTGTATAAATACAATTATTCCATTCTGATTTTCGGAAAGTTTATAGACAGACCCTTCAATAAATCAACTCTTCATTCGAGTTGGACTAAGAACTTTGTTTAAGATTTCTTTTACCGAAATCAGAAAGAAGGTAAGTTACTCAACACTTTAGAAACATAATCAATGAATATTGAGTGGGTAAATGTTCAGCCGAGAAAATTCTGGCCTTATATATTTATTCTGTACCTACTCTACTGTTTTATACTTCTATACTTACTACAAACTGAGTATATTATTTTCACACTTGATGAAAAAAATTCTCTGTTTATTATCGATTAGGTAAGTTTAGTTATTTATTTCGGTCAATATTAAGTTGAGAATATTGTTAAAAAAACTACTTTATAAAAGAGCATAAAAATAAAATCAATTCTCATCATTCATTTCACAAAAATAAATCCAATTAATATTTCTAAGAAAATATTTACACAGTTATTAGTTTACAAAATGACACTCTAAGGGATAACTCTAACCTAATTGATATAATTTTTCATTCGTAAGTTTTGATACAACTTGTGAAAATTGTTTGAGAAACTCTGATACGATTTAAATTTGGTTTAAATAAAAATATTTTTTAATTTTTCTACAATTTATTATTTATTCAAATAACTATGTTGATTTCTTTGATATCGACGGGCGCACATTATTCTTGATGCATTAATGCAAAAGTTTTACAATTGTAAAGTCTTGATAAAATTACGGTGATACTGAAACCGGTCGACTTCAAAATAATTATTTATGTGAGTTTTATGTTTAAATTAATAATTCTACCTAACTACAAAAAATACAGTAACGCTATTTTTTATAATTTATTTCTCCAGCGGCAACGCCTGTAATCCAGCTTGTAATTTAAAAAAAATTGTTCCAACCACCGCGCTGCGTTAATCACCTAAAACATTTTTCAACGAAATAATTCCAACTACTCGTCGCCCTAATCGTCGCAAAAGTTCATTACCGGAAGCGTTTCCCATCTCCCCTCTTCTGAAAGGTCCTCCTGCCGTCTATACATTCTTCATCTTCCCTTCTGCCCTTCATATTTCTGCTCCTCCCTTCTTCACTTCCGCGCACCATCACCAGGCCGCAGTACAGGGGAGGGCAGCGAGTCGGATGAAAGATTTCATTGTACTCAAAAATAATAATAAAAAAACTGCCATCCATCTTTCAATTATACACGTGGAGGTTCCCGTAAGGTGGGGCTCTGGCTGTAAACTTCACTACAGCCCAAAAGGTATTTATATTATATGATGAAATTATTTCCATTTTTTGATAATTTAGTTCAGTACAAACAAATCGTGATTGGACTCTTTCGTGTGTTTTACTGCACTCAAATGATGCGATAAATTCAATTTATCTGGAAAAAAAATGTATTGGATAGGTATATAATAAAATAGCGTAACAATAGATAAGAAATTAAAAGTAGTAGAAAAATAAAAAGTATTAATGCACGTCTTTTGTTCCACTCCTTGTCCGAAAGTTAGGGATCATTATTTTAATCGCGGAAGTTAAAAAAATCTTGGATTGCGGACTTCCCGAATCTGTCTTAGATTTTCTGACCAGGATGTTCTCCGTTTTTTGGGCCTCTTCAACTAGCATTATCGCTTTGAATGATGAGATATTAGATTTTTTTCTAGTTGTGTTGTGATATAGCCAAAATATTGTAATTTCTGAATTTTTATTGTATCGAGGATTTACTTTTTCCTTTGCATCTGAGTTAACACATTATCATTAGTGACCTAATGGTAGCATATTTTTCAAAGCTCTTTGGTGCTTTTTAAGGAATGCACTAAGTTTCAGTTTAGGGAATGGAAAACAAAAAGAGAAGGAAGCAGAATAAAAGATGATAATGAATTCAGTAGGAGCATTTGCGAATGGATTTGGGTTTGATAGTGAATTCAGGCTGAAAGTTATTATTAAGAAGAACACATTCTTATTGTAAAGTTATAATTATTCAGAACAGACGGTCTATGATATTATAAATACTAATTATCGAAAAGTATTGTTGTTGCTACCGGGATTCGAACCTAGATATATTCCAATCCGGGGAATGTGTATTACCGATTATGCTATACCAACAGAGTGGATTGACGACATATAATGCACGTTCCCCGGCTGGAAGAGATCTAGGTTCGAATCCCGATAGTAACAACATATTTTTCGATAAATCTGATTTTATATGTTTATCTTTCTAATGAATACATTTAATTGGTATTTAAAATATTACAGACCTGTGTTCTGAATAATTACAACTTCGCGATAAGAATATGTTCTCCTCAATAATATATAAGCTGTGTCAATGTGTCCAAACTTAATAAAAATGAATTGTTAATTCTGGCATCTCCTATCGGTTTACTCAAAGGTAAAAGTAGATGGCTTTCAAATAATGGAACGATAGATGTATTAATTTGAAAAGTGTAACATATAGATTCGAAAATTTGTCGTCAATCCACTGTGTCGGCATAACATAATCGGATAACGCACGTTCTCCGGATTGGAAAAGATCCAGGTTCGAATCCCGGTAGCAACAATAATTTTTTCCGATAAAATTCATTTTATATGTATATATTTCTAATGAATACATTTAGTTTATATTTGAAAGTTATTTTTTCAGGCGGATGAATGTATACATAAAGATGATATTGTGGTTTTTGATGAAATGAATTTGCTTTAGTTCTGAAGGGCCAATAGATGTGTCGTTTTAACAATTGTATAGTAATAATTTTATTGATATGTATAATATATACCTATTTGTATTTAATTTTATTGTTTATTATTTTAAATTTGATTATTTTACGTATACCGATGGGTTAAAGACAAGAAATGCTTAGAAGTAGTAAAAATTAATAATAATTTATAATATCACTATAATTAATAAAGTTACAAGAACACATTTTTATTATACAGAATCCGATAGGTAGTAGTGCTAAAATATTATATGCGCTATTGAACTGCATTTTTCTTGAAATGCATCAAATTTTACGAACGTTTGCGCATTATATTCTCGCTCCAAATCCGGACACATACAGTATGCCGACAGTCATACAGGAAAAATCGAAATAACCAGGGGTGGTTCCCCCCGCCATATCTCAGTGATGATGTATTGACGGAATGACTTCATCCCCTAAGAGAATTTCTGTAGGGTGAGATTATTTCACGCGTTGTACGCGAGTAGTTTCAATATGCGTTGAAATGTAATGACGTGCACTTCCCTCGCTTCAGCCGGATTCTGCAGAGCTTTATTGATGCCAGTTATTATTCATCCAGATCGCGTTATGGAAATGTTTTACGTAAACACGAAATAATGGCCGCCTGTTTTATGACTTGCTAATGCGTTTTGGCTTCACGGCCGCTTGCAACCGAGAGATAACTTGTATTTCAACTGAAATGCATTGCGATCAGATGTCTTAAACATGATACAATTTATCCAGAGAAAAACAGGTATAAGTAGAAAAATATAATAATATTAATTTATTACCTACTAATAAATCTTTACACATATTTTTACATGTACACAACTAAGTAACCAATTGGCCATCTTAACTTTCCAACATATAATTTCTTCGCAGGGGTAGGCATCGGTTCTTGTGCACATCACACCTTATACACATTCAAACATCTTGTGTATAGTCGTAGATTATCTTTGATTCTTTTTACAAGACTTGTAGTATCTGGTTTATCGGCTAGGACGTCCGTGAATTTTGGTGATGTGAACATTCGCGTCATATGTATATTTACTATCCGCTTATCTTCCAATTGACATAATAATCTAAGCAACCCTTTTTTAATATTGTTGATTGAGCTTTGCCGGAAGAAACCTTTTTCGTGCTTTTATAATGTCTTCTTTTTCTCTTTAAGGGGTGTGTGAGAGACTTACGAACTACTATTTGCTGTACCACTCAGTGACTATTCTTTTGTGTATATTTTATCTATTACTATTGTGTGCATTTGATTTATTTTAGACTTATGTTATTTTACTGAACAAATGTTTTTTTATTGCACTGTATGGACGGTGAATGGTTACGGTTGCCAAATAGAGTTAAAAAATGCCAACCTGGCGGTGAATGTGGAGGACCGATATGGAATCTTTTGCTCATAAATCGGTTTTGGGAAAGCGGTGGGTCTTCATTCGCTGTTCATGGAGCTAGGACCAATTTTACATTCGCTTATAATATCACATATAAGCCTGAGTGGCCATTGAGTTTTTGATTTCGACTGTTTTCTGTTTAATTTCAATATATATTTTCACCGATCGCTGTTTTATGTTGTGTTTTCGTGTGTTTTGTGTGTTACGTACCTACGAGTATACTGTATCGCTTTGCCAAGTTCTTACATTCGGTACATCAGGGAGGTTGCTGGGTTACTCTTAACTTTTCAGACTTTTACTTAAATAATATAATTTCAGTATTAACATTTGTAAAGAATTCTCTTTCGATTGTGTTTAATTTGATTTTTAATTGTTTAATACAAAATTAGTGTTAAACAATTCATTAAAACGTTATCTATTGTATTTTTGAGGTGAGTAGATTAAACCAAATATTTAGGAAAAAAAATTCTCCACTCTTTTTTTTATTTTATTTCTTCTTTATTACATATATGTTCATTTTAATTTTATTTTTTGCCAAATTGCATTGCAGTTTTACGGCAAAGATTGCCTTTTACATAATTAAACTTTTTTTTTACAAATAAAATATAACAAGGAGATGTTAGATGAATTACTTAAAAAGATATAAAGATTAAAATATATATAAATATAAAAAATATATATTTTATATAAATAAAAAAATCAATCTTTCGAAAAGATACAATTTTTACAGGGTATAACAGATCTGATCCACAGTATTTTATGAGTTATCTGAATGTAATATATAACAAGAAAATAAAAAAATTGATAAGAATATGTTCTTTTACTTTGTATTTTAAGATGGTCACTGGGGTCTCATCATTTTTTTAAATGTTTAATAGGTCTTTATTAATTTCGATAAGTATTCTTGGCACAACACATTCTCTTGTCCTCTCACCGTACACACTGTTCCCGATCGGTACTCTCACGGTTCGACCCGACCATCTGGTTGAATAGCTATGGTGAGGATCAGTATTTATATTTACATTATTTATCAACTCTTATATTATAACATATGTTACTTTTTTTGTCAACAGGTAAGATTTTGCATATTGTAAATGATTTACTATAATCATCTTTATAGAAACACTTTGTTCTCTACTATAAGTTTTGAAAATTTTAATTGTATATGTTTAATTTTATTAGTATATGTTTTGTATGTCAGTTCATAGCTACTCGCTCCATAACTGATAACCGAGTCGAATATCTCAAAGTATAATACAGTATAGCCCGAGAGGTGCATAATTTTGACATAAAATGCACTTAACATGGATCTCAGTTTCTTACATATATCATCGATATGCGATTTCCAACAAAATTTTCGTCTATTATTAAACACAAATATTTATATTGCTCCACTTTTTCAATTTTGTCACATTTACAATTTATTAGACTTTTGTGTAAGCATTCATAATCATGTCCAACAAGATTAATTTTAATGGTTTTTTGTTTAACTTGTGGAGATCGGATATGTGAATATTTATTTGTTTTTATATTTAAAATTATTCAGTTGTCATGAGACCATTTAAAGATATTGGTCGGATCATTTTCTATGTTGTGTTCTATGGTTTTGGCACAGTTTACGGAATATAAGATGCTTGTATCGTCGGTAAACATAAACTTTTGACAGTGTTTCATAACATTGGCCAGACTATTTACATGTATAATATTACACATAGGTCCTGATATTGATCCAGTTGGCACACCGTATTTTATGTCTTTTAAAGTACTTTGTTTATTTAATAGCTTCATTGCAAACTTTCTGGATTTCAAGTACTCACGGAACCGTTTATTTACAGGTCCTCTTAATTCACTCTCCAAAGGCCCTGAACGCACCCACCCGCAAAGCGATGACAATCCATAGCCAGGGAGCCAGCCATAATCAGTCACTTCTCTCTCGGCCAGCTTCCTGACCAGACCACCAACTAGCAGACGCTCCATGTCCTTTTGTCTATTTAGCTGGAACTATCTTGATCAACTGTAAGTTACTTATTATTAGTTTCACCAGTTCCAGCCACAGCCACATCTACACACACGTTCCAAGATATTTGAACACAGTGAACAGCCGGGAGATATAGGGCCCTGTCACTCGGCGATCCTTCTGACGATCACATGCACCGTTACATTTCGACATAACCACACTCTTTACCAATACATCATCAAGAAGGCCAATTATAAAAATACAGTTCACTCTATCTACCGTATTCGTATTTACAGTAGATTAAAATGGCAGAAAATTAATTGTATTTATAACCATAATTTATTTTAAAAATCTACTCAAATACAATGACTAATTTGAATATGACTATAATTGTAATATTTAATTAATTTTTCTACGAATTTATCAATTTTGATATTTAAAAAGTAGGGAAGTAGCTTCTTATTTATTGTGTCGATTAATTCCATTTGTAATTAGTAAATCATAGTAACAGAAGTCTGATTTTGTTAACAAATATGTATTTATACATTGTCGTCATCTTGCGATAAGCACGGTCATGGATATACGGAATCGGTGACGTGAAAGATCATAAGGTTCTTATTTATGATATTATAATATTTTTTAAATCCCCGTTATTTTCAATAAAAAATCTTTCACCTCATAAGTGCATGTCGTATGGAAACTTCCAGTAGTTTACTTGCTCCAAACGCAAATAAAGCGATGAAAATCTTTTGCAAAATTTTCACATGTGCGGGGCCCAGGGAGGAATACAAGTTGGGCCATAACCTTTTATTTTATTGAACGGGAGCGGTGAAGACGGCTAAACAAGGGGTAGTATTTCTATTAAGCTTGCACTGGAGAATTTCAGCGTGATTACATAAATTATGCAGATTTTTATTGAAGTTTTTCGCATTCAGATGAAACAATAAAAGTGAGGAGCAAAAGTTTAGTTTCCCAACTTTTTGGGTGTTCGGGACGAGGAGAGACGATTCCGCGACAAACGTTTCAAAAATGTTGGATAAAAACGGGAGATGGAAAATGGTTCAACTTTTTATTTTAATTTAGCGAAACTTTTTAAAACGTATTACGTTTGCAGCCTTTAAAGACATCAGTCATTGTATTTTCTTAAAACCACTTTTAACAGTATGAAGTGGCATTTATTAATATGTATGTTAAATAACAGCTCTGGGTTTTACATAAACTTGCTTTATTGGCCTGCGGAGTTATGCTATGTTTGCATTTAAATAAATATATATATATATATATATATGAAAAATTATATAAAATAGATCAGTGCCTTTGTATATATGTGAGTATACATATATTATAATGTATAATCGCGATGTCAACTAAAAATATTAAGTGCTAAGATTTTAGCTAACTTTTATTTTGGCTATTGCTTCGGACGATCGAGTTTACTCTTCAGTTTAGGACAGGATTCAGGATAAATGGCCCTTGAGAATGAGTACTGATATTTACTCGAAACGTCGGGAGTGTAAAAGTTCTTCTCAAGACTATTTGATGAGGTTGCCATAATAAAATAATTCATTATCTTTTACCAGTGATTAAGTTGTAGATTAAAAAAAATATTTTTTACTGGTAAAAACTACCTAATTTGACATTACGCAATTTCTCTATAGAGGGTAGGCAACGAAGATATAATATCACACACTTCTGTACAACACTTTGGCACACATCATTCTCCAGTATGACCTGGTAGTACCAGGTTCTTTAATCATGCATTCCTCATTCACAATCCATGTTATCAGTGACTTCTTTAATCCTGTCGACTATGCTACAATATCTAATTTATTATTTTTCATTCTAATTAACGACATTCTTGAAAAAACTTACTGAACAAACGTAAACATTACTATCATATTTTTGACAGTGCGATGCGAGATGACAGATGGCTAATATAAATTTACCAGTCGTAAAAATTCATTCGATTTCGCTTCCATATGTTTTGTCTCATTCGTAGTAAAGGTAATGCGTAAATTTCAAATTGAATATATATTTACGTGTATAATGTAATTGAATATATAAAAAAGAAAACATTTAAGTAATCTTAACCTAAACATATTAAAAACTCGTGACATATTCGCTTCATTTGTATTTTTTCTTACATGCAATGACATTGACATAATGAACTGCAAGTGATGAAGTGACCTAGAGCAATCATATAATCAGATATAAAATAGCCTGAGGTATCTTCATTAAAATTTCATGAATGATCCACTATAATTATTATTATTTACATGTAGAATTAAAGGTGGTTTCCAAGATAATTGAAATATGCCTCTCAATACATGTATGATTTTTTGATTCTCTTTGATACATCATTTTATGAAAAGAATAACTGATATTCGATATCTTATTTTAAAAACAGCGGTTGATTATGTACGGATAATATATGTGACGCATTTTATACGTATCATGCGAGGATATTTACAACACAAAACTACAATAACTACGCACTTACTACTATTGCAATCGTAACACCGATAAAACCGGATCGTAATTCAAAACAGATATTGATCAGGTGTCCTTTCTCCTTGCGATCGTCCACCTGTTGTCTCTCCGCAACATCTCTAGAATCAGTGCGTTCAGAAACCCCCAGTCACATAATCTGAATAAAATGCTAAAGGCCCTACATTTATGTATCGATGTATCGCGGCTTGCTCGCTAGATGCCGTTTGATTTCATATATCACGGTTCCAAATCTCATTTGAATTTCATCGCGTTCCTTGCGGTGCGGTGCGAGCGGTAGTGGTGCTGCAGTCGTTAGATCAGGGGCTCTCAAACTACATTTACCATTTTTTTTACTTAGCGAACTTCTTTTTTGGCCTACCAGTATAATTAATCGGATAGATTTACCTAATAACTTATATTTTTTTTTACTTTCTGTTATTATTTTCTACTTCACTGTCGTCCATTGCAGAACACAGACCTTTCCTAACTTGTTCCATACAAGGTTAGGTCGTGGCCTCCAATATTTGGTCAATTCGTATTTAAATTTGGTAATTTTACTGACAAAACTAAAAATAACTACTCATATCTGTTCTAAACTTCACTAATAACACTTTAACAATGATCACACAACTATCATGTTTTAGTAAATCAACTATTAACCACGTTTAAAAATATAGAATAACCGCTCCGATGATTTCTAGTATGGGTCTTTACACATTCGAGTTCTATAATCTCAAATTGTTGACAAGTTTCCAATGTTAATTCAATTGCCAGATGATATTCGAACTCTCTTACGCTCAAATATTGGAACTCTATTGTGTCAAATTATTGAGTGTTTCCAATATTAATTCAAATGCCAGATGATGTTTCACCATAACGGTTCCTGAAATCAGTTTTGACAGATCCAATATTAGTTGAAGTTTCCAGATAGTCGAAACATTTCAGCAGAGTTAGTAAACTAATATTATATACTAATTTAAAATTGTGTATATTACGGCGTGTGCTCAAACTTTGGAAAGACTTGCGAATCACAGTGTTTGTATATCTCGATAGGATAGCAGAACATGCCCATGTTTATATAATCTTCCCCTTCGAGGGGCATTGTTTTATCCCCCGGGCTGTGTCGAGGGAAACACCGTTCATCATTAATTCATGTTGCTTTTTATGGAAAAATCCACAGTTCTGCAATGTTTCAAAAGATCTATATTTTCAAAAATATTAACATATTTTCCCGTACAGCCTGCTTATGAGTGTGATTCATTTGTGCCGCATAATGTGTCAATAATATGGAAACTGAAAAACCGCTCTCCGGTTTTCTTCGTTGAACAAAACAAAGGTACCCGCCGCGAGATAGTCTAACGGCTAATGATCTCCCTTTTCCTTTCCTGTGAATGAATAAATCTGTAGGTAAATGGTTTTTGGGTATGAAAAAGCTTGACTTATCATATCTAGTCACTGAAATATGTTAACAAAGGCATTACCAAAGAGATTCAATGCCGAGAGTTAGTTTTCAAAGTGTGCCATTTATTTTTTACGAATATACAGTCAAATCATCCCGCATGCTTATGTTAGTTCACGTATAAATAGTATTACGTGCATTATCCAAACCGGTTTGAATCGATTACCTGGTTGATACCGGTGTGTATTGTAATCTTAGCATCTATCTATCTTATCTAAAAATCTTTCATTATTGTTTAAGATTCTGTTGATTTTTTTGTTCGTAGTAATTTTCATAAAATTTCGATAATCACTATTAAAGTGGTTTCAAGCATACATCTTGTATACGTAAACTAATCAATCAAAAAAGAGTTATTGAAATTAAGTATAAAGCTTTATATAAAAATAAACAAGCACAGTTTCTACGCCAATGAGTAAATTTGAAAAAATGAATTAATCGTATTTTATTGATAGCTTTCGTTGTAGCGAGGTAAAATATTTGTTAAAAGATTTAAAAATATCTCAATTTTGTAATTTTTTGGTCTGATTGGAACTTGGTACAGCGAAATTTCTTTTTAACGATTTGATTGTACTTACGTGCTATCGATACATCTAAATGATATTCATTTTTCATTTGGTTCAGATGGTCACCCCCGACTCATATATTATGAAAATTTAATTTAATTATAAAACATACTTTCAATAATTAATAATAATAATTAATAATCACTAACAATAATAGTTATTTTGATTGGAAGATAAATACGATCACTGAGGCCTGGAGTTGGCAGAAGAGAAACGTAACTGGACTGAATGCAGTGGAAATGAGATCACTTAAGGCGTATATGTGGCAAATCTATTTATGACAGAGCAAAAAATTAAGAAATAAGGAAAGAATGTAAAGCTGATGTTAGTATATTGAGTAAGATCAAGAAATGCTCACTTAGGTGGTTTGGTCATATATAACGGATGAATGAGGATAGAATGGAAAGAAAGATATATGACGCAAGTTTTGATGGCACCAGAAATAGAAGACGTCCGCAGAAGACTCGGCACAATCAGGTAAACCAGATACTGAAGGATGGTTCTGTTAGAAGCCTCAATAATCTGCGAGCTTGTATGAATGCAGATGAGGCGAGAATTGTGTAAGCACAGAGGAGTGTGGCGCTCTATCCTCTCTATCTACCGCTGCGGAGAAACGGCGTGATGGAAAGTTAGTTAGATTTAGAGTCATGATATTATCAATCAACATTTCAGTGCTATATTATGGTGATGTTAGACCAGAGGTAGGAACAACAAAATAGTTGATATGGACAGCTGTATTGTTTCCTGTTCATGTACGACTCGACGATGCATCTGTCCATGTTGCTCCATGCGATACTCTCGCGAGTTTTTTTTGACCTAAAGTTGCGCCCACAATAATCTCAAGTTGTGGGCTGTCACTTGGATGCATATTGCGACCACAGAATTGGAAGAATATTTCATTCGCGGCTGTGATGGGGCTTGCTGTGGTTGGTTTGAGGCATTTGTGCATCCACGGTATATATATATATATTACATACTGATCGATGACCATCTTAACAGAAAATAACATATATCGAACCTAGCTAAACGCTTTAGAAAACTAATTTACTTTTTTATTGGATTACAATGTATAATTGAGTACAAACTCTTAAGATCGGTGTACTTTGCACTCTGCTACTCCTTAATTAATTATGCTATTTTAGTTTGGAGAGGAGCACTAAAAACAATATTAGAGTCGGAAAAAAGAGCACAAAAAACAATTCTTAAGGTAATAAATGGTCGTCCCTTTAGATATCCATCAGATCTTATATTTAAAGAGTATAATGCCCTAGACATGAGACAAATATTGAGACTCGAGAGACTCGTCCAATTTTTCCATCCTAACAACAGCTTTCCCCGAGCAAAAAATCATGGACACAATACAAGATAAACAACGAACATCTACACGCCAGTTTCGAGAGCAACAACATCATTTTATCAAAGATTCTACATGTTTTTAGCTCCGAAACTGTACAACAAACTCAGTACCGACTGGAAATCGTTCAACTCCAATAAAATTACACAAATATGGACCCAATATATGATCCAATCAGGTAGAGAACAATCAGAAACATGGCTATCCAATATTCTAACATAATCATTATACAGTGCCTATACTTCCACTTCATTTTTATTTAAAAAAAAAATATTTTTTTTAATTTCTGCCGAATCTTTATTAAATAACACCACAACCCGAAAAAACTGGCTACTTTAACTCAGACTTCGGTCTAGCAAAGTAGCCAGAACAATGCTGAATACATCAGAGGTGGAGTTTATTCCAACCCACACAGTAAACTACGAGTATTTAATTGCAATATAATTGTATCTTATGTTTATCATGTTATATTATAATATATTCACCTCTGTTATAACAAAAATGTGTATGCTAATAAAGTCTAAAGAAAATGAATAGAAAATAGAAATTGACTTTATAAAAGATATTCAGAGGTGCCTATAGAGAATATGTCACGAAAACATTTGTACTATTTTCGAACTAACCAAACCCCCAGCCACTCGATAACCAGGTGAGGGTGTTCCCTCTAGAGCGACAAATCGTATCAATATTGTATTAATATTTGAAAGCATAAAAGTTTTTTGTGAAGTACCTGCGCACAGCCATATTTCCAGCAGTCGGAACTCCGATGATCGCGGTACCAAATCTCATGACGCAGGCTTCACTTTACATCACGCCATTAGGATTTATGGCATTGCATATACATATTCAAAACGACTGCGCGGTCAGCAGTGCCAACTCACGATCGAGGAGCGCAACCAGCTGATAAACAGTAAAGTTTACCCTCGCCGAATATGATCTACCACTTTTCGAAAGTGAACAAAGAAAGTAGATACCGCAACCTCCTCATTCATCATAAATTTGCTTCTGTTTTATAGACAGCACTTGTGTGAAAACATTTTCTGTATTATCTTTTTCAATTATTTCTTATATTTTTAAGGAAATCTCCATCTGACGTACGCAATAAAACTACATACCTGTATTGGATTTTGGCTACTTACTTACTTACGTTTCTCTGACACAATTCTCGTCTCATCCACATTCATATATCTTCTCATATAAGCTCGCCGATTGTTGAGGCTTCAAATAGAACAATCCTCCATTATCTGGTTTACCTGGTCGTGCCGAGTCTTCCGCGGATGTCCTCTGTTTCTGGTGCCATCAACACTTGCATTATATATCTTTCTTATCTTCCTCTCCTCGTTCATCCATTCCATATGACCAAACCGCCTAAGGGATACTTTCGTAATTTTACTCACTATAGCTATCAGGTTCTCGTTCTTTCCTTATTTTTGATTGATTTAAAAAAAATGATACAAAAATAAACTGTAATGTAAATATCATCATATAATACAAAACAACTACGGTTTAGGTAAATATTTCCTTATGTTTTTGATAATTAAATTTACAGTCTTTATTCACAGTTGCTTATTTGTTGTTGTTTTTCTAACTTGTTTAGTATCATTATCTGTAATTTGCCCGTCCTTTGTCTATTTTTGCTACTACTTTTTTATGATCGTTTAATAATATTGGAAGCAAATCTATCTAAAGTTTTAATGTATTATTTAACTAAAATTTCTATAATTTGGAAATCTATTGAAATTTTAGAGATATTTATAAAATGCTACCAACTCCACCATGCATCGCTAAAATGAAATATACCTTTTATTAAAACCGTAAAAATACCGCAGCAGAAAAAAAGTATCACGAAGAAGATGAATATACGTATTTTAAAGAAACTAGACAGAAAATAATAAATTATTCCAGATTTTAATAAATGCTATAAATTCTCCCGGCATCCAAACATTATGTATATTAATGTTTCGTCTGTCCAAACATTAGCGAGAAGAGTCTGTAATGGACCATTACAATAATTAAGTAAATGTTGGCCTTAATGTTTGTTTTGAGTAAGGCAAGCTTAAATTATTGCTCACGTCTCCTCGACTAAAGTAAAAACAGATGTGGTCTCTTAGTTAGCTCCCTAAGATAAATAAACAAGGGAAGCTGTTAAAACAATTATTCTCTTTACTCCAATATACGCATGTACATAACTTACACCTAGGGGGTGTGAGTTCATTTATTCCACGGTAAATATTTTCAAAAAGTGCTATTTTAACAATAGCCTAAGTTTAGTAATGAAACTGGGATAATAAATTCAAATTAAGATTCCGCCGACCTTGCGAGTCGGCAAATAATTCAGCAGCTCGCGAGATCCTCGAAAAACACGTTAAAGAGGAACGTTTTTGTTGAAAATGACATAAGTTGGAAGCTTAACAACAGAATGTAATATAAATGAAGTACGAGCTCCCCTGGGATTATGGAATAGAGAAGAAACCACACGAGCCGTGTTGTAGCGAATACTCCTTTGTTGAGTTTGTTCGACAACTGATTCCTAAAATACCGCCGAGCTTTCGGAAGCGTCTCAAAGGCCGTAAGAGGATTTCGACTCGCCTTGATTTAAGACTCTATGCAAATGTCATTTGTACCATTTATTATGAAGGTATTCGGGGCTGCTTCGCAAGCTTTTGTTGTGTTTTATAAAAATCGCTCGGAACCCTATTCAAAACATATCAAATAAATTAAGTTCGAATGCATAATTAAATATGTAAGGCAAATTATGTTTTATAGGTTTTCTGCCAAAAATATATTGCTGTGAGTATTTGTGAAATTCAAGGTATTTTAATTTGTAGTATTTTGCTATTTTATATTATCTGGCTTTATATGTTTATTTTATGTTAACCCGCGTAATGAACGTCATTTTGAATTATAGTGTGATCAACTTTATCAGTTAAGATGTTGTTATTAGACACGGCTACAAGATGCAAGGATATAAAAATGATAAAAAGGGCGTAATCAAATCTGATCACAAAACATTGAACAGAATAATAGGTTTAGTTACTATATGGGCGACCGGTCACGTTTTCAACTCCCGTCGGAGAATGCAGGGCCACCTCAAGCAACGGGACTAAATTCTCTCTCAAATAATGCATTATATACATATTAATTAAATCAACAAAAAAATATACAGAAAAAATATTTAGTTGCTACCGGGATTCAAAACTCTTCCTATCTGGGGAAACGTATTTACCTTTTTCGCTTCAGCAATCGAAATTTTCGACAAATTTAGAACTTATAATATATTCTGTAATCTTTCCAATTGATACATCTACTATTCTATTTTAGAGTTTCACCTCAATATAAAGTTGATTTATTTTGAAAATAGAATAATTGATGTGTCAATTGAAAAGATTACAGAATATACGTTCAAAATTTATCTAAAAATGTATTCGATTGCTATAGCGAAAATGGTAAGCGCGCTTCCCCAAATAGGAAGAGGTTTATCTTCGAATCCCGGTAGCAACAAAATATTTTTTCAATATGTAGATTTTTTCTCTATATCTTTCGAGTCGATTAATTTAATTTGTATCAAAAATATTACAGAACTATGTTCTGAAAATAAAACATCACAACAAAAATATGTTATCCTTAAAAATGCATTATATATTTATCAAATGGTGTTTGAAACCTTTGACATTTAATGAAGCGGTATTCGATTTCGGTGTTGACATTTCACAACTATTTTAAAAATGTATTCGATAATTATATATCTATAGCAACAAAAATAATAAAATCCAAAATCGTGACATCTAAATCGCCGATACTTTAAAAATAAATATAATGCCTGCGTTAGGGGAAGATAAATGCAGATGAAACAATGTAATGGTGCGGGATGCACACGAATAACATTTTCTTCGGAGATTCGTTTCGAACGCTCGTAAAGGACAGTACAGAGTTGAGCGTGAGGCGATCTATAATTTATTGCCGCATGTATTTTGTATGCAGAGTAGATTGAAGCACTCGGTAGATACCAATCTTATCCGACAAATTTCTGAGATAAAAGCCTAATCCACGGACATGCGTGTCACATGCGTCTTATGGTATGCCACACGATATGGATAAAATGAGGGAGGAAGCGAGGATGTTGAAATTGTGGGCTGTATTACATGGTCAAAGACCAACACCCAATACATACGTAGTCGTGAAAGTATTATTAAAAATTAACAACATTTTAATTCCATTGTTTTTTAAATTATTAAGATTTAATTTATAGTTATTTATTAATATGTATTTATTTACTTATACAGAGTAGAAGAAAACAAAACTTCGTCATACAATATTTTATTTGTTTTATTAATCAAATCAATAAACTCATTTAAAATGTGCTCTTGTATCCCAGGTTTCATTATTAATTGCAATCATTTTATTAATAAATTCAAGTATAACGTGAGGTTGATATAAAACCAATATTAGGACAGTAATCAAATGTCGTTTAAGTAAAAATATCCCATTTACGTGGATCATTCCTGGAGTTGAACTAGTCATGCGAATAAGATTATTTATATATAATCTTTTTTTTTCGTGCTTCCTTTATGATTTCAACTTTATGATAACAAAATCTAAAGCCTCTTTTGCTTGCATATAAAATATCTATTTTATTAAAGTGCATTTTCAATTAAATGTTTAATAAATCATAAAATTTACAAGATTATTTAACTATTGTATTAAAATGAAGTACAGCTTTGCTAAACGGTAATTCGGACGGATCTGAAACAATAAGACTCAATAGTACCAATAATTAATACTTACAGTTAATATTCTGTTACCCAAATTGTTGATTTTATTTTTTTTGGCTGAGTTCGAGTTGATGAAAAGTTTTCTTATATTACTAATTTAATGTAATGCAATGCTAAGGTTTTATTATTTATTTCAAAGTATTTTGTAAAATATATATTCAACGATTCCGTTCAAATTGTTTAATTATCTCTTTTGAAGGTTAACCGATTAATTCCACATTACACGTATTATTAAACTAAATGTACATTATGACGTGGATACATCGATAAAGCAGTTTCAGTGAAATTATAAAGTTATATTAATTTCGATTCAAATAATAATATTACATCTGTAATATGCACGGTATTTTTATTACTTGTTTTTGCTTCAGATAAAATCTGGAATAAATTGATATAGGTACATATGTTTATCTTAAATATAAAGCAGAAATCTGTTTGTTTATCTAAGCGAGAATTAAAACGATGAGGTCAGGCGTCGTTAAATTGGTATAAATTATCTTATCTAAAATGTTTTAAGTTAACACAACAATTTACAGCTTGCAACGTTATTTTCGTCACGAGCTATAGAGATTTGGAATATTCATTTATCTAAAATAATACATGACGCCATTTTGTTTGTTCCATATTTTTTTATTGTTATTGATTCTTGATTATTTCTCTCTCGCAAGCATAATTTTTTCAGCCTTTTTCAGTAAAATATAAGGAATATAAAAGTAATATACACGATAATCAAAATCCCGTGCAAAGCCGGGTAGTAAATCTGGAAGACATATAAAATAAGAGTTGTTTTTGGAATTTTTAGTATATAATAATTAAACCTTGCAGATATTTCCAGTTTTAGTGTCATCCTGGCAATGAGACACGTGCGATTTTAAGTGAGGTAATATCTTAGAGGTATGCGACACTTAGGAATCCCAAAGTACCGATTCCGCCCTTATCTACCCCGAATTTGGCGGAAAGGCGATGCTGCTAAAATAATGTTACTTACCTACACCCTTTACCCTGCATAGCCGGGAGAGTTTATTACGCTGATATCTGAGATGAAGTTTCTAACTAAATTCTTGAAACACTATATATCCTCCGTAATTATATATTTTTTTAATCAAAAATGGAGTTGCCACCTGCCGTATTTATGTATTGTAACATATGTGTATGAATTCATGTGGGTAAAATTAGCGATCATAAATTTGAACATAAAAGAGTTGATATTGACGCAAAACACGCCGTTTTTTACCTTGGAAGCATATATACTCGTAGATATAATAAAACACTAAACTTCTTTGATCTGGAAAACCACTTTTACCTTTTCCACTTTAACTCATCTTCTTAGAGGTTTTTGAAGCTTTTAACAGTGCCGTATTCTGATATATTACGTGGTTTATCTGATCATATAAATCTTTTTTATTCTTCTCTGTAGCCTGCAGCACTCGCGTTAATTATTTTATTTTCAATCCTCTCCTCATCCCACATGTTCTTCATGTCCTATTTACGTACTTTTCTTTTGCCAGTTACAAAATTGTAGCAGCACTTCGATATGTATAGATAATATTACCTTAAGTAGATAATGATAATAAACACTAGTTGACGGTAAACATATTTTCACTTTATTCACTGCTGCTACTCTTTGTATGATATCTTTCTCATCTGTATCATTAGAAAATACATATATTTCCCGAACATTTAAAATCGTTCACTTCTTTAAGCATGCAACTTATGCAAGTAATTATATGACATCATCGTATGACATGTTCAGTCTGCAGGTATACATTGTAATATTTCTACCAGTCAATACCGAGTACTTAGAAATTAGAATCAGATCTGGGGTGCGCGGATTCAAATCCCAAGCTGGCCAAATCAATATTTTAATCAAAACCTACGATACTTTGGGAGTTTTAATAATTATCAACATTGTTTTATGAGAATACTTCTCATGAAGATATCTACTGAACCTTCGATTTGATATAATAACTGCTATAGATTAGCGAAACCATCAGAATCCAGAAAACAACGGAATTAAAAATGTTATATAATTGAAAATTGTATTTATATTTTATTTTGTTTAAACCACTGTGTTACTTTTACGTTAATCGGTTTCAATACTAACGTATCTCCTTCAGGACTGGCGTATAACTGTACTATACCATAAAATCATTACGGAGTGTAGGCGGAGTCTTGGTAAGAGTAGGGAGGTGATTGATAGGGAGACATTGAAATAGGAAATATATTAAATTGTGGGTTGTTTGGTTTAATTGGTTTTTAATTATTAATTAATAACCCATTAAATCTATTAATTATTTCTAAACATTCTATATTATCCAATCTAAGGCCTTTATTATTTATTAGTGTGTAAAATTTTAATGCCGTTTTCTTTCAAGAAATTGTGGCCAGTATCTAAAAAATGGTTAAAAAATTCTGAAAAGTTATTATTGAGAGACCTTATAACTCCGATATAATTAATAACCGATCAAATCCTACAAACAACCCGCTATTTTATATATTCTCTATTTCAACGTCGAAATTTATTGAAAACTTTTAATATTTAAATCTAACACGTTTATTTATTTTTTGTTATTTTATTAAGTTTGTTCTTGAAAACATTGTTTTGTAAACTGATAATTTTATTTTTTTAACCTAAAAAAACATATGTCTGTGAGATATCTGATATTTATTTATTAAAAAAAAAAACAATTTAACAATTAATTTCCCCACAGCCTGGTGTTTCTGTTGAATATTCCCGCATAGCATTATCTGTTGAATAATATTTTTGATTATTTTGCTTATCAAAACGTTTTTCATTTAACCAGAATTTGAATTGCATATCAGAAAATGTTTTTTATTTACTTTTTCATTTACAATACAAATTATTTTTAATATAAATAACTTACGTCGCCACTGATCATCTGTATCCGGTGCATCATCACTATCAGCTAAGGGCCTGGATGCCGTCATTAATAGGATTTTTCCTACATAATATATTTTTTTATCTAACAATGTTCTTTATTACAGAACTTATAATAACGAAGTACATTATCATATGTGCATATGTAAGTATTAATATACTATGATACGAAATCACAATTGAAATTTATAAATGGATAGTACTGGAAAGTTTAATACATTTTTTTAGAAATGAATAAATGCTTAAAAACCTGGCATTGAGCGAGTTGGGCAATGTGAACTTATTTTACCAAAATGACTTTACCTAATTTCATTTACGTTTGTAATCTTACTACGAGTTTACATGAACCTCAAAATTGCGAACTAGGAATATTGCCACTATGAAAATATATAAAATATTGGCCAAAATTGTAGTACCCAAACCATTACACCAAAAGTCTATTTGGTTTATGATGGAAACAGTACGATTGAAATATTTTGTCTAATTTCACACGTAGAGTGTACGTAATGTGGGTTGCGTAGCTTCATTGGCGTACATGGAGGCTTCTTACTGGAAAATAAATGTTAGCCAGCTTGATGAAACAACGACGTCAGAAGAGTGTTGCGCAACAAATAGATGGAAAAGGCTGAAGTCAGAGAAAACTGGCGAGTAGTGTCCACACAATAAAGCCATTAAACTGTTTAGGTGACGTTTAGAAGATTTAGAAGGTTCACACGCGCATCAACCAAGTATAACATAATTTCGCTTTTGACCCTCAATTGGCAAGCATACGTCTGACGGACGGTATGGACCGATTCACATAAGATATTTTTGCAGTAGTTTCATAACTAGTTGTCAGGCAAGCGTTGGTGTTAAAAGATGTACGTATTTTATTTGTGGCAGAAAACAGTTCACGGGGTCCAAAAGACGTGTATCGAGGTAAGTTATGGTTATGTATTTTCACATTTTTTACAATATTTACGAATTATTTTGTCATTTTCTTTTTTATATAAGACTGAATTACTGTAGGAAAAAAAAGTATATTATTTCTATTTTAATCATAATAATGAAATTTGAATACGAATGATCCTAACTTCTAACTTGGTTTTGCATTTTGTAAAGGATGATAACGACAATGGAAATGGACCAATCGATAAAAACTTGTTGCCAACATCTCTGATCGATATAGAATCGCAATAAAACGCTTACAAAAGGAGACAATTTAACAGAACCATGCAATATGCAGTTCTTAATGATGGTGGCAGGTCCAAAATAATTAACTTTTATAACTCTACTAACTCAAAAAGTAAATACCCTTGACCAAAAATTTTCTGCATATTCTAGTAACTGAATTCCAAAATGCTAGCCAATGATATTATTTTTAAGTTTTCTCAATATCAGTACTATAAATGTAAGTTTTATAATAGAAACAATTCCGACACATCACGATTTGTTGCGAATAAAGCATTTTCGAAGTATCTACCAGTCTCTCGAATGAATGGAATAATAAAAATTACTGTAATTCTGCCAGAATTAATAAAAATTGTAGAGTTTTGATTCTGAGCGACAGTGTTGAGACTCAATATTCATCCAGTACTTACAAATATTTAAAAAATGACCCACATTTAAAAAGACATATGTCATTTTTTTTCGATTATGCAACATCTTGTATGCATATATTTCATAGAAAATTTTGAAAAATATGTAACTAGAACGTTAACTTTAATTATTTTTTAGTGATCTAATCAATTACATATTCTTAATTTTTAAATAAAAAGGTTATCTGAGTATTTAGTTTTATTTCATTGTATGATACATTTATGAAGTTTAAAAATGAATAGAAATTAAAGACGTGAGAAACAAAGAAACGTGAGATTTGGAAAACATTCGATAAGGACACGTGTGGACATTTTTGAAACCAGCTTCAATTATTCATTACTCATACACGTAAGCAATACTCAGTTACAGCTTACCCTTCTTAATATATTTGCTCTAAAAGTTCACGTTTAATATTACATATATATATATATATATATATATACATTTATATATATATATATATATATATATATATATATATATATATATATATATATATATATATATACACATTTATATATATATATATATATATATATATATATATATATATATATATATATATATATATATATATACACATTTATATATATATATACACATTTCTTGGTTAGACATTTAAATTATTATCCTGTCTGCCAGAATCGTCAATAATCGATATTATTTCTCGTGGAAAAAGAAAAATCACTTACGATAGCTGAGTGCAGGGTTCAATTATTACTGGAACATTGTAAAGTAATGCTCCCAAAGTATACAACAGGGTCTTGTGCAACTGCAGTAAAAATGCAATCTTCATAAATCAGGATTCTCCTTGCACAGAGCACCATGAATTCTTTATAAGCTACAAGTCCCCGGATGTATAATAGAATTCTATTTTTTTGATATTCTTCAAAAGCTTCGACTGAGAGATGCGAAATAGCGTGAAATTCTTTCAGATGTTAGTTAAAGAGACAAAATTTGTGTCATTCCTTCAATTTGTTCATACATATCTACCGATAATATTGTAAAAGAGTTTATTTTATTGTTAGTAACACAGTTTTACTTAAATAATCATATAGGGTGTCCAGCGGAAAAATTTGAAGATTAAATTCTAATTGCTCATAAACGATCAGGGAGAGATAAGTGAGAGGGGTATTGTTCGATGCGCGTGATTTGCGGATTTGCCAGTCGCAATTAGTCACAGGTCGGGAGCGCACCGCGCGTTCGTCGTTGAGCAATATTTTAAGTGCGGTGATTCATTGGTTCGTGCACGTCGCGCTTTTTGTACTCACTTTAATATTCGACGAGTAAATGATGGGCTGAGCACGCACTATATCTGGTGATGGATTCAAAAGTTCAGACAAGAAAGGACAATGATTAACCAAACTCCTCCGGGACAATCAACGTTAGCAGCGACGCCAGAACATGTGGCTCAAGTTCGATGTGAAATTACGCGCAATCCGCGTAAATCGATAAGGAAGATTGCAGCTTGTACTGGAACACACGTTATTTTGAAAAAAAAACTACAGTTTCATCCATACAAACTGGAAGTCGTACAATTTCTCAACGAAAATGAATATTCTTTAAGTAAAACCTTAGCAAAAATGATGCTGGAAAGTTTTGGAACAGTACGAAGCCTTGGAAACATTTTGTTTACTGACGAAGCACATTTTCATATTGATAGCTATGTTAATAAACAGAACATAAGATACTGATGCCCCGACAACCCAAAGTAATGCCATAAAAACATTTGTATTGTCCAAAACCGACAGTGTGGTGTGCAATTTCTGCCCGAGGGATAATTGGCCCTTATTTTTTTAATCATCGAGAGACAGTCACTGCTGACGTATATTGCCGAATGATCGACAAGTTGTTGGTAACGCCACTCCAGCTGTTTCCTGGGTTCAACAATAGATCACAATTTCAGCAAGATGGGGCCACTCTACACAAAACTAGAGTTTTAATGGAGAAGCTGTGGGGAATTTTTCCCAATAAATTAATCATCAAGTACGGAGACATACCCTGGGCACTTCGATCACCGGACCTTACACCGTGCTACTTTTTTTTTTTTACAACAGCAATTCTCGAACAATTCAAGCCCTACAAGAAAATATACGGCTTGAAGTTGCTGCCTTTGAACCAAAGCTTTGCTCTCGCGTGTTTGCAAATTTAAGAGTCCGATTGCGAGAGTGTCTTGAGAGAAATGAACGGTATTTAGACGATATTGTTTATAAAGCGTAAAATCCGCAAAGTTAAACTGCATTTTATATAAATCAAATATGAGAATAACATTGTAGTTTTTTTTAAATATTTATTATTAAATTTGAAAATTTTCCGGGACTTCCTTTACATTAACTTAAAAATCTCGAACACAATTATTATTTATAACTTATTCTGAAGGCGGCTAATATGGCAGTGCTTCCACATAATCTATATTTCAATGCGGAAATCCCTTATTATATTGCTTTAACAATAGAACATTGTGTATCCTTAACATTTTGCTTCAAAAAAATGAACCTTAACAACAAAGTTCAATATTAATATTTTATGCAAACACGTTGTAGGTCATTTTAATAATTAACTATTAACATTATTTATAAAACCACTATAAGTTATTTGTATTCACCAACCGGCAATGGAAAATACCATTTCCGAAAGAAAAAAACAACAATGTTAATAAACTATTACTGTTGTCAACAATTATCATAATTGTATGTACACGTATAAAAAATATGTTCAAAAACACATTAGGCGAACGCAATCTCATAACTATCCCTTAATTCATCTCAACTAGTTCATTTATTACACGTGTGTCAGTTGATATTGTTTTCTATAAATTTCCCATCTCTGTTCAAAAGTTCACAATGACTCGGTCTGTCGTTGATCCGATGTTGTTCTGACGTAAGGCTATATTCACATGATTTATGCACCGTGTCTCTGGCCTGGGAGGGATCGGAAGTTTTTCAAACGGGCGCCCGAGCCCACAGCCCGTAGCCCATAGCCCATGCCTACAGCCCGGGGCGGGCTTCAGCCTACTTTCCTAACAATGCGCACTCATACAGCTCTGCTCCCCTGCGATACTTTAAACCGACCCCTATTTTCACGCTACTGGATGACCGACCCATCGGCCATTTATTGTTCATATTTTTCCATTTGTTAAAGCAAAAATATTGTTCAGGAGGTATTGTGAGGTATAGAATCAAAATAAGACATTTCCAGTTTTTATGGTTTTTGAGTTTAGTATGTACAAATAATAAATATAAAGAAAATAAATGTCTACTAATTAATATACATGAAAATTAGACAAATATTGCTGAATTTCTTATAAAAACGCATTTAAAATTTGCTTGTTACTTTGATCGCAGACATGTCCAATAGACAATTAATTCAAACCTAGACAAATATGTGTTCAGTCAATAAGACGGCAGTATTTGGTCATGTAACCTGTCGCTACTGATTATGTTCAATATGATCCCAAATGTAACAGTTATGGTACAATGGTTTTTTGTATTTAATAAGTAAAGTAACATGACTGCTTTTGATTCCGAACCCCACAATTATCACCTTCTGATTTATGGTGCAAATTAAGTAATAAACTAATCTCAGTTAACATTTTTGAAATAATATAATATATATAACGATATTAGAAGAAAATGATAGAGAAAAATACTATGACAAAAGTACACTAACAAAGGAAATGGCAGCTGCTATGTAGAATAGCGACAAATGAAAAATACTACACCGACTAGAACACTGTTCTTAAAAACTAGACACATATTTATTTATTTGGAGAAAATTGTTTTCGAGGACTAATTCACACATGCGATTATACAGTTGCACCCAACCAATAGATTGACTGTGTCGATTTATTAATATTTCATGTTTTATATCATTATTTTATAATAGATCAGGTTAAGTAATGATAAATATATTGACAAGACACGTCGGCACTACTATGTGTGTGTGTAGTCAGTAAATTAATGATTTCACCTGGATTTATTTAATTATTGCTTTATGATAAGTGTACTGTCATTGTATATAACTTTCATTTAAAAAATTAATATACTTTTTACGAGATAGGTTTTATTATAAATAGTATAGATAGGAAAACCGCGTGGCCAGTCAGGAAAATTTTTTTTTTTTGTAAAGTCAAATATACTTGTTTTATCATAATGGCTAATGTGTGTTCAGTACGTTATGTGAGTAATACTCAAAATATACAGGATGGTATGAAGATCTCCGTGTTGCATATCTTTATGGGCTCCGTGCGACACGGTGATGTATTTATACCCCAACCCTTACCCCCGGCGGTCACGTGATAAATTATCCACCCTGTATTAAAATAGTGCTATCAAGTCTAGAGTGCTTGAAAATTCTGCAAGTAATCTGGTTACTACGTGTCGACTCCACCACGGTGAGGATACGGTTAGTTGGTGCGACCTGCGTGAACATATTTTCGTCATTAGGTAGTCGTTCTAACTCCGCACCCTTTGAATATCTGATGATAATAATACACTGTGTAAAAAATTAATGATTAATAATATATTTTCACAAAGGTGGACATGTTTGGTCTCGATAGCTCACATATATAAATATTATTTTATGCATATTATACTAAATCATATATAATTTAGAATGTGTAAAATACTGGTGAATACGTACGCATGAATAAATATTTCTCAAATACTAATTAATTGTATTAATTAGAAAGATATACATATAAAACAATTTTAACGAACAATATTATTGATGCGCTACCGGGATTCGAACCTGGATCTCTTATCTGATCCAAAGGTATTTGATATTTCATAAAAACAATGTAGATGGCTTTCAAATATTGGAACGATATGTGTATTAATTAGAAAAAGTATGACATATGGGTTCGAAAATTTGTTGTCAAAAGTACTGACGCTGTGGCATAGTCGGTAATGCACCTTCCCCGAATTGGAAAACAAATCCAGGTTCGAATCCCGCATAGCGTAACAACAATATTTTTCGATAAAATTGATAATATATGTATATCTTTCTAATTAATACATTTAATTAGTATTTAAATTATCACAGACCTATGTTCTGAATAATTACAACTTCACGGTAAGAATGTCTTCTCCTTAATGAAATATTTTTTATTTAATTTTTTAAAATGTTTCGTACTGGAATTTATAATAAATTGACTGAATATCCAGTTCGGAATTTTTTTATTTAACAGACCTACTCTAAATAATTATATAAAAAAATACTGCAATCACACAGTTAACTAAACATACATACAAAATAAAGTGAAATGTTATGTTCACTTACTCACTAAATTTTCTAAATTTTGTTTACAATCTAATCAAAAATATCTTGCATTTTTGTATTTTTCAGCTAATCTGCCTCTGTGTTCTTTGGAGACTAAATTTAACTAGTCCCATTTTAAAATTTTTTCCTAAAAATTATTCGAATAAATTTGTATTAAGTAACAATTTGAGTTAGGTACTCAATTTATTTTTTAAATAAATGTTGTTTTTTTTTTAAAAATAGATTCTGGTAAAGAAACAATAACATATATTTTTAGTTAGTATTGACATCCTGAAAAAGAAAATTGTATTTTTCGAAACCGGTAGATGTATTTAATCTCAATAAGTGGTTATTAAAACAAAGTTAACAAATAAAAATAATACATAATTGAATATGTACATATATTTTTTTATCATACTTTTTTGTAATATATATAACTCATTAGCAAACATAGCGCATCTGACAATGAAAGATTTTGTATTACTTGAAAGAAATTGGAGAAGATACAAAGTATTATATACCTAGGTTGCAATATAAATGAAAGATGGGATCCTTATATTGAAATCAAATGGCGCATTGAGCAAGTTCGTGCAACCTTTATCCGGATGATAAGGATGTTCTGCAGTCTTGATCTCAATCTTAGACTACGATTGCAAATGATCAGATTATAAGTATTATCAATATTATTTTACGGAATGGAAACATATATATCAAAAAAATGCTACGGCGATCTACAGAAGAATGCTAAAAATAATCTAGATGGATAGAGTTACAAAGAATAAAGATTATGGTTCGTTATTTATTTATAAAAATAAAGATTTGAAAACTTGTGTTGTAATGAAATATTTGGAGAAGTACGAGATCTTGCTCCTTATAATGCAAAGAAAGATTGCTGGAAGTCGAAGCCCTGGAAGAAGGAGACACATCATGGCTGGTGAGGGACGCATTAAATAAAGTGATGATAGCAAATAAAGTCTAATTAAATCATTATACCGATTTTACCTATAAATCTAGAAATGAGGCACTATGTATGAGTAATTAAACGATTTACTTAGATAGTACAAATAATAAATAAGCAACAATAATGTCTTACGGAGGTTAGCCAATATCATGGTTAATGTGGTTATCAATAATATGCTCCGAAATGTTGGCTAGAATAATAAACAACTCACGATTACATAATCCAAGCAAAATTATATTATCGAGATACTTAAATTATTTCTACTATTGTAATATTGTCTCAATGTCATGTAAACATACCGTGCAAAAATTGTTGACATGATTTATTAATCAATTTAGCAAGCATAAGTTATCTGCAGCAGTACTAACATCCACCCTCTAAGTTAAACCATTTACACATTTTAACTTTTTCAATACAATATTTTGTCCAACTACCCCCCTGCCCCGAAGGCCGGGAAACTATCAGAACGCGGGTAGAGATGGCTACAGTTTGTAATTGCTCGCATTCATTGTTGGCACGGGTGGTTTTTACAGCTGGCAATAAGGGCGAGAAGGGAAGGAAAAATAGAATGAAACGAAGCGAAATCGGATCTGGGTCGCAAGCTCTCGTGTATCCCCCAGTCTAGAGACTAAAGCCACGCTCTATGGAGCCGATGCTCAATTTTATATGGCAGTAGTGTAAAGGTCAGTTCTCACTGAGATTTTATTATTGCAAGACTTGAAGTAACATCACGCATATTTAGAGCCAATTCAGTTCAGAATCTCTTGTACAAAAGTGAATAATATAGTTATTACATTATATTATAAACACAAACAATCACACTAACGAATATGTAGATACTTTAAAATATGGTATTTTATTTTTAAACAGAGATTAAATTAAGTGCTCATTAAATATTCACTAAGTATCAAAATTCAGTATAATTAGTTAATTAGTGCTCGCTTGTTCGAAGTATACACTTGATGTATTCCTAAATACCTAGGAAGAGTTATAAATAATGTCCATTTTTTTATCAGAGATTTATTTTGCTTTCATAAAATAACAAAGTTATATTAATCTGTTATGTGTTCACCACTATTTTGTATGGTCTTCTCCCATCTTATCTTACTGGTAGTTTATTCCTTCCTCATAAAATTTGATGGGTTTGGATTGGAAGAAATTTTTGACAGCTTGATTGACTCGCTATTCAGTATTAATGGTTTTTCCATTCAACAATTTCTGTAAAGAACAGAAAAAGCGAAAGTTTGCAGGTGTAAGCTACGGGATGTAAAGTGAATGTGGTAAAACCGATCATCCAAGCTAAAGATTTTTTCTTGAGTTACTCATAATGAATGGGGTCTCTCTTTGTCGTGTAAAATAATGATATTTTTGCGATTCACGAGTGCAGGATGCTTTTCGTAAAGTTTCTCTTGAACTCTTTCATTTTGAACATCACATGACGAATATGCACTTTTTGACTCCCCGTTTTAAGGATTAGGAACAAAACTTTAATGAAATGTGCACCACACAAAACAGTTGTCAAAAGACTAACAGAATCATTCACTATTTAGTGAAAGAAAAAACTCGTGTAGTGGGTACATAGATACCAGGAGCGTGCAGTTAGTACATTGAAATAAGCTGTAAATAATTATGTATGTTGAAAAATTTAATTTTATCCGACAAAATATCATGATTTATTAAAATTTAAACAATGTGATAATATTTTTTCAAAGGATTATTATGAAATATATGTTATTTCAATATATTTCGCAGAGTTAAGTGCAGCTTATTTCAAAGTACTGACTGCACACCGCTAACAAACAATAGATTCTATTTGCCTGCATCGGAAGTTATTTATGACTCGACCTGATTATTCACCTTTACTTAAAATCAAGTACATAACTCTGAGATTCGTTTGCTTAAATTTGTATATCAGAGTTGAATAAAATTTTATTGACGCCTTGTTTACTAATCTCGCTGACACTATTCAAAACGCTATAGTAGCTATAAAAATTGGACTTTTACTTTTAAACTATTAAAAATTGTTTTCTCCAATTCTCCATTTTTCTTTTTTGCACTTAAATCCATTGTTTCTCAATATATCAATAATTGACACGCCGTGAAAAAATCCTCAGTGCGCGTACAGCCTAACCCACGAGAATAATGATAGGCTTCAAGGGGATGTGCGGGGGACTCGGGGCCCGGGGGCTGGTTTTAATTGACACGCTCGCAGGCTTTTCTACTGAAACACTTTTTAGTATACACGCTGCCGCTATCATAAGTCAGGAATGGAAGGAAGAACTTTAGCCTTCATTACGATCGTTATAACATTCGAGCTTTGAATTAATCAACGCCTAAAAATATTTTGTGATTAAATACTATTATTATATAATTATAGTTTTGATAAAATTATTTTTGTTTTTTACTTATTATATATTTTTACGCATTTTTATACTTTGATAAATTTTGAATACGTGCATTCTATTTTTGTAAATTTAAAACGGTAAACAAAAGTGAAATTGCTTCTGTAAGATACGATTTTCGATTCGATCGGATATATTAACGGCGGTGATATAAAACCATTTCATAATGTATTTTTTCGGATTACCGATTGTGATAAAGTTTTGGAGGCCGGCCAGCAGAGTCTAGAAGTTTTGAAACTGCAAGAAGAGCGACAATCGTTGGTGTATTTTTATTTGCATGGATCGAATGAATATATTCAATAATACCAATAGAAAATGCAGGACTTTAATTACGGTAATTACGGCAACAATATAAATATTTTACGTAATTTTGGAAGAGAGAATATGCGTCACATAATACTATTTTGATCCATACTTATCTTAGCAATATTTGAATATGTTCAAGAACACACAATTACTTATCTGTTTATTTTATTGTTCTTCTTCTTTTAAATAGGCAATTCACTCTTCAAGAGAGATGTGTGTCATTTATCAAGTTATAACTTTATTTTATAGAAAAAAGTACAATAATATTATAGAATAGGAAATAACATATTACAAGTCAATACCACTGTCGTTTAAAAAATTTGCTATTATATAGATTTAATGTGGTGAGTTAAGTTAAAAATTACCATTAACAATATTAATGTAAAAAAAATACCTGTGATCCGCAATGGGCAGGAAAAAAAGATATGGTCAAGGGTTTCCTCCTCGGCACCATATTTACACATTGGGGAATCTTTAAAGTTTAATCTGAATAAATATGAGGCTACTTGGCAATGCCCAAATGTCATTCTAGATATATTTGATATTGTTATTTTGGAGACTTTCCTTCTGGAGAGCCAGGAAGTGCGGGCAATAGATTTTTGAGTTATTTTAAGCCGATTACCCTTATGATTATTTGGATCCATTCATTATGGAGTCCAAATAGAATTCGTACGTTTTTTTACCATATTAAGTATGTCATACATCGGGATATGGATTGGTGAGGAAAAACTCCAGAAAGAGTAGCCTCCTTAGCCAGTTTATCAACACATTCATTTCCATCAACTTTATTTTTATATTTCACAAGATTAAATCATTTTTCAGAGTATCATATTATATTTTATTCTTTAATCAACCTTACTTATTACTTTACCTACCATTGTAATAATGTCATCTTTCCATTATACAATAATTCTGAACATAAGTGTACTCCTTTTTGGAATATTTATTTTTTTCTACACGGATAAAATGGACAATATCCTGCCGCCTGTTTAAGATAAACATGTTGTTCGACAACTTTTATAATTCTGTGTGAAACTTTGATAATTCTTTCGAGAAAATCCAGGAACAACTCTAGGACCTTTGCGCGTTTCAAAGCCGTTTTCTAAACTTCATCGCGAGTTCCTGTAAAAACAATCGACGTGGTGTTTGTATTTCCGTATTAATTAAAAAATAATAATGCTAATAACTATGAAAACTGGAAATATTCCTTATCGCGAGAAAACAATTAAAGGTCATCATTCAACAACAAATTTTACATTAATCAGATTTAAAGTTGAATCGGATTTTGCTGTATTAGTTATGTATTCGAAAAGTTTTCTGGATCTGTCGTGAACAAAAAAGCAATAACTGGTTGTTTTGTTATTAATTAACAAAATAAATTGTTTGTGAAAAAATTCTTAACCTAAAATAAATTAAAATAAAATAATTTTGTTGTGACACGTCCGTTTAAACAGATTTGGTGATTGACTATCGAGTCATCTTCTAGAATCTTGGATAGGAAGGTGTGGGAAGGCCAGAAGCTCAATTTTTATATCTGCACGAGCTGGGTTGTATTTTACACGCAATAATGGGTTAATAAAAAAAATAATATAATAATGAAAATATTTTATTTACTGTTGAAATATTATTCTTAGTTATATATAAGTTTTCTTTGTAACGAATAGTCTACTACAAATATATAATGGTTTAAATCTATATATATTTAAAAACCAGTAAAGTTTCTTCGTGTGGTGTAGCCAGACAATGAATCTGTCTACAGCACACTGTCAAAATTCTCAGCAACTATGACACTGCAATTTATATTTTGTAATCTGACAATCTGTCCAAAACACTAGAAACGAATCAATTATTAATTTCTATTCAACATGGCCGTACCATCTAAGTATTTTTGCCTTCATTCAGTTCGGTCTACGCTCACGAACTGATATGCTGATGAAAAGGTAGTTAGGTCATATTAGTTCGGGAAATTTTCAGAATAGATACTAAACATTAAAAGAAAAGTATTATACAATAGTAATATAAGTTCGTGTATAAAAATTCTATAAAAAGGAAATATTAGACTTGTTGAAAAATTACAATTTTATTTTAAAATATGTTTAAATATAGAGTTTATTCTTACTAACTCCAAAAAACTTTAAATACACTTATAATATATTGAAAAAATTTTGACAAGTCAATCACTATCCTTACAATAAATTCTTGTGAAAAAAATCATTTGTCAAATTCTAAAAAAATATACATAACACATCTTTTTTTTTAAATATCGCTCGAGTATACAGCCATGGTTTCTGTTTATGAAGTGACAATACTTTATATGTCAAACATATTAATATCGTCTGGCAAGTCATACTTCAAGTGAGAAAATGGCACGAGTAACGACGTGTCCACAAATATGTTGTTAATTTTACGTTTGCAGCGGTTAAATTGTTATTTTAAACATTTAGTAAATAATTTTAGATCCTTCTATTAAATATATAATAGAAGAACGTAAACAGTGTCTATATATATATATATAATGTTGTAAAGATCATGCATCGTGTCAACGTGATATAAAAGCTGGTGATTGAAGGGGTTGGGAGAATAAAAATATTAAGCACATGATTATTACGAAGCACACGATTATTAATTATTAAGTACATTAAGTACATTTTTCAATTATTATTAAGTACATTTTTCCAACAGAGAAATTTCATTTTAAATCATTCCCAGAACACTTGATGCATTTTTGATGAATCAATCAGAAGGGAGGCAAGCGGATGGCGATTGAACAAAAGGCATCAGCTTTGGAGTAATTTATTCACGGCGCGAATCGCCTTTGTCAGAAAAATGCGATTTGAAGGCTCTCAGTATGTATGGATGAAATAATAACTTGAGGACGTTGAGGGAGGCGGGGTGGGCGGGGTGGGTGGGGCAGGTTGAATACGGACAGGGATAGAAGTATGCACGATATATTTATGGTACAGGTGCGCCCATTATAATATGCCCATACATGTACTACGTCATGCGACCTGGATCTAGTAGTGATATTATTATGATATCTGACAGAACTGCAAAGAATTAATCGTGAAAGTGAATAGTAATAGAAAGCAGGTGTTGGACAACAAGGACGTAGATCATAAAATGAAATTATCTTTTATTTAATTCCTGAAATAGTACTATTAAAATAGTTGATTTATTATCTATGATCTTAACATGGTCTAACTACAATATAATTTATATTGAATTTACGCCCTTACGGGTTTTTACAAAATTAATTAAATAAAAACCTAGATCCAGAACTTATCTTCTGACACCCAAAATACAATGATAAGGTATAGTAAACAAATATGCAATTAGTAACATTCTAAAAATAATAAATAAAAAATTCAGTGTCATAGATCATTATTACAGGGAAAAATTTGTTAACTTAAACATTAATTTATAATTTTATCATAATTTGTCAACGTGAATTATGCAGTCATCAAGAATACTAAAGGTTAAAAATAAATATGATTATTGGTTGACAACCTCCAGTATCAGAGTGTTGCGGTTGTTTTGAATACTCAACGGACAAGTTCTATAGAGTTGAATTTAAACTATATATTATACATATATAACCCTTTAAAATGAATTTAATGTCGTATACCTACTCGTGCTAGTTACGATCGATATGCCTCAACTATTGTGACCAGGATATTCAGAACGAATCTGAAGAAAATTACGCTTTAATTAATTTAACAGCTAAAAGCCTGTCACTAATAATAATGTATAATTTACAACGAAAGTATTTGATATAATCGGTTTTTATAAAAAAATGATCAGGTTTATCGATTTTTCGTTATTATTTGTTGTTATTATGTACAAGATTATAACGTTTCCCTTCAAATAGAATAACATAAAAATGAAAACTCCGTAACGTCTTTCAAAATATAACAAGAAAATAATTATCCCTTTCTATAAAATGATGTCGTAATATATTATTAAATATGGATAATTAAATTAATATGGTAATTAAATTATCATTATTACGCTTATAATCTTGGAGGAAACATTGTTTCGGTCTTATCCTTTGTCTTAACAATGGCATTAAGTCATTATCGTTGTATGGACTTGTACATTTTAATGGGTCGGGATGTATAAGCAAATTTATTGCGTGAACGCCCCTCCAGGGGTAACCCCTCGAAAGAATCAAAAAGGCCACGCAGATTCTTGATTTCTGATGCTGTGCCTTTCGATTTATTTGAGTTCAAACGGAATCATCATCCACAATAGTCTAATAAATAAGCCATTGTCGTTTCCCTGATAGAATTCCGCTAATTCGTACACCTCGAGCTTATCCGAACTTAATGTTTTAAAGAACGGAGCTTTTATTTTACAATTTAGATTAATTTATATGAAATAAAATAAAATTGATTTGTTATTTATTCTCTTTGTTTTATTAACCACTTGAATTGAGTTTAAATACATCTAACGGTTTCGAAAAATACCATTTTCTTCTTCAGGATGTCATAACTAACCAAAAGTATATAGCATTGTTTCTTCATCAGAATCTATTTTTAAAAATTAAAAAAAAAGCAATTATTTAAAAAATAAATTTAGTATCTAACTCAAATTGCTGCTCAATACAAATTTAATCGAATAATTTTTAGGAAAATTTTTTATTTAAACTCAATTCAAGTGTCAATAAAACAAAGAGAATAAATAAAAAATATGAATTTTAACCACAAACTTAATATTGCTAATTTTAAAATTAAAATTGATTTGATTATGTACATTATATTATTACAATTTTTGTATGGTACACGGTACCTGACGATTACCTTTTTAACTGCCAGCAGCTACATTTGATTACGTTACAGAGGATTACGTTTCTGCAAGGTCAAAAAGTGGTTACAAATTTTCTCCCATCTAACCTGGTCTGCAAAGGTTAGCAGATTAACTCACCCTCGGTATTTGAAACATTAAGACACATTTCTATATAAACTTTTATTATACATACGTTAACATACAACACAGATTCGTTAAAATTATATTTAAATTATAAATATGGCAGACAATTGCAATAATTCATATCTACTAGTTCTCACCATACTATATCCGCTATAGAATTAACGGTTACATGTGGCACGTGCAATAGTACCAACGTATAAGTAATAGCATCGTGCAGGTAGGTATTAATTCTATTTTGTAATTGAAATGGTGGGAGACTCTTAGGGAGGCCTTTTTCCAGTAGTACAGTATAGTGTAATCAATTAAATCTAAAAAAATAATCCGTTATTTAATTTATTCCACATTTAAATGTCATTACGCCACACTGCGGCCACACCACCCTTCAACAATCGGATTTCTTTACATGTTTTATTATATGGATCAGTTAGAGTGGGTTCGTTTTCATCAAAGTTTTATTTTTTTAAATTAATAGTATGTATAACTACAAAGTTAATGCTATAAACACAAATCTAATTGCTTATTATTATTTTTTATTTTTTTTTAATATTGGAAGATATAATACATTTATAAAATAATCAATAAGATATATATATATATATTTATTTTAACATTTATTTCTTCTCTACTACAGTAAGACTCGTTTATAAAGTATGTACGAGGTAATTTGTTTCAGTTAGTCTGTGTACATATTTTTTGACTTCATATACAAAATTATAATTTATTCTCTGATACATACGTATAATCTTAATATAAATATAGTGAGTAAGATTAAGAAAGGATCACTTAGGTGGTTTGGTCATATGGAACGGATGAATGAGAAGAGAATGATAGAAATATTCATATATGTTGATGGAACCAGAAATAGAGGAGGTTCGCGAAAGACTTGGTACGACCAAGTAAACCAGATACTGCAAGTTGGTTCTGTTAGAAGTCATAATAACCGGCGAGCTTGTATAAGAAGATATATGAATGCGGACGAGGCGAGAATTGCGTGTCAGGACATAAGAGCGTGGCGCTCTATCCTCTCTACGTACCGCCTCAGAGAAACGACGTAAGTATTATTTATAATAAAAAGTTAAATGTTTTCCCGCGGTTTTTACTATTGTAATACATTAGTGACCTGTTGAAACGTTACATTGTAATAATAAGAAAAAAACGGGAACATTCGAAGAGATTCCCGGAACATTTCATGGTCATGTCAGTCAGCTAAATCCAAGTTGTAAATTTGACGCTTTCTTCGAACTTGAAGAGTGCGTTGTAAGAGGAACTGAAATGCAATCTACCTACAAATTATGAATTTGAATTTACACTAACTGATATGTACGACCTTGTAGAATAAGAATCAATGGCCAACACTTTTATACACTTGTAATAATTTAAAAATATTAATTTAACAATCGTTATATAAATATGTATAATATAAAATGTTTGTCGCTTGTTAAATTTAAATAGTGGATAATGGAAACAGAAATTCAGTTATAAATACGCACGGGAGATTTCTTTTATTATTAAAAAAAATAGAGATGTGCACACGGAATAAACATCACATCAATATTCTTACTATTTTAAAACTAACATCAAAGATTGTTCTATGAAAATAGGACTAACTCGCTGGTCTCCTGGAACGAGACGTGAACCCTTGACCACTACATTATTAGGCCAGCGCCTTAACCACTAGATCAACAAGCTACTCAAACGATAACAGATTGTTCAGTTCAGTTATTGTTCAGATTAAATTTAGTTATCAACATATTATTATGATGTGGTATTTTTTGGGTGTGAGGCAAAATTAGTCATTTCTTCTTCTTCTTCTTTTAAACAGACAATCCACCATTCAAGAGTGATTTGTGCAAAATTAGTCACATTATATTTAATCAATATTAATGTAGATGGCTTTCAAATAATGGAACGCCAGATATATTAATTTGAAAAAGTGTAACATATAGGTTCGAAAATTTGTCATGAAAAATACTGGCGCTATAACACAATTGGTAGTATACTTCACCGGATTAGAAATAGTGATCCAGGTTTGAATCCCGGTAGCGCAAAAATAATATTTTTCGACAAAATTGATTTTATATGTATGTATATATTTATAATTAATACATTAAATTAGTATTTACATTTAATTGTTTTTCATGAGTATGGATTGTAATAATGATATACGGGACTTGCTACTGGCTACTGACTGAGATAGGTTAGACCGTGTTTTTGTAAATGGTTTTTAGGCCGACGTTTTAGCATGGTAACCCGTGCCATTGTCAAGGCGTTGTCTCTAAAAAATACGGTACAACTACAAAAAACGCCATCTAACCCAGAATAAGCGCCGGTTCCATACTCTAGTGTTCGAAAAAACCTTAAATTAAATATATATGTTAATATGTGTAATAAGTGTGTAAAGTTTAAAGGGTACTCATAACAACTACATTAAAACACGTTCACAATGACATCGCGGCCCTTCCTTTGAAACTGGAGGGAAGGACCTCAGCAAGTACTCAGAGGAGCAAGAGGACGTTTATTCAATGGGTGGGGGCGGACCCAAGGCTGCAATAATCATAGCTTGTCAGCTGCGCCATGAAGATGTTATCCGCGAGTGGGCGAGAAACGTGAGGATACAAACCGCCCACCAATCGTCGTAGACACTCGTGTGTGACACATTGCATGTTAACCTCTAGTCTGTTAGGCCACGTTTAACATTTACATTATTTTTGTAATAAACAATCTGTTGTTCTGAGTGGAATACATTATTCGATTGATTTAAAAATATGATTTACAAAAA
This sequence comes from Eubasilissa regina, assembly GCA_022840565.1. Classification (NCBI taxonomy): domain Eukaryota; kingdom Metazoa; phylum Arthropoda; class Insecta; order Trichoptera; family Phryganeidae; genus Eubasilissa; species Eubasilissa regina. The sequence goes on along the minus strand of JAINEB010000025.1, from coordinate 1,343,261 downwards.
TTATGTATTTCTATTCTGAGCCAATGAATTCGAACTATGATATCGCTCGCATCCATTTTAAAAATAATATTTATATAATTTAGATGGTATCAGATTTTTATAAAATTTGATGGATTATAAAAAAGGAATGTCCTATACATTAACGATATTTAAATGTGTATCTTTAATACGAGAACTGAGCAAATGAATTTTAAAAATAATCTTCTAAAAACTGGGTTGATGCTATAATACCAGTTAATGTCACAAATGTAAATGGTAAAAGGCAAGTAAAAGGTTTCAGGTCAAAAGATAGTAGAAATTGCATTACGCGATAAAATTTTATTTTATTTTTAAAAAAATTACATTTTTAAAAAATATTATTTATATAGATTAAAATTTCTCATAATTATTAAATTAGCTCTAGGCTTCCTTGATGTAATATCATTTTCTTACCTCTTCAAGAAACAAATATGCTGAAGACCTTTGGTAGTCTTAGTCAATTACAAGTATCGAAAAATATTGATAATTAGGTTTTTGAATACAGGTAATTAAACAGAAAGTATATCTATGTCAGTACACAAATCGTTGTGGTCTCGGTACATTCTTATTATAGGATAGCGTAATACACAATTGGTTTCACTAGCCAGCTTCCTCGTTGGTTGCTGAGGATACGACGTTTTTTCTCAACTTTTCTCTACACCGCATAGGTCAGATCGTTGTCATGATGGATTATGTTTATTTCTGAAATATTTATACATTGTCCTTTCAATTTATTTGTTCATTTTCTTTCATAAATGTAATTGTAAATCTTAACAAATAAGGGTCGGAAGCTGTGAGGATTTTTGAGATGGCAGATGTTCGGCTACGTCTCGTCACATTGTGCGAGACAAAGTTGTACAGCTGCCTATTAGCATTAAAAAAATGCTAACCAGGCGGCTAATGAGTAGGACCATATACGAGCTTTTGCTTATAAACGGTCCTGAGAAAGCGTCGGGTCCACCCTCGCTATTTTAATGGGAGAGCCACTAACGAATTTGATCTAGTCGATCCATCGAGTAGGAGCTCGGCTCCTTCTCTGGCCTTCCATTTTCTCCAGGTTATCATCCTCTGCAGGCAATGTGTCCAAAAAATTAAACCACGCGTCCCAGACAGATCATGAATCATCTTGAATCCTTTGTTGTTCCAAAACTATGGAATTACTGCGAATTGCTGTTCAAGGGTATATAAGTATTCGCCTCCATCGCCATATTTCAAACGCATCAAGTTTCTTCCTCTCGCTCGCTCTTAATTAATTTATTAATACAAATAATTAATATATTAATACAAAATACTTAAGATGTTAGTAACTAAAAAGCAGTTGGAAAAGTTATCAAGGCGAATAGCGCTGATGGACTTGAAATAGTAAAATAGTTGGTCTAGCAACATGTAAAGTATCCTAGACTCCAAGGAATTGAAAAAAATATATTTTTGCCAATTGCCAAATTGTCAATTGCTAAAATTGCCAGAGTAAAGATTCACGGTAGATTAGCATAGAAAACTCTATATTCTGTAATGATACTAAAATGTTGTTACATATTCGATATCAATACATTTTTATAATAATGCCGAAAAGCGGAGGAAAAGGTACCGAATAGAGAAGAAGAGGGTGTATTCCAAATCAAAGTGTCACTTTTAAATTGAAATTGTCAATACAATAGGATGAGTGTAGAAAAAGGAACCAAAAACAAAGGAGTGAATCGCTGTTAATATTTGAAGGCACTAATTAATGTATTGATTCTATATCATGAATGCTATGAAAATTCTCTATTTGGTGTATTTTATAGAATATTTTTTCTATTTCTAGAAAAGAAAATTTCCATTAACAACTGTTGAACTACCTTTTTCATTTTGTTTTTTGCTTAAAGCCGCATTATTTTATAAACCGGTTTTGGCTGACGAGTCTCATTTTACATCATTTGCAAAAACGATTTTAATTATGTATTTATCTTCTCACTAACTGACAATCTTATTTGTTAGAAATCTTACTAAAATGCTACGGATTAAGTACTTGTTAATAAAAATTTATGTTTATTTTTAAATGATGTACCGACGTACGTTATGTGTATATTATTTATTTATTTAAAAAATATATTCTTTTGTTTCTCTTTATTGTAAATGAAGATGTTTTAGACATGTGCCTATCTCACTTCTCGTTCGGAAACATTAAAGTTATATAGCCCTTCCATATGGATAAGGCTGAAATCAAACCAAATATAATAATATTAAGCATGAAAAATACAAAATGTCATGAATCGTTTCTTTTCACGTTCCATTATGAGATCCCTTTAGGATAACAATCGAGAAATATCCAAATATCTGATCGAGATCCTTCCATAAAATATTTTATCGAAAGCACTCAAATATAAATATACTTTTCTCGTTTGACAGCGAAAATATTATGTAGGTAGGTAGGTACCGATCTGGTCGTTTGGGACTCGAGACACGACGTCAGTACATCTCCATATATGTACATCACATAATCTTATAAGAACGGACAAGATCTCTTTAGAGATTTAAAACATGTTGATTTTTTTCACATCCTGTTTAGAGATAATAAAGTGTGTTTTTGTGAGGTTCGATTTTAGACAAAAAATAAATTTTATTTTTATAAATTTGCAGTATGTTTGAACTCAGATAATTCGAATTGACGATATTAGCAATATTATCATAAACGTGAGTTCTCCATCTGATTATATTCTGGATATGCATATTTAATGTTATATTTTTCATTTAGGAAGAAATTTATTGATGAGGCGGGGAATGTTCAATTAACAATTTTTAGTAGACTAAGATGAAGAATTGTTTTTTTAGAAAAACCTTAAGATTTTACGTGGTTCTATGTATCTACCATAGTATTTTGTGTAAAAATATGTTTTCATAGTCGCGGGTGTCAAAGTTTTCTTCGGCAGTTATCTATAAAAGCACCGGGTAACTTACCTTGCGGCCGAAAAACAAGTATTTTTAAAATTGATTAGAACCTGCGATTAAAATATGCAAATAGTGTTTTGAAATAGTGTGATAAAAAGTGAAGTCTTTCACCACCCCACGTTATCGTTAATGATTTCTGCGGCGATACTTAAAAAACTGAAAATTCACTTAAAGTTGACCAGATTGCCTTGTTTCTGGGTGACGCGACCTCGATCAAGGCACAAAGAGGCCGCCCAGGATCCGGCGGGTGGCGGATCGATAAAACCTTCTGATGGCAATCCTTTATTCCCGGCACTAAGGCGACAGATATTCACGATATTTATCGGCGATTGACGGATGAATACGGCCGAGTCTGACGTGAAGAGGCAGACCGGGGCGGTCGGAACCAGTTCTCAACTACAAAATATCTGTATTATTAATTAACAATAAAATAACTTCACCACTGATATCAATATTTCAGTGTTTCCTAATTTTTACCATACTAGAGATCACTCATATAACTTAATACATATACAATACATTAATTCAATTTTTTATTTTTCAAATAAATATTGCCTAAAATACTGGTTAGAATGCGTTACTTAGATACATACAAATAGGTTAATTGCTTTTGAAGGTAAAACATTTATTTCCTCTTCCGTGCTCGAATAAACGACTTCCGGACGCTGGGCTGTAAATCAACAGTTGTCCAGGGTGGAAACTTATTTTAGTATAAAACTGCATCAGAGCTCAATTTACTCCACATTTTCCATTCTATCTCGGTTTTAAATGATTTTAAATGATTTATAACGTATATCTAAATCTTAACCGATCATTTAACATCAAGAGGACCGGTGGCTTGTATTAGAAGAGAGCTGCATGAATTGGGGGTCGTAAAAGGTAAAGAGGAAGGCCTGTGTCCAGCAATGGACTTATTACAGCTAAACATGAAGATATGCTCGTAGATCGCCAAAAATGATTATTTTGATGAAAATTTACTCTTCTCTCTATGTTTTCATATATTTGTCGATAATTATTTCTTCTAGACATACAAATTTATCGATTATTCTCAAGTATTCCAAGAATGAGAATATTTATTATTACAAATTAAATTCATTAATCAGAAAAAGTCTATTTCAGTAGAAATTAATATTTATTAAGTCATTTTTAAAACGGCATAACTCATTTGCGTAATATAATGGCCTACTTGTAACCAAATAGCAGAGTTTGTTGGTACTTAATCTCAATCAAACACCTCGGTAATGCACTACTCCGGCTCGTGCTCAATAGAGAATTCTGATGGAAAATTCAGATTTGCAGTCAGTCACAAGAGGCCCACATATAAATAATTATTTCAGTATTTGAATTTCACAGCATTTGATATTTTAAGAGTATTTAAAGAAAATCTGCAGGACTAACATGTACTATAAATTTGTTTCTTAATTATAGGTTATTTTAATACAATTGTTATACTATATATCCAATACCCACTTTCTTGTACATTCTAATAAAATACCTCAGATAAAATACATCATGACATAAGATAACACCATCGGTGAAAATATGAATAAATTATTACAAAACCTACAATCTCATTGAACTACTTGCAGAGTGTTGCATGTTGGCTAAATATAACTGATAAATTCTTGACTAAATTTACACATTTACCGATGATACTATGTGAGCCGATCTACTCCAAAAAAGACAGGCCAGACAAATGTCAGGACAGCGTTTTTTCCTTGGGTACAATAGTACCGAATGCGCGAATAAAAACACCAACGACAATACTCGTATTGTATTGATACCAAATGATGCGACGTTCGCGAAGGTCGTAAATTTCAACACTCGAAAACTTTTTGGAAAAGTCATTTTGGAATGTTAAAACCCCAATTTTGACGGCTGGCGGACTGTAAAAAGCGCGGCGGTAAAAACACATATTCTGGAAGAAATCGCCTGATTTATGACCAGACAAACGTTGATTCATCTGAAACGAATCGAGATTTGTCTGGTTGAATGAGAAAATTAAGACAAATTCATGTCGTAATGATAGATTTTTGGATTATTCTACCGTGTAATTTGAAATGACCCTTGTGTTTTAATTGCTATTTTAATTTTTTTAATAATAAGTAGTAATAATTTAGTTTATAGATTTGCCTGTTGAGTTATCAGTGACCCAGTACATAGTATTATAATTATTTTTACTGTACTAGAAAATCTTCTCTCTTATTTTTGGAATAGAAAATGACGTAGGTTTATCAGCTAATTGTCAAAAAAATTTGCGACTGTGTGATACGCTCGAACATTAATAAAAAATTATTAATGTTCGAGCACCTGTCATTTTATAATCTGAAAGTCTTTTTAAACACATGTTTGTGGTGAACATTTAAATTATAATTTTCACAACTTTTACTACCCACATGTTGAGTTATTGTCCTGAGAGATTGCATCTCTCGAATCTATAGTAGTGACAGTAACTCAACGTGTGTGTAGTACAAAGTTTAATTGTGACAATTAAAATAATCATGTTATACCGCAAAGTGATCGCCATGTTAATGAGGTAATAATATCATTTAAATTACCTTACATAATGTTCAATTCACAGTCTCACAACATTTTCTCTTTTAACGAAATTATGTGAATAAAAGTAATTTTAAAAACGAAGAAAATTTTTTTTTTACTTATTCATTCACGTCAAATAGTTTTTGTATAAATAAAATAAAAATACATAACTCAATAACAAATAATGATTTTTGTACGCATCTTTCAAGTTTATTAAGTCATTTAATCTCAAGTTGTTATGAAACATATATTTTTTAAAACATTAACTATTTTTCCCGCACCAGCAACCGCACGTTCGCAAAGGTGTCTGGTACGTAGTGCTGTGTTGTAATTCTTCAGATGAAAAAAAATAAAAAAATTCGCTAATACACTTTGATAAACCTATAGTGAAAGATAAAAATCTATATGCGTTACGCGTGTATCTGTCACCAGAACTTTTAAATTTAAATATTGAACTTTTAATGACTGAGGAAAGCTTAAAAAACAAATGTGACGGGAAACAAACAATTTTCTTGTAAATAATGAAGTTATTTGTAAATTCAAAGGCGCATTTTAAAATAAATTTATTGTTACTTCTGAACACATTTGTAATTTTCGTGTTGAAGATGAATACTATTTAAATAAACTCACAGCCCGCCCGCTATACTATAGTATAACCTAACCTAATATTAATGTCGATGATATTCATGTTAATAAAAAATAAACTCGAGGCGGCATTCCAATTATCTACACTGCGCGACGTGCTATCCTCTTCGTCGTTTGTGAAAAGAAAATAAGAATGTGACGATTACTTCGATGATGATGATGATATTCGTATAAATAAGAAATAAACTCGAGGTAGCGTTTCGATTATCTGCACTGTGCGGCGTTCTATCCTCTACGTCTTATTTGAAAAGAAAATACGAAAGTGGCGATTTCGACAATGATGATGATTTACGTGTAAATAATAAATAAACGCGAAGAAACATTCCGATTGCCTATACTGTGCGACGTTCTATCCTCTACGTCGTTTGTGAAAAGCAAATAAGAAGATGGCAATTTAGATGATGATGATGATATGATATAACACTTATTAAAATAGCATACTAAACTATATAACATTGCACAATAATATTTCAAAAGGTCTCATAAATGCTAGAACAAAAATAGCCAATTGCAACTCGTTTGGAACGACAAGATAATTGAACATTGATATTAGCAATATTTGAATACGTCCAATTACTGGATATTTACCTACATAGACAGTCATTAAACAAATACCAGATATTTCATAGTGACGAAGCTATTTTTTAAATTTGGTCCATAGATGGTGATGGTGTAGTGGAAGCGAGTCCACGTACTAACATATATACAACTATAAAAAAATTTGATAAATGTGGAGATTGAGAGGGTGGGAATTGGTGAACGTTATATATATATATATATATATATATATATATACATATATACATATAAAGTGACAAAGTGTCACTTAATCCGGTCTAAGTTATTAAAGTGACAAAGTGTCACTTAAACCGATGACAGGTCTTAAGTCCTGTAATTACCTCATACGTCCATATATTTTCCATTAAATATAATAAAAAATGACTTTGTCTTAAAATAGATTTAAAAAATTAGTGACAATATACTAAATCGCACAGACGTAACAAACTTTTTAATAAATAGAAAGTAGGATTAGATACTTGTAGATAAGGTCACTCGATATTGTGAAATACACCTCAGCGTTTGAATATGTTACATAGTAATTTATACATTTTTAAAGTCTTCCCTTACTGCCTAAATCTTTAGTTCTAGTTCTTGATAGCATATTTAGTTTTTAAAATGTATATATAGTAATTAAAATGATTTTCTACTTACACGAGTACATTACACTACTACTCAAAACAATATTTTTCCTCAATCTCTTTCAGCTCATTTTTTTCATTTTAAACTCGTCTTCGCTCAGAGTGTCACAGTTTACATCTTGAAAAAATCAGCGCTTCTCCATATAACAATGCTAAACCAATACTCAAGCTTTTAACCCGAGGATTCAGTGTTCCGCACTTACTCGACACTTAAGAAGTCGTCTCTCGATGAAAGCCTTCTGGAATATCCAAGTACAGTACTCATTATGTAAATTTGAGAAATAAAATTTTTATATCCCTGCAAAAATTCAATTTGCCTCCAAAAATACGAATTGTGTAAAGAACTCTGTTATAATTTATAAATAAAAGTATATTATATTAATGATTCATAAGAAATTAAAAAAAATCGTTTTAAAAGTAAATTTTGGAATATAATGCCATGGGCCGGTCACTTTGCAGAATATCATGCTTACGCACTTACTTATTAAATATTTAAGACATGATTACAATTTTGAGATGTTTTAATCGATAGCTGTAAAAAATTCTCCTTTATTATAAATACAATTAAATAATATAGATTAGATGTATTTGAATAACGTTATCTAGTTCTGAAAAAGAGATTTATCATTTTTAGAATTATAGTAGTGCAAAAAAAAAAAGATTAAAATCGCAAGAATTTAGTAACAGGCCATAGACCAGAAAATGAATAGACATGTAATAAAGGGTACATATAGGAGAGGAGTTTGGAACATTAGTTGCGGGACAAGTGGCATTCTACACACATTATTTGTGGAAACATAAGTCCGATGGTTTATGACACATTTATGCAACAGTAAAAGTATTCACTCTTCGAAAATTAAATCATTATGTAAACAAGTCGTATTTTTTATATTTTATATTTTTATATGTAGAGTTAACAATGTTAAAGTTATCAATAAAATTATTTTGTTCGACCAGTTTTGTTGCTGTGTGAAACCATTTAATTTTATTATTAATGCGAATGATAACTTATATATTATTCAAAATCAATCAATATTTTGAGATTTTCCTAAGTTCACTTGAAATTAAGAAAAATATTAATAAGATTTTTAAATCGAATGTTTAACTAGTAGGGGATAGTGGGGTAAATACGGACAGCGGGTAATTACGGACTCCTTTCAAAAACCATTCCTTAGCTTCTCTCCCCTCTCGTTATTACGTCGCATGCACAAACTCGACTCAATCAATCGCCGATAAGTTGTTGGAGCTGCAAGACGTACGCGTTTTCAAGGTAAGTCACGAAATATATTTTAAGTCATTTTCTTCTTAAATTTGGCTAATTGGTTTTCTGTGCTATTATAATAATGATATTAAAATTTAGTTATTTTCAAGTAATCACTGTCCATTTAAAAATAATGTCGTGTGTACAATTCTGATGATTTTAAGGATATGTTTGCTTCTTCCATCGTTTTCTAGCTTAGGTTATGTTGGGGAAATTCCAGATAGATTCATGAGATATTTATGGACATCTGGTTTTACCCCTCTTTCCAATAGGATTGAAGGTACACGTTTCTTCTTGGTTTGAAATGCCTCGAAATTATACAAAAAAAAAAAGAAATGACTTATACCACAGAACAACTCTTCATCAACAAGTTTGGGCCAATGTCCATTTACAATGTTGACATAACTGGCATATGTAATGTGCATAAAAAATCTAAAATTCTTGCTCCAAAAGGACAGAAGCAAGATGTAAAATGTATAAGCGCTGATCGAGGTTCTACGATTACAGTAATTAATGCGTTTAGTGCTTCTGGAGTCTATGCACCACCCGTTTTTATCTTTAAACGAAAAATAATTAATCAACAACTCATGAATGCTGCTAATGGTGACATGGTAGCTTTAAATTTAGAGTCAGGCTGGATCACGGAAGTATTTTTTCTAGATTGTTTGCATCATTTTAAAATTTGCATCAAGCGACTCGAATAACCCTCCTCTGTTGCTTATCTTAGATAATTACTAAAGCCATATAAGTTTGGAAACACATAACTTCCTTCCGAAAAAATGCCATCCACCTTCTAACTCTGCAACCTCGTACATCACACCGAATGCAGATTCTGGACTTGACTTTCTATGGCTTTAAAGAATGCTTAAAAAAAATAATGCGAGTCTCACATGATGAATCATCCTGATCAGAAAATTACAGCTCTCAAAATAGCTTTTTACCAAAGCATTTAACAGGACCGCAAAAATTGAAAAGGCAGTGGTTTCAGTACTGCAAGAATATATCCTTTTGACTCTGGTAAATTTGAACGTACACAGCCCACAGTAGAGGCTACAGATTTTAATCCAGCAACAACTTCCATACCATGAAATACAAATAAGCAGACTAATATTGCAGCATTTGCACCTCATACTGGCCATATTGATTCTACTTCAATACAGATCAACCAAAATTACTCTGTCATACAAACTAAAACTACAGCTAAGAGGAAGAAGCATTTAGAATCTTAACTAGAACACCAATTTAAAAAAAAAAGAGGAAACAAACTAAAACAAGGACATAAATACTTATATATTTAGTAATTTAATATATAATAGGTAAATTTATACAAAGGTAGTAGATAAGATTGTATTTTTAACTGATTTCTGAAATGATGTTCTCCATTTCAGTTTCAGACTCCAAAATCACTACGTGTGAGGGAAAAATACCGTGAATACCCCGATACTTATGCATTTAAAACATTTCAAAGATGGTTATCAAAAATGAAAAAATCTTCCGATGCCTGCTGCTTGCAGAGGGTGGCCGAGGTCGCCTCGCAGAGCCGGCCTGGTCACCAGCCTGAATAATTCATAGCGGCCCTTGTCCGCCCTGCCTGAATTGTTAAACGCTCTTTATTTACGGCCCAGTACGGGCCATTGTTTCGCTGGTCGCGGAAAAAGCAGTGGGCTTTTGAGTATTTTGCATTTATAACTACGTACATACGTGTAACCGTTCTTCAAGTGAAACTTTTTTATCGACACCTGTATAAAGTTATGACAAAATTAATTCGGTCGATAATTAATAAATAAATTTTAGAAAATATGAATATTTTAAGATTTATCATTTATAACCACACATTTGGCTAACCCAAAAAGAGATAGGCAGATTCAGATAGAAAGATGCGCATAGATTTCAAACTGAAAGGACTAGGATACCCGAAAAACTTTTGTAATTTTGTTCGACCTTAGATCTAGATGGCCCGGCTCATAGCGCCAAATTATCCGAACTATTATGATTAATTTATTTTAGCGCCAAATTATATGAACTATTATGAATGTGGAGGATTCTTTCATTATTATTCATTTTTATCCTTAAAAGCAGATTGGATAAAATAATATTTCTTTAACCGCAGACAAATATTAATGTGTTATTTAATAACATCAAGTGTTCTTTCAGTAACGTAGTTTGTTATTTCGCGGTTAATTAGACTGGAAAACCACCAATATGACTAGAAGCACTCTGAATACTTACGTACCGATAATTTATTTTTTAACACTAAAAAATGATTTTTTTATAGTTTTATTTTGTCAACTGGGCTGAACGTCATCCGAGGCGACAAAAGTGTCGGCGTTCGGCATTAAGAGAGTTGAATATTTCGGGAATGAATGTGAAATGGACGCTCGGCCTCCGTCGGCTCTCCCGACTGCCGGATTTGTTTCGGGGACATAAACACAGCGTTCCTACGGAGAGGACAACCGCGGGACGATGTGACTGAATTGCAAACAAGATTTTATTTTGGAATTATGCCCAAAAAAATCATTTCTTATTAGGTATTAGAAGATTCAAATTTTACATCACAAAATTGTTACACTTTGTTTCTTGATCATTGTAATTTTTAAACTTTAATGAAACACCGTTCTGGATGGTTATAAAAAAAAACAATTAGTGATGGTTCATAATTTTCACACTATTTGACAATTTGTTTTTCGTATTAAGAATGAGGTAATTTTCAGTGTATACTTTTTCCAACTCGGTGTTTAGTATAAAATTTAGACAGTTGACTGTCAACTTCAACAATCAACTTTTATTCTTCAAAATCAACATTTATTCAACAATCAACATTTATTTAACAATCAACTTTTATTCAACAATCAACTCAACAATCAACTTCAACTTTAACAATCAGTTTCAACAATGAACTTTTATTCTTGTTAAAATACAACTGCTAATTTGTTTCGACCGTTCAAGTATAGTACAAGTTTTGGCTTCAATTAGAAATAATAAATAGATATTCAACCAGTCTGATTTTGTCGTAGGTATGCAGTTAATGATTTTGTAGTAGATTTAAGCATAGTATAGTACAAACTTACTTGTGGGGATTCCATGCAATGCCTAATAATCATTAACATTAGAGATTTATATCAAATATTGTAGCTTGGTGGCGTGGACCCCTGTTGAAAGTTAAAATGAGTTCAACGTCTCTATATTAACGGTGTTTAATCCATCCCTAGTTAACTATTTACTATTAATTTTTAATTTATTCGGATTCAGAAGATAAGATATAAGCTATAATTGTATATACAGAAAGTCCATTTAAAACCATCAAACACCCAACTAAGTTATTATAAGCAATTTCGTAATTTGTCTAGAATAATATGTGGTAGACAGGATCGAATTTCGCTCGGTGATTTTTTAATTTTTGTATATCATTCGGAATAGAATCTTATTGAATATTTATGTTGGAGTTACTATCTCTTTTTTCCCGTCTTGTTCTAAGAAATTTAATAAAAAGTCTTCAGTGGGGGTTAAAATTAAAAAATATATATATTTTGCAAATTTTTAAACTTAGACTTACCGCTAATAGTATAATTTAGCTCAACATCTTTTGTATTTTCTTTAGTAAATTCTTATTAATAGTTTTTACTACTTTAGAAATTTTTTAGGAAAGTTTAAGAATATGTTTACAACCATACCACATTAGTAAAATCTTTTAAAACTACAAATTTTATAACTATTTAAACATTATATATGATTATAAATGACTTGTTTCCCATATAACATATTACAGTTTGAAAACAATCTACGGAAAACTTTTTTAATTTTATCAATCGAATCCGTGACCAAAGATTCAAGTGTTCTGCATATACCGATAGATTCTCATTTCCTATATTAAAAACATATTTAACAAGTACTAAATTAATGCCCCCAAGAGTCAATAAAAATCATCCTAAGTGTGTTTAATTCATTTGTTTACCTTTTCAGGTATAATTAAGGTCAAGTATAATAAAAACAGGTTGATGGTATTATTACGTGTGACAGAATATTCTGACGGATAATAATTTATTCAAATTTAATTCGTTTTGATAAGATTCACGACTCGAGGGTGAAATAAAATTCATTATGTATGGCACACCTTACAATAATACGAAAATGTCAGAACGGTACGACCTTTTTGACGTTGGAATTATTATGCGTACTAGACGTAATAGTATTGGAATTGTCTTATTGTCTATCAAATGCCAAGTTTTCAAAATTATAAATTTTTGCTTCTTTCGATATTAGAGCTTGCTCAAATTTTTTTTCAAATTTCATTGCGATTTATTTAAATTGACATCATTGGAATTCTAACCATAAATATAAAAGTTATTATTATTTACATTATATCTTAATTTATATGGTATTTCTTTAAAAATAAATTATTGAAAAATACATTTATCATATTTAACCAAATCATAACCTAAGAAAATACAACTTGATTTAATAACACAATCAAGTTCAGAATAAAGATTTTTCAGAGGATTCAGAACTGGGACATTCTTTACCTATATGAAATTGAATACAAATAAAATATATAAAAATAAACTATATTTCATTGGTGTTGCATAATTGTTTATTTTAATAATTTACTATTAATGTAATTTTTGAATTACGTTTAAGTTCTAATTGTAGAAGTCTCGGATGTAATATGTCTATATATTATTAGGTACTTGTCAGTAAATTTCATACATTGAAAATTTAAAAAGTGATTTTGTAAAATACTCAATATCGATGATTGAGGCCTTAAAAACGTAACTAATGTTTTGATGGTTAACCCTCACGAACATTTTATGCCCCCGAGCCGAAAACATACTCCGCTCCGCCGTTTGGGGTAAAATATTATTATCGACATAAAAGTACTGATGATATTTTATAAATAGCAATAAATGTCACTATTATGGACGACTTATATTCCGCAGCCCCCGTATTGGCCGTGTTTACTTTTCGCTTAATAAGGTTTACATTATACTGAAAAAAAACATAAAATCCTCGAGCATACCTTCGGCAGATTGCTTTCTTTAAAATATTACCTAATCAAAATACATGACTTAAAAACAGACTAGTTTACGTTTAACATTCACCCGTAATAAAGCGTATAGTCTCTTTAGAGATATTCGGGAAAGAAAATAGTTTGTAGCTCTTCAAAATTTGACAGCTGGTACACATTCATACAGTTTATTATCTTTTCCTTAAACCGTTTACTTTATTATATTTAGAAGACTGATTTACAAATTTTTGTGTATTTCAAGAGCATTGATGTTAATAATTTCTTAAAACCGACATATTATGTATTAATGTTTCCATAAATCTAAATATTGAAAATAGAGATGTTACCAGTGCTCTAGAAATATTATTAGAAATATTATTATAAAATTAGTATTTAATATCTACTGCCAAAAAATTTAAGACGTCATTTAGATATGTTACCTGTATTTGTGTGGTTTGAAATTATATTTAAATATAAACAAATGTGCATTCATAAATCATTTTAGCCTAATCAATTGTGCTTCAAAAAAGTAACATTTAATTGTATTTAAATCTCAGAACTAACTCTAACTAACATAATATGTGTTAGTTAATTGAAAAACGATTAGTATACAGTGCCTTTGCAAGATGCAATTTTGATTTTTGTTTATAATCAAAATTGTTCATATTGGTACCTATCGAATTTTATTTTACTTAACTTAATTTATTAAGAAAAATTCATTTTAATTCTGAAGCTGTAATTATTCAGAACATAGGTCTGTGATATTTTAAATACTAATTACATGTATTATTTTGAAAACTGTACGTATTAAATCAATTTTATAGTACACGTTCCCCAGATTGGTAGAGTCCCAGGTTCGAATCCCGGTAGTAATAACAATATTTTTCGATAAAAATGATTTTAAAAGTATATTTTTCTAATTAATACATTTAATTCGTATTTAACTAATTTAATTTATTTTTATCCATTTTTTCTACTTTATATTATTTATTAATTATATTTACGTGGGACTAAAATCATTTTTACAAAATAATAAACTGTTTAAAAACTCGAAACCTTTTACAAAGAATATTAGATGTTGCTCTAGCATTCCAAGTTTTAAAAGGAATTTAAATAAATTATTTAGAAAGATGTGTAGAAAATTATACGTATTTAATTATTACAAAACTGTATAATATGTTCTGAGAAATTGCAATGTCACAAATAAAAATATGATTTAAGATTTCCAAGAATCAGTAAAATAAATGTATGAGAAATTTTAGTTCGTGAATAATTTATATGTAATTTATACGCCTTTCATAAATAGTTATATTTGAAGATCAGCTAAGAAGTCAATACTTAAATAAAAGTGAGCTAACGAGAAGTCAGTTTAGTGTTAAGTTTAAAAAAATCATAAAACAGTATGAAACAAAATATGATTTTATTATTTTTGTTAAAATATATTTATGCAATCCAAATGTAATACAGCAATTAATTTTTTTAAATCTAAATATGAACCTATAACCGAACATATTTAGAGAAAAATAATTAAACATTCTAATACAAATATTATCGTACGCCTTTATTTTCACACTAGTTATTTCATGGTTGTCAAAAATGTTAAGAATCGATTTTCGAGAGAGAGAAATTCATTTCTGTAAAACCATTAACATTAACAAATCTAATATAAAAACATATATATATATATATATTTAAATAGAACATATTATTAAGTCACAATTTTTCAAAACATAGTTCTGTGATATTTTTAATACAAATTGAATTAATCAACTAGAAAGATATACTTTCATATCTATTTATCAAAAACATATTTTATTTGGTACCGGGATTTTTTCTGTAAATCTTTCTAGCTGATTTATTTAATTTGTATCACTAATTATTCTTAAATTATAAGTTTAAAAATCTCATGGATATAAAATAAACCTACTATTGGGTTCCATTTTACCTTCAGTGGTTGGTATAAAATTAAATTAATAAGTACGAAAATCTTTATAATTCTACATAATTCATAATTAAAAAGTTTTTTATTTGTAATACGAAAGACGCGCTTGCCGTGATTTAATAAAATATATATATATATATATATATTTGTATAATTTTCCCCCCTTCGATTCTTCCAAGTACATAATTCATAATTAAAAAGTTTTTTATTTGTAATACGAAAGACGCGCTTGCCGTGATTTAATAAAATATATATATTTGTATAATTTTCCCCCCTTCGATTCTTCCAAGTTCTTATGCCTTTATCCAGTCGTCAGTTATCGAGGCTCCTGTTATACCTCTCCTTCAAAATTAGTTTAATTTATCACGGTTATCCCAGAGGTCTTATTCCATTCGCACTCCTATGCCTGAATATTTTCTTTGGCCATCATTCCACCATTATTAACTCTTGAATATTTAAATATCATATTTGGTAGCGGAATCGTGAAATAAATATATAATTTGACATTTTTGTAGACAGACATAAGTCCCATTATTTTCCGTACACATATTTCCTTCGGCTTTTATTGCGTTGGCCTAAATACCTTCCATATCGAGCTCCCTTAACGACGAGCCAGAAGTACTGGGAATTCCTGAAATTCAGTTTTAGCCCGCGATAATATAGACATACCCCACGAAACGTGTGTGAAAAGGGGTTATTGCTGTAATACACGCTCCGCTGTTAGATTACATATGAGTTTATTACTTGGCAAAGCTATTTTTACTTTCTCCATATGCAGTAAACAGAAAGTACTTCAATTATTTATTATTATTCAGGGATTCTTGACGAAAGAAAGAACTGTTATTCTTGAAATCACTTTATTTGCTCAATAGTAGAGGGTAAGGGATATAGAATATTGGGATTACAATGAACAATGGGATGAAATATGGGATGTGAAGTAACTGAAATTCATAAATTCTCACTAAAATGGAGAAGAACGAGTCCCAAGAGCATCCATCACAAGATTAACTCACATCTCATTTTTCAATCAACTCGAAAATACATTCTATGCTGCAGGTCGCTCCGTGACAACTCTTCAAAGTCTAAAAAACTCCTAATATATTCTAACTTCAGCGCATCACTTAAACACGTGTTGATTTTAAGGGATGTCAATTTACGAAACAAGAAAGACTTTTATTGAGGGAGATGATTTAAATCGATTTTAAATAAGAAATATCGCTAGAAGCCTAAATAAACTATTTGAAAATGTAAACGCATAAAGAAGAAAAACGCCTCACTTGAAATAATTGTTTAAAATGTGGCGCTATCATTTTTTATTTCTATTTAATATTTGTGAGTGCATGTCTATGGTGCACAAAATATATTGAGAACTGCGGCAGTTCACATTGTTTAGTTCAATTTTCTTCCTATATAAAATGCAAAATACAACATTTAACTACTATTAATCTTTACCGCAGCTTTCAGCTACGTGAATGATGGTGAATGGAGAGGTTATAAATGTGGGAAAATACTATGTATCAATACTGACTGATGACTTTGCAGGTGGTCAATGTCATATACTATTGTATATTACACTGTACAATACACATTTAGGTGCCAGCGATTTTTTCATTGTTTCTAGGTAATTTTGTGGTGCAGATTCCAAAATAGACATCAGATGTGGTCCATCAGATCTAGTTTTTGAGATACGCTATATTGACACATTTTAAAATAAAATAATCCTATTTTTAACTTGTGTATATTTCACCTTATTACTATTAATATTTGCTCCAACTAGAGTTAAAAAAACAAAATATATAAATTTATCAATTTTCACTCAAAAATTTTCTTTTATACAACTTTCTAAAATGGAGTTTATTGGGACAATCTCCTTGAAGACTCCAACAATAGTCAGCCATCATGTGGCTATCCTATCTTCCTTGATATAGATCTTCCATAGTTTTATTCTTCACTATGTTCTTCACTATGATTACCTAGGTTTTCTGGAAACCTATCTAATAGTTGTGGAGATAGTGAACTCATGTTACAACCGAAAATATAAAAGTTGGAAAGCATATTTTACACTCATTTTATGTAATTTTCTGCCTTATAATTTCCATAAAAAAACTACTTGAATAAATGAACACCGAGCGTTAGATTCAATATTGTTCATTGATGCGGTAAATTGTGGAACTTTAATAAGCTACCTTATCTGAGGACCATCAAATATTCTGGCTTTCAGTTTTTCTGTGCTAATACCAGGAAGCTTTTGTACCAAGTAGTCCAAACAAAACCCATCTCGATTTAAAGCTTTCACAAATTGTTTCATAAGCCTCAACTTGATATACAAGGATGGAAATATGATTTTCTCTCTCGCAATCAACGGTTCGTTGATTAAGTTTTGTTTTCCTTGAATTATGATATTTTTTAAAGGCCAATTTATGTTAATTTAGTACTGATCTTTAACTCTACTGTCCCAAAGACATAAAAAACAAAAATATTTTGTATATACACTTGCTGTCCAAAATGATTCACATAGCTACGTCTGCTTGTGGATGCCATGGTTTTAATTTAATGTTTTATTACTAAATAACGCCCAAACTTTACACAAAACGATAGTAAACTGAGCCGGGTTAGGCAGAGGTAATATGAGTGAGTTATAAATTAGTTCTTGGTAGGGGTTACCTAGATATAGGAATCTCGGATTTTACGTAGGAATTTTAGGTATGAAATTTCAATTTTGGCCTCAAAAGATATCATTATTTCATTATTTTTGCTTTTTATCAGACTAAAATCAATTAACCTGTATCTCAAAAACTAAAGCTGATACTAAAAAAGGCAGATATTTTTGGAATCAACATAAAAATATCCAAAATCAGTCCTTACTATTCCGGCACCAAAAAAAATTTCATTTGGTTGCCAAGTGTTATAAACCACGAGACTAAATGAGATGTCAATATTATAAAGTGTACAATACAAGTGAGCATTAGAATGTATAAGGTTTTATTTTCTTTGCAAATCAATACATGATTTATATTTTTATTTACTTATACTAGTTGCCTACACTGATAAATATACTAATAAATACACCTAAACAAGTAGTTGAACATAGTAATTTTAATTTTCACAACAAAACTTAGTAATATATAAACATTGTATTACCGAGTGGATAAGTATTAGTCTATGACTTTCGAAAGAGTGGTTTATTTCAATTATGTACCATATAAAGGATTGACAATGATCAATTTTAAATCCGTTGAAATACAAGAGAATTTATATTCAGAGAAGACACAAATTAACAATAGCATTCACTAACGCCTATAAGGTTCATATTCCTGTTAACGACCGAAACCTCCCCCCTCTTCTCAAGCTCCGCCCCATTTCCCGAATATACTACAATATTGTATTTAGTTTAGTTATCACCCGATGATGAGAGGGACTGTACCTCTCGAAATTAGTAATGAAAATAATCCAATATATGTGAATTACGAAGTTTTGTTGTGAAAATTAAAACTAACCATGTTACACCACAAAGTAACCGCCATGTAATTGGACACTGATTAACTCACTTTGGGGTTTTAAGTTCAGCGCGCTTGCTCCGGTGATGGTGACTATTATCATCTATCAAACCCCTGGTATCCATGGTCGGTAGGTACCTATCCACTATCCAATTCATTCATCTGTATAGTAGTGAAGCTATCTGTATGGTAGTGAAGCTAGTGGATTTACGTATAGCGACAACTCATGCTTGACAAAGCGTCATTCGTGTTAAAGACGAGGTGTTGTAATTTTTTCTTTTTTTTTTAACACCCTGAACTGCTTTTGAAACTATAACATTTATTGCACTTTAATTTAAACGTCATCTTAAATAAATTATTATACAAGTAAACAAATTTGAAAAATTTAAAATTAATATCTTATATTTAATTTTTATTTTTATTTATTTTATCTTAGGTATATCATGCTCGGCTCAAGTCAAATATATAATACATCGAAGACTAAAGAATTGTAAAAAAGTAACATATATTTTTTATATAATCAGAATATTTATAAACGTGTGTTATCCCGTATTCTGTTTCGTTTCCATATCGTCCATTTAAATGGCAATACATTTACACCCCGAGGGGAAATAGGTTGAAAACAATTTTAGACGGTACAAATAAATTCTGTATTCTGTCTGCGTTCTATTCTGAAAAAGCTTTCACCTTTGCAGGCATTTTCAGCATCAGAAGGCTGAGGTGTCGATGGACCTCCATAGCACAAGGATGCTAATTTAACCCGTCCACCGCCGAGCTTAAAAGTAAATTAAGAATGTTTGGGGTGTTGACAAATAACCCCAGAATCATGCTTTTTGGTACAAAAACATATGAAAAATAAAACAATTTAAAAAAAAAACGCCATCATTAAATATGTATTAATTAATATTTATATAAATATATATTTAAAAAAATAAAATATTTTTTATCAGAATCTCGTGTACTCTCTGTCTCTTTCTCTCAATGAACTATTGTATTTTATTTAATTGTAACATAATACTTCAGGATTTCTCAATTAATATTAAGTTTAGCAAAATTATGTAATCGATGTTCTTCATAAAATAAATATATTAAAATACTTCTCAATTTACTAATTTAACATATAACCTTAATACATATGATGATAGAGGTATAAGTGGATCTATATCAGTTAGTTCAATAATCTCATTTCGCAAAATGCACAGATATTGTTCAAATCAATAACTCGTGAATTAAAATGAATAAATTGACTTTACTATGGTTTATATCCTCATTCTTGAACGTTTTTCGTAGACATACTCTTATTATTGGATTTTTCTAAGCAAAGACAATAATATTATTTCAATTACCTGTAATTATGTCATAAAAATAATTTTATTATTAAAACAGATTTATTTATTTATTTAGTATTTTCTAGTGAGATAAATTTTTTTTACAAAAAATTTATCTCACTAGAAAAATCTGCTGTTAAGCAGGCAAAGTTACTATTAATACGAATGTTAAATTGAATATAATAATATTAGTATGAATGAAGAATAATAATGCTAACGCATCTAGCGCCCTTGAGGTGAAAGTTTTTACGAAAATGGCGCTATACAAATTATCTAATATTCCAATATAATTATAACAACAAACTTTCCAAGTATCAGAATATGAGGTAGTTCAAGAGCAGTTTAGGGGGAGTCACTAATACTAATGACAGTGAACAATAATTTTTAAGACGCATATAACTAGTTAAAGTTGCTATGAACCAACTTACGAGACGTGAAAACGACGTGAGACGTCAAGAAAGTAACTAAAATTATGTTGTTCTTGTTTTCCAATCTTCATATCCAGCTGAAACTTGGATGGTCCCCAATAGCAACAAATGTAAATTATTGAAGAAGGATGTAGTGTATCACGGTTGCAGCTATTATCCGACTACGCCGATTGTGGTGTCTCTTTATGGTGCCAGCTATTTACCGCCGCACTGGATGCTTAATTCTTCTCCTGAAGAATGTTGGTGGATCGGTGACGTAAATAATACTCTGCTTGAGGTAACAATACAGTATTTATTCATGGTTTCAGTTATTACAGTATACAATATAATACAAATGATATATTTGGGTTGATGACTCGAAGCAATCTCCCGCTCGCACACATACTTATAATCCTGTGTGATGCACACCGATATATGACATACCATAGATATCACAGATATCATATTCCGTAGACAGCGCGACGCACGAATGCGTCAATCCTTCAATAAATTCACTCACTATCTGAAGAAATGAACAAAAGATTCTTCCAATTATTTGGTGTCAAAGCAACAACCTAGAAAAATAAATTATCGTGGGCATTACTTTGAGCAAAGAAGATCTGGAATGACACAGCAAAGTAGATGCGTCGTATCGGGCTAGAGAAACCCTAGAGTCAGCTGTGAGGGTGAGCCAGGATCAGAACTTGTGTAGGTGCATCACGAGCCGAGTTTTATCTGATTATATGTCAATAATGACATTAAAGAGGAAAGAGAAGACAAATAAGTATAGGGTCTTTCAACGAAGACGCTCGATTTTAAAATGTAAGTTAAACAGGTTGTGTGTGAGATATTCACTCAATTTTTCTTTCATTTGAAAGTATATTTTATGGCATTAAGTGTGGAATATAACGTTGTTCGAATATCCGCTGCGGTTTTGTTCGGTGGCAGGTTTGGGAGGTCCAATTTTCTATGACTTTATCTCATAAATCTGGCTAAATTTGCTGGATGGCGTTTGTTATGTAGATTTTGAGGGGGTCAATTGTTTGCGGCTTATTCGTAAAGACTTGCGATTTAAGATAGCCTCAAAGAAAGAAGTCTAAAGGCGTTAAATCGCACGATCTCTGTGGCCAGTTCACGTCACCGCCGCACGAGATAACCGTGCCCTCAAATCGCTCGTGACTTTGATAATAAAATTTGATGATTTACAAACGTTGTTCAACCTTCCGTGGTGATTTGCCGTATACTATTTAACAATTGACAATAAATTTGACAGATGTCACTTTAACAACATGGCTGCTATAACCTAACAAATTTTGAGCGTCCCTATTAAAAGACCCTATATTAAATATAACAAAATTAATAAAAATAAGAATTAATTGATCGCAACGTAGTAAGACAGTGTGAAAAAAGATAATATAGTGCAAATATAAACTAGTGTCATTGAAGAATAACAACACCACGATAGGGTTAATCTCATTGGTATTCAGAAAGCTGGTCATTCATTGGCCAGGTGTTGTTCTGTGCAAATTTACACCGAGCTTACGGTAGGATACCAATAGTCTGAACTGGGTAATTGGACTAATTCAATAACTTAATCCCCTGGAAATATTTTTTTTTTTTTGTAATTATTATTTATATATTCTCAATAATAACAATATATATTACCATCAATAGAATATCGCAATTAAAGAAAATAAATGCATCTAAGTATATACTATTTTTCTCTATTTAGGTAACAAAGTATTATTTTATAAGATTTTTACAATCAGATTCATAAACAAAATTAATTATATTTTAAGAAACACATTTTTGTTTTGAAGTAGCATTTTCAGAACATAGTTTCGTGGTGTTTGAATATAAATTAAATTAATCAACAAGAAATTTATACAGCAAAAATCTAAATCATAAATTCATTTATGTAACATTCATATCAATCTTAACTTCAAAATATTTGAAAAAAAAAAAAAATTTGTAAAACGATTACTATGGAGAGTGCACCTAAAAAACTTTTTTTCCAAAAATAATACTTCTTTATAGAATGTACAATTTTAATCTAATATATTTTGTTGGATTCTAAATTCAAATTTATTTAAGTCAAATGTGGGATACCAGCATTATCATATTATGTATTTATTAGCTATAATTTTTCTGTTACATATAGTATTTTCAATTCCAACATGTTAAAGTTTAATTGCAATTCCAAAATTTACCGTCCAATAAATAAATCTGTTTAGGTATAGAAATTTATTATATTTATCTCTTACAAAAAATAGAGTTATTAAATAGTAGAGTTACGCACATTTTGAATAACAAAACAAAATTCATTTTAAGACACGAGTTTAATTACTAGAACTAGTCCACAATATTTTATGGGTGGATATTTGGGTAAATTACTAGTCGAAAATATTCAAGGAATATATACAAATTTATACCGTTACAGAAAATATTACAGTTTGAAGTTTTTACAAAATCATGTTAAGCTTTAAGTCAAAATAAATATTTGCGAAATTAATCAATTATTAAACTATACCTTTGTTTCCAGCCCTAAATCATCTGACAAAAAAATAGTCTAACCCTCGAAATTCGATGACTTTTAATTTTTTGTGTTCAATATATAATTTTAAGTCAATACAATATTTCAATTAATCTAAATATACATATATTTTTAAATGCTTATATCTCTGATTAGGGAGATATTTTTTGAACATTTTCGAATCGTAATTTAGCCAGGTATCCACCTATAAAATATTGTGCACTAGGTCTGTTACACCCGTATATTTCATAGAAATTTTTTGTTCAAAACTATGCACGACACTTCCACGATACAATTATTAGAACATTTATTTCCTCATATTTATTATAATAATATGTTTATTTATGTCCACACACCTAAATGAAACTTTTCTTTAGGTCTAATTGCCAAAATAAATATATATATATATATATATATATATATATATATATATATAACGTAACGTACTTGTATTGTGTTAATATTTACATTTGTACATTTTTTTAAATTGAGTTTCGAGCATTTAGACGAGTCATATCAAGAGCATCTCACCGGGGCGTCAGATGAACCTAAAAAGCTAGTATATCTTTGAATACATTTTTAATTATTTGAATATACAGTATATATTTATTATTAATACGTTTTTAATTATTTCATAATAATTTACAAAATCTCTATATCGTAGTCATCAACAATAACATATTTTTAAAATTATATTTTAATTCACAATCGTAAATTTTAAACTATATTTTCTGATAATCTACCTGATTCCTTTAATAATTTAAGCATTATTAATTGTAGCGTATGTTCAAATTGTAAGAAATAATAAATTTGTCTGAAACATTTCATTACTGTACAAAATTTAATTGAATATTGTATCTGTGAAAAAAGAGATAAAAGTATTTCAATTAAAATTGCGCATTGACTTTCAACTACGCCACGGTGGGTTTCCGTTGGGACATGCGGCCAAAAGTTGGGTTAGGGATTTCCGAGTAATTAGAAGCCATTGTGAACCCCGGGGAAAGGGCTCATTTCAAAGGGATCCTGCTGAAGAGGTGAAAATAAAATAATTGACTTAGTCTGGCCGAACCGTAACCCCGCCTTGTTAATACGCTGTCGCTGCCGTGGAAACTTCACAGCGGACACTTCACAACGGAAAGTGATTCGCGCGAATTCGGCCGGACGGGAAGAAATTTATTCATTCCGCTTAATAGAAGACAAGTACTCCCTCTCATTAGAATTACTTTCGTTTACATATTTTATAAGAAGAATCAACATTCATTTGCCCTACTGAGCTATGTTATAAACTTTATTGGACAGTTTTTTTTATTTATTATTTTTATTACAGGTACAGGGTCATTACTTAAAATTATTTACATTTACGTGTACAACATGCCAACTGACAAAAAAATCAACCTTTTTTAAATATTACTAAATGTCGCATCATCTCATTTTCAAAGAAAAAATCTAATTTGTCGTATATTATCAATTTAATAGTAACAACCTTAGCGTCTGCACTCGAATGAAAGATCTTGGTATAATCTTAGATTCTAAACTAACTTTTATCCCGCATATAGAGTCGGTAATTGCTAAGGCCTATAGATTCCTTGAATTCATTGTTAGAACGTCTAAGCTAATCCAATCACCTTTTACTCTTATCATTCTATATTTCTTATTTGTACACAGTCAACTTGAATTCGGATCGGTAGTTTGGAACACACATTGTTCCACCTACAGCGACCGACTTGAAAATGTTCAACATGAATTTTTTAATATATTAAGTTAACTCATTGTCCCCCCCCCCCCATCCCCCCCCCCTCCTTAAATAGAAGAACCACACAAGATTTGTCCTACCTCTATAAAATTTTAAATAACTTAGTTAACTCGCTCTATTTATTAGAACAAATAACTTTAAACTGTCCCACACACCCAACACGATCAAATAATCTTTTTTACCTAAACTTTGGCAGAACTAAGTACATAAAAAATTGTTTTGTGATCCGCTCTACGTCAAAATATAATTCCCTTTAATATTAAACTACGCCAACTTTTCAATAAATATTAATATAAATTGTAATATTGCATCCTATTTCCCTCTCCTTGTTACTTTTTCCACTTTATATATTCAGTTTGAAAACACTCTTTGGTTTCTTTTTTCAGTTTTTTTTTTAATATATACTTACTATTTTTTAGTTTATCATGTTTATTTTAATGTAAAAGTTTTTTGTTTATCAGTTTGTTTGAGTATACTGTTTTATTATGTGCTAATTATTTAATTCTGAAGAAACTTCACTGGTGTTATTTTGTATATATTATGTTATTATTAGTTATTATTGTTACACTGTTTGTTTCTCTAAAACTAAAAAATAAACAACCAAATCCGAAATAATATTTGGAAGGAGTAAACAAAAATAATTTTTACTTTACTGAAAACTTATCACAAGCCCCTTTACAAATATTTCATACTAGAAAGAAAAATATTAATTTATTTGGTGTACTCAATATTCCAAATGGATGAATTCGAGATACATTGGAATACTCATGATTGACGCAAATAAATTAATGCGTCTTGCCGCGCATTAAAGATTTGAAAAGTTTTGTTTTGTATATTGTATTTCCACGGTACAAATGCTATTTATTAAAAAAAAATTAACAATGAAATGACTAATTAAATTAGTCCATTTTGGCAAATCCTAAAACAAATGTTTATTAAAAATTATAGTGACAACTTTGCTATAATATTAGTAAAAAATACAAGAATTATGTAAAGAAATAATAAATCTATCGTAGCATTAAAGTAATTTTACACTTACAAAGTATTATTAAAGAAATAAAAAATTTCAAATGTATTAACTTTATCCAATCTTGGCACAGACCTGCATGATAATTAATTCTCAATACTTTACAGTGAAAATATACAAGCTGTTTAGTGTTTCTAGTTATACTAGAAAGCAAATGAACAACAATTTTGAAGACTATATTAATAAATTTATTCTATTTGTCATCTCAAATGAAATTTGAAGTTTGTGATTTTAAGACTGTAAAACAATAAAGACAAACATAATATATAAGTGTTCCATATGCCCGAAAGACGACGAGTACCTAATTCAGATCTGCTGATAAACGAAACATTACTTATTTCGACATAAAGTGATATTTTGACATTGTATTGGAAAAAATCCGCGCAGAACCTGGGATCGTGGAATGCAACAAAATATCCAGTAATGGACGCAGACGGGCTAATAAATAAAATGCGGGATACAATGGTTTTCGTGGACACGAGGCGGACAGTAAACGCCACCCGTGGGTCGAAGGCTGAAGCTACATTAGGGGTGACGCCAGGTCGGGCAGCAACCTTTGCTGCGCTATCGGCAGAGGCTGCTCTATCATATCAGCCCCCGCAGAGGCGGTAGAGTGGTGATACGGAGCGCCAAACGACCGGCAATCCTGCACCAGCATTTTCTTTTGTACTCCTGCCGATCGACGGCTTCTGATACTCTACTTTTTAGATGGTATAATATTGTACCTTTTTATCAGACTTTGTGTGACCAGTCAATACCAGATAATAAACGGCGAAACAGAACCACAGATACATAGTTCTTTATTTACACATCATAATGCTCACGCTCCTCATCATTATAACCTCCTCAGACTGGAGTCTTTTGCTTCAAGTGATTTTAGCGGAAACAGTCTGTCGTCATCGATCGTCGACCCACAAAAGTCAACCACATGTCGCTAAAAGTGATAACCTCAGAAATTCTCTCTTTCCGCAGCACAATAACGATCATAATTTTTTTTTATTTTAATCAAACTTTAGTGATAATTGATGTGGTATATCTCTTGGTTAAGTTCATTTACTAGCCTGATCCGCCATCTTGTTTCAAGAAGATATTACATTCAATAAATTATACCGAAAATGTTTTAAAACATTCTTTCACACACAGACAGAAAATTTTTTTTACATTCAAATATATTTTGAAAACCTTTATCTAATTATAAACAAAAAAATCATTACTATGACCAACGGCGATCCGTGATACCATATTTGTTATATTAAATCACTGAAACTAAGTATAAATGAAAAAATATACTGGACAAATTTTTATTTTACTTTGGTTTTATTAGTTTATTATTATTAATCCATATTTTAACTATTGTATTTTTAAATCTGAAAATTCTCAAAACAGAATAAAAACTGAATATTTTAAAACAATTTTAAGGTACATACAACATTCAATTTTAAAATAGCGGCAAATCATGAAAACCATTTTTCACCCTCTTTTGAAAGTCAACACCATGTTGACAAGTCCGCATTGTCACACTATCCAATAATACTAGAATATAAAAATGAATGAAGCGTTGTATAATATATCCACCGTAAAAATTATACCAGGTAACCCCATTATAACGTAATGCAATGTTACTTTCTAAAATATAAACAAAAAAAATTACAAATGAAATACGAATTTATCATAATTTTATAATTATAATAAAAATTTGGCTCCTGTGTGGCGAGTAACAAACTCTGGATTCCTCGGGCACTCCGCGAAAATATTATGAATTAAGCACGTACGCGAAAAAGCGTATAATATTAAACTACCTTAAGATATTTTAAATATTTATCATGCATACATAAATACATTAATTTCTTAACTATTTATATACTGATTATATAATTATATTAAATAATAAATGTAATTTAAACATATTCTAAATACACTAGAGTTGAAAATAATTGTGTTATATCGAATATTTTTAAAATACCATTCTTCTCTATCGAGGTGTGGCTAGGCGTCTAGGCTTTCGAGCGATTTTCCCGCCAAAGGGGAGGCTTTCCGCTCCCATTGAGTCACGGCCTGCCGCGAGGGAGACGGGTGACAATGGGAAACCATTTATCAGAATAAAATTGAATCTTCAACCCCCGAAGTGGCGCTCGATGCAGCCCGCACGATGGAGGAATTCAGTCAGAAAATCGATTTGGATTTTAGACTGTTATACTGTTTGGATAAAACGTAAAAATATTACACAGGAATTTTTACCTGGGATTGCATGGACATCAGTTCAACTGAACATCGAAAGATCGGCATTTATATTATAAAAATAATGCTTGCGGGAACGGCAATTTATTATATTTTGTTAACAGTACTGGTAAGTAAAGTATTATCATACCATTTCAATGATAGATGTTATATTAGTTATTAGATATACCTAATCTGACACTCATTAGCTTGTTTACAGCTAACCGAGAATTAATTGTTTAGGAACATTAAGGCATCTAAAATACTACATTGATTTTAACGGTTACTCTAATAAAAATTAGTATTTTGTTAGTTCGTTTGGATGAACTTCGTTGGTAACTTGATATTAAATCAGAACTCAAAATTACTGAATTGAGATCTCTTAGAGGATTTAAAAATACATAGTACTCAGTATAATTGATTTTTCGGTAGAACGGCAACACTGATGCTTGCAATTTTTTTGTGAATTTATTAGTGCACAAATGTCCGGTTTTAGATGGATCGTTAACAAATATAATACTTTCACTACTAAACTTATAGGTTTACTGCGTAGTAATATATTTACTGCGGATTAAAGCGATAAGTTACATCATAGGAAGGTGAAGTAGGAATATGCGCTACGTAGTCAGAGCCAGTTTTTAAAAACATGAATAAGTATCCAAGTGTCACCTTTCTTCTTTTTGTTCAAACTCATTGTGAGCTTATCTCCGGGATAGTTGTTTAAAATTAAAATATTTTGCTAGAGATCAGCTGATAAATACGTTGTACGTTAACCTTAATATCTAGAGTTTGAGGGGTTTGTATTAATTGAAAGATAATTAGTATATATTATTATAATGATCCAGCTTATTGTTAAAGCTACATATTTAAAAAGTTGTGTTAATATTGTTCACCGCTAAAATATTATAATTGACTTTTTATTGATTATTTAGATAATAATTGCTGAGAATTTGAATACAAACATGATTACTACTTTTATACTGATGGATTATAATTTGGGCATCAGATAATGGTACAGACATATTGACATCATGTACGAATGATTTATGAACGTTGGTAGTGAAGTCATAAACATAAACATAAATCATAATGAATGCGACAATAAACCAAATTTAGTTAGTTAAATATACGAGTATGATATATACTATTAAATTAAGTGAATTTCTTATGGTGGATTAGGGCTGATTGATAAGTATCGGAAATGTTTAGATAAAAAGAAACTTGATATTATCACCTGTCATCTTTCAGTAGAATATACGCTAAATATCAGCCTATTTCAATAGTTTATTTTAGCGTGAGAGCTTCTAGAAGTAAGCTATCCAATAGCACTATTTAGTTAGGCCTGAAAAGACGCTCTCCCTAATGGATAACTAAAAGAGGTGACGACTCCGTAAATAGTTAAGAAAATCCATAAAATCGTATTGGACGATCATTGTTTAAAATTAAGGAAGATACCAGAGATGATTATAATTTCTTTTGAAAGTGTTTTAAAAATTATGCGTGCGAATATGGATATGAAGAATTTTACGCGCATTGGGTGCCGCGTTCTCTCTCAATCGATCAAAAACAACTCCGAGTGAATGTATCAGAGGAGTGTTTGGAAATTTTTAAGTGCGATTCCAGCAAGTTTTTGCGACGTTTCGGTTGATAAAACGTGGATTCATCAGTACCCCCCAGAGACCAAAGAGCAGTCTAAACAGTGGACAAAAAGCGAGGAACCCACACCAAGTAGAATGAAAGCGAAATTATCGGCCGACAAAGTGATGGCGACTGTTTTATAGGATGCTCGGTGAGTCATTTTCGTGGAATACTTTGAAAGGGAAAGAACAATAATTGGTGAATACTATGTGAGCTTATTACAAAATTTGAGGAACGAAGTCAAAGTGAAACAACCCCATTTGATAAAAAAATAAAATTTTGTTTCATTATGACAATGCTCCAGTTCACACTGGATCGGTTGTAGTGACTAAAATCCAAGAATCGCACTTCAAATTGCTATCCCATACACCTTATTTGACAGACTACGCCTCTTG
The DNA here is from genome assembly GCA_022840565.1 of Eubasilissa regina. Taxonomy (NCBI): domain Eukaryota; kingdom Metazoa; phylum Arthropoda; class Insecta; order Trichoptera; family Phryganeidae; genus Eubasilissa; species Eubasilissa regina. The sequence goes on along the minus strand of JAINEB010000025.1, from coordinate 1,312,933 downwards.
GGACTTCCATTTATTCCAAAATCTCGATACGTGATCAAAATAGACGGTGTAAATTTTATTTTAGACTATTTTGAAGGCTTTGAGAAATCCTTCTACCAGAATTGTACAACGGACCTGGAGAAGTATCGGGCTAAGCGTGTTGAGGTAAAAGGAAACTGTATACTAGAATAAAGTAGTTTCAAAATGATTTTTTGTTATCTTAATCGTTTCGGAAACTTATCAATCACTGTCGTACTCCGTGCTACGAAAGATAAATTTAATTTAACAATTACAATTATTTTTTCTTTCGTAGTCAATCTCTGTGTAAAATGAATGGGTATGAATTAAGTCTCAAATATTAAATGACGTCTCTGTAGATATATATTATAAATAATATGAATAGAACGTAAGTTTTTCCGATCTATTGTAATTTACGACGACGTTTCACCTTCAAAGGTATTACCAATCTTGAGAGATTATTTTTGTATTTCTGAAAAATATATTATCTATTTACTTTTTTTAAATTATTTATTAAATGAATTTCATTAAAAAAAAATTAGTATACGTAATATTAAAAAATAATATCTACAGGATATTATTTTTCTACTCTTATAAAACGTATTTAATTTCACATCTCATTGTACTCAAAGAAAGATGTTTCCGGGTTTGAAAGAAAATATTTCTTGTGCCCCGACCACAACAGAAACCTCAATTACTAAATGGAATTCTATAATCTGTCGCTATGACATGACAACCTGAAAGGATGATTGTTTCGCGTTCTTTAATTCTTAGTAGGTGTAGAAATTTCCAAAACTCAGTTAAGCATTTTCGAAATAACAATAATAAATTTAGAAATAAAAAATTTAACGATAAATAATATATCATTATTAATTTAATATGTATTTCAAAACTATGTTTTTCATCTAACCTAGGCGTTTATGCTTTGACTATATTTTTGGGTTCACGGAACGAAGATATAACTACCAACCTCTTAGCTTAGCTTGGGTACCTGAACAGATTCATATATTGATTGTATAAACTAACGTAGTTTATAATGTATGTATATATAAGTATTCATAATAATATAAGGCTTCCCTATCTACATTTATGACTTTCTGAATATGAATGTGACCTACGGGCCACTGTAAAGCGGCCAATAGTGGCCAGGTTTGCGCGGCCAGGACAACCGTAGAATCTATATTTCATCTAATTCAATAAAATACGGATGCACAATGCACTATTGTGAAAGCAATATAATAAGAGATTTCCACATTTAAATATAAATTTTATCCAAACAGCACAGCGGCCACAGTAGCCGCACGCAAGACCCAGGAGCAAGCAATCGGCAACAGCCGATTGCTTATCTGCTAGTACGAATATAATTTTGCTGTAATGTAAGTTTTTATTGATTATTTAATCTATATGGGTAATATCCTGGATTGCTTCTTACATTGAACATCCACATATATAAACATACTTATTTACGTTACTTTTAAGGTTAAGCAGCATTTGTACACGGTACCTACATTTGATAATAGATAACTGCATTGTTCTTGATTTACCAATGAAATGCGTACCGCCCACCAGGAATAAAATAATTTGTCTTTTACAAGTTTTTAGTTTAAAAATTACTTTCGATTAAAATAATTACATGTGCTTATTTTTTTAGGAAAATTAAAAGCTCTAATACCGAATAATGAACAAGAATTACAGAGTCTAGTGAGTAGAATGTACGATGTATGCAAGGAAAACGACCTCATGACGAATGTTAACAAGTCGAAAGTGATGGTATTCGAGAAAGAGGAAAGCAAGGCACCGCGCTAAATACTTGGAGGTAATGAATGTTCGGAACAAGTAGATGAGTTTATATATTTGGGAAGTATGTTTGATAGAAACGGAAAGGCTGAGAATGATATCGAAAGAAGGGTCACTGCAGGAAATAAAGTGAACGGCGCTTTGAATCCAATTATATTTAACGGGAATTTGTTAACCGAGACAGAGCTAGCGGTGCACAATGGAGTTCTGGTACCGACACTGATTTATTGAAGTGAGGCCTGGAGCTGGCAGAAGAGAAACGAAAGTAGACTGAATGCAGTAGAAATGAGATCACTTAGGCGTATATGTGGCAAATCTATTTATGACAGAGTAAAGAATGAAGAAATAAGGAAAGAATGTAAAGCTTATATTAGTATAGTGAGTAAGATTAAGAAAGAATCACTTAGATGGTTTGGTCATATGGAACGGATGAATGTGGAGAGAATGATAAGAAATATGTATGACGCAAGTGTTGATGGCACCAGTAATAGAGGATGTCGGCGGTAAACTTGGCAAGTAAGTAAATCATATTAAATTTTTTAACCAAATCATAATGAGTAGGTAATAAACTGACAATTAATATTTCGATGGCACTAATGAATTTATTTTTTATTTTTTTTATTTGACATTTTTACAATTTTTTATAGCATGAATTAAGTATTTTTCATTTTTAAAATTACACGGTTTTTATTTCGCTTACCTCTACAAAAAAGAGACCAGCTCTTGTGCTTGGAAAGGGAGTTACACTATAATAATTTTATATAATACCTTACATATTCTATTCATTGTTCATTTGTGTGCTTCTAAAGTATTCTGTAATATTGTTTATTGTCCAATTATGTGTGTTTTTGAAGTGTTCATTTAGTTTCTTTTTAAGCTCTTTCATATCCTTTATTTCTTTCATTTGTCTAAGGAGGCTATTGAAATTTTTTATCCCTAAATATATAAAATTTTGCTGATGTGTTATGTGTTACATTTAGGGATTTTAAAGTTATTTTTAAACCTCAATAATGTGTTTGTTTCAAATTTTATAGTGTTAACGTTTTCTTTAATTAATTGATTAATTGTGATAGTTTTGTAAATGTTTTCTATTTTGGTAACTGGGAATTCTGCAAATTGTGTTTGTGTTGAAAAAGTTGATTTTTTTTAAAATATTACTTTGATGATTGTTCTCTGTATTATTTTTACCGAGTTCATTATATTATTGTATGCTTCTTCCTAACCAATTATTCCATACTGGAGGAGTGAGTGAACGATAGCAAAATATGCCTTTTTAAAATTATTTATACTTAAAATGTTCCTTAATCTTATGAATATATAAATACATTTTTTTATTCTTTTCACTAATTCGCTAATGTGACTGTGCCATTTTAAATTTTGATCAATAATTATACCGAGATATTTGATTTATTTTTTGGGCTTAACATACATGAGTCATTACAGGTAATTTACATGTAATTAATAATGTACTTAATGTACATGAGTCATTACAGGTAATTTTGTTATAGTTATCGTTATGGATAGTAATTTTTATATGGGGCGGTGTTTTAAGACTTTTGATTGAAAAGGGAATGTAATAGGTTTTTTCCGAGCTTAAAGAAAGTAAATTACTATCGAACCAGGATTTGAGTGTGTTCATGACGTTATTTGCATGTTCGTTTGTAGTGCTTCGTTCTTGTCCGTCAACAATGATAGCAGTGTCGTCGGCGTATGATATAATTTTTCCGGTCAATTTTAGTTTGAAAATGTCATTGACATAAAATATAAAAAGAAGTGGGCCCAAAAATATCCCTTGTGATACACCAAATTCACTGATTAGGGGTTGGCTACGAGTATTGTTAATTTTTACATTTTGCGGTATTTCGTGAAGATAGCTTTGAATCCAGCTTAGTACTTTGTCGTCTATACGGACGGATTTTAATTTTAATATTGGTTTGTTGTGGGAGATACTGTCGAAGGTTTTTCTCAAGTCCACGATATATCGCTTATTCTGATTAATTAAAGCAATTAAAATTAAGTTAATAAATAATTTGAAAAAACACTATTTAAATCACTATTTATTGATAAATCAACATGTTTCAAGCTCTATTGTCTCTTTATCTGTATATAATGTACACAAAACTGAAAATACAATCGTAGACAAAAAATAAAACTATAAATTTAAATGATTAGTAACTAATTAAGAACTACCGTGGAAACAAATAGTTACCTTTTAAATTTGTTTTCACATTAGTTCTTAATTAGTTACCCATTACTTATATTTATAGTTTTGTTTTTTTTTGTAAATGCTTGAAGTTCTAATTTTAGTATACATTGTGTCCTGGTGAAGGGACTATTGGTCTTGAAACATTTTGATTTATCAATAAATATTAGTTTAAACAGAGTATTTTTCTTATAATTTATATGATATGTTACCACAAAATAATTTTGTAAATATTGAAGAGAAAAAATAATTAATTTTGTTAATACAAATATTCACGTTAACTTAGAGGTGAGATGTTATGTTCTGAATGATTACGAGCGTGCATTTTGAGAATATTTTTTTACCTGTCACCCGCGCAAATGAGAGGAAGCTAAAGGAAGCTGCGTGCGTGGAGTGAGTGCCGCTAATGGGAACTTAATGAAGCTCAAATGAGAGCAACCCGCTCGCCGGTGAAGCTGCAAAGCAAACTGACGGAAATAAGACGGAGTTTTAATGCATTCAAATGCATTTACAGATAAGTTCAACTAATTAACTCATCGCTAACCGCATACAGATTGCCTTTTAATGTAATATACTTAAACCAACTTAGTTTTGACAAAAACGACCGTCTCGAACACAGTAGCGACGAAGTAATAACCTTTCTCTATCATACCTCAGTAATAAAATTACTATATGTGTGTCAATTTCAAATTATTGGCTACAGCAGAACCAAATTGAAGTTTTTTTCATTAAATTATAAATTTAAAAATATTACTGTACTGTACTACGGAGATAACGACGTGGATATTTATTGAAACACCGTTTAAAAAAAATGGAATAGTATAATATAAAATATACGTAAAGAAATACAATTCATACGTATATCATAAATATTTAAACACATTTTTTTTTGGTTTGGTAAAAATAAAGTAAATATGTATATATTATATATTTATTTATTTACGATATAAAGACTTTTTACATGTAAGTTTTAATACATACTAAATATGATGAAATAAACAACAAAAAAATTGATGAACATTGCAAACAAATCAAATTAAAAATTAATAATGAGAAAGTAAACAAGATATGAAAAATAATATTATGTATATCGTAGTTAACAAATCTTGCCTTCAATTTATATTTAATACAGATGAATTTATCGCAACCTCGTGTACTTTAAACCTTTACTTAAAAATTGCTTTCGTACCTACTATCTGAAAAATGTTAAGTACCAGATTCGAATGCTACGTTACAAATATTGAAACTCCAATGAATTTAGGTACATCATTAATGACAATGTATAAATACTATAATAGCCTACTAAAATATTTATGAAGAAATAATAGTGTATGACCGTGCAACCAGTGTTGGTCTAAAATTAGTTAGACGTAAACAATAATACTTTTTTTTTTATATTTCGGTAATGTTATATTCCATACATCGTTAACATCTGCATACCCGTTATCCAAGTTTCAAATTCTGTGTAATGAAGAATTAAACCGAGCAAATGTCCCAGTATTGTTACAGTAATCTTCTGGTAGCAATTAATTGTCTTGAATAGGTTGTTTTTGTTGCACCTTGTCCATAACGTCAATCCCTCGATGCTATTCGAGGAGTACCAAAATCAGCGATGTGATTGTTGTGTTTCCACAATATCATTATCGATCTCCAAGGCACTTTGAAGAAGAGTATATCTACCGAAGCAACTTTCAAAAACACTCAACTCACAATATAGCGCGCCATATCACCGGAGATGAATTGGTCGACAAAGCAAACGATGTCACTGTTACCTGGGTCAAATCCCACAGCGGGTGATCGCAGATATCTTATATATAGCGTCAACATTCAACTTACAAAATTACACTCAATACAGCGCTCTATAGCACAGGAAAATTTACATCAATAAGTCGGGCATGTGACAGCGTCGAGGAAGGTGGGATGCAGCGCTACAGTATCAATACAAAATTTGCGCCGATAATTACACGAAAACCAAATACAATATTTAAGTTAATTTGTATATCATTTATTTTTTATAATTTTTGAAATATTTTTTTTATATTTAATTATTCGATTAAAACACCGCTCAGTAGGGTCCATTTTATAATTTATATAATAAATAGTTTGAACGTTTATTTATGTTATCGATGTTAACATATCATGTTTTTTCAGTTAGTTGGTTGGCGTTAAGTAACTCAAGGCACAATACGTAAAGATATCATGTAGTATATTTTACTCTTAACTAGTGCCTGAAATATTAGAATTTTTATTTTGTACATAATATGTACACGAGATGGAAGCTGTGTAACTGATACCCGAGAAGTTTAGTATTCATCCTGCGTGTGTTGCGAGATGTAACTCGCGCATTTTATATTAATAACCCGACGCACAACCCTCGAGTTCTTTACTATTCAGTTAAAATTCGTCATTATTAACGCTATGTCAAAATTCTGCTATAATTGAAGTTGGACGTCTCCAGGGGCAACAGGTGAGCGGCGGCAGAGTGGGGCGCGGAGAGCGGGGCGCGCGGAGGGTGTCGCTGCTGTGGGGTAGTTAGCAGCAGTTGTTTGGGGACCAAACATAACGAGTGGAAGACAAAAGATTCACTTAATAAAGTTATTATGAAGGAATTATACACGTTATGTACGAATTATATAATGGGGCAGGCAGACTGAGTGTCACGCACTCCTTCGTACATTTCGAGCAATCTTTTTTTAAATAAATTTAATTTTTGTATAACTTACAAATATACACACCGAGTCATCCATACGTAGTAGGCAATGCGACGCGATGAATGTGAATTTTATTGTAATTATTACGAATCGTTTATCATAATATGTACATTAAATGATATACATACATTATTTAATACATAATAACTTACATCCTCACTCTTTGAGTATACGAAGGAGTCCGACAAGACAGAGTACTGTCTTCCGACCTATTAAATATCTATGGAGAATAGGGAAGGCGGTGTTTTAGTAGGTGTCAAGAAACTCTACAACCTTCGATTTGCAGACGATACCATATGGATCAGCGGAGACGAAATGGTAACAGAACTGATTCACAGTATTGAAAAAGAGAGTTTTACACTGAGTCTCGAAGTAAACGGAAGATATTCAGAGTAGAACGTTTTGACCAAATGTCAATAATAAATGTTCTTGATGACTATGAATTTTTTTACACTTTTCTTTTTATCACCTAGGATCTGTCAACTCAAGAAATAGAGGGTGCAAAGCCAAGGTATGAAGGAAAATTGTCGAGGCTACATATGTACACCGCTTTAACTCAAGGAACATGAAAGTCTGCCTAATAAAATACCTGTTATTCTGCATAACTTTGTAAGAAGAAACATGCTTGACGTCTTCGAAATGTTGGTGTCTTATGCTGCATATACCACGTACTACGAGACGAGTGCCTCTATTCTCTAGGAACTGCGTAATAAGAGCAGACTCTCCACAACTTGCGGGAAGATGGAGACAGCCTGGAGAAATTGGTAATCACTTGGAATGTACAAGGACGTATGGCGAGATAATCGATCTCCAACAAGATGGACAGGTCATGTTCGGAGTCTTGCTATATGATTTAACAAGGTAAAAATTCGCATTTAAATAAGGACTAGGATCGTGAAGAGTGGGGGCAAGCAGTTCGCGCTGTTGAAGCAGATTAGGAAAGCATAATGCTTAGTCATGAGCACGTTGACTGAATTAGAAAGATTATTTCATTTTCTATTACATCCCAGAATTTCTAATAATAATCCGTAGTAAACAGATTTTCGGCTTATAGGTAATTAAAGCCTCCATCCTAACGTTATTATTTGATTCAATCAAACAAATAATAATTAGTTACTAAGGACACATTATAATAGTGAAGTTGCAGTTTTTTCAGAACATATTATTATAGTCGTATTTTAATTCTAATTAAATATATCAATTAAAAAGATAAACAGGAATATTCAATTTATCAAAAAATATTTTGTTGCTAACGAGATTCGAATCTGGATCATTTTTCTTTACGGGGAAATGCTTTAACTGAGTGCACCATACCAACATAGTAAGTTGACACATTTTCTAAATTATATGCTGTAGTTCTTTTAAATTAATGCGTCTATTTTTCCAAATTTATAAGCTAATAAAAAGGAGTTAATTTAAATTCTGGCGTCTCCTAGCGAATATTCCTGAAAGGTATTTGAGATTTTCGCAATAAAAAGTGATAGGTTTTAAACTTGAAATAATATAAGTTCAAAAATTTGTCGTTGTGTTGGTATGCCGTAATCGTTTAATGCATTTCCCTGGATAGGAAAGGATTCAGGTTCCAATTCCGGTAGCAACAACAATATATTTTCGATAAATAGAATTTCCCCGTACCTATATCTTTCTATTTGATATATTTAATTAGTAGTAAAGTAAATAATACTTCAACAATATCATTGTTATAATAGAGAGTAAATCAATTATTTCTCTGGATTCAAAATAATAATCTAGACATAAATTGAAGAATCAAAACAATGAACAAAAAATATATTATTTTTAATATAATAATAATTTTATTAATAAATAAGTAAATTCTCCATCTTAAGTATCTGATGGACTTCAAAAATCAAATACCTAAATAATAAATTCAAAAATATTATATTCATCAAATATATTAAAAATATTATATTTATCAGATATATGAGTTTTCATTTGAGTGTAAATATTTGTGCAATCTTTCACATCACTGTTTAAAGCCAACTCATTAATTATATCGTTTTAAGTTTATTTTCTTGTTTTTATTTAAATATGCCAGTGTATTAAAAATAAATCTGATAGTTAAACTGTAATTTAAAGTTGTGAATGAAAAAAATTGACGGTGAAATGCCAGGTCCACATCCAAAATCTATTCCGCTAACTAAATAATTTAACTAGGTTTTAGGTCACCGCTGTGAAAACCTTTTCTTTGGCCGACTAGACTGTAATTACATATTTACGTTATGCGTGAAAATTATAAACAACACACAACTAATATACAAACTTCATAAACAAAATAATTACATTTTAATCAGTATTGCGTGGTACAAAAACAACCCAGTACACACGCAAAAATTTGACATTCACATTTCTGCCGGTTAAGAATTCGTGATTAAACTTTTCCCAAAAAGGCCGACTAAAAATGCGAGGTTTTCAGTACGCGCTGGGGAAATTCACCGGAAGCGTAAAAAACAATCCTAGATTAAAGAAAATTTAACTGGAGCTTACGTGCTCTCGGTATTATGGATTACTCTGATAAAAAATCAACAACCAACCCTCTTAAGCACGCCACTCAGTTGAAGGTTCTATTTATTATCAAAAACAACCCCACACGTTGGTCGTTATGGGAACGATGTTTTGAAGTATTCCACAAAGAGTACCCGTAAGGATTATAATTTGTTTTAATATTTGAATTTTCTGTCAACTGATTCCATGGAAATCATTAGGAAGCGGGGTGTTTTGCTTGTTTAAGACTAATGAATACACATTTTATAAATATCCTTGTTGTTTTTATTGCTTTGTTTTATAAATGATGCTCTAATTAATATGTAAATGAACGTTGTATAATTTACTTTCATTTTTTATATTTTCACGTACTGAACGCATCTTATAACTGTTAATTTTATTATATACATAAATTTGCTAACAGTTGTGCGGGAGACCTGGAAATATAAAGTGTGAAATGGAACTTGCTAGATCTAATCACTCTACCATTGCCAATGTTTTTTTCCAGATTGATTAGTAGTCTGCAAAATGTAAATGTAGTAGTGAAATAATGAAAGTATGATGTATATACACAAGGATACTGCAAGCTCAACGATGAACATTCAGATACTGACTCCGTAGAATATTATCTAATTTTATCCATAACTTATTTAAATATAAATCTAACGTTCAGATACTGACTCCACAGAATATTATCTAATGTTATCCATAACTTATTTAAATATTGATCTAACGTTCAGATACTGACTCCACAGAATATTATCTAATGTTATCCATAACTTATTTAAATATAAATCTAACGTTCAGATACTGACTCCACAGAATATTATCTAATTTTATCCATAACTTATTTAAATATAAATCTAACGTTCGTTCAGATACTGACTCCACAGAATATTATCTAATGTTATCCATAACTTATTTAAATATAAATCTAACGTTCAGATACTGACTACACAGAATATTATCTAATGTTATCCATAACTTATTTAAATATAAATCTAACGTTCAGATACTGACTCCACAGAATATTATCTAATGTTATCCATAACTTATTAAAATATAAATCTAACGTTCAGATACTGACTCCACAGAATATTATCTAATTTTATCCATAACTTATTTAAATATAAATCTAACGTTCAGATACTGACTCCACAGAATATTATCTAATGTTATCCATAACTTATTTAAATATAAATCTAACGTTCAGATACTGACTCCACAGAATATTATCTAATGTTATCTATAACTTATTTAAATATAAATCTAACGTTCAGATACTGACTCCACAGAATATTATCTAATTTTATCCATAACTTATTTAAATATAAATCTAACGTTCGTTCAGATACTGACTCCACAGAATATTATCTAATGTTATCCATAACTTATTTAAATATAAATCTAACGTTCAGATACTGACTCCACAGAATATTATCTAATTTTATCCATAACTTATTTAAATATAAATCTAACGTTCGTTCAGATACTGACTCCACAGAATATTATCTAATGTTATCCATAACTTATTTAAATATAAATCTAACGTTCAGATACTGACTCCACAGAATATTATCTAATGTTATCCATAACTTATTTAAATATAAATCTAACCTTCAGATACTGACTCCACAGAATATTATCTAATTTTATCCATAACTTATTTAAATATAAATCTAACGTTCGTTCAGATACTGACTCCACAGAATATTATCTAATGTTATCCATAACTTATTTAAATATAAATCTAACGTTCAGATACTGACTCCACAGAATATTATCTAATGTTATCCATAACTTATTTAAATATAAATCTAACGTTCAGATACTGACTCCACAGAATATTATCTAATGTTATCCATAACTTATTTAAATATAAATCAAACTTATTTTACTTTCTATTTTCTAAAGCGGTTTGTGATAAAAAATGTTTAACATTGACTGCCGTGTACTTCGATTGAACCATCAACTAAAACATTCTGATAAACTTAGCACTCACTTGGCTATAAACCAATAAATTACTTATCTAATCATTTAATTTTATATTTATTAAAAAAATACTACAGACCACAAAATTTTGATGTTTATGCTAATACATATATAAAATAATTTGTGGGTGAAAATATTAGTCAAATCAATTTATCAAAAATATTTGTGATAATGTTTATTTTTTATATCAAATTACACCATTTAATAAATAAATAAGATCGTATTTAAATGAACAAGAGACTCAAATTATAATCTGGAATGTCATTTATTCTCAGATATTATATTAGTGCCTACCAAGGAATCAAAATCGGAAAGTTGTTTCTTCAAAGGTGCAATCGTAATGAAGAAAACAAAGTTTGACAAGAGTACATCAACTTTACTATTAAAATGTTTGCTGCAGACTAAACGGTTTGCATTTACGTATTTACGGAAATTCATCGTCCGCAGAGAAATGAGTTAAGTTATCCGAGACGCCTTTGGAATGCTTTAAATCTACAAAGCTTTGGCGAGTAACTTTGAGGGAAGATATAGTGAGAGTAGAGATGGAGGAGAAGACCGTGATTTGCTTCTAGTCGCTGGATACAGCCTGTCGGTGGAGCTTCCTGTTTCAAGTACTCACGAGGCTGTGTATGCATTGCAAACCCTTGTAAACTGGACTCGCAATCCCAGGGGTGCACATTATTCAATTAAATGGTCAGCCAGACAATAATTAATATTATAGGATTAATCTGCATAATAATAAAAACGAATTATAAACCACATATTGACAACAATAAATTAAATCACCATAATTAATCCATAAATAGTGGGTTCTAGAACTGACAAAATTTACAATAGTTGTGTACACTTAAATGGTGCTAATTAAGAGAAAAATTACTTATTTACTTACTATCATGCCGTTTCCTCGCGGGGGTAAGCAGAGAGGATAGAGCACCACACTCTTCTGTCCTGGCACAATTCTCGCCTTCTCTACATTCATACATTTTCTCATACAAGCTCGACGATTATTGAGGCTTCTGACAAGACCATCCACCAGTATCTAGTTTACCTGGACGTACCAAATCTTCTGCGGACGTCCTCTACTTCTGGTGCCATCAACATTTGAGTCATATATCTTTCTTACCATTCTTTCCTCACTCATCCGTTCCATATGACCAAACCACCCAAGTGATCATTTCTTAATATTACTCACTATACTAAGATCAGCTTTATATTCTTGCTCGTTTCCACTACATTAGTCTACTTTCGTGCTTATTCTGCCAGCTCCAAGTCTGTGTATGAGTATTCGGTACCAAGACTCCATTGTGAACCGCTATTGGTAGAAAAGTTCCCATTAGTTATAATTCTATTCAAGCACCGTTCACTTTATTCCCTGCAACCACCCTCCTTTCGATATCATTCTCAGTCTCTCCGTTTCTATCAACATACTTCCCAAATACACAAACTCATCTACTTGTTCCAAAAATTTGTATTTTTTTAATACCTTATCTTGCTTTCGTCTTTCTCAAATACCATCAATTTCGACTTGTTGAAATTCATAATAAGGTCGTTTTCCTTGCATGTATCGTACATTCTACTCACTGGACTCCGTAATTCTGGTTCATTATTCGCCATTAATACTGCATCATCGGCAAACTATAAACAGTTTATAATCAAATCGACCATTTTCACTCCTACCTGCATATATTCCAGTTTTTAAGCACAAAAAAAAATATATGTAAAGTATTATAGAAGTTACATTAATATTTTTAAAAATTTCATGATTAAATTTGTAGAAATATAATTAGCTTTTAACAATTTTTTTGACTATTTGAAAAAATTAATTAATTGTTCAAATAAAACACAACGTTATTCACTTCACACTACACTTAAATTAAAACTTTTTCAACGCTTCCTGCGTCATCTTCAGTAATACGCTAAATATTACTAGAAGATACTCATGAGTGGGGGAATATAATAATTATGTGAGTAATTCACGCCTCACTTTCATATCCTTCATATTTTTAAATATATGAATCTCACAGAGGGAATTAAAACTCATTTTATATTATATTATCATATTATGTTAAATAAATAATTCTTCTACTACAAAATGGCAATTTATTTTTATATTTATCAGATATTTTAAAATTTATTTGTAATATTGTGCGTATATTGTGAATTTAAAATAAAATGTTGATAGATAATTTATTTTTAGAACATTTGATTAAAATTAAGCAGGTACGTGATATATTTATTTTACTTGATCAAATATTTTATAGTGCATGTCATAAAGCTGTCCCTGTTACACAGAAAACCGCCCCATGAACATGCTAGTACATCCAGTATAAAGGGGTCGCAATAGTTCGCCAAAGAGTAACTTTACAAATTGGGTTTCCTTGTCTCTACTCCCAAACGCTGCACGGCAGATACGACGGTGCACCCTGTGCTCACCCTATACTCAGTACTGGGACGAGACAAGGGCTGGAAAACGGAATACCGATAATTTAAATGATTTGGAAGACATCGCGACACATATAAATTGCACTACACAATAAAGTGGAAGTATTCGATAGCCGTATGGAATAACTCGCCTTTAGATACAAAGGGTATGATTTAATCGAGTGAGCGGCCAGCGATTCAGTCTCATTTAAGTTCGGCTTTTTTTCAAACCACTCGGGAGGACATAATAATAAAATGAAAAATCAAATAAATAAACTCTGTGAATTTTTAAATTTTGCCTTAGTACATGGAAGGAATGAAAATAATAAAAAATTACAAACATGAATTGTTTATGTATCTGAATAATATTCCATATAAGTATTATTTATTATTAAAAAATAATTAGGTTTAACTTTTTAAATTTAATATTTTATAAGACAACATAAGTAGGCTGTCTAAAAATATAAAATATTTTTCACAGGAATGATGCAGAATTGACTTGAACTCTTTATCCGAGATTTATGAGAACTATTGGTGCTTTAAAGCTGACGAAGAGATATATCGGGATTAAATCACGAACTCTGCCGGTGAAGAGGTTAATATTTTTTGTACTCGAGAACGTTAAAATATAAATAATAATTTATGTATTTTATAAATAGTAAATATTAACTTGAATTTCCATCAAAGGGGCTTAAGAGAATAATTAGCCTTGAATTGTTTTGGTCTTTGAATAAGTAATATTTCTTGAAGAAAATGTATTAACTATTAAACTAGAAAAATGTTTGTATTTAAATTTAGGAGGCTTCGAAGCGTCGTTTGTTTTATACCACAATGATGAATCAAGGATAGTAGTATCGAAATTGTTTGGTTTTAAAATATACGTCGTATACTCGTTGGGCTTTAAAATAGGTATTCATTGTATACTCGTTGGGTTTTAAAATAAGTATTCATTGTATATTCGTTGGCTTTAAAATAGGTATTCATTGTATACTCGTTGGGCTTTAAAATAGGTATTCATCGTATACTCGTTGGCCTTTAAAATAGGTATTCATCGTATACTCGTTGGGCTTTAAAATAGGTATTCATCGTATACTCGTTTGGCTTTAAAATAGGTATTCATCGTATACTCATTGGGCTTTAAAATAGGTATTCATCGTATACTCGTTGGCCTTTAAAATAGGTATTCATCGTATACTCGTTGGGCTTTAAAATAGGTATTCATCGTATACTCGTTTGGCTTTAAAATATGCATTGCTCCAAGACTGCATAACCAATTGCCAAAATTAATTAAATTATCATTAAATAAATAAATGTGCACAAAAAAGAGGTTTTAAAATTAATTAAAAGCATTCAATATAAATAAATAATTATGTATTTGGATATCTTTCTTATACCCGAGTTTTAATTTGATTATTATCGTAAATTTTTTATAAATTATTATTTTGTTATTAAATTTCGTAATGTTGTATTATAAATCTTGATCATTGTTTTATATAAATAACGATAGCCACCCCCCATAATTTAAGATTACTCTTATTTGGCGATGCATAATTCTATTGTTGCACGTTGTTACTGCATGTGTATACACATATATAAGTTAAAACATGTTAGATATTTATTGTAATAATATCAGAAAAGTGTTGATATCACAAATTTTATGCTAGTACAGAAGTTACAATTTCGTGTTACTCTAATGATGATTTTAATTTAAATGGTCGATTAAAGTAATTAATATTGAAGGATATAGCGAACCGAGTTTCAATAATTCGAGGTGCAAACATCTCGATACGGGATAAAAAAAAACACAGATATCTAAAACGCCCAGACTCCGAAGTTGTGACTCGAGTCGCCTAAGCAATATAGCTTTTATCGTGGAAGCTCCGTAAAGAGCTTTCGGAGACAGCTGGGAATAAACACAGATGTCGCTGCAAACTAAGTTTCGCGCGGGAAGCATTAGGAGAGCATGACGCCTCACCCGCCTTCCGGATCCGCCGCGCGACAGCCTCCGCGCCGTTTTCGAATTTGGAACTTTGGAACCCCTACTTAGACTAAGTATCAGTCCTTAGGCTTAAATCGAATCATCGGAAGATATTGCGCAGTCGGGCGAAAACTTGCATCAATAGAATATTTTTATTATTTTTATATTTTGGTTTTTATCCACCTGCCTTCCTATCCTAGAATTATTGATTCTATTTTCCTTAACCTTCCGCAAATAATGTTTTCAGGAAATAGTCTTATGGCATTAAATAAGTAGAAATACAATACTTGATTTTTTAAAATTATATTGTCAACACATTTAATCATTATATTTATAAAACATTCCTGAGGGCTGTTCTTACTGATGGATATTAATACTGGGTACTCAAAAAGAAAGATGATGATTTGTTGACTATCTTCGAACGTAAGTTTAATAAAAGGTTATTTGGAGCCAACATTAAAACAAGATGTGTGGTGTACACGCTATCACCACGAATTAGATGCACAATTTGGTGAACTCAACATTGTTCAAGTAATCGAGATATTACGGTTAAGGTGGGCTGGTCGCATTCATAGGGAAGAAATCTTTTGAAGTAAAACTCATTATTTTTATGGAGAACACGTTATTATTGTGAAGTTGCAGTTTTTCAGAACCCTTTTTTTTATATCCCGGTAGCAAAGAAAATATTTTTTCGGTAAAATAGTTTTTTTGTGTATCTTTCTAGTTGATTTAATTTGTATTGAAACTCATTAGCAGAAGGGGTATTGGAAGATCAATTGCGCATGCATTCGGCATTGCGAACTGTAAAAGGACATTGTACCTATTTTTTTCTAAAATTTAAAATAATCATTTATTAAAAATAACTAACATTAATAATTTCATAAATATCCTTTAGCACATTAATACATTTCAATACAATTTCTTAGGAGGGACGCCTCGCACTTTACCACAACAAGGCGTCGCGTCTTGTCGCGTCGTCACCGCCACTGTAAATTATACCGGACGTGACGTCATAAAATATGGACTGGTGACATGATTGAGCGGACGGTCGCGGTCTGGGCAATTTTCTGAAATTGCTTGCAAAGTAAATGACGCGGTTCGAATAATTCATTCACGATTCGATCGGCTATTTCCAACAGACACATGTCATTCCGCCGTCAACGACAAGCGGGACGAACTGAAATAAAACGACATGATAAATGGATATCGGAATGCTTCAACCGTCCTCTATTAAAAAATATTGGATAGTTAATATATTTACCTAGATATCGATGATTTTACGTATCGATTCCAAAACTGTATGTAAACTTTAAAGACAGAAATATATTATAAAATAATGACTTACTAAGTTAATGGGACAAATGAATAACAAGTCTATAAAATATACGACATCATTCGCACTCAGATGCGTGACAGTTGATTAATTAAAAAAAGTAAACATAATGGAAATCCTGTAATCTGTATACTTCTGAACATACCATAATTATTATTATATTATTTCTAATATCAAACATACATCTCTCGCCTATACTACTCAAATATAATAATTTATACATGTATGATTACAGATATAACTGTGTTTAAGTGAGAGAAAGACTAATGTAGCATTAAAAAATGATTGTGTTATAAAAAAATTAAAATATTATTCACGCAATAATACTTATTACCATTAGTAAAATATTTTTTAAATTGTTATGTTGGATGCGATGGTCCTTAAACTGAAAAGGTGTCTAATTAAACAGTTATATCTAATTAAATACTAATAATAATTTTTGATTGATTTAAAAGTTCTTAAAAGTGAAAATAAATAATATATATAATCATCATCAATTTGACACTAATTTAAGTCATTGTGCCAATATTGTGCTTACACTAATATTTAAATTAAGGTCTATCCTGACCTTAACCCTGGCCATTTTAAAAATATGTATTTCTTTTTCGGTCGATATGCTCGTGAGTTCTCTATTCTGCTTTCACATTATTAAACTATTTGCCTATTGGGCAAACAAACTTTAGCGAGGCTCCGGCCATGACTCGGACTTGAACTGAGCATCTTATTAGAGATCGACCTTTTGTCCTACATTTTTGTATGTATCCCGTAATCACCAATTTCTCTTATAATCTCTTTCAATTATATAATATTTAATATATGTATACATAAATAAGAACTGAAAACAATAATGCATGACATGTATAGTTATTGCTTGCATTTTTGTATTTTAAAAATTCGTTATTTAATAAACCAAATTTAGGTGGATTTCTAAAACATTTCAGCCAAAAATTCCTAGATTTCAGTGGAAAAATACGTATGATAAAAGTTTTGACTTTAATGATATACCAACTTTACATTCAAGAGGTTGAATTTCCTTAAATGTTTTTCCTTTAACAGAACTTTCTCCCGAGTAATATCCCGTAATTGAAAAATTGACCGTAAAACGAATTAAAGCACACTGGGCTGGAAAGTAATGTACAGAAAATAATTGTATTGTAGTTATAAAAATACGAGTTATATTGGTGGTTAAAATTTATCTCATGTTCGTTTTGTATTGCAGTTTTTAAAGATCTCATAAAAATGTAATTCGTTTTCATCTTTTATATCTTTGGATTAAAATATACAGTAAGTTCATTTCATGGACATATTATTATTTTATACCAACGGTAATAGATAATATACTATTCTGATAAATATTTGTATTAAAAAATATTGGTGTATTATAATAATAATTTATTTTATGTTTCTTTCTTTCGCTTTCTGTTATTTATGATTGCTTACGTATTTATTATCTCTGTCTCGATAGAAAGAAGAGAGCAACACTTTTCTATCCTATCTCACTACTTTCACTTTCATTCATTCAAATAAAAAATCTATTTATAATAATAATGATTTTGTTTGTTCCGAGTGCATGGATTTTATTTCAGATTGTTAACTTTGTTTCATTAACCACTTAATGAGTTAAACACATCTACCGGTTTTGAAAAACATAATTTTTCTATCATTAATGATATCCTGAAGAAGAAAATTATATTTTTCGAAACCGGTAGATGTGATTAATTCACTAATTTGCTAAAGTATTTCCAATATATATAGATATTGGACTGCCACAAAAATTCATATAATTTTTTAATATCATACGATAGATCAGTAGGTACAAAGAGATGAAATATAAATAAACTTCATAGGAAAAATAATATGCCAGTTGATGAAATTTCGCACCGATGAATCTATTTCACGCTTCTCGAAAATATATTTTAAAATTGATAATATTTTATATTTACTTTTACTGTTTATTGCTTAGATAAAGGCATTTACAAAAAATAAGAAAAAATTCACATCGTTGTTATTATAAGGTAATTGTATTATATTGAAATTCACCAATCAGAATTATGTTCGATGAAGATGAATTTTTACCATGTTTAGTACCTAACTTCTCTTCAGGTTATTAATAAACAAAATTTCAAACATTTTAAAACACTGAAAGATTAATTCGGCTTTTAGTCCGTACATTTATGAAGTTTAATACTTTTCAAAATTTTCTTATAGGCTCGCGACGCTCATCTCAAATGAGTACCTATAGTAAAAGTTTACGCAATTTATTTAGCGCGAACGCAATGTCCGAAATTGAAAATATACATTAACCGTTAGAGTCGCAACCCCCATCGACATCTTAAAGTCGTTCGGACAAAGTGTTCGCTCAGAATGTGCGCCTCGGTAAAAATCGCCTTGCAAAATGGGAGGACTGCCGTATTAAAGGTGCCATAAAAGTAGATACATTCATACGCTTATAACGTATTTTAGAAAACTACTTAAGACAAAATACGCTCGAGGGAGGAAATTAAATAGTTCCGCAGTTTTTGGGCTCCGGTATCAACCTTAGCAGTTCGCCAAGTCCGAGAGTACGTTCTTCTGATTTAATTAATTTATCGTTTCTTTGTTTCAATAAGCAAGTGATGTTTTCGTTATAAATTATATTTTACGCCGTAACCATTTACACACAGTACGTCCATAATGGTATTCTCTAAATAATTACATAATTATATTCGAGTATCTACTAGAAACCCGTCGTTAGTAAAGAAAAGATAATTATGCTTCTGTTACTGCAAAGCGTCTTAGAGTAATGATTTAAATAACAATAATTGCACCATTTTCTATTCCAACGTGTACACTCAGTGACCAGTGACCATTATGATAGAGGTCACTGGTCACTGAGTTACAAAATATAAATCAATCATTAAGGAGAACACATTCTTATTGTGAAGTTGTAATTATTCAGAACAGACGGTCTATGATATTTTAAATACTAATTAAATGCATTAATTATAAAGATATACAAATAAAATCAATTTTATCGAAAAATATTAATGTTGCTACCGCGATTCTAACCTGGATCTCTTTCAATCCGGGATACATGCATTATCCGATTATGCTATACCAACACAGTGGATTGACGATAAATTTTCGAACCTGTATGTTACACTTTTCAAATTAATACATCTATCGTTTCGTTCTACTTTGTTTTTACGGAATCTCAAATACTTTTGACTGAACAAATAGGAGACGCCAGAATTAACAATAATAATGCACGTTCTCCGGATTGGAAGACATACAGGTTCGAATCCCGGTAGCAACAACAATATTTTTGAATAAAATTGATTTTATATGTATATTTTTCTAATTAATACATTTAATTTGTATATATAAATCTATCATTTTCACCTTAAATACAAACCAAAATAAAATTAAAGAATATATACCTAGCGTTTAATTTATCAATCAACTTAATAGTCTATTAGGCTAATTATATATAAACGCAGAATGTTAACAAGTCGAAAGTGATGGTATTCGAGAATGAGGAAATCAAGACATCGTGCTAAATACTTGTAGGTAATGAATGTTTGGAACAAGTAGATGAGTTTGTGTATTTGGGAAGTATGTTTGATAGAAACCGAAAGGCTGAGAATGATATCGAAAAGAGGGTGACTACAGGAAATAAAGTGAACGGCGCTTTGAATGGAATTATATCTTAACGGAAATTTGTCATTTTATTTAGCGGTGCACAGTGGAATCCTGGTACCGACACTGTTGTATTGAAGTAACGCCTGAAGCTGGCAGAAGAAGAACAAAAGTAGACTAAATGCAGTAGAAATGAGATCACTTAGGCGTATATGTGGCAAATCTATTTATGACAGAACAAAGAATGAACAAATAAGGAAAGATTGTAAAGCTGATAGTTAATATTTTGGGTAAGAAATATAGTACCGATGTTCAAATTTGGGGTGTTTAATGCCAGCTTAATGCTTCATTGCATTAGAAAATTAACAAAAATTACAATATTAATATTTTTCAATATGTTGTAGATTTATATATACCTACTATGAACAAATCCTAAATAAAGAAAAAATATTCTGCTAGTTAATAGACATTAAACACAATGATATATTTAGTACTATAAATATACTGAGTGTTATAGACCTGGTTCACAATATTTTATGGGTGGATACCTGACTAAATTATGAGTCGAAAATGTTCATGGAATATGTGCCTAAACTTAACCATTTCAGAGATTAATATTATAGTAGTATGTATTAGTAGTAGAGACATAAGTATTTAAAAAAAATCGTATTTTGCGATTATTTGAAATATTTTATTGATTACAAATTATGTATTAAATGCAAAAAAAAGGTTATCGATTTTTAAGCAGCTAGACTATTTTATGTTATATGATTTAGGACCTGAAGCAAAGATATTGATTAATAATTGATCAATTTTGAAAATATTTATTTTAAAGTACGTAAACTTAAATTTAACATGATTTTTTTTAAATTTTAAACAATAATATTTTCCATAACGGTGCAGAATTTGAAAAAAAGTACCACAGCTCGGCTCCTGCATTCGTGGCGCTCGTTTATTTGACAAGCGTCAAATGTCTAATAATAAAATATTTTATACGCATTAAAATTAAGACCTTTAGACAAAATGATATTATGATATTGAAGAGATTCGGTTGTTGCGCAGGACGTCTTATGAATATAGCGTAGTTTGCAGTCAAGTTTTTCGTTCGTTCACAATGTTATTGTCATCTCAAACAATGCCCGCTTCTTCCAATTTTTTCATTAAATTAAAATTGCACGCAATCTTCTTTGAGTACCCGTTACTTTCATTACGTGTTTTCACAATAAGCAATCGTTGGTGAACCTTCTGGCGCTCCATTTTCTAACCCCATACTATGTATTCGTATATGATAGCTGTCAAGTTTTAACTTAGAGATATTGTAATAATTTCACATGAGATACTTCCATGTTCCGTATTCGTATAACACACTTTTAGCGAACGCTAATTAATATCGGAATTATCGTAATCCTCTCCACGGGAAGTGCGACCCGGAGATTGCACACCCTTTATTTAGCTGGTGATATCTTTTTTTATAATTTTATACACATTATTTTTTTCCTTATGCCTATATACATATGTTTAGTAAATAAAATATCTATTCTCTATACAATCCTAGACCCTTTGATCAATCTCAACCAATTTTTACATATTTACTCTTTCGAACCCTGCGCAAAATATATGCAGGCATCCACCTCCTGGCCACCCTATACCTTCTCCTTGATGTAGCGTATTAAATTATATTGACAGGAGCTTTACACCATTATTTGCACCTCCCAGGTTAATTTTGTCACCTCCGTCTCGGAGAGAACAACGCGATAAACGTAATGAAATTCATTTTTATAATTATTTTCGCAATTGCCTTAGATCTGTGGAAATTGTAGGTTGTCTAATACAGTTATACCCTTCGAAGAAAATTGACTTCGGCGAATTTAAAAGGGGTTGGAATATCCGTGCGTAGACACTGAACCAGTCATCACGCTAACTGAGTAATCGAATTAACCACAAAGCCACAGACTCTCAGGTGCTACTTTCGTATTCACGTCACGGGGACCTTCGTCTGCGTTGTTATACTTGGCAAAGGCTTTTAATCACGTTTACGTTGTTGAGTTAAAGGAGCAAAGTGTAGTGTTGAATGTTCTCACTTTATACTTTTTAGGGTAACACTTTAAAGTGGACGCCCAATTTGTGAAATTATGTTTTGATGTAAAAAAATTGATCAGAACGTGAACATATTTCAATTTTTAACAAACAATTTTTAAATCACAAGATTGAAGACTAATGCTAGTATGATTTCAATTCTACTTTGTTCTCAAAAACTATCTAACTTTACCGAAACCACAATATAACCAGGCACATATGCTTCCTACAAGTAACTCTCACTGCTTGCATATCTCAGTTACTTGAATTATACCATCCTTGCATGTTTTCCTGGTTTGAATAAATAATTAAATATTCTGAAATTCAGTTAAATAAATAAAATTAAAATCTCCCTGACAGAGAACTTAATAATAAGGCAAAAACTCCCTCTTGACAGTCAGAAATACTAACCATTACGCTGCTGAGAATTTAACAAACATTGAATAGCAGTTTAAACTCTTTTTATTGCAAAGTTCACCAGGAGTAATATTTTTTTAATTAAATTAGTTTAGTGTTAAAATTTGATTTATAGAATATATAAATAATAAGTAGGTGTATCAAAAATATAAATCAAATAATAAAATCTAACATAAAAGTCAGCATATATAAGTACTTAAAAGTTAATTTGACACTACAGTAGGTAGGTATATTATGGCAATGACAAGATGGTAGAGTTTAGCATATCAAAGGTAGCGAGACCAATTCCATTCAAAACGACTCCAATTTTTTTATTTCAAAATGAATTTGGAGGGGGCTGGTATCGATCCCGGTACCGGTAAAGGTGAAAATAAAAATAAAATAAAATTGAGAGTACAGTGGTATCTCGGTATACGTCCTTAATTCGTCCAAGATCTTTGGACTTATACCAAACATGACGTATACCAAATGAATTTTTTCCATCAGATTAATCCGTTCCCACAAAAATAAATCCTATTGTTATTGGCATATTATACATGGATGGGGTTGTATAAAATAAATTAAACCTGCTTAATACTAAAATATATAAATACAAAAAAAAAAAAAATTAAATAAATTAAATTTTTACAGGTTGAAGATCATCAGGTTTGACGTGTGAGTACTAAAAAAGAAATGTGCTTCTACCTTCGTCTCAGGATGTTTTCGAAAATGTGACATTGTCTGGTCATTCTAGACAATACTATCACGGTTTGTTTGGGCATTGTTGGCTTCTCATTAACTTCCTTAAAAATTTTTTAAAAAATCACGTGAAATTCACAGATTTATATCACGCGCTGCTCACCGAATGGTAGAAAGTCGTACTGACACTCACAGGTAGTCGTGGCAGAGATGCCTCTTATCCTAAATACCGAATTCAACAGAACGAGACCAAGGATGTGAGCACACACCATTTGACGCGTACGAGTCGTCGCCAAACAATGGTCGTATACCAAACAAAAAAAATGCGTCCAAAAAGAACGTACACCAAGTTGGACTTATACCAAAGCAGATGTACACCGAGGTACCACTGTATTCGTACAAAAATGTTACGAAATTTTCTAACCAGTTTACTCCTGTATAATAAGTAAATAATTATGTTCTATGTTAAAAAATGGTGTTATTATCTCTAATTATGTTCTGATTAGAGTAAGTAATGCGATAAATAATATTTATAAAAGGTTTCAAAACTGCCGGTTAATGCTAACCTACGAATTGTCTTTAATCGCAGAATAAGGTTTATCAACATAAAATTCTAATTCTTCAAAAGAATATCACAACAAAAACACAACGCAGAGAATCGAGAGAAATCAAATTATGACAGGTGATCTATCAATCATATATTGTGGATTCAATTTAACACTCAACTGATTTTTTTTTAATCAAAATATAAATATTTTAAATTCCGTACCGGCTAAAATATTTTTCCGATGAATAGATTATTTCTGTACATCTTTCTAGTCGATTAATATAATTTGTATTTAATTGAGATGTTGCCAGATCAGATGAATTCAATGAATTATGTGTTATACTTGCACAATCATTTGATAATTTTACGATTAAGTAATTATATTCTAACTTCTCTGATAATATCTAAATAAATATAATATACTACCTAGTGAGGGATACGATCCACCTACAAAGCGAGGCTGTATATTCCTCACTGGTTAGACAGGGTAGAGCATGATATGTAACATGAGTTCGATTCGAAATTTAGATTACCCACTCACCATTAACTTTATCTGCTTGTCATCATCGGAGAAATGTGTCATTATGATATCTGAAATATGATGTGTGATGTATAGGTAAGAATAAATGTTTCCAGAATGAAAGCGGACTTTATCTTTAAAAACAATACTTATTTTTCCATACACTGAAATAAAAAATAGTTGAGCAATTCAAAAACAATATAAACCATCTCCTTATAATTCTTTGTATACTATAATTAAAAATCAATTTGCAGGAAGAAAAACCTATTTGCAGTGCGCTTCTCTGGTATGGGTAGCTTGTGAGTTCAAACCCATTCGCGGATCCTGGGATCCAAGATACAGAACTCAGCATCCCGTCCATCAGGGTAGTATGGAAATTATCATCTTTCATGCGGGTCCTTACGTTCGCCAGGTCATCATTAGATCATCCTTCTCGGATGCATTTGCCTCCAGTGGTACGGCTAAAATATAATGGGCGGACAAGATGGTCTCTCTGGCGGCCTCGTAAAATTTGTAAATTATTGCGGAGCACCTCCGCAGTTCTCGCAGCGTATCATTCAAAACATCGACATCCTCAATTTATAATAAAATAAAAGTAGTTAGAACAATAACTCACTCGAGTACCGGATATTTCTACAGATTTAAATAACACCTCCCGTCACAGCCAGAATGGCCGGTATAACTGCCGCCGCTTTGGTGAGCCACCAGTTGACGTCTAATCTATAGAAGCGAGAGCCTCTTTAAACATACGTTCAAATTTAAAAAGGTAATGATGCCAACTTCGAAAAATAATTTTGTAATATTATGACTTGACTAAAATTATTTTTTACAAATACATGACGTTACTTTGTAATGTCATAGTATATTATAAAGTACCTAATATAATTCACATAATTTATTTTTTGTATTGATAAAGTTGGTCGTTATCCGATACGGTTCACAAACTTCAGGTCACATACATAATTAAACAAATTTTTTTAATCAAATGATTAGACTAACAAGCAAATATTAAATACCATAGAAATGTAAATTTGTTACGAACAAATTAAAATATTTTTACTTACTGCCTTTAGAGTGTATTCTTGTTACAACAAATTCCCATTAAAAATACTGTCCCACATGCATTTCGTTATGTATGTAATGATGGCGATTTCTAATACTTAGCGTCTTTTGTTTTAATTTAAAAGGATTTGTTTTATAATTTTAAAAAAATTTAAAAGAATTATTAACTTAGAAACTAAATTTAAAGACTGGAGTAAGCAGTGACGCCACACAAATGGAACATCTCCCACCACTTAACATAGGACGTGCGTAAAAATTCCCTGCCTGATGAGGGAACACTGTCTGTAATTCAACGAGCCATTTATTCGGCGCTTGGCTTCACCCTTTCGGACGGAACCTTCCCGAGCCGCGGAAGGAAGTACCCTTTTTGTCCCGGACCGTCGCCAGAGTGCCTGAATAAATAATGCCTTCCGCCTTTTTCGGCGTAATACGTCGCGTCATTCAATTTAAAGTTTTATCCCGCGTTTTGTTTTAAATGCTTTTGTTTCAAAGGGTGACAAAGAAAGCAAGGGTTAATTTATTGCTAGTTGGTGCAGTATGCCGGGTGCAGTATACCAATTAAAAGTGTTTTTATTTTATTACATTGAACGTCAAATAATATTTTGGCTTGTCTAATAAATCCTTGCGGTTTTGTTTAATCATTAATTATAAAATCATATTTTCAAACAAAAATTACAACATTTCAGTCAATGATGTATTTTATATTATTGTTGAGGACTTAATCCCATCTTTCTACCAATTTGTAGATGCCTTTTCTATAAAAGTCGTCTATTCTGGTAACGAAATAGTTACTGAGCCAATTTCTGAGGTCATTGTCTTTGTTGAATCGTCACCCATGAAATTGGAAAGCGGCCGAAAAAGGTGATAATCTGAAGGAGCAAGGCCAGGCCTATAGGATGAATGCGGCAGAATTCAATTACCATTTTAATCTTGATTAAAGGCAAAAATAAGTACATGTCGAAAATGTTAAGTTGACACTATTATTTAAGGCCAAAAATTAAGAAATCCATAAGATACAAGTAAACGATGACACTGACGTTTTAAAACAAAAAAATATCCTGTCGAAGAGTATGTCATTATATGTCATAAAAATAAAATAACGAGAAAATAACATTTATCGATAGAAAATAACATCAATCGATAGATACTAATAGAGGATAAAAATAATGAATCTAAAAATAGATTCTATATCCAAGCAGAAAATAGTTCAACAAAGAGACTAACCAGTTACAAGGAATCTTTAGATTATTATTATTCTGTCTACTATCTCTATTGTTGGATATAGTTCTCCCCAAAGGATCGCCAATTCTTTCAGTTTTCAGCACTTCCAATCCATCTGTTGTCCGCCATTATTCTG
Source organism: Eubasilissa regina (assembly GCA_022840565.1). Taxonomy (NCBI): domain Eukaryota; kingdom Metazoa; phylum Arthropoda; class Insecta; order Trichoptera; family Phryganeidae; genus Eubasilissa; species Eubasilissa regina. The sequence continues at coordinate 1,285,724 of JAINEB010000025.1, read as the reverse complement.
ATGCATTCGCTCATCGGCTTAAAGACGGCCAAAACTTATTGCACTAGTGCGAATTCAATCCCAGAGTTTCCTTCCCCACTGTCTATCATCTCTTCGACAAATATATTCAACCATTATACCCACACGAGCATGGTCATTTCTTAGACATCTTTTATTTTAGTTCTCTAGCGAATTTAGGTGTTCGACCTCTCAGAGATATTCCAAGCATAGCCTTTTCATAGTTCTTTAGGTAATTTTTAGTTTTTGTTAATAATGCTGTAAAAATAACAGATAGTTTAAGATAGACACACAGATAGACAATAAAATAGGAAGAGATATTTGTTTCCGAGACTCCGAGACGTATGACCAACACAGTGCGCATACGAAATTCGATGATAATGGCGTAGAACTTGTTGACATTACAGCCGCATACAATCTAATAAATTGCACCAAAAACCAGATAGAATATTTTTGTATCTATGGAACGATTACGAGGCGCGTGCAAGGTTGGCAAGAATGACGCAAATATCACGCCGCGGTCTCTTGTCGCAAATATCGTGGCGCGGTCTCTTGTCTCCGAACCGTTGAAATGATAACATATAGTATTGACTTGTACAGAATTTTATAGAGGCTTAAGTTAAATACTAGTGTTACACGTATGAGTATTATTCCATCAACCCAATATTGCACACAATAGGAACATCATCGTAAGCACAATATAGAATATATAACAAATACTTTCTTGGCTAGAGAATACACCAAGTAAATATTCTTGATATGGAAACTTTTCTAGTTGCAGATCAACGGTAACCACTTACGAAAGTTAGGGAGAAGATCAATCACCTATAGGAGGGATCGCTCTGGGGAAAATAAGAAGTACGATGTAGTCAAACTAAATAATACATACATATAAAATACAAAAAGGAACTAACAGATGAACTACGGAGGCCTAGCGACGACAACTCGAAGTAACACGAGTATAGATTATGATAGTGATAAAATGGATCTGCAAAAGGAATGTGACTGCAACAGACTGGATAACGACTATGGACTGTGATCATAATCTTTCGGGACTCATGGTCTTCCAGAAGGAAGTAAAAGAAGAAAAAGAGGAAGATTCAATTCAGTCATTATGAGCTGCCGTTTAATTCTATTATTATTTGTTCTTCATATGACTTCTAAGCAGTGAACAGGATTCAAAAACCCTATACTCGTCTTTTTACAAAAATTTGGCTTAAAATTACTAAAATATTAATTACTTTTAACATCAGCAATATTAACTTTGTGGTTAAAATTCATATTTTTCATTTATTATCTTTGTTTTATTAACCACTTAATTGAGTTTAAATATGTCTACCGGTTTCGAAAAATACCATTTTATTCTTCAGGATGTCATAACTAACTAAAAACATATATTATTATTTCTTTACCAGAATCTATTTAAAAAAAAAAACACTAATTATTTAAAAAATAAATTTAGTATCTAACTCAAATTGTTACTTAATACAAATTTAATCGAATAATTTTTAGGAAAAATTTTTAGAACAGGACTCGTAGTTAAATTTAGTTGGTTGTTTATAATTTTTTGATTAGTTTTGCATGCTTTATTTATCTCCAACGATTCCAAATTATTTAATTTGTGATCAACACCGTTTATATGCAAAATTGACAATCCCAATTTTTTATCAAAACCATGACCATTTTCTATCAGATGATTAGAAAATTCTGATAACCCACTAAAATTATTAAATTAGTTATGACATCCTGAAGAAGAAAATGGTATTTTTCGAAACCGGTAGATGTATTTAAACTCAATTAAGTGGTTAATAAAACAAATATAATAAATAAAAAATGAAATATAATTTGATTTAAAAATAACATTTGGATGATGTGAGTGTGAAATCTAATTCGTCATATGTTTGAATAAATTACTTACACTTAATGAAAATTATTCAAAATTATTTTATACAGGACATGTTTATTCAGACATAATAATAATTAAATATGACTTTTGATTATTTTTACGGAAACACATTTGATCAATTTTGGTGATAATTATTATTGTCCATATTTAGATGAAATGGCTAATATTTGCAGATTTTTTAATAGTTTATTGAACTTGCTTAAGATATGGATCTCTTTTATTAAAATTATATCCCGTATAATTACTTAAATACTTAATGCAATAGTACTGAGTAACTATTTCAGAGTACATATGGTATTCTTATTTTAGTGATTTAACCATAATATAATATTTATTTACGTAATTTAATATTTAATTTACGTCCTTCCGTTAACATATTATGTTACATACGTACCTACCTATTATATTGTAATATAATCGAAGGCACATTTACACGTGTTTCATTCACAAGTAATGACGTAATGATGAAATTGAGTACCATTAGTCCTTGTGAAGCCTTCTTCCCCCGCTTTGAATCAGTTTGGAATATAGCTGCCAGCTTTGTAAATCACCAATAACTGCCTTACAAAATCCAATCAATCACTCAAATAACTAACTAATTATCAGAATAATGGGAGCCTTTAGCACCCCCTTGGCGTTAGCGTTGCGACGGCGTGAAATTAACAAATTTTGAAAGAACGCGTCGTACGCCATCTCGGCGCTGACGTGTTATTTATCGTCGTAAAAAAACCTATGTACATCCTTCTCAACAAATTTTTACTACTATTGGCTTATACTACTTTTAATACACTAAAATTACTGCACTATAACTCAGTATGAAATTAATTAATATAGTTTTATCTCTAAATTTACTGTTCCCCTGAATGCCTTCGACAGCTATTGTTTCCTGGTTTTATTTTGATAATATGATCATATATGCAGAATATAAATTACCACTGACCTTGATTGACAGTAGCTGTTTTTCTGGCGTTGTGGCTTGGTCCGATGTTATTGTTCTTCTTATCTCTGGGTAGTATTCCGACCGGCCAAAATGCGAACTCCCGAAAATCCAATTATTGAGAGATGGACCGGACGATGTACTGACCACAATCGTGCTCCGACCGTGGTTTGGCAGCGATCCTTCAGTCTCCAAAAGCGGCAAAATTCACACAACATAAATAACCCATACCAATCAACAAGAAATGCCAGAGGTGCCAGTCGAAAGAACAAAAGGTGTGTTAACATTTACATTATTAGTGGAATTATAAGTGGTGGTATTATAAGTTTATTATTGGTGGTATTATAATACCGAAGGATGGCAAAGGAACTATTGGAATGGTAAATAATGGTGATATACAGTTGTAATATTTAGAAATTTACAAGATTAATTCTGAAAATCGTTTCATTCTGATTTCATTTTACTTACCCACTTTCAATATTACGAAGATTGTAATCAGTACACAATACACAAAAAAAAAATCTCTCTTCAGAGTGCAAAATATTTGTCCAGTATAACCTTAGTTCATTGCAAAATTGTTAAATTCAACATTTGGTGATCCTGAGAACTGTATTATGTAAATATAAAATACTATATATTAATGATGGTAAGTCGTTATGTGACTGTCGTTGTGACGATTATTGTTAATTGAGACTTAACTGTTGGAGGTTTACTTTCTAATATACCAAGCATTTATCGGAGAATTACGAATAATTAATTATCAATCATAGTCAAAATAACGGTTTAAATAACGATTTAACATCACTTTACTTAGGAAATACGAGCTCAACGTTTCGGCACGGTAACACGTGCCATTGTCAAGGCGTTGTTTAAAAAAATTTGGTCAAACTGTATTTATATATAAATCTCCCACAGTCTCGACTTTGAAAAATAGAAAATAGTTAGGAATCTAACAATTAGCAATCTTCAGTTAGTATAGCGACAGTAGCAAGTACATGGACGAAAGTGTAAATTTAATTTAATTTTACCGGGCAATTATTTTACAATCTTTCTCGCAGACGGTTCAGCCTAAGTAAATGCTAAAATTATCTTAAATTAATACCAGACGGGCGTCGCCGACTCGACTCAGGCAGTCTATTGAGCCAAGGGAAAACAACACTATTTGCCAAACGTTAAGTATGGTTCAAGGAATGTGTAAATACAGAAGTAAACCTATAATGTATAATTATCAATAAAAATAACGTTGATTTAAAAACTATTTAATTAAAATTTATTATTAAACATAATTCTTTTTTGATACATGCATTTTCAATAAATAAATAGGGAGCTCAAAAAATACATAAAAATGTGCAATTTAATTGAAATTGATGCAAAAATTATTAGTTAATTTAATTTAATTGATTATCTAGTAATATTTAATGGTAAACACTAAGGCATTAAGGAAATAAATAAATAATAACTTAAAATATTAAATAAGAATCACATATATTAATTAGAAAGATATACATATAAAATCAATTTTATCGAAAAATATTGTTGTTGCGTTACCGGGATTTGAACCCGGATCTCTTTCCTAACTGGCGAAGGTGCATTATTCAACTATGCTAGAGCGAAAATATTTTTAATAGGAACGATAGATGTATTAATTTGAAAAGTGTAACATATAGGTTCGAAAATTTATCGTCAATCCACTCTGTTGATATAACATAAATGGATAATGCACGTATCCCGTATTGAAAGAGATACAGGTTCGAACCGCGGTAGCAACAATAATATTTTTCGATAAAATAGATTTTATATGTAGATCTTTCCAATTAATATATTTAATTAATATTTAAAATATCACAGACCTATGTTCTGAATAATTACAACTTCACAATAAGAATGTGTTTTCCTTATAACTTAAAATATTCATTATATTATTACTTTATTTAAATATTTACTGCATAAAAGCATGACTGCGTGCATAAAATGTACTCACTAATATTTAATTAGATAATCATTATTAGAAAAAACAATTTGGTAAATATTACAGTTAGAGATTTAATTAGAAATACATAAATTCCATTTAGTGAAAAATTAGTCATTAAAAACTTGTCAATATTTTTGTGGCTATTTTGTGATAACGATCTTCCTTATCATTTTGAGTGCCGTTCTATTGCCTGCACAAACTTTTTAAAGGCACTCGTACCTTGAGTCGAAAAATCTAAAACCTCTGATCGAATCTAAAACCTACAATTATGATACATTAAATAAAATATAAATAAGGAGTGAATCCAAAACTTATTGGAGTATAAGTAAGAAGAACTCTTTTGTGTAACTTGCTTATATACAATAAAATAGTAAAGAAGACATAGGACACTAATTTCGATGAAACCAAAAATAGATTAGGTACGTACAATTTATAGTTATGTTATTGGATAGAGGAATGTGGCGTTGTATTTTCTGTGTTAATTAATGATTTAAAAAATAATGTTGGCTCTAACTAATTCTTCATCAGAATATACAAAAAATCTTTTTTTTTCTTCTGCACTAGTTTTCCTGTCAAAGCAATTACAAGTATTACCCAGCGAGTGTTGTGACTCGAGCTGGGTGGCGGAGCTGCTCTGTGTAATTAGCGATGCGTGTGTAATGACGTTTGGTGGCTGCAGCTTCCGTCGGCGAGCGGCGGGTGGTCCTGGAGCTGGGTATTAGGGGCGTGGAGTGGAGTTATAGAGGGTCATGTGGGTCATACAAGACCTGTAAGTGGAGCTCATTATTGTGTGGATAGGTTGTATCGAAAAAAATTCAATTTTGCAACATTATTCGTTATATATGGTTATATCAAAAGCGGATGAATGTTCAAAAATGGCATGTGTTCACGGATGAGATTTTCAACTCGATTACTATCCCTGAGATTGCGATTATACTCCTGTGAGTTTCATTAGAGACAAATATCGATGATCATAGTTCACCCTGTAGATACTAAATCTCACTTAGCGCTGTTTTACGTCAAATGTCAGTCCATTAATCAATGATGTTTCGTTCATCAATTGGGTGAATTTTAATATCCCCAGAAGCAATTAAAATGGAATAAATGTTTGTAATTTAATGCCTAATTTTTATCTTACTCTTCAAAATAAATAGTCGTAGGTACCTATGATTCTAAGCGACGTTTATACGTACAAGGCAAGTCGACAGTATTGTCGAATCGAGTTTATCTCTAGATCAAAAGACTTTCTCTGAGATTTATCTCATCGTGTCCGTGGACATGGCCGTAATAGTTATTTTTTCTAATATGTATCCAATGTATTAATCGAGTGGATGGAGACGCTTCAACATTCTCAGTTAAATCCAAGATAACTTAAATACAAAAATAACACATTTTTAGGTATTCAACACATTTATTAAGTTAATTATTGCCTTATTATCAATTTAATTAAAATCATTTTTAAAAAATCACATCATCTAAATAGTACGAAAAAAACTGACTATTTTAACACAGACGCAAACTATTAATGTTGCCAAGATATGACTAAATTACAGAGGTGATACCTAATACATCACATGCAAGAAAATTGTGAATGGCAATTTTTTTCTCATGTATGTATATGATTTGATTTTATCTTTATTATTGTAATCAATCTACCTTCCCCCCTCCTCCATCTCTCCCACCACTCAAGGAAAATATTGTCAATAATATTGTACCTTATCTTTTGTGAAGATTGTCAGGAGAAACTGTTATTTGGGTTGTTGGTGTAAAGATTATCACATTTTGAAAATGTTGTAAACTAATATTAGTAAAATTAAACGCAGCATACGTTACTTAAGCTTATAAATATGTGAACCTAAACTTCAAAACCTGTGAATAAAATGGATACCTCGTTTTTAGCTGGGATTATATACCAAAAAAATAAGTCTTTTTTAAATGTGATTTTTTTTTTTAAATATGTATTACACGCCTTACAATATTTTTTAGGCGGTTTAATTAGTTGTATCCGGATTCAATTGAAACTAAAAAGGGTTTAATAAGTCACTACGGGTCGATTAAAACAAAAACAATATAACAAAGTTTCGGTAATTTTAATAAAAATCATAACACACAATGTAATCACACCAACAAAAAGTCAACAATAATGTCATTTCTATACACATCTTATCGAGTATCTGTTCAATTGATCAAGCCAGTTGGCACCTTTTATAGTTTAGCCATGTACAATTGATTCTCGAATATATATAAAAATGAAAAAAAAATTACAAAGTATTAAAGCTTAATAATATATATTATGACATAACTGGTTCTCAATATAATATTACCTTTTTTTCTAGATAATATTAAATATTTTAAAAATAATTTAAATTTTAAGATTCATTGGAAGAACTGTCATCAAGAACTGAATTACCTACAGTGAGTTACATTGAGTTTATTATAACTATTCCCAGATGACACCATTCAATCAAATTAATCACATGAAAATGGGATGGGAGAAACCACACCGTAAGTATTATTCTTGGATTACGTAATACATTTTTAAAATGACATATAATTATTACGTAAATAAACAAATATATCAGAATTTGAATAGAAAAAAACTCGCGTTTTAACCTAACTTATAAAATCATTACAAAAAAATTCAAATTTAAACGAGAACCAAAATACATATAAAATACAAAGCGACCCCTAAATTTATTACGCGGTCAACCTAATTAATAGACCCTTAAATAAATTTTACCCCTACCCGAGGGGCGGGCAGAGGATGCACGGGGTGCGGTGGTTGTACTGGGGTCACGCGGTACACGATCCTAGGGCGGAGACACCACCCGCCCTAACTCATGGAGGGCGGCTGACAAACGCACAACTCCTCCTTTACAGCTCTCCACCGAATACATTGATTTTTATGTTGACTTCATTACGGTTTACAGCGATGAATCTTAACAAGTTTCCACGAAATTTATCAGGGTACAAAAGTAGACAAATCTAAAGAATACATTTTATAATTCATTCCTAAGTTCAATTCGAGTCCAATTATATCGAGCGTGATTTAAAATATAAATTAATATAAAAATTAAATAAATAAATATAGAATATGTTTTACATCCCTGACCTTTAATATAAATATGTCTAATATTTATATTCACGTACTTTGTTGAATTGAACACATTTGTATATAAAATCGGTACGTAATATTATTTATTATTTTGATGAATCTATCCTATGCCAAGTTTATTCTACCTTAATTTATTCAACTTCAACAAGAAACAGACACTTCTTAAAAATAAGTAATACCTGGCTGTTCAAACTAGGCAAGTAATTAATTATTTGTCAATATTCAAACAATAATTATAATTTTATTCATTGTAATGTGTAAGCACTTTTTCATATCTTACAATTAAAAAAATTACATTAAATTAGTATTCGATTCGTACTTACAATATACCTCATTTTATTTCATTTATGATTTGTATGATATGTTATATTTAATTAATAATAGCTATATTACCTTCTTTCTTCTCTCCAAATGATCAAATATTTAAAAACTCTAAATAAAAGGTTGACCCATGCCACATATGCAGCAGATGAAAGCAATAAGCTCTAAAATATAGACTAAATTTAATCTTTGATCTAATATCAAACGACATGAGTTTTAACGTTTACACCCAATTGTGTTTATGTGATGAAAACAAAATATTTATAAGGTTGTATTATTTAATGTGAACAAAGCTAAAGCCACCGAAATATGGCCTTATACATAAAAAAGGCTTCCAAAAATGCTATAAATGAGATAACGAAAAGGTACCACACCGAAATATCTTTGACAACATACATTTTCCCCGCTGTTTTCTTTGTAGCTAACTTATCTGCGGTTTATACGCCTTGACAAAAACTATAAATTATATTGCATATAAACTTCTCCCACCCCGGCTTATAATAAAAAGATAAGTAAACAAACTGAAGATTGATCTCCCCTCATGATGCATATGTTTAGATAAAGAATTTCCATACATACTGAAGACAAAATATATACAGTAATAGCTAATATCTCACTTGGTTATTATCCAATTATATAAAAAATTATTCTTTTTTCGACCCAACAGACTTTTTATTAAATTTTTAATTCATGGAAATGTACAATATACTATATAAATATATTTGCCAGTCAGAAACTAATTAATCCAGTGAAAGTAGGGACTCAGCAATTTGCTGTTTATAATGTTTTTTTTTAAATATTTATTTATTAATCTGTTATACGTACAATGATACAATACAATATTTTTTTAATCACATTTAGTAATTAATATGAAAATAGAATAACAACGCTATTCATTAAAACAATGTTATTGTAATAATATAGTTAATATGTTACTACTATATGTATGCACTCTCCCGCGTTATAGATAAGCCTATTTATGACAATACAGCGTAGAATAATAGAGTATCTGTTATGTTTATCTAATTTCTAGTGTCTAAATAATTGTTTTATTTCACTAGCTTTGGTTATACTCTAATTAACGTTAATAATAATTATCGTCACTCTATGAATAAAGCATTTTACAACCACTGGATAGGGCTATTCCGAGAAAATAAACATTATCCTGCATACAACCAAGTCATTGAAAATCTATCGACGGTAATGAATGTAACGTAATGATCGTTGTACCCAATGGATGGTTTCTACGGAGGTGGCGAAACCAACTTCTAATGTAAGATGTGTGAGCTTCAATGTCGTAATCAGCGACTAAGAACAGTATACAATTATTGACGGCCGAGTTATTAATTTGGACGATTAACGTACGTTTCTTAGCCAGAAAATATTGAATCGCCCGGAATGTATCCAATCGCTATCATCGTACATTCCGAGAGCAGGTAATAAAAATAATAAAAGTTAATAAAAATTTAAAAGATATATAATAAAAACCTCATTTTATGCCTAAATTAATAATAATTTTAAGAATTCTAACCACCAACTTAAAAAATGATTATTTAAGCGGTGATGTATGATATTTATTTTGATAATACCTTGTTTAGGTATAGTATGAAAATATTTTGTTAAAAATTGGGTCGATATGAAAAACAAACGATTCAAAATACTCGTTCAAGCGAGATATTTAGATAATTTTGTTCACCTCTCTAAAATGAGACAGCATGTCAGTGTGACTTTCTTTAGAAGATACTTCTCTCGGTGTTCGAATTTTGAGAGTGACATTACGGAAGATGAGCTTGTATTACATGGTAGGAAGTAGCTTGTGGCAGGGTTGATGGTATTCCGATAGCAAAATATTACATGTCATCACATTTTATGGTCCGAGCGTGGAGCTCGCTGGAAGGTGAGGTGGAATGAGAAAAAATATGTTGGTTTTTCACCAAAAATCATAGCATATTGATATGTACACATTATGTATTTTAATATTTAAAAATGCTATATTTCACGGCTTTTTCATACTTACAATAACATATTATTCTGCTGGAAGTTTAAAACTCTTAAGTGGTAAAAAAATGTAACCTCTCGAAATAACTTATCCTATAAAATTTATTATTAATTTTATCAATAAGTATACTTTCCGGTATCTAGTACGATCGGATAAACGGAATATTAGAATTGAGTCTGTTAAAAGCCTCAAAAAAGATATCCAACAATGTAACCCTTTTCTTCCGATTATTTTAATCATTATAATAGTAATGTAGGTACTTACTTAAATTTCTTACATCATTGCGTTTTTCCTTATGGTTAGACCGATATGTTAGAACTTCATATTTTCCTATCTGAAATATTACTATTGCCTCGTTCACTTTAATACATTTTTTCATATGTGTGCTCGTCTTGGCCTTCCTCCAATATCTTATTTATTTAATCATGCCAGCTCTTTCACGGACCCGTTATGTTATTTTCAACACTCTCCTTGTATATATATTGTCCTACCATTATCTTTTTTCTCTTACGTTCTACATGCCCAAACTACCTCAGCGATTCTTTCTTAATTATCTTGTTTCTTAGTATGAATATCACACAAAATGATTATAATAATTATTAAATTTTACTTTGCTTTTGTAATAATATTATATTAGTTATTAACATTTTAAACGTCTAAGTTTTTAATGATAAAAATGTATTCTTCATATATTTATTTAACTAATAAAATAATTTACCAACATTTTTAAAATAACAAAAAGTGTTTTATGTTAGGTGGTTTTAGTATTAACTAATTAAGACAAGACCTTATTATCTTGGTTAACAGTGGAAGATTTATCAAGCTGAATTGAATTTAATCATAAGAATCTGCTGAATTAGAATTTTCGCTATCTTCTTAAATCAGTTTCTTTTGCCTAAATGAGACGCAGGAGCAAAGAGATCGCAGACAGAAGATAGTCCCCTGGGCTGTGAGCTAATGCCGTCTAATGTTTATAGCAATCCTCGACAGAAGAAACCCAATTACAGTGAACATTTGATAAAATTTAAAATATATGTAAGAAAAAAATTAATAATATTATTTTTATAGTACCTGCACCGGTAAAAAAAATCTCAGCATTGCTCGATATCTGAATCATACTCCCCCAACAACCGAGCCCATAGATTCTAAACTCTTTTTCTACATCTACTTTATCTAATTATAAGGATGTAGTAGGCAACCTGGGGGGGAAGATGAATGCCCAAGATACTATCCTGCATCCGTTCTGGGGACAAAGCACGCCTCCATGTAAAATTTTAGCTTCTTATCTCTCTCTGCGACTGTGAATTCAGGACATATGGACACAGAATTTAGTTTTATTTAAACATACTATTTTGTATACTTACTATTTTTGTACAATTTGAACCTACTGTTAGAGAGTGTTGGTGGTCTTCGGTGGGTTTTTAAATTATAAATCAAGCGTTTGGAATTCGACGACTGCATTTTAACTGCAACGTTTTATAAATTCTGGATCATCTGTTGCGTATACGTAACTTTCTGAATAATTAAGTAATTAAATAAAAAAAACATTTAGTGAATTTTTCCCCTACATTTTACCTACATCTTGAGTAATCTCAGACTTCTTAAAATATATGTTTAAAACATATGTTCTCAATAATCTCTAATAAATAATAAAAACTTGTTAAAATAACTTATTTAGCCGGGATGCGTTTCCAGAATCAGGCTTTGTTCTGAAATTATACTATAATACAATTATATTATTTGATAATTTTAATAGACCCAACACATATATACGGTAGTTAAAAGTATTAGAAAATGAGAAGGTTTTTCAGTTTATTTGATTTTTTGGACGAACCGTACAACAATATATATATATGAAATATTATGAAATACCTTGCGCGTGATATTTTTTTTACCACTTAAACAAATAAACAGTCCGCCTAGTAAGAAATATTCTTACGTCACTTTCTTACCGGGCCATATATTTATAGCTGAGCCCTTTTAAGCCACCTTCTTGCACCTTCTAAAGCTAAGGAGTAAGGACATATCCCATTGAGACATTGTTTAAATCTAGAGATGGCTTTGCACCCAAGTCAACTGTGTCAACTCTGTTCACCTGTCAGGTCTTGGACATGTCGGGTGAGAAGTGATGTGGGTATGCGAGAATCATTTAATTCTGCGACGTTCTATATTTGTCTAATTCACTCTTCAAATTTCAGCAAATCATACCATTTTCGTTCTAATTTTCTTAGACAGACTATTTTTTGTTATAATTTTTATTTATTTATTAAACAAATGATAATGACGCTTAGGCCCGGTTTTTAATTGCGACAATTTTTACAATACTCTGTAAAGTCTACGGTACAACAATGTACGCTACAAAGCGTCAGAAATCACCACATGTTTAACACCGTATGCTTTTTATTAGACTACCATTTTTAATTTTGAAACAAAAATTGCCCAAAGACTACTTCTTGCGGCAGATAACGTGCTCAACTCACCGGGTTACCACATCCAAATTCTTAATTCGTACATATTCTCATGTAATCTCGTTGATTATTGAGGCTTCTAGTGTGATCATCTTCCAGTATTTGGTTTACTCGGTCGCGCCAGGGCTTTTGCGAACATTAACTTTTTCTCGTGCCATCAACACTCGCGTCATATATATTTCTTATCATTCTATCTTCATTCATTCATAAACATGCCCATACTACCTAAGCGACTCTTTTATAATCCTATTCACTACGCTAATATCAGCTTCATAATATTTATTTATTAAAATGTATTCAATAATACAGTGTATAATATGTGTCTGTAGTATAATTTTTTTTTAGTTAATTAGAATACAGACTCAATATTAAACTACCATTATACATAAAGTGTTCGTGCCAAATATTGTAAAATTAAATGCTTTTTAAATATTTTTTTCTCTTCAATTATCATAAAATATTTAGATAATTTATGTTAGAACTGTTATTCGAAAAGTCGTATTAAGTACAGACTTGTGTGAAGTGTGACATTAGACGGTATAGCCGCAAGTCAAATACAAGAGATTGGTTCTCTTCTATCTGCACCTATGAACATAAAAATAAATTAATATGAAAAATGTGTTTATTTTAATTTTCGCAATAAAACTTTGTACCTACACACACGTTGGATAATTTTCACGACTAAAACTTATGCTATCTCTAAAATCCCCGCCTTTATAACTCTGTATTTAGTTTAGGTATCACCTGATGATGAGAGGGACTGCACCTTTCGAAACTAATAGTGAAAATAACGCAACGTGTGTATAGTACAATGTTTTATTGTGAAAATTAAAATAATTATGTTACACCACAAAGTAACCGCCATGTCAATTAATGATATGAAAAATATGTTTTTATAATCTTTAACAGATTAACAAAATATCTTAACAAATTAAACAAAAAAAGTGTAGGTATAAGTATTTAAAAGAATATGTTTAATCCATTAATGTTTAAATCGAGAAACGCAATATCCATATGTCCACTGGATCCAGGAACTTGCCACTTGGACTCATCACGTTTATCCAGCGAGAGAGGAATTTCGCCAATTACTTTTATATGTGTTGGTAAGTAAAGGCAACGGGCTAGATGTACAGCTTTGCAAAGGTGAAGTTCCTAAGTCTAAAAATTAATTTCTTCACGCTTATTAAACGTAAATATTACACAAATAATAGATATCTCATAGAGACGAAGCTATTTTTTATTATATTTAATAGAAAATAATAAGAGTGCCATTGTGGGTGAAAATCCAGTAACTGTGGGTTGTTGGTCGTATTTTTAACCATCGTTTTGTTTCAATATAAGGTTATTTAAAACTTTTGTTTTTTAATCGCCTGTATTTATGATAATGATGGTTGCAAATATATTATGTCATTTTTTCAGTTTTATAATTATACACGTTATTTTATTTAAGTAAATAATAATTTTTGTAATATAAATCATTGTCGTTGATTTTACAAACATGTTCGTAAAAGTATATTTTTTACTGATATACTTAAAAAAATCATTTTTTTAGTCCGTCTTGATTATAATACTTATTAAAATATCATATATCTGCATTAGTTTGTATCACCTCACATATAAAATATATTATCTCTTAAAATCCACCAAAAATGTTCACACAAAAACCGCTGTCAAAATATTTTCAATTATTTGCTTTTACAAAGTTATTTATTAAAATAATAATTTGTGTAATAAATATTTAACATTATTATTAAGTAGATTTTTTTTTCATAAAACGTGTCATTTACTATCTTATTTTAAATCTTTAAATTGGTACAAAAATATTAAAGACATACTATGTAGGAAACAACGGGATTAATAATGTATTAAATATAATATTCTCTGCTATAGCGAAGAAAATTTTTGGTGCAGGGTAATAATTGACAGACCTTTTTTTCAGGGGTGGAAGTTTCCAAAAAGGGTAGTGTGATGCCTTCGTCAAGAAAGAAATTAGAAACTATTATGTCTGAGTCTTCGCTCTCGAGACGAAATGAATTCTCGGAAGGGGCTCCATAAAGATGAAACGTGGTTGTCTCATTGAGTCAATTTAAATGCACAGAATAATTCTTCGCGTTAATTTTTCTTTTTAAAATAATTCACCAGTATTCAGGGATTTTTTTCTATATTTTTATTATAAAGGTAGAAAAGAAATGTATTTTTCAACAAGATAGGTTTGTGCTTCTTGGTTATTTTTCTTATAACTCTAATTATATTGGATAATTTTTATAGCGCCATTTTCGTAAACAAATTTCACCTGATGGCACTTAAAGTATGAGAACTAACATAATCCTTAACAGAAAAAAATAAATTCACACTAAATCGAATTAATTCACGTTTTAAAAAAACCGTGTGAGATTGTAGTTACAGGTCCTAATGAAGAGAAATATGGCGTAACACTCTGAGTCGTCTCCACAGTTCTGGGTCGCCCTCATAGCTGACTCCAGGATCTACTCTCCAGCCAGATGCGGTGCATCTCTCCACCGTCGTGACACTTTTGCAGGTCTTATTCGGGACAATGTTGTGTCCAGCATAATCTCCTTTTCTAGACTAACACTTTGACAAATAATGTGACGTAAGAATTTTTCGTTCACTGCCGTAAAAAGGACTTACAGTGGTTGGATTTGTTGTAGGATTGAGACATTTCTACGTCGTGCTGTCCACAAGATAGTAATATCCTTCTTCTTCAGTAGTATATTTTGAAGACGTATATTTTAAGTCTACGTGGAGTGTTCAAGTCTCTACTGCATACAGAGTGAAAAAAATAATTTTAGTTGATTAATTATTCTTACTATTTTTCCATTTAAGTTGGTTCATAAGAACTTTACCTAGTTATATGTCTTCGAATTTCTTGCCTGCTGTCACAATTGTTCGTGAGACGGTATATATTATATTAGATATAAAATAATACACGTTGAACAGAAGATATAAAAGAAAAAAAAAAATGAGAATAATTAAGAATACAACAATTCTACCATATATATATATATATATATATAATACGTGATACCTACGGCTATTATTTATTGAGTCATAAATAACTTCCGCTACATAATTACTTGTAGATTTTACTTTGTGTTTACGCACACAATTGGTTACCCAGATAAGGAATTTTTATTTTCGTTACACAGTTAAAAGTTGGTTAGACTTTAAACAGCAGACTAGTGTTGTGTATGTTACATTAAAAAAAATTACGTTCAAAATGGAAAATCAAAAAATACGCTTTCGCCATGTGATGCTTTGAGAATTTAAATAAGGCAATAGTGCTACAGCCATGGTTTAAAATGTATGCAGTGTGTACGGTGAAGGAGTGATTACTGATCTGGCAGTTAGAAATTGGTTTGTCAAATTTCGCTCTGAAGACATAAAAGACGAACCGAGGACGGGTCGGCCTTCAGACTTAGATAACGACATTTTGAAGACAATATTGGAACAAAATCCACGTCACACAAGAGAGTTAGCAGAGAAGCTCAATACGTCGCAATCAAGTGTTTGCCGCTACCTTGAGAAATTGGGAAAAATCAGTAAATTGGGAGTACGGGTACCCCATTATCTCAGTGAACACAACAACATACGCATACAGCAATTCTCGAACTTGGCTGGTCCGTTTTACCTCATCCACCATACTCATCGGACCTTGCTCCAACAGACTTCCACATTTACCGCTCCTTAGAGAATTCTTAAATGGCAAAAAATTTTAATTCTGACCAGACAGTAAATTAGGCTGTCCGTGAGTTCTTCCAGTCCAAACCAGCCAAATTGTAAGGGGAAGGAATCGATAAATTGAAAACAAGATGAGAACAAGTCATATAAAATAATAGAGAATACATTTTAGATTAATTTATATATATTTTTTTTTAATTTTTTGAAACCGGTAGATGTATTAAACTCAATAATAAAACAAAGATAATAAATAAAATTAAAAAAAAATTTTTGTTGAAAAATAAATGTATGAAAAAAAACGGAAGTTATTTATGATTCAACCAAATATATATATATATATATATATATATATATATATATATATAACTACACTGCAATCAATGCCATTTCTTTGATTAGGGATCCACAGCCTCATGAAATTTTGAGCTCTCGTCGGTATGTATTAATTGAATCACTCTAATATGAGTAAATAGTATTCATAGTTCATTCCGCGCTCAACTTTATACTGTCGTTGTGTGACTATCAACATGAGATAAGTCTCATCTAAGTACGCGTATATCAGAGAAGGGTGACGGTATTCAATACAGGTTCATGTGAGTAATTAGTGATTCAATTAATAAAATGATCTGTAGGTATAGGTATCGACTTCTAGGAATGGAGGGATGAAAGGATGGATGAATATATTCTCACCCTATTCTTTTATATATATATTTATGTAAAGTGTAGCGGTTTCATTTAGTCCAGATGTAAATAAGGTCCCCAATGAAGCTATGTCTTAGAAAATTTAGATACAGCATTGTTTATCTATTTTAATTACTTGCAAGCGCAGACACTAGAACATGGCAGCACTGGATATAAAGGTATGCTTACACTGACAAAAAAATATTATTAATATTTTTTCAAATTTTTATTAACAGTAGGATTTTTTAAAATTAGAATTTAAAGTTTTAAATAAGTTAGTAAAAGTGTCAAATTAGATTTGCACGTGCACAATTATAGAAGTATATTAAATGGTAAAGCAGCGAAGAAAAAAATATTTTTTCAAACCATTGTCGAAACTGCTAGGTAGAAATTTATTGCAATATTTTGCGATTAAATGGTTTTTTTTGTGTATATCTTTTTCATGAATACATTTAATTAGTATTTAAAATATCACAGACCGTCTGTTCTGAATAATTACAATTTCACAATAAGAATTTGTTCTCCTTAATAAAATATTTATGTATACAACATATGATAGTTAAATATCATATGTAACAAGGCTCAAGGATTTTTTATCAAGTGCAACATGGCGCACAGTTCCAGATTTCGTTCCCCGCACAATTGTATTGTGAACAAAGTGCCCACAGCAGTGGGCTAAGGTTTTAAAACGTTACTTGTACATTTTACGGCGCACAAATGATGATTATGACGTAACAAAAGCCAAAACGACCAACCCCATTACGGACGGTAGCAGAGATTACTTGGGATGAGCGTTATTGTATGTGGTAGGTACAAGCATATGTACATTTATATTAATTTGTTTCTAAAATTGTGCTATACACATAAGTAGGTACTACCCAGAGAACAGAAATCTTAAAACATACTTACTTATATGTATATTATAGTTATCTTAAATTTTAAACATATTAGTTAGTGTTCGGTATTTATGACAGATCCATAGATCGCCTATGGCCGTACGTGTGTGGATGCTCCATTAGGTTTACTATACCTATTTGTCGCCTCCTTCTTTTTTTACTCTATACCTCAGAGCATAACTTTTGTGTATTATCTATGCCTTGTGAACTGAAGTGTGAACATTCTACTACGAACTCGTTACACCTGTTCTGTTCTTCAATTACTGTAGCTATTGTGTTTCGGTTTTAACGCGGTGCGTGCAGAAACTACTATTCTGTTCACAGTGCTTTGTGTGAATCAGTTAAGTTGTTTCTGAAATTCAGGAGAGTTGTGACTACAGCAGAGAAAATTCAGGTAAATTGTGCATCCAGGTTGGTCCTTGAGCCTTTATTGTCCTGTCTCTATACCGAATTCATACAACCCTTCCTATATCTCGTTTCCCTATCCCCTTGTGTAAACAGCTAGATTTTATCTTGATTTCTATAATGTCAAATCTCATGCCAAAATATCCTAAAAATAGTTTCGCACCGACTGCGGTAGGCCGCGACATGATGCAGTTGTGTGTCTTCTCTGTACTTGCAAGTATGGGCCAAGACGGGCCAGTGTTCCATGTTCAATAATGCCAGTCAGATTCAGGAGTTAGATAGGCAAGTGAAGCTCCTTCTATTCACAAAAATGTTTTCTTTTTCAAAGCTTGTTCAAGAAGATTAATAATCTGTTGAAAATTTTACGGTGGCTAAATTCTACTTAATTTTTGTTATTTTTAAACACTGTGTACCTAGATGGATCCCGCATCATCCTCGACACCTGTTATTTTTGTGATAAAATAACTATTATTTTAACAATATTTGAGTATGTCCAAGAATACGCATACTTCCATATTTCTCATATAATATAATATAAATAGCATCGTCTCTATGAGATATCTATAATTTGTCTTAAAAACTATTATTTATTTAATTTTTGGTTTTCGATTTCATTTCGTCAATTTTTTGCGAATTTATCTCGTACAACAGTATTTCTGATATGATTTTAGTTTGTTTAAAAAATTTATCTGTTTAATAACAATTTATGTATTCTTTAATTCCGTAAAAAATTAGTGAACCATTTATATCGAGTAATGTACCTATATGGAAATAGTAAAATATGGGTCGTTATGTGAATTTTACGCCTGTAGCCTAACGATGTGATGGTGTGTGCTTAAATTTATAAAAATAATCGGTAAATCATTTTTGTAATCGTTATATTGTATATCAACAGTAGTTTAGTCTAGAAGGCCCCGTTACTAACCGCCAGCGCTAACTTGAGTTGCAATGGCGCTAGCGGAACTTCCGGCCCTCTTCCTTCCGACGGTACCACCTGGCGGCTACGGCGGAACCATTACCGTCACTAAAATAAGTATCATTTTGTGGATAATAGTATAGTATTACGAAATTGTTTACGACCTTTTATTTAGATAATAGTTAACAGTACACAATATCTTAAAAATCAAAAATATTTTTGCTATGTAGTTTATAAGATATTCTGTACTTTATAGAGTGAAACTGACTTAGTTTGGAATTAAAACCTTTCAATATTTGAATCGAAATAAATTAAGCTGTTTGTGCTAAATCTTACCAGTTACAAGCATTTTAAAATAATCATTCACATTTGATTAATTTAAAAATATATATTTCAAACGACATATTAAACATAAGTATAAAGTAATAATAGAGGCGTTATTTCATTTTCCATGTAATACAATTCAATGCATTCGCCAATATTTCAGTATAAATCCAAGTCGATAATCTGTCCATTCGTAGTGTGGTAAAATTTTCATATTCTTAAATTGTTCAAAATACTTATTTTTTATTTCACGTTATATAATATATTCAACTCAAAACAAGTCGTGGAATAAATTTTTTACATCATATTAAAATATATTTTAGCAATATATATATTATATAACTACATTTTATTAAATTCATTACCTTAATTTTTATCTTAGGGATGATTCTCATCTATCGATTCATTCATCCCACTCCTCTCTTGTCTTCAGCCCCCATTATCCAGCCCGCACCAATAGCCGGCATGTGAACCTTTCTCATGGCTTGCGTCTTCCTCTTTTTCCTTCCAAATTCACCAGCATTAAATTTGTTTTGGTGCAATATATCAACAAATAATATAATTTTTAATATATACCTGCAAGAAAGACTTCGAAGATCACCTCGATTCTAAAAATTTCGATCCTAAAAATCTGCAATACTACCACTAATAGATAAATAATATTTATAAAAAATGTTAAAGATAACAGCGTATCTATATTAAAAAATGAAGATGTCTTTGGAATTTAAAAATATTGAATAATAAGAAAATACTACATTTATTGATAACTCAAACAGTTTACAGTTAGATAAATTAAAATACAAATTAAATCTATCAATTAGAAAGATATACAAAGAAAACTCAATTTATCAAAAACATATTTTTGTTGCTACCGGGATTCAAACCTGGATATAGAAATTTTAGAAATAAGAAAAAGTGTTAATAACAAATTAAACATTATAAATAACCAAATCCTATTTGCAAATAGCCACCATTTAAATTTTATTTCACAGTAGTTCCTAATTAATTTCCCACCCTTCCCCCCTCCTCCGAAGACAAGTGTTAATACGATCTTTTTGATACTTAAGTTATATATTTTTCAAAATAGTAAATAAAAATGTTCATTCATGTAGTCGAAAATTTGAAAATTGGAATTGAAACAGTAATATTTCTGATACAAATATTTTGTAGGCTAAATTTTTATTTTTTAGAATTATCCTGTTCACAACCATCATTTTTCAAAGATAAAACATCCAACCATTTTTCTCAATGTTTTTATATGTATTTTTGGTGTTTAGTTTGTGGATATGGAAGAAAATCCAATTCAGAAATAGCGACATTTGAATGACATTCTAGGACAGTATTAATCTATTTTAAAATAAAATCAATAGTACAAAATATGTAGGCATATTACAAATTCTGTGAAATGACCGCTCCGCTACGACCAATCGCAATTTACAATAATGCAAACGTATTATTTAGTGTTTGGTTTCATATTATATTTTTAATTCAGTGCTGGGCTTTTATTGTGATTTCTTGCCTATGAAGGAGAGATAATATGTCGCTGAGCTGTTTATTATTTGCAAAAATTTCTGTGGATTAAAGTAATAGTGCAATACCTTTATTATGGAACCCAAAATCACATCATAAGGTAATAGCATTAAAGGGTAATGATTCTCGGATTATCGTCCAGATAAATATTTGAGGTTCTTTGAACAAAAAGAGGTCCATTACAATTTCACCGAGCTCAAAGCGTCAAAATAAAATACCGTGCTTTCGAAATGGGGACAATCCAGAGTAATTTTAGCCCTCCTTGAAATTAGCACCTCGGAATCAGCATTCAGAATCTTCTTCGAATCATCCCTCATTCATCCGAAAGCAAAGGTCGTATTACAATTGCAAAATGATCAAAGAATCAAGATCAGCCCGAAGATAGAATTAGGAGAGGACGACACCACTCGCATCAGATTAGGGAACGACCCACAGTGTTTCAATTTCACAAAGTGTTCGGTTGCGTTCATCCCCAAGCACGCCTCCGTTTTTATCTCATGTTAATTCTGCTCGATCTCCTCCCCGCAGCCTCTCAAGGCGTCTCTGAAGAGAGAGCTCTAACGAAATGTTAATTCATTTGGGCTACAACAGAGATCGTACAATACCCCTGTTGGGAAGATGTTACAATTAACATGATTACATTTATTTTCTTTCATTGAAACGCGAACGAACGATAAGATGCGGTTGCTAGATTCCGGCTAATTTTATGTGTACTAATTAAAATCGTGTCGTTTCTTTGATACTCTTTCTGAAAAATTTTTACAAAAATATTCCTTGACGATGAAAAATATTTCAAACAAAAATTAAGAAAAGTAAGTAAAATAATGTTTTTAAGGATTCATTAACAGAGATCTGATTTGTAGATCATTAATGTGTAGATTCATTAGCAGATATCAGTAATTTTGTTTTAAAAATATTACTTAATTAGATATGTGGATTGCACGCCAACTACTCCTACTTTATCGGAAGTTAACTCATCGGGCTACCAGAACACACAATTGTTACCTTTCTAAATATTGAATGACTTTAATATGTACCTTTTATATCATTCGTTCTCATATATTTTCATTCACAATACAAATATAATTCATGAATAATTTTAGAATCGATCATCTGATAATCTGGTTGCGACATTTTTTGACTGGACTGCTAGTTGGAGTTTGTAAACTATTGGATTCTTCATAATTATATTATCAGGATAAATTAAATCTTTATAATTGAGTACTATCAAAATCATCCAAATTGCTACAATATGAGAAAATTGGTATCAAATAAAACAAATTATTAAAACTAAATTTTACAGTTACTTTTCTATAAATCTGGGGAATCGCCAAGGTCACACCGATAGTGGATTAAACCCGGTAAGCTCTACCCCGGACGTAAACAAATGGAGGGAAGTATATTCGAAATGGAAAACTGCAGGAGGTCCCAACTCAGCCTCACTAACTCTGACTGCTGATATCGCGCAAAATGCAAAAATACTATCCACGTCGCTGATTACTTCCATAACCAGTGTTTAGGATAAAGAAAATAAAACGTAGAAGAATATTTTAAATTATTGTGATATTTATATATTTAGATTATTTCACGTACCCAAATTTATAATTGAGTAATGCTATTACAAAATTCTTTCTTCTGAGTACGTTTATCATAATTGATGGTTGCTTTAAAAAGCGCATCAAAGCAAAACATAAATCCGGAAATAATGCCTTCACGTCAAAGTTAGCGAATAAATTCCCCGCGTGGCTGCACAAACCCAAGTTCTCTCATAAATTTCCCGTAAAACAAAGATTCGGCAGGAAGAATGGTCTCATTCAATTCAATTTAATTTTCCCTGGCAAAAGAAACACGAATTGAATTATGCACGTAGATGCAGAAGACTATTTGTGCAATCTCTTCTATTAAATCTCCTCCGGCCAATTGGCAATCATGTTTCTTTTCCGTGTAATTGAATAGATCCGCGATTCTGGACCGGGAGGCTGCACCATCTGCTCTGAGGTTCAGTAGCTTTAAACTCTTCATTCATTTTTTTTCCAAAAAATATTTTTTTTTATGTCAGTTTCCGAGAAATTCATAGGACTTGCTTCATTTCGGTAAGATAATATTATTATATTACTATAAAATACGAATACAATTAACGGTAGTATTATAAAAATAAAAAAGTTACATTCATAGTAAAATTTAATGTACAGCTATAATACGGTAACATGTACCGCTTTTAATAACTAAGAATCAGAATTCAATGATTTATGTGAACAGTTTTCATTCTATTCATCGGGTCTCATTTTTTGTTAATTGTTCTTGGAAATAATTGATCTTCAATCCATCATTACCAGTTTTGAAAATAAATAACAGTTATCCATTGTGCAGAATATAAAACAAAGTCTAATATTTAAAACTTATTTAAAGACATTAAAATAGTTCTAAAATAATATCTCTTACAAACTTTTGGGTGGGTTTAATTTAATTGTGTGACCTCTCACACAAACATTTCAACCCTTTGATCCCTGCGATGAAATCCAAAACGTTACCCAAAGAGGTCGGGTACACGTGAAGAAACAGGTTAGAAGATTCTGTGTGGGTTAAAAAATTATAATACTTAAATATCTTTAAAATATATCATATACCATCAGGCAATATTACTGAATGAGAGCAATCTTCGACGTCACTAAAAATATCGTTCAAAGATAGAGACCTAAATTTGTAAATAAAACGTAATCGTTCCACTCAATTTTGAGATTTCCAATTTGAAATTGTATATCTTGCCAATTATATCTAGCCTACATATTACGATTTGCTGACGTTCAAATCCCTTTAATACCACTGTCTGGAATGACTGAAAATGTGCAGAATCAGCCTCGTTTCACTATATTAAAAGGAATTCTACATAAGCGAGTTGAGTTTTTTCCTCTTTTATCGCTCGCCTTTTCCTCTCCCCCACTCCGCGATTCCTCTGCCCCACTACCCCCAGCGTATCGCCCAACTTTTACAATAATTGAACCGTTTATTTAGGTTTTATTGCCCTCACCGTGCTCCCTAGAAAGGCCTTTACGCCTCTGTGTGTGTGTGTGTGTCTGCCCTCGATTTAAATTGTTTCATCGGATTTGAGCTCCCGGGACGCAGAGGTGATTGCACAAGGTGGACTAATAAATTTCACCCGTATATCGGAGAAACACTGGAATCGCGAGCCAAGTGTATTTCAGGAAAACCCTTCCCATTAGACGATTAGAGTTTTGAACAGGTAGCGGATTTCTTCAATTAAAGCTTTTTCCTCCACAAATCATTTTCAATAATTAAGTCACTTTTTTTTTAATTAATGATAATTACTTATTAACTTGAACGTATGTCACGTATCCTAAAACATATTCAACAAATTACAAGTATAAAAAGGTTTTTTTTTAATGAGCCTAAACCGCAACTGAAATGATCTGAATTCTAGGTACTCAAACTAAACGTGCTAGGTGCTTAAACACATGGCACGTGGCTGTAATTTTTTAATATTATGTATATTAGTACCTACATCACAGAATATTTTTTTTTTAAATCTGCCATGAAAATAAATATCAAATACAAGCGAAATACTAAAATGATTAAAAATGACATTTTTTACTTACGATACTTTACATGTGAGGGGTCGATATGTATATTAAATCACAAATTAGACGCAGAATTTGGTGAAACCAACATTGTCCAGGTTATTGCACGGCTGGTTTGGGTTGGTCACTTTCAACGAACTACCAGCGAATAAAGTTTTTTTCTGAAAAACCGAAGTAGTGTAGGTAAACCCAAAATGATTGTTAACGTATTTTGAAACACTATTATGAAATATGCCGATGACGCAGTACTAATGGCGAATAATGAACAAGAACTACAGAGTCTAGTGAGTAGAATGCGATGTATGTAAGGAACCTTACCTTATTATGAATGTCAACAAGTCGAAAATGAGGAAAGCAAGATACCGTGCAAAATACTTGTAGGTAATGAACATTTGGAACAAGTAGATGAGTATAATATCTAAAATAAAGTGACTAAAGGAATAAAGTGAACGGCGCTGAACCGAGGTAAAACCAGCGGTACACATTGGAGTCCTGGTACAAACACTGATGTATGGAAGTGAGGCCTGAAGCTGGCAGAAGAGGAACGAAAGTAGACTGAATGCAGTGAAAATGAGATCACTTCGGCGTATATGTGGTAAATCTATTTATGAAAAAGTAAAGGATGAAGAAATAAGGAAAGAATGTAAAGCTGATGTTAATATAATGAGTAAGATTAAGAAAGGATCACTTAGGCAGTTTGGTCATCTCGAACGAATGAATGATAAGAGAAAATGGCCCATAATATGAAGAATTTACTATTGCAGAACGTATCACTGTCGTCATATGACGCCTGAGTAACAGCTGATAAACAAATTCTATGACAGATACAAAGTGCTAAATCTAATCATGTTAATGACATTGAAAGCATTTAATTGATTGCTCATCCTTAGTGGCTTACCTGGCAATATTGGAGAATTGTTAACTTGTTATCGGTTCGAGCCTTGTTGAGTTCTAGCAATTTACATTTTAGTGAATTACACATTTTCTCTACTTACCTTCTTAGTATCCTGCTGTTTCCTTGCAGAAATAGTCAGACACGATAGAGCATCGCATTTTATGTACTAAAATGTCCCGTATCAATGGGATGAGATTCGATGGGATTAATCTTAGTAGCTACCATAAACAGTTGCTGAAATTTAATCTGAGGAAGATTTTGACTCACCGACCAGTTTAAGATTGGTAGATAGGGATAAAAACTCAAAACTTTTGTATACGTCATTCGATTCAATAGCGATACCCGACACGTATGTATAAATGTCTCCTAGAACTATTGATATTTTCAAACATCTATTCTGGTAAGATAAACAGAAGGCATTAAATTACAAATATTTTTAAAATTAGCAATATTAACTTTGTGGTTAAAATTAATATTTTTTAATTTTTATCTTTGTTTTATTAACCACTGAATTGAGTTTAAATACATCTACCGGTTTCGAAAAATACTATTTTCCTCTTTAGGATGTTATAACTAACTAAAAATATGTATCTATTTATAAAAAAACCACAATTATTTAGAAAATAAATTTAGTACCTAACTCAAATTGTTGCTTAATACAAATTTAGTCGAATAATTTTTAGGAAAAAATTTTAGAATGTGACGCGTAGTTAAATTTAGTTGGTTGTTTATACTTTTTTTGTTTAGTTTTACATGCTTCATTTATCTCCAACGATTCCAAATTATTTAATTTGTGACCTACACCGTTTATATACAAAATTGACAATCCCAATTTTTTATCAAAACCGTGACCATTTTCTATCAAATGATTAGAAATTCTGAAAACCCACTAATGTTCAAACATCTCAAATGCTCCGTTACTCTTGTATTAAAATTTGTACCCGTTTTACCAATATAAAATGCAGCACAATCCTTGCAACTAAGTTTATAGACGCTAGAATTGTTAAATTTATCATCTTTGTTTTTAGAATTTGAGTGAATTTCCTATACTATTATTTGTATAAAATGCCGGTTTAATGTTTCGTGGTAGATGTTAAGATATTTGTTTCGAAAAGTTATTTATGTATAAAATCCCACGCCAATTATCATTATGTTTTATCTGTGATTTATATAAAAATTGATTATTATATTATTTTAATTTATTTTTTAAAATAGTGTATCAAACCTGTATTATACCCGTTATTAACTGCTATTTTTTTAATTGTATTCAATTTTATATTAAAATTGGATGTTGACATAGGATTATTGACTAAACTATGTATCAGAGAGTGGAATCCTGAATGTTTGTGGGATAATGGATGATTATATTCATTGTGTATGATAGTATCTGTAAAAAAAATTATTATTATTTTTAATCAATGTTAGATCCAAAAAATTTAGGGTAGAATTATTTTCCATTTCTAGTGTAAATTGTATTTTATTATTAAATGAATTAGTGAAATTTAGAAATGTCCCGGAGGAGTTTAGTTAACCATTGTCTCTTCTTGTCTGAACATTTGAACCCAACACCAGATAAGTTGCGTACTCGGCTCATCACTTACTCGTCGAATATTAAAGTGAGTACAAAAATCATGACCCGCACGAACCAATGAATCACCACACTTTAAATATTGCCCAACCGCGATCGCGCGGTGCGCTCCCGACCAGTGACTCATTGCGACTGGCAAATCCGCGAATCACGCGCATCGAACAATATCCCTACTACTTACCTTATCCTGATGGTTTACGAAAAATTACAATTTAATCTTGAATTTTTTACGCTAGACACGCCCTTTACAATGTATACATGTTGTAAATGCAATAGAATACATTATATATCATATATAACGTAAGTTTGTTGAGGTAAAACGATTGGCGGTGATTTGCCATTGGTAAAGTATTCGACGGTGAATTGGCGACTTGTGAATATTCATAATACAATATGTAGTGAGTATAAATCGTTTTAGAATGGAGATCAAGTAATGTTGAGTCGCTCTAAGGTGAGTGTCCGCCATGTTGGCTGCACGCGACATTAACAACTTACTGTTGACGGAAGAGCATCCGACAGACGAAGAGTTGACTCATTACCCTGAGTCACGCCACAACGCTAACACTAACGCGAGTTTCTAATTTAAAACAATGGGTAGCACATTACAACTAGGTATTGCAAATAAGTTATCTATAGTAGTGTAATTATTTATCGTTTTCGCTGCAATAATTACTCACCTAAAATAAAATTTACACTACGAATTAATATAAAACATTGATTACTCAAATTTCCTTACATTTAATTTGGTATAATATATTTATTCTATTTAAATACATTATGGAAATACGTTACATGAAATCAGATGGCACACCTAAAATAAAAGATACCTAAATGTTATATGTGTATGTACAAAATAAGTTAAAGCACCATCTTATGAACCTCTGCCGGTCGATGTTACCAAGCCGTAAGCCATGCTTATAAAATATGTGACAACCAAAAGAAAGATGTACTACTACCTGCTATAATAAATATACAGATGGTTCGTTATTAATGGAATTTCGCTAGGTATATTTCTTAAAAACAAATTATGTGTTTATATCGAAGGATGTTGTGTAAGGGCATGGTACAATAATAATTCATTTATCATCACCTTAGACGGTAACGTGTGAAAATTATGAATTTATCTTTTCAAATCGTATCCAGCTTTGACATCGCATTTTTTACCAACCTGAAACGTCTTCGTAATTCAGCCTTAAAACCATCATTATCACATAGATAGAATTTAAGAAAAATTAAGTTAAACTTAATATATGTACAAATATTATAACTACATAGTTAAATTTTTGTTAATGAGGCTAAACATTTTTATTAAAGGAATCATTATAATAGACATTACATAAATACGTTTAATTTTTTTCAATTAATTCCATACACTGAATAGACAAGCACAAAAAAAAATCGACGTCATCATTTAAAGGAAAGGAAGTGAATAGTTGAAAGGCGAACTCCTCGGGGGTGAAACAACAAAGCCGGCTCGGAAGACGCGCAAATAAAATATTGATGGGAGAATCATTCCGGTCTCCGAAGTGCTCCATTCCTGCTGTCCTGATCCTGACGACCGTTTTCTTGAAAGCGTTTTCATTTTAACAAGCCCTTAGAGTTGAAAAGTCAGGGCTTATGTGAGCCTCTGAATGGACATGAGCATATTCTTGGCGATTTTGAAAATCCAGGATGTTGTGGGAGGCAAATATAATACGGGCATAAAATTAAACTTCTTAAAAAACATTTTTTTTATATACATACATATTTTTGTAAGAAAACAATGATATCTTGACTCTAATCTTTCGATTTTTCAATACGCATCGCATTCTTAAAAAACCTATATTTTAATGATAACAGCGCTATTGTATTATATTTCTTATAATTTGGCGGACTATATTCTGTACAATTATTGATTATATATTATACCATTAACGTAGTTTGATTTATTTTATTATTGGTTTATTATTGCCCCGGCAAACACGCAACTTTCAACTTCGGTCGATATAAAAACTATTTAAAATATTGAAAAAACAAATTTAAATATAACTATAAAACTCACACAAATTTAGACCATTTTTAAATTTTCTGACAATAATTTTATTTCGTACTTAACATGTATCTAGAGCGATTCTTTAATAATTTTGATAAAATTTAAGATCCGTCTTTACGGATGGAGACGCGATGAGGTAATCTCGCAGATTTTGTTGAGATTCATCTCAATACCATGTATACGAATTGAGATTTTGATAAGCCTGAGATTGGATGAAAGAGACAAAAACTCAAATCAGTGTACACAACATTCGACTTGAAAGCGAGATTCAACACTTGCACACTAACGTCCACCAAAATTACCACAGATATCTACAACTATCTATTCTGAAAGAATAGACATGTTATCAAATATTGTCATTAATATAAGGCGATATATTACTAACATTTTATAATAGATTCAAAATCACCCCCACAAATTACGAACGACAATGACATTTGACGTTTGACGCACAGCAGACGTAAAATGAGGTACAAAACGGCTAATCTTTGATATATGGTGTGTACACGTGGATTATAAAAGATAAGAGTAAAATCCGTATCTCAGAGATTGTCTCGAGTTGATAATTTTCCAAAAATCTCATTCGTGGACAAGGCTCATTACTGCGGACACCAATGTTAAATAATGTAATAAAAGTTATTTACTCAGTTCGGTATAAGCCTAATATTAATAATTGGTTAAATACTATGCAAATAAAAAGTAAAGAAACTAAAAAATTACGAATAGACAGACAGAAACCGAAAATAGTAATAAAATGTTGTAAAGGTGTCTAGCGGAAAATTTTTATGTTTAATATTAAATAAACATAATAAAATACAATGTTATTCTCATATTTTATTTATACAAAACTAAGTTTAATGATGCGGATTTTACGTTTTATAAATAATATTGTCTAAATGCTGTCTATTTCTCTGAAGATACTCTTGAAATCGGGCTCTTAAATTTGAGAACACGCGAGAGCAATGCCTCGGTTCAATGGCAGCAACTTCACGACGGATATTTACTTATAGGGCCTGAATTGTTCGAGGATTGTTACTATAAACTCTCGAATTAAGGTATCCCCACAAAAAAGTCACATGGTGTAAGATCCGGTGACCGAGGTGTCCAGGGTTTGTCTCCGTACTTGCTGATTAATTTATTGGGAAAAATTCCCCTCAGCTTCTCCATTCAAACTCTAGGTGTGCGTGGAGTAACCCCGTGCTGAAATTGTGTTCTGTTGTTGAACCCGGGAAACAGCTGCAGTTGCGGTACTAAAAACTTGTCGATCATTAGACAATACACGTCAGCGGTGACTGTCTCTCGCTGGTAAAAAAAATAAGGAATAATTATCCAAAATTGCACACCACGCTGTCGTTTTTGAACAATGCAAACGTTTTTGATAGTGTTCCTTTGGATTATTGGAGTACCAGTTTTTCATATTCTGTTTATTAACATAGCCATTGATATGAAAATGTGCTTCGTCAGTAAACAATATGTTTCCAAGCTTTCGTCCTCTTCCAAAACATTCCAGCATCGTTTTCGCTAAGGTTTCACGTAAAGAATAGTCATTTTCGTTGACAAATTGCATGATTTGCAGTTTAAATGAATGAAACTGTATTTTCTTTTTCAGAATAACGTGCACTGTTGATTTTTTTATTCCAGTACAGGTTGCAATCATCTTTATCGATTTAGGCGAATTCCGCATAGTTTCACGTCGAACTTAAGTCGCATTTTCTGGCGTCTCTGCTGACGTTGATGGTCCCGGGGAGTTTAGTTAACCATTGTCTCTTCTTGTCTGAACATTTGAACCCAACACCAGATAATTTACGTGCTCGGCTCATCACTTACTCGTCGAATATTAAAGTGAGTACAAAAAGCGTGACGCGTACGAACCAATGAATCACCGCACTTTAAATATTGCTCAACCGCGAAACCACGGTGTGCTCCCGTTCAGTGACTCATTGCGACCGGCAAATCCTAAAACCACGCGCATCGAACAATACCTCTCCTACTTACGTCATCCTGATGGTTTACGAGCGATTACAATTTAATTTTGAAATTTTTCCTCGACACCTTTATTATACAATGGGTGGTTTGGTTAGTAGTGCGCATAACTATACATATCATATTTTATTAAAATAAAATGTACTCATATCCTTACACCACAATTTACAATAATTTTTGTGTTTGCTATTCCGGGAGCAATTATTTTCACAATAATTATGTAGATACTACGGTCATTCTTGTAAAATAAATATTAAATATATATTTATAGTCAAACGTTAGTTTTCGTTTAAAAACAGTAATTCTCGAATTTTGAATGTATTATTTATTGTAATACATAATTCACTAATTTTCTTATATAACCTTTAATACTATAATAATTTCATATACATTACTTTTAATTTTCTCTCTTTATTTAATAATTTGGCAGTGTTTTTATATACAAATGAGTTAACACCAATTTTTTTTCTAATTATTCAGTTGCGGATTCTGAAATGAGAAAGTCCTATCTATAAAGTTGATTGGGAAAAAAATGTACATTCATTATTATAGAAATAAATTAGTGGTTTAGTCATGTTAACGAATAAATGAGTAGAAGACTGTAAGAAAGATATTTGACATTGACAGCATACATGATCTGATGTGACTAGATAAACAGATGAGAGATGTGCATTTATACTCCTTACCTAATCCCGCTGAAAAACGGCGTGATGGCAAATCGATTTTAATTGGATATAAGTGTTTTTTTTATGTTAAGATATCTATATTTACATGACTTTACGGTTGAAATAATGACACTGTACTTTAAAAAAATAATGAAGCCTTCGATGCGCAACAACTAACCTTAGGGCACATTTCCGATTGTACGTTTAACACTCGTAGATCCAGTAAAAAGTAATGCTTGAAACTTTTGATATCTATATTATTTTAATGATCATTATATTTTTAATGAAAACATTTTAGTTGTGAAGTTACAATTTCAGATCATTGAGGAAAGGGTCTGAATTCCGGTAGCAACAAAGTATAATTTCGATAAATAGATTTTTTCAGTATATCTTTCTGATTGAATCATTTAATTTGTATTGATTACTGTATTTTTTAATTATCATTAAAACAAAAACTATTACAAAACTTTTACAAATATAAACGTTAAACATAAAACATAAAATAAATAGACTTTGAGTTTCTGTACCAGCTCCATTCAAAGACTGGCAAATAGAAATAAAACGGAAAACAATGCTGAGACAAAGCTTTCAGACTTCCTCGGTAAGAGGCGCTGTAGTAATTACCTATCAATAATAATTATTATATCACCGCTGCTCGATGCCTGGGACCAGACGAGGAATAATAATTATTACCTGGAGTGGAGAAATTAAGTCTATTTTGTCGACAACAATGGGAACTTATTAAATACGTTAAAGGCCTGACTGTTTGCACAATATTTTTAATTCACTATTTGTAAATGAGTTTCATTTCAATAATGATTTTAATTATTATGAAGATATTACTTATTTATAGACATCTTTATTTGATTAAAACAGCGATACAGTCAATTCAATTCCAATCAATCAACAATAATTAATGAAAATTACCTTTATGGTTTTTCTCATAATAAATTCATTATGGTACAAGAAAGTGATTGTACAAGAACAGATTTATATTACTTAAGGTATATGTCCACAAAAGAAGACAACCTCATACATTTAGTTGAAATACATCTCAATACCATATATGAGATTTTCATCTGGGGATAAACTCAGAGATCAGCTTGAGATTGTTAGAAAGAGACGAAAACTCAAACCATTGTACACGGGGTACGTTATGAGATTTGATATGTGCACATAAACGTTACCTAAAACTACTATAGTTCCCTACAACTATCTATTCTGAAAGTTAAATATAAGTAATTTAACATTAATATTAACATAAGGCCTTAAATTATAAACATTTATTGCGTTTTAACTGCGACTGAGGTAATTCAGAATTACCCAAATGACGACAATGATATTTAACGTTTAAGGTATAGCGTTAAGTAAGAGGCAAGATGGCGAATCTCTGAGACACAGTATGTAAACGGTGAATACGAAAACCGAGAATTCTGTTCAAATCATTTCATGAGAGAAATTCCATATCTCAGAATTGTCTCGAGTCGAGAATCTCCTAAAAATCTCTTCCGTGGACACGGACCATGAATTGCTATCTTGTGCACAAGATCAAAAGACTGCTTTATCTCATTAGGACTAACTCAAAATTCTAAATGTTGATTATTGTGGTTTAATATTTAATATGTTTCATAAAACCAAGAGTATCAATACCGACAGAGAAGACCGGGAAGCCTTCGAGCTTACGGATACCTTAAGTCAATCACGATCTTAAAGATTTGAACGTGACTCAGGGATGTAACCCAAGGTAGAACAAAGTAAAATGATAAGAGTAGCCAACCCCAGATGAACGGGATAAGGCGAGGACAAAGAAAAAGTTCAATATCCTACTAGACTCGTCTAAATCAGTGTTTCCTGTGTCGGAGTTGATACAAAAGAAAAGTAACATTTTTGTTATGAATAATAATAAACGACAAGACTTTGTTGATTGATAAAAGATGATGTTTATCTGAAACGCATTACACAAGAATAAGTTAATGAAAATGGCCAAGCATCTACATTCCCCGGCAGCCATCCCCGCCGAACTACAGCTTTGTCCCAAACTACGGTAACCATTTTCCCGGGATAGACATCCCTTTAATGGCGGAGAATAACAATCAAACCTCCCTCCCTGTAGTGGTGCTGTTTTACCTTTATTATTCAATAGATGGATATAAAAGGCGTCATTAAGTTTAACGTCATTTGAAATGGAAATGGCGCTCGAGATGTTGCGGAATTCAGCGTGTTGTCTAATCAAATAATCACTGGAGAATTTGGTTAAGAACATCGTATTAGAGAACTAAATTCGAATATATAATGCAGTCTTAGTATTTGGACAACGTAGCGTGTGACCATGGGTGATATTTTATAATTGTTTTTTCCGTTAACGTTTAGGATCATCAAAAGATATAAAAGGCAAATATTTCACTCCTCTATTTTTTTAATGTCTTCTCTGTCATATTATTCCTCTATAAAATAGTAAGCAAAGAGAATTCTACTTATTTTTTTATATGTTCAATAATGTAACATCTACTTTAAAAATGTGTATTCATTAAAAATAATGTATTATCAAATGATAAAATAAACCAGTTCACTGCAAATTTTAGAAATACATTAAGATAATATTCAGAATTTGTGCGCGTCAATAAGAAATCACTTTCGCATGCACTAATATGAATATTTCTATATCGTTTGGTTTCGGTAATCTTAAATGAATTATTGTTGTCATTTGGTTTCCACTTACCCGCTCGTTGCCCTTCCGAGCTCGGCACGAGTACCAGCCGATGCACCGAGTGTCTCGCCGCGTGACGAATTTGGTAGACATGAAGACCGACCTCGTCGGAAACAATATGAAATACAGTGATTTAATTATTAGTATATCGCGTGTTCTACTACTTTCATGTACATAAGTGTAATTGTCGCATCTAGTAATTCTTTGTTCGTGTGAAATCTATTTATATTTGCCGAACACGGCGGTTATGTTCTTACCAGTAAATTGTCGCTAAAGCGCGTATTTGGTCACATTGGAGACATTTCATCTGTGCCCAATGTATACGATGTACTTCAATATAATTGTGCGTATTGCATGAAAGTGAAGTTTTAACTCCCGCGCATTTAATTTATTAAATTATTAATAATACAACTCATACACCATTACTCCCGGTACTTCGATTGTTATGAATTTCGAGTAGAGTCAACAAGGTAAACTCGCAAACGGAACGAAAAGTTTTGTGTTTCAGCGGTGCGTTCAAGAGAGATCTGGCGGAAACTCTTGCAAGATCAGAAAGGTGAGTCGAGTCCTCCTTTCTTAGACTTATTCTGGAATCTAGTTCTAGTTCCACCACTTTTCCTTTAGCTTTCCATTCCAAATCATATTTTGGAATATCTGTTTTCTCTCCTGTCATTTGTCATTTAAGTACTGGATATCTTTGACGCTTGGGTCCGTCGTGACCCTCTTCTTACATACATATCAGTACAAATACAAACTGTTGTAAAACACTGCATGACATCAACTTTATTCTCAACCTTTTCTGCATTAAGTCCTTCTTAAATTTCGTATTTACTGATAAACTGTACGTTTTTTGAATAAAATAAAATAAAACAGGTACTAAATACAAGTATAGTATAAATTAAGTGTAAGGTTGTTTTTTTTGTATTGTTATTGTACCGTGGTTAACTTTAAGGGCCTTTCAGGGGTATGTCCGATTGCATATTTTGGGCTGTGGCCTCCCAACAGACGGTAGGTTAATTTATACCGACTTACAATAAATGCATTTGCTATTTGAACGTATTAAAGTTTTTTTTTAAATATTTTCATTAATTTTTTAATGGCATTGCTTAATAAATAAAATCTCAAATATAATAATATAGTATTTTTTATTTATTATCTTTGTTTTATTAACCACCGAATTGAGTTTAAATACATCTACCGGTTTCTAAAAATACCATTTACTTCTTCAGGATGTCATAACTAACTAAAAACTTATATTATTGTTTCTTCGCCAGAATCTATTTTTAAAAAAATAACAATTATTTTAAAAATAAATTTAGTATATACCTAACTCAAATTGTTACTTAATACAAATTTAATCGAATAATTTTTAGGAAAATTTTTAAAATGGGACTCGTAGTTAAATTTAGTTGGTTGTTTGTTGGTGGTGACGAAACAATGATATTTGTTTTTAGTTAATTATGACATGCTGAAGAAGAAAATGGTCTTTTTCGAAACCGGTAGATGTATTTAAACTCAATTCAGTGGTTAATAAAACAAAGATAATAAATAAAAAATATGAATTTTAACCACAAAATTAATATCGCTAATTTTAAAAGTAATAATATAGTAATTGGTTTTTTGATGCTTTACAGTCAAATATTATATTCTGCTTTGTGTTTTTTCTTGAATGGCAAAAATTGTAACGTAAACATTATTTTATAAATAAATTCATAAAGACAAAATTTTTAGTATTTTTAAAATAACGTGATTTCATATTTTAGTAATAATTATTGAGTAGTACCGAATTATTTATAAGTTTTATTAATTCGAGAGATAACCTGATTACTAGATAACTAAATGTAAACAGTAAAGATATATCATAAAATATTCATGTAATAACCTGTATCCTTCGGTTCATTCGTAATATATTTTTTATTATTATTTGATAAAACAATCACTTTGGCTTTAAAGTATTCCTTAATAATTAAAATTATTAAAAATAAAAATTCTTCACTTAAGAAGACAAATTCTTCAGATCTTCAAGCATCTCAAATGATATAATTATAACTTCCTATTTTAAATTGCTATGTAAACACCCATTGAACTCTGATAAAATTAATTAAATTCACGGCGATAAATCCATCAACACAAGTAATTTAAAGCAATCAGTGAAACGGGGCGAAAATCAAACGGCGTAAAATTTATAAATCAATTTTTTCCAAAACATCTCTTTGATGTTATTATTCAGTTTACTAAGGACGAACCAACAAACGGCCCGATTTCAAATGAATACTGTTTATGAAGTGAAGCATGTTTGTTTTCTTTGCGTTTCTATTTACTTTTCCCCCTTTTCATTCAAAGAAAACATTAAGATATTGATATTTATTTTCCATCCGGATATTACTGTGAAAAAATGTACGGATTTCCTAAAAGGAAACAATTAAATTTGTTTCTACAATTTTACAACACTGCTTTCTTAAAATCAAATAAATTCAAAGGTTTGAAGCTTGAAGGTTGTGCTTGTTGTTGTGTTTTAAATATATTAAATATGTATATTCCTTTTTTATAAAAAAATACAGAACCTTGTCCTCATTACAATATATTTTTAATTTGAACTGAATGTAATTGCCATATAAGAGAAAATATACATACCATACCTGAGCTTTAATTATTTTAAACCAAACAATTTCAAGCAGGCCGTTAATCATATTCTGTAAAAAATAAACAAATTACTTAATTAAGGAAACCACATTTTTGTTGGAAAGTTGCATTCTCAGAACATAGTTCTTTAGTATTTTATACATAATAAATTTATCGATTAGAAAGATATATACAAAAAAATCCATCTATCGAAACAATATTTATTTTGTAGTTTAGTTTTATTTTAGTTGTAGAAACTAAATATTTTTTAAACTTTTTCTGTATTTCTATGAAGTTAATTTATTTAATTTGTATTAAATTACTAAAAACTATAACGTATAAGAAATGAACTCTAAGCTCAAACTTACTGTGAAGATATTAAATCTTCATCCATACTGGAATAATGATTATGTAATGAAACAAAGGCAATATATCCTAGATATTGATTTAGCTTTAGTTTGTCTTGACTAAAAAATAATCACTCCGAAACCCGTAGGAATCAAATAATGAAACTCAAATGAATGCAGAGTTACTTATTATTATTATACCTATTAAAATATAAAAGCACAATATTATTACAACAGATATTTAAAATAATCTTGAATACATTTAAATTCACCATTTTCATGATTTTGCACAACTTTAATACATAATTTGGTTACGAGTACCAATAGTAGATTTGCTTGAAAAACCATTATATAATAATATAGTATACGATCACATTATATAATATAATGTAATGATGAAACACACGAGACCGATCGAACAAAAAACTTATTTTAAAATGTACGCATATCATTAGAAGAATAGTTAAAATGTTTACATATATCAAAATAATCAAGCTACAAAAAATATATTGCGCAGTCGAATAAAATTTACAAAATCATACTAACAAATATATATCATATAATATATAAACATATTTATTAAAAATATTCACATATTTTGTTATCTTTAAACAAGGCACATTTCGTCGATGCTTTAGATTAGCTGCTATGAATGAGTCATTCCGTCTTCTTATTACTTTTAAGGTATGATATTTATTCATGTAAAAAAATAGATGTTATATATATATATATGTGTATTCTGGTTAGAATAAAATGAATTAAATTGAACAATCTTTACGACACGTTAGAAAATGTAATAATGCTGGTGTTAAAATCATCGTATTAATCTTCCCGGCGCATAAAACTCGCGCTGCATAAACACATATATATTAACAAATGAAAACTGCAAACAAAGCCGCAACCCCTATCTTATGTTGGGAGTTTCCGGTGTCGGGAGGGGGTAAATTATATTAAAATTCCACCCCGGGAGGTGAAAACTCAGCTTAATACTTTTTAAATGTTTCATCACGTTTTTAGCTTTTGGAAAAATATTTGGGATATTAAGTTTGCTAGAAAAAAATTTGGAACGCCCTTCTTCGAGGTGATGCAAAGTCGTATCTTTAAAAGTTTTACATTTTTTATTGACACAAAAATTTTCTTTACCCTACAAAAAAACGAAAAATCATTTTCGTCTTTTAAAAATATTTTTGGCGTTAACTTAACATTTTTTCTTATTCATTTATGTCATTATGTTGATGTGTCAATAATCATTTACATTCACTGAAATTTAAAAAAAATACTTTTTTTTTAAATTATATTTATTACTCTTTTCTTTTTAGTTAGATAAAAACCGTTCTCACAAAACATATTTGTTGCTCGATTACAAATTCATGGAAAAAATCTAATAGATTATTCGTATGGTCAGTGCAACGTACACTAATTTAGGCTTACTTAGGTAGGTTATGTAAGGTTATTATTTTAATTTTAAATTACGTTAGATGTAGAGTTAGGTAAATAATTTTTTATAATATGTAATAAGTAATTATTTTTTGAGGTACTGCATTTTGAAAAATATTCCAAAAGTGACCCAAAAAATTATTTAATATTACTGTTAGTCCCTTTCAATAAATATATATATTTATTCGCACCAATTTTTTTCCAAATTTCTCGGTCTATGATACTGTGAGTATCTTACGTGCGGCTGTGTCACCTAATCTGCATCAGTGCTATCCACTTTGACACTAACTACTTACCGGAGGATAGAGCGTTTTGTTCTGCATTAAGAAGTAGTGCCTGAATAATCTGTTTTTACATCTAAACAGCGCTCTGATGATAGTGTTTATAAAGCTCCAGAGTCAAGATTGCGGATGAGGAGGTTACTTTAAAATAGAAGGGTGCAAGATTTGTGGAAGTTGTGCTGATAATTTGTTGAAACTTAGTATGATCGTATCTAACATTTCATTGCTTTGTTTTTTATTACTCATAGTTATGAATATTTAGACCTAGGTACATGTCTAAAAATAGTCTGACTTGAATTCAGTTATGTCCATAGGTATATAATAGACATGTATATGTTTACTTTGGGCTAAAATATAATGAATACAATTCCAATATATTTTATTCCCAACTCAATCTTCGGCTAAAATCATATACCGGTAGAAAAAGATTGACTCAGCATTTTTCACGTTCTAATCACAGCGTTTCTATATGACGGGAAACTAACATACCGGAGTCCATTCATCACTCGGGGACGAACGAGCCCAAAGGGCTGGCGTTCGTTTCCAACTTCCCTCCAGCCTTGTTTCTCTGTCAAGCTGTTTGTGAGCGCAAACCTGGGTTCCGTAAATCAGCTGACATCCGGAGACGGGGCGACCGCCTTTTAGCGCCGAGTCGCCTCTCCACTCCCGCAGAAAAATGTCTCCAAGATTGTAAAAACCTCGTAAACGTACCGGTAAAAAGACAATGAAACATTTTACATTAGATTACATAAATAAATATCAACATCCCGACATAAATATACGATTGACTTTTTTTTTTTCACTATCCAGACAGATCAGACATTTTAATAGTCGTAAACTCTATTCCTCAAATCAAATATACCTTTCTTCTTCACATCTACATAATATTTATATTTTTATATTAATTACAGTCTTTCGATCGATCTTTTATCAAATACATTCCCACTAAATTCAATCTGCTTTTGTCTTTCATTTAACATTTTCATTCTTTGCTGATGAACGAGTGTCCATATTTAATTGAAAAGCCCCAAGCAATTTTTTTTTTTACTTTTTATTTATTTATTAATCTGTTATGATACAAGACAATATTTTTTCCACACTTCTCTGAAAAGCATATACTTGTACAGATAATAATTATATTATCAATAACAATATATTAATTATTATTATTATTTACAAAAACTAGCTATGATAAATTATAATAAATTATTATCAAAAACGATATAAAAATATTATAAGTTTCGGGGAAATTCATTTTAGATTATTTAGCTTATGGTGAAAGTAGGACGGCTTCGAACTCGTGTCCTAGCGGCCTGAGCAGCTGAACACACCCGTCAACGCAGACTGGATGCACCTTCCAACTGACCGTAGCGCGCTCTATTATTTATATATTATAGATTATTTAACTTTATTTTTAACCACTTAGTGAGTTATTTTAATACACCACAACCGGTTTCAGAAAATACAATTTAAAATTAAAAAACTAAAACCATATATGTATGTCAAGTTATTGGAATGGATATAAACCACAAAGTTCAATTCGCAATAAATATTAAAAATGATAATATAATAAATTCAGTGTTATCGCGTAAGCGAAGCATTTCAATTCAATTCAACAAACCAAGGCAAATATCGCGATCTATATGAATGCGAATGATAAGCCGAGTTTTGAAAGCAGCCTCACCATTCACACAATCATAAACCTTTCGATTTGAACTTACCTTTTATTCCACATTCACACACACACATATAATCTGCAACCTCCATAAGTTCACTTTCTTAATATGAAATACGTGGTTATTATTACAAATTACGATATATGTTATGATTATGTATTATATTATCTGCCATCATTTAGTATTATTATTATTATTTATTATTACATTATTTTTATTAATTCGTTATTAGAACTTGTGTCGCTGATGCCCTTGATGGACAGTTTTGAATACGGACCCTGCAACGGGTTCTGAAACGTCGGCAAAGTGGCAGACGCATGTCAGAATAGCCCAGAAAACTATACAGGAAATTTCGAACAGTCGTGAAAACTCGAAAATATTTTTTAAAATTATACTGAATACAAGACACAAAATTAAACAATCAAACAATCAAGACACAAAAAGCACTATATATATGCACGGACCTAATCGGTTCAAAAATACCTCAATAATACCCGACTTTGAAAACAGTTACGTTATTTAATTTGTCTTGTTTGCATTTAATAATAAAATTTTTGATCTTGATTAATATCAGTGGTAGATAATAGCGCTCAATCTGTGTAGAATTGCAGGAAAATAGATTAAAAGTTAGCCGCCTGCGAGCCAAAGCCTCGAGTTAATTTCTCCTTTGTGATTGGCGCAATCCGCACTAAGTCCGGAATCCGCGATAAAGGCAGTGTATCTAATGTGTCGCGGAAATTAGGCAAA
This sequence comes from Eubasilissa regina, assembly GCA_022840565.1. NCBI lineage: Eukaryota > Metazoa > Arthropoda > Insecta > Trichoptera > Phryganeidae > Eubasilissa > Eubasilissa regina. The sequence goes on along the minus strand of JAINEB010000025.1, from coordinate 1,243,982 downwards.
TTCAGTCCCCTTCCCACTACCCTCCACGTTTCACCCCTTTGCGGAAATCCGCGCGCAAAATGCCGCAACCGCGGAATTATACTTAACAAACAACTTTGACTATTCGCGGTACTTTTGTTGTGTGTTGGAATTTATGAGCGGCACTGTTTATTGCAAATTTTAATTAGTTTCAGCGCGGGATAGGTTGTGTTATTTGGTTTTTTTCAGATAAACATTTTACGATACTTTCACAGGTTCTCATTGTTTGAGATTAAATTAGACAAAATTGCCGTAAAAATTAATCACCATTAATGAATGCCATTTTCTGTCAAGTAATATTCTGATTATTATTATTGTTAACGTCATTACCAACACCATTTCACTCGTCATGCCTTTGTAATGTTGGACTTGTCTCACTACGAGCTGCCCGGTGAATTTACACCGGCAAAATTACAACCCGAACACATTCCTCTCATAAACATAGATCTGGTGCAATTGTCTTCCAGAATTATCGCATCGTAAAACTACTAAAATTCAGTATGCTTGTTCACGTGGTCGAGTCCATATACAGAGGTAAAATAAACTTGTGAAACTAAAGATTGAGGTAAGTCAAGTGATTTACAATCATGTTCTTTTAAGTTACCTACTTAAATATATTTTTTGTAATTTACTATCACCTACCATAAAAACCAAATAATGGTATCGTTTCTAGCAAACCTAATAACGTTTTTGTTGATACATATATATATATATATATATGTATTTATTTACTTCCATCAACGTCCTTGTGGGCAATTACATTAGAATAAAATTTTATTTTATTTAAATAAAAATTTTAATTATCATTTCAATATAACAGTTTAAATATAACATAAATACATTATAAAAAATAACAGTTCAAATATAACATAAACAAATAAAAACTAAGTATAATTTACATACAAATATTTTTTCAGCTCAAGTATGCTTCTGCAACAAAAAATGTCTTGTTATCAAGCCGATGCATTCGCGATATTGACCAGTTATCGGCATATTTATTTCGATGTGTACCTACAAAGAACATTTCATGTTGTCTCGTTTGGGTTGGTACTTTATACGAAACCATTTATATCAACTCAGGGCAGTCCGGTACGCTATTGATCATTTTATATAAATATACTCTATCGCTCACATCCCTCCTCCAGAATAATTTTTTCATAGGTACATGTCAACAAAAATGATGAGGATATAAAACACAGTGATATATTTGTATATCAGTCAGCGTGTGTTGTGAGAATTATAATCTAGAGATTTTCGTACATAAATAATTCCGAAATCCGTGTTATATTAAATGCGCGCGGTTCCCATACAAAAAATTTCATTATAATTTCTTCGGTCTTCTTACATTCGTCAAAGTCAAAGTCCGTTGTTTTAAAATATGCCAAATATCTCTCCCACAAAGAGCATTTCTGACCTTTGTAGCGTAGCTCCCAGGAAATAAACACCGACGCCGTATGTCAGAATTATTTCCAAAGTAAATATCGTATCTTTGCTGACACTTAGTTAAACCGAGTGAGACGAATATAGTATAATCTTTCGCTAATTAAAATTTAAAATCTCTTAAAACTCGTCTCCCGCACACTTTCGTTACTCTTAACCTATGTTGGAGGCGCGCTGTGCCTATGTCGGTAAAGTTTGTGTTTTTCCAAATAAAACCGAAGTCGTCTCTGCTAAGCTGCGATCTCCGATCGATAGAACTAGTACCACGCGCCCTCACATCCATATGACGTGTGAACTCCGGCCCGTTTCACCTATGACCACATCGAACCTTTACTTTCTACGAGTTCCACGCATGCCGATTTTAATTTATTACGGATCGTAATCCAGTTTACCGTTAAGTTCCTGTATAACAATCCGTTATAATCCACAAGATCGAATATTCTACCCCACAAATATTGCGGAATCATTATACTGCATACATTTACGCAGTTATCGACCGATATTGCCTTTCACCACCTTGGTTGACACCGATCTACACTCGTAACCATATTGAACCCGTGTGTCCAGAACCTAAGTCTTCACTGACGACTCTCTTCAATATTTATTTCTAGAGCCGCGTTCCGGGCTAAGCTAATGTTTTTTCCCCCTTAAAAATTCGTATTTATCTACCGACATCATCATCCTGACGCCATCCTGTATATCGACTTGCCCTCCGGATAGCGAGCCACCTGATGACATTTACCAGGCGCTCTCTGCTGACTAACACTATAGGTGCAATATTAATCTGGATAAAGTTAAATATCCGCTATATTTGACATTCTCTTGATTATTGTTGCATTTACTATCTTGAGAGCTGATCCTAAAATTACTAAATAGTATTTATAGAGGACCAAGTACAGCCGTGCGCCATTAAAAGGCGTGGACCTCTGAGAGACTTGTAAGTAATCATCACACCATTTCATCTCTAGTTGAAAGTATCAAGATGATAAACTACATCTAGGTTATTTATCTTTGATCAATTTCATTATATCTATATCACAAAATATATGTTATTTCTCCTCATACCTGTTCTTATTTGAGAAAGTACACCACCCTCGTGGTCAGATTTGGTTACCCACAGCCGATTCCTAAAGAGAAAGTACCCATACACGTGATAATAATATGAGTAGGGGGTGATAAAATAATACGTGTACATGTAAAAATGACATAAAAGCTCCAGCTCATTAGAAAAACTTTATCATTTTAACTGTATAAATTAAAAATATTCTTATTTTGATATTAAATTTCTTGAATGTGTAACGTAAATTTTGTATCGATAATTTGGATAGGTGCTTGGATATATCTCCTCTTTTGAAAAATTTTCATGTCCCATGCCCTTACATGTCTTATTATCTATCTATATGTATTACTATGATATATTTTGTATTAATCTATTTAATAAATTATTATGTTTGCACGGATCAAGGATCACTTATAATCTGTTTAACTAGAAAAACTTTAAAAAAATACCTTAATAATATTAATAAATATGATATCGACAATATATTCTGTTGCTTCCAGTGCTATCCTTTTCAAATACAAGTTTTTTTGGTTTTATTCAATAAAAGTAGGAATTTTAATTTGAAATATTATCATTTTCTCACTCATTTCAAACTAGGCTTGTACTAATGCTAATAATATAGGACTAATGTAAATTATCGCAGTGAATTTTGAAGTGATATTTGGCGTCAAAGGCGAAAGCTTGAACAGACTATGATTGTAATTGTATCGCATTATATATTCCTTGAAACACAACTTCCACTGTCTAATGATAATACTATCGCTAGAACAATGCCATAAAATAAATTTTAAAGATTTTTTTTATTCCTAGCAGTAAAATATTATCTAATTATTTAAAATAAAAACGTAAAATTACGGGGGGCGAATTCTATGGCTTACATCCAAATTAATTTAAAAAACACATATTCATCATTCTTAATTTATTTACGTAAGCTCACAAGTTATAGCTGAATGTTTAATCTCACAAACCACACAACAACTTTACCCCTTTGCAATATGCCGCGATAAATAATTCCCCACTCCGCCCCTGTGCACGTGTGCATACCCCTTAAGCCGGGGTTGCACCATTCGGACACGAAGGTTTCGCGGGAAAGGGAAAAGTCTGTATTTTTGATCAAATCACTTGAATATTTAAAACTACTCTAATTATTATTATTAGCGATAATTTTTTAGATATATCTATTCAATTTATTATATAGATTAATGTTGTTGGAAGTTATTTAATTGAATATTCCAAATAAAACTAACGATTTTATATTAAATCTGCAGACAATCCTAATCAATCCCAATTTTTTTTATATCTAATCTTAATCGTCTTTTATAGGTGTTTCAGGGTCATTATCATTATTTTTTAAGTATGAACATCGTAAGTATTTAATACATGAATTGGAAGCGTAAAAATAATTTTAAAAGTCAATACCTATTCTCTCGCTCATAATTATGCGTATTTCTTATCCTCATACAATCTATACTATTTTATTAAGATTTTAGGCTAATCTTCCGTATGACTCCGACCTTTTGGATCGACGTTCAAATTATGGGGTCCATCATCAGCTCTTGATGATGTAACCTGCGATAGCAGAATAGCTCAGAAAACTTAACACACATAATTCTGAACGGCTGTAAAAACCTTAATTAAATAGTAATTATATGATGTCAAAAACTTAGTATATACAGAATGTCACTCTTCATAAAAAATGACGGATAAATTAATAGACGCAAAAATATAAAATAACAGTAAGAATTTGTACAGAGAGTAATGTAGCACGTAGTGATATATGATATATTATTATATGTACTATTAATAAAATTTGATACGTTTGAAAATCGTTCAAATTCATAAAAATTGTTGCAGAACAAATTTCAAATGGCTAGATTTCATATATGGATCATATTATACAAGCTATATTCTTACTAAAATTGATACAAAGTCGAACTGAGACCTAAGCAATAAATACTCGAAAACAAATCGAAGAGAATCATCTTCAATGAATTCAATTACAATTATCCAATTACTTAAGAAAACATTAAGCATCTGCAGGTTATAAAAAATGTGAATAGTACACATTTGTCACACGGTCACTAACGAAACAAAACTGAATAAACCATTCGTGTCCATCATTTTTTAAGTAAACTATTCTGGTTTTTTAAAAATATTATTCTGGTTAATATTAAGATTTTAATAAATTTGAATAATCGACAAGTAACATGTAGCAGTGTGATTATCATTGTTAGGTGTGCTTAGTCAATTATCGGCGAGATTAAAAAATTTATGCAACAGATAAAGAAAAATAATAGTTTTTTTTTAATAGATGGCGTTCTTCAATAAAATATACATGTGCTGATTGTGTCTGGAATACTATTATTTTAGTCATAAAGATGATTTGGGACTATATATATTATTTTATTCCTTATATATACATATATATAAAAGGAATAAAATAATATTACATAAAAAAACTTTTAACAATAAACGCAGAGTTTTTTATTCTCATTCATTATTTATTTCTATTTTTTTTCTGACTGAATATTTATTTAAAAAAATAGTATTTTTTATTTATATTGAAAATATATATTACGCAATATTTATCATTAAGATCTCTGACATATTAGTATACTAGTAGTGCGTATTATATAAACTCTGATACGTACAGTACACATATAACCTGTGTACACAATAATTGAACTTCTTATGTAGTGCCTTTAAAATAAACCTGTAAATTGAACGGATGTCTACTAGCATCTCTCTCCTCCGCACCGATCCCCACCCCGCCTTTAATCTGTTTCGTAATACGATCTTTTAATCCTGGCAGAGCGCATACATTCTAGCTGCAGTAATTTCCAAACAGCCGGAGTTTCGCCCGCACCGCCGCTGTCATCATCGGTGTAAACACTGAAGCCGCTCTGATCTCTAAATCATTTTCAGTGCGCCGTGTTTTAAAGTCATTCCATATTTTGTTTTCTGAAAAGATTATAAAATTAATTTTCTAACCAAAATATTCTTCACGTGTCTATATCTAATATAAAAAGGACTTAATGCTGGACTTATGTTTGAAAATATTATATAATTTTGTATCACTAGGTTTATAAAACACATTCTGGTTTACCTAGGCCTTGTTACCCTATGATATATCAAGTGATAAAAATTGTTAATTAAATTGTATAATTGATTTTTCTATTCAATATTATGAATGCCATAAAACAATAATATTTTCAACAACTTTTTGTTCTAAAACCTATTCATATATTTTTTTTGGATTTACGGAAATGAAGAATATTTCAAAAGGTAATTCTAACTGGGCAACTACAAAACATTTAATTATCAAAAAGTTTTTTTGCTAATTATTTATATTACTAAGATAGATACAAAATATTGACAATTATTTAATATATCACGTTTACCTAATAAACTGAAAAATAAATAATCACCTATTCTATTAGTACAGCATTGCATACAGCATTATAAAAAGTTTGTTTTGTATAGTAGTACTCGCTTTGCCTAATTTGAATACAGAAAATGAACAAACAAAATTGATTGTGATAAATAATAATGTTTATAATTACGCAACTTTCTACAGATGTAATGTGATTTGTATATTTTTTAATCATTTTAAAAATATAATCACAGCACCCCAGGCCGACCGGCATCAATCTTTCAACGACACTTTTTATAATGTGCAATCACCGGGAATCAAGCTTATGACCCTTGAATTATCCCAATATTACAATTTGGCTATCATAACTTAAGTTTTTAAATTTATTAATATTTTGATGACTGCACAAACGGTATATAATATAAATAAAATAAAATGTGGCAATAAACATACAGTCATCCTACCGCTCATGGATGCTTACCATGAATAACAACCATTTACGTGAATATATTATCCTAAGTAATATTGTCTTTAACTTCTTAATATTTTTTTTTACTTATTTACGAATTGAAGTTTCATTCAATGTTGATGATCATATCATTTTTAATATAAAAATAAAAGTTTAATAAATATTTTGTAAAAGTACACACAATCTACTAACCAAAAGTTATTTAAAACTCATTTTAGTCCAAAGACATATGAATATAAAATATCTTTATCAAATTAATTAAAATTTATTGAAATAGTATGTTGGATACCTTAAAAAACATTTGAAAGTATGTATTCGGAGTAAAATAAATATCCATTTACTTACCAGCATTGCAGAAATTTCAGCAGATAGGCTGGCTTGGTTTTAATGCACTAAACCCTTATCTTTGTATACACGCCCAATTCTAGGCGATATATTTCGGTAATGTTACCCCTATTTACAAAAGATGCAAAGGGTTGAACCAAAGCGCCGAGAAACGTAGAAAATGCAAGTACCTCTGAACATTGTACACTTTTATCGCATTAAGGGATGATGCTAATGTAGTCCAATTAGACATTAAATCTTCCCCACAAAGAAAACATGCGTTTAAATTTAAAGAATTCATTTTGATCTTTGTTTGAATCTGAGCCGTAGAAAATAAATGTTGCTAAGATGAGGGTTATTGGAATATTTTTTGTGATTAAAGAATGATTTTCTATGTTATTTATGTAGAGCCAAAATAAGAGTTTGAAATACTCTGGAATATGATGACGGAATATTTATATTTATATATTTATAACTACTATGGACAGCAACACCTAGAAGGCAAAACTTAATACAGTGATCAATGTCTGCGAATGCTAAATCTGCAGTTAAATTGTTGGACGTGCACATTGATTCAGATCTTTCAATGAATACACAAATCAGTAAAACTATCAGTTCATGTTTTTATCAACTGAGATAGATTAAAAGTATTCGGAGACATTTTCCTCTTGAGGCAGCCTATCTACTTATAAATGCATTTCTGGTGTCACGTGTGGACTATTGTAATAGCATCTATGCTGGTCTGCCAATGTTTTAGTTGGAAAGATTACAATATATTTTAAATGCGGCGACATGGATAACACATGGAATTTTCAAATTCTTTCACATAACATCTCTTTTACATCAGCTACATTGGTTCGATTCCCATTTCCGATTCCAAAGAGTTGAATTTAAATTGTGCTGGTTGATGTACAAGGCGACAGACAACATGGTGCTACTGTATCTTTAAGAACTTTGTATCCCAGACAATTTAAATGGTAGACGTTAAACTCTCAGGTCAGCCTCTACTTCAGCCGCAAAAGGGGTTGTAGAACGCGACCAACCATTGCCAGAAGTCTAAATTTAGTGAACAGGCCCAAAAACGTGGAACTCTTTGCCCTCCGTCATAAAAAACAGTGCATCAGAGACTTTGTTTAAGAAGAATCTAAAAAAGCACCTTTTCAAAAAGTCATTTCAATAAGTGGAAAAATTTTTAATTTTAAAAACAAAGATAATTGTAGAACTATAAACAGTTTATGTGTAAAAGCGCCCTTGAGGTGAAAGTTTTTACGAAAGTGGCGCTATGCAAATTTTCCATTATTATTATTATTAATAATAATAATATTTAAAATACATTGAAGGCATAAAAAGTTAGAGAAGCTCGATTAACTTTAGGATTGAAATACTTTCAAGGTTATTATTATTAATTTTATTTTTTTTAAATTGTCAAAATTAACTTCGTGGTTAAAATTCGTTATTTTTATTTGTTAACTTTGTTTTATTAACTAATTAAAATTAGAATGGGACTTTTAGTTACATTTAGTTGGCTTTTTCAAAAAAATATTCTAGTCATTTTATATCAAGTAACAATTTAAGTTAGATACTAAATTAATTTTTAAATAATTATTGTTTTTTTTATAGATTCTGTTAAAGAAACAATAACATATGTTTTTGATTGGTTATTGACATCCTGAAGAAAAACATTATATTTTTCGTAACCGGTAGACGTATTTATTTCAGTAAGTGGTTAATGAAACAAAATTAACAAATAAAAATAATTATCGTTACTCTACTACTTGAGTGACCATATTGAGTAAACGTATAGGATAGTTATGTTTAATGTATACTGCTCTTCGTTGTATAATCTCGAGCCATAGATACACTACCGGGCAATGCAATGGGTAGTTACTTCCGAGTTATAGAAACACTTGGTAGTGTACCTAGAGCTCGGAGCAAGGGGCAAGTGTAAGTAAGAAGATGCTGCGTTACTGCTGCTTACCGATAGTTGCCAGGTGCCTAGATATTGCAGCACCACCATATTTTTTGAGGGAAGAAGAGTCAAGAAGTGGAAAGCGTTAATTGCAAATTGAGTAAGTCAAAGTATAGTAATTTCTAATCTTGACATTCTCACAGTGGTTCAATTCAATATAAAGAAAAGATAAAAACTATTAGATCCTCCGCTATAATAAGCTAGAATAATAACGGTACATATTGTATTCGTTATACTTTATAAATATATTGTTAAAAACTTAATTATAAAATAAATCAACATAATACTATTGAAATTAGCAAAATTAACTTTGTGTTTAAAATTTAGTTAGTATTGACATCCTGAAGAAGAAAATGGTATTTTTCAAAACCGGTAGATGTATTTAAACTCAATTAAGTGGTTAATAAAACAAAGTTAACACATAAGAATATAGATCAACATTCGCTTAAAATTATTAATTATAATTATATATTATTGACACAACCTTTGCTGATCGCAACACCCAGGCCGGGCTACTGTGATGCAGTTTATAAATTCAATAATAAATATAATCTCTTTTAAACTATTAAAAACATTATTTATTTTAATATGATGTGACAATCATGAAAGTGTTTCACGGCCAAGGATCTATTGGGGATGTCAAATCATTAGCAGCAGAATTTTATAGAATTAAATATATGTTATTAGGAACCACCGTCGAATAAAGATACAAATCAAACTCGGATCCGTATCGAATATTTTAATTTGTATTTATCAACATCACGAAATTTCTATCAAAATAACATGAGTATATTTCTATATTTTTATTTATTTTTGTTAATTTATCATACGCATATTTTAGTTCCCACTTCTGGAATAAAAATTACTAAATTAATTTTAATTGGCTTAACACAAAAGAAAATGTTTTTTTAGAAATCTTCCTCTTTCAATTTTATTCGTTTTTTTCGTCATCTCTCAAGATCACGGGAATTGCTCAGCCTAACCTCCAGGGGCCGAGAAGTCGTTCCTTGCTCTTGATTTTCTGGCAAACTCTCTTCGGAATTTCCCAGGGCGGTAAAATCTTAAAAATTTACTGCGCAACACAGCGCGGGCATCCATCGGGGCTTGAAGGAAAGGCTCAGCCGCTGAATGTTAAAACGTAACTGATATATTTTTAGTTTTAAATATGCGCCCATACAAGTTTTAAAGATAGAGTGATGTAAAAACTGTATCTTAAATTGAAGAGGTTCATTTATATTCTTAATAGATTATATAATACATAAACAAACATTTAAACCATTATATTAACTCATTTTAAACATAATATTCATGTCATTCACGACAACTATGCAAATATAGTAATTATTAGAAGAACACATTCTTAATGTGACGTTGTAATTATTCAGAGCATAGATCTGTGATATTTAATTCGTATTTAATATATAGAAATATTATAAATATTATTTTGGTATATATTATAATAAATACATACAACATAAAATATAAATATAATGAAAAATAACCTAAGAGTATAAAACGCATATTTAGCTGTCATTGTTATTGATTCTAGTCATGACTTATGCTTGTATTTTACCAAAATAGACTATGAAATCAGGAAAAATATTTTTGCTTTATTTGAATATTTCCAAGAACACACAATTACTAGATTTTCACCTACAAACACAGGTTAAAAGGTAATTACCCATACTTCCATATTTTTCCATTAATCAAAAATAGCTTCGTCTCTGAGATATCTATTATTTGTTTGTGAAATATTTGTTGATTATAAATGTGGTTCATACGAGGTTACTTTGACACAACAAATATTAATAACATAGCTGAGTCAGAAATGATACTGCTCTAAGGCAAATATTTAGAACGTACTTTGTCATTAAAAATCATTGAAAGAAAAAATAACTTCACTACTAAAATGACTCTTGACCAAAATGACCAAAACATAGTTGAAAATTACAATGATTTGTCATCAGGCGAAAATAAAATTGAAGAAAAATGTTTTGACATTATAACGAACTAAGAGATGCAGAACAAAGCTGCCATTTGAAGGACTCGACGATGAAAATTTACCAATCATTTATTTGTTTTTCTTGTCAACTATAATTACGTACATAATTTTATGAGAATTTTTTTAAACAAACTTTAATATCCGACCCAGTTCCTTCGTGGATCCAAAACAATATTACAAACTATAAATTATTTCCCGGTTATATATTGACCAGAAATACGAATATTTTTTTTGTATTCAACGTCTTAGCATACCTGTAAAGCAGAATTTATTTACTCGCGCACCGAGAAAATAAACCGAAGCTCGGGTAAACAAGAAATTATATTTTGTTACTTTAAGATATTGTGCATTCCATGATTCTACAACAAGAATTTTTTTGAAATAAAAACAATAATTCTTAAAGCGGCGCATGTGGCTTTGAAAAAAATTCATTAATACACATTGAAAATGTGAATTTTTATATAGATGGTATTCAACAATTAAATACTAAATTCGAAAATGGAAGAAAACACCAAATATTCATCAGTATTATTTAATTTTGTTTATGTCCGCGTTTTTAATAAACTGTCGACAGTTTTTTTTGTTTAAATTGCAATATTATCAATTTACAGAAGATTATTATTTCAGTACCTCGTTAGTGTAGTGGTTAAGTCGCTGGTGTAGTGATATATTAGTAGTAAAAAATCCGTGTACAAACTGAGATAACTGCGTCAATGATTTTCAAGGTGTATATTATTCTATCTTTTAATAATTAAATGAGTAGTTTAACCTTCATCAAAGGTCATTATAAATTCTCATCTAGGTTATAATATTGCATTTATTTATTTTAATTGTATTGAATAAATCAATCCGAAAGGACAAGATGGCCTTTTTCTACGTGTGAATTAATTTTGTTTAGATAAAGTGTTCGTGTTTGAGTTTCAAGAATAGTGGTTTGGTTTTGAGAATATATCTATCTGCATTTTTAATTTGATTTATTAATTATAACTTCGCATCATTCGCGGTGTCGTAATTTTTTATCGAAAAAATATAAATATCAGAAAATTTTTGTTGCATTCTTCCAAAATTATCTTGTGTTTGATTATTTTAATTTGACGTGAACTTGTATTTATTAGAAGACTTAATGATTTTTTCTAACTCAAAGCAATAACAACCGACAGAATATAAACTTATTATCTGATTTCGAAATTATTATTCAACGTACATTTTTAGCGCTAATACACTTCTTATTGCTGATCGGGAAGCGATTTGAATTTATAAACCCATAGCTTTGTTTATGACCGTATTATATAGAGCGTACTGTATTTATTGAATGTAAATGAAGTTACCTGTGATTCATGATAACAATTCATTAGTATATTATTCAGTTGTGTGCTATGCTGGCAGACATATCATGTATTTGTATGCAGGCATAAAATAAGTCAAATATAGGGGCCGTAATAAAATATCCCCACTATCCCACCCATTTCAAACGCAGACCTTAACCCTTTAGAAAGCTTTGTAAGTCCACCAGCCAGACCTTTTTTCTTTGGCAAATTACTAATTTGGTTTGACAACATTCACATAAAGTAAGAACCGTACAATTCTTTGTTGAAGAGTACCTACTTTGTAGTGCACGTCGAGTTTATTGTTACATACATTCGTGTTTGAGGGGCTAAATTCGAACCAATGAAGTCGTACACTTTAATGTATTTTTCAAAATAATAATATACTGAGTAATGAAAAAGCTTAAGTTGCCACATCATATAAATAATTTTATTTTCCTATAAAACTGCCCGAGCGTGGTCTTTGCACCTCTGTGCAATATACTCGTATACTATAAACTGTTTTTTTTAAGTATGCTGGGCGCGCACTCCAAGAAAATGGCAATTTCTTCACACATAATATTAGAATGTTAATCTTCAACAAACAATTTATTTTCAACATTAAAAAATCCCTTCCGGCACTGGTTATAACAGCCAGCAAAATTTTAATCTGTGTGTATTTTTAGTTTTTTCTTTATATTTCTGAATAGCCACCATTTTTAAACAAACTGGCAGATTGCACTAGTTGCCAAATCTAGCTGAAATATTTACCAAGTAAATTTTTCAATGCCGAAATATATACGAGAGTATATTTTCTAAAGCCTTCATTTTTAATTATCGCACGCTTCTGTTTCCAATTGCTCTCCATGTAATTTATAATAGGTACATCTAATTTAGTTGTGCCGTGCTACGGTCTAGTGGTTACGATATTATCCCAGTGATCTTAGTGATCGGAGGTTCGAGTCTCGTCAACCTCTAGGAGGTCATCAAGTTATTCCTATTTTCATAACACAAGCGTTCAGCATAGTTTTGAAAATAGTAAGAATATTGATATATATTCCTTATGTGCATCACTTTAAAAAAAAAGTCAATACCTATATTTATGTAAACGCTCGCGCAACTTTATTGTTATTTTATTTTAAATATACGTCCTCGTAATTATGTTTTACAACTTTGAATCTTAATTTGATGATACTATGAGAATGTATAAATGAATAAATGGGAAATTACCAGAAATTTCATCATAAAAAAATTAATATATATTGTAATGAAGCGTCTTAATGTAACAGTATCTCTAAATTTGTTCTTTTGTTGAATGTATCTATGAATTTATGAATTTCTTGAAAACATTCCAACTTAATTATTAGAATCGGAAGAAAATAAGGGGTGCATATATGAAGTATTCCCATAATATGTCATTAAACATATATTGTAATGGAAGAGAAACTGCAATGCTTAGTTATTTAGTCCGCAGAGAAATACTGTCACATATTTTATAATAAAATTAATTAATTTACGCCCCGGAAGTGTCGCTACACTAGGATATGGCGTAATGAATGACTTAACGTTTTTGGAAACGCGAGAAATCTCTTGTGTTCCTCTGTCGGAACGTTAATTGAGGAAGCGGCTCTGGAAGCAAAGCTCTGATTTTCAGGGGCGGATTAGTCATCCTCCCGCCAATAAGTTCTTACCGTATTTGTACCACCTAAGCCTGCAACCTTATCTTCAGAACTGACGTTAATTAGCCTTGCTTAAGAAAATTCTCGAAAAGAATCAGTGAAATACGACAGCGAACGAAGATAAATAAATTTATCGGAAACGAAAAGAATAATTCCAATCTGATCAAAATTCGAAAGTTTTACGAAATAAAATTAATGACTTAAATGATTCATTAAATAATTTTCTCAATCTTACTTACTATACTAACATCAGACATTCATATTATTCATTATTACATAATACATTCTTTCCTTATTCCTTCATTCTTTACTCTGTCATAAATGGATCTGTCACATATACGTCTAAGTGATCTCATTTCCACTACATTCGTCTACTTTCGTTCCTCTTCTGCCAGCTCTAGGCCTTACTTCCATACATCAGTGTCAGTACCAGGACTTCATTGTGAACCGCTAGTCTTAGGATCACTTAGGTAGTTTGGTAATATGGAATGGATGAATGAGAAGAGAATGGTAAGAAAGATATAAGACACAAGTGTTGATGGCACCAGAAGTAGAGGACGTCTGCGGAAGATTTGATGTGACCAAGTAAACCAGATACTATATTCTTATTTGTTGTCTTCGTTGATGTTGGTCACAAATTAAATAATTTGGAATCGTTTGAGATAAATAAAGCGTGTAAAACTAATCAAAAAATTATAAACAATTACAAAATACAACAAAACAAAAACAATAAAAAAATCAATTACCTTGACAATGAGCTTATGAACACGACGATTAATAATTTACGTACTTTCAGGTACCTATGGATTTAATATTCTTTGTTTATACAATTCTCTGTATATAACGACACAAGTGACTAATTAGAAAGATTTCAAGAAGTCTTGGCGTGAAACCATACTTATGTTTTAAAATATTTTTTCCCTGTTAACAAATAAAATGTCTTTAATGAAATTTATAAGCACTCAAACATCAACAAACTCCATGGTTCGATCTAACCAGCTTATCTCCAAAGCTTATTTTTTGTAAACATGTCTGTTTGCAGGTGCTATAATAATTTAAAAAATAATATTGTATTTAGAACATTGTTATATTATTGAGTTATCTATATTAAAACAACTTTTGGATATTATTTAACATTTTAATCTTTTACATGAATCCATGTTGAAAGAAATTTATCAGTTATTTTAAAATAAATCACTTTTAAAACTCTTTTATAATTTTATTGAATATTATTATTGTTTTATTCTTAACTAAAATGTTAATATGTAAGAGAGCCCTGAGGTATCTTTGATTAAATTATTTATAAAATATATAATTAAAAAATATTACACGCGGCGGTGAAGAATGAAAACAATTTTTATCTTAAATTTCAAGACGACTGTGGGATATTTTCCAAATAGACTTGTTTGTTTGTTGTTTTAAATATTTTGTTGAATAGTCGAGAATTTGACATAGAAAATGATTTAGTTGAATACTGGATGTTCTTTAGCGACAGTGCAAAAAAAATAAGGAAGTGCAGTCCGCCCCTCGCATTGCTTACACTATAAGCAGACTACAGGGGTATGGCAGGAAACTGCTTTATATTAATGGAAACACACAGCAATATTGCCTTGTGTGAGTCACGCTCGGGTGGCTC
This sequence comes from Eubasilissa regina, assembly GCA_022840565.1. Classification (NCBI taxonomy): domain Eukaryota; kingdom Metazoa; phylum Arthropoda; class Insecta; order Trichoptera; family Phryganeidae; genus Eubasilissa; species Eubasilissa regina. The sequence continues at coordinate 1,228,708 of JAINEB010000025.1, read as the reverse complement.
CGTTCACAAAGCCGGATATTTGCGTTCAATCTGTAGGCAGTCGACAACTTCAACCCCCGGCGGAGTTTAGTGACGATCCTCCATAATCTAAGAATAGTTATTACATTATTGGTGATCGGTCGTTTTCCCGTTAAACTTGAGGCGATTTATTGCTTGTCACGAAATTACCACGTGAGAAGTATGAACTTGACACGTGCTGGACCAGGGAAATAATGCTATGTTACGAAATTATATAATTGGTTGTAACATGGCGGAGTATCATTTTTTCATACCGTTGCCAACTTCATGCACGCAAATATTATTTTTCTTTTTAAAAATGACAATTAAATTTGTCGTTTTAATTACATTGTTTTGTGATCAGTGAGGTCTAGCATTTTTTATGAAATTTTAAATATATCAGAAAATAAAGAACATTTTTGTCGTATTATGCTTTTTTATTACCAAAAAGTTAAAAACGTGTCTGAAAAATTTGTGCTATATATGGAGTTAATGTAGATAATTCACCGAGTAGAAATTAGTTCCGGAGACTTATGGGAAATTTTGATTTTAAAGATGCAGCTAGCGCCCACCACAGACGTGGACAAAATCAAGGTCATGATTAATACATAATATATATAGGTATATATTTTTTTAATAAGTTTTCGACTTAATGAAAATATTGAAAAAGCAAAGCAACGCATTCAATTTGATTTCTTCTACCACGAGTAGTACAAAATAGCACAAACCTGTAAGCATTACAGATGTTTAATTTTGTATGAAAATATTCTTAGCTTGGACGAGGTTAACTAATATATAAAAATTAAAAAAAAAAACAAACACGTCATAAATTTAAAATTGCATTTTTAATAAATGTATTGACCGCTTTTTATTTATTTTACATCCTTTAATGATTGTCGGCCTAGCGAAAGTTAGCGAAATACTTATATTAAATGAAACATCGAAAATAATGGTTGTGCGTCTAATATGACACGATTTGTATGCAATACTTTACTATAACAATCAGATGAGGTAGAAAAGACAGTTTAAATATAGAATCTTGCGAAGAATGACGTAAGTATTTTTGTTAAGCAATTTTGTTTCCATCTAAGTCAATCACTTTTACTTTATGTTCGTAAAATCACATTTAGCTAAAACTTTGTGTAGAGATATTTTTAAATAATTACAGTAATATTTTAATGTTGTTATATACTTATAATAATTTTGTTTAAATATTGCGTTTTATTTTGTTTAAAAATTTAGTACCGAAAATGATTTTACTAACTAATCAACAATATGAGACCTCAATGTCTCGCATCTGAAGAATAAAATTATATTAAATAAATTATTTCAAAATTAGTGAACGGCAGAATTGTGAAGTTCCGAGAACTTTACCGATTTATTGGTAGTTATTCCTGCATGAGCATACGTAATGTGTAATACAAGTATATTATAAAATATGAAATAGAATGATGTTAATGATAATATCATAACATTTAAAATTGCTATTTTAATTATTTTTTAAAAATGTATAATATAAATAAAAGTTGTGTTAACATTCTTTAAATAAAATATTTCACAGATAAAATAACAATTACATTTTGAAAAAAAATGTATGTAAGTTTGTAGAAAAATGAATGAGATTAAATTAATTGCCAAGCGATAGAATTAAAAAAAAAGTTTAAATGTAAGTGAGGCAGAAGTAGTTCATCTGTGATGTCAAACTTACGGCGGTCGGTGGTAGGATATCAATGGAAATATCGAAATGTCACTTTTATACAATTTTATTACTCAAGGAAAAGTGGTTAAAATTCAAATCTAAAGATTTCTGTTATAAAACTCTTGTAATAGAGGTTATATAATATTTTATAAATACATTAACACGCTAGTAAATTTATACAAATTATAAAACAAATATTTGTTGATTTCATTAATGTAACAAGAATATACAAACACGGTAACCAGTATCCCAATTCAATATTTGTGGAACAAAATAAACAGAAACGAATTTATTTTAAAATTGATTTTTTTTAAATATTTTTTCAATATTGAATAAATATTGAAATATTGAATAACTATTGAATAGAATGCGATTTATGCAGCTCATAAATTTTATATTATATATTTAATTTATCATAAATAATAATGATATTTTTATGGAATATTTTTAAGACAATAATCAAAGAAATAAATTTGTTATTTCTTCATTAATTAGGTAAATAAGTTTGTGTATCCATAATTAATTTAATCGTTGTATGTAAAAAGGAGTTTTATAAAATTTTTAAAAATCCAGAAAATAAAATGTTGCACGCAGCGATGTAAAGTTGCCTTATGATCGGCAGAAAATGCAATAAAAATGATGCCGGCATTAGGGCAAGGCTCGTTTGATTCGCCCGGGTATCAAATACATTAGGTTTTCTTTTTGTCTGCACTCAAAGAAAACTCATTGTTCCCTCTTACGATTTTATTCCTCTCCCGGAAAACCTTTGCGGGAAATATGTGGATATTTGAAAAGCTTTTCAGGAAACATAAGTTTTGAAAACATTTTTCCGAATTGAGAAAGCGAATCGCGGGGATTCAATAAAAACAAAAGAGTGTTAGATCTCATTTTGTTTGTGTGTTCCGTGTTCAGATATGATTTAAGATGCAATAACTTAACTTAAGATCGTCCAAATGATTTCTGTGGAACGATAACGAAATTTAAATGTTCATAAGAATGTTTAGTTTCTACTAAAAATTTCACTAGTGCATGGTTTAAATGTCGATTGAAAAGTAAACTTATTGAAGTATGCGCGACAATAAATTGGGGTCTTTAACCAATGAGAAAAAGGGTTTAGTATATATAGTTTAACACGATAAGGTAACACGGGAAAATTGAATATATTGCCAATTGCCGCGAGTATTTAATACATTCAATTTACGTATAATTCAAGTCAAAGGGGAACAATGAAAACCTACCTTTTATAATATATCGTTTGTTTGAAAAACAAAAACACACACATAATTGATTTTTTTCTAATACTGATCAATTTATTTTGTATAGAAATGAATATTACTTTAATAAGTTTTTGACATGTAAATTTTTAATTATATTGTATTGAAAGAAATTCAGCTAAAATTTCAGAGTTAACAAATTTATACAGATTAGGCTTTGAAATAAATGGACGCAGAACTCGCTTCATAAAATCACTCTTAGGGGATGACGAAATTTAATTAACTAGTACAAAGGAAACCCCCAATTAGTAGAATATTTGAAACATTGATGGTTATGAAGCGTTTCGGTTGGAGTAATCTCATAATTCTTTTTGATTATTAGGGGGCGGATTTGTTCAACTTAAAATTGGATTTGTCTCATCAGACGGTATTAAATATTAAATACGATTAACGATTGATAGATGTACGATAAAATAGTACGAAAATTTCTATGTAACATCATATATAATATTTATGCTGTGCCTACAATGGTAGTAATGTAATATATAGTGATGTTTGATAATTTCATCTAATAAGGTTTGCAGAACGAGTAATTAACATAATTTTAGTAATAATTTTATTAAAAGAGATAATGCAAAACAAAAATATTTGAAAAAAATTTAACCATCTGATTTGACTCAAAAAAACACATTAATGACATAAAACAATTTATTAAACAATAAAGATTTGTACGATTAACTGTTCCATTAGGTAAAAAATACGAAAATATACAATGGGACATACATTTCAACGAACCACATACTTAAGAATACAAAATTTAACATACTTAAGAATACAGTCATTAACACAATTTTTTTGTTTATTATATTTAAAAAGGCACGAGATTACTATTTTAATAGAAAATAAAAGCCATAAATAAAATACTACCGAATTTATAATAAATATGAGTACATATATGTATATAGATTTTAGCGCTTTATTAAATAGATAGTGAATGATAATATATAATTAGCGAACCTCCAAATAAAAAAACTTTAATATTATAAATGTATGTAGTAATAATTATTATCATGAAACGAAAAAATATGTTTGCATTCAGCTTTCTAGCTCTACAGAATATGTATAATATGAGTACATACCATTAAAATAATATTTATTATTATTAAGGTTTTATGTTTGTGTTCGATATTTTTCCATATACATACGGTACGATACCCTGTTTTTAATGTCTTGTCAGTATTACCAGTGGTTTTGTTACTCACATCACAGTTATTTAAAATTTATATATATATAATATATACTTCTACATATCAGTATTGACATAAGTATGTACATACAGTGGGCTGGGTCAGATTATATACGGCTCGTAATGCGCCTCCAGTAAAGTTTTGGTCCTGGACAGCTGACTCTTCGCAATGCTTCCAACCATCTTTATTCTCTTTTTCAGGTGTTCATCATCCTAAAGGTGTGCCCAGAATAAGTTTTTTTTTGGCTGACATTCATCAAAACCGACATTAAAAAATGATTTTATTTTCAGTAAATATAAGAAAAATATATAAAACATTTATTTATTTAAATTAAAATATCTAGAATGAGCACTATAGTAAATATTTAAAAATTATAAGTACAGTGTGAACACAGCAAATTATTTAGTTCTATTGAAAAGCTTGTAATAGTAGATAATATTAAGGAAATTAAATGTATTCAGTCATGTATCTGTATGTACTAACGTATGTACATTTAAATTCACAGTACATGAAGGTATGTAAATTAGCATGAACCCACTTAAACATTGCCGTGCAAGTCAGTGCATGGCTAATTATCGTAATTCCAGCCACGAGGTAGCGGGATTATCCGTTGATGGGATAATAACCCCTCTGAAGTCTGACAGCGAGGCGATAGGAAGACGGATGACCAGCTTGATGGATGGATGAGGACTCCGGACCCTGGGAGGCTAATTCCGCTGTCCTTGCTATCATCCCGAATGATTTAAGTTAATGGTGGGGAAGGCAAGGTGAATGGTGTTCGTTAGATGCAAATTAATCATTAATGTGTCTTAAGAGTTAAAAGCGTTTATGAACATGAACCTCCGGTAGGGTGTTCTAAGCCTTTTCTATTGATATTTCAGTAGAACGTTTATTGTAACAAAAAATACAAATATTATTAAAATATAGTTTATTGTGATAGAAATTCACAAATATATTTTTAAGGTCTCTTTTATTAAATTCTAAAATCACACATTTTGATATGATTTAAGTACGGTTTTTTTAAAATATAAATATGTGTATATTAACAATATTTTATTGTAATTAATATCTGTGACCTCATTTAACTCCAACAACTATGTAGTATATCAATACAAATTAAATTAATCAACTAGGAAGAAAAACAGAAAATTTATATTTATCTAAAAAATACTTTAGTTCTTACAGAAATATTTTTTGGTTGATTTATTATTTTTATTTGCGATTTAGTGTATGCGCATTTCTTTTTTTAACCCAAATTTAGAAATGGCACGCGCTTTGCTAAATTTATAATCAATAAATAAAAGTAGTGCTGTCTCATTTTATGACAATATGTACTATTAAAAAATTAATAATATTTAAAATACATATTAAATGTATTAACTAGAAAGATATGCAGACAAAATCAAGTTATCGAAAAAATATTTTAGTTGCTGCGAGATTTTTTCTGTATACCTTTCAAGTGAATACATTTAATTTGTATTAAAACACCATAGAACTATGTTCTGAAAAATCTGCAATTTCACAATAATAATGTGTTATCCTTAAAAATATTTAAAATACTTGAATTATAAGGTTAAATTTTGAATAGTTTTTCAAAATAATGCAGATTAAACCATCTATACAAGAGGGCCAACAATTCATATATAATATTATAATGACCCGTGCGCTTTCTGGGCCAATACAGAATCAAATGAATCCTGAACGAAGATAATGCATGAATAATTATGACCCACGTACGGCATGCAAGGGACTTTTCGCCACATGTAGTATATGCCGTGTAATTACATTTAGCCAACTAGTAAATTCCCACCTTCCTGAATTGCTGAATTAGGGAAATGTTAAATAGTACCTATCCAAAATATTTAAAAAAAAATAGCTCCTTTAATAGAAAATTATTATTAAGTATAGGTGTTATAGTCTTTAATATACATTTTATGATTCACGATTAAATCAATATTTATTTACTACCTTCACTACAACATGCGGTAGTATTGGTATTCAATTTTTTTAGGCACCAGCCGCCATCGCTTATTAAAAAAAATATGAACTTTGCTATCCTAACCAAATAATAAAAATATATATATATATATATTCTCTCTATATATATATAGAGAGAGAGAGAATATACTTAATGTAACAAATCATTATTTTAAAAAATGCTATAAATATTGTCTGTCTAGAAAGTGACCAGATAATCAAGATATGATAAGTATTTCTAAACTGCAATTTCTCTGTCAACTTGATAATCACCGAATCACTGCGGATATTCACATATGTGCAGTAATTGTGGTCAGGGCAATATTATCATAGTATCATAGTCCTATATATTAGAAGATATATTTTTTTAACAACTTTGCCTTGTAGATTCCTATAATAATTAGACGGGTTCCACGATACAAGATATGTCCGCAGTCAACTTCTAATGCATTAAAAAATCTATGAGAATAATGACGTTATTTTATATTAAGTTCATCTTAAGTTTATTCTCCATATTAATTTCATTCCATAATATAATCACATGAATCAGAATTTTTAAAATCATTATTTTAAGACAATAATTTTGAACAAGCGATGCTTTTTATGATTTACTTAATAATCCATTCCAGCTAAGAAACTTGCAAATCATTTGTAATTATTTGACTTTTTAAAGACTATGTATATTTTTATATTTTCAAACTTCAAGCATCGTTAAGCTTTTGCGTATAATAAATAATCTAAGAATGTTCCGAAGATTTCATTGAAGTGTTCTTAAGAACAGATTATAAAACAATCATAATAATTAAAATTTTTTAGCTGTTTTATTTAACCAATTGTTCAAGTAATATTATAAAGAAATTTCTAATGAAGTGTAACAATATATTAAGTTTTTAAGAATAATCAGTATAAACAATTGTTTTAGTCACAAGAGATAAATCCTTTAAAACTTATGAATTTTGACTTGAAAGGTGACAATTTGAAGACCATTTTTTAAATGTTTAATAACTACGTGTACAATTTCGTTTATTTAACAATCGCAAAAATAATTAATATCAGTTAATATAAATTAATATTAGTTTTATCAACAGTAAATAACAACGGTATCAACGGTAAATAAACAAAAAATGATCAAAAATATACTTGTGAGTTAGGCTAGCTTCATTGAACACATTGTACCATAACGGCACATTGTACCATAACGGCGACGATATTGAATGATAGTAACAGCGATTATGGATATTCAAACCTCATAAGGAAAATGCATAAATGTATTGAAAAGCCTTTTTAAAAAATATTCAAACTATTCACCGTAACGTATACAGTGTTAAATTGCCGAGTTTGGAAATCACGAAATAGTTTAAGCACAAAATGTTTTAAATATTCACGCGGAGCAATGTGTGTATGTGTTACATGTTCTTCAATTATACGTACCGAATAGGGTACGTTAAATAACAGTAACGGTTTTGTTTGCAATTAATCACAATTTTACATTTCCACATTGACATTCAACCCTTCTGCATGCTTCATTGCACCCTCTCGTGCCCTTTAGTAAAATAAATAACAAAAAACATTGACAGTTGCGCACACGTAACTTGTGTATATCCGGTGAAAAAACTGGTGCAACTCTGCACCAGATACAACGTGGATGTATCAGGCAAGCGAGGGATCTGAAAAGTGTTCATCGCAAGCGTGCTATGTACCGTCGTACGGTGACCATCATTCGTATAATTTTCTAAAAAAATATTGTTGTACTATTCAAAAGTGGCAAATATTTTACAAAAAAATATACATATAATGTATAAAATTATTAATGCCTACATTAAACTTTGTATTTATTATAATCTGGAATCGTTGGAATCAAACACTTCGGAAAATTGTATAAATTAGATAAATATATCACCAACTTAATTAAATAAAATGTATATTCTCAAAATATGAATCATTTATTTTTAATACAATACAGGGGTTAAAGATCGCTTGATACAAAGATATGGTATTGGTCATTCAAAAAGTTGACGAGATAATAAATTCAGCTAATTTATCAAAACCTTTGCTGATTAGCAATATATTTTATTAGAATACTATTTATTGCTATTGTAGTATTTCTTGACCATGTAATATATTATGTCAAAGTTCAAGTCTATTGAACAAATGGTTTGTCGTAAACAATTGTGTAAATAAATAAATTAATCATTTTTAAAATGGATAAAATTGAACATCGTGGTGCGATAAAGTTTTTATTAAAAAGGTCTAATGCCAACGAAAATATTTATTGAAATAAAAAATGTGCTGTGTGATTACATACCTTTATTTACAAATATAAAAAAATGGCAACAGAATTTTAACGGTTCACTACTCATACCAAAAATCATCGCTATTCTGTATCACCAAAGAAGGAACACATAATTTTGTCTGCAGGAAAGATTGTTCTGTAGTTAAGTTCCAAAGGGCTTAATGATAAATGGCAAGTGCTATGCTGAACAAGTTTATAAATGAAAAAAAAGCATATTATTTCAGAATACCAATGTCAAAAATTATCAAATTTACTGCCCAATCTGCCTTTTCACCTCATTTTATTTAGCTTTGCATGACTTTTAACTTTTTTATTTTTTAAGAAGAACACTTTCTAATTACTTACTATCACGCTGTTTCTCCGCAGAGAAGATAGAACGCCACACTCTTCTGTCCAGACACACAATTCTCACTTAATCCACATTCATACATCTTCTCATAAAAGCTCGACGATTATTGGGGCTTCTAACAGGACTGTCCTCCAGTATCTGTTGGTCGAGCCAAATCTTCCGCAGACGTCCTCCACTTCTGGTGCCATCAACAATTGCGTCACATATCTTCTTTCTTACCATTCTCTTTTCATTCAACTGTTCCATATGACCAAACTACCTAAATGATCTTACTCACTATACTAAGATCAGCTTTCCTTATTTCTTCATTCTTTACTCTGTTATAAATGGATCTGTCAGATATACGCCTAAGGGATCTCATTTCCACTGCAATCAGTCTACTTTCTTCCCTCTTCGGCCAGCTCCAGAACTCACTGCCATACATCAGTGTCGGTAAACCGCTAGTCTTGCCTCAGTTGACAAGTTCCCATAAGCTATAATTCCATTCAAAGCCCCGTTCACTTTATTCCCTGCAGTCATCCTCTTTTCGATATTTTTCTGTCTTTCCGTTTCTATCTAACATATTTCCCAAATACACAAACTTATCTACATGTTCCAAACATTCATTTTCTACAAGTATTTTGCACGCTAACTTACTTTTCTCCTTCTCAAATACCATCACTTTTGACTTGTTGACTTTCATAATAAGGTCGCTTTTCTTGCATACATTCTACTCATTAGTTTCTGTAATTCTTGTTCATTATTCGTCATTAATATTGCATCATCGGCGTACACTAAATAGCATACAATAAAATCGCCCATTTTTGCTCCTACATTCATATATTCCAGCTCTTTCACACAATTATCCATATACAAGTTGAACAGCCATAGAGAGATTACACAACCCTGCTTGATACCCTTTGTAATGTCAAACCATGGCGTGAATGATCCATTGATCCTTATATACATAGAACTTTTTTCGTATAGGGATGCCATTGCGTGTACAAGTTTACTATTTACCCTGTAATCAGAAAGTACCTTCTATAACCTTTCTCTTATAACTCTATGATACGCCTTTTGCAGATCTACAAAGGCACAATAAAGTTTTTAGTTTTTCGCTAAAAACTTTTCGGTCATCATTCGTAGAGAAAAGATCTGATCCGTGCATCCTCTTCCACCCACAAAGGCCCATATACTTTTCTTTCGTCACCGTTCATTCTCTTTTTATTGTAAAGTTGCAATTTTTAAAATCATAGGTCTGTGATATTTTTAATACAAATTAAACATATTAATTAGAAAGATACACATATAAAATCAATTTATTTGATTTTTATCTGTTACTAAACCTCAAAACCTTCCTTGGTGATATTCTTTAAATAATGAACTGAAGAGCGGAGGTAAATAGTTGTATCGAGGTATTTGAGAAATCGCAGTTCCAAGATGGGGTAATGACTTCAAAATATCATTGGAAAAGTCTTTTGAAGTTCAGGAATATTATATTAAAGAATAATTTATTTTTAAATATAAAACTACACGATTTCACTATCAGGTAGCGTAATTTTAAACGACCCACGAACACGCAAGATTACATATTACCTAGCTGCATCATTCTGTATCGCCTGTATCTCTCTGCATCAATTTCACTCCCGCCTTCTCGTGGTGAACCCCATCAAATCAAATAACCTTAGCGGTGCATCTTGGTGGCGTCCAATCCCTGTGACGATCTTGGTCGATAAATCGACGGGAACCGGGGTTGACCCGGCGCAGCATCCTCTGGATTTTTTGTGGGTTGGCGTCAGGACTAACACCAAGAAATATGTTATAAATTATAACATATTTATATCAACTTCGTATTTATTTCACAACAGTAACCATATTTTTATTTATTAAACATAATTATTTTAAACCTTAATTATTTTAGAGAATTTTCTCTAAAGAACAGATTGCTAATTTTTAACATATGTGCGATATAATATATAGGTATATAATACATGGAAAATTTGCTGAGATAAATATGAAATATGTACACACCAATGAAACTTTTTTTTATTGTTATGATTTTTAAAGAGCCTGTGATAATTATATATTCTAAAAATTCTAAAAAAAAACGTCAACAATTTTAGTTGTATCGTATATTCGGTCAATTTAAGAAAGTTTGATGAAATTCAAGTAATATTAATCGATCGATAATTATTTCATTTAGTAGCGCAAGTAGATATATCGAAACCTGTAGTTTTATCTTCGTGTTTAATGAAAATAGGAATATAATAAAATTACACTCAGATACAACAGTGTAGCGGGAGACGAATGGCCATCCCATCCTGACACCCCTGTACCTGCCACTCACTTAAGCGTGAAATGTACACCGAGGGTGTTACCCCCGCGATCTCTCTGCTAGCCTGATACCCCGCCTGATACCGCGGATATTATTAAATGTACGGTTTGCGTAATGGAGAGTTGTATCGTACATCAAATGACATTAGGGCGGTCTTCATATTTTGAGCAGATTTTATAAAAAATAAACTCAGATTGAAAATATATCTTTGTATACGAAAACATTTTTATCCTCCTGGTCGTTTATGATCTTCAACATATTTACATTCTTACCTTGCATGGATTACGTATTTAAAAATATGTTCGATATAGCAGTTTCCTCCCGTCCATGTTTATCTTCGCAGGGTTTCATGACAGGAGACCATGTTAGTTAGCGTCATTACTTGGTCATTGTAATTCAGTTTTGATCTTCATATGTGTCAACTTTCTTCAGTTCTTTAGGTTTTTCTGGAGGTAATTGTAATGTCTGATTATCAATTATCCTCTTCTCTTTACAAATGTATTTCATTAGACTCGAGTCTTAATTTTGTTCAACAATTTTGTTATATCTAATTTGCAATATGAAAATGTTATTTACTTTAATATAATGCATAAACTATGTATACAATCATTTTGCAAGGGGCATGCGCATTTTGGATCAAATCTCTTACATATTTAATAAAGAACCTATGATAATATGATATTATACGTAAGATTAAATCTGGTAAAAAAAAAAGCAAAGCAAAAGTTTTATAAGTACCTATATAATATTCAATAGTACCAATTAATATGACGTGTTACACGTGCTCAAATTATTAAATCAATTATTTCAATCGACGTCGTGAAGTTCACATTTTTTTATTTACTTTATCCGAAATACAATACGTGATGTGTTTATCTACATACATCTAACATCATAGCAATTTTAGTAAATTCAAAATACTAAATTAACGTATTAATTATAAATATATACATATAAAATCAATTTTGTCGAAAAATATTGTTTTTGCGTCACCGGGATCCGAACCTGGATCTCCATTTCCAATCCGGAGAAGTGCACTACCTTTGTGCTATAACGCCAGTATTTTTCTTGACAAATTTTCGAACCTATATGTTACATTTTTCAAATTAATATACCTGTCGTTCCATTATTTGAAAGCCATCTACATTATTTTTACAGAATCTCAAAATTTAATCTCAGAATCCCGGTGACGCAAAAACAATATTTTTCGACAAAATTGATTTTATATGTATATATTTATAATTAATACATTAATTTAGTATTTAAAATATCACAGACCTATGTTCTGAATAATTACAACTTCACAATAAGAATGTTTTTTCCTTAATTAGTAAATTCACTTTAAAATATGTAAAATATGTTATAGAAGCATATTTTTAAAAATATTTTTTTTTTATTTAATACAGTTTAAAAATATGATTTCACATGGTTAAATAAAAAACACAACATTTTATAAATACTAAAAATGGTCATGTCTACATATATAGTGGAAAACTACACGGTGAACCTTTGATAGAACTGTACATGATGGAGTACCAAGACCTCCCTAATATGAGATTTACGCAATCCATCATAATCACATTTCATAAATATATCTACATCTGCTAACATCAAAGCGCCTGTATAGCTGAGAAGCAAGTGTGTCATTGGGGGGAAACATTTTTGTAAAATTCATAAATGAATAAATAAATATAAAAAGTAAAATTATTTGTTTATAATATGATATGCTTGGTCACACATAATTTATTTTTATTGAATTGAAATTAAAAAAATCAAGATATTGAGCTACATTCTTAGACGGTGTTTTGCGATATACGAGTAGTTAAATGAAAAAATATATGGAAACTTTAATGTTATTCTTAGGAAGGTTTAGATTCTTGAGTAGAGATTAATTTATTCAGTATGATGGAATATACTCCTTACGGAATATTGATTTAGATTTTAAAAAATATACACAATTGATTTAAGTGAAGTTTATTTGCCATATGTAATTATTACATATTATTTTTTACAATATCTAAAGTAAGTACATTTAAACATGTTTTTAAAAAAATCAAGCAATCTTACATTTAAATTTATTTTCAGCTAAAATAACATATTATTTACAATAGGTAATAAAAATATCTATTTTTAATAATTGTTATTGAGTAAATATATTGTTAAGATTGTATATAAAAATGCGATGAGGAGATCAAACAGAACCATGATGCAACATGTAATAAGCAAAAGGTTAGATATTGTGAAAATCCGATACAAATATTCTCAAAAAAGGATTACGCCTTGGGCAATATTCATGAAAAAACCCGTAGCCTCTGCCGTCATATTTTTACACGACTTGGAAAAAATATGGTTTACCACCAATATTGCGGAATACTATATTATAAAAAATAAAATCATCTGGATTTACAAGGGTTTTCATTTAAACTTTGTAGGTTACGGGAGAAATATTACAATTTGCTTTGGTGGATTTTTCTAAAAGTTGCGGTAAAATATGATATGAGCGGCGCAAAATAATAAAAACTTTCTGACAGATTTGCCATAAATAATTTTCCGAGATTTTTGTTTGTCAACTTTTCCGAAAAATAAAAATTCTCCAATACTAGAAATTATTGTCTGTTTTATCCCCGTATTGTAATCGAACAAAAGCCCGGCATTTTTGTATATTACTTTATTTTAATGTATGATTATTATTCGCCATAAATTTTATGAGAGTTGTATCTACTTTTAATTGCAGAAATAAAAAATAGTTAATTTTTTTAAACACATCCAACATAAAACTGACGTATTATGTATATTGCAATATAGATATCGTAGAGTAATCCTACTTCAGCAGTGCTCATACGAACATGTGCAAATTATTAATGTTAAAAATTACAAATAAATGCGTACATTGTACAAGAGACTTATACATCAGAAAATTATTTTAATTAGTGCTTAAAAAAGTAAACCGATTTTTTATATTAATATTTTAATAAATTATATTTCATTTTCACAAAACTTTTTGTTATTGCGTACAATAATAACCACTATAATATTTTTTTTAACTAGCTTACCATCACGCCGTTTCCCCGCCGCGGTAGACGGAAGCGATAGAGCGCCACACTCTTCTGTCCTGACACGCATTCTCGCCTCATCCACATTAATTCCATCAACACTTGCGTTATATAAATTTAATTTACCGTACTAATCATTCTTAAATATTCTTTGGAGGTAGGACAACTTGAAATTTTAAATAAATTAACAAATATTTTATATACTGATCGGTTGATTGTATATGTATACTTTTAAATGTTTTGTGTTATTCAATAATCCCCCCATCTGCAATTTAATTATAGCGGATTGGATTTAAGCATAACAATTTGTCAATTTCATTTGCTATTTGCCTAAAATAATTCCACCAATTATTTGGGCATCTCGTGAGAAGGGAAAATAGCTTGAAAATGTTGTTCTTGGACCACGTCGAAGGACGGGTAGGAAGAGAAAGACCCCCCACTCGATAGATTAACCGAATAGAAAAGGCACTTTTATGGTGATAGGTCTAAGATCTGAAGGATGCCGAGAAAAGTGTAGGAGTATAATCAAGAGGGAGATACGATCTTCCGTCGTAAGAGACCTACGTGAATATAATAAATTTTAAGGATGGCTGGATACGGTGAATACCACTCTCCAATATCTTACAATGTCTTACTTTAATGTAGGATCATTTAAAACCATTATTATGTTTTAAAAAATACGTATTAAAAATTAACTAATATTACAAGCGATCGAGATTCATGTAGATTTATTAAAGGTGAACTTTCTAAGCCGTTCCATTTAAAAACCACATGAAACTCTATTCAACAGCTATAAATTAAATTCAATGTAAATTCAATGTAAATTCAAAGTGATATTCTTTTTAAATCATGTTGAATTTATAAATAACATTTAATCTGGAGGTGAGACTCTCGCCTATCGATTGATTGTATAAGGTTCGAGCTTTGTCTTGAGATACCACCATTTTATTCATATTTTTCATAGCGCAAGCTAATAATATTATGAAAAATAATAACAATATACATGTGTTATGTGTTTTGGGTAGCCATACTATCATTAATTCACACGGCGGTTACTTTGCGATTATTACATAATTATTTTCATTTTAACTAATCTATACATTGTACTACACACGCGTTGGGTTATTCTGTCATCACCTAACATAACTCAATGTACAATTTTTAGATTAGTGAAAATTAAAATAATTTGGGTAGCTATCCCTGTTTTCACGAAATTTGTAGTAACTTCTGCTGATAATAGTAACAACATCAATTCAATGGTTTAATAGCACAAAAATCTATCTATAAAGTATGCAGATATATTTAAAATAAAGGGTTCTCATCGTAATACAAATATCTTATTTCCCAAGAACTACAGAAAGTGAATTAATCTAAAACGTATTTACGAGTTCGAAGCTAAAAAATGAAAACAACGACGCAACAGAACGTTGTTTGGGTTAACTGTTTGGCATAATACCTTGGTCCCTGGTTACGATTATCTTGAAAACAACGCTTCGGTAAGACAACATTGACTTTATATACACACGTGCAAAACGCAGAATAACGCAAACACAACATGTTATGGAGTGAAAAACAATAATGCGGCGAAAACAACGACATAAAACTCGCCGCCCGGAAATTTTAATGTTACGCCGGTTAAATTACGCGAGACAATTCCCACTCCAATTTTTTGCCACTTTTACACTGCAAAACAACAATATTCACTAGAATTTCGTGGAAGCTCGTATCCAGTAAAAAGAGAGGAATGTTGGAGAGAACTCTATTATATGTGGATACTATACAGTTGTACTTGTACTTATATGCGTTTTTGTGAATGTATTTCATAGCCATGTTTTATTCAAGATTTTTATAATTGATTACCGTTAATTTATTTGAATATGTTTTCTCTAAGTACCTACTCAAGAAATTTAAACGGTTTTGATAATTTAGAATCGTTCTATGATATATTTAAATGTACATTTTTATTATACATCCAATATTTTACAACTATTCGTATCACTTTAACGTATTCTTGAAAAATGTTGCTATATGTGTTTGTAGGTGTAGACTAAACTCTCGGTTAACCATAAAAAGCTTTGTGCTTTCAAATATATTTAGTATCGGTAGCTATTCTGAATATATCCTATGTATTTATTTATTAAACATGTAACATAATGGATTTACTCTATTTTTAATGTAAAGAAGTATTTCTTATCTATCGTGACTTTAAAGCCAAAATAGAAAATCCCATTGTGGTGGGTAGTGCGGGAGTACCAGGGCTACGTAATGCGCCGAGGGGTAAGTCGAAGCGCATATCTCACCTACTACATCCCTCGGTGGTATTTCACCAAGTTAATGTTCCGTGCACCTCCTTTGTTTGCCGTGCTCCTGGTAGCGCGTCTGGCTACGGCTAGACGGCTCGCGCGGTTAGGTGCTTTCCCCCGCACTCCCAATGTATGAAATTACAGCCCAAACATGACCGATCGCATCATACGCGAGCACAAACATACTTACTAATATGATATTGTATACCTTGTTGCGCTTTATGCTCTCTTGGTTATTGTACCACAAATACGAACGAGAATGCTACTGAAATTAGTTGTGACAAAAATAAAATTTATAAGAGTTTAAGACCATTTAGAATTTCAGAATTCACCGGTTAATTTTATTTACGTTTTGTTTATTTAGCAAAGACATACACCACTTTATTGGGCGGAATTCCATAATTATCGCCTGGCATCAAGTGGCGGTTAGATGTCACTATTGGCCGCGGGGTGTTTATTTATGGTGCAAAATATCTGTACTATTATATTATTTACCAGTCACTATCTACAACATATTCGCCGATTGCTTTCCGGACCTACTCCACAATATTTTATGGGTACATGATAGCCTGAATTCTACTTACTTCGAAATAAATATTTGCGAAATTGTTCGATTATTAATCTATATCTAAATCATCTAACAAAATATAATCTAACCGCTCGAAATTTGATGACCTTTAATTTTTTGTATACAATATATAATTTGGAATCAATAAAATATTATATTATCTAAATAATCGCATTATTATGATTTTTTTGAAATGTCAATATAACATAGATCGGAAATTAAAAGAACTTATCTAAAAGAATGTCATCAAAGCTCAAATTAAAAATACTAGAATTTATCCAAAACAGGGTAATACGATATTCTAAAATAAACATTTTCAATTAACCATCATTTATGATTATTATTTTGAATGAATATTTATTATCAAGTTAAACTTTACTGATAACACCATGTCATTTTATTCATTTACAATAATTATTACGTTTATTTTTGCAACGTTATGTACATTACAAAATATTGATATCGACGAGCGTTTAACTGTTGTTGTTTAAATGTTGAAATTTGATTGGTCATTTTGATTATAAAAAGATACTTGTGATCAGTCGGTCCTATTTTAGATATTTTTGTGACCGAGCAAAATTAACAAAATGAATAAAGGCTAAAATATTTTCATTTAAACCATAAACAAGGACAAAAATGAATATTTTGCCTTATTATGTTTTCACTAAGAAGAATTAAATATACTTGTGTCTGGACACAGATTATTCTAGTGAGGCAGTCATTGTTTAAAGTCAATGTTATATTTAGTTATAATAAAATATAAAATAAATATGCCAAAAATTCTTTATAATAGTTAACAATTATGTATATACCTTGTTAGTCGTTCGGGTATTAATAAGAGTGTGCGCGAGAACATATTATTTCATAAAGCGTTTAATGCATATTTACAATTTTATAAAGTAGATGCCGTTTTAATTATTTTTTATTTATATCCACGGTGAAAAGGGTTGGTTAATATTTTTTAAATGTGATAGAGAAGTCCTCGTCAGCATCATCATGCTTATCCCCTTATGCTAGGATTGCCGGGGGGCAGTCTTGACAATGGGTTTCCATCTCCCTGTTTTGCGAAGTTTCAGTACTTGCGAACTAATCAGAACCGTCTTCAATCTGTATTCATCAGTCTTTATTGTTGTTTATCCCAGTTTAGTCTGGATTCCTAATTTTTAAATTTAAATGAAATTGACACATTCACATATGTTGTTGTTGTTGTTGGTACGTTTCGAAGTAATAGGAACGTGACTAATTTTTCGAAGAGTCTCATCTAGTGTGACTATTAACCTTTCCCATACGGTGCTAAAATAATAACGCGCACGCTGTGAACTTGGACATGGAGATTTTTGCGATTTTTAGATCGGATAAATATGAATATTTTACATTTATTACTTACATTAATTATTAAAATAATAGTTGATATATGTATAAGTGAATATATATAAATTATTGTGAATAAGCGCTAAGAATGAGAAAAAACATTGGTCATACGGAACGACAGTACAAAGACGCATAAGACACATCTAACTCAGTCAGCAGTCCACTCTCCACGAGGCTCCTCACCTCGCCCCGCCTCAACCGCTCCGACCGGAACGGAGCGTAGACGAGGCGAGGCGAGACGTGCGAGGCGAAACGAGATTGCACGAGACGACCCGTGTCGACACGAGAATAAACGATGCAAGTCGAGAGCTACAGTACTTTCTCGTGTTCGGTTCCTCTCGCCGTGCCTCGGCGAGAGTGGACTGCTGGCATAACTAAAGTGACGATTGCCATCCGGCACTCCGCGCTCCGCGCACCACTCCATATGTACACATATAAATCACATCAGGTTCTTCAAGAAAACATTTATTATTGTTGCGTATAGTAAATACTTAAATATTGTAATTATTTTATCCTACACATAAATATATAACGGAGAAATATCTAAAATTTGAACTCTGTATGTGGTATATTTACAGAGATATTCACATAATTAGAGGCAATGTCGACTCAGTTTACATCACCGGAGAGGAAAGGTTAAGTTAAATAATATCCGCTTATTTATTCAGTAGTAATTAAATAATTGAGCAATTATCGAGTAGTGTGTGTTGATTTATTTAGTACTTAGTACCTGCAAAGTTACGACGGTGATCGTTGACTATAATTCTATAATATTTTTACGGTCGCGTTCCTTCGTACTTTTTCCACGAAATCAAAAGGCCTGTCAGCGCAGAAATAAAAATATATGCGTCACGAAAATCGGTCGTAAACCGAGCTTATCTCCAAGATGGCGCAGTTAATATTTAGTATGTAAAATGTCTCGATTGCCGCCACATTCGCGGGGCGCATTATATTCACGATTTTTGGGTTAAGTGAAACGAGGAACGTAAAGTCTAAAAGCAGAAACCGTAACGTGGGTTTTACGGTGCAATAGCCTTATCCATCGTCACCTCGCCGCCATGTTGCTGTATGTCTGATCTGCATACCTTAAATAAAAAATAACGAAATAATTTTTAGAAATTTTATTTTTTCTAAAAATTTTACTTTTTTAACGGTACCTAATAAAGTATATTATTAATTTTATTGATAAGTACTGATTATTTAATCCACCTACTAAAATTATAGTTCACTTTGAGAGGCACGCAAAGAAAAAACGATTAATCGTTACCACATAGAAATATTTTACTCCGCGCAGCAAATAAACAACGTACAATACTAAGAAAATTGAATATTATTTTACTACTACATTTTTGATTTAAAAGATGGAAGGCGACTACTATTGTGTTGATTTTAAGACTGGTGTACTGCAAAGCAAATCGAAGCAAAGTGTCTTAGTGGAAGATCGTCAACAAGGTGCAAACAAGTGGCTTACTTCACGACCAAGAAATTGACACAATACGGATCAATTTTTTTTTATGAGTACCAACTGTGTCGAGACATCCCGAGAATTCCATGGTTTTTGCTGTCGTTAATTTTGAAAAATAACCCAAGAATCGAAATCTCTAATTTTTCTTGATAATATCAATTTTGAAACTTTTGAGTTAATCCTATTTAACCATTGTTATACAACAGGTAGTGACGCAGCGACGAGCGGTGCATGTTTATTAAAAAAAATGAAAGTTTCCATAGTTTATATGGTCAACCATAAAGATTTTCAAGAAAAATCAGTGGGTTATGTCGGTTTATTCAAACAGAGGATTGTTTCCTTGTTAAATGTGATATTTTATCATGTCATCTTTTGAAATAAAATTTGTTTGACATGATATTAACTGAAAAACCTTATTAAGGACTTCTGTTAACATTGTCTTCCGATGTCTTCCTATAATTTTTTTTTAAATTTTTTTTATTTTGTTTTTTGAATTTATTAAATTGTTTGTTTTTTGTAATTTTTATAGGTTTCATAATTTCCTTTTAAAAAAATACTACCACAATTAGCAACAGTTTTTATTTATTTTAATAAATTAATATTAACGTTTTTTACACAGTTAATATCCTTAATATAAAACAATTATGATATCAATATAAAACTATGTTACATGGATAGCAGTTTGTGGAATATACGAGATGTGAACCAACTGTGTACAGTTTTCTGGGCTAACCTACAGTGTATATTGTAAAAAATGGAATGCAAGCAAAAAGAGAAGAGATTCTCGGGATTGATAGATAGATTCTTTAACTCCTATGTTACAGCGATTCGGGAAATATTTATCAAGTACCACAAAATGGTTGAAAAACATATATTATATGAGTAAGTTTATCAGAATGAAATGCAATAAATGAATCTTACAAGTATAAGAAAAAGGAGACAATATTTTCTTGCGTGAATTACCAATACAATAAAATAAGATTTACATAGACAATGAGCCTTATGATTTCCAAATCCCTTGTAGACATATAAAGATTACGTTAACTTTAGAAGCCTGTAAATGATTATAAAAATAATTACGATTTTAACTAGGAATAAAGACCAGAGGTTGGACAAGATGTATCCTTTTAAAACGTAAAATATAATTATCAAATTAGTAGATATTATCCTAAGAATAAATCTCAAAAGACAGTTATACAATACTGAAAGTATAAATAATCTCATACGAAGATTCCTAGAATTGTAGTTTACAAAAGAACCGTGGGAAGATATTACTTACTGAGCTTAGACCACATAACCTTTAATACAGACAGTATTATAAATTATTAGTAATTATTATAAAATATTAGTAAATTCAAAATTTATAAAAAATACTTCTATCTATATTATAGTTGGAGACAAAAATTTGTAGGTAGCTAGATTAACACATTACAAATTACTTTCATTTTGTTTTTATCTTTATCAAGCAAGCAGTTCGTTATTTTTGGTTTAAATTCAGTAATCACTTTTCACCCTTAAGATCTAGTGACAATTTATTAAATATTCAAGGTGCACAAAGTAAGAGAGATCGTTGCCCAAGTATTGTATTTAATTTTTGGACCAAATTTCTTAATCTTATGGTTTTTGTGATAGAAATTGTAGCACAAAATAATAACCGAAGCAGCTCATAGTTTAAAGTTACACAAGAAATTTAAATGATTATCTTCTTAAGCGATGGTATACCGAGGAATCTACAATATATGAAAACATACTTCGGTGGATAAAAGGTGTCAAAAAGTGATGTAATTTTGACATGTACATTGTCGTATCGTATGCATTATCGTTGTTCGTACGCTGTGACATCCTGACGAAATGACGGTAGAAGAAAAATAAGTTACTCTGCATAGCCTGGCGGAGAGTCGAAGATACCAGGCAAGACGTCGTAGGAAGAGGAAGAAGTTACTCTATATGGCCCGATGGAGATCCGGAATGAGATACCAGACAAGATGTCTTAAAAAATAAGAAATTACTCCGCATAGCCTGGCGGAGAGCCGGAATAAGGTACCAGGCAAGACGTTGTAACGAAGCGGGAGAAGTTACTTGATCCTTTATCAGAGATTTAATTACGTCGGGGTACCCGTTAAATGCGAGATAACACTATCATTGATAATTCACGCGTCTACATCACGAATGATATGGTCAAATTTGAATGCGGATGCCAATTCTTGACACGTATCAGGCGTCCGCACTTCACCCTGTGTGATCCGAGAATGAGAGAAGAAGCTACTACTAAGAAGGTACTCAGTGGCTAGGTGGCGTGGACTGATGACGCGCAAGAAAAAAGCAATTACGTCAACCGAATTGGCAAATCAGAGTTCCCGAAAATAACAGTTCGTCCAATCAGAGGTATTAGAAGGCCTGCGTGGACCCAAATCAACCAATTAGTATTTTCAAAATGTTAAACATCGATTGACGTCAATGAATTACTTACTCAGGAAGTTGAATGGGAATTATTACTCTCGTGCGGATAAAAGAGATGCACAGATGAACATCTGTCGCCGGTATGAAAATAAAAGGAGTATATTTGAAATTGTTTTCATGGGTGGACATACATTACGCGAAATTTTAAAGACTTGTATATTAATGATTACTTCACAATCTTTTACATTAATTTACAATCTGTCTTTTCTGGCTGACGTATTGCAGGGTCCATCATCAGGGGTAATTTATGTGTGACTAATGGTATTGTATATATAATATTTATATATATATTCATATATATATAATATTTTTCGATAGATATATTTTTAAGTATGTTTCTAATTTACTTTTTTTATTATTATCAATAAATACATTTTTTAAATATGGAAATTAGATACAGCATCAATTAAAATTCAAGCGAGAATTTATTTTGTGTCAACTAACCAACGCTGTCAAATTCAAAATCTGATATGGATTATAATATCCAGTCAAGTCTTATCAGAGCTGGCAAGGCGCGTGCACAGAAAACAATTATTCCTTCTTAAGTGAGAAACGAAAAATAAGTAGCTACCTTCGCATTAGGTATCGTTATTCTATTTTTTAATGAAGGGGAAAAGTGTTATCTTTCTTTTAATGCATTTTAGGGGAAGCAAACAGAAGTTTCCCCTAACAAAAGAATTTTATATCTTAAACTTCTCCGAGCACACGTTGATTTTTTATTTTTATTTTTATCACTATAATTATTATTCACAAAAAAGGAGAAAATGCTTTTAACGCTCGAAATAATCATAAAAATAATTCAAATAGTGTGAATGTTTTTACGTTAACTCACAAAAGAAACAAGCATTATTTGAGGGTGGGGTATATGTCACCGAAAATGTTATCAGTGACATGATATGGATCTAACTTTTTCACAAAATATTCACACCGATTCTTTATTGGAAACGTGTCGAAATCTATACAAATGTTATGAGGAGGGGCTTGTAGCGAAAGAAAATACATGCATTTAGACAAGTATTGCTTAAATTGTGTTGTTGTTGAACTTAAGAAACAGCTACAGTTGCGGTACCAAAAACTCGTACCAAATACGTCAGAAATTGCACACCACACTGTCGTTTTTGGACAATATAAACGTTTTTGATGGTGTTCCCTTGGGTTGTCGGGGCACCAATATCTCATTTTCTGTTTATAAATATAGCCATCGATATAAAAATGTGCTTCGTCAGTAAACAATATGTTTCCAAGCGTTCGTGCTATTCCAGCATCGTTCTCGTTAAGGTTTCACATAAAAAATAGTAATTTTGGTTAAGAAACTCCACGATTTGCAGTTTGTATGCATGAAACTGTAGTTACTTTTTCAAAGTAACCTTGCACGTGATTTTTTTATTCCAGTAAAGGCTGCAATCTTCCTTATTGATTTACGTGAATTGCGCATAATTTCACGTCGAACTTGAGCCATATGTTTTAGCGTCGCTGCTGACGTTGATGGTTCTGGAAAAGTTTGGTTAACGATGATCCCTTCTTGTCTGAAGTTATGAATACAACACCAATAACAAAACACACCAGATAAGTTGCTCGTGCTCGGTCCATTACTTACTCGTCGAATATTAAAGTGAATACAAAAAGCGTGACGCGCACGAACCAATGAATCCCCGCGTTTTAAATATTGCTCAACCGCGAACGCGCGGTGCACTCCCGATCAATGACTCATTGCGACTGGCAAGTCAGTAAATCACTCGCGTCGAACAATACTCCTCCCGCAAACCTCACCCTGATGGTTTACGAACGATTACAATTTAATATTGAAATTTTTCCTCTGGACCCCCTATATTATCAGTCCTCCGAACGATGGATGTGGCCTGCCCATTTCTTGGTGTATTTAGTTACATAACTACTCTTGTTTGTTCTTTATCCACACTCTTTGTTTCCTGGCTCTTCGTGTGATGCCCAACATAAAATTCATTTAATTGCTCTTCATAACTTTTTGGACCTCTATTTTATTTAAGGGTTAGGATACTACAATCTTACTAAAAATCATTGATCCACAAATATATTATATTTATTTTACCTTCCATCCATGTAAATATACATGTGTTGCAAATTTATTTACGATGGAACAAAGAATGAAACATTTAGGAGGGAATGCAACTCAGTATAATGAGTAGGATTAAAAAAGGGTCACTTAGATGATTTGGTTATGTAGAACAAATTAATAGTAATATAAGATATATGACGCGAGTGTTGATGGCACCAGAAATACAGATCGTCCGCGGAAAACTTGGAGTGACCAGGTAAACCAGACACTGTTTTTTTTTTATAATTTATCAATCTACGAGCTTACACGAGATGATGTATGAGTATTGATGAGGCGCGAGTTGTGTGTTAGAACAGAATAGTGTGGCATGCCATCCGCTCTGCCTACCCCCGCGGATAAACAGCGTGATAGTTAATTAGTTAGTAAAATTTTTAATTATGCTTGTACAGTGATGTGATATTAAGTATTTTAAGATGTAAATAATACAAGCTAGCTCATTGATCCAACCATGAAGGATTCAATTTCGATTTAGAGTTTCATCATAGTGTTATCTATTGCATATTTTAATGAGCCATTATAAAAACATTTCCAAATACACCGCCCTTAATCTATAATCACAGCCTTCGTTTGTTGTCGCGCCCATTAGGGTTGTCACACCGTCCACGTGAGCCTTGACCGAACTGCGGGCCTAGCGGCCTGTGTTTGACCGCGGTCCTCGTCGAGCACACAGCCGGGGGCGTGCTACGCCAGGCCGCCGAGCAAACTCAATCAATTACGTCATTTGACCTAGTAAACAACCGTCGCCGTCGGACGCCGGCATCGTGGATAATCGACGGGGAATATTTTACAATATAAAAAAAATCATTCTCATCAATTCCGAGAGCAACAACATGTTTCCCATTTGTTTTTTTGGTTCAGAAACTATACAATACACTTAACACTAACTGGAAATCGTTCGCTCACAATAAAAATATGCAAACATGGATTCAATTAAGTAGAGAATTGACTATTCAGTCAGAAGCATCGCTGTCCAACATTCTAACTTAATTACAATACAATACGCTAATAATTCACC
Source organism: Eubasilissa regina (assembly GCA_022840565.1). NCBI lineage: Eukaryota > Metazoa > Arthropoda > Insecta > Trichoptera > Phryganeidae > Eubasilissa > Eubasilissa regina. The sequence goes on along the minus strand of JAINEB010000025.1, from coordinate 1,203,288 downwards.
TTTAATTCACAATTTAATTTCTTTTTAATTTTTATTAAATAACACCGCAACTGCACAGAACAACTGGACAATGCTTTATACCTACTGCATCCCGCACAGTAAAATAATAAGTGTAACATTATTGTATGTTCACTTCTGACGCACAAAAAGTTTATGTCAAATAAAATAAAAATAAATTATTTTGATGCATCCTAGTCACGTCGTACATTAAAACTCGTTCTCGAACTTAATGTTCTCTAAAATGGAAGTAATTCAGAAATTAGGCAGAAGAATGTTAATTCAGAAATGTGATTTGTGCTGTTTATGATTGGTGATCTGGGTGAGAGAACGAGGATAGATGTATTAGATGGATGAAAACCTAGTGGAATGATATGATATGAGGCAGATTAATTTGAAGTCGCAAGCTGAAAACTTAAGTAAGAAAATGACATAATAAAAAAATTATTTTGAAATATTTAATTATTTTTCTCATAGAGTTTCTTTACAAGAAATGTCATTTTCATTATTCAAAAGTAACAATATTTTAACATAAAATATATGTAATACAAATTAAACTTCACAGACCTTTGTCCTAAAAAATTACATTTTCACAATAAGAATATGTTCTCCTTAAAAATAAAGTATAAGCCCTGACATTTAACACGGTGCACAATATCTGGCAAATATCCGCAGTGTTTCTGTTTCAACTTTCGAAATATGTTTTATGTGGCTTTAGCATAAATACAGCTCTATTTTGCCAATTATGTATCAAATCTCGTTCGTTTTATTTTCAAAGTACGGATGTAATGCGCTGATACGGTTTTCAAGAGACCGGCCACCACTCCAAGATACACGGTTATCTCTACATCGAATTGTTGGAATGAATTCCACAATGTTACGAGATAGATGATTATCCTACATCTATAATTTTTTCTTAACTTGGGTTGATATGAGTTGACTGATACGAGTTCACAAAAATTGTACAAATATAGATTAAGTTGGCTATAAATGAGGCGCCTGATGCTGTATTGAGATAATAGTGCATAGTAAAAATGTGAGAAAGAGTAGAGGGAAAAAATTTATTATCTATTATAAAGATTTAACCTACAGACAAAAGATTTCTACGTCTTATTTGTTACATTTTCTGAGAAACAAATGCATTTTTTTATTAAGCTACTTAATAATTATTACAGTAGATAAGACTCGCCCAGAAGCATACTTATATTTCTTAATTATAAAAGTTTTTAATACATTACAGCCGCCTTAAGTTAACTACCTATTTGTGAAAAAAAATCGCAATCTCAGTCAAATAATTATGTTGTGCATTTAAAGTGTTTAGAAGAACAATTCAAAAGTTATTTTTGCGTCAGTTTTCGCCATAGAAACGCAATGAATGAGTGTCAAGCATTCGTATTGTTAATATAAGTTTTATTAAAATTATCATTCAAATCTCAGATAAATCGTTTCCTTTCAACGGACTCCTTTTCAAGTATCCCAACCTTGGATGGGGTGGACCTGTTGTACAAAAAAGTTTTAACAAACAAAATTACATTGAAAGCGAATAATCGTATATATTTTGCTCTTCAGATAAAAGTTGCTATATAAGTTTTATTTTTATTTCAGGGCTACATTCAACATAACCCTTCTTTACTTATAATTATTAATTATTATAGAAATAATTAATAATTATTATGGAATAGTGGAAATTATTATCAACCAGAATCTTCATATATTTCTTCTTCATGCACGGCGCTGTGATTTGGCCCATGATTCCTCCACAAGTGTTCTCCATCGAATCCTATCTCTGATTATTCTTCTTCAGTTCCCAAACCCTCCCATCATCTAATTATAAAGTGGTAATAAGTTTGCAATTTGCTGATAAAATACATTATATTATCAAGCAAGAGGGATTACACACTTTTCATATATAAAAATAAAGTTAGGAGAACACATTCTTATTGTGAAGTTGTAATTATTCAGAACACATCTCTGTGATATTTTAAATTTGAATTAAATATATTAATTAGCATAGTTGGATAATGCACCTTCCCCGGTTTGGAAAGAGATCCAGGTTCGAATCCCGGTGGCGCAACAACAATATTTTTCGACAAAATTGATTTTATATGTATATCTTTCTAATTAACATATTTAATTCAAATAAATTATTGAATTGCTTATTGAAATGTAATGTTGGTTTTTAATTATACGTGTTGTTTCCAAAATTTGTAATTGTTGAATATAAAGGAACGTATTTAATGATCACGATTTGACATTTAATGTTAGTAAAATTTTCCAACCAGATGAATGAATTAAACATCCAACCTTATGAATTATATTACAACCGGTATATACCTATCGGTAATATTCTGTAAATCTTCATTTTTCTCCCGTATTATAGATGTGCTCTTAATCTTAATATAGGACGATATCTGCATTATATACTATTGGTTTTTCCATATAAAATTGTATTGTAGTAGGTACATATATATTCTCCAGAAAAACGGACTAAATAAAGGGTATAACGGTATTGAAGTTTCAATACTATTGCATTCACTAAGGTCGAATTGGAAAAACAACTTTAATACAAATAGAGAGCTACATGAAGATCTTTCATAAGAATGTCTTCAGATTAACGTACTCTTTATTTTGATAATATTTCATAAAAATGAGCTTTTCCATTCAGTTCCAAACCGTTGCCAAATTTTTAACAAGTAGGATGTAATATTATTTTATTGGTGTGATAAAAGTATCCCTTGCTTCTGCCTCCCCCATTAGTTTGAATATGCAGAAATAATATTTTTATACAACCCTATTTATTGTGTTCACCTCAGAAAAATAAAAGAAAACAATATTTGTAATTCTCTGTACAAAATTATTAATATTATTCTATAATACAATATATTATCAATTTAACAACACTAGTCTTAAAAATATATATATTATTTTATTGTTACGCTAAATTATATTCCTGTTATTAGAGTTAATTTTTGAAACATTTTATTTATTAGATTAATCTCACTTATTTACTTACCATTACGCCGTTTCTCCGCAGGGGTAGGCAGAGAGGATAGAGCGCCACACTTTTCTGTCCTGACGCACAATTCTCGCACTATCCACTTTATTAGGTTAATCAATTTTTATGTATGAAAGCGTACAAAAGCAGAAAGCTTTTTACAACCCAGGCATTAGTAAATTATTAGATCTACTCTTCAAAATGCACCAAAAGCACAACGCACGACTGATGACGTTAATTGACAAATTGATAAATGAGAAATCAAATAATCAATAGTCATTGAACAATCAAATTCGCTAGGTTTATGTGCATTGTGTAGATTTATTATTTGCTAATTAGCCAAATTTCTAAACGCTGCCAGCATCGGCAAATTGTAAACTGATTCAAACGTTAATTTCAGTTTATCAACACGTGTGCTATTCATGTTATGGACTATGGATTCTACTATGAATATCTAACGTGATAGATAATAATGGCTGGAACTCGAGACATCTGTTAAAATAAAACCTACACCCATCGTATAATATTAACAACCCTTAAAATTACAACTAACATCCACAATATATTTTAAAGTGTAGATAGCGGAATCTTTTACGATATCATTGCTTGCCAATCAATCTTTGAAATTTAAAAATTAAATATGTGAAGCCGTGGATTGACAAAATGCATTTCTTTAACTTAAGAACGAAGTCAGAAAGAGAATACTCAGCTTCCATTTTACATAACAGGATGAATGTCGACATTTCTTCTCGGTAGTAAATAACGAGACCCGGCAGGCAGCCGGACAGGCGACCCTCTCTTAGGGGAGACTCCACCGGGATACCAGGAGCATATAACGAGCGGAGGGGAATAATATCGGAGCCCTCTCACGCTAACAATCTGTCCGGGATGCGATGATAGTGTTCACTTTTTATTATTCTGCATTCCCGGTAAGCCAGATCCGATGTTTCAAAAGTTTTTGATGGCGTTCTGCGGACTTTACTTATCTTAAAAAATGAAACCATATTGGTTAAAAAGTACTTAAAAGTAAATAAACATAATTAACCACATTTAATTTGAACTTATTCAACCAAAAAATATATGTATAAGTTATAGTAATAGTTGAAAAAATATTTAATTTATTTGTTTAAAAATTCACACAATCAATTTAAAACGCCGTACAGTAACTAAAATAATGAAGCTACATTTTCAGTCAATTATTTTACAATTTTCAATTGAAAAATTCGAATTGAAACTTATCGCTAATGTATAATTTCCTTATTTTTGTTCATTCATATCATATAGTAATGTAAAACAAACATATATTAGATAGGTATCCGTAACTGTCGACTTGGAAACAAAAGACAAACAAATGCGTAACGCCTACTACCTAGCAAATTCAATTGGCGAAGCCTATTCGTTTTAATTTCTGCTTTATATACTAATTAATAGAAGATGATTAAAATTGTTTTAAAAATATATGCCAATTACAATATATCAAATATAATATATTATACAGTATATAAAAACGTACCTTAATATTACAGCCCTTGGGTGTGCATTTTGAAATAATCGTAACAATTGTGATTTTGTATGTTGAATAACGATTGAAGGAACGCCCTAAGGAACTTGGATCGGCAGATCTTCCTGCTCCAGTATGCGAAGAGGTAATTTGATAACGAGTCATCTGTTGATTTTTCTGAAAAATTCATCCCATCCTTCCACACAACACCTTCCGCAGGATGAAAAAAATCATGTTTAATCCCGACAAAACTCAATACTAAAACGTTTTCCTCCTTAAAAACATTTTATTTTTAAAATGTCAAATACAAATTGAAGCGAGCAGTGGGAATACTGGCCCTTTGAATAGGAGTCGTCATTTTTTCGCTCGGGAAGCCCATTCCGTGCCATCAATTTCGGTGGGGTCGTACATACTTATCAGGGTCCCATATCGGTGCAGGGACACTTCTGTCATTATACGAAGCGGACCTTTTATGGAAAACTGTGAAAACCCAGGACACGGTTCAACACCCTCCGCACTTATACGTCTTTATGCGAGTGGAAGAAAATGCACAGCTGAACTCTTCTATTGTGTTTCAGCTCTCGAGGCCTATTCTTGTCAGGATGCGCTAGACCGCTATTGAATGGAAATAATCAAACATGTTACAAGATAATTTGGCAGATTTAAAAAAAATGTTTATGCAATTCAGTGGTAAATATAAAACATAATAATATTTTTAATTCATTATTTCATATGGACTTAACAATTCCTAGATACTTAATGTAGTTATTAAAATAGGTGCAAGCGAAAGCAATTTATTTTATTTAGCTAATACTACAACCTGCATGGCACACTTAAAAAACAATGAATGTCTAAAAAAAACAATGTTTAACTTTAAGAGACAACATGTACATACTTCCTTGTACCATTTTATCCTCTAATACGTATCTTTAAAAAACATAATGATGGTGTTTATACAATTATATTTTTTAATATTTTTTATACTTATGTATTTATTTATTAATCAGTAAGTACAATGAGACAATATAATTTTTTTTTTCATGGTTCACTTCTCTAAATAGCATATAAATACTTGTGCAAAGTGTATACTAATTATTGTTTACAATAACTACTTACTTACCATCACGTCGTTTCTCCACGGGGGTAGGCAGAGAGGATAGAGCGCCATACTCCTTTATCCTGACATACAATTCTCGCCTCATCCACATTCATACAAGCTCGCCGATTGTTGAGGCTTTCAACAGAACCGTCCTCCATTATCTGGTTTACCTGATCATGCTAAGTCCTCCGCGGACGTCCTCTATTTCGAGTGCCATCAACACGAGTCATGTATTTTTTTATCATTCTCTCTTCATTAATCTGTTTCATATGACCAAACCACCTAAGTGATTCTTTCCTAATCTTACTCACTATACTAACATCAGCTTTACATTATTTCTTCATTGTTTACTCTGTCATAAATAGATTTGCCACATGTACGCCTAAGTGATCTCATTTCCGCTGCATTCAGTGTACTTTCATTCCTCTTCTGCCAAGTCCAGGCCTCACTTCCATACATCAGTGTCAGTACTAGGACTCCATTGTAAACCGCTATTCTTGCCTCGGTTGACAAATTCCTGTTAGATATAATTCCATTCAAAGCGCCGTTCACTTTATTCCCTGCAGTCACTCTTCTTTCGATATCATTCTCAGCTTTTCCGTTTTTATCAAACATACTTCCCAAATACACAAACTCACTACTTGTTCCAAACATTCATTACCAACAAGTATTTTACACGGTGTCCTCCTTCTCGAATACCATCACTTTCAATTTGTTAACGTTCATCATGAGGTCGCTTTCTTGCATACATTGTAGTTCTACTTACTGGATTCTGTAGTTCTTGTTCATTATTCGCCATTAGTACTGCATCATCTGCGTATAATAAACAGCATACAATAAAATCGACCTTTGCCCCTACATTCATTCATTCCAGTTCTTTCACACACGTATTCATATACAAGTTGAACAGCCGTGGAGAGATTATACAACCCTACTTGACACCCTTTGTAATGTCAAACCATGGTGTGAATCAAACCATTGATTCTTACACACGTAGAACTTCCTTCATAAAGGGATGCGATTGCGTGGATAAGTTTACTGTTCACCCCGTAATCGAAGAGTACATTCAGCAATCTTTCTGTTATAACTCTTATCAATATGCCTTCTGTAGATCTACGAAGGCACAAAAAAGTTTTTGGTTTTACGCCAAAAAAAAACTTTTCCGTCATCACTCGTAGAGAAAAGATCTATTTATGCATCCTCTTCTACCCACAAAGGCCCCTTATACGTCTCATATTTTTTTTTCGTCACTGTTCTTACTCTTTCTATTAAAAATCTTCCATACAGTTTACCAACCGAGCTCAGTAGACTAATAGCCCTATAGTTACCACATTCCATTTTCGACCCTTTTCTTTGTAAAGAAGCATAATGATAGCTCATCTCTAACCTAATGGGATGTGGCTCTCTCCCAAACATTGATTGAAAAGCGTACAATAAAATAGCAATAACAATACAAAAATATTATAAATTTTGGGGTACATGTTCATCTTTAACGTGTTTTTTTTTAATTATTTCTTTATTATCATTAATCTATCTTCCAGGTGTTTTCAAGTAAGCTCTAAATATTTTTTACCTGTATGTGTAGTGGTGTTGTGCAAATGATGTGTTAATTTTTGAGCATGAAAATACAAATTTAAACCTTGTATGATTTTCAGTAATAAAATAATATTATTCTTTTTCTTTTAATATTTGAAGAATTGAATTTCCTTTAAATAGATAAGTGTTGGTACTTTGAATTTTTTAAAAAGTCATTTTGTCGAATAACCTTTTATTTTTTTTAATATAACCTTCATTATGAGTTTTTGTACATTTTTTACTTGTATTAGGCTAGTACTATAAGCTGATCCCCAACTAATGATGGCATATTGCAATATGCAATATATAATGGATTGAATAAATACGTAGCATACTAAGTACAATTTTATTATTGATAAAAATGTCCTGAATCTTAAAAATGTCTATATTAATTGTCTAATCTTTTTAACGACTTGACAAAAATGATTTTTCCATTAAGATTTCTATTGGTGATTACTCCAGGATATTGGATTATATTTGTTGTATTTAAAATTGAGCAGTTAGAGAGACAATAATTTTGATTATGAGTTGTATTTTTTGTGGAGTGTTCATGAATTATGATGTCAATTTTTTTCGGAAAATCATTTGATTTTATTGCAAACAGAATAACGAAGGTTTTTTCACTATTTAATGATAGTAAATTAATATTGAAAAAGTTCTTAATTGTGTTTATATCTTCGGCGGCCTTTAATTTTACACTTACCCAATAAATTTCACTTATTATTAGGACCGTGTCGTCAGCAATTTATGTAATTTGAGCGTGAATTTATTGAAAAATATGTATATTATTAATATATATCGCAGCAAGTAGATTTACAAAAGATTTACTACATCCCCAACGATTTTTGTGATCTTGCAAAAAATTTAATAATAATAGTGTCATACATTAATTGCATAATTTTTATCACTATGCAGAAGACGTTATTGCTTTTGATATTTATGTGCATTAAATATGAAGTGCCTCAAGGTGGCACACTCGGTCCGATACTTTTTATAATATATATCAATAAATTTTTAAATAAAACTTTGGAGAATGGAAATAAAATTAGTTATGCTGACGATACTGCAATCATTATAAATGGTGATACGTGGGATGAAACATTTAAAAACTCAAAATTGGCTACTGCAGAAATCAAAAGTATTCTGTAAAATTATCTACAAACACTTAACTGGAATTTCTTGAGACAAATAAAATTTTATCTGAAAATCAATACGGTTTCAGAGCCAATATAGGAACTACTGAAGATGCTATTGCAAAACTAGTTGAACACACTACCACAAACATGGAAAAAGGACGTAAAGTACTAGGCATCTTTCTAGACTTATCGAAGGCTTTTGATACTATATCACATTTTTTACTTTTAAACAAGCTCAATAATATTGGTATCACATGCAGTTGTTTGAATTGGTTCAAAAATTATCTTGAAAATATCAAACAAACTGTAAAAATTAATGGCACCCACAGTGATCCAATGTAAATTAAATATGGAGTGCCTCAAGGTAGTACACTCGGTTCGATACTCCTTATAATAAAGGGTTTTTCAATAGGGACGCTCAAACTTTCTTTCAACAAGGACAAGAAACTACGCCATATTTCTTCAGTTTTTTTTGAGGTTAACACTCGTATTTAGTTGGCAAATCATCATGGAGCAGTACACACCGGAGCAACGCTTGAAAATTATTCAAATCTACTACCAAAATTCGCGTTCGCTCACCGCAACTTTAAGAGCATTATGACCACTTGCCTGCCACATCAACAATTCAACGTTTGGTGCAAAAATTTGAAAACACATTGTCGCTACACAATGTTTCAGTGCCAGTGAGATAAAGAAATGCACGAAGTGAGGAAAATATTGCCGCCGCTAGAGCATCTGTTCTTGATGACCCAAATGAGTCACTAACACGACTTTCTCAACAATTGGGCATTTCTGTGACGTCATTGTGGCGAATTTTGCGAAAAGATCTTGGCTTACATCCATACAAGATCCAGTTGACACAAGAACTAAAGCCGCTTGACCATTTGAAGCGTCGCCAATTCCTCGATTGGTCTGCACAACAATTTGAAAATGATGCTGAATTCCATCGAAAAATCATCTTTAGCGACGAAGCTCATTTTTGGCTCAATGGATATGTAAACAAGCAAAATATGCGTTATTGGGCAGGCACCAATCCACACGTGCTTCACGAAACACAATTGCATCCCGGAAAAATCACTGTTTGGTGTGGATTACATGCCGGAGGTGTCATTGGACCATATTTTTTTGTTGATGATACTAATCGTCATGTTACTGTGAATGGTAATCGTTATCGCTCCATGATAACTGATTATTTTTGGCCTCAATTGCAAGGTATGGACTTGGCCAATATGTGGTTTCAACAAGACAGCGCTACCAGTCACACGGCACATGCAACAATTGACTTATTGAAAACCAAATTTAGTGAGAGTGTTATTTCGCGAAATGGACCAGTTCAATGGCCGCCTAGATCATGCGATTTAACACCATTGGACTATTTTCTTTGGAGCTATGTTAAATCTTTGGTCTATACCAATAAGCCGGCGACGTTACAAGAGCTAAGAGAAAATATTGAACGCGAAATTGGTGCGATTCGGGCCGAATTATGTGAAAAAGTGGTGGAAAATTGGATTCAACGATTGGACTTCTGCAAACGTGCTCGCGGTGGTTATGCGAGGGAAATTGAATTTTATACATAATTGCCACTAAATGTACTTCAAAACATAATAATTTTTTTTTAGTTTCTGTTTTGTTTTAAAAAAAGTTTGAGCGCCCTTAATGAAAAACCCTTTATTTATCAATGAATTTTTGAATTAGTTATGCTGATGATACTGCAATCATTATAAATAGTGATACATGGGATGAATCATTTAAAAGGGGAGAATTAGCCACTGCAGAAATTAAAAGCACTCTTGTCAATCACCTACTAATACTTAACTCAAAAAAACATATTTTATTGCCTTTTCGTTACAAAAACAAGAAAACAATGCCGTACCAAATAATATTAAAATACATACATGCTTTTCGGATTCAAGTCAAATATGTAACTGTGACATCATTGAAAAATCGAAGGAGATCATTTATTTTGTATATCGAATGAGATAATTTAACAATTGATGAAAATTTACGATGGGTTCCTCATATCGATCGAGTAGCTCCAAAGTGAGCAGATCAAACTAATTAATATTTTCAAAATTTTACGCAGCCTAATGAATATTACTGTATTACAATGGTAAACTATTCACTCTGTCAGAGTCTCATCAGTTACGCAAAATGTACGTGGAGTGGTGCACCCCTTACTTCAATGGATTCTCTAATTAAGGCTCAGAAATGGACTATCAGCGTAATAAACAAGAAGCCATTTAGTCATAACTCTGAAGAACTCTTTAAATCCTTTCAAGTTTTGGATATAAGACAACCGTTTACCGTTGGATATAAGACAACCGTTTTAATCTTAAAACTATTAAAAAAAAACTAACTTTACTTCCACGATCCGATCTAAAGGAAATCAGGAGCAAAGCCTTAGGATACTATTCAGTCCCAAAATTTAATACCAAATTCGTTCAACGAAATTTTTTAATATGTGCTCCGAGAATATTTAACAAATTGCCACTAGACCTTACTCTTTTCACATAACTTTTTATAACTTACTTAACATTACACTTACTTACCTCTAAACAATTACAACTTTTAAAAACTGTACAGGTAATTGCTTTAGAACAGACCACGTCTAGTTAAGTAATTATCTTTATTTTTTCATATGTCCTATTTATGCTACAAAAAAAATGATTATGAAAGGTTATTAGGCAGAGAAATGACAGTATAAATATTTAAATATGGTCAATCAATAAATTACCACATGTAATTATTATGTATATATTTATATAATAACAAATATACACCAATTTTTTACGTAGGTATATCAAAATAAATCTAAACATTCCTTCTTTTTTAAAAAAATTTTTTTCTTATTTTATTACGATCCTTACAACGATTCTCTGAAACCCCCTTTCAGCTGTCAATCATTTTGCCGTGACCCGGGACTTTACAGTATTATGTCGATTTTCTATGTGTGTACATGAAATTATCATGCAGTGTGGTAAATTATCACGTTATAACTCAAATACACGTGTATCAAAAATGTTTATTTGAGTAAATGGAGGTCGTAAGTGTAAACGAATTCATGAAAAAAATACAAAATTCACCACTATGAAGAAAGAACACTAAAAAAGACTTCTGTAGAGACATATCCAGAAATCATTAATAATCGAATACTACTCTAAAATTTAAAAACTAAAACTTTCGAAAAATAAGAGGTAACAATACCAGTTTCAGCATAACAATAAGAATGTTTTACGTTCCAAAATAACGTACTTAAATACGGGTAGTATATAGATATGTCGCGCCATATCTGATTTCACCCCCTTACCATTCGTATAAACTTACGAAAGCAATTTTACAAAAAAAATTCCACAATATTTTTGTCCAATAAACGAACCTTTTAGCTCAACAAACCGAAACGTGTATTTTCTCATCCGATTTGTCTATTCACACCAAAAGCGCGGGGATTAGGAAACCTATCACTCGGAGGATTCTCGCTTCGATTCCCGTCACAGGGCGGAAGAGGGTGCCCCTTTGTAATATTGATAGGCGTAAAAATTGCATTTTGCAAGGGCCTTCTGTATAACGCGTTGCCCCCTCTCCTGGGTAAGCCCCGATATATAAATAAATGACCAGCGCCTAGGATCTATTTCACATTTCAACCGTTTTATGGGCGACCGAGAGGGTCAGAGATTGTTCTTGAGATGCTCCGCGCCATTCGCACGTGAGAAGATTTAAATGTATTACTTATATGAAACACGATTACATTCAGTGACGTACAGTAAGTATAGATTTAGGTTATGCTGTTACCAATGATATTATATAATCATATATAATACATGTACTACAATATATGTTTTAAATAGGATTATGAACTTTCGTCTAACCAACGTCTTTAGATAAAATGAATCCGTCGTTTATACGACCCTACTATGTAATTATTTGTAATTTTAGAGTAGAGTAATAGTTTTTTTAAAGGTTTAGTTTTAAAGTAAAATAATGCCTTCTTACCCATATAAAAATTAATGTAAAAAATATATGGACGGTTTTAAGAACACTTTTTATGACCGAACATGATTCTCTTATTGTTCAAAAATCCTTCACGTAATAAATAAACGAAATAATATTTTTTATCAAACGTTAAAGTAGGAAATAGTTCTGCCACTTGCTTTTTGTTTTTCCCAAATCAAAAACAAATTCATGCACCAAATGCACTTCGAACGCAAAGAACGACCATGAAATAAACACGTTAAAAAAGTAAGATAGTAAAATACGCGAATTAATAAAAGATAAAGTAGACACTTGCACATTTGGACGCAGTTGTAAGCCTTTTTAATGTTGTTCTATTAAAACAGCATAAGTAACGACTCCATATAAAACGGATCAATCGAAACAAATTTTTATTTCAGTAAATAGCCAATTGCATAACTTGAATTATTCATTACCTTAAAACTAGACAATAGTAATGTGAAAAGCTACAATGCGTCGATTGTAGTTGCTAGCGCTTCGGCTGCAGCGGTGGGTTATCGTGATAGTTTTTAGAACCAAGCCATTAAAGTTTCTACTGATACACAGATGGCGCTAATATACGTTCACAGTTCATATTATAGATAATTTAATCTGTATTTGTTTCTCAGAATTTTTAGTAATGCACAGCTTTTTTGCTTGCATGCACTGCACGCCTCTAATTACATTGTCCATTTTTATAGACATTTCATATTAGTACATACGTATTTTAAATTAAGATCGAATTGTGGTTCTTTTACCTACTGCTTACAGCTTTGTTATTTACGGAGTTTTTATTTACAGAACTAGAATAAACTCCCTCAAATAAACAATAATATTAGGTTTTTTTAAAACTTGAAAGATCATACGGATATAAGCACAGAGTGTAACATAATTAAGTAAAATTTAAGGGTTAAGGTATGATTATTTTAAAACAAATTAAATTAATCAATTAGAAAGACATACTGAAAAATATATTTAACAAAAAAATATTCGGTTGCTACTGGGACATTTTTTATTCTGTATATTTTTCTAATTGATTATTTGTATTAAAAATACCACAGAACTTTGTTCTGAAATTGTAACTTCAAAACAAAAATCTGTTTTTATTAAAAATGAACATTTTTTAATAACCTTCGTGGCGTTCTTTTAAAAATTGTACGAATATAAAAAAACAAGGAATAAAACCTTAAGTATTACAAACATAATACAGAAACAAAGTAGTTACGGTTCTTATAATCGATGAAAAAAAATCATAAAATGTGTACATTTGGTCGCACAATCAAAAAGATAGTATTCTAAGAATCAGATATCGCAAAAAATAATAGTTTTACGGTGGTGACGTTCTTTTGAGTTATCAGTAGAATATTTGACAGGTTGTATTATAACCTGCGAACGACTTTCAGTATTGACGCGTGAAAAACGTCCGGAGAAATAGTAGCATCAGATAGATCGATCGCGGAGTGTACGGGGCAGGAGGTTAAATGAAAACAGGCTCGGTGACAAACGACGCCCGTCCGAAGCGACGCCCTGAAAAATGTCAACGGCGTCAGTAACGGAAATCCAGGAAGCTTCGTCATTCTCAGCCGCCATTGTTCCACAAATGATGAAAAATGTTTCAAAGCGTTGTGTTACACGTGTCACTGTTTTTGCTTTGTTTTGTACTTTTACAACGTTATTACACTTTCACGAGTCATCTGGGAATTTGGACACAACTATTGTTTAATGTAGCTTGCGTAAACTCTCTCGGTACAAACCAGTACAATCATAAATCATTTAATCAAAATTTCACATGGGAAGGGTCACTATTTTTTCATTCAATGCCTTTTGCACGATAACTGTCGCTTATTTTAATGAAAACGTTATTTCAAAGTTAAATCGCCACGTATTCTATCATATACCTACTATTATAATTATCAGTGTGTCTTATTGTGCAAATAATTATTTCTTACGATTTGGAAGGTCGATATATGATTACGGTTTACAAACAGAACTTCAAGTCCTTGATAATACTATCTTCCAATAAACTTATGTAGTAGTGTAAATGTAGTATTCTGATTAATTTGTAATAACCCTTGTTTTAAGTATTTTACTTATATGTATATTGTATAATATCATAAAAACACACAGAAAATGGGTAATTTTACATCATACATTATGCAGTCAATATTGTAGTACAACTTTGTTATTAGATTTTTAGACAAAAAGATAATTTCATCATAAGTTGTAAATAAACATAATATACTTTAAAAAACTTATACTAAAGAAACCATTAACGGTATTAACGAAATAAAGGTATCAAAATAAGAAATAATTAAAAAGCCTATATATTGTATTATTCTCCTTAACTGAAAAATGAAAATGTGCATTTAAAGAGTTTTCTACTAAGTTTAACGAATTTAAATATTAACAAAAACTATGATTTATTGTTAAATATTTAAAAAATCACATATGCATATAAATATTCCTGTCGTTTTAATTATAAGCATTGTGTACGTTTTGGCTAAAATTCCTATGAATCGTTCGTAGCATCTCTCTTGTAAATAGAGCCCCATGTCGATAGAAAAAAACAGGCGGGTGGGTGCGTTATTGAAAATGAAATGGAAATGGCGACGATCTGCAAAAATTGCATTCCATTTCAAACGTCACGTCGCGTCAGGCGGCGATAGGGGAGTGGTGACGACGACCTTAGCACCCTTTAAATATGTTTACAACTGTCAGTTCGGTTTGTACAAAAACATTATATTGATTGACAACACATTATGAAAATGTAACAAAATACGTTTCTTAAACTAGATACATTTATTAATAGATAGAACTCACGTCCGAAATTTGAAAGCAAAATATTATACTTGCCGATACAATTACAACTATTTTAAATACAAATTAAATGTATTAATTATAAAGGTGTACATATAAAATCAATTTTATAGAAAAATATTGTTTTTACGCTACCGGGATTCGAACCTGGATTTCTTTTCCAATAATAATAGTGGAACGATAGATTTATTAATTTAAAAAAGAGTAACATATAGCTTCGAAAATTTTTCGTCAAAAATACACCTTCCCCGGATTGGAAAAGAGATCCAGGTTCGAATCCCGGTATTGCAAAAACAATATGTTTCGATAAAATTGATTTTATATGTACACCTTTATAATTAATACATTTAATTGGTATTTAAAACATCACAGACCGTCTGATCTGAATAATTACAATTTCACAATAGGAATGTGTTCTCCTTGATAAACTGTTTTATGTTCCTCAACAATTATTGTATTATAGAATACTAATTTCGATAATAAAATGTAATTTTCTTAAATTTGACAGTTTTTTAATCACTTCCTCATTTTCACTTCAGATATTTTTTACATTATTTAAGGTACATTAAAGATGCTCATGAATAACAAAAAACAGTTCGTGCTCAAAATCACATACTAGGGATATGTAATAGAATATTGCAATATTTTGCATATACCATTATTAATAATTAATTGACTATTATAGAATACTTATGTATAATACATCTAGTATGTACATGGATAAGAATTTTCTCTCAAAACTCGTATTTTATTACGAAGAGTAGACTATCCACATACCGGCCGCACCATTAGTGAGATAGATTATTTATAAAAATGCAATTATATTATAGTTTATTATATTAAATATATAAATGTTTACCACCAACTTTACGAATTCACGAGTATAATTCGTATTATGAGTGGTTTTCCAAATAGTATTTATTTTCAGTAAAACCACGTGGAATGATTTTTTAATAAATAATAAATAATTTTTAATTTATTATAAATTGTTAATTTTGTTTTATTAACCACTTAATGAATTAAAAATACATCTACGGGTAATGAAAAATATCATTTTCTTCTTCAGGGTGTCATTAACTAATCAAAAACATATGTCGTATTGTTTCTTAAACAGAATTATTTTTTAAATCTATTTTTAAAAAAACAATAATTATTTTAAAAGTTAATTTAGTACCTAATTTAAATTGTTACTTGATGATACAAAATTAATTTAGAAAAAATTTTAGAATGGGACTTGTGGTTAAATTTAGTTTGTTGTTTATATTTTGATTAGTTTTACATGATTTATTTATCTCCAACGATTCCGAATTATTTCATTTAAGACCATCACCGTTTACATGCATTATAGACAATCTCAAATTTTTATCAAAAGTATGATCATTTTCTAACAAATGATTAGAAAATTCTGAAAACCCACTATTATTTAAACATCTCAAATGCTCCTTCACTCTTATAGTAATAAAACTAATTTATTTATATTTATTTATTTCCATACATTTTTAAATAATACTTACATTTACTTTAATCATTTTTCCAAAGCCAAACAATACCAAATCATATTATTTTAATTAAATTAATTAAACCATTAAAGGTAGACGTACTTATATATTTCAAAAGAATATGATTTTTAAACTTATATAAATAACTAGTATGAATAAAAGTAAAGTAATAACTTTCTGAACTCGATGCGTGTTTACGAAGCATGTCCTACACCAAAGTCGGCTATATGCGACTTAATCATTCATTAAAACTTTTTTAAAGAGTTTGCACAGTCTTTAGCCAGTCATTAAAAACTTTTTGTTTTTATATGAAAAGTAGATGTGGGTGGACCTTTACCGCGTATCTCAAGAGCCGTAGTCAACACCGCAAGGCTACATTTGCTGTATTATTGCTGGTTCGCCACTTTTTATCGATTGTAGGTAAGAAAATTAATGGATATGGCTCTAAATAAAAAATTTAATGAAGCGGAATTGTTAATATTTGATATTTTAAATTAATTTCTGAATAATAAGCGTACTTACACTCACATTACAACACTATATTATTTTTATTCGATCTAAAACAACGAATGGGAGCTGTAATTGAAATTGTAAGGTTATTATGAGCAGGGGCCGTATTTGTGAGAATCTCATGAATCGGAGTTATATTTATCTATCTATTTATGTATATGTGAGAATCTTATGAATCGGAGTTCGGCGTTCTAGTTTAATCCGGTCCATTCCAAATAAGTATCTCCGAATTCATCATCCTCTCTACGCTCGTACGTACATACATGACCACAACATCTCAGTAGAGAATGTAAAGTCGATATTTATTAATTGATTTATTCTCGATCTAGTGCCATTTACATAGTGTCATTTTTGTAAAAAAACTTCACCCCGAGGGCGCTTTACACTTAGAGCTGTTTAATCCTATACTAGTATTTAAAATTGTTATTTGAACTTATGGCTATGATGATTGTGACTTTTCACAAATAATGCACCATTGTGCAATTTTAGCCTCTTTTTAAATAAAGTGTGACGTAGTACGCACTGTTCTTTATTTATTTATTTTAAATACAGCGCATACATAAGTAGTTTGTCCTTATGTCGTCTGGCATTTCATTGAAAATCTTCATCACACTGTACATCACCGATTTCTGAGATTTAGTCTTCGTCCTGAATGGCTATCTCGTTCTATCTCTTCCTCTAGTATGGTGCTCGTGCTCATGATGATTTGCCTCAATGACGGTATTTTTCAAGTGAAGATTTAAAAATTAAAAAATTAAAAAATTAAAAAAAAAAAAAAAAAATTACATTGAAATATATTCTCCGTTTAAATGTCATCATATTAGCATAGTAAGAATATAAAAAAGGGTCGTTTACGTGATTTGGTCTAGTGAAACGAGTATATAGACGAGAAATGAGTATATATATGAAAGTGTTAATGTCACCGGAAGTAGAGGACATCCGGGTATACCAGAACCGGGAATATGATTCTGTTAGAAGTCTCAACAATCGGATAACACGCATAAAAAGTTGTATGTGAGGGGAGTGTGGCGTTCTGTTTACTCTGCTTACTCCCACGCGATGTTAAAATAGTTTATTGTCCAGTCAACCTTCTCCAATCCTACAGTAAATACGAAATCGTATTGAAATTGAAAGCTACCAAGTTACATTTGATGATAAACTAAATTAAACTTGCCATTACGCCGCTTTCCCTCAGAATGATAGAACTGTCCTGGCACAGCACTCTGACTCGTTCACATTTGATGATAACACAATATGAAGATGACCTACTCTCTCGCGCACTGTCCAATGTATTGTTCTGATTATAAATATTCATGTGTCGCTCCACTGCATGCTCCACCGATAAAATATATTTCTTAAAAATTATAAGTTTGTGTATAACAAAGAATATATATACATCAATAAGTAAGATGCTGTTAAGATATTGTATTGGTATTGCAAACATCGCGTCTTGAGGGGCTAAAACGTATTCTACGTATGAATTTGGAATATTATTTATAATTTGTTTGAACCTCAAAATAATAATTTACAGTACTAATATAAGTATAAATAATTGAAATATTAAAACATTTAGAGATGATTTTATTCAACCACGAAGGAGAGGTTAACTTATATTTAAATATTTGTTATTAAAACTAATGCCATCTAGCGATCGCAGGAGTATGCGGTAGGACATTGGCCTGCTCTTAGAGCTTCCGAAAGTCTCCGCTCGGGGGCGAGCCGACAACTACTCCTACATGGTGCGTTGCGAAAGTGATTGTCGATTTCCTAGTCTGCTTCAGATAAGCCATTATCGCGTGAATTTTATTCCAAATAATTGTATAATGATAAGAGTTCAAATTAAGTTGGTGATATTAAAATAATATAAGATTTACTATATTTTTTGATTGTAAATATTATTTTTTTGCAAATAGTATTGATTTAAATTGGGTAAGCAATTGCCGAAAGGTTTTTTTTTAATTTTGGTTTATAAATATAAAAGTCATAATAATTAACTAACTAACTTACCATCACGCCGTTTCCTTGTGGGAGCTGGTAGATAGGATAGAGCGCCACACTCTCTGTCCTGACACGCAATTCACGCCTCATCTATATTCATACATTTTTTCATACAAGCTCACCGATTGTTGAGGCTTCTAACAGAACCAACCTCGAGTATCTGGTTTACCTGATCGTGCTAAGTCTTCCGCAGAAGTCATCTGTTTCTGGTGCCACCAACACTTGCGCCATATATATTTCTTACCATTCTCTCCTCATTCATCCATTCCTTATGATCAAACCACCTAAGTGATCCTTTCCTAATCATACTATCATTGTACTAACATCAGCTTTATTGTTGTGTTTTCATTTCTTCATTCTTTACTCTAACATAAATAGATTTGCAACATTTACGCCTAAATGATCTCATTTCCAATGCACTCAGTCTACTTTCGTTCCTTTTCTGCCAGCTTCAAGCCTCACTTCCATACATCAGTGTCAGTACTAGGACTACATTGTAAACCGCTAGTCTTGCCTCGGTTGACAAATTCCTGTTAGATATAATTCCATTCAAAGCGCCGTTCACTTTATTCCCTTTACTCTCCTTTCGATATCATTCTCAGCTTTTCCGTTTTTATCAAACATACTTCCCAAATACACAAACTCATCTACTTGTTCCAAACATTCATTACCAACAAGTATTTTACACGGTGTCCTCCTTCTCGAATACCATCACTTTCAATTTGTTAACGTTCATCATGAGGTCGCTTTCTTGCATACATTGTAGATTCTACTTACTGGATTCTGTAGTTCTTGTTCATTATTCGCCATTAGTACTGCATCATATGCGTATAATAATTGAGACTGTCAGCGTAATCTTCATATGGTGATTCTACACTCGCCCCACAGACATGGCCGTTCACCTGACAGTCATATAGGGCGGAAACAAACTGAACAATAAGCATACGCCAATACATCGTGACGGACGAGTCCAAAGAACTAGCCGACAACTTCTCCGCATACTGTTCTTTCGTCAGCATCTCAAGCGAGCCATTCTAGTCTTTGACTGCACACGCACAATTAACTTTATACTCATCGTACCATCCCTACAGTGGTGACCTCAGAGGTAAATTAAACGTAGTCGTAATGTTTAATTCATTGTTTTTTTTCATTCAATCCTTGAATTTTAACGTCTCATTTCTTTACCGTGTCAAAACATTACTTCATAATTGTCACATCCAACTCGCTAACATGTACACGCATTCATACTGCGACATGCACCAACACGCTTGAGACTAGAACAGATTTAGGAGCTTCAGTCTCACTATGCGCAAAACCTTTTGATATGATCGCACAATTAAGATCCTCATAAGTCAATAATATTTTACAGCCACCATCATTATAATTAACCTCTAGATCCCAGTATGAATCTTGGCTGCCTTTAGCAAATTTCTTTATCCTTACCTGTTATGTCATTTATTTCGTCAGTTTGGGGCACAAATAGATTTCAGGTCTTTCTCTGTTCTATCCAGTTATCGAAGTCGCAGCCTTTTAACAGTTTATCTTTCCTCTGGTTTGAAATACGTTGGAAATATGTAGTACCGCAATATTAAAATACGTTCAAATATATTCACATATATAGATTTACTATCGATGCGGATATACACTGTTTTTTATTTAAATTACCATTGCCTAGTTTTTAAGATTCCCATTCATCTCTAGTTCATACTTAATACTCTTTTCATTAAGATCTGTGAATCTTCCGCGCTACTCGTATATTTTATATATTGAGGTTACAATTGATAAATTCATAATTATTCCAGTCATTTATACAAAGCATCTTATTTAACGGAGTTATTAAAGGATACACTTTAATTGCCTGTAAAATGCAACATTCTTTGATACATTCTTATTGTCCTAGAATTCTCCCGTTACAACATGAAAAATATTATCCGACGCTTAATTCTTTTCCAGGGCATAGCCTGGATCACGTTGTCTATGAAAATAAATGATCTATCATAAGGACTTATCGTTGATCATAGATAAACAACTAATACCCCTAATATGGCCACAGTAATAGAAAAGCATTATAATAATGACGAAATGATAACGAAGAAAATAACCATTTATGCTGTATTCTGGAAGCGCTGTATAAAAATAAACTGACCTTTTATTTATTTGAATTAATGTTACACAATATAACATGTTTTTACAGAACACTTGTAATTGGACAGCAAATCTAAGTCAACAGAAACATTGCAAAAATACTTAACTAAGGAATAATACTGTATTATTTCAGTATTTTATATTTCGTTAAATTCGTCATTATTATCAGCCGTTTTATATCTCCTGCTGGATGACGGCCTCTCAAAGTATCTTTCGCTTTTCTCTGTTAATTATAATTCGCTGCCACGTATTTCCGTAGAATTGGATAATTTTATCAGTTTAATTAATTTTGGGCGGTGAATGACGAATGATGAATGACTGCAATCGTGAAGGGATCGTCCGTTCTCCGCGCGATGTGACTCGCATATTGCCCCTCTTATTGGCGTATTAGTTATGTCAACTACTCTTTTGTCTATTTTCTCTTCATGTGATGCACAGCATACATTATTTATGCCCGTTTGTGTTATTCAGACTAAAATTTTTGGATCTACCTCCCTTTTAATGAGAGTTCATGTTTTACGGTCATACGTAAGCACTGAAAGTGCATTAATTGAATTTAACACATTTTAAGTATATAAAAGCGTTGTATAATGCGTACCGTGTTTCGATTGAGCAATTGAGCAACAAGTCATACACTAATATGACAAATAAGAAAGCATTAAGCAATAAATAGTGATGCTCGACAATATTATTTCCGTAAATATCGACAACTTTAGAGCACGTGTACTGATCAAATGAAATGTTTCAATATATGTTATTGACAATTTCAGTCGTATATACTATTAGTTCATAACACTTCTAGTACTTTGAATATTAGAGCTTGTCCTATAAGTACAACGATTAAATTCGAAGTAGACAATAGAGAAAAAGCAGACAATTTTAAAAAGTAATAATTGTTTTGTATTTAAGGCCACATTAAATGATTATTCTGTTTATAATAGTCCCGCGGGATAAGTGGGCGCCCCGCGCAGCGGTTCGGGGCTGGGATGGGCGGGTATCGATCCGCAGCCCCCCGGCCATAGTTACAAATTAGGGCGGCCACAGCGTAAATGTTTACTTTTCATTAAATTATGACATCACATAAAACACTAACGTAACTACCGCCAACCCTCGCTGCATAATATGTTCACTGAAATCATTTACCGATAGTTGAAGCTTACGTAAAAACATAGTTTTTATAAAAACAAAATATCATTATAATACAGATAACTTAATTAGATTTTGCTCCTTATTATTGGATACTTAAGCTCAAAAATTGTTATCTAAAATATTAAGACATATGATTATAATTAAAATACTTTTAGATTTATGACGATGGTCACTGTAAACTTTTGATTTTTATACATTTTGGGTAGACTCGATCGGATTCAGAATTATTTAAAAATCTTTTTCGGAAATAAAGATTATTCCACCTAAAGTTGGGATCAATATCTTGTACTATAGTGCGTGCGTTATTAACAAAGTTATTCAAAATATTTTAAATGACTACTCCGTCCCAGAACGAGTAAAATACTTTCAAACCTTATCCTGGATGAAAGCTTTGCTCGTAAAAAGTTTGGTCTCGGTGGCTCTTATAAGGTCCTTGTCAAACAAACTTACGGATATTTTCGTTAATCAGAATCATGTTGCTTGGAAAAATAATAGCTTATGGTACGCCCAAGATACCGACTAATTATATAATCGCGTC
The DNA here is from genome assembly GCA_022840565.1 of Eubasilissa regina. Lineage (NCBI taxonomy): Eukaryota > Metazoa > Arthropoda > Insecta > Trichoptera > Phryganeidae > Eubasilissa > Eubasilissa regina. The sequence goes on along the minus strand of JAINEB010000025.1, from coordinate 1,180,342 downwards.
TTTATTGAAATCGATAAGTCAATTCAGATAATAAAGTTTCTCTCGCGAAGTGTACACGATAGCGATGAACTAAATATATACTGTTATTTTAGTCACATTCTGTATAATTATTTGGTTGATTATAAATGTTATTTTAACCGTAGTAACAAAGAAACAATAAAATATATTAATAAGCGAAGACAGAAGCTTCTTCAGTTAGAAATAATAGATATCGGTATGATAAAATAATATTATAAATTTCAGCCAGTACATGGAAAAAAACTACTAAGGTTTTTCGATAATTAGGGCAAAAATGGAAAAAATAACACACCAATTCAAAAATTTTCACATTTCTGCTAACAACAAGTCATTTAACTTAAGTGCAATATTTATAATTTACGGAACAAGAATGTTAATTCAAATTGTAATGATATTTAATTACAATAATGTAATAACAAAGCACACGTACATGTTATTCGGTGAGTGTGCACGACAATATGCATCTATCTGTATGAGGTAAAAGGTGTATGTAGTGCTTTATTCTGTCTGCCTATCTCCCCCGAGAAACAGTTGCATGTTTAAGAGAAACAGGAGAAGCAGGCACAGTTCGTTAATGTTAATAAAATCACAAAACGACATCAACTTTCATAATCGTGCGCCAAAGTTGAACATATAAGAATGTACATGTTGCAGGCCTATGTTGTTTTTGAATAACAACAAAATTAAAAACGATTTTGATTATTACAATTATAAATAAAAAATGACATTGATCAAGTGGCCGCCTCTGTCAGTGGCACAAATGTTTACTCTTTTAACCATATTTTTCACATTTAACATTTTCGCATACTTCACATGATATTTCATTGTTATTATTATTATTAGTGTAAATCTTTATAGTACTCCCACAAAAATAGTAACGGTCAAATTAGGTAATCGAGAAGAACAGTCGATATCACAACTTTAAAGCGTAGCTCGGGCCGTGTGTGAGGTGGCACCGTTCTGTTGAAACCGCATATGCTGTAGGCCCAATTTACCTAATCCGGTCACCGAGAAGTTTTCTAATATTTGAATCGTCAAATCTATCGAGCGGTCACCGTTAATTGTCACAACATTATCTCTTGCATCCTGAAAGAAATAAGCACATACACGATATAGCGCACCGTGTAGACACTTTGCGTGGGTGTAAATGTCTTTGGTGTAACAATTGAAGATTTTTAGTCCACCAATAATGAGTATTTTGTTTATTAACAATAGAAATGATCTTCGTCGTTCGTGTTGATTTTTTTTACAAAAGTCGAGTTCATCTATATTGAGCTGTAAAACATGTGTTGTTAAGGGGTTTGCTACTCTATATTAAATTATAATCAACTACTCTCTACGGTTACCAAATTCGAACTGATAAATGTCAGCCAAATCAAAATCGGTCTGGAACATAATATTCAACCATTAAAAATTAAAAAAAAAACTAAAAAAAGTATTCTCGCGATTATTAGCATTATCGGCAAATAATAATTAATTTTGGTATCTATTTTTTAAATTAACTTTGCATAATTACAAAACCTACAAATATAAATCAACATAATTGTTTTTAATAATTATTTACGTACGTGATTTTTCTGTTGGATTATACATAGTAGAAAAAAGTGGTTTTCAACTTTTCCTGAAAAGTCGATATGTATGACATGTTTTTTATCCTTAATTTTTTTAAATATTACTTTTATTATTATTATATAAATATTTACTAATTATAATATTTATTTCAGATTTTCAGTACGTTCTAGTAGATATTATAGTAACCAATATAAATTTGAAAATATCACATTTGAAGGAGACAAAAAAATGAATAATGATTTATGTCTTTGTTACAATTCCATAACTTCTGGAGTTCTCACGATTTTCTACTGCATTTACACGTCTTATTTAAAGTTAATTTTATATCTAAAAAGTTCTCCGTCTGAACGGCAGATAATTTTTATCTTTGAGAAGAGTTTTCAGAACTCTCAAACAGCCGAGAGAAAAGTGAAGAGGTCTGGAAATCTTCTAAAACATACTTAGTACTTCTGTCGCTGAGCTATTTCCAACAACCGATGTTTAAATATTATTTTTTAAGTCGATAAATGGCGGAAAATTGGAAAAGAATTTGTGACTAGTGTTTAATATGATATATGTTAATTTAATTGTATTAATTGTAGTAATTTTTAAATTATTTGGCGACCCTCGTAGTTCAGTGGTCAAGGCGCTGGTTTCTAATACAGGGAGTTTCAGGTTCGATTCCAAGTGAGATCATAACATATTTATGTGATTCTTAATCCTGAGTGTTTTTAGTGATGTATTTCGCTACAGTAATTGGGTTTCATGATCTATTGTACTGTTAATTAATTATAATAAAATATTACTATCGATCCGTACCCGGTATTACTCGGAAGTCAGAATAAGTTATAATTTAAGAAGGGATTTAGGGAAAGAAATGTTTATTGTCTTGCCCAGACTCTAAATAATTTTGATGTATACAATTTGGTCCAGGCCGGTGGTGGTTGAGATGTGTTCGGGAATTGAAGAAGGGAGGAAAGGATTACTATATTTATAATAGGATTATTAAGAATAACTGCAAAATTTGGAACTGATATAAAATACTTTTATCAGGAAGACGGGGTGCTTATGTTTTGCCCAGGATCCTAAAGGTTTACTAAGTAAAATTTGCAGTGAATAACGTATAAAATAATTCAATACACATTTATATCTTGGTGAGGTAGTTAGGGAGAGAGAGAATGGTGGTTTTGTAAACGCTGGATCCTAGACAGTAAATATGCAAAATTTGGTTTAGATCGGCAGAAAGATTTAGTAGTTTAACGAGAACAGATAGACAGGTATTGATTTTTATAGTTATAGATAAATTTTAACTAAACAAAACACTTATTTACTCATTAGTCTTACATCATTTTGTAATAATTAATACTGTATTTAAAAATTCAACAAATAAATCTTATTTAAACTGTACCTGTCCAGGTACTTGAGATGATCGCATTGAGTATTAACAAAAATATAATTGATAAACGTTCCTTTGAAATGCGAGTTTTCCGCAAAAAAGCAATATCATTGGTCTCTTTCGTTACAATTACAGAAGGCGGAATTACAAGTATGTGAAATCTTCCGCAACTTTTCGGACCCTCACGTTTCACCCTCAGTGCACCCCTTGAAGGGACACTGACCCTTTTATGTGCCTACATGATGTCAGACCCTTAAGCCTGATTCAAACGATTCCATTTATTTTTCAACGTATCTTTGAACTATCTAAAAGTGAAGCATATGAAGATATTTGCCCTGTCATAAAGGAATACTTTTACATATTTGGCAAACTTTTGATCACTATAATACAATACTAAAATACATTTAAATTCTTAAATTTTCTATTTTTTTTTTGGTTTTGTTTAAAGTGACAACAATTTTGTTAATAATATTGACCACCACTTACTGTCAAAATAAATTTAGAATTACTATATTAGATTGCTACCCACTAATGTATTTACTTTTGTGGTATAATTTTGATTAATCTTGCTTTATTACGTCATTTCTGTCACACGCTTCTTATATTTAATGCATAAATAGTGAAATAACCATATTGTAAATTAAATATTTTAATATAAATGTATTATTTATTCAATTTATTCTTCGTGTTTCTAGAAGGTAGCAAGAATTAAAATATCGGCCAAACCTTTACACTGGAATCTACTGTATATTACAAATTAAGGATATAATTTTTTTAGAAGTATCTCTGGACGACTTCTGAATGCGATCCAATACAGAGATTCGTGGCAAACATTGCACCGATAAGAAGACAGTTATTTAATATGAAATAAGAACATTAATTATATTAAATCAGTCGAACACAAATGTGTACAAGTCAGAATTTCTAGATTTATAACCTTTGTTCATTTTTTGTTCAAGACACATGGGATAGTGGGATGGAAGCGATGTTATTATTAATTTGTATAAATGTAAACGCTACATGTTTGTGGATATCTCTTAAAGAGATCAAATTCCTATTTATATTTTCATTATGTCACAGTTATTTTATAAAATCGTGAAATAATACCATTTCCAACCCGCGCACATTTTCATTTGAGAACGTAATTTAAGAGCGATCCACTTTGGTCCAATTTGCATGGCCAGGACGGGTCAGTAATTATACGGAATTAAGGATATTAATGGCAAAGCATCGGACCCTACAAAGGACCAGATTGCTAATGAAATTTCATGCCGTTCATCCCATTTTTGGTCACAAAGTGGCCGTGATAATGTCCTCTTTGATTTCACTTTGTGTAGTCGGTTCGTGAGTGTGTGTGATTAAAAATTCCTGACATTGTTGTTCCAGGTTTCTCAATTCATCCTTATTACGTGGAAGTAGTCTTATTATATTGTACGCCTGTAAATATTCTATTTGGAGTTACAATTAGTGCGGTAGGTTTTAGATGAGGGACTGAGAACAAAAGACAGGTAAGTGACGCATTCTGGGATAATGGAGTTTAACTTTGTTCCGAAACACAGATATAATGAATTCAACTATCTGGGAACATTAAATCTCATTTATCTATTTCATTTTACCTTCTTATTAAGAGAACAATATAATCTCTACTATTACAATTTAATATAGCAGTGGCGTGCCTAAGTAGTAATAGTAAGCACATGTGTAGGTACTTAGCGATTTTATTTCTATTGTTTTCTTTATTTTATTGCTACTCTTGTATTTTTTTTTATAAATTTCTAATCATGTATATATATTACATATATACGTAATTAAATAATGATAAAATAATAGTAAATGTTACCTGTCTCAACCCAGGTTAACCGCAATATAAAAGAAACCAAAATATATTTATAATTTGAAAAAAAATTAATAGCAATTGTTCCGTACTCGTAATAAATTAAATTAATTTTTTTTTTTTATATGTGAATACTTATACTTGGCTCTGAATTAATTGTAGTATATTGTCACCAGTTTTTTGTTTATTTCTACCCCCTTAACCTATTTGTTTTTTGCATTCGAGAAGAGGAAGTGTATTATTTGTGTTGGATTAGTACCTGACACACACCGCTGTAATGTTGTTTGTGAGCGGAACTCATCAGAGTTTTATTATTTTTATACATTGGGTGAACTTCCGGAACAAAAATATGACGGCGTCATCAACCAGGTGAGTCGACCTGTCCTTTGGTTCGATGAGTCTATCCTGGTCCGCTATCGAAGATCCCCTTCCCCCTCCACCATCCCCACCGTCGCTCGCCATTCTTCTCAATCCTTATTTCCTATCTACCCCATCCTTCCCATTCCATCATCACCCACCACATGGTGACTGACAACTTGCGTCGATCACAGCAATAATTATATTATTTTTTACGCACTTTTTTTTAAATATCGTTATATAATATTATTAGCGTTTATTTAAAAAAAAAAATTATTGAATTTTTGTTCATATGTTCAATCATTATCTTTAATAATAAATTAAATTAAAAAATTAATAATAAATTAAATTAAAAAATTAAAAAATAAAAATGTACATATACGTAATTGTATTGCTGTGTAAATATGTACACACACCGAATAGTAAAGATATACCTTAACACTATGAAAGTATTTTAGTAAAATTGTAATGATTTATTATCAAAACCATTACAGCAACATAAATGGAATTATTTCAAACAAAATGTTGTTTTCATACTAGATAATTTAGATCATTAATAATTAATAATCGTGATATTTATTTATAAGATGCACGATATAATGATAACTTTGATAATCTTGTCTCGAGGGAAGGTACGTAGATATACATTTTTGATATGTATTTAGGTATTAGAAACTCCAGTAAGTACTCTTTCAGAATTTATTAAAATATTCAGATCTTTAAAGGCTTAAAAGAGACAAAGGCACTCTTGAAAGGACGAACTTCCTAAGAGTTTTCCTCATAATATAATCGGAATCTCTGTCAGACGGGATGAGTTTTAACATCTTGATTAGTTGTCTAACGGACGAGATGGTGATTTTGTTTCATTCAGTACCAGTATTAATTTTCTTAGATTTAAAAAAAAATTGTGAAGTTTTTCACCTTTATAGTTTACCAATGCTATTCTATTGCGTATCATCTTTAATGATGTAAACTAAAATGGCTTCATTTAAATGTAGCGATAATCATTAATCTCGATGTCGGCTAAGGTGAAGATGCAGATCACTAAGATGATTAATGACATATTAGTGACATTTACCTCGTATATGGAAATCCATTATTTATTAACAATAATTTCGCTCGGCAGAAGTTTTAAGAATCTTTTAAATACTCTTGTCAACTTTATAAACACTAAAGATCATTATTAAATTATGTAATTAAAGCAGCAATATTTTTCAACATTTAAAGAATTTAAGAAGTTATTAATTATTTTAAGTTCACGCTCGCTATTCATACTACAGAATCAACCGAGGTAGAGTTAATATATTAAAAAGTTGGGTTAGTTTAATTTCCGTCAGGATTTCTCGTTATCAATCATTGATTTCCATATGTACTCTTATTTGATAGCGTATCTATGTATCAGTAAATTTGAACTAATATATATATTTTTCTTATACTTATATTTCAATATTTGTAATTATACGAATAAATAAAAAATTTATTATTTTTTGCTCAAAGTGATTTTTTATTTCTCAACACTTAATAAAAAAATCCACATTGTGGAGTTTCTTTGTGTGATATGGAACAAAGGGCCAATTTCAGTCGCTTAATGATATTTTTTTTAATACGGTTTAAACGCCCTGAAATCTTCCTCGAGTCGCATCTGGTAGAGTTTTGTAATAATGAACACGGTAGGGTGGTCAGGATGTAGAGAACACTCGGGCCGTTTTGTTAGAAGGAAAGTTTAGAACAGCCTAAGTGTTTCCATACCCGGGGACATTTTCTGGCTTCCACGAGATATTTCCACTACAGGGGGGCGGGAAGAGAATTTCATTAAGACGTTTGTAAGAAGCATTCATTTTTGTATTGGTGCTACGTCATTTCCACAGCAGCTTTATAAATAGAGTTTTGACTTAAGTTATTTTTGTTGTTGTGTTCCCGTCTTGTTTTATATTTAATATATATTATCAATAAAATGACATTCTTATGGTTTTTCTAACCATTATTTTATCAATAATCTGTCATGCAATAAGTTTGTGATAATACATTTATTTCATTGTGTATGCATCATCGCGTTGTATAAAATTTACACTGGAAGTCGAAGAGTAAGTATCCCTCAGTCACTAGATCGATAATATTTATTCATTGCAGGAAGCAACAGTTGCGGATAATGGAGGTGAGAAGAATCGCCGTTAAAGTTGTGGACTGAAAGAAAAGTTCACTAATAAAAAAATGAAAAATAATTTAAATTCAAATTTAAATTGACTATTTAAAACAAACGTAAATGGTCGACGAATGAAGTCTCAGGCTATACACGCGCATTATATAATATTTAGAATTAAGCTTTTGTGTATACTTTTTTTGGGTCCGTGAACGCCCACCTATTAACAGACCAGCTATCCTGAGTATTATATTATTCTTGGTTTTGCTATGTTTGGTGACCAGATTTGAATAGGCAGATTATATTGGAGTATCTTTCACTTTCCTGTATTCATACATCTTATATAAATACAAAAAAACAATTATGTAACATCTGTTTGTTGTTATCACAACATCTTAAACATAATAAATGATGTGATTATTTAGGTTTCTGATATTCCACTTCAGTAGCGTTAGTCACTTATCTTGCGTTGTTCATAGTATTCCTCAGTTTCTGATATTCCACTTCAGTAGCGTTAGTCACTTATTTTGCGTTGTTCATAGTATTCCTCAGTTTCTGATATTCCACTTTAGTAGCATTAGTCACTTATCTTGGGTTGTTCATAGTATTCCTTAGTTTCTGATATTCCACTTCAGTAGCGTTAGTCACTTATCTTGCGTTGTTCATAGTATTCCTCAGTTTCTGATATTCCACTTCAGTAGCGTTAGTCACTTATTTTGGGTTGTTCATAGTATTCCTCAGTATCTGATATTCCACTTCACTAGCGTTAGTCACTTATCTTCATAGTATTTCTCAGTTTCTTACCTTCTTACTGCACGAGCTTACATTCACCATATACGAGAGCAACTTTTAAATAATCGTTTTGTAGTAAGCTCATAACATTTTCCTGTTACTCTGTAACTTTTTAATTGAAATGAAATTATGTCTCCCCCCGTTGAAGAAGTCTACCGCCGAACTAGTTGCCGACAGTCCAAAATATGAAAATTCGATCGCGCCAGATCCCTGCTGTGGATAGTCCAGTAGCTTTCAATGAGCTGTTCTTCAGCCGTATTTCGAGTAACGTAACGATGCGGGTTAACGTGCGGTTCTCACTCTCTCCTAGTCCCATGTTGAGCAGATTTCGCCATTGGTAACTTTCTTAAGGTTTTGTGGTATACCACTTGTGACTTTGATCATTGCATTTCTTTTCGAGGAGATTTCTGATTAATTATCTTTCCGGTCCCAAACGACTTTTCGGTCCTAATCAGGAGAATACATTTCTGGTCCAAAACGAAAAAAACCAAATCACCGATCGCACCTCTCAATCGACTGAATTTACGATAAACATCGTTAATTTAATACCACAGAGAAATGACGTCTTAAGCTATGACAAGTTCCTAAAAACGTTCCAGTCCAGTACGTAAACAATTCTTACTTTCAAAATGACCTATACTCAACTCTATACTCCGCTCGGCAGCACGGTTTTACAATAATACCGTTAATAGTAATACGGGAAAAGCTAAGCCAAGATTATAAAATATTACAAAAAAACCTTCATACAGAATTCATACGGAAATATTTACCACAATTTTCACTCACATTGTTTTAATTATTCAATACTCAGAGTACGAAGCGTTTCGGCTTCAGAACCACTTGTTCGACGTCAGCGTAGTGTAAACTGGCGAATGGTTTTCCGCCATTCAATTCATTTCATGCAGAAGTTTGGATCTCCCCGAAGAAAACTCGCGTTAATTTCGCCTGCCGCAAGGCTGAAAGTCGCGCGCGCGGTGGTATGCACTTTAAAGCTTTCTGTGTCCGAATTGGTGCTTTAATTTGATAAAACAAAGGCTGTATGAATTGTTGAGCGGTGGAATAAATCTTGTGCTATTTCAGTATTTATAAATAGTGGTGTTCGGACACGCGATCATTTTAATAAAGGGCAGGCTCATTTGTTTGGGTGGGCACTGAATTGCCTCGACCGTTCTTGAGGGAAGTCTATCGCGGGTGAAATTGGTTAATTAATTTACAGCCATCATTAGAGTCGTATCGATTTTAACTCGCTTCACTCCTGGAAAATAGGATCTATGTCACTATCGCTGCAGGGACATTCAATTCTATTTCTTTGACTTATTTTGATATATTATCATGTAGGTACTTTGTATACACAAGATAGTACCAATGACGGTTGACGCTTAAAAAGCGTGAGACGCGATTATTATTTTTTCTCGTACATACAAATTGACTTGTATGATTATCACATATTTTGGCTGTCTCTTTTAATTTTGAATACGACTGTTTTCTTTCTTGTGTTTGTTTGTATAAATATTGTGTTATTTCTGAAAGCGCACGGGGTACGAAATTCGAGCAGATTACTAGCGAAGGTGCTGAGAGACGCACCATCTGTGCTTTATTTTAAAATGTACGCTATGCATTCTACACACATTCCTCTTAGTTTTGGTTATTTTTTGCAAAGTATTTTAATACAATTGTTTCCAAAATATTATTAAGGAAAACAATATTCAGAAACAAAAATATTAAAGATTAGTAGAAAGTAAAAATAAACATGTATGAATATACACATACAAATAACATAAAATAATATAATATTAACATAATGTCGTACAAGAAGAATAAATAAAATATTTGAAAACAAATACAATAATTTAAATATGAAATAAATATATTAATTAGAAAAATAAACATATAAAATCAATTTTATCGAAAAATATTGATGTTGCACCATCGGGATTCGAACCTGGATTTCTTTCCAAACCGGGGGAGGTGCATTATCCGACTATGCTACAGCGACAATATTTTTAGCGAGAAATTTTCGAACGTATATGTTTCCTTTTTGATATTAATACATTTAATCGTTCCATTATTTGAAAGAGCCATCTACCTTATTTTTACAGAATCTCATTTTTACTAAATAAGGTAGATGGGTTTCTAATTAATATATTGAATTCATATTTAAAATATGATAGAGCTATTCTGAATAATTATAGCTTCACAAAAATAATGTGTTCTCCTAATAAATATAATATTTGGTCTGAAGTAATATTTTCTTTCATTTTTTTATTTCACGTGTGTGAAAAACATTGTAACATAAAATCGGTTATTAATGGTAAAAAGCAGCTCTTCATTGCAGGCATTCAAAATTTATTATTAATTATATATAATGAATTAATAGTTTCAAAATCTCTCTTTTACATATTAATTATTAGGGATCTATTGAATTAAGTTACATACAAATATCTGGATTGCCTGAGAACCCTGGTTATTCAATATCCTATATAAAATATCTTATTTTAAAATAGAATTTCTTTCTAGATATTCTAACGATGGAAAATATTGTGGTTAATAAACGTATTTTCCTTATACAGAAATCTTATTTAATTACAAAATTTAGAATTTTTTCAAAACTTGCAGAATGCACCAGTATAAATTATTATTTTAATATTACAGCACTACTAGGATAATACTCAGATTGTGTTCTATGATAAGGAATCCTAAAAATATATGTTGAAAGTGTGCATTTGTAATATGCAAATAAATAAAATAAATTATACATAGAAGTACAATATTTATTTTCTTTCAGAATAACGAATTAGAATAAATATAGTACATGTATCTATGTTCTATGCCAAATTATAGTCCTAATTTACATAATTATCAACAGGCCACTTGATGTCATTTAGAGGGGAGAGATTGATAAGTGATAAAATGGTATCATTAATTGACTTGGCAGTTACTTTGTGGTGCAACACGATTATTTTAATTTTAACTAATCTACTTTTTATACTAAACACACTTTGGACACTGTCACAACTATAACATCTCTCGAAACTATAGTAGTGACACAACATCTGTGTAGTGCAAGGTTTATTTTAATGAAAATTTTTAAAAAAAGCGATAAAATGGTTTCCTATGGAAGAATAAACATTCAGAACCAGCAAATTTTTATTTATTAACTTAGTTTTTAAAACAACTATGAGTTATTTATATTCACCAACTGGTTTCGGAAAATACCTTTTCATTCATCAGGATGATAAAAAACTAACTAAATGCATCTGTAAAAATGTTCTTATGATTTTAAATTCAATTTTTAAAAATAAATTTTAAATAAATTTGTTATAAAATATTAAATTAAAATAATATTATAAATATTTTTTTCTAAAATATGAAGAGTTTAAATTTGAAATAAGAAAAGATTAATTGAAGTAACAATAACATATTTATAATGTGAAACATTAATATTTTTATAAGTATTTCTAGTTGAAATTTAAAAAATTGTACAAAAGTACAGTATGCACGAAAAGTAATAAAATGCTTTCTTTTTATACATAAAAAATCCATTTATTTTCTTTTACGTTTGCACATTTTTTATTATATATAATTCATGAACACACCCTTGGATTTCAATGGCGAGGTACTTCAGTAACATTTTTCTCAGAGAACACTTTTCTAATGTATTTGGAGACATTATTTTGCTGAGGATATCCTTAGAATTTCAATACATTATTCTCTAATACACAAACATATGTATGTTTCCATGAAAGGTTTTTAAAATTTTATTCGTGTTTTGATAGATATAATAATAATAATAATATATTGGTACACACTGTTATCAGGTATGTAGTATACTTAAATAAATGGTGAAAAAAATCCATACACCGCAATAGCAACCAAATATTTTATGGATAATTTTTTTTTCTTCATATTTTTCTAATTGGTTGTAATTGTGATTATTTTTTTTATTCAATTATAAAAAAATTATCCAACTATGAAATACTCTATCATAATTTTAATAAATCATATTGTAAATCAGTATACAATCGAGGTATACTCAAATCGTAACAAAATACTCATAAATCCACGAAGAAAATTGATCTTATTTCAAATTAATTGAAGTGTCGCGAGAGATGCAGATAGAACCAGGATAGACCTCGGATAAAGATGAGGCTTTGCACAATTCAGCCAGAATAATATCTCAAACTGCTGAATGTATAATAAATGCTTTTCTTGCACTATTGGATCGGGCCGAGGATGGTGAAATTGCACCGTCATATATTGTCGGCGTAAGCCTCTTTGTGACTTCAATTACTTTCGCAGACGACCGGCAGAAGGTGCCTATGGAAGGTTCCAAGTGTTATGGAAATGGATGCCAGGGTGATATTAGCGCGACCCGGGGCGACGAATGTGGGTGACTCCACAGTAACGGCTACTGTACTGATGGAATTGGATCCTGATGGGACAATTTGTTCAAATTTGATTTTTCCACGACTCGCAATCACTGGATATAAAACTTAATATAAATTTATCTAAATAAAATTAGAGCACCTATAATTTCAATAAAATTTAAACATTTGCCACGCGCAGGTGCGCTAATGTACATTTTTTCACAAAATGTCCCGAACCGTCAGGAACGAATTTAACCAATGCGATTTTATCGTATCTGGAAATGATACCATGATATTTATGCTATTATAGCCTCGAGAAACGTCTGTTTTTAATATTTACATACACCATACAAGCAGCCAACTTCAGTCTTATATTGTGACTGGGGTGTTATTTCAATATATTTGATTTTAATGTAGGGAAAGGGTTCGTACCTTAGGCCGTTTTTCTTTAAAGTTTCGTAAATGTTTAATTAACAAAGAATATTTTGTTATTTTTCACTACCAACTAGATCAGATATTTATATTCATATTGTTTAAAGTGACAATATATTTATTATTGATAATAATCATAGGAATGAAATTTTACATAAAATCTTATTGTGAATCTAGGTACGGAACGGTCCCGCAACTTTGGCCATACGGTAACGTACCTTGGTCATACAAATTAATTGTTCATACATAATTTGTCATACATATTAAATAATTAATTAGAAGATATTTATTTTTTCACATACATATGAATTCATATCAAAAGAATAATTAGCTAAAAATGGTACCTACTAAAATGGGACATATATCAAATATTTAAAATACGTAATATGCACTTTTTTTTCTACGTTATAATGGCCAAAATCAACATAAGACATGATTTTGCCTAACCGGCTCAGTAAATTTTATTTTTTATGGCAGTTTTATGTATGTTTTATGGTAGTGGCAGATATATTTTCAGAACTACGGATAAATTGTTTTTAGAGATAAAACTGGATTTTTTCAAAAATTTACTTATAGAAGTAAAAGTACAGTAGAAGTTAAGCCTTTTTCTTTAACACTTCGGCTACCTAATAATGTTATTTATTCTTCGTTATAATTCTCACCAAAATAAAATTATTTACTAATCATTGGACATCTATATGTGTCTTCTTCACTGCTGGAAAAATTGTCATTTTCCAAAAAATCTCTCGATGCCAGTGACATTGTTTCTTCTGAAGATCTGGTATCAATATCTTTCAAAAAAACACTATTAACTTCTTTTTTTTACTGTGTGTTTTTTAATAATTACTGATCTTTGCAGCTTTTCTTTTTTTGCGACAGTTCCTCTATTTCATTTGTTTGGTGTGTCTAATAGAATGCGACATCTAGCAGCCTTCTAATCTACTTGAATAGATTGTTTGGTGCAGCTTTTGGAAATGACTGTGATATTGACTACTTTTTCTCCAGACGTCATGCTTACTATTTATTTGGACCCTTTTATGGCTATTAATGTTGAATGGATTGTGCATGGTAGAAACACCAGTTCCATCAACATTATAAGTCATACCGGGTGAAGAATTTTTTCGGTCTACGACATGGCATTAACTGGCCATTATCCTGAAGAACACGATTGGGCGCATTACAATAGCAGCGGGATCTAGTTTAGTCCTTTTAATATTTTTTTACTCCTCGGAATTTTTAAATTATAAAATATAAAACAAATTAATGAAAGTACAATTAAAATCACCTACCTCGGTCATGGCCAAAGGTACGGTACCCTGCAGTGGCCCATGGTACGGTACACATAGTAAGGCGAATAAAATGACAACAAGATATTTAAGGTAATGTTTTTCTTGGATGATAAGATTTTTTTAGAGTTAATATAATCAATAAACAGAAACATAAATATGAACTAGGATAAATCGCTTACCTTAAATACCAAAATTTATAAAATATTGGGTCAAAATTTTATTTGATGATCACACTAATCGATTTTAATTTTTAACAAAAATATTTATTGTCTTTCGGTCTACTGGCTTGAAGAGATTTATTACACCTTATTTATAAAAAAAACGTGGCGAATTTTTCGGTAAATGAGCGTCGGGAACCGATAGACCGAGATACGGACCTCTCTAAGTCGTCTCCCCTACATATGTAGTGTTACCGGATATTTCATATTTTCAATCTCTAAAAATGTAATATAATAAATAAGTATTTATTTAAACAATAAAATAATAATAATATCTCTACAGGAGTAACTACCTCATTATATTCAATCACTTATAATAATCAATTCAAGCACATTATGAAATAATGTAAAGGTGACTTTACAAATCTTAAATCAGAAAAATCCATTATGAAGACTTCAAATACATTGTATATTTTTTAACATAAAAATGTATTTTTATATATAATCTTATATTATATTTACTCAATCATTTCATTGTCAAATAGGATAGTGGAAAATATATATTATAAATTTACTAGTATTTATATTATAAATTTACTAGTATTTATATTATATATTTACTAGTATTTATATTATAAATTTACTAGTATTTATATTATAAATTTACTAGTATTTATATTATAAATTTACTAGTATTTATATTATATATTTACTAGTATTTATATTATATATTTACTAGTATTTATATTATATATTTACTAGTATTTATATTATAAATTTACTAGTATTTATATTATATATTTACTAGTATTTATATTATATATTTACTAGTATTTATATTATATATTTACTAGTATTTATATTATATATTTGACTTTTGAGTGAATTAGAAATAAAATTATTGTTTTATCATTTATTGGAATGTAACTAATTGATTAAAAACTCTTAACATTTTAAATTACGTATTATATTTACAGAATCAGTAATTTTAATAAATAAGTGCGTCATTAAAGTTATATTATTTAAATATAGACAATATTGAAAAGTTACATTTTTCAATGATATATAAATAAATAATATAATAACTCTTGAATAAATTACAAAAATGATTATAACCAATTAATTAAACATCATTAAAAAACTTTTTTTTTAAATAAAAACGTACTCCATCTGGTGGATATGAAATAATTTTTGCGTTTAGTTCTGTACGGGTTTTAAGAAAAGGGTTTGAGCGGAAATGTCCACAGAGTAATACCACCTCCATTATATGGCTTAGCCACCTCGTACCGACTCTATTCCTGAGGTCGGAGAATGGCCTCGGAAAATGTCCAATATCGTTTGCCGTCCGACGAGAGGGAAGTTTCCCTTCTGGAGTGGGGGAATTTTCCCACGTACCAACACAACGGCGCTTTCCGGATAAAATGATTGGCGATTTTCCGGAAGCCTGGACTGAAAGGGATAGCTACAGGGAGGAGAATCGAAACGAGACAAAAATAGAAAATTGCATTTCTTTTAAAGATGTTTTTATGTTTTGGGTTCTACCATATTTTTTTCACATCTTTTCAAATATAATTAAAAATTTATTTTTGATACTTTTAAAATTAGCAATATTAACTTGGTGGTTAAGATTCATATTTTTTATTTATTATCTTAGTTTAATAACCACAATTGAGTTTAAAAAACATCTACCGGTTTCGGAAAACACCTTTTCCTTCTTCAGGATATGTCAAAACTAACTAAAAATATAGCATTGTTTTTCTATTTATCCAGAATCTATTTTTAAATTTTTTAGTTAGTTTTGACATATCCTGAAGAAGGAAAAGGTGTTTTCCGAAACCAGTAGATGTTTTTTAAACTCAATTGTGGTTATTAAACTAAGATAATAAATAAAAAATATTTATTTTTGAGTTATATAAATGTAATTATTCACTGTTTGTTATCGCAACTAATAATTTTATATTATAATGAAAAGAAAATTGAAGTAAAACAAATTTAAGCAAAACGTTTGTGGAATGTGGAATCGAATGGAACGCGTGTGGATCTTCTGGAACGAATCTTAAACCCCTAACCACTCATCAGTAAGCGAATATCTTACCACTAAATTAATATCTTAAATATATTTTTAATAATTTATCATAAAAATGATAATAATTGTTGTTTTGGCCATTCTCAACAATTTTGATTTATGTCATTTCTGAACTCAGAGTTTGTCATTTCTATACTCAGAGCCTTTTTTGTTGGTATTCGTTATGACCAAAGTTTGTCGCTGAACAGAATTTCTGGAAGAAATCTTGACCAATGATGGTGAACTTACGATACGTCACCGTATATTTTATTTCATATATTTTTCAACAATTCTTGTGACTCACTCACCCAGTATGCAAGTTTACTAATTTAAAAATTTACGATAACTTCTGAAAGTATCAAAATCTGTTAATATTTATCTGTCGCATGTTAAAATTTACTAAATTTGGCATCCGCCAAAGATTTTGATCTTATTCAGTTATGCCCTATTGTTTGTTCAACTTCTGGATGTGAACTGCTAATAGCCCCAAAATGTCTAAATAATAAAATAAAAAAATATTGAGAAAATTAGATGGTATTTACGGCATACTGATTTAATGTGTTAACTAATAAATTGTATTGCATACATATGCAATTTTTCCCCTGGTTTATTTTTTTTTAAAATCATTTTTACAGTAAATCCTTTTTTAATTTTTAACAACATATTTTTTTTGTTTTATGGTATTCACATTTTAAAATTGGTTATATTTTATTTTATTACTACGAGCTTTTATGTACAAAAAAAATAAAATAAGCATTTAATTTAATTTCAATATTTTTATTTAATTCTTAATAGTTTTATTGCATTCTAGCTTCCTTGTGTCATGTATTTAAAAACGATGTTCGTATTGATATAGCTCATCAAATATCTACTTCCTGATATTTTCTGATAAAAAGGCATATTTTTTATTTTTTTTATTAGGAAAATACACAGTTTATCTGTAAAAATAAAAATCGTAATGAAAGCAAAACAATAATTTAACCAGTTATATGTTTTCTCTGAAAATACAGTATAATTTAAACAGTGAGGACAGTTTAAAAAATACTATAATGTACTTTCTCCTCTAATGCAGAAAAAATTGAAGAAGTTGAAAGTAAGAATATTAAAATATAAACAGAGGAGAGATAAAAGTTATAAAGAAGAAAATATTTCAGGGGAACAGGAGGGTGAGGGGAAAGAAAAAGGAAAATGACTAAGGGAATAAAATCTGTGTTACAAAAATAAAATGAAAAACATTAAAATTTATGTATTGAATTCAGATTTAATTGAGGTAACTGTAGTATTAGAAATGTCTAGTTCGTTTAGGTGTGAGTTGAAATAAACGGAGGCTCGGTAGAAAAGAGTTCCGTTTGACATTGTTGTTTGACAGTGTTGCAATGTGGAAGGTTAAATGTGAGATTAATTCTGATTGACCTGGCTGGCACTCGAATGGATATGCATCTGAGTAAATCAGGACTATTTACTTTTGAGTTGGTTATTTTGTGTAGGAAAATGACATCGGCCATGTTTTTTTCATGTTTTTGTAGTGATGGAACTTTGAAAATGGTAGATGACTCAGCAGTGCTGGCTAAGGTTCGGTAACTATAAAAGTAAAGATATTTCAGGAAGCTGTTCTGTATGTTTTAAATTCTATTGATGTATGTGGTATATCTTAGATTCCAGACTTGGAAGGCATATTCGATGATACTTCGGACATATGAGAAATACAGAGTTTTTTACCTTTATCATTATTCGGACTATGTATTATATATCTATCCGGTCCCCTTCTTTTTGTCTTCCCTAAATTCATTCTTCTTTTATTAACTTTACATTATCTATCTATTTTGCTTTTCATGGTATTCGCTATTGCTATTACGCGTCCTAGTATTTTCTCGTTTGTATCACTTTTCATTCAGCTTATTGTTTCGTCCTTCTTCTGCACCACGTTTCAAAAGTTTTCGGATTATTTTCAAGTTAGTTTATAGTCCACACTTTCCTCCATACTGGGCGCTACAATAATAATTTGATAACAAATAGTTTTTCTAATAATTTTTATAAGTAATATATATTTTATGTATACTATGTGAAAATAGCCCCTTGAGTTTTTTTTAAATCAACCGGTTTCAGGAATAAAACTGTTATTTTATTATGGCAGTATATTCTCTGATGACGAAACAGTTTTATAAAATAAATCTGACTTCTGATTGGAATATACAAATTTTAAGAATATAAACACAAAACAAATATGGTAGCAATAAATTAATCAGAGATGTATGCAAGTTATGAATGTTTTCAAGTCAAGGTTTTATTTCTTAAACGAAAGCTTACATTTTTCATATTTTTATCTAGGATCCGTAATTTTTCTCGAGAAGTTTGTAGCTTTTGCATTACTCGACGTCAAAATAACTAAAAATCACTCACCGCGGTGACATTGCAGTTCCCCAGTCACACGCCACAAGCAAGAGATTGCCAAAATGGCTCTCGAGAGCGTCCACCATCAATCTCACTCAATATCCAGCCGTCAATACATTGTGGCGAGCTTTTATAGTTTTTTGTGACCACAACACCCGTTGGAGGCTTTGACCTTTCGGGGGGCGGCGGGATGAAAGGTTTGCCGAGAGGGTGTGTTGGGAATTTTCGTCATTCGTTGGGGTTATCATTGTTTTTTCAGGACAGACTGACATTGTAAGGTTATTAAAGATATGCTTTTGCTTTTTTTATCGAAACAAAAATTATTATTAATTTTGGCGTGACTTTACCATAAATGTTTTATATAGCTGCATATGTATTAATTACTTATATATGCACCCCCTACCGTAGTGGGATTTATACAAATATTTATATATATATTTTGTAATTTTTTACAATTTTTATAATATGAGTTAATTAAGTATTGTACATTACTAAAATGACATATTTTTTAATTGCTTACCTCTTCAAAAAAGAGACTAACTATTGTACTTGAGAGAGTTACACTGTAATAATTTACATAAAGTTAGAAGTTATGCATTTGTAATCTATAATATTATTTATTATTTAATTGTGTGCTTCTGCATTTAATTTCTTTTTTAGTTCTTTATATCCTTTATCTCTTTAAAGTGTATGTGGGTGTATGAATAATATAAAACGAACTAAAATATTGTATTTAAAGGATAAATGCAGTCGCTTATACATTATGTGCATTGATGTGCATATAACCCTATATTATGTTAATATAAACGATCTTGTGGTACAGATGAGTCTCTTACTTCTTATTATATTTATATATGATATATTTAGTCAAGTTTTTAACGCAGTAACTGTATGTTCTTTATATATACATACAAAATGTGAAAATTTCTATATAGTTTATCCATTATACTCAATATTCTTAGGAATAACTCAAAAGACTGAAAACTCGCAGAAAAAACAAAAAAGCTATGAATTTAATTTGAAATTTACACTAATTTTTACTCGAAATTTAATTTAGAATTATTTCGTGATTTTCTGACAAGAGGAAATTTTTGCATTAAATTTTGTATTGACTCAGTAAAGGCTCGCGATACGTACTCCAAATACGCGCCGCCATGTATATTTTGTTCCTGAGCAAACAGTTGATACGTTTATTGTATCGTTTCATGTTTGATATATGTATAAATTATTCAGAAATTAATTATCTTAGAACCGATTGTTAATATTTCCACAATGAGATAAACAACAATCATGCATAGTATTTGGAGGAACAAGATAACATTAAATATATTCAATACAAATTAAATGCATCAATTAGAAAGATATACATAGAGATAAACTCAATTTACCGAAAAAATATTTTAGCTGCCACCGGGATTTGAACCAGGATCTCTTCCTATCCAGAGAAGTGCATTATCCAATTACACTACGTCACCTTTGTAAATAGTCGACAAATTTTCGAACTTACATGTTGCAGTTTCAAAATGATACGTCAAACGTTCCACGTTCCACGTTTATTTGAAAGTTATCACCTTTTTTATTGCGAATACCTAATTGAGAAATAATCGCTAGGAGTCGCAAGAGATTTTTTGATTTCATGTATATACATTCATTTGAAAATAAAGTTTGCGATGAGGATCGTCCCTCGTCATACCACAGTTCCCGTGGTGGTACATAGAAGATAGAGTGCAGGGTTGGCGAATAGTATATATAGGGTTTTATAGAAGATAAAATTAATAAAATGTGAGTAAATGCTTAGCTCTACTACACACAAGTGAGAATGTAAAGAAAGGAAATTATGTGTATCATCAAAAATTAGGAGAGGATAGTAAAAAAAATTTTGAAGCGAGTGTTGAAGACAACAGAAATAGAAAGCGTCAAAAGCCATGGCATTTCCAGGAAAATTAGCCCTGTTAAAGGCTTTTATGAGCTAAGAGTGTACAAAAGCTATGGCATTTCCAGGAAAATTAGCCCTGTTAAAGGCTTTTATGAGCTAAGAGTGTACAAAAGAAGATGAATTATAGTGGTCAAGGCAATATTTGTATACTAGGACAGAAAAGTAGGTCGCTTTATTCTCTCTGCCTTCCCCTGCAAGGAGACGGGATGATAGTAAAATAAAGATGATAAATTTATTGGTTATATTACTACAACTACCTGTATATTTGTTAATCTTACTAGTTTTATTTCATTAAACACTTGATTAGCATAGCACAAATTTAGAAGCTCAAAGGAATACCTCGTCATGTTTGGCCATTGCAGGAGTACTTGACCATACTTTACATAACTGTAACTACACTACACTTACACTACTTATAAGTGTAGATTCGTATTAGGGGTATTTAACTGCAAATTCTTCAATAATATATGTTTGTTAGTAACGTACTATTAGGTAACTATAAATTAAACAATTTAAATACTTTTGCTTTTTTACCAAGTTCTCACGTTATTATTATTATTATTTTTATGTAGATATTCTTAAGTGCGGTGCAAACATATAATGTTTTGGAGCAAATTGTCTACGAAGTTCATTCCATCACTACGGCTTGCGACTGTAAAGTTGCCGTACGAGTGGCTGGAGCAGTCTTGTTTCTATTTTCAGGCGAACGAAACTGACCTACTCAACAGAAAAACTCATGGTTTATGTCACTCCTGTCATTCAATATATAACATCATATCTTAATAGTGAGATTTGGAAACATGTATTTGTGTAGGTTATTTAATTGAAAATATAATAGCTTTATAATCTATAAAAAAATCTAACATTTTACTTTTTAAGTCTACGATCGATGCATGTGCTAATTCTAAACCATTTGTGATTGTTCACGACGACTATTTTAAACGAATCGTTTGAAAGTGGTCTTTATACTCCTAGCGGTCAGCGGTTGCAGTTTCTGGAATGCCGAGTTCTTTATTTGCAAGAAGATCGTAGAAGGAATAGTCACCCATCCCGAAGGGGATGCAATATTTTTCAAAGAATTTTCTATTGAAGCGAAGATGCCATCTGAGGAGAAGAATTTCGTTTATGAATATTTACGTTTATGTGCAAATTATAAAATATGCGCAGTCACTAGGTTATATTGAAAAATGCATCGAACTTGCTTTTGAAAAGATATATAACTAAAAGAATTTTCTGGGCTATTCTGCCGTGTGTCTTGAAGATTTCGCACACATTGAGATCCGGCAATAGACGAAAACACTTTGTGATCGACACACATACACAGACACTTTTGCCAT
Source organism: Eubasilissa regina (assembly GCA_022840565.1). Lineage (NCBI taxonomy): Eukaryota > Metazoa > Arthropoda > Insecta > Trichoptera > Phryganeidae > Eubasilissa > Eubasilissa regina. The sequence continues at coordinate 1,158,279 of JAINEB010000025.1, read as the reverse complement.
GAGACACATATACACAGACACTCCCCGCTTTCGACCATTTGCACAACGCATGCTAGTATCAAACGTAACAATATAAACGACATACCCTGCTTTCGACATGTCAAAACTTCACGACATCAGGCCTGACGATGAATTCTTTAATTGGATCTGACACCTCCGCCAAAGAGGTTGCAAATATATTTGTTTGTTTAATAAAACATACTTAATGGGCATTTATGCCATGAATTACAATATAGTATTACCTTTAATAGAATTACTATGTTTTTTTATTTGAAGAATATAGTTCGATGCATTTATACAACCTTTTGCATTTATTACAGACTTTGGTATAGTTAGGAAGACGGGAAACATATTGTATATATTTACCCAGGACAAAATATTGTAAATTACTGAAATATATCAACATTTTTATTTTTATTTGTTAACTTTGTTTTATTAACCACTTATTGAGTTTAAATACATCTACCGCTTTCGAAAAATACGATTTTCTTCTTCGGGATATCAATACTTACTAAAAACATATGTTATTGTTTATTTGCCAGAATCTATTTTTAAAGAAAAACAAAAATTATTAAAAAAAAAAAATTTAGTACGTAACTCAAATTGTTATTTAATACAAATTTACTGGAATAATTTTTAGGAAAAAATTTTAGAATAGGACTCGTAGTTAAATTTAGTTGGTTATTTATAATTTTTTGATTAGTTTTACATGCTTTATTTATCTCCAACCATTCCAAATTATTTAATTTGTGCCCAACACCATTTACATGCAAAACTGACAATCCCATTTTTTTTTATCTAATAAGTTAATAAATCTTTTAAGTTAATAAATAAAAATAATTAATTTTAACCACAAAGTTAATTATGTTAAATTTAAATTAAAAAAAAACAAAAAATTTATCATCATTTAATTATGATTACTATTTATTTTAAATTTTTCTTTATATGTAGTATGTATCGGTATTAAATAAATAAAATTTCGCACTATAAAACCTACCAAAAATTGATTAAGAAACTAGCTAAAAAATCCACCCAAAAATGTACGAAAACAATTACTAAATACTATATAAATATATTAGTATTACTTTGCAACTACAATATTTTTACTGCAACTACAATATATATTGAGATTTATAATAAACCACTCGGTACGTAATGTAATTATATAGCGCTTAAAAATATAAAGTACGCTAACGGAATAGTCTGTATTTGCGCAAAGTTTCAGATAGAGCTAGAACGAAGTTTTCAATATTCTCAAACTCCAAAGGATAACCTTAACCACCCTAAGATGAATCGATTGTCCAGACTTATTGGGAACTTATATCAAAAGTTCCAGACTACCGACCCGACCCTAAGGGCGTAGAACTTTGGATTGATTGATCCCAAGTCAGCCAATATTTTGGTTCAACTTCTCAATTATTCACTTGAAATCTCAAAATAGAGCTACTGAAACCCACGATTCATTAGAAAATTTAAAAATCATGCAATGTTATTATTAAACGAGATTTATTTTCCTAAATATATGTATAACTTAATGTCTATCGACGTATCGTAATCAATTTTTTAATAATTTTTATTTAGGATGCTAAAGAAAACATCATCGTTCTTCCCTCTGGCGATCCCCGACATAAATATGTTTTATGTCGATTGACGTTCACACCAAATTTGCATAGTTTATCTTTAGGATCCTGCGTAAAATATACACTACATTATGTTTAGTAGCAGTTCCTTCACATTAAGTATTTACACATTCGAAAATTTGGCTGGATTTCGCGATACAAAAATTAATTAATGATTTATTGCAACTGAATTGATTGTTAAATACGATTTGTGTTTTCATTCATTCTTCTACCGATACAATAAAAGAATCTTTTATTTATCAAAGAGAATCATTATTAGTTGGCTCCCGATAACGACTGTGCAAGTCCAAATGAACGCAACGAGGGCTGAAATTAATTACGCGTGCAGGTGATTTGGACCAACGGGGATGCTCGGAGATGGATAGTTATCTACATGTCTACTGGCAGTGGAAACGGCAATACAGAAGGGTAGAGGATTCGTATTGTTCTGATCCTGTTGCAGGAACTAATACGTCCGTTTAAGGATGTAATTAATATGCATGATGCACCGAGGGAAGCCGAGCCAGTACTAGTGAAACGTGAAACATGTGTTCAAATCACCAGTAATCAATTACTGGAATCCAATTTCGTTTTACGACATTACGTGTTACACTAAACAGAAATACGTTAGTAATAAAATACGCATATATTTTAAACAATTGAACCACATATATTATATTTACATTTTTACACTCAAAATTTTATGACACTTGACACTAATGTGTTTTTTACCAATACCATTTACTAAAAAAATCAAAAAGTAAATCTCGAAATCTTCAGTGAAACCAAAGACAAAATTGTCTATTTATAATTAGTTTTTATATTATTTACGTTATTTGTATTCAAGCCGACCAATTTTAAAAAAACAGCACTGAGCTATTGATGGAGAATTTAATCCTTTGTTCGAAACGTTTTTTTATAAAGCAAGATTACTTTTTAATCTGAAAGAGCTGAGGATTAGTACAATAGACTATATTTTAGCACAAGTTTTTGATAAATTATTATGTTGATTATGTTATATACGTATTGCAACTGAGTAAACAATAATACTCAACTAACTAACTTACCATCACGCCGTTTCTCCGCGGGGTTAGGTAGAGAGGATAGAACGCCGCACTCTTCTGTCCTGATACACAATTCTCGTCTCATCTACATTCATACATCTCCTCATATAAGTTTTCGGATTATTGAGACTTCCAACACAACCATCCTCCAGTATCTGGTTTACCTGGTCGTGCCAACTCTTTCGCGGACGTCTTGCTTTCCCTGCACACATCGTACATTCTACTCACTATACTTTATAATTCTTGTTCATTATTTGCCATTAATACTACATCATCGACGTACAATAAACAGCATGGAATAAAATCACCCATTTTCGTTCCTACAAAACTTCGTTCCTATGAAAACATTATACATAAAGCTCAAATAAGTTATTCTGTAAGTGATCAGAATCAAAAAAATATGAGTTCTCTTTGGGACTTATACTTATTATTATAATACTTGGAACGGCCTAATGTTCTGTGCCTCCCGCCTTCCTTTCCCTTCCACGCCATGAGCAGGCGACCAGTCGATCGGCGACCCTGAATCAAAACAGTCAAAATGCTGTTATCAATCTCAGAAACTTCGTGAGTCTATTGTGTTGGAGACTTTGTGAGTCTAATGTGTTTGACCGTCGGCGAAATAGGGTAACAATCCCATACAGTCCACTGCTTCTGGATATAATTGTGAAACCCGGGAGAGGCGGAGTTCGGTGAGTCCCTTCTTCTAATTCTGTATTTTCTGGCACCTAAGGTGCGATTGCAACAAGTACCATATTATAATACTAATTTATTTAAGTATTTAAGTTTGACTGTTGATAAGTTCTTACAATCTATTTTATCTTTTATTTTAATCAAATAATATGTCATTTTATTACTTAGTTGTGATTTTATCCAATATATATTTTCCGTTGCTATTCAGAAGACGTACATCTGTGCAGCTAACAAAGATCATTCTCAAAAATCACGAATTAATTTCTAAAATCAATATTGTGTGTTCTATAAATGTCTTTTTTTTTCATCCCTAAAATGTTAATTAATATTGACTGCAACTGAATTGACGTACGTTTCAAAAATCTGATGGGTACCGATCCACGACTATAATTCATAGAACGTGTAGGTATTATAGTCATCACAGCTTAATTGTTAGTAATTGTTAGCTCTCTAAATACGATGCCGGCTAACTAGTTACGAATCGAAAATGTAATGTTTATTTAATATATAACTACAAATTAATCATGTTTTATTATCTGAAGCATTTTATAAGTAGAAATTTTATTTACATTTTTTTTAAATAGGTAAAATTTGTACTTTCGTACAGTTCTGACTCTTGCTTATCGCTCTTAAAGGTGTATTCTATTCACGTACAATTTTATTACTGCACCCACAAACACACCATCCGAGTCCATACCGAGGGAAGCCGACTTACCGCCGTGAGCTCACTTTATCTTACTGGAACCCTGCCCCGCAACCGACTATATAATATGTTTTATTATACCTCCCTGTGTCTTTACTGCGAGCGATTTCTTCACCGAGGTGAGCATGTTTTTTGGTTTTATTTAACGAACTCCTCACACGAGAAATACTTTCGTAGTATCAAAATGTGGTCTATTTAATTTTTTTAAATTGAATGGTGATAAAAGAGACGTTGATTTATTGCAGTGTAATAGTCACCCAAATATTGACAATAATCGCGCACAACGGCATTTTTAAGTCAAGTAAATCTCGCAAGAGAAAATTCACTAAAGATTTTGATTTTTTTTAAATTGAGCATCACTGTGCGTATAGCCACGCCCTCTATGCAACGTAGATGGATATATTTTGACATTTTGACGTTACCACATACTTAATGTGAGTATGTTGCTTAATAAAGGTTTTGCCATGTATCAATAGGGACCAGCTATGAATAGCCAGGTTACATTCCATTTCTCCATATTGATACATATTTGTATTCTATTCTTTTTTCGGTAATATTTTTATACATAAGATAGCATCTTGGTATAAGATAGCGCGTCCTGCGTGATAAAATTTATTTTTAAACCTGAATAAGTAGTAATAATATTAATAAACTTATTCCAGAGTAATCAGGTGCCAGATTCGATGACTATATTATTATATAAATTACAATATATATTATATACAAAACAAAATGTGCAAAAAATAAGAAATTGAAAGTTTATAATTAAATATATCTACAATAGTATTATTTCAATAGCACTAAAGATAAATATTAAATTGTATGTTATGCTTGTAAAATTTTGTATCGTCACTAACAGTTTTCATTAGTAATCGGCTTATACTCGACTTTAACTTAAAAAACACTCTAGTCACCAGCACTAACAAAAGCAATAGACGTGTTATATAAATCAAATAGAAACCCACGTGGTATATCGTCAGATCGTTTAGTCAGCGCATAGGTCCAACTGCATTTAAACCTGCTAGCAAGGGTTTCAGCCGTTGGCGTAGGAGACATAATCAGCCCATCCTATAACAAGGGATGGGGAAATCCAATTTTAAATAACACCTCAAACTAAATCCATCTATGCGAGTACCTAAAACTGTATCTAAACACACCTTGCCAGTTAGGGTTAAGGCTTCTTGAATTCTATAAAATATATATTTTAAATTCGTTCATTTATTACATTGATTCAATAATACTTTATTTTTCCAGAAATTTTTTTTTTTTTAAATATTTATCTTTTGTGAGTTTTTTGTTTACCATATTGTATGAAGATCACATTACATGTAAGCTGTTCCTTGAATCTACGTGAACTAAAACACTGTTTTTCTCATTAATATTACAAAAAAGTTTCTTATTACAAACAGATATAAATGATCACTCGAAAAAGAGGCTCATCAAATTCGACACCGAAAGTTTTAAGAATATTATGACAAATACACTCACCCCGTGTCTGATATGATTTGTATAAAATTATATAGATTGATAAGAGTTTACAGAATTGTATTCAAATAAAAATATTCTCAATTCTAAATATTTTTTATCTTACCAAAGTAAAGATGCAATATTAAGGAACACAAAGAGATTTTTTTAAATAAATTATCCGTCTCATTCATTAATTCATCAAGTAAGCTGACGTAAATATTTTGAAATATTCATTAGTGTATTGAAATACCTAACTATATTTTAAAAATGTGGATTAATTTTATACTAATACTCGAATAAAACGACATATTTAAATAATAATAAAAATAAATAAATATTTGTCTTCTCTTCACGGCAAATATTTGAACTCCTTGGATATTTAAATACTGTGCGTGAATACTAGTGGGTATCGAGTAAAAGTATAAGAGTTCTGTAAAATTTCATTAACAAAAATTAATCATGTACTTATATATATTCAAAACATAAAAAGTGAACAAAACCGTTTCTCCTATTAAAGCAGTCTAATAATACTATATTATTTCGGTAAAACGTAGTTACTCTGCGTCGGAAAAATAAAAGTTTTTGTTTGTCAAAACGGAAAAATTTTATAAATATATAAGTGTAATATAAGACTACATTTTTAAATATAGTATTGAAACATTCAATATTTGAAATCATTGGCTTTTGTATTTTGGAAAAAAACTGTGTAATATAATGAGTTTAATAATGAAATTATTATTTACCCTTAAGCAATATTTTCAAATAAACCCTTATTTATTTCCCTTTTATAGGAAAATAAATAAGGATTTTGTAAAACTTCTATGGGTATCTAAACAAATAACACGTTATAAGGCAAATAAAGAGTTTTGCAAGAGGTAAGATTTGAGATGAAAGTAAATTTAATTTCCAGTTTTTGAAACGCACTCGACGAAAGTTGGGATTCTGCTTTCGTCCGAGGGTAGCTCCAACACTCAAAGGATCGGGGAAATAGCGATGCATTGTTTTCCTCCACAGGGCTGGAATTATTTTGGATATTTAATACTTTTACAAAAACTTTGTTAAATGTGTATATATATATATATATATGCAAATTTATAAGATAAATAGTTTCCTGATATAGATGATTGTTATGCTGTGGTGTTAATAATTGACAAAACATTTTTAAAATCCAAGTAATGTCTCTTCTCCTATTCTTCCATATAACGCGCACCCCATAGGTAACAAGGACCTCACCCTAAAAGGAACGGATCCTTTGTGTGAGTTTATATATGGTTAACTGTTCCGAAGTATCGTCTGTCTAATACTGCTAGAAACTTATTCGTCTGTTAATTTTTGACACTGTATACGCTAAGGACGTTGGTATATTTGCAAATAGTAATTTGTTATCTTATTTTTAAAAATAATTTTTTAGACGGATTGCAAAGTTAAATAAACAATTAAATTAGCCTTAAAATATGATGTTTGCGGAATCTACCGTGAGTTTTTAAGCATGAGTCAAACGTCAGTAAACGATAAATGAAATATATGTTACTACCTATACAAAATAAGTACCTGCCTTTTATACTTTTACCTGTTATTTTAATCAAACTAAATCATTGTAATATTAATTATTGATGAATATAATCATTGTTAATTTTGGTAATTAAAAAATGTATCAATAATTTGTTGTTTTTAATCAACTCTGGTTATTTTTTACTTTTCCTCTATTTCGTGAGATTTATTGAATAAAATATATTTTAATATGTGAAAAGAAAAATGATCTCTTAAAATATTCGGAATATAATGTGAACTAGTTTTATTTTTCTGCATTTATGGTGAAATTGTTGTCATGTGGCCAACATATAATTTGAAAGGATAAGTATTATCATTTTGCTGCACGTGTCACAGATTAGTTAGTATTCAGATGCCTTATTGTTTCAGCGACTGTTTTGTTCTCCGTCCCCGGTGAACCGATGAACAGTTCTTCCTCACAAACAACCGTTTGTCACGGCCGACCCCCGGGACCGTCGCATGACTCCAACTTGCACAATATCTTATTTAACTTGAGCTGTATTGTCCTAACTTTAGGAGCGCTGTACACAGTACGCTGTACATCGGCAAGAAATTTGAATTCGATACTTTATAACATTTTACAGGGAATGTGTCTCGTATCACACTTTATACTTAAAGTTTCATGTTACTATGACGGCAGAAATCCTTTTATTGAAGCCATAATACGTCTTATAAAATATTAAGTAAAATGTTATGCGATAATAATGCCCGACTTCGATCGACTTTTAAATACACATTAGCGAAGTGCCAAAATAAAAAATAATAATCATTTGCATTACAAAACAAATGTTAAAACGCGCGTACGCGGATAATGCTTTGGTTCCATCAGTCTGTCAGTCCAACACTAGTTTTCATCAGTTGTGAACATTCCCGATCTCTGAATATTAAATATGTCATCCGATTAATACAGGTTTCCTACGGAACTCTCGAAGAGTGAACCAACTTTCGAGGTACGCTTTTGATAGTCTCAAAAACGTTACGTTTTTATATTTTATTTGCATTTTAGGACCCCTGTTGACTGATTCAAAGCCAATGGCTCCCTAATAAGTTATTACAATTTTGAATTTAGTCATCTGTAATGGTGGTAGCCTCTAAAATATGATTTTAATTTATATTTGAAATATTATATTTTTAAATGCTTATACATCTATATTTCACATTTAGAAAAGTTGGTGTATTTCCACACATAAGACAGAATTGCTAGAAATATTAATGTTACTTAAAATATTTTCATTTTGTTTAAATAAAAAATATATTTTTATATTTGGCTTAAAGGGATGTTTTTCAATTTTCATAGTTTTACCATTTTTTTAAATTTTGTTTATGTATATGTCAAATCTTTTATGATTTTATATCACATAATTGTATCATTGATGTATTAAGATACATTTGTTACGATATATTTATATTGATTCCGAAGTCACAAGCGAGATAATAAATATGAGACTGTACCAGAACTTGCAAGGGAACGTAAACATTATTAACAGAGGGAGTTAGAGCATAAAAATATGGCACATAAATATAATTATTTTATTTTTAGCTTAGTAATAGTTATAGCACTGTAAATATGAATCCCGACTTCTGTTGCTTAACCGGCTCTGAGCTGGTGCATATTAAAATGCAAACTAAATTTTGATGCAAACCACTGTTTGTAAGCATGCAGGAAATAGGTTTTATCTTACCAACATATATATATATATATATAAGTGTACTTAGGTAAAACTATTTTTGCCATCTATGGTGTGAAATCTATACATACACAAATGAATGTCTATACAATTGTTTAGAAATTGAGTTTTATATATATATATATATATATACAATCGTAGACCGTTTGATCGATTTAAACAAAGTTTTGCATTATTATTAGGACCCCGTTCTTAACACGTTAATCCTTCTCTCTCCCCTAACAACTATTCCGTCCAATGATTTGTGAAAGATATATTGATTAAAATCCATTAAACATTTTACATTGTTACTTTTTAGGACCCTGCGTTAAACATAGTCATCTTCCCCCCCTCCAGCTTGACCACCAGCCACCACCGCAAAATATAGATATGTATTATATGATACTAAATATATTTATTATTACTCACCATCACGTTTCCCGCGGGGGTAGGCAGAGAGAGGTTGGGGTGCTATATTCCAAAGGGCTTAATGATAAATGACGAGTGCTATGCTAACCTTTTGAATTGTGCTTTACCAGGTTAGTAAATGAAAAAAAAGCTTATTATTTCAGGATATCAATATCAAAAATTACCAAATTTAAGTATACTTTGCTGTCCAATCTGCCTTTTCCCCTCATTATATAGCTTTGTCTGACTTTTATTTATTTTATTTTTAAGGAGAACACTTACTAACTCACTATCACGCTGTTTCTCCGCGAGGGTATGTAGAGAGGATAGAGCGCCAAACTCTTCTGTCCTGACACACAATTCTCGCCTCATCCACATTCAAACATCGTTTCATACAAGCTCGCCGGTTATTGTGGCTTCTAACTGGACCATCTTCCAGTATCTGGTTTACCTGATTGTGCCAAGTTTTTCGCGGACATCGACCATTTTTCCACCTACATTCATATATTCCAGTAAATATATAAATTATCCATATACAATTAGAACACCAATAGATACATTACACAATCCTGCTTGACACCCTTTGTAATATCAAACCACAGTGTGACTGATAAATTGATCTTTACACACGCAGAACTTCCTTCACATAGGGATGTGATTGCGTATATAAGTTTGCGATTCACCCTGAAATCAGAGAGTACCTTTCATAACCTTTCTCTTATAACTCTATCATACGTCTTTTGTATATCTACAAAGCCACAAATAAGTTTTTGGTTTTTCGTTAAAAACATTTCCGTCATCACCCGTTGAGAAAAGATCTGATCCATGTACCCTCTTCCACCCACAAAGGCTCCTTGCATGTCCCATACTTTTTTTTCGTTACTGTTCTTGCTCTTTCTGTTTAAATTATTTCGTATAGTTTGCCAATGAACTAATTAGACTAATTAGACGTAGAATAATTTTCTTATAGTTACCGCATTCCATTCGCTACTATTTACCTTTGTAGGCAGGCATAATAACAGCTCTCATTCAATCTAACTAGGTGTGGCTTTCCTATAAGCACTGATTGAAGAGCGAATGAAACCGCAAGACAACTAATGGGAAACCAGCCTTTACACAGTATACTCGGAATCAAAGTTATCATACCTCACAACCATACCATTCTTCATATGCTTTACTGCACACTTTATTTCTTGCATACTTATTTTATTCATATCGATTCCCCATTTGCGTTCTCTTCACTCCCACACGTTTTCTGGAAATTTTTCATCCATCTATATTTTGTTTCGTCCTCCTTCATGCACATTTCTCCATTTACTGATTTAGTAGTTTTCGTACTACAGCTTTCAGCACTACATCGAGATTTTTTGACCGCCTTTCAGAAGAATTTTATATTATCCTGGAAATTCTTGGTTATTATCACCCCTTCCTCTCTTTTCAGCCCCTCTTTTCTTACAAACATTGTACAGATCTTTTACTCTCGAATATATAAATGCTCTGATTATATAATCATGGACCCTGAAAGCAATGGAGAGAAGATGAACAGATGTAGTGCTGGAGACACTTATTGCACATACAATGGTTGGCGAGACGCAAGAATATCTCCATTCTGCAAGAACTGATGATCAAGGATAGACTCTCAACCATTTGCCTGATATGAATCCTTAAATTTTTGAGCATCTTGCGAGAAAGAAGCTTGGAGAAGCTTGTTGTGGTGGACCACATTGAAAGACGAAGAGGAAGATCCCCCATTAGCAAATGACAAATGAAAAATGCAACAGGCATTTCTCTGGTGACAGATCTAAGATCTGCAGGATATGTGATGAGATAAGTGGAGAAACATAATCAAGAGAGCGGGAGTTCATGGTTATCGCGATCCTCATGAGGGACCAACATGGATAATGATGATAATTATATTATACCATTCAAAAACTCGCAAATTTACTCTTTAAGACCATGTGCGAAACATTGCCACCCTCATCTCTTGCCCTGGCTACCCCACTGCCTCCCCCCCAATATAAATCTATATTATATTGAAGACATTTTGGTTAAATGCACTCTAGGATCCTGAGGAAAATATAGTCACCCCATTCCACTCCCTTGAACTTCTCACCCTTTTCCTGCCTATTCTGCTTAAAACAATAGCACTCGGCTTTCCCCTTCCTCTACATCTCTATTTTAAATTATAACTAAATCTGTAACCCACATAATGCTAGGTAAGGATATATGTATGTTATATACGATAATAGGATATTTTTTAAGTTTTATCCATTGCAAGATATTTTGTACATAGTTAAACCTGAATGGAATAAACATTAAAAATATTTCCTGCCTTTTTAATGTTCACGATTGTGAGTAAAAATATATTAATTTATTCAAGGAAACGAATTCAGGTCTAAACAGCATAAGGGGGTGTTCACTTAACTACTCAGTCAAAGTGACAATACAGTACCTACTCCAGTTATTTATTTTTCAATGTATGTAATGTTACTCAGTTCCCATCTTAAACATTGAGTAATTTTTACCGTTCTAATTTGATTTTCTTAATTTTAAAACAAGAAATAGACTTGATAAGAAAATACGCGTAAAGCATTTTTGTTTTTACGAGTATTTTTAATGTACACTTGAAAGTGCACGTACATTTTGAAGCTAAGAATAAAATCGCAGCAATGAAGAATTCAACAAAGAAACATGAAATTCTTTGAAATTTTCCGTCGGTACGCAAGATCACTTTGTGGAAGATGACAAATAGCCTTCAGATATTATGCTCAACTTTGAACTTTGCACTAGGACATGTGTAAATATATTCACCGACTATGCAAAGAAGTTGAATAACATAACTGGAATCCTCAACGTGGGAATTCCTTACACGGAATCTATCAGAACAGTGTTATTTTTAATTTAGTGATTGATTTAACAGTACATATTTCCATATCTAACAAATAATCGCAAAAATTGTATAATATTTTGGATTGTAATTAAATTGAGCATCTTCATTTAAAAATTTGATGTGTAGATGTGTACATAATGGGAATGTTAATTTTGTGATAATTTAATAGTCTAAATCTATTAATTATACTTAAATGGATTACATTAGTAAAATCTCTAAACTAAAACCTCTTGCAATGTAAATATAAATAACTAACACACGACTAATATGATATAATAACTTGTCTTCTTTGGCATAGATTTCGATCTAGTTAAAAAGACAGTAAATTCTCTAATTTTCAAATTACTGTATCGGTAAATTTTTGTTTATTGTGAATGTTATCATTTAAATTATCAAAATAGTAAACAATGAAGCCTTCTATCAGAAATTTGAAGCATTTCAATGCTGCTGTACTGTAGGTGATTTAAAATAATAACAGAATTATTGTATGTAGGTACGGTCAGTTTTTTTAAATTAGACGTGAAATTATTTTTTTTTTATGATTTTTTCTTTTCATAAGATAGCGTTAGTTATAAAAAAGTATTTGTGGTATTTTAATAATATAGAAGACGATTTGGTTTAAATAATTCTAAGCTTAGATGGAAAAAGACAGCATAAAATGAGAATTCCAAGAAATAACGACATTTTAAACAAGACTGCGTAGGATAAATGTTGATAGATTGAAATAAATCGTCTCGCGCAAGAAAGTTCATGTTCAGTTTTTCTAAACTGGATCTTGTTTTATATTAATAAAATATCACAACTTTACAAATTAAATACAACAAATACTATTATAAACCAAAACTTATTTTATTATGCGTTTGTTGTTTCTTTAGCTTCAGAAGATCCAGTTTAGAAAAACTGACATTTAAACGATGTGCTAGGAAGGGTTTTAAAAACTATCCAAATAAATAATATCTTCAAGGTTTAATAATATTATTTATATCAATTATAAAGTGTGTGATTGCACAAATGTGAAAACTTATAAACCTACGTTACGTTTTCTTCAGAAAATGGAAACAATACGTGATACCAGAAACAAGAAACCAGCGTTTTATTGCTAAAGTCCTATGGTACATTTCTCTTTCGCCATGTCAAGATGACGTTTTGGTGACAGATATTATTTTTAAAATAATATACATTTAAATTATTGTTGTTTTAAAATTAAAACCCAAAAGATAACATTTCATCACAATACGTTGATAATACGAAAATGAAAACATAGTACCTACCCAACCACTAATGACCGTTTCGCTGTGTTATCGAATTAACGCCGTGGCGGCTCTGGGCACCACCCCAACTACACATGCTACTACCTACATATCCGGCCATAACTCGATACAGATAACCGGGAAATTGATTCGGAATTAAAACGTCGGTGGGAAAGGCCACACATGGTTCACTCCGCGTGACGCAGAGTGCATGTATCGAGTATCGAGCAAAACACAGACTGTGTAATTGATAATAGCCGCGAAATTAGATTGCCAACATGAAGTATAGCCATATAAACAAGTGAATAATTACCGATTTGCTGATTATTTATGGATGTCTATAGTGGTTTCAACTTTATTTTTACATTTTCATGAGTGTCGACACTTTCGTATAAAATAAATTTTCTGACAGCCGGTCGTCTGTTACAAGGAAATGTTACTATAGTAAACATTTCTACGAAAATGTTCGTTGATTGATCGTTGGTAATACATACATATTTTCTTTATTTTTAAGGACAACACATTCTTATTGCGATGTTGCAATTTTTCAGAACATAGGTCTGTAATATTTTTTATACATACTGGTAGCAACAACAATATTTTTTCTATAAATTGATTTTATATTTATATCTTTCTAATTAATACATTTAATTAGTATTTAAACATATTTTATTATTGAAAGAATATAACCATACAAAATTGGATAGTAAAAATTGACAGATTCTTAACAGCTGTTTCAAAACTCATCTGTCATGTCCCGCTATTTTGGTGATGACAGTTCGACCGATGATAATATTGTTGTTAAATTTACCATTAACACTTAGACAGAAGATTTTTTGCCAGCAAAGTGACAGACTTTGAACGCAGGGGTGAAAAAAACCGTAGATAAATCATAAAATTGTATATATTGCATTGTAATGGTTAATATTTAAAATAAATCAAATTTGACGTCATTTTCAGATATTTGATGATTATTCGCTTGGTCACACTATTAGGCAGGAATAACTTGGACAGTAGTAAACATGACGTATGAACAATTCGCATACGTTTTTTACCGCGGGCGATGATAAAAAATTACTATAGTTCAAATTTAGTATTTTTAAAATAACATTTTAATACTGATCAAACAACCCGTCTTTAGAGCTTTGGATTTATTTTTTTGCAAAATTTCTTTTTTTTTTTTAATAGTCTCGTGGTATTAGAAAGTTCATGTTCGCAGTCACAGCGAAACGCCATATATTTATATCTTGACATCGCCTCCATGGTCCGGTCCGCTGGGTACCCGCCTACCTCTTGTAGGTCCATCTTGACATTATCCACCCGTTTGCATCTCGGTCTTTCCCTCGGTCTCGATCCTGACGGCTTCTATTCGAAAGCTCATATGCTTTTGCCACACGTCACACCAATTGCAGCCTTCATGCTTTTACCTTCAGGATATCCTAGATCTGGGACTTTCCAATGTTTGGGGAGCTTTAATCGCTCAAATTTTCCAGTTAGGTAAAGACGTATTGGGGCGCAAGTCTTTATTTTTGAAAATCTGTATACAATTTTCTTGCGCTAATGTGACAGATCAAACTTTACACCCGTATAGAACGATCGGTTGTATCAGTATTAATCCGTTAAATCAGTTAATTAATCAGCTTAATCCTTATTTTGTGTACTGACTGCTTTGTAATTTTTTTTTTAATTATATTGAAAATCTAATTTATTGTCGAATAATTTGATCGTGACCTTATCGTGAATTGTTATTGTTGAATACAGAAATACATTTTTGTATGACAACTTACCAGGAGAGCTCGAGCAATATTTCAGTGTTATTTTAAAGTGGAGCCTTTTAGTTAAGTTTAAAATATCTTTACAAATATAAAGACTGGTAAATATACATTTTTTTTATACAGTATTAATTAGAAAAATTAATGGTCATTTGTTGTGTATAAAATAATTTATTTGTCTACCAAAAATGTATGAAATTAAATACGAAATGGGGAGATAAAGTCATCATCGCCCCATTACGTCCTTTTGGTAATGGTGATAATGCACCCTGCATTAAAAAGATATTCCTCCCCCAGAAGCTAAATTGTAAATTATCTTTGTAATAAAATCTGACAAGTTTTAGGGTGAAAACATTTTCACTAGCCTATGTGCTTACCATCGGATGTGAAACAACCAGCCTGCTATTGTTTACCCATGACTTCATTTTAGATTAACCATTTTTTTTCTCGTGTAAATAAACAAGAAATTAATATATTTTTAACGGTACAATTAACTATATATTTACATGACAAATATTTTTGATATACCTACTTTTCATTACTTTTGAAATTAATTAGGTTTAAATAATTCGGATGCGATGGATAGGCAAAAACTAAACTCTTATTACAAATGGCTCATTATAGAGGACGTCCGTAGAAGCCTTGGCACAACCAGGTAAACCAGATGGTGGAAGATGGTTCTGTTAGAAGCCTCAATAATCGACGAGCTTGTATGAGAAGATGTGTGAAATGGATGAGGTGAGAATTGTGTGCCAGGACAGATGAATGTAATACGGAGTGATGTAAGTTAATTCATTCCGGTATCAGAATCCATTGTAAAAATTATGAATTGCTCAATGTGTGGCATAATGCAATTATACCAATAATAAAATATAAAATATTCGAATGGGGTGAATCTGTCAAATGTAGGTAAAACCATACAAAGTTATTCCAGTGCATCATTGGCCGGACAGATTATTAATAGAATTGTCAATACTCTACTGAAAACAAAAATAAATTATAACAATATTCATGAGTAAGAACATAGATTAGGCAATAACATGAAGTTGACAATATTACCCTGGATACACGAATATGCAATAAAGCTCGACATTATTATACAAAGTGATCAGAACTACTAAAATACTACAAACAGAACTGTTTAATCACCATTAGTGTCGAATTATTTATTATCGATATAACAGAAAATAATATTGATATCGAAATCAAATGCAAATACAAACGGACAGGTAACCACGCCCCCAGACAGACTGATCACCCATATCAAACTTGTTGATGTTTTATTTGATGCGAGGGATACGTAATTCTTTATATTTTGGAATCAAGATGACTAATCAATGTAAAATAGTTCCGTGATAATAGATTTGATAAAGTAGATCTTTGAAAAGTTTGATTTCTATTCTGCATACAATATTTCGAGTATTACAAAAATGATAGTATCATGACTTGTTATGGTTTCTTGAGAGAGCGTAAAAAATATTTTTATGGAATTTTTATTCACATCAAAAGTATCCCACATCTTGAATAACAGAAGGCAGTCTTTCGAAATGTTTCTTGGGTTTAGTTTATTTGACGTCAGACTCCTTACTATTCGATAATCATTTACCTGCGAAGAGCTCTCACGAACTAAGTGGATCGTCAGCAGAACGGTAAAAGCTCCTCCGTGGGAAATATAAATGACACCTCAAAAGACAACAAACGCTCGCCCTCTCCCTCCGTTTCATCCGAAGCGGATAAGAAAGAAAGCATAGACAGTGATGTATTGTAACCACTTACGACTAATGATTGTCAAGTTACGTTGTCCATTAAATCTTGCAGGGTTCGTCATACAAAAAATATATAAACCCCTCGGTTGGGAGAGGAGGTCGGAAGGGGACGAGGGGAGCTGGGTTTAAAACTTTTGCGTAAGCGTGACATGGTTTTTGCATTTGGCTCCTCGGTGTCACGTGGAGAGGTTCGTGTGTGTGTGTGTGGCCTGACACCCATCACCGAGCACCGAGCACCCAGCTTTCTGGGAAATAAGAGTATTTAGCCACCAAATTTCCCACAATATTTCAATACAATCGCTAATTTTATGTACATTTAAATTGTATATTAATATTTTATTTTATAGTGATAATTATTAAATTTTTCTTCCCCCACGATTCAAAAGGAAATTGAAAGGGTTTAAAATTAATTAATTAACGAACAAGTTAAGAATAATGTCAGATGTGAACCCATTTATTCAAAAAATACATATTGTTCAATTAGTCAATATAATATAAAACACATTTATATCGAGGAAAGGAGATAAGGTAGCTAGAAGGCTCCCTGCTAGCCGGAAGGAGGGGGTATGGAGGCAAGGATTTGCGCAGGACCTTAAAAAGTAACAATGAAAATGTTGTTATGATTCATTAAAAGTGTTTAGGGGTTTATCAAGATCGAACAGACATTGAGATATATATAAAAAACAAAATAAAAGCAAGAAGATGCATACGTACGTACTATTTGAATATGATTGTGAATATAATTGAAATAAAATATTAAATAAATACACAATATTTTACGCTAAAAAAAAATCAGACCAGATATTTATAACAAAGACTATGTACAATAGTTTATAATTTTTTTTTTATAGTTGATTTTACTACTTAAACAGACCTTTCTTGTTTATTTTCACTTTTTAAAAATATTTTAGAAATTTTGTGAATGTATAAAAAAGTTCTTCTGCGTACAGTTTTATAATTTGCCACGTATATCTGACTTTTCTGGCAAAGGTTTTGGATCCCATTGTAAGGACCATCAGTATTCGTAAAAATCACCACCCACAATTCACGGTGAAAATTCACCGCGGGACATTCACAGCTCTTCTGGGAAAATTGCTTTTCAGTTTTTGGTATTAATAATTATTAAGTAACTTGTATTTGTTGTTTGAAGTAAACCAAGCAATCGTTTCCAATAAAACAGTTAGGTAAGATTAATTTATTATAAATTATATGTACATCAATTTATTCCTTATGGTCTTATTTATATTTCCAGTGCTCTTTTGAGTAAATATCATTAGCAATTTCAAGGAAGAAGAGAACGAAAGACAATAATTAATTTAGAAAGAAATACACAAATGTGAATACATTTGCGAAAATATGCAATATTGTTTAAATTATTTATTTGAGAATTTTATTGATTACTATTAATGTAATACAAACAGCCCTTAGTACCATTCAAACATTTTATTTTATCAATTGTGTGCGGTAAACTTTCCGCGGTGAATTTTCCGCGGCGAATTGTGGGCGGTGAACTTTTCTAGAATCGGGTCCATCATCATGATTGATGTGATTTAATTTGTAAAAAAATGTTAAAGGTCCAGATAACACCAAGTCCATGAATAATAATATATAGATTTTATTAATTTTTCAAGACATATATATATATATATATATTAAGATTATGGGTGATATCTTGAAAATGTATGATTTACCTATTAGAATTATTACACTATTTGAGTACCATTCTTGTCGGTTAATATTTTTGTAGAGAGATGAAACAAACGTGAATTATAATTATATAAACTACTTTATTATTATATGTTATGTGAATGAATTATTCCAATTAGTCGGTAAGTAAGTGGAAGGTTCCATTGCAGGAGGCAATAAGTTGGATCACACAAGTTGGTCACAATGTCCGGCAGCTGTAGCTGAGATGGAATTCAACCTTTTGAATCACCAACGCAAATGCCGTTAATTAAACTGAAAGGCCCTCTCGATCCCCCAACCCGCGCGGAATAACCTTCGGGCATTTATTTTCTGTATAAATTCCCGCAATAATGAAAATTTTATACGAATTTCCCGGTGGACGGGAGAGGGACACGAGTCCATACAATGTAACTATCGTGAAACAATAGTCTCATCCTGATGATTAAAATTACAAAAGGCAGTCAAATGGCACTCTTGTAAAATATTTTTCAGTAACAATCATAAATATGTATTTAAAATATAATAGAAGCGTACTTTTTCATTCGGTGGCTTTATTTTGAATGAAAAATATTTGTCTTCTAATCAACGTTGAGATAGCTGTAAGTTGTGCTAAAAGCAATCGACATTATTCTAAAAATAAATCTACGTACATATGATTGTGTGAATGTAGGTGTATGTATATTTGAAATATATTATATTTGAATTGTTAACTAATCTAAGTGAATGTTGGGCTTTTGCTAGATTGCTTGACGTTAAAGGATAACATTTTTCCTATGAAAAAGGGTTAGCAATCCTCGATTTGGTTCTTATATCTCCATAAATGGGATAAGTTGAATGCCTTATACCGAATTCAAATAAAAAGGATATTGGTTCCGGTTTTTATTTTACATTTAATAACGGAATAAAAAGATGATCCGAGTCCTATTTATTAAATGAAATTTGAATTAATCATTTTAAGAAAATTATTCTCAAAATATATTAGAATGTGTGATATTAGCATATAATAATAATAAATAATGTATTCAACTAAATTTCATTCAAATATTTTACCTATTGCAATTTGGTCTGAATGTTTATTTTCTAGTCTCTTCGTCAAATGTAAGCACACTTTAAAACTGTCGTATAGATGCACGATTACATGATTGATAATAAATTTAATTCTCAATCGCTACTTTATAAATTAATAAGAATACCGATCGCAAATAATGTGTACGGTGGGAGAACGAGAGAATATGTTGTGGCAGGAATTCTGTAAAACTCAGTAAAGAATTATTAAATATAATACAAAATAATGAGACACAGTGAACACACTAAACTAGGAAGTCAAACAAATTCTTATCAAATTATTTGATTTCTATATTGTATTACATTTGAAATTTTTTTTTGTTGGTGATAAAGTTTTTGTTTATTTTACTACATTACCTACATAATTACTTAAATTTTTATGTATTTTTATGTACATTTAACAATAATTTGCTATGTTAAGTACTTAACTTGAACGGCAATCCTTGCAGAAAACAGCTATGCAGTTTAGCAAAAAAAAAGTTATGTTATTATATATATATATATATATATATATATATATATTTTTTTTTTTTAATTCTATATGTTTAGTATGAGTATGAGATATAATATAGTTATTATTGCTGTATTTATTTTCCTTACAGCACTATAGGTAACCCATTTGAATGAAATTTAATATTTAAATTATTTTATCTCTTTGTAAGCACAAACAATTTACGGGTCGTCGAGGACAGAACAAAACCGTTTTGCAGTAAATAAAGGCATATAACTTTACTAATATAATAAGGCTTAAAATCCCCTGCTAGCAAGTCCACACTGTAATCATATATCTGCATACAATACCAACGGAAGAACGATCCATAAGGGTGTAGTTTGACATAACGAGTCCTGCTTCTTATATTTTACCTCACAATGTACAATTACATCTGCGCTTGTTTTTATGTAATTAACAAGGTGATATACTTAACATACTTACTTACTTTTTATGTAATTAACAAGGTGACATACTTAACATACTTACTTTTTATGAAATTAACAAGGTGATATACTTAACATACTTACTTTTTGTGAAATTAACAAGGTGACCGCTTGACTGTGACGACCTATGCTCAAATATTTATTTACGATTTTTTTTTTGTTTTTGCCGAAATATTATAGATCATTTTTAATAAACCATTTATGTAGACAATTTGTTACCCGTATAAGAAAAATCTGATTAAAAAAAAACTATGTTTATTGCTAATACTGAATTTTGTTTACAAATATCTTTCATTGGTTATAAAGTTTATATTTCAGTTACATCATGAAATAATTATTTCTTTTTATTATTATCATAAACAAATTGTGTGTATGTTTAATTAAATAAAAATAATATTTGCGATATTTACAAGGTATAGTCCGAATGCTCAATAAGAAAAAGTGGTGACATATCTGTCATTTTCACCTATTTGAATTGGCCAATAAACAAAACGTTTATAATTTTAAATACACGTAAAATATAAAATTGTCAACAAAAAATAATAACATAAAATTTTAGTCTAAAATGTTATCTACTAGCGAAATATAAGAAAACAATAATTGCACTAAAATTCAATGGTTGCAATGATGAATCGGTGATGGGACTTGGATTGAGTGCGATGAGATTAGATTTGATGAAAAAATACTCTCTTAGGGTTACAATTCAATTGTTGAACTAAAAGTGATACTAAGTAACTTGGCTTTTATTTTATTTCTGGTACAAATATTTTTTCTGATGTCTCAGTGATCATTTTGATCCAAAGTTGTTTATAACTTTTTTTTCAAATTCAAAGTTATGCATGTTTCATTTAGAACATCTATATATTCCGATCTCACAGTGCCACACAAAATTTGACTAAATATCGTTAATATTTCTTAGATTTTGTTAATTTCTACATTATAATAAGTCAAAATGTTAATTTCTATATTATAACACGTCATAATATCTTATGTCATTAGGTTTGTACTTTGGTTATATCCAGAATATTTATGTTTTTTTTTTAAATGATATTAATTATCAATTTTTAGGTTTATACGAGTACTAATGTAAGAGTACATTATTTGCGCGACAACCATAAATGGTTCATCAGTAAACCTGCGTGAATACTGTCGTCTGTTTAATTAATGCTAAGGAAAGTTAATGTTCCGTAGCCTCTCCATGATTTATGGGGTAATTATATAGTGACGTGAGCAGGGAAGAGATTCCTAAGAAGAGGGGCTGTATCTATTTACATACACATACATGTGTATTCATAAAGCATCCTCCGAAGATTCCATGTTGATATAAGATCATTAATAATTTATTAACAAAACCAGCGCCTGTTGTGCGATTTTGATAAACAGATAGATTAATAACGTTACACATTTATCGAAACATATCCCAAAAATACTAAAAATTAGTAAATAATAGAATCATTCTAACATTTTTGTAAAAGTAAATTATTTTATTATTGTATTTTATTATTAGTATTATTTTATCATCAAAATACTTTTGCATTTTTATAATAGAAACTGTTTTCTAGGTAGACATATCATTTTATTTTGCATGTTGACTATATTAATTTTTAAATGCTAAATTAATGAATTAATTATAAATATATACATATAAAATCAATTTTGTCGAAAAATGCACTTCCCCGGATTGGAAATAGAGATCCAGGTTCGAATCCCGGTGACGCAAAAACAATATTTTTCGACAAAATTGATTTTATATGTATATATTTATAATTAATACATTAATTTAGTTTTTAAAATATCACAGACCGTCTGTTCTGAATAATTACAACTTCACAATAAGAATGTGTTTTCTTTAATATTAATTTTTAATGAAAGTAAATTTATTAGGAGAACACATTCTTATTGTTAAGTTCTAATTATTCAGAACATAGGTCTGTAATATTTTAAATATTAATTAAATGTATTAATTAGAAAGATTGCATGTAATATCAATTTCATTGAAAAATATTGTTGTTGCGCCACCGGGATTCGAACCTGGATATCTTTGCATGCCAGGGAAGGTGCATTATTCAACTATGCTACAGCGACATTATTGTTGATGACAAATTTTTGAACCTATATGTTACATTTTTTTAAATGAATACATCTATCATTCCATTATTTGAATGCCAAAGATGGGTATATCTTTCTAATTAATACATTTAATTATTAAGGAGAACACATTCTTATTGTGAAGTTGTAATTGTTCAGAACATAGGTATGTGATGTTTTAAATACTAATTCAATGTATGTAATTAAAATTGATTTTATATGTATATATTTATAATGAATACATTAAATTGCCATTCAATTAGTATTTGAAAGTAAATTTATTCACTTCGACCAATGATATATAAAACATTGAAAAAAAATTGCGATATCTAAACTAAAACTTATCTGACACAAAGGGATTACGGATATCTAAGAACGACAATTTTTAGAGAGTAAAGTTAAAACGCAAATATTTTGTATTTGTAAAATTACTGGTGATAAAATATAAGTAAAATGGTGGCATCAAACATCCCGGTTTTTAATAAATATTTTGTGACGTTATGAAAGTACTGTAATTAAATTTAAATACGGGCCATATTATACGTATGGCATCACCAAAGTTAGCGCCTGCACTGCGAGAAGTAACATGGCGGATTTTTGACATTTCCGGTTATGTACTGCCAGACGGGCGACAGCGGAGGTGAGCGGCGATGGCGTACGTAATATAATGGCGTTTTCACTGTGTATCTTGGACCAGAAGTAAGAGTGCAACCCTGGTCTGTGGCGCAAATAAGAAGAGAAAATATTATTTGGTGAAAGACTTCCATGCTCACATGCCGTGGTATTGGAACTGAAAATCCGAGTTGTCAAAAAAAATGTTGATGGTTAATTTTTGATTAAAATATGTTTGAAATTGAGCAAAATTTGTAGAATATTGTGCATCCTATCTCCTCTACAGATCATACATCATCTATTTTATTTTAAAATAGATTATTTTTGTTGTGAGTTTCTTACGATATTAGTAATTAATCATATCCTCACATTACACACATACAATAATTAATTATTACTTTTCTACAAGTGATGATAGTAATTATGTTTTTTTGAAAAGGTGAATAAATAATTATTATAACGTAGACCATATATCTCATCGCTCTTGGTTGATGCTGTCGGTGGAGGATGAGACCCCCACCTCACCCGCCATAATATTCATCTATCACAATTTTCCACAGAATCGCAAATAATGTGTCGAAAATGTTAAATTTCAGGAGAAAATAAACTGTTAAGTTTACTCAAAGCCATGTTTGTCTTCATTATAGTGTATATGTTGGTTAGTACAATATGTAGACTAATATGAAGCCTGCAAGCCTTCCAGTGGCTTTGTGGGCCTCTTCACGTGCACCTCTCTATTGCGGCTGACTGATGAATTCCTTACGAAGACATTCCGCCGGTTCATGCGCCGCTGAACGCCGCTGAACGCCGCTGAACGCCGCTGAACGCCGCTGACCGCCGCTGACCACCGCTGTTTGTCGCCATTCAGCCGTCTAGCCCCGCCCCGACCAAGGTTAAATTACATTTCATTGTGCAAAATAACCCTTAAAAGTATTTTAATATCATCACTACGTAAGCAGCGAGGATTATTATTTTTATTAGGCTTGAAAAATACTCACTAAATGTATATGTACTTCGAAACTATAATAAATTCATTGAATAATATGAGTGTAACAAAACTATTTATTAATGTTGTTTACTTCGTCGGCATACATCCATCTTTAAATATTGTATTATGTAAATGCTTACCGACTTAACGTTTACTACCTTATATACATTTCAACATGATCATATTGATTTAATTCTGATCTAGTACGATTAATTCATTCTAGTAGATTAGATAAGTAGATTTTGGGATAATTATAAAAATTATTATATTTTGTAAAACATCAAAATTCAGTGATCAAATATTTAAATTTCTTCCCAATAATATTAGTATTACTTTTAATGTATACTGCATTATGTAGGCATGTATGTATACTAAAGGTATATAATCTTTAGTAATTTGGTAAATGAACCAACAGGTTCATTAGGCCTCTATTTGCTTAAAATTCATATATTTTTTTTAAATAATGTGTATGAGATAAACTTTTAAGTTAGTAAATTGATCTATTTGGAATGCTTTGTACTTCGTTCGAACTGAAAATAAATAATAATTAAATATCTCAAAAATGTTACATCAAATGTCGCCCTAATAGCGCGTAATTGTTGATGATAATTTAAATAGCCGTGATTTGAAATAGTAAGTTATATTGAATTATTTTAATTATTTTAAATAAAATGAGGCACGCGCTATAATATTATATAATTATATGCATATGTATATTTTATCTACATACATAAGTAGTAAAGTGTAACGTCTAATATAGTGTTGAAAAAATAATTGTCGCGAATTAAGGTTTTACCGTTTTGACATTCCACTGTTAGGTAGAAATGTCGTGGCGGACTGTTTTCTGTTTTTAGGGGATGCATATTTCGCAAGTATTGTTTTT
Source organism: Eubasilissa regina (assembly GCA_022840565.1). NCBI lineage: Eukaryota > Metazoa > Arthropoda > Insecta > Trichoptera > Phryganeidae > Eubasilissa > Eubasilissa regina. The sequence continues at coordinate 1,133,174 of JAINEB010000025.1, read as the reverse complement.
TTTTCATAACAATTATATAACGGATAAAAAACGTTATAAAAACTCTGAATTCATCACGGCACGGGTTAATGGTCTAGTGATAATATAATAGATACATAAGACAAACTTCTACCACATTCAAATTCTAAGGCAACAATAAGAGCCGGTGCTTTCTTGTAATTAAAAAAGAATCCCTTTTATCTCATCACTCTATCTGGAATTCCAATACTCGAGAGCGGCTGAGCTTTTAGGGAAAGCTCGCCGTTTTATCGGACGGGTTCCGGAATCGACTTCCGGATAAGCCGCTCTGTAAAATTGAAAAGAAGATTTGGGTCGTTTCTTCGGGATTTGCTTTTACATTTATTTTCTTCCGACTGCCGCCGTCCACTGAAAACTCCGCCTAGGAAAAGGATTTTCCGTTCCCCAAATATTTGTAATATGCGAGTATGCGAAACAGGAGCCGGAGTACCGGAGGCTCGTGATCGAGTATTAAAATTTTTAAATACTACAATTATTTCGATTACAAAAAATATATACATTCAACAACAATAGAGTTATGTACCCACAAATAAGAATAATCTTGAATTATGGGGGTGAGTATCCAAACTTATATAAAACAAGATCAAGATCTATAAGTATAAAATATAAGTATATATAGTATAAAAATTAATAACAAAATATTTTTTAAATTTTGAGAGTTTGATCGGATTAGAACTTGGGAATCAGAAAGATGTCGAATACATTATTATTTTATTAAGTATAACACATTGATATTATGAAGTTGTAATTATTCAGAATATATGTGATGTTTTTAATACAAATTTAATGTATTAATTAGAAAAATACACATATAAAATTAATTTTATCGAAGAATATTGTTTTTGTTACCGGAATTCGAACTTGGATCTTTTCAATCGGAATAATTACAACTTCATAATAAGAATGTATTCTCCTTAATAATATATAAGTAGTATCAATGTGTCCAAAATTTAATAAAAATTAATTGTTAATTCTGGCGTCTCCTATCGAATTACTCAAAGGTATTAGAGATTCCGTAAAAATAAAGAAAATGGCTTTCAAGTAATGGAACGATAGATGTATTAATTTGAAATGTGTAACATATAGGATCAAAAATTTATCGTCAATACACTGTGGTGCTATAGTATAATCGTATAGTTAATGCACGTTCCCCGAAATGGTAGAGATCGAAATTCGAATCTCGCTAGCAATAATATTTTTCGATAAAATTGATGATATATGTGTATATTTCTAATTAATATATTTAATTTATTTTAAAAACAAAATTATTTAATTATATTGAAGATCTTTGAGCCATTTTAGAACCTCTTTTTTGTATACATTTATATTTGCTCCTAATTTAATTGATTTTGGCAGTTGGTTACACTGTCTAGGAGCAATGTATGATGCATGTCTCTGTCCTGTTCCTAATTTGTCATTTTTAAAATAGCATGGTTGTACAGTCTAGGAGCAATGTATGATACATGTCTCTGTTCTATTCCTAATTTTGACATTTTTAAAATAGCATGGTTATACTGTCTAGGAGCAATGTACGATGCATGTCTCTGTTCTATTCCTAATTTTGACATTTTTAAAATAGCATGGTTATACAGTCTAGGAGCAATGTGTGATACATGTTTCTGTCCTATTCCTAATTTTGACATTTAAGAAATAGCAAGTTCAATAATTTTGTTCTGAGTCTGATGGTTGTGATGGATTTTTATTCTTTTCTCTTTAAAAAACGGCAGTTTTTTTATATAAGGAAGATAAATTTAAAACAGGAAAATCTTTAAAAACTTGTTCGGTTGAGTAATCTCTCGCTTTTTAAAAATTATTATTATTATTATTATTTTTAGAGTTGTAATTATTGGTTTGAGATGTATGGGACGAGTTCCTACCCGACCTAGTACTCCGTATTGTAATATTGATTCAACCGATGCGTGCATAAAAGCATAAAATATTGGTCATACATCATACTACTGTCTTTACAACACATTTACTTATAATTTTTGACCTCTTTACATATAAATATAGTTTTCCTGAACTTTTCTTTTTTAAGTCCCGGTTTTAGATTAATATGGAAGTTCAGCACTCGGGTACAGTCTGATTTCTTAAAATTACCTATAGCAATTCACATGTTTCCTCATTAGGGGCTCACGCTACGTTTTCATAAAAAAATGTGCCAACAGCACGAAAAATCTGAGATGTAAGTGATGTTTATAATCTACGCATTGCCGATATTTTATATATAACTGTTGCTAAAACTGCCACAGGTTCTAATTTAGCCGAATTTCTCTATGAATAAATCGACAAATAATGCGAAAGATGTCAATGAGAATTTTTCTTAAATGAACAAAAAATTTATGCAAAATATAAAGTTATTAGCTTTACTTGTATGAATTATGTGCATGTACGCTATATTTAATGAAATAACCAAATATAAATTATTATTTCACGTTCAAAGGGAATTTCGATTGCTAATTTAAATATGGTGATATCATCCACAACAGTGAGTACAGTTACTCATCAGCCCACACGTGTTGTGAGCATATTGCAAATATTTATATTTCAATTTTGACTATGACTTTCATCATCAGGAAAGTGACTGCAATCTACGTGATTATACGCCACTCAATTATGACAATACAATTATTAATTAAACAGATTTCAATAATTACATAAAGCAGTTTATTACAAATGTAGTGTTTAAAATTCTCGCATGCCCAACCGATTAAAAATCATTATTATTATATTTTTAATCCTTGGAATAATGTCTTTACGATTAGACATTCCAGAAACATACATCAACCCTCTCCCTTTCTCAATCATACGTTTCGCCCCCAGGGCCAACACACTTGATAATGATAGACAAGTCCAGGTTAAGTTAAGTAAAGTTGTGGAGTTTGGTCCTTGTAAATAGTGAGGAATAATTATCCTAACCTAAAGTTCTTCCACTCGAAACACCAGACTGACGAAGAGCACATGTTCACATACCCAAATTTACTTTCCAAAACATTGCTCAACTTAAAACGTGGGTATTAACAAGGCACGTACGTATATATTTAACTAGTATACCGTTATAGAACAGACGATAGTGATATGTAAAAATGATGGTCCCGCCGTATAAAATCCACGATGAGAATCCAAACACTAGTTTTCGATGGCCTTACTATTTATACTGCTCGGGTTACAAGTTAGTATTCTATCCTTGAATCGTTACAAAAAACATCTTATCCGAAATCGCAGATGGACAAAAAATTATATATGACTATTTGTATATTCTCCTTATGTAATATAATCAATAAAGATTGTTAGCTTATTCCACGCTTTACTCTCTACTATCCTTTACACGATATCACGGTGAGTCCTGATGAGTTGTACCTAATTATTCCTTAAGCTTTCACTTCTTTTTCCGTCCTTGTTGATCCACTTCTGAGTATAAACCTCCTTCACAACCTTCTATTGCTTCCTGGATCGCGCTGTCTGCTGCCAATTGTTCCTGTCAATTCGACCATCGACTCATCGCTTCTGAGCTTTTCCTACTGGTTGAGGTTTAAATCCTTAATAAATTAATCTTTTTTTTTCTATCTTTTTTTATTAATATTAAAAATATAATACAATTTCAATAATCAGTGGATATATATATATTTTAACATTTGTTTCTTATCTATGAAAGTAAGACTCTTGTATAAAGAAGGAATATATTCGAGTTAATTTATGTTTCAGTTAGTCCGTGTACATATTTTTTTACTTCAGTTACACATTTATGTTAATTGTGATGGGGATATTGTTAAAAAATTTGATACCTTGATAAATATATTGATTTTGAGTAGCGGTATATTTTAGTTTTGGGATATCAATTTGATCTCTATATATTGTAGATCGGAATTCGCTTCTAAAATTAAATTGATTTTTAATTTTGAAAATTTGAATTATTGAATTTTTTTGTATATGTCTACTATTTTTGGTACTTTAAAATCTGTGAAATGTTGTATAGTCTTTTTTTTAGAATAATTTTTATTATCATTTTTTGAATGATTTCTAATTGTGACATTGATGTTTTATATGCACCTCCCCATCCAATAATACCGTATTGCAAATGTGACTGTACAAACGCGCAATATATTAATTTCAGATATGTAAGTGATAAGATGTTTCTGAGTCTAAAAAATATGTAGGCAGTTTTCCTTATTTTGTTTGTGAAATTAGTAATATATTCTTTCCATTTGAGATTGTTATCTATTATGATTCCAAGGTACTTGATACAGTCTTTTACGAACAAACACCAAATGGCGAACATTAACACGTTCCACCTCCACCCAAGAAGTACCATAAATACAAGACCACACGGCAATATAGAATAAATACAGAGGAAAAGTAATTTCACGTTATTCGTTTTTTATATTATTTTGTGAATTTTGTCTACCTGCACATTCGCGGTATTGCACGCCTAACGACGACATACATTTACTCATAAGTGCACGTAATATTCATCACTAGGCTGATTTCGTTGCTGAGTCGGCAGAGTAAGCGCAGTCAGCGATACGTGGTGCGCGATATTCACGGATTGCTGACAGGGGTAAGCGCGGCGCGCTGTATTGCAGTCTACCCTTACCGCTATACCGTCCTAATTGTTGCCCGTCGCCACCCGATCTGCACGCGTACTGGAGGATAGATATTTGAGTAGAAATAGTTTTATTTTTGCCCATCGGTCGCAGAAATATCTTTACAGGTTATTCTTTAAAAATGTTACCCTTGCGAAGAATGTAATTAATTAATTATCTAATAGATAAGCGGTAGTAATAAAGTTAAGTACGGTACGAGAAAATTATAAAATATTTTTAACACGAAAACAGAAAATTTCGTAACAATTTTATATTCACTCATTCTTACTTTTACCGGTACTAAGATAGATACCAGTTAGTATCACGTGTTAAGCTACACTACATATTGCTATTTAACAGTTGTCTATGATCTCAAATTATTATATAAGTATTAAAATACTGATTTTCTACTGTTATATAATGCATTAATTTATGTGTTTGATATACTGGGATGAATAGGAACTTTGAGGGGGAAAAGGGACAATCGTCAGAAAAAAGTTTAAGGTCTTATTACGCCACTTTCGCTTCAGTTTTGGACTACAAATATTTTATGTTAAAAAAAAATTTTATCGTCTGGTAATGGTCATAGTAATAATAATGTCACATTATAATATTTAGAATTATTAAATTTCAAAAATTTTTCAGATTAACGGAAAAAATTTTATACCACAAAACTTTGCTTGTAAAACTATTAAACAATTAGGTTTTTCAGTTAAACTTAATATTTCACAAATAAGAATTTTATGCTGAAGGCTGGTATTTTTTTTTTTGCAAGTGAAATTTCCAATTAATTGTTTTTATACTGGTTTTGCTGTCAAAAATCGCTTATAATCTAGTTTCGGGGTGAATAGAGACAAGTTGTGGGGTGAATATGGACATGCTACGGGATGAATAGAGGTACATAGTATAAGTTACAGTATTTAAGCTTTGTGTTACTGTACTTCAAGATAAATTATTATTTTGTCGGTAGACAAGTAGACAAAGCCGAGAACTTAATTTTATGTAATATTTTTACATAAATAGATTTTTTTTATCTTGTAAAAAATTAAAACAATAATATAATAAGATCAGAACTGGTTAAGTAAATAATTTGTTTTCTTTAACTCCATGAAAAAGGAGTAAATACAAGTAATATATGTACTGTTCCTATTAACCTCAGTCGTAAGATTAATAGGCAGCTCATTTATGGAATTTCTTCTGTAGTTCATGATCGAATCAAATTCAAGTGAATACAAACATATAGAGGAACCGTTAACTAAAAAAACTGTACATTGTTTGTATATTAAGATCTTTTATATTTGTCGATATATAGCAATATAAACACTGAAACCTATCCATATTTACCCCAGATTAGGGAACTTTATTATTTATACATATTTAACGTAAATTTTAAAATTAATATTTAGTTTCATTAAAAAAAATTAATTTGCTGATTAAATTAACAAGTTAGTTTTAATAAGCTTTTAATATTTTAACATCTTATTGAAGTATTTCTCAGTAGTGTAATGGATGCACCTGCGTACACATAATACGTTTCAAAGTTCCAATACCTACGTAAATATTGGAAAAGTTTAAAATAAATCCACCTAAAATAATATTATATTTAAATTCAGCCTAGACATTTTGTGTTGTTCCAGTTGAATTTATTAATGCGCTAAAAAATGAAGGCAAATTTAATTTTGTCGGTGATAAATGTTCGAGTTCGTTAAAGTATCGGAAGCTATGTACTGATTATTTCACTTAATTCAATTTTGCTAAATGTGCACGTGAAATATAAGTATGGTTGACAGCAAAAAATCATTTTCAATTTGCCAATGTTTGATGATTATGAAAATTAAAAATTGTAGGAATTAATATAACAAAAATGTAATATGAAGCCCAAGTTTCTTCATAAGAATATTTTAAGATCAAATTAATTATCAACATACTTTGAAACTACGTATTACAACTTAATAATGCTGATATCTATAATACACATATATATTTCTCCTTGGGTAAAACCAGCTTCTGGAATACGATCCATTCCAGATTATACCACGTGACAAGAAGGAACGCTTGAGACGCCATACACTTGTAATTACATTCCATGTAATAGTTATTGAGTTATCAACAATTTAGCAGGGATGTGCACTACATACAAGCAAAAAAGCTGTGTATTATTAAAAATACTGAGAAATAAAAATAAATTAAATAATCTTTATATTATGAAAAGATCTTCTAAAGTTCTAGCCGTTATTACCCAGACACCGTAACCCTGTCTATGATGTAACCCACGTCTAGCCGTGGGTTATTTGCAAACAATTTGTAACAACTTCATATGTATTCTGGTCCGCGATTTTCTAGCACTTAGATCTTGAACGAACCTAACTTGTTTTTTCAATCATTATAATAATTGTACTGAACTAAATATTTTTTTACTAAATCTTGACGTCTGCGGATTTTCTGCATTTTTCAAATAATTTGTTCTTAAGGCTCCTGTTTTCAAAAGGAATTGATTCTTACTGAAAACTATGTAGAATAATATTAATATGTATTTGTTTTACTTGAAAAACGAAACGTTTTATATTCTTAGTATATTCCAATCTATGATTTCATATTCCGGTATTTGCTTAGATAAAATTTATAGGTTATAATTTATCCTATATCAAGCGAATTTTAGATTTTCACGATATTGTTAAGTTAGATTATTACCAATATTAAATTAAATGTTAAAATACAATTATTTATTAAGGAAAACACATTCTTATTGTGAAGTTGTAATTATTCAGAACATATGTCTGTGATATTTTAAAACAATATTTTTCGACAAAATTCATTTTATATGTATATATTTATAATTAATAAGTTAATTTAGTATTTACAATTATTTATGTTATAAATTTTGCCTATGTTAATTTGTAAGACTAGTTAATTAAAAATCCATTTTCGAAAGGAAAAATCGTAGAAAATATTTCAAGCCATATCGAAAGCAGTGTATGGTAATAAAAAAACTTGCCCATTTTAAAGTAATAAATTTACAATTATAGTTTATTTTGAAATTGGTAATTCTCAAAATTAAATATTTTGAAATGTAGTATACCTACCTATTGTATACTTAGTTAACACCGTAGGTAACAGCATAACCTAAGTTTGTGCCTACTGCACGCCACTGAAGTTTAGGTATATATATATGTATATATATATATATATATATATATATATATATATATATATATATATATATATATATATATATTTAGGTTTCCGCTAGCACTTGTGTATAAAATTGGCGTCTTTTCTGGGTTAGATTGCAACTGACATAAAGGAATGTCCACAATTGATATTAATGGATTGACTTCGAACTAAAATTTACTCAAGTGTTGGATATTTATATCTCTATTTATATATCTAAAGTAAGTTTATGATGCAACGCCTAGGGCATGTATTTTTTTATACATTAAACATTGCATTTACTTAAAGTTTTACATTGCACTTATATGCTATCTAATTGCATCTTGTTTTACTCTATATATTTATTTTTTTATACATTGAACATTACACTCCGTTTACTACTATACCGGAAAAGTACTGTCTGCTATAATACAGTACTAGTGTAGCAGGTAGGTCATCGAAATATGTCTTACTTGCTATGTTTTATCCTGTTATAACAATAATATAACACTATTCCATAATGAAACCATTCACATAATTCAATATGAATTTATCTGGTTGCCATGTTTTTAGCAAATAAGAAGATCAGTTTATCAATATATTAAATATGTTGGATAAGTTTTTATTCTTATATGCGTTCTTTTTATAATTTGGTATCATCACTGCGTTAAATGATTTTTAGATTTTTTCCTTGCTAGTATTGAAAATAAATTATTTAAGTAGTTTCTGAATATTTTATTAAATAGTAATGTTTCTAAATAAACGATAATACAGTTTAATTAGTAATATTTTTAATGAAAATTGTATGTAATAATAATTTTAAAATGCAATGGTTTTGTGTCAAAAATCTAAAAAAAAAGTTTTTTTTTATGTTACAAATTAAAACAGCTGTACAAACACGGCGAAAAATGTTCACATGGCTATACAAGAGCACAATGCATAAAAAGTGAAAGGAAAAATCGTTTTCAACAGAAAAAATAATAAATAATTGTACATTCAGAGTACAAAGGAAAACTTGGTACTCCAAGGGTGACTTGTCATGCGGCCCTAGAAATAGCTCATGAAAACAGACAGGGCTAACATTTTTTGCGGTATTTTTAACGAGAACTTTCTCACCCCTTGGGCCTACCCTATAAATCACTCCGGTGTGAAGAAACATGGTGATATTTTTGTAAAAATATTTTAGAATTTCATTTTATTATGTTTAGTATTTACTTTATGTATCTATGTAGAAATATTCTAAATAAATATTTTTTTAAATAATAGATATCACATAAACAAAATTATGTTGTATTGTATTATGTATTTATTAATTTAATTGTTTTGATATTAAACATAAGGGAGAAATAATAGTTAATTAATAGAAATTAAATTAATCAACCAGAAAGATATACAGAGAAAATCTATTTATCGAAAAAATATTTAGTTGCTACCGCGATTCAAACCTGGACCTCTTCCTGTCGGAACAAACGTGTTAACTATTCTACTACAGAATAAGATAGGATCGAATTTGAATAAATAGATTTTTTCTGTAAATCTTTCTAGTTGATTCAGCTAATATGTATTAAAAATACCACAACAAAGTTGTCTTTTCCTTGAAAATAATAGTTAATTATTCAACGTCATCATTGGGAGGCGATTTAATAGTTGAAATGTTTAACAAAAAATGTTTTTAAGTGCCTGCATCAACGTGCCCTCAACTTTTCTGTTGTAGTATGTATAATGTTTGCATTAAATGACAAATACTTGTTGAATTTTATTCTTAAAGAATAAAGAATTACATAAGAGACTAATTTAAAATAAATGCATTTATTTGATTATCTACATAAATTTAATTTAATTATTGTTTAGTTTTTGCAGAGATGTGTAGGTAAATAAACTATAAAAAATAATGTCAATTTTAATTTATCATTAAGGAGAATACATTCTTATTCAGAACACAGGTCTGTGATATTTTTAATATAAATTAAATGTGTTAATTAGAAAGATATACATATAAAATCAATTTTATCGAAAAACATGTATCGTATCCCGGTAACACAACAATATTTTTCGATTAAATTGATTTTATATGTATTACTTTATAATCAATACATTTAATTTGTATGAAATTTATTGTTCCAAATTTATTCCCTTCCACCTCTCGTGCTCGATTTCACTTCAGTTTGTTTCAAGACGGCTTGATGACAGCCGGCCACCTTTTGTTTGATTTTATTTAAATTTGGTAGCTATTTTGAGAGTACTAAGTGCTTATGTTTATTGCTTTTGGCTGAGCTTAGCGATCGCCTACATTCGTTAAAGTTGTTTTTCCAATGGACAGATACAATATCTCACGTTGACATGTTAATTGTTCATGTTTTGTAACCAATTTATTGACCTTTGTATTGTATACGCAAGGAACTTGGATAACTAGTGAACAGGATTTTGCATCACTAAGTGCACTGATTAGTGATAGATCTAGTTGAAAACAAAGCAAATATCTCCACGAGAATTTCGGATAAGTCGACCGCTCCTCACATCCGACCATCTTTAGCTCTGGCCCCTCACATTCCCAATATCTACCCAATCATCTTCCCGATTCTTATAAGTCCTTTAATTTATCTTATATTCTTCAATTATTATAAAATATACAACCTGTATACGAGGCTAGATTTCAGAACGCATTCGCGTCTCGCCGGACATACAAATATTGTTCCGGTCTGGTTATTAATTCATCCGTTGTTGGTCCGGAATGTCCGCCGTCCGCCGTCCGCTGCTCGTAGCCGTGTAGAACGCTGCCAACACTTCAGAACAATTATACCGGTTATATTTTTCATATTTGATTGTTTTATCATTTCAAGTCCTCTGTATCTAAAAATATAGCTTCTCTAAGCCTGTTTAATCTGAAACCACATAAACGATATTAAATATCATATTTAAGAAATATCAGTAAGTCTAAACAATAAAATAAATGTTCTAATCAACGTGATGAAAAAAATTAGAACCCATAGGTATAAAATTATTGGGAGAACCTCGAGTGTTTGATTTACTTCTTTTAGATCAAGAGTGTAAATACAAAACCTTCACAATACAAAACTCATAGCTAACTCCAAACTTAAAATCCCGTGAATGAATTAAAGGAAGAAGAATGCTGTAACACTTTGTACATATGATCTTCAACAATTTGCCGTTATACCTTCTGACACGCTCCTACTCTAGCATTATTACTCCAACAGGACTACAGGACTACTTCTTTCGAATGGGAAAAGTGAAGATTTGGTTGGGATCTCAAACAAGTTCATTCTGTTAGCATAATTTATTGTTTCACAATTTTGATTCTATACCTACCTACGTTTTTTGCCAATCGAATAACTTTTACCAATTTTAGTATGTAACTTAAATTTGACTTCATGTCACGAGTAAATGAATTAACTCATTTCTAGTGACATTGGATTTTTGTTAATTTATTGAAATCACGTATTAGTTATTACATCAACAAGATAAAATTATTTCATATTAGTAACCTGTAAAGAAACGGTTATATTATACATATTTTAAAATTAATTAAACTTACATCCATATACATTAATAAAATCTTTAAAAATGCAAATATATTCTTTAAAAAAATAATGAATATTTCAAATGTATTATTTTATTTTTATTGCTATTTTTAAAATAGATGTTTAAATATAATTATTTTTCTGGCATGGAAGTGGCAAAAGGATCGAGATTGTGGTATTTTCATAGGAACTAATAACAGGATCAAAATAATAATTCGGCCAAGCAGACGATATCTTCATTACAATTCAAATTATAATAGCCAACTAGAAAGATATACAGAAAAAAATGAATCATTTAATTTTTAATAAAATACCACAGAACTATGTTCTAAAAATGCAACTTCACAGCAAAAAAATAAAATAATAATATATTCTCCTTAATAATGATATCTTTATTATTTAATTATCAAAATCACAGTAGAATCTATTTATTTTCATTAAGAAGGTTAAGTCAATACTAAATTGAAGTTAGTACTCTGGATTTAAGAAAATTAAGGTACGTGCGGAATTGAAGTTAGGAACTAAGGCTTTAAGAAAATGAATTCAGAAAGAATTTTTTCATGGAAACTCTTTGAAATGTACATACCGTGTGTATTGTATACTGATATCCATTGCACTTTACTGCCTACTATATACCTACTGGCCCAGCAGTGTAGGTCTCATGGTCTTTTCCGTCATTTTTGCGCAGAGAAAAAGTACTGTATTGTACATTTTGAAGTACTATTTACATATGTAACGAGAGTTATTTGATGAATTTCTTAATCTCACGAGTAATACTAATAAAATTAATTAATGAATTTTCTTTTCGTTTGAATCAGTAAACTGTTCGTATCATATTTTACTCTGGATAGGTACATCTTGCTACCGTATGATACAGGAAACCCGATGACCCCGTAAAATAAAGCGTGAAGTATTGACCCAATAACATTCTAGAGGCTAGTCGACTAATAAAGTGGGCTCCGTCTATTCACTACAATCCAAAAGAACAACCCGTTAATAGAAATGTACTTTAACGAAAGTTTAAAAGTCTAAAGGTCTTGTGTCTCTAAGATAAGTAAAACATAAACACGTTGATTAATCTTTTTCATAGGTTCATTTTGGTCGTCCGCATAAATAACTTTTTTGACTTAAGACATTTTATAAGGTATGTACGATATTAAAATAAAATTTTGAAATTAAAAAATCTCAATGTTAAGTAAAGACTACATTGTATTATATGCTGCGACTAATGAACGCCTTTTTATAATAATAATAAAAATGCTTTACGCCGAATATGTCATATCAATATTATTTATATTTTTCAAACCAAACAAAGCATTTCTTGTATGAATAATAAAACCAACTTGTATGTTCTCGCAAACTGAGGCTTGGACCACCGACAACTCGGTTGCTATGTAAATACTATGCCGCTAAAATATATAATATCACATTTAAAAGTTAATCATTGAGTAACAGCTATTCGTTTTAATATTTATTTGCTTTTACCAACTTTTTTTAGTTTTGAATGAGTTTTTTTTTTCAGTAGGTAATAAATATATATTTTTTGTAATCTGTATATTTATAAAAAAATAATTAGTAGCTAAATAAAATTATCAAAATAGGTAAACTTGTAGAAGTACATTGCGCGATACAAAACTAAAATAAATTGAGCTAACCCACCAATTAGGAATAAAAATAGTATTTTATCGAAAATGTCATAAAACTATAATGGTCTTATATTATACAATGACGTAGTAACAAATTGTCGGGCCCCGAAGCTAGCACGTAGTATATCGGACCACTCACTAGTCATTATTGATTTAGTTTCAATCGCTTCATCACTGTTTTTGTTCGTTAGAGCGATACTAATAAAATCTTTTAATATCTCAGCATATGTTAACATACACTGTTATCTGGTTGGAAATAATTTTATCAATATTAACTTTTTTTCAACACTAATTAGACATTTAATTTTGTGTCATATTTAGTTATGTTGAAATTTTAGGTATTCGAGATATTGAGAATAATAAAATAACATACAAATTGACAAAAAATGAGATAACATTATGTCAGCATTTGACGAAGGGATTATTTTATTATTAAGGGGTTATTTGTTGGTCAGAAATAATTATGCTTTAAATGATGAACATTTTTCATATTTTTTAAAGTAATCTTCTGATTCTAGACCCACCTGTGTCCGTCCTTCCGAGCGGATGCCTAGACCGCCTAGATTGTAGCTATGCTACTGATGTTGCAGTTCATACAATTTTTAATGTATATATTTTTTTATCATAAATCATCCTGAAATGTCACCATTTCATTTCAGTCAGCCTTAATAATCTGATTCTACCCTACAAGTGATAAATTATCATTTTTCAGCGAAGCTTTTACTTATTTTTTTTAGTGTGAAGAAATAATTTTGGTCAAATCTTTATTAAGTGACATCTTTCGAATGGACCAAACTTTTTTAGGTCGCCTCCAGGCGGAAAGCGTTCAATTTGCTACACAAAATATGATATCGGCTTTGGGCAATAAATATCAGAATTTTCCAGCGGTCTCGCTATTTATATTCTAGCCTGCGCCGAGTATGTGACGGGTTCATAATGTTTTTTGTGGCCTATTACCTGTTTGGTAAAGTTGATTTCAGAAATATATTTAAGTATTTGAATCCAAACTAAAATTCAAGAATTGAATTACACACGAAATAGAATAATCGATAATTTTATTTATTTACTGTAGTTAATTAATTACATGTCTTTTATATTTTTATGAACCTATACGTACAAAAAATGATAAATTACTTTATTTATCATAAATATCTATCTATATAAATGAGGAATAAAAAAGTATGAACCATTTTTAAACATGTAAGAAGAAACATGTAAGATTTATCGGCACTGAATTGCAATACTAAAATTATTTGGGTTAGATTGTGTAAGGTATTTGGAGTTTTAAAGAAAAATTATATTTTAATGGTATTTTATATTTCCAACGGTATATTTTGAAACATATAATACCATTAAATAATAGTTTTCTGACATTAACGTTAAATTCTATCAGATCTCTTATCTCTTGGTGATGAAAATGATTTTTCGTGCTTATTGCAGTCGCAAATTTCCAAGTGACCTCTTGTTCTCGTTACTTGTCATCAGCTGCAACGCTGTAACTTGAGATATAATTATAGATGTTAAAAAATAAAATACTTTTTTTTTAATTTTACTGAATAAGGATAACCAAAAAAATATAACCACATTATGTATTATGATCGACCATCGATACAGTAGTTTAACGGAATAACGATATTTTATTATATTAAAACTATATATTTAAATAAAATTGTATCTATATTTAAACTTTGTATTGACCACTGTGAATTTTTATGTCAACCGGTTTTAATACTAACGTATCTTCTTCAGGACTGGGGTACAACTATACATTTTATTAGTTTAGTTCACAAATAACTATGTACTATAAATTAACCAAAAGTATTTTAAAAATTCTCTCAGTTAAAATAATAATTATAAAAACATAATTAAAATTCGTAATTTAACTAAGATCGCACGTACCCATCACAAATTCATTTTATTTCAATCTTGAATAATTAAACTCCACCAAACTTAACAGAATTTTTAATTGCAATACGTGATCTAGGTAGATTTTGTATTAAAAAGTATCTTGAAATAATTATTACGAAACTTTAAAAACAATGAGAAAGAGAATGTTTTTTTGTATAAAGTTAAGAAAAAGACATGGCTTCATTATTTTCAACAAGACGGAAAGAAAAATCAGAGGAAAAATGGTTTTAAAGTTCCCTGTATTCCCGGTCGCTTATCGCGCGGAAAAGTTTATAATTCACAATATGACACTAAAGTTTATAAGTAAATTTTAATGCAGCCGTTTTTCAGGGTTTATTATAATTATCGGAAAATAAAGAAAGTTTTTTTTACATGAATTATCGTAGAGAATATCTCCCATAATACCAATAAATTATTTGTCATTAAAAACCAACAAATATAATACAATACAAATTAAATGCATGAATTGAACGATGTACATAAAAATTCAATTTTATCGAAAAATATTGCTATTGCTACCGGGATTCGAACCCGGATCCCTTCCAATCCGGGGAACGTGAATTATCCGATTATTATTATACCAACACAGTGGATTAAGGACAAATTTTCGAACCTATATGTTACAGTTTTTAAATAAATACATCTTTCGTTCCATTATTTCAAAACATTGTTATTGAAAAACAAAAAAAATTATTGTTGTTCCGTTACCGGGATTCGAACCTGGATTTGTTTTCAAACCGGGGAAGGTGTATTACCCAGCTATGTTACAGCGACAGTACTTTTGACGAAAAATTTTCGTACCCATACGTTACACTTTTCAAATGAATACATCTATCATTCTATTATTTGAAAGCCCGCTTTGGAAAGACATCCATGTTCGAATCCCGGTAGAGCAACAACGATATTTTTTGATAAAATTGATTTTATATATATATTTCTAATTAATACATTTAGTTAGTATTTAAAATATAATACACATTTTAGATTCACCAGGTAAAATATTTAGATACATTTTAAGAATAAAATTCGCAAAAATAATTCGAAGAACAATGACGAAAGTTAAAGGAACACAAAAATAACAAAAAGGGATATACTTAATTTTACCATAGTTAGTGCTGCTATTTACTGCTGGAAGTTCTGCGTTAAAAGTAATAATTAGAATCAAATGAGTAAAAATAAAACGCGTGTTTTAGTATCACAGAATAAAAATAATCATCATTCTGGACTCAGCAGTGTAATTGGGAAATAAAACAAAATTGCCAGTAAAAAGGAGTCGGCAGTTGCTTAATGCTCTTTTTTTATTTTCGTCTTCTTATATTGGAAGTGCTAGCGACGATTGATGTATTCAGCATAACCAGACCATAACCAAATAATAACCCTTCTTAAATTGGATCGTATGAAACAATCAACTAAATAATAATAATAATCATTATTTTATAGATTATTTATAATTAATAATAATGAGTAATTTTTAAACATCAACCGTTCTCTAAAAACACAATTTTCTTCTTCGGGCAGTAAAATGAACTAACCAAAAAAATATATGTCTCGTTATTCTAATGTTTTAAAAAATCAGTTAAATTTTTTTTTAAATTAAAATAACTATTATTCAAAAATAATAATTTAGTATTTAATTTTAATAGTCACCATGAAAGATTTGGAAACTGACTTGATATGCAAAATTATTAGAAATTTTTTTTACTAAATATTTTTAGAATAGAACTATGTGGTTAAATTTACTTGGTTATTTATAATATTTTGGTTAATTTTACACACTTTATTTATTTTTAATTATTCAATATAAGACTAATATTATTTTTACGTAAAACAGACATCTCAAATTTTTATCAAAGGAAAGTTTTGAAAAACCATTACTATCTTAAATGTTCTTTGACTCTCATGTTAAAATATTGACCTATTTTACTAATATAAAAAGCAGTACAATATTTACAACAAAGTTTATAAATACCGGAATTATTAAATTTATTATCTTTGCCTATGGAATTTATAAATAATTTTATTTTATTATTATTTGTATAAAACTCCGTTTAATGTTTAAAAATTACTCATTGAGTTGTTAATTATAATCAATGTTAAATAATCTATAAAATAATGAACGTAATAAACCACAAAGTTAATTATGCAATTATTAAAAATATAATAATTATCGACTATTGACAAAATTCAATTCCACCAACCGACCTATTTTTTACAATAAATTAGAAACGTGTTATAATTACTCAATACGATTGGATGCGCAATACAAACAAGGTTGCAAATTTATCATATTATTATAGTAAAACTATAATAATGCATGTAATTCCTATAACATTCAATAATTCGCCTGATGAAATCTAAAAAAAAAGTAACTGAAATGAATAGTACATTATTATTATTATGCATAATGGACTAAGTTTTTTTCTCTGTTTATTTGTAGTAAATATAAGTAATGTTAACAAACTGCAGTCATATTTATTTTTTCAGTTTTTTAATGATTTCAGGAAAAGTAATGATGGCATGAACTTGTAAGATAATATGTACGTAAAGAAGAAAAAATAACTTAAATTAAAATAACTTAAAAATAACTTAAAATAAAATAACTAAAATAAAAATAACGAAAACACTTTTCCTGTTTTGGTGAAAATCATTATTTAAAAATAAAATAATTTATAAATACCTGCATTTTTTTCAGTTTTCCGGCAGCGAGCTGGCGAAAAGTGTGGCAAAAGAAAAAGAGGGTACCTTGTGCGGGGTAAGTTACGACTTCAATATAGGCGGAAGAAACTCAGAAAACTGCAGACATATTCTTCTATTACCCTTTTCGGTGGAACCACCGCCGCCGGGCTACTTTATACGTGCGTCAATTTTGCCGGGGGCCATAAAACGCTCAATTGGTTGTATCGAATCGATTTCGAAAGAAAGGGAACGAAAATACTGAAATACTGTAATACCCGTACGAAGGGGCCATAAATAACGCGATTTGTTGTAATTAAGTAAAGGCGTTTTATTTGCCCCATTTATGTTTTGGTGTAAGGTAGCTGATGCAGTAAGATGCTATTATATTTCCGGCATTTTATTTTTATAATAATTTATATAGTCACTTAATTATTTTTAAATATTATGATTATATTCAAAATACAAGTGCATATGAGACGATAAATAATTTTCATATTCTCAACTGTTATTTGAAATAACTGAATGATAAAATAAGCTTTTATAATAAGTTCAAATAATTATGATATATTCTACAATTTTAGAGCAACATGAAAAAAAAGTTACTTTTCATAGTCATCAGAATGTAAATTTAATATTACACACCTTTTAGGTTATTCCATTCGTTATCGAAAAAATTTTCCATATTTCAGAGAGAATTTAGTATTTAGTTTAGTATAGTATTCATATTTTTCTTATCTCCGAATGTCATTTCATTTATACATAAAAAGGGGAATGAGGAAACAACTACTACTATATATTTCTAACATTAAGAATTTCCCTTCAGGAATTTGAAAAGTTCCTTTAAAAATTCGTACCCCACACGTCGGGGTATAATCTTATTCTATGAATTTCGTCAATTTATTGACAGCTATTCAACGGTCCCCAATATTTTATTGCGAACGTGATGTGAAAAATAAATTTGCGATAGAAATTTATTCCGCGTAGAATTACCTTCTAGATTTTTCAATCTCTCGCCATTAAATTTCCTAATTTAAATAATGCGCGATGAATCGTTAAATAAAAGAAAAACAGGATTCGTTTATTTTTAAAGAGAAAAAATATTTCCCGAGTCATTTTTCTTCAGTGGCTTAATTATACCCAATCGATCGAGTGATCGAAATATTAAAATGCTGAATTACATGAATTATTTTTAATAAATTTAAAATACTTATTCGTCTCCTAATCTCTCAGCGACCGCCACAGCAAACACAGAAGATCAATTAGTTATTTCATTTTGTAATATCCTAATTAATTTATGTTTGTAGTTAATATTTATGTACTCTTTCTTAATAATCATCAGTTACAAATTAACAGAATACAAATTAGTTGAAACTAAATCAAGTAATTTTAATAATGTGTCCCCATTAGATCAATAAATTATTTGTTTAATCCATGGAATGCTAATTACGTAGAATATTTAAACGTTTAATAATATTATATATAAGATAAATAGTTTGTATGTATGTATATGTGACCTGAACGATGTATGCACGCACGTAAAATAAATAGTTTGTATGTATATATATATGTGAAATAACTAATAAATATCGTTTTAGTTTAACCTTTTAGGGTTATTTGTTTTTATTGATTATTTTTTTGTATACATTGTAGGTATAAGTTATGTAACAAAATATAATATACCTACACTTCTCTCAAAAAATCTGTAGTCTAGTAAGGATATTTCAATTAAATATTTTTTTAAACTGAAGTATTACTACAACATTTTTAATGCGTGTAAATGCATCAAATGTATATCTGTAAAAAAATAAAAAATATGTTAAAGAGAACACATACTTTTTGTGAAGTTGTAATTTTATAGGTATTAATTAGTATTCAGAACATAGGTCTGTGATATTTTAAATACTAATTAATACATATAAAATTACAACTTCACAATAAGAATGTTTTCTTCTTAATAACATATAAGTTGTATCAATGTGTCCAAAATTTAATCAAAGTGAATTGTTCATTCTGGCATCTGCTATCAATTTACTCAAAGGTATTCGAAATTCCAAAAACAAAGTAGATAGCTTTCAATTAATGGAACGATAGGTGTATTCATTTGAAAAGTGTAACATATAGGTTCGATAATTTGTCGTCAAAAGTACTGTCACTGTAGCATAGTTGGATAATGCACTTTCCCCGGTTTGGAAAGAGATCCATCCCGGAGTGCAACAACAATATTTTTAGATAAAATTGATTTTATATGTATATCTTTCTAATTATTACATTTAATCAGTATTTAAAATAAAAAATTGTATTTTGAGTTTTCCAGAGTATTCCATCCCATTGCAGAGTTCATATAAAGACCTGTTGTGTGCATCAACGATGTTAGTTCTGATGATAGATCCTGCAATGGGATCCGAAACATTGACAATGAGCCACACCGCAAAATATTCCAGAAAACTTTACCCATATGATTCTGAATCGTCAATTTTTCTATTTCTGTAATGAAAATTTTGAAATTAGTCTGCAAAATCTCATCTTTTTATTCGAAAACTCTTTCTAAATTATATTCGACATACATTTATTCGAAAACTCTTCCTAAATTAAAATCCACATTTCTCTTATTATATTCATCAACCATTTACTTGGTATACGACAAAGGCGTCTCTTATAAGCCGTGTTTATATTTCTGTAATAAGTCGGAAGTTCGTCCATTGTTATTTTACCGGCGTTATTTCATAATGTCTGATTTCCCACCGCTTCGAAAAAGAGGAAAAAATTTCATTGTCCGCGGCACATCGCCATACAGCTCGGTTGTTTATTTTCAAAATGCCTGTCTTCACAACACTAAAAACATCAAACAGCAACCGTTCAACCAAACAAAAAAGTCCAACGCATATCCACATTCTCGATCAATTTACAGTCAACAACTGCTTTCTTTTTATAAATATCCTACACTTACATTACTGGTTTGCTTCTAACGTCAGTACGAATCTGAACTCAAATGTTTATTTTCATAAAAGATGAAATTTTGCACTCGCGGTTAGATAAGCTAACCCTAATGTGACTGCCATGGGGTTATTTTTCCACGGCAGCTATCGTTATTTTTACAGTATTCGTTAATATTCGAATTGCTTAATGCCCTCCGAACCTACATTTTCATAGTCAGGTGGTAGAAAATGAGTTCCGACATTCTTGATGTGAGTATACTTGTTTAAAAAATATTTTTGGTATCGGGTATAAATTCCAAAAAGTATTAACATAAACAAATGTACAGGGTGTGTACACAATATATGGAAAAATTAAAATACACTAACTATAGAATAAAATATAATATTTCTATTGCGTTTATTTCTGAACGTTAATACGGCACAATCGCATTTGAATACATTACTTCGCCACTTTGCAGTTCGGCCTTATCGCTAAGTTCACTGATTCTTAAATTTGTCTCTACGATGATCTCAGCACATTGACTGGTTATCGAACAATCAATTTTATATATAGAATAATAATATTCTCTCAAAGTTTTATTGGTAACTAAATATCTTGATTTAAATACTTAAGGCCAACTAATATAATAATACGCCGATAGCTGTTGTGTTGATTTTACGATATAAATAAAAATAAATTAATTATGTTGCCTTGGCTGCTTTTTAAGTAGGTACCTATGTTTATTTAAGATGTATAATACGGCAGAGTAAGTATATGATAATTTTATGACAACATAAAATATTGTGCGTTTGTTTGTTTTCATAATAGTATTTTTAGGATATTTAAAGTCTCAAATTTTGTCTTATCCCCTCCTCCCATCCTTTCAAGCAACCGCTCGCGTGACGCGGACCTTATCTTTACGCAGGGCGTATCTACGGATCTATAATGTTTTTTTTAAAACAACACGCAAAAATACAGTATTATAAACAAATCCAGATCGGTCTTGTTAACACAGTGTTATGAAAGTATCAGCTGTGTAAGTGTTAATATGGAAAATGGACCGCTAAAACAAACTCGGCACGAGCACTCGGATAAAACGTGACTGATTAACAGCAACAAAGGGCCGCTCGGTCCGAGCTGGTCCTGGTCCGCGGGACCAGACATCATCATTACAGCCACCGCCGCCTTCACCGGCCCGAGTCTCCGTCCGCCTTGCGGAGTGGACATTTGTATCATAGTCATCGACGGGAAAACGTTCCATCGATTGATACTCGTATGATACCCAATACGATACTTTTGATACCGGTCACACTGGGCAGTGAGCATACCATACATGAGCAGTGTACACTGGTTAATAATATCCGTTAGTCTTAATACCTGTCAGTTTATACTAATATACTGACTGTAATATCCGTTATCAAATATATCATCTAACAAATGATATATATGGCTATTTTATTTGGTTTTTTTAAGACGCATTCTCAATATTAGAAATAACAGCAAAAATACATAACATACAAATATTAGTACTGCATGGTTTATTTGTTAAATATTAAGAAAAAAGTTAGTTTATTGTCTTATATAATGTTTACACTTTTCAGAGCATTTACAATTGTAATTTAAAAAATTCTTCACTTTATGGCGATGGTCTGGTCTTTAATACAATGTATTAACGGAGCAGTACAGTATAATCGATAATGTTTTCACGTACTTTTGCAATACACCTGAGAAACGGTTTTTTAAATGGTATACATAATTCCATTTCTTGCTATGGATTCCTATTAACGCTGGAAAAGGTGTTAATGTAAATGCCTTCGCTAGCTGGTTCCCAGGTTTCCGATTAACAATAAACACACATACGATATATGAATCGCACTAACTTTTTTAATTTTGGTGTCTTTTTGGACACCAAAAAGTTTTAGCCGGTTTTCTTCTTTAGATTTTGGACCAAATGCGGACTCAGTCCGAGAAACCAGCCAAAGCGATCACTTCTCATCTTCATCATGCCTTTTCGGAACCACCTCCAGCGAGCATCTCCGGTCTTTAATTTTATTGTGCAAAGTAACTTTCAAACCGTTGTACTTTCAATTGTGAATCGACCCGTGATAAACGCCAACATTTGTAAGTCCCGTTTTACTTAAATACCCTTGCTCTAGTCACAGTTCATATATACTCACTCGCACATTACGCATTTATATACTCTGCGACATGCATATACACGCGTGAGAGCTGAGAAGGTATAGTGCCCTCAGTCTCACCATAATTAAAACCTACTGACCTTATACTCATAACTAACAAACACCATCACTCCATCTGAGCGACTTAACAAATTGAAGTTAAGTATAGTTAATCCATATAGTGGTCATACAACATAAATCACATACATTTCAAGTCCATATAACTGATAAATTTAACTCCTTTAACGTGTGGCGCGTTCAAACCTCTACGTCACACACTTCCACATTGTATTTTGTTTGTTATACATGTGTGTACCTGAAGTCATTCTGTGCTATTTCTAAGGATATGAGAGTGCTGACAGAATCCTCTGTTAGGTGGTATTTTCTTTTTTTAACTGACTCAAGATGTAATTCTGTAAAAATCTTATTTCCGATTTTGTATCTATGTTTGTGGTACGACAAAAACATTATTTCGGCAAATTCTGCAAAATAAGTAAAACATAATATCAAGTTCCCGTTGTCTACTGGGCTAAAATTATACTAAACCAGACCGAACAACGAACAACCCTTCTGGCGCGAGCGATCTATGCCCTTTGATTTATAGCCCAGTGAAATGATTTGTCTTCTCAGATCTGTTCAAATGTGATTAATTGCGATAGTCCGATATAATAATCAAGCCGGCATCATTACTCTTGATTTATCAACCCAGATTACGAGCTGTTAATTGGACGTAATTGGAATAAGCGATTCTCAAATAAAAAATTAATAAAAAAATAACTATTTCTATATTGCTGTAATTATCGTAAGTATTTTCTAATTCTTCATTCCAGAAAATATCGAAATATTAATTTATTAAAACTAATCCTACTCTTTTTATTTATATTTAATAAGACTTGTTTAAAATTTATTTCTCTAATAATAATAATTTCGAATAAAGTACCAACTCTAGCCAGATAGCATGAAGTGTTCTTTGTAGGTACCCATAGAAATAACTATGTTGTAAACTCGCCAATAACACGGATACATCGG
Source organism: Eubasilissa regina (assembly GCA_022840565.1). Lineage (NCBI taxonomy): Eukaryota > Metazoa > Arthropoda > Insecta > Trichoptera > Phryganeidae > Eubasilissa > Eubasilissa regina. The sequence continues at coordinate 1,109,532 of JAINEB010000025.1, read as the reverse complement.
CTTGGTAACAAGTCGAATTTCATTGACGTTTTTCGTTGCAGGAGAATACCTGAATTGTAGAAGTATTTGTACTTGGATTATACTCAGTTTTAAAATTATGTACTGTTATATCTAAATAAAAAATAACAATATTATTGTTTATGTAAAAGCACACAAGAGCGTTCATGATAATAAAATAACAGTTTTTTTACTGTCCAACCGTGGCGGTCTACAGGTAAAGTATTTGCTCGGTTATCCAAAGGTGATTGAAAAAAATCCATGTTCAATTCTAGATGAATGACAAAATTAAAAACAAGCCTGGATATTTTTTTTTTTTGAAAATCTAAAAATACTAAGAAGATAAACTTTTACTGTAGCATTTATCTCCAAGACTACTGAAATTGTGCAGAAAGAGTTAATTTTAAGAAAATAAACAAGCACAATTTGATAGTTTATAGGTAGCACCTACAAATTTACTTACCTAAAACGAGGATTAACTTTTCTTGATCAATCGATTTGCACATTTTTGTCGAGTTCAATCCAGCGTTGGCCTACCGTTGCATTGAAATTATATTTTTAAGTTCACCACTCCAAACATTCGCACTGTCAATCATCCAATGCGTATGCATAATATAAGAAGAGATATATTTTTAAGTTCACCACTCCAAACATTCGCACTGTCAATCATCTAATGCGTATGCATAATATAAGAATAGATATATTTTTAAGTTCACCACTCCAAACATTCGCACTGTCAATCATCTAATGCGTATGCATAATATAAGAAGAGATATATTTTTAAGTTCACCACTCCAAACATTCGCACTGTCAATCATCTAATGCGTATGCATAATATAAGAAGAGATATATTTTTAAGTTCACCACTCCAAACATTCGCACTGTCAATCATCTAATGCGTATGCATAATATAAGAAGAGATATATTTTTAAGTTCACCACTCCAAACATTCGCACTGTCAATCATCTAATGCGTATGCATAATATAAGAAGAGATATATTTTTAAGTTCACCACTCCAAACATTCGCACTGTCAATCATCCAATGTGTATGTATAATATAAGAAGATATATATTTTTATATCAACTAATTAAGTATTAATCAACGACGAGTACGAGTACTTATTTTATTTTTCGTTATCAATCCTTACGTTAAGTTTTTTATAAATTGTGAAATAATTATGAATAAAAATGTAAGTAAAAACGTAATATTGATACCCAAATAGGTTTTTAAATGGAATATCTCCACTCTTAAAAACGTACAGATTTTACAAATTACCGTTTGACTTTTTCATTTATTTATAAATAATATTGTGACAAGGGGCTCCGTGCTAACTTCACGCTTCGTAGGTTATGTTAGCTTTTTATTATTTTTTTCTTTTGTTTCGTGAAAATAACTATACAAAGATAAATAAAATGAGCCCGTGACCCAGCGAGAAGCAGCGGCGGAACACGCCTGACTAAGTACAAGTACGAAGCGAACTTATAAATAAAGAATGCTAAGCAGTATTCTCGAAACGGATTAGATTCAAATCAGCGATCACAATTTTTGAGTAATCTCGAGTCTTCGGTCCGATGTTTTTGATAATCCAATCCCTGCAGATGATTGCTGCAGTTCATAATCACTTAATTTTTTTTTTTTTTTAGTTTACTGCGGCAGTATTAGAATTTTTAAGATTTAATATATGTAGTCGTATAAACAGTGCTATGAAAGACAATATTTCATGAATAGATTTTATTAGATAATTTTTACAAAATTCAATAGAAAATCTATATTAAATTCTGCGAAAATTACCAATTAAGGAATGTAATATATAATATAATTACGAATAGCCTTAACTTTTACTTTAGTAACGACGTTTATTACATTTGATATTATCTTTTGTTAAATGAGTGTACGTATTTCACTTATATATTAAATGTGTGTGTGTGTTTAACGTAAATTTTGTATATTCCAGCAATACTATTTTATCACTTTGCATTATATTACGTAAAATTCACAATATACACTTAACATAAATATATTTATTAACTTGATTTTCAGCTCCGAATTATCATTGTTTTCATTATCCAAAAGGTAAATATAAATAATATTTTTATTTTTTGTTTTTTTTTGTATGTCTAATCACACTGATTTCTTCCACCTTTTCACCTTCCATTCTTTAATGCATACGATTTTTAATCAAAATATACGCCATGCAATAATATGGGGAGCCATTTTGAGAAGAATACATTTTTTTATAAAAAATATTATTGCCTAAAGACATTAAATTAGATTTTGGTATATACTTGCTTGGTGACCCAAAAAATCCATGTTCAGTAGTGAAAAAAGTGAAATTATAAAAAATATTATTGACTAAAGACATTAAATTAGATTTTGGTATATACTTGCTTGGTGACCCAAAAAATCCATGTTCAGTAGTGAAAAAAGTCTATAATCGGTGATACTTTTTACGTACTTTGTACGCCATAAATAAAAATAAATAACTTCTTCAAACCCCGTCTGTCTAACTGCACCACTTTGTTATGAAACTTTCTACTTTTGTTACGTAAGTTATAATTACAAATTTATTCGTAGTTTAAGTAAATTTCTAGAAAAATAAATTAATTTTTATTTTATTAGTAACTATATAATACTATGTAAAAATCTGTTTGGATTGTGCCTGTCTCACTAGAGAAATTCGGCAATGATGGTCAGTTAATGATTAAATTATTATCATATCGGTGATTACAAAATTTCAGATCCCTGCTACGAAAAAATAAACGGATGAGCGTACAAAAATTCGCTGTTAAAAATGGGGATAGATTTGCATAAAATTGAAAAGATTCATATCATTTCTGGTCCAGAATCTGCGGAATCACATAAATAATATCGCTGCAGTTAATATTTCAAGATGATTTGTATCGATTGCTCCACTTTGTTCTCAATCGGTGCTCATCGTGACTTGGTAAAATCGTCTAATGCTTTATACGAATCGCTTTGTTTAACTCAAATAATGTACAATTTTTTAATAATAGACCTCTTTAACAATAATAATTTTAAAGGCTTCTCGTTATTATTTTTATTATTTTGTACTAGAACAAACTTAATTATATCACAGATTAATTATTTATGTATGTATGTATGTTGAGCAATAATTAGAAACTACTATTTGATAATAATATTATTGATTAAGGGATATAATATAAAACATCCGAGAATCTTATTATATTCAGGAGATACTCATGTTTTCATTAATTTGTTCACCTAATTAATCATAATAATTTTAGTTAGTATAACTAAATAAACTTATAAACGAAGTAAGTATAAAAATAAATCGATAATTTTAAATTGTAGCCAATTAGATTAATGATCAAAAAATACAAGTACCATAGTTTTCGTGTTCCGATGCGGTAGAACATGTTTTAGTTAATTTGGACACAGACTTAGACGCACATTATTCTTGATCTGCGACCTGGCTTTTAAATAATTTTCTATATTTTCATTCCCTTTTGTTAATAGTAATTAAACACATATAAATTAAAACATGACTTTAAAAATAATGACATTTTAGATGCATCCAAATTGATGTGATACAAATAATTTTCTTAGCATAAAAATAAATATTAGATACTTAATACATACGTAGATTATCACCGTCATTGGGTTTGGGTTACTTCTCCGACAACCAAGTATCCGACAGCTCACTTCTTCACAGATTAATTCCCCAACATCCGAACTTTCTGAAGAAATATAATACTCAAAATTTATGTAGATACCAGGCGCGGTCGCTTCATACATGCTTTGGATGATTCGCATCCCTCGTGTTCTAGAGTCAAAAAGCTTCGGAAATTTTGTTTCTAGTCGAAAACAGAACTGCTGCAAATAAATTCGTCCTGTTCTTTAGAGACCAGTCATAACACACACTACGACACGGCGCGTGCACGGAGCGAGTCAAAATACATATACATACATTCTCAACTGTGAATCGCATAAACACACAGATACCAGTAACAGTAGATTCTATCATTCATTCTGTATCCACAAAGTTTGAAAGTATTCGACATTCAGTTCTACTTACCAAGGTATTCGAATACTCTATGCGCATTCGTCAACAACAACCAACTTACAAAAAATGACTTTAATGCGTATGGGTATAATGCTCCAAATATAATACATATTACGAAGCGAGCGGATTATTCTGAGAAATTTGTTCGTGTGACACATTTTTGACAGTTTGGCTTGAATACTTGAAGCCGAATTATCGAAACATTGAACATCCTTCGATGATATGTTATATTAGTACATTTGATAGTATGTAGGTATAAACTTGTTATCCAGCATCCCTTCTACAAATAGTCACCGAACGCCACTCCCATTGTACCGAGATACCTCTATAAATTTGCAAATTTAAAAAAAAAGTTCTTTTTGCATATAGTAATTATATATATTATTTTCATATAGGATTTATGAAAAAAAATATAAACATACATACGTAGATATATATCCATATACATAATTATTAATATTTCTAAAAATACGTAAATAAAGTCTGAATGTTGTTGACTGAATATTTTTGGAAATTATAATTAAAAGCTTGCTTAAAACCCAGAAGAGATATCAGTTTCATATATGTACCGGTGCTCGCGGAAACCTTCAATTAAACATGTATGTATACAAATATTTATTATATTATCATAAACAATATATATGTGTACATAATATATGGGTATATAAATATTTGCGTTTGGAAACTTAGCTTTCAGATTGTCGGTCGTCATTAAATTGGCAGTATCAGCATTTTGAATGCTGCTTAAGTCAATCATATTCTCGTGAAGTATCTGTCTCGTCATCTGAATACTTTACTCACCCTCACAAAAATATTGTCAGAAATCAAAAATGTGTTATTTTACCACGCTCAAGTATTTATTGTATTATTACAAAAAAATATTTTAAGACCGGAGAAATATTGTCATCGATAAAGAAACATTTAAACGGTGTACGTAGGTACTAAAGACGTCGGTAAATACTTGATAGATTTTTATTATCACCCTTAAAATGAGAATTTGCTCCGTAAAACGGAATTGTTTCACCACAACACCCGGTAACTATTCTCAAACGGTATCGCAAAATGCAGGAACCGATTCAACCGCATAGTCCGCAAGCAATTTCATCAGTTTCTTATGCAACACATTACACCGAGCACTTTCAGGAATGCTCCAAGTCCAAACCCGCGGTGCTCCAACTGCTCGATGATAAAACAACTCGGGAAGTATTTCTAATCATTTTTCTACGAATGATAAAGTGAATTTAACACGTAGATCTTAACACAAGAAAATAATAATTAGGCTATTATTACTTGGATTTCTTTCGTATATTAATATTTACAATATATGATATTTCCATTCTAATACACATATTTAGCTTATTCTTACAAATCTAAGAACTCTCCTATTTAAATCGTTCTTGAAGCTTCTAAAATTACCCGAGGTTATATTTAAAAGAGCTCCTAAAAGTAAATTTTGCACTCATTGTGCAATGCTTTAAATAAATAAATAAAATTATATATTAAAAAGCAGGATGAATATTTTCTGGCGCTCGGTATATGGTATAAATTGAAATTCCTCACTAGAAGCCTTCCTCCCCCAGCCCCCAAAGGCGTTCATTAACATGACACTGATTAGAATCGTGGGGGGTGTAAGGTGCATGATAAAACTGCACCCAAGAGAGCCATGCACCTTTCATCATAATTTATTACCCATATAATAAAATTCACTTAAACTACAGCGATAAAAAGTAATTTAAAATGCTTCGAGAAACGAAATCTTCGTTAATTTAGCTCATTCACATAGTACTAGCAAGATTATTAAAAAAAATCATAATATTCTGGCGAGACTAAAAAATTGGGATGAAAAATAGAATTTATATTTCTAACATTAAAACCTTACACTGTTCTCATTCTATCCTTCACGGAAGTAATTTTTAAATCAATTAGTACTTTAAAATAAAGGGATACGATTTTTCTAGACTAAAACCACCCCTAATACGTGATAACTGCCCCGCCGGGTGTTTGCAGGCTTCTTCGGCGTGAAAATGTCCGAGACGATAAGAAAATGAAATTATTTCTACCCCCGGAGTGTTGTAAAGAATGCAGCAAGTTCTAGTGCACCTAACTTCAGGATTAATTGGTGTAGGCTTCACTGAACCGTTTAAATTAAGACAGTTTATTGCAGCCTTAGATATTTCGAAAGGGTGTAGCGTGAGCCACTATTTGTATTGTATTATTGAATGTTTGTATTGTTTGATTTTGTCATTTGCTGTTTATTGTATTCTAGGCAGAATGACCAACTGACACATGCCGCTAATATTCCTAGACAGAAAGTGAAAGTTCTATCCGAGTACTTACATACTAATCAATTAGTATCACTATCAATAGAAATGCTTATTACGTCATTCGAAGGGTCGATCTTTAAAACCTCGTTACCGAGAAATGTTTATGCCAATACTTCGTATAAACGTTAATATTTGTCACGTTTAACGTCTAATATACTAATTTAATATGGAATATTTTTTACACGAGTTTAATCCATTAAATAATCATCACGATCGGCGCATTTTGCAGCGTCTGCAAGTCTGTAACTGACATTTCCGCGCGTTGCACTGTGCGTCATTTTGGATATTTTTTGATATGCAAATTTATACATCCTCATCATTATAATTTCTTTATTTCCGTCCTTTCATGTAAGGAAGCTAAAATAAATGTGTACACACATTGTCTGCGTCACATTATATCTCGTAAAAGTTAGATTATCGCGTCCAATTAGAATATTTTTTTGTTGTCTTTTGGTTGAATTTTTAAATATATCAATGATATAAAAACAATTTATCTTCCATCATTAATAGCGGGTTATTTCTAACAGTCATAAAATATCTGATTTTCTCTATGATAAGAAAATACATTACTAAAGTAGTACAATTTTCAATAATTTTATTTTCTACAGAATGATCTGTTTTGCCCACTGTTTCTTATATTATCATATATATTATAAAAATATAGTTAATTTATTATATTAAAATTATCTCGCGTCGTAAGTTAACATTTAAACTAAAATAATACAATTAAAATTCGGGTTTCGTGGATGAAAAATTAATATTTTAGTTCTTTTCAGATTTCATCAATTATGAACATTTTCCGTAACAATATTTAACTTTTAACACCTGCCTAATTGCAGTTCTGATCATTCTCTTATTAACTCACAATATTTAACTTTTAACACCTGCCTAATTGCAGTTCTGATCATTCTCTTATTAACTCACAATATTTAACTTTTAACACCTGCCTAATTGCAGTTCTGATCATTTTCTTATTAACTCACAATATTTAACTTTTAACATCTGCCTAATTGCAGTTCTGATCATTCTCTTATTAACTCACAATATTTTACTTTATTTGTAAAAAGTTTTAATAAATACTTAATACCTAGAACCCGTTAAACTTAATATTTTAATTATTAAAATTTTATAATCATAATTTATTTTAAAAATCAAAGAAAGTACAAATGTTTTATGAATCATTCTTTAAATTCCTCAACTTTTTTAAATGATATTGAAATTTTAAAACAGTTCTTAATTACTTACCTACTTATTCATTGTGTCAATCGAAGTGTTCATATTTAAAATAAGTGTGACAGATTTGAAGTCTGCTTTTGTTTGAGACTATCTGTTTAAATATTATCGTGGTACAACTTCGTTGCCGTGCAATACATAGAGATGCGAATATGCTAAATTGTGGAGGGACGTGAGGCTATTATAATATATATGTAGTTTTATTTTTAAAATTTATTTTTGCCAAATAAAACTAATCTTAAATAATATTTTACTAAATATCTGTCAATTTGATTACGTGATCATTAATAGGCATCAGGTCGTGTGTTTATTTTATATATAGTACATTTATAAAATAATGTAAGTATATGCAAGGTGTACATACCTAGTTCACAGTATTTTATGTATGGATACCTGACTAAATTACGAGTCAAAAATGTTCAAGGAATATCTGCAAATTCTGCACTGTTACGGAAAATATTAATATTTGATTTTTTACGAAATCATGTTAAGCTTGAAGTCGATATACTTTGAAATAAATATTTGCGTAATTTTTCAATTATAATCTACATCCGGCCCTAAATTATCTAACAAAAAATAGTCTAGCTATTCGAAACTCGATATCCTTTAATTTTTTGTATTCAACATATAATTTGGAATCAATAAAATATTTTAATTATTCTCTGGCATAGTTGAGATTAGACACATATCCCTAGACCATTTTTGAACCATTATATATGGCGAAGAAACAGCCGTGAAAATTTTCCAGTGTGAAAAAAAGAAGTTTTTTGCCAAATCAATCACTATTCAAGTCATATAGATAAAAGTCGGCCTAGACCAAGGCTACGACAACTCTCCAAGGAGCCTGGCATTTATTGCGACTTCACCCCGTGGTAAACTGGGTATAAATCGATTTGTGCTTAAGCGGTAACATCGTGTGTCCTCATTAACAAGAAAGTTTAACTAGAAGAAAGAAGATTTCAAAGAATATTATCATGCTTTCAATTTCATGTTTATTATATTATTTGTAATTAAAGCGTTATTATTGTTTGAAACTATTTCTATCCATCCGAGCCAGCCACTCTGACACCATACACATATACACTCGCAGACTGAATCTAGCCAGTGGCACATGCCCTGGCGTTCAATCCACCGGAGCCAGACCGCAAAATTACAATTTATTAATAATAAGTTTAGTATTATGTTAACACTAGTGTTTCCATACAGTCTCAAACGAACTAGAATAAACGTGTTTTAACCAAACAATTTTTTTTTTTAAATCTCATTTGCCGCCTCTCGCGTGTAAATCTCTGTTGTAAAAAAGGTTTCTTAAAGTGAGAAACGAACTTTTAGAATTGCACTTCTGAAGCTATTCCGTATGTGGAACATGAGCTTTTAAAATTATTCCACTAAAGCTTTCGGAGTGAAACACCGAAAGTTCCGGAACAGTATTGTAAATAAGAGGGCCACAGTTCAGTTCAGAGCTTGAAAAAATCGGCTTTCCGCAAAATGTAATATATTTAAATATGTAAATTTATTATGTATCATCTCATTCATGTTTGCATACACCTGATGCCGAAGTAAACATGCATTAATTATATTTTTTAAAAACTATATATTGGAAAATAATCGTATTAAAAAGTTTCAAGTTCATAGAATATGTATGAACGTTGACGAGGTGAGATCTTTTTAGGGGTTATATGTAGGTACATACCCATATTACTATATATTTAGTTTTAATAACAAAATAATCGGTAACTTTTTTTACCGATAAATTAATTCGTATTTGAGATTATTATAATTATTTTTAAATACATGTATACACGCAATACATTTCACACTAATATTCTTACTATTTTTAAACAAATTAAACACCTTTATTATGAAAATAGGATTGAGTTGATGGTTTCCTAGAATGAAGCTCGAATTCTCGACCAACTGATTAAAATAATTTTAGAAATGTTTTAAAACTTATTTACGCACCAGATTACTGTTATGTCCATTAAAACTAAGTATTATTAATTGATTTACATATTTTATATTTTAAATATATTGCATAAAATATATAATTAAAGCAAATTATGCACATTTTGGATAAATTGTTACTATAGAAAAAATAAATGAAATAGTCTAATAATGATAAGTATTAAGTTGTCAGTAAGAATTTGTCAGTAAATTTATTGAAGCAATTTGCTGGTACGGTTCTCCACCTCTGCTCTCTGCTGGCTGCGTCGGCCCATTAGGTATTCCGTAGGAATTAACTCCAAAGTAGAGCTCGTGCCGCTTGTAATTGTTTTTGTAGGTGACAATAATCGTACATCAGAAAAAGAGTTATCGCAGAATCCACTCCGCTTCGGGAGCGCTGCTATTTGAATAAATTTGAATGGAAAACGCTTACATTTTAGTAGATGTGGGAACCTGCTTAATTTTACGAGATCTTCAAAAGCAAATTGGAAAATGTCTTGAAAATATCCTTCCCTTATCGCTGCAATAAATATAGGTTCCCGAGATTATATTTCTCTTAATATACAAAGTACAGTTACCGAAGATTGTAAACAATGTACAATATTTTATTATAATTATTTAGTATTTTTACACCTTACGAAAGACATATGTATGAAAATAGTAACGAGAACTTTAAGTCTCCATATCGCAGTGTATTTAGCTTCATACATGAATAATTGAACAATACTTGAAATTTGTTCTGAGCTTACCAATTTGCATCAGTACGTTTGTAAGACAACGAATATATATATATATATATATATATATATATATATATAATATCTGTATTTAAATATATAATTGTATGTACTCTAAATATTAAATAGATTTAAAATCTTTAAACATTCGACTCAGGCTAAAGTCCTTATAATCCCTGCCCTTAATAGATATTGCGATCTAGACCTTCCTGTAAGTCTTAATGAGAAAAACATTCAAACATATTTTCAAACAATATGTATGAGAAGATGTTTGAATGTGTTTACTGTTATCATTCACCAAATAGTAAATGAAGCATCTAACATGGCAATACAAAAATAAGTATTATTTATTATAAAATTACATCACATATATGATTGTAGTATTGTACTACTTATATTTTATAATATTATGTTATAGAGTCAGTAAATAATATGGAATTATTCATAGTCCATGGACATTATTCGTAATACAAATTCAATTAATCAACTAGAAAGATGTTCAGAAAAAATCAGTATATCGAAAAAATATTTTATTATTTTTAGAAATATGTTCTGAAAAAAAACTACGACTTCACAATAATTATGTTGTTCTTAAAAATTATTCATAGTACCCAAAAAAGTCAAGTAGAGTAATAAATATTTGTTATGTGATTTTGCTGGTGTGAACTTTACTGAGAGACTAGGGCATAACATTCATGAATGCACTCACGATCGGTTGGCGTTGGGTGGCGTCTGGTACTCGGAGGAACTCTCTTATTCTTCATCATGATGAACTCCGTCGAACGCCTCGAACCGAGCTCTGTGGTAATAGTCATATCTGAGGCCGCCGATTGAACACTTGTTTTTAATGCGGCCGCGACATTTAATGACGTGTAATCTTTAAGTAAACAGCTGAGATCGCTCCGCATGGCGCATGCGTAGGATGATTGATAACACTCTATTCAAAGCCACTCAAAAGATGGAATTAATTCAGTCCGACAAATGGTTACTATGATTGACTATGCGCAAATACAAATCGCTGCCGCAGGGTTGGGCTTGGCGATAAAATTCTCAATCAAACATCACTAGACGGACGCAGGCTGAGTGCGTCGAAATAAATCACGACTTCTTTGAAACCATACAGTTTGCACAATACTAGACTTGCGAACTTCCAAAAATGCATGATGAGAACATCCACCATGTTTGTTTTTAAATGATTCTAATTCGGCCGCCACGCCCGAGTTGATCTGGACTAAGATTATTCTCGATCACGTTCGACAATTCTTTTTATGAATTGACTTGTTGATTCTTCCGCAAAGATTCTGATTAATTCCTGGACTTACATGACTGTAGTTACAGTCTTTGTAAAACGAGGATATTCTTCACATAATCTAAGCGAATTTTTTACTTATGTTAAATTTTCAGTGGCAATATATATTTTTTGCAATTTGTAAATAAGTTTCTTAAATATAATTAGCTTAATTTGACCTTCTTAGTGCGCAATTTATAAAGGCCAGAACAATAGTGCGACTAATTACATTGCCCGGAGAGTATGTAGCATTATGCTATGGCCGGTCAGCGATATATATTTATCATTCTGCCCGACTTCCCTGAACATTACGAATAACGCTCGCTCATTATTTATAATGCCTTATATTCACTAGGTCCATAACATTTACTCTCATATGTGAGGGTAGCATAAAAATTAATTTCACAAATGGCTATCGGAACGGGCAATCTCACACTTGCCGATAGAATAGTATCTCTAGTAAGCGCGGATGCGCGCTACTTGGATTTGATGATTCGCTCGAAAATTGGACAAGGCGTCTATAGTCTGTACCGCGGTATTAATTTTAAACTAACTTTGAGTCTGCGATTCAAAACTTGTGAATATTATCAAATCCCGCAAGGCTCGGGGGATTAGTTGGAGTTTCACAAAGCAGCGGCGGTTCCTGGCGCCCCGCGCCCTGGAGCTGCCGATAATGTTCGCTCAGTGATCAATCGGTTCGGGGAACCGAACATCCTCAACTACTCCTGGTTTAATGTACAACTCGTATGTTTAAATTTAATAATGTTAATTATAATAACACGGTAATATTGAAAACACTGAGCCTAGACATATCCAGAATAATTAGTGTTGAAGTTGAGAATATCACTGTTACTTTAATTATAAAAACGTCATGTAGAAATGGAAAGAGATCCAGGTTCGAATCCCAGTAGCAATAATAGTATTTTTCGATAAAATTGATTTTTTATATCTTACAAATTAGTACATTTAATTAGTATTTAACCATTTGAAATACCCACCAAGTCGATTTTTTTCAACTTGATACTAAATTGTTTTAGTAATATCAGCAATAATAGTAATAGTAAATCGTAATACATAAAATAAAATAAATTATATTTTATTTTTTCGTAGAAAGCATTCACTTTGTGGTTTGACATATTACATTAAATAAAACTCAATCGCTTTGTATGAAACCACGAAAACGCGCCAACCGGTTGCCGTGTAATAAAATTCATGGTTTCATACAAAGTGATTATGTTTTATTTATCTAATTATATTTTAGTAGAATGCAATCACTTTGTAGTTTAACATATTAGATTAAATAAAACACAATAACTTGGTTTGAAACCACGAATTTTATTACACGCCAACCGGTTTCGCTTAGCTGGTTTTAAGTACAGAAGATTATAAATTTTAAAAATCATTACTATCATTTTCATACAATTTAAATGTATCAACTAGAAAGATATAAAAAAAAAACGATTTATCGAAAAAATATTTTGGTTGCTACCGGGATAATTTAAAATTATTTATTCAATTAATTGATTTTTTCTGTATATCTTTCAAGTTGATACATTTAATTGGTATTAAAATACCACAGAACTGTGTTTTGAAAACATTGCAACTTTACAATAATAATGTGTTCTCTTTAAAAACATAATCATTTTTATCGACATCAGTTGTTACTTGGCCTATTGTATCAAAAAATAATACTTAATTATTTAGTTACTTATTGTCACGCGGTTCCTATAAATTAGTTATTTCTGAGCAATCAAAGGTCCCTGAAAATGCTAGGTAGCCGTGATCATTCATCGCCTATTTTGTCATAAATTTTAACAAATAAATTAAATAAATAAGCGCACTGCTTATTGTTCAATCATAAATTACAAATATTAAATAAGCAAACCACTTATTGTTCAATCATAAATTACAAATATTAAATAAGCACACCGCTTATTGTCCAATCATAAATTACAAATATTAAATAAGCACACCGCTTATTGTTCAATCATAAATTATAAATATCAAATAAGTACACAGCTTATTGTTCAATCATAAATTATAAATATCAAATAAGCACACAGTTTATTGTTCAATCATAAATTACAAATATTAAGTAAGCACACGGCTTATTGTTCAATCATAAATTACAAATATTAAATAAGCACACAGCTTATTATTTAATCATAAATTACAATCATAACAAAATAAAACATCATTGTTGTTTTTCAATCTATCACGGCGACTGATTCGAAACGAATGAGTCAAATTGGCATTTCATGATTTGAATATCAAGAAATAATACTTTTTTGTAATATACCAATACTACAATATCGTATGTAATGGAATTAACCACATGTTTGGGAGCATTGAGTTAATTAAATAAAGTATTTTGAGGTTTTCTGTAGACTCGATAAATTCATTTGCGCTCACAGCGCTCTCAAACTAATTTTCCAGGCGAGAATGCTAAATATATTATACAATTATTGATTGAAACATTTATTTATGTTTGTACAAGAAAATTGGTTATCCGAAAACGGAAACAAGACATTACTTATTAGGTATTTGTGTGGAGTTTAGGGCGAGTTTCGGCTGCGAATTAATCACACAATAAACGTCTGCTTTGTTTAACGTTTCGATGCTTCTAAGTAATTAAGTTAATATTTGTATTCAATAACAGACTCATTGTTTTCCGGTAATCAGTTGAGTTTTTGATGAACTCTTCAAAGGGATATTCTTTTAATAAGTGTTGATGCTAACCGCTCTGCTTCGTAGCTGATATAGAATATCCAATTTTAAATAGGTATAAATAATTATTTTAGTTAAGTAAACTCATTCTAATAAATTCATAGCGTCATAATAGTATGTAGGCGAAAGATTTAACTTATTGTATTTGAAATGTATTATAAGATTAATTATGAATATTATTTATACAGTCAATAATAAACACCTATAATGTCCTTAACTTTCTAATAAATTAATAATTATACTCAGCCCGTTTCTGTCCTAGGTGTCTATTATTTTACTATATGAAAATTAGTTTATTTCATCTATTGCATTTATTTGTTAATATGTTCAAATTATTTTATTAACTTTTTATCCAAATTAATTCCCCAAACATTAAACACACATGACTTAAGATAAACTCTACTCGAGAATTCTCGTGTACCTAAATCTTTAACGACTTTTTTCACGAGCTTTTCTTTCAAACTACAATACATAGGTTTCCGTGGAATATTTTCCGAAACTATATAACACCTGTTTTATATATGCTGACATTTCGATAGCGTGTACTATTTTTTACTAATTTAAAACACGTTATTTTGTCAATATAACAATATAATTTTCAATTTGTACAAGCGTAAACATAAACCTTAGCAACTTGTCATATGCCCCTCACAAAAAAAAATAATGCACTCGTATCTGTGTGATTAGTTCTAAACTTTGGAATACTAGTCATCTAGACTAGTGATAGTCAAAGGTCGGAAAGAAATATTTTTAATCGATATAATGTCAATATCCTTTCACTCTAACAAACATCAAAATGATATGAGCTTTCTACCCCAATGTATTTAAATAAATGTATGCGATGTCTATCTAGTGGTATTCTAAAACATTAATATCTTTAGCAGAGTCAAGAATTTTTTATTTTACATCTGTCGAACTGAATTTCCAAAGTTTCCGATTGAAATGGGCCTTCCTGTATTCTGATATCAGAAATCATCATCTTCAACCCCGGGCGATGATCCATCCCGCGCAGACTGGCCGAGTTTAATCCGAATCCCCTCGCGCCCGTGCGGGGAGGCTGAGCAAAGATGAAGCCTTCAGCAGCAGATGTTTGACGGGAAAACCGCGGAATTGGGAAATTAACTCGGGGTCCTGGCCCGCCCCGGGCTAGGCAGCGGTGACACCCCATCTTAGGGGGTCAATAAGATTAAAGCCTCGTTTAAGCAGCGCTGTATCATAAACCCTCCGCCCCGATACACTAATAGGACCCCAATGCAAATTTTGATTATCAGTAATATGGTTAGGTACCTTGTGTAGATCTTTGCTGTTCCAGGGCAACCTCTACTCAGTAGTTATATAACATATAAAATATATTCTAATTTTTTAAATTTAAAGACGTGTAACGTATTTGAACTCTTAATATTGTATATAATGGTTAGAGAAATTAGTGATTTTATGTTAGAAAATGAATTTCCGTTCGGTGTACAGGTACCGATTCGTTATCCTTTATCATTAAAAAAAACCGCATACTTTTTCACTTAATTTTCATTAAAAAATAACTTAAAAATTACATCATAAACGAATATTAGTTTTTGTGAGAACGTGCTTCCCCGAATAGGAAGAGATCTATGTTCGAATCTGGTAGCAACTAAATATATTTTCGATGGACAGATTTTTTCTGTATGTCTTTCAAATTGATTTATTTCATTTGTATTATTTGTATAATATAATGTATGAGACTCGATTAGTTTTTATGAAAATATAACGTCTCGTAATATGCTTCATTTTAAGATCTGAAAAATCTAGCACAGGTATTACACATTTTTCTTTAAAAAATAGTCTCCTGAAATGAGGCTTGAACCCCTAACTACAGGATCACTAGGTGAGTATTTTAATCATTAGACCAACGAGCCGTTAAATATCACAATAATAGTAACTAGTAGATAAGCAATCGGCGACAGCTAGGCCCTGCGGGCAGCTATTGTGGACACTCCCCAGCCAATAGTGGCCGCTATGATAAAAATGACATCTCGATAACATAGCGAATAGACAATAATAAACACAAAAATACTATTTTATCAGTTTGTTTTGCATTATCAGTATGATGTGAATCGGATGAATGGTTCTCTCACCAGATATTGACAAATGGCAGGTTGCAATCATAACAAAAAATCGTCGTTTTGAAAATGCTTCATTCTATGGTAAGCACTTACCATAGCTAGTAAATAGCATAGATAAGAAAAGGTGATAGATGTCAATATACTTGCCAGTCGTCTCGTACGATTTTTTAAATTTAAAATATGATTTTTTTTACTCGTAATAAAGACAATGCGCACTTAATTTCAAATTGAATATATATATACGCACTGTTAATGAATATATACAAAGTAAAACATTTAAGCAATCTTAACCTAGAGATATTAAAAACAAGTTCGACATTTTAGCTGTATTGGCGAATATTTTGTTTAACTGGCAAATGACACTACATCTAAGACAATAAATGGGGAAACGTAATATATAATAAGAATAATAATAAATTTCAACCTAGTACTTTGAAGATACAGCAAACCCAATAAAAATATTTGAAAGAAGTCTTGTGAAAGTATTATTCATCAGTTGTTTTGCTATAGAATATAAACTTCCCTCAAACTCTTATCAGCGGTCATTTGTGCAGACTCCGTCTATGCAAGGCCATCATACTCTGCAGGCCGTCAGCCTAATGCATTTATGACCAACCTCTGTAAAAAAAAATATTTTATTTAAATTAAATTAAATGTGTACGGGGTCATCTAATAAGTAAGTCTATGCGGTTTTTTATTTAATACTGTTTTACCGCTATTCTTTTTGTAATAAAAAATTATATTCAATAATATTTTTTCTGCTTTATATCTTAACTGTCGCCGTCTTTATGTATCTTGTAGTTTTTTTTTAATTTTTGGGCTCAAATAATGGGGCGTGATATTGAGAAAAATTAAAATATTCAAAGAATTTTCGCTTTAATCGTCATCCAGGAGCTCAACTGGGAAATTCTGCCACATCCACTCTATAGTCCCGACCTCGCTCCGTTAGATTATCACCTTTTTCTGTCGCTCTCCAATAAAATGCTTAGAGTTCAACAACGACGATAACCTCAAAAATTGGTTCGATAACTATTTCAATACCAAACCAGCCGATTTTTATAGAAATGGCATAGACAAATTGGCTCAAATATGGGATGAAGTTCTGAACAATAATGAATAATGATGAATAAATACATCATTAATTAATTGTGTACTTTTTGTTTTAAAAATAGACAACCCAATAAATATATTGCAATATTACATAATACAAGTTCAAAAATTTGTCGAAAATGTATTCGATTGCTATAACGGAAATGTAGAACTCTCTTTCCCGGATAGGATGAGGACCACGTTCGTATTCCGGTAGCAACTAAATATTTTTTCGATAGATAAATTTATTTCCGTATACCTTTCTAGTTGATTAATTTAATTTATATTAAAATACCACAGAACTATGTTCTAAAAATACAACTTCACAAAAAATGTGTTCTTATAAGTTATATTAGAGTTTCCAAATTTAATAAAATGGATTAATTATTTTAATCTGGCATCTTCCATCTGGTTTTACTCAAATTTATTTGAGATTCACCGTAATATAATGTTGATTACTTTAAAAATTGGAATAGTAGATGTATCAATTGGAAATATTACAGAGTATAGGAAACCGGTGGTCCAAAGAAGGAAACCTATTTTCTAAATTATTTTCAAAAATTTCCAATTTTTTACTTTTTCTTCATTTCCCATTTCATGTATTTATTTTTTGTTTAGCAACAACTAAAATTAAAAAGGTAATACTATAAGTTTTCAATGCATCAAAATATATAAAATGGTCCATTCTAAAAAACCCTCTCCCAAGTTCAAAATGTTTCAAATTTGAAAATAATATTTAAGTACATGTGAAAAAAATTGTAATAAAGGTGTTTTTGTTAAAACTGTTTTTTATAATAACTCAATTTTGTCTTTTGTGATGTTAAATTTTTGTTCTACGAAGTATTAACATTATAAATCTAACCGAAGACGTATCTTAAATGTTGACAAGTTTTGATGAAATATGTCGAGAAATTTACTATTTTTACTATCCAACCTGTGCAGCTTGAGAAAAGATGAGTAAATGTTCTCCCTTTTCCTGACATTGTTGTAATAAAATATATCTTTTGAACGTGTATGGTCCATGAATCGTATTAGGACGGAAAACAGGGCTGTTAATTTGGGAATTTGTATCGGAAAACAAAGTATCAAAATCCTTATATTTTGTAAAGTTCTTCTTCCTTCATATTAAAGAATGGTGTTCCTATCAGTGCAGTACTCGCAATATTCTGGACTCTATCCTGAATTTCATTAATTGCCGTACTCATTATTTTCTATTTTTGATGTATGATGTATATTTTTTAAGAATATTTCTATCGTATGTAAGTATGCATTCTATAAATACATTATTTTTAATCATTCGTGAGTAAATTATAACTTATTGTGATAAACTCTATTTATTAATCTGAAAACGGTTTAGCACAGGTTTTAGATTAATAAAATAAATAAATAAAATTACATTAATATTAGTATTTGTTTCGAAATCAAAATCGGATGTAAAAAATTATAATATAATAAACACATTTAAAAAAATCCGCATTAATTTTATAATGATCTAACCATCACAATATTCATGTTTGTAATTGAATGGCTTAGTTAAATAAATAACAAATAAATCATTTTCCAATTTTTATAATGCTGTTCTCCAAAATATGTTCTCCCGCAAGATTTTAAATACTTTATTTTTACACTTGGCTGTATTTGTACATTTTCTCTTGAAAAATCTGAATCTCCAGGAAAACAAAGCTCCAAGACATCATAAAGGTAAATTTGCATTACACAAGGCGAAGAATGAAATGAAGATTTAAAAGCTTATTTTCTTTGAGGAAAGGAAAGTTTTGATCAGGAAACCAGAACGGATCAGAAGTGTGGAAAGTTCATAAAGTTTTCTCCGTCGTGATTTATGTTGCTGCACGCAGAAAAGATTAGGTGGTAGTGAAGAACTCGGCATACAAATGGAGATATTTTTTTAAATAAATATTTTTTTATCAACAATATGTTTCTTCTATTTCTTATCTTTTAACTGCGAGAAAATATAGTTACTATTTATATATTTAAAAATATATATATAATATATAATTTAAATAATGTTATATAATTTAAAAAATATAATAAATAATAATATATAAATAGTAACTGTTATAATAATAAAACATTCATCAATATATATTTATTAAATTAGCGCTTTAAAAGGAAAATAAATATTTTCATAGAATTTAAATGTATTGATACATCTGAGAAAAAATAAAGAATAAGGTGAATATTCTCCTTTGATGGATTAAAATCAGCAAAAAATATAATTTAAAAAACGAATCACACAGAGAGCTATGTTACGAGAAAAGTAGATTCGTTTAGACTTTATTATAATGGAGACATATTTTTTTCAATGTAAAATTTCCTTTTAAGTGGTTTACTAAAGAATATTTATAAAACTCATATTTTTTGCAAGAACATATCACCGTACACGTATTAAAAGACTTGATCTTCCTATCTTACAGCGAAAATAAATAATATGATTGCGAAATTTGTTTAAATGCTATCCAATATCATATTTATTATCACGATTTCTTAATACCTTGACTTTCGTACTTCGATTACAATACGTGATTATTTATTTATGTCTTAAAATTAATATTTTTCCATTTAATCTAATTAAGAATTGTAGTTATAAAAATTTGTCAAAATATATATTTTTTTAATTATTACATTAGGTATTGTACACAAGCACCCTACCCGTTACTACGTAACTTTTAGTAAATACAAATCTTAGTAACATGAAATTATTTTTATCTCAATTAATTTTATTTATTAATGGAACGAATTACCAAGAAATCATTCAATTGGTTTGCTTTGGTAACAATTTCGCTTGACTTCAGATATATCATAGCATGACAAACATATATTTATATATATTTTATAAATAGGAATCACTTTGTGGTTTGACATATTATATTAAATAAAATAACAATAACTTTGCATGAAACACGAAATTTATTATACGTCAACCGGTTTCGCTTATCTCAAGCTTCATCAGAACGTATTTGAAACTAATCATATATACAAAAAGAGCGCACTTAAATATACATTAAAAGGGAGATAGAATATAAAATTACATGTGAAAGAGAGAGACAGAATACATATATACTTAAATAGAATATCAAGGTAGACAGAATCTCAAATTGTATGCTAAAGAGTGAGGCAGAATACATATGCAGATAAACGACACATTCAGGGAGGGAAAAATACAGCGCTGATGGATATTTAATTTATTTTAAAGAAAACATACTTAATATGGGGCTAATTGTTAAATATTAACATTACGAGTATGGTATATATAAATTAACTTGCAATAACTGTACCTCATTCTTTATAGGTAAAACTGTTCGTAATGTCAATATTCGTGTCAAAGAACATCTTAAATGTTTAAACAGTAATGGTTTCTCAGAATTTTCCAACCATATTATTGAAAAAAACCATAATTATTAAACTTCACCTGTCGATGAGAGTTACTGTTTCTCTCGAAACTCGAGTAGTGCTAATTAACCCAAGTAGAGTTGTAACATTTTTTCATTTATATACATCTATTATGATGAAACTTTTCAAAGTTAACACCGATTCTATCAATAATTGAATTGAATTTGTGAATTATTTTGAAAGCAAAACAGAAAACATGCGCATATAAAAAATAATATAAAAACAATACATAACGTACGTTTTCCCACTCCCTGAATCTTTAAGACTTGAGAAATATTCTTGTTTAATTCACAAGGGTGCATAAACTAATTCTATAATAACAAAAGTGCAGTTTGCTCTTGAAATTGTGTTCGGGGCAATCGTGACAACGTCGAGAGAAGGTGGTTTTTGTAGAGGAAACTGTGCGCGATAAACCAAACAGGATTAGCGAAAGCTTACGGTAGAGAATTTCCCGCAAGAGGAAGGTTGTGGCTAGGAAGGAATCGAAGATTAAAGTTTTATCAAAAAATTCATAAAAATCATAAAATGTAATGGACTTAAAGGTTGTCAATAGAGTAATATGAAATGACCTTCGTTTCTTAGTATTTTGCGTTACTGGTTCGTTCGCTTTTTGGCATCATTAAAGTTTTAAAAGTAGGTTAATCTACTAGATTAAAAATTTCCTAAAAAATATTACAAAATGGGGGTCCGTTAATGAATAAAAGTTTTTGAGATAAAATGATTCATTTCAGTTACTTTTGTTTCTCATTAATATCTTCTCACTATAAATACAAATTATGAGCCTACGCCTTGCCGTAATATATATATTGACTCCAGGAAGGCTAGTACCTAAAAATGAATTTGTAGTACTTTGAAAAAATGTTTTTAATAATTAACTATAATTGAACACCAGGTGTAAAAAAATAGAATTCAAAATTATTTTTTCCTTTTATTGTGAAAATCACATTTTATTTTGTAAGAATTTTTTCTCGATTGTGTTCTATTTATTTTTCATGTTATATTGTCGTGTAAATGTAACTGACCAGCTATGTTTAAAATTAAAATATTATATTTGTTTAGTGTAAGCTATGTTAGAGTGAAATTCCATGTGCCTACATTAAGTTTATTGATAATCGGGCGGAGTCGTTCGCTACTATCTGTGATTCTTTTATAATCGAATGAAGAGCTTGCCTCGCTTTGCCTTCAAAATGCCTTCAAAAAAGTATTATAGTCTTTGCTAAACTCATAGTGTACTTAGAGTTCTCATTTATAGTTATCTTTTCTTTAAATCCTCAACACTCCGCGGGACAGACCTTTGTTTTTCCCACAACTGTTCCATGGCGCGGCTACCAGGTTCAGAAAGTTCCCCCAAGCAGTTTAAGTTCAACATAAATTATGACCGATCTTAATTTTTAAAATTATTTATTTACCCCCATAATAATTTAAGTTTATAAATAAATTAAAACAATTAAATGATTATCAAATTTTTAATAAAAATTAAATGCATCAATTAGAAATATATATGGACAAAATCAATTTATAGAAAATATATTTTGTTGCCACCGATCAATATCACAGAATTGTTCTGAAAAACCATAACTTCACAATAATGTATTCTCCTTTTAAAAAAAAGATAATCAAATCAGTGGTTTATTTTTAGTTTCAATTATGTATAATTGACTACATACATGTAGACGTAATCAGGTAAGTAAATAAAGAGACCATCGTTTTTTTTCTATTTTCAATCACGTTGAAAAAGATTTTCGCTAGACATCACAAGAGTCCCTATCTTTTGGGTTTATTATTGCTTCAGTTCGGCGGAGCAAACTTCGCAAAAACCACAAAGATCCCCTTCTTCATCCACATCCCGGATTAATCCCTTCGGATCAACCCTCGCCCCCGCCTGCCGCCAACCCCAAGTTCCATCCGCTTCCGGAACAGAAAACAGCTGCTGAGTCTGTAAGGGTTGCATGTATGTACGTACGTACGTATTTTTGGTCGAGTTGATTGAAAAATTACATGACACAATTTTTTTGACAGTGGAAACATATTTGGCGAGGAAATCTTAGAGGAAGTATTATATTCCACTTCTTAAAATAAAATGGGTAATGTTAAAGGAATTATTTTAATAGGAATTCAATGAATAAACAGAAAAATCTATCCATCCATTAAAAAAATAAACATTATCTACACAATAAATTTATAAATAAATAACTATTTTTAGTTAAAAAACGAATGGCAAAAATGTTGTCAGGTTTTCACGGCCATTCTGAACCTTTCAATTCGAGTTTTCATAGTTACCCTGGTGTCTCCAATCTCTGACTCGTTTTGGATTCCATTGCGAAGTCTATGATCAGAGTAATCGTCGAGTGGATTAGCCATGATGTATTCTAATTAATTACCCATCTTGCTGTTTCTCTCCAAGGGTAGGAAGAGAGGATAAAACGCCATAATATTTATATTGGCATATAAACTCTTGCCTCGTCCTTTTTTATGTCTTCTTATGCACGATCTTTGGTTATTAAAACTTACAACAGGGCTGTTCTCTAATATCAAGTTTATCTGATTGCGCCAGGTCTTTCGCGGACGCTTTCTATTTTTGTTGCCGTCAATGTTCTCCAAATATATAGTCTTTTCTGTCTCTCCTCGCTCATAGGTTGATTCGACTATGCTAATAATTCGACCGTGCTATAAACAGACCCACTCTATACATCGAACATTTATTCGCTCCTAATTTGTTCATCCAAAAATATTAAATTACGTAAAAATTAGTATTAAGGAGGAATAATAAAGAAAGGAAAAAACAAAAATATTATGTTTAATTTATAATATAGTTCGGTATTGTGCATTAGTATGAAGTTATTTTTTACAAGCACTATGTTCTAAAGAATATGTTTTTAATGTGAGTTGTGGTAAATATGAATCGAATTACCATTTCCCTCCGCCTTCTCGTCTAGCGCCTCTCTCGCATCTAGCTGGGCCTGAATGTGTAATTGCGTCGACGCAAAAAATCCGGCAATCAACAAATATCGAGTGGTATGGTCGGCAGTCCATATGAAATCGCTTTTCGTTGAAGACATTTTCCGTTCACTAACTGTGTATATTTTCATCTGTGCCCGAGGAATATTATGACTAATTATGCCCTTATTGTTATCGAATGAAGCCTTTCAAGTTGTAAGACACATAGGTTCCAGCAAAGCGTTCAGCATAGATCTGGCGGAGACTCCTGCATGAACAGAAATGTAAGTTTCCTTGAATCTGGTCCTCAAGCCTCCCACTCTTTCTTTATCCTCCCATTCCAATTTACATTCCCAATTATCCGTAATCCCTTTTCCTATTTTTTGAACCTTTCGAGCATTTTAACTCGGTCATATTACATTTCCTTTATAAATTTTGTAGCCGTCTATAATTTTATCTCGTATTACCCATACAGTTGTATATATATTGATTGTTTGAAATATCGTTCTTTAACATTCATTGAATTTGAGATATTATTCATCACCTAAAGTCCTCCTTCCCCCGGTTTCTTGTACACCAGTTTTCCTTATCAATATCCGTCTGGGCCGCTAATGCTCGGCTAATCTACCGCACTCTCTCGTTCCAACACCCGCCGTCACAAATGTAGTCGAGGAAGAGAGACGGAAGTTTAAGATGAATACTAGTTCTTCAAACAAAGTTAAGAGTAAAGTTTTGTTTAAAAGGATAATGATTTATGCAATATTTTTAGTAACCAGGAATGTCAACTATTTAAATATTGTACATTTATTAGGATTTTCATAATTTTGTGATTTTAAATAATCTTGGGAAAAACACTCAGCAAGATTGCTGCAATCGAGCTGTTAAAGCTGCCAATATCGCCAAGACCAAATATATAATCACCTAGTGTCGTAGTGCTGCAGCCCAAATAAAATCTGCTAGGCAGATTGAAAAACAATTATGGGCGCGACGACACTGAACAGTATTCCCGTATCTACACCCAAATAACAATTGTAACGATTTACAAACACCGCGTTACATAATTTCATATACCGTGATTTTGTAAATCAGTTTGTAAATAAACCTCATAAATTATCATTTTCACCAATTCAGCCGCCCATGTGCCCAATAAATAAAAATATTTCTAAGGTTAAAAATGTATGTAAAAAAAGTCACATTAAAGTGTGACATAATGCATACTTAGAAGTTAATGAGTTTATATATTTGTTAAGTGTGTTCACTAGGGACAGAAATGCTGAGTAAGATATCGAAGGGAGGGTGACTATGGAAAATAAAGTGAATGCTCTGAACGCACGCAGTCCAGTTAGAGCCACTAGGGTTTTGTCATCGGAATTAAGACTAACAGTGAGTGAATAATGGAGTTCTGATACTAACACTAATAAACGAAGTGAAGTCTGGAATTAAATAATAATGAAAGTTGACTGAATGCTGTAAAAATGCGATTCGTCAGACACGTATGTCACAAATTAGGAACGAATGTAAATCTCTTTCTAAAGCAGTTAATAGATTTAATAAAAGATCCCCGAGATAGTTTGAACATGTGGAGCATATGAGTAAGGAGAGGATAACAAAAAAATATGTGGCACGTGTTAAAGAATAGAGAGCGCCTGCGAAAAACCTGGCATAATCAGTTAAATCAGATACAGAAAATAGATGGACGGCCATTTAATAAGTTTTAAAAATCTACGAGTATACACGAGTAGATGTATGAAAGTGAACGAGATAAGATTGAGAAACTACGTGGTGGTAAGTTTGTTAATATATTGTTAAATTTTTTTAACCTTACAAAATAACGTTAAATATTTACTTTTATTTGATACAATGAAATTAACAAATATTTAAAACTCATTAAGCCCTTACAGGCGCGAAAAAATCCAGTTTCACATCCTTCAGCGCTGCCCTTTGTGAAGTATCCGTTATTAAGTCACTCATTCATTATGATAAGACCCCCTCCCCCCGCCCCTTGATTGAATAATCCCCCGCTTTATAGGGAAGCTGGGGGGACCGCCCCTCCCTCGGATAACAAACGACGCTTCAGAAGAACAGATTTACTGCTTACCCCTTCCAGACCCGGCCTAATTTGCCAGCCTACCGGAAAACGCGGTATTATCTGGAAAGTAATACACATTATCCACCTGAATATGTGGACTTAAAAAGTTCTTATTTACTTTTTATAATAATATACATTTTATATTTATTCTCTTTCCACATTTTAGTTATTTTTAAAAGCAATGTTGACATTCTTTCGGTGCACAATTTTATATTTTCTTACAGCGTGAACTGTGACTTTAAAGAATCCTCCTCCACCCGCGAGGCTGGGACCAGCGGATGTGCGACTGTACAAATACATTAAACAACGCAAACTCAATTAGGAATTTTAAACGAAACACATGAAAGAAGAAATTGAAATAATTTTCTGATCCTAAAAAGTGCGAAATATTTAAATATTCTGATAAATATCCTGTCCATGTCAGTTCACGATGGAGAATATTGTGACAGGACTGGGTTTAATCCAAGAAAGCACTAGCACGGGTGACTTTTGACCGGTATTTTACACAAATTATTTAATTTAGTAGAATTCATAGGAAATAATCCATTTCTTATAACAATTATAATAGGAATACAAATCAAAAGTATTAATTAGAAAGATATACATATAAAATAAATTTATTTATGTTCTGTAAAATTGCGACTTCACAATAAGAATTATAGGAGATACTGTAATCATATTTTTGGTTATTATGACAAAAGTATAAAGTTCATTATTCAGTCATTATTATTGTTGTAAATTAATTGTCGATCAATTTAATAATTAGTCAGGTCATATTTTAAAATTCAATTTATAATGTTTTCAAAATAGGACCTTTTATGTGTATGATTAAAAAGTTTTTTTGTGTTGAATTATAGAAATTTCACTCTCAAAACTTGCGGATACTAACATTGCGGAATTAGTATAAAGTCATTTGTTTATACATTGCTATGAACTATATATAGAAATCGAACAGGACCTAGTGTTATATTTAGATCTTAACCGTATCGTGGCGCTTTATCTGAGGGTATTTATTTATCCATATACTCTTAATTGGATTTTAAAAAAATATATTCAATTGACATCCTGAAACCTGCACAACTTGACGTATTAAGTATTTTAATTATCGAGAAGGTAGTTATTTAGTAATTAAAAGGTTACTGTTAATAGAAAAAAATTACTTAAGAATTGTGATAGAGTCAGGAATAGAGATATAATAACATTTTGAAACAGAGGATAAGGGATTTCTGAAAATCATAAATACTACTATTGCGATATTGCGAGAAAGATAAATTTTCAATTTTATTTAATAATAAATATTTGCGGTACAAGTTTCTGTCAACAGTGAATTTTCAAACAATATGTAGACATAGGTAATTTCAATTCCTTCATTCACATGAAAAATGATGTTATCAAACACGACTACAGGTTGATGAAAGCCTACCGTTATTCACGTATTGTTATGACAAAAGAAGGCTTTGATAAATCAATTACGTTGTTTTGTGCTGGAAAGGTTCTTCAGTTAGAATAAACCATTTTCCTTTCTTCCACGATGAGCGAATATAACGCCATTGTTGTCAATACCTTTGTCCATGGAATGTCACAATACACATGTATGGGGACGTCATGCAGGTAGTATTTGTAGCACCCGCGTGTGACACAATATGTGATAAATTGGTATCGGATTTTGGTGAATAAAAATCAATTTTCTCAACAACGTTTCCTAAGGCATCCAGAATATCTCATTTTAGTATTTTATCCGTTAACGAAACGAATATAAATATAATATTCCATTTATCCTTAACCTTTTTTAATCCGTATTCTTTGTAATCGTCTCACCGATACTATCTTATTTGTCATTTAGCTCCGGAAATACCCAGAATGCCTTTACATTTTCCAGTATAATATACGCTCTCTCTGATAAGACATCGTATTATGTTTAGCAAAGAGCGAGTGCCCTTCAAAATATAATTGATTTTGAAATATATATTGGTCGTCATTATAACGTATATATTAATAAACCAAAATTAACGTTACCAACACATTACAAATACATTCGAGTTTAAAATGGAATTGACTGTTTCATTTTATGAACACCGCGAGAAATGGAATCCAAATCCCTATGAGTCCTCTAAAAGGCATTTAGCTCTACGCAAATCTTTCTAAAGCTGTGTAGAAATTGGAAACTATTGTTTTTTTTGCGTATAACCTTTCGTTTTTCGTGTCATAAGGCCTTCCAAATAAATATTGTTTTTGAACAACAGATTAACCCGAGCAACTAACTCAAAAGGATAAGACTAATCTTTTATCTTTTCTTCAAGTGGCTGTCTAGAAATACACATATTGCAGAAAGTGCCAGTCCTGTATTTGTGTGAGAACTGTCGGAATCTATCCGCAGGTTATTTATCAAGAGCGCGCGTATCATCCCCTCGGGAGGCTGCTAGGCTTTCGCAATTCCTATCTCTACGACTACAAGGGGCCTTGTCGAGGAGAATGATTAAGCTAGGTCGTATTGTAAAATATACAATTATGTTCAACTTTTAACTCATATTGCAATACACAAAATTATATTTTGATGCAATCTAGAAGATAGGGTTTTGCTTTCACCTAACACCATCATACGTATGATGGACGACGCTTTAGACGACAATGATATTCAAGCTTTGTGTGTGAGAATATACTATTATTTTTTATGCTTCATAATTACTGGCATTCTGGTGTTCTGGTATTCTGGTATTCTGGTATTCTGGTATTCTGGTATTCTGGTATTCTGGTATTCTGGTATTCTGGTATTCTGGTATTCTGGTATTCTGGTATTCTGGTATTCTGGTATTCTGGTATTCTGGTATTCTGGTATTCTGGTATTCTGGTATTCTGGTATTCTGGTACTCCACTCGCGGCATTGTCGCTTATAATTATTCTATGGATAAGTGCATAAGGACATTCACTTTGATAATATTACTAACCAATTTATAAAATTTAAAATCTTTAATAATTTATTTTAATATATGAATTAATAGAGTAAAAAATTCTAATAAATAATTTTCGGATATTTAATACTTTTGAAGAAAAGAATTAAATTTTTAAGATATTTTTTTGATAATTGACTTACTTGTATTACGATACTCGCCTAGTGATGTGACGGTCGGGGGTTTGAGCCTCGTTCCAGGAGGCTATCAAGTATTTTCATAGCACAAACGTTTAGCTGAGTTTGAAAATATTAAGAATATTGATACACGTATACCGTGTACGCAACTATAATTAAAAAATATATTATAAATCACTGTTCATAATATCAACTGACAACATATTTTTAACATATAAGGAGAGGTGCAAAGGAATTAATTTACCCACGTCAAATAATAAAAAGTCAGCCCACAGAAAACTATTATTTTATTAAAGGCACCATAATCATATGCTCACGAAAAGGGTTGAGTTTGTTGAAAAAATGTAATAGTGTGAAATGAACGATATAAATAGAATTAGACGATACAATTGGCACCTACCCACGTCAAATTTTAACAGCAATCCTCAATTTTGTAATTTTCGGGTAGGTTCCTTATTGTTTGATAAATTTAACTTAGCAATTGAGCAGTAGCTAGGGACCTTCTAGCGGTGTTTTACGTTCCCTTTATAGTACGGTGACAAACAAATTCAAGTGTCAAGTCCAAGCTGACTTTTTTTTTTTAAATGTGTAAAGGCCCACTTTAACCCTTTGAACCCTACGGGCCAGTAAACCGGCCTGCAGATGCGACATATATACCTGAAGCAATATCAAGTTAAATATTCGGCCTAAGTAAACCAAGACTCCTAAACGTGCTGAACAGTCCTATACACATGCCTGAAAGACCAAAGAGAGCAATGCCAAATAAAAGATGTGTTATGTGTGCGCAAAAATATAAGCGGAAAAAAAATAGGGAATCTTGGTGCCAAGAAGAAGGATTTTCCAAAATGCATCAAATCCGTTTAGTGGAGCAAATTATGCGAGGTGTTCCTTTACATCGGATCTGGAACTGAGAACTGAATCATTCAGGTTGAGTTCTGTGATAAATTATTTTTCACTTATTGTATTTATCGTATTGTTATTATTATTTTAATTTTATGATCGACTTAAAAGTACCGAGCTAAGGGTGACCTTCGGCATGGAACCTCTACTTCTAGTTACAGAAAGATTTCAATTTAGGTGGCTTGAACACATCTTGCGAATTCCAGAGGAACGATTACTATGATGTAATATTTAAAGCACGGTGATTCATTGTTTAATATTCGACGAGTAAGTGATGGGCCGAGCACGCAACTTATCTGGTGTTAGGTTCAAAAGTTCAGACATGAAGAAACAATGGTTAACCAATCCTTCGGGATCATCAACGTCAGCAGTGATGCCAGAATATGTGGCTCAAGTTCAACGTGAAATTAAGCGCAATCCGCGTAAATCGATAAGGAAGTTTGCAGCCTTTACTGGAATAAAAAAATCAACAGTGCACGTTATTTTGAAATAAAAACTACAGTTTTACCTATACTCACTGCAAATTGTGCAGTTTCTCAATGAAAATGCCTATTTTTTACGTGAAACCTTAGTGAAAACGATACTGGGACATTTTGTAACAGCACGAACGCTTGGAAACATACTGATGAAGCACATTTTCGTATCGATGGCTATGTTAATAAACAGAACATGAGATATTAGTGCCCCGACAATCCAAAAGAACGCCATTAAAACGTTTGCATTATCCAAAACAGACAGTGCGGTGTGCAATTTCTGTCTGAGGGATAATTGGCCCTCATTTTTTTAACCAGCGAGAGATAGTCACTACTGACGTGTATTGCTGAATATTCAACGAGTTTTTAGTTTCAAAACTACAACTGTTTCCCGCGTTCAACAACAAAACACAGTTTCAGCAAAATGAGACCACTTTCACGAGGAGTTTCAATGGAGAAGCTGAGGGGAATTTTTCCCAATAAATTAATCAGCAAGTATGGAGATATACCCTGGGCCTCGGTCACCGGACCTTACACAGTGCGACTTTTTTTGTGGAGATACCTTAAGTCGAGAGTTAACAGCAACAACTATAAATAATTCAAGCCCTAGAAGAAAATATCTGCCGTGAAGTTGCTGCCATTGAGCCAACGCTTTGCTCTTGCGTGTTCGCAAATTTAAGAGTCCGATTGCAAGAGTGTATTGAGAGAAATGTTTGATTGTTTGAGAAACGATATTGTTTATAAAACATAAATCCGCATCGTTAAACTCAATTTTGTATAAATAAAATATGAGAGTAACATTGAAGTTTTTTTTATTATTTAATGTTAAACTTAAAATTTTTTCACTGGATATCTTTATAAGGTATTCTGGGACTCCCATCTCACGAATTACATTCCACATGCATTTCCAATTCACGCAGTCAAAAGGTTTCAACGCTAGTCAATGAACCATAGTATGACTGGCGATAAGCACTCTCTGCTTTTCTCCACAAGTTGGCGAATATTAAATATTTTCTCTCGAATTCATTTGCCCTTTACAAAGCCAGCCTGTTTTTAGAATATCTGCCAGATTATGTAGTGCTTCAGACGTTTATATTATTATTAAATTATTAAATTTGAAAAAGTATATTATATTACTTGCGTGGGATGTGAGTGCAATCGTTATATAATTATCGCACTTTCTAGTAGATTCCTTCTCATGTAATGGAATAAAGGTTGATTCCACCAATAATTGGGGCCATTTACTAGCTTTCCAAACATTCCATAATATTGAACTTGATACTTTCATTGCCCAGTTCTTTCAGCATTTCTGCATTTCCTGGGGATTCATCATGTTTTAGCTTTTTAATAGCATCTTGAACTTCACTCAACATTATGTCTGGTTCTAAGTATCGCTGTTCTATTCTTATGGCTGGTAGACCTTCTTCATCTTTATACAGTTATAGATGTTAATAATGTCAGTAGACACAAATTAAATCGAGAAATTTATATCCCATTGAAAAATTATTTAGTAATGCCGAAAAAAAATAGCCAAGCTAATGATACCAATTAAAGAATCGATTATGTCATATTCATATCTTAAACCTACAAAAAGCAACTATACACGGACTAGTTGAGTGGTTACATCCAAATTTAATAAAAAAAATTGTGTTAAATTATATTAAAATATAATATTTAATAAACCATAAACTAATGTAAGTTATGGTTTCTGGTTTATTTAATGATAAAAAGTAAATTATAAAACTTATACTTTTATGTTCATTGTATTTTTTTTCTCTTAAACTTGCAGATTTATACCAAATATTTAATAGAAAAAAATAAAACTTCTCCTTGAAATGGAATAACCTAGAGAAAGTTTAAACCTATAATTATTTTTGTTTAAGCAAAAGTTGTGAAAAACAATAAAACAAATCAAAATACCCATTATACTATTTACTTTACTCTGCCCTTTGATTTAACTTGTGAAAATCCGCTATTTATTCTGATTTAATCTGAGAAATAACATAAAAGTTATCGCAGTGAATTTTTCGACTTTTATTTAAATATTCAAAAAGTGTTTTTGATTTTCCTGGAAAAAAAATCCCACCAACAAACCGAAACAGAAACTTTGATTGGAATTTTGCCAAAACCGATAAGGTAAATCCCAAACCATCCCAGCTCATGAATAACAAATATGTGACGGAGAAATTACTCTAAATAGCAGTACATTAAATTGGCTAACAAAGTAATAAATTTTGTTATTCATGGTGTACTTACGTAATTTATTTTTACTACATCCACATCCCATTTGTTTAATTTTAAAAACTTTTTAATATATATAAAAAGTCTGTTGAATTTAAAATATTGGCAAGATATTCTCAATTATTAAGATCGTGGTTTATATGCAAGCAGAAACAAAAAATAACTCCGTACAAAGGAGATTTGACATAAAGAGAATATTTTTTTACATTATAAATATATGCATTTTAATTCAAATATCTTTTCTGAACTATTCTGCGGTATATCACCGTCAGACGTTTCAAATGCCATTGCAAGATTCATTCAGAGCTTATATTGTATCCGATGATGACTTTGTTAGATTTTTATTAGATTAATTGGTACCTATGATATATCTTACAGGGTTTTTATAAATTTAGATAAATTAACTACCTTTAGGCCCACAATGCAAGAGATTTTTTAATATATCCTAAATGGCAGAATTATACCATCGCAATTGCAGTTCTAGACTAAGTTTTTATATCGTTTCTTCATATACTCGCATCTACCAAATATTTGAGAACCCCTGAGTTAATTGTTAAAATGTACCCCTCCTGTGCAAGACTCTGTACAATTGTTTTGATTTTGCACCATTTGTAAATCATGCCGTTCGTTTGGTGTCGTTAAAATGGACTTGCGTCGTTAAAATTTCAAGTTGCTGTTGGAGGGAACTAATATTACCAGTTAGCATCTCGCTAGAGTCTCGCCCAAACTTGTATTGGTTAAAATGCATGCCCCACGCAGTCTCTGCAATGAGAACATTATTGGTTCCGCTTTACCACAGCCGAGCATATTTATGTATTATGCTTTGTGTGTTTTGGCGAGGTTAATAACAAAACTTTATTTGTATTATTTTAGTTATTGTATTCTTGGTCAAAAATCATTTTGACTCAAATTGACTCAAATTATGCAAATTTAGGGTCTTGTATATAATTTATGTTATTTTAAATACTAAATTAATGTATTAATTATAAATATATACATATAAAATCAATTTTGTCGAAAAATATTGTTTTAGCGTCACCGGGATTCGAACCTGGATCTTCATTCTCAAAGGTAGTGCACTTCCCCGGATTGGAAATGAAGATCCAGGTTCGAATCCCGGTGACGTTAAAACAATATTTTTCGACAAAATTGATTTTATATGTATATATTTATAATTAATACATTAATTTAGTATTTAAAATATCACAGACCTATGTTCTGAATAATTACAACTTCACAATAAGAATGTGTTTTCCTTAATAATTTATGTTATTATTATTATTAAACAATGAATTAAAAAAATATTATGAGATCTGTAGTTCTTAAAAAACTATATATATATATATATATATATATTGACTTATATATATATAAGTTAATTTCAATTAAATCCTAAATGGTTCATAATACTAGATCAGATCACATATATTTTTAAAACTATGATTCTACCTCTTTTAGGACGATTTCTACGATTTTATTTTATCATTTTTTCATTACATAGAGGTACGTACGATATTGTATTCTTATATCTTGTGTATTACAAATAAATAGTATATTAAAAAATTACTTATATTTTAAGGATAAATATACTTTTTTGCATATTTACAACCTTTATGTAATAAATTATAAACGTCCTTTGGTTTTCACGGCCGTTAAGAATCTTTCGTGTACAACTTCATGGGCTAATGTGCTGTGTACATCAGCCCTGATGATGGACCCCGCAATGGGATCCGAAACGGCCATAAATGTCAGATATACACGGCAGATTATCCCAGAAAACTATACACAGAAGAATGTAATAAATAGTATATTAATTTACGCACACATTATAAAATTAGATACTCATTTATATACCGAACATAATTAATCCACTTCGGCTAATTATTAATCTCGAATTAGTTTCATTACGCGCTGTATTCGTATTATTATTTATATTATAAAATATTAATTATACAAACGCAACGTAATTAATTGTGTTACATGAAGGGTTTTGTGTCTACAATAAACAAGTTATTATTAACAAAATAATACATGATCACAATTCGACGCATGTTGCCCGGAAAACAGACAAGTGCCAATGTTTTAATTGAAATTTAACCAGCAATTAGGTAACATACTTCGAGAAGATTTTTAACGAAATCTCATGTTATATTATCCTAAAATAGTTCATACTTTATTCCTACCAAATAATATTAATAAAATATAATTTTTAAAATCCGCATAAAAATCTTCTCCTTTAGATAAATAAATAAATATTATTACTGCATTTCAACAATGTTTAGATTATTTTATTCACATGTGTACATTACCGCCATCTATGTCGGTAGCTCCTAAGCTTCGACTTCTCCGTTTTACCACCAGTATAGGCGCCACAGGACGGTGGCGTCTTTGGAAAAAAGGTATTATGTACGTATTTTTCTATATTTTTTTATCCAATATATGTTTTTTATTATTTATTACAGTAAGTTATTTGTTATACATATTTATTAATAAATATTTTGAAGCACAAACATAGTTTTATACCGCAAAAGATAAAAAAATATTAATGTTTTTACACATTAAAATCAGTTTTATAGATTAGAAACAACAATTAGTTCCATAATTACCAGCATATAAATTAGTAAAAATATTTCAATTGTATTAACTATGTAAATTGGTAAAAAATGTGTTAAATTGTATTTTTGGCATCTTTCTCATACACATCATCATGACACAGTGGAAATTTCTTATACTAGTCTAATATAATGGTAAATCTTCATGACCTCTACTCTGGTGTCATTGGTAGCTCTTATCTCTTATGACAGTCATAAGTGGCAGTCTATGTAGTATTATGTATTTGTGGATTTCATTATAGCAGTATTAGATTCTAATAAAATATTTATTTACTAGGTTTATAATCCCGTTCTATGACGATCGCCAAAAACGTACCCACATAGGACGGTTGACATGGTTGACAAGGTTGACTGCTGGATGTCTAGTTTGCGTTTGTTACCATCTTTCTTGCGTGAGATGATTTATCATAAGATCAATATTTTTCCAATGTAGTATGTTTAATGTCGTTACTTTACTGAGCTCACAATTTTTCCTGACATTATAAATCTGCGTCGCTTTTTCTGAATTCGGTTATCTTTTACATTAATAAGACATCACAAACTAAACAATACAAACACTTTTTTTTTAATTCAATGATGAATGAAGCGAATAAAACAGCAAAAATATAACTTAATAAATAATATGTCAACACAATACTAGATATAGACTACTTGGCTTAGACGAAATACCCAGAATAAAGACTACACATGGACAGAACAACTATTCATACATAGCTCCTAAATTGTTCGATTACCTAAAAAAAATTACAAAATAAGAGCATATCCACAATTTAAAATGAAAGAAACGATCTCCAAATTTAAAAAAGGCAGAAAAAAATTGAAAATTTACTCTTTATCGAAACTTATAATACTTTCAATTTAAAAGTAATTTGCTGTATTGGAGGCGATCTTGGAACAATAATCGTGAGAAATTGGTGATCACTCTGGGCTCGGCTAGGGAGAAGAAATAAAAGAGAAGAAAAAGTGCAGTAGACATGAGAACCGAATAAAATTACTTATGTTAGACCAGACAGTGGCTGTCAGTTGAAGTGAAATTTGTATAATTATAATCTCTCTCTAATAATTCGTGTATTAGTGCTTTCTTCCTTCCCATGCAGACAAAGGAGAGCAAATATGTAGTGGTTTATGGTCCTGACCTGGTGACCTGCTAGTGACATGAGGCCCGAGATCTTGAAGATGCCAGGCCATCTCGGACCGTATGTAATAACGTTTATCAAGTTTATTATTTATCACAAAACTACACTCTTACCTTTCATAGATATTTAAGTAAATCGCAATCACAAGTGCAGTAACATGTTAGAAAAGGCTGCTGTGTAGATCTGGGCTACATTTCAACAATGGGAGGTTTTATGAAATCTCATCAGCAATGCCTGCTGCCTGTGTGAAACAGTTTTGTGAAATCTGGTGTAACAATACTGGCTACGGATTTGAAAGTATCTACTGTGGTAGAGGGATTACCGATAGAAATGATTGATTCTGCAACCTTTAAATATTGCTCAATTTGTCTATAATTTTGCATACAGATCTTAGATGAATTAAGCCCTGGATTTGAGCAAAGTGACAAGAATATAGAAATATTCTAAAATTGAAACACCTTAATATATAAGGTAACTAACTAACTAACTTACTATCACGCCGTTTTCTCGCGGGGGTAGGCAGAGAGGATAGAGCGCAACATTTTTCTGAAACATAGTTCTCGCCTCATCCACATTCATACATGTTCTCATACAAGCTCGCTGATTAGTGAAGCTTTTAACAGGACCATCCTCCAGTATTTGGTTTACCTGGTTGTGCCAAGTCTTCCGCAGACGTCCTCTATTTCTGATGCCACCAACACTTGCATCATATATCTTCTTTACCATTATCTCCTCGTTCGTCGGTTCCATATGACCAAACCACCTTTCTAGTGGTCCTTTCTTAATCTTACTCACTATACTAAGATCAGCCAAGTATGCCTGTACCTATACTCAATATTGAGAATAAATGAAAATTAAAACAAGGTTGATGGAATGCCACATTGTTCTCTCCTGACACAACTTGTGTCATATTCATATTTTTATATATTTTAGCGCCCTCATTGATTTGGTTTTGATCTTCAATTTTGGTTTGGTTCTAAAAGAATTTCTTTCAAGTATCTCTATGTTAGTGTTTCATAATGTTTTCGATCGGCATGAGCACCACTCGCATCATCAAATATCTTTCTTAATATCCTCTCCCCACCGACGATCATCACACGGCTGTGTTTCAGCTTTGTGTTTACTCCTAACTGGTTTGTGCTTCGCTCTATCAACAACGAATTAGCGATACATACCTATTCCTGAAGAACGCTATTTCCGTTACAAACCAAATACCAGTTCCGAACATGGTTTCCAGTCATCAGTTTTGATATAAAAACTTCATAGTCCTACCTAGTACTAGGCTAATTAGTTTCTATCACAAATTAATACATTCAAAGTACTTTAACATTTATCTCCTGCAATCCACTCTTTCGGTGTATTTTTATATCAAACAAATTTTTCAAGAACACAAACTTTTCCGCTAATTTCAAACATTCACAATCTGTCATTGCATTGCTTTTCTCTTTCCCAAATATCATCACTTTCCTCCTGCAGATATTTATTTTAAGTTTTATACTATTCTTATACTTCCTTTTATTAATGTTTAAAACCCGTACTAGCATGCTGTTTAAGCGTCGATTTTTCTGAATTTGTTCTTCTTTCATATTAATTAAACACCAAAATATTAAAAACAAAAATTGCCTGCATTAAGAGTAACATCATAACGGTATTCCAGTTTTCAAATTTCTTACAATAAATTTCTTAGTAAACTATTTTGTAAAATGTAAATCGATTTTAACTAAAAGGTCACTTATCAACAATTACGAAAGATATGGACACAGTAAATTCGTACAGTTAAATGTATAAAATGTGAAAGTTAGTTAACATTGTGCTTGTTGCCTTTAATATAAAAATAGAACAAAAAACATAACCTCACACAACAGTGCGCATTGGGCCAAAGCAAAGTGTTCTCTCGGCGCGGTATTTATCAGCCACGACTGTTTTATATTTCGGTCTCTTACCGCCTAAGTGATTTTGTGTGATTTATCGTCAATTCCGTCTGGTCACGCCACGTTCCGTTTTATTTTTGGCCCGTTTTTACGACAGCCCTTATCGCCGGGGCATCGATAAATGTACCGGTAAAGTGTGCCACGTGTTACAAACATTTTGTCGCCGATTGTACCGGGGTCGGGTTTGTTTTTCTCCTAAATCACCCCGACCGTCCCTGCGTCGGTGAAGATGATGTCACAGATACGCGGAGTCGGCGGTTAGGTAGCCAGGCTCGACAAATACGTACAGAATATTCTGATTTATTTTTGAAGCGAAACTACTTGTATCATCACCTACATAAATTCGTGAACGATTAAAAATGTGTTACTGTTATTAATGCCGCTACCTCTGTTCACCATCCTTAGACCAGCGTTTATCAGACCCCTGTCCCGATGACGAAAGCGCATGTGTGGAAACGTCACCGTACTAATAAACCGATTTATGAAAATAAAATACCGTTATTTATCTATCATCTAACTAAACATCAATTTAATAATCAATCAACACAATTAATTTTATAAAAATTAAAAATCATAAAATAGAAAATAAGTTTTTTCTAATTTTGATACTGTTAATTCAAGGTGGAATAACATTGATTTCAGTCTATCACCGGTAATGGTTGTAAAATAATAAATATTGGAAAAAAGTTGAAAAGTGTTTTAATTAAATCAAAAAAATAAGTTAATAAAATAGGTTCGAATCCAAGTATAATTTTTTAAGTAAATTTTTTCTGTATGTCTTTCTAGTTGATTCATATAATTTGTTTTAACCCTTCCGTGGCCATGCAGCAACACGCGTCTACCGCTCGGTGCAGATTGGTACTTGTCGCCGGAGCTGACGCCCGCATCGTTAGATTGCGCGTAATGAACGCTCCGTTATATTTATTAATATTTCACTTTTTTAAAATCTAATTTAGCGAAAATACAATGGCAAAATAAATTCAATTTTT
Source organism: Eubasilissa regina (assembly GCA_022840565.1). Lineage (NCBI taxonomy): Eukaryota > Metazoa > Arthropoda > Insecta > Trichoptera > Phryganeidae > Eubasilissa > Eubasilissa regina. The sequence goes on along the minus strand of JAINEB010000025.1, from coordinate 1,070,243 downwards.
AAATAGATGGTTACATACGTACATATGGTTATATACATACATGGTTTTTCTTTCGCTTACCTCTCCAAAAAGGAGACCAGCTCTTATGCTCGGAGAGGGAGTTACACTACAATAATTTTATATAATAAAATGTTCAATATTTAGAGTAAAACTATTCTACAGCCTTTAAAACCAGTAAAATCATTTTCAATTTCAAAAATTACATATTCCTCACGGTGACACAAGTTTACATTATGGCTGCGTACGGGTATTTTCTACCACGGTATGTCGAGGGTTAAAAATGTCACAGAATCATGTTTTGAAAAACTTTAACTATGCAATAATGTACTCTCCTTAAAAAAAAAGTTTTTAGGTGTGGCCGGCATATATTTAGTTCTTTAAAAAAAAAACAATTGGCACAATTTGATATCATCCGTACTAAAAGATACAGTATCTTTCCTGAAAGATTATTTCAAAATATGCATTGCGGAATAAAATTGCTGTTTTTGGGATTTTACCGTATCAAATGTACCGTTATGGCAGTAGTGTAGTGCAAAAAAGAGGACGGAACGCTTCTCACCTTTAAGGTAGAATCGTTTCGGTACTTCCGCTACTAAATGGAAATAATGTTTGTTTCCTTTCATCGAACATGGTTAGGTATTTCTTCATTTATTAATTAATACACTAGTATCTCTCTCTTAGAAATCAGTCCACACACAATAACGAAAAAGTCCTTACAAAATGATTTAACACGTAACGTAAACAAAAACAAGTCATCGCTATAAAAACTAGGAAGATGTTGACAAATCAACTCTCCATGCTCAACTAAATATTCAAGTTTTCAATTTTTGCTCATTCGGAGTCGATACAATAGAATACGAAAGTATATTTCGAATGAACTTACCAGCTATTATTTATTGTCTTATAAAGTGTAAGTGTGTAGTGCTCATATTAGAATTTAAGCTTTTTAGAAAAATTTCGTACAAAGAACCAGCATGGCGACACCACTATTCGTAGAATGTACGCAAACACATACACACACACGTTTTGTTGATAATATTTTGTTCTTAAAAATCATACCGGAACGCGTTCCGGTCCTGGAAAAAATACCGTAACGATGTACCGGAATGATGCGTTTCGGCCCCACTACACCACCGCGTTAAAGGGAATATGAGGGTCGTAAAAACGAAAACTGTTCCGGACGCAGAAAATGAGTTGCTGCATTGCCCAGATTCTTAGAATGCAAAATATTGAGTACTTACAACATTGTATAAACCTTATCACGCTCGGACTATTTTCTATTTTGTTCATCAGAAATCTTAACAAAATCGTAACGCTACTAAAGTACCGTCGCTTAGTTTTTATAATACGGTACTGTTGAGGTTATTAGTCTATGCTCCGTTAGGTCAGTTCGGCCAATCTGGGAGCCGGAAGATGGATGTAGAAGCGTGCCATGTCAGGCAAGATGGCGTATTTTTTCTTGGACTGTCAGACGTGCGGTGGCCGTGGGCCATCGCAATGATGAGACAAGTGAATTATTTTCCTGCAAGGTGTTCCTAGTCGAGACTATAATATATAGACGACCGAGTGATCTGCAAATGTGCTGCATGATATCCTGGCTCGCATATTATTATGGTCCTGATAACAGTGTACTCTGTTCCTTGGATTTCAACCTCTCATATCTACTTAAAATGTTAAATCAATATTTATACTTTTAAAATTAGCAATATTAACTTGGTGGTTAAAATTCATATTTTTTATTTATTATCTTAGTTTTATCAACCACAATTGAGTTTAAAAAAACATCTACCGGTTTCGGAAAACACTTTTCCTTCTTCAGGATGTCATAACTAACTAAAAATATAGTATTGTTTCTTCACCAGAATCTATTTTTAAATTTTTTAAAAAACAACAATTATTTTAAAAAATTATTTAAAAAAATAAATTTAATACCTAACTCAAATTACTGCTCAATACAAATTTAGTCGAATAATTTTTAGGAAAAAATTTTAGAATAGGACTCGTAGTTAAAAACCAACTTTTACAGATATTTTACTTTTACAGATACTATCATACACAATGAATCTAATCATCCATTATCACATAAACATTCAGGGTTCCACTCCATGATACATCGTTTAGTCAATATTCCTATGTCAACATCCAATTTCAATATTGAATTGAATACAATTAAAAAAATAGCAGTTAATAATGGGTATAATACATGTTTGATAGACACTATTTTAAAAAATAAATTAAAAGAATATAATAATCAGTTTTTATATAAATCACAGATAAAACATAATGATAATTGGCGTAGGATTTTATACATAAATAACTTTTCGAAACAAATATCTAAACACCTACCACGAGACATTAGACCAGCTTTTTACACAAATAATAGTATAGGAAATTTACTCATAAATTCTAAAGATAAAGGTGATAAATTTAACAATTCTGGCGTCTATAAACTTAGTTGCAAGGATTGTGCTGCATTTTATGTTGGTAAAACGGGTAGAAATTTTAATATAAGAGTAAAGGAGCATTTGAGATGTTTGAACAATAGTGGGTTTTCAGAATTTGCTAATCATTTGATAGAAAATAGTCATGGTTTTGATAAAAAATTGGGATTGTCAATTTTGCATATAAACGGTGTAGGTCACAAATTAAATAATTTGGAATCGTTAGAGATAAATAAAGCATGTAAAAGTAATCAGGAAATTCTAAATAGCCAACTAAATTTAACTACGAGTCCTATTCTAAAATTTTTTCCTAAAAATTATTCGACTAAATTTGTATTGAGCAGTAATTTGAGTTAGGTACTAAATTTATTTTTTTAAATATTTTTTTTAAATAATTGTTGTTTTTTAAAAAATTTAAAAATAGATTCTGGTGAAGAAACAATACTATATTTTTAGTTAGTTATGACATCCTGAAGAAGGAAAAGTGTTTTCCGAAACCGGTAGATGTTTTTTTAAACTCAATTGTGCTTAATAAAACTAAGATAATAAATAAAAAATAAAAATCAATATTTCATTGATTTTATGAGATAATGAAATTATGACGTTATTTCCAAAGGTGCTGTGCAGAGTTTTTGACTTGAAATCAATATTACAAGGGATTATATTATGTTAACTTACTTTAGAAACATTATAATAAAGCCGGTTAAATTAAATCCTTGTCTTACTCTTTAAGCTTTTCTTATTATTTACGTTTCAGTTATGTGTCACATTGACTTAAAATCATTTTAATGTTTTGCACTGGATGTATAAAAAATATTTAACTGTCTAGAGGTCGGCAGTTTCTTGACAAAGACTTAATCTTGTCAACGTCTAAGAAACAAGATATAAAATGAAAAAAAAACATTTGAGTGACGTTAAATAACACGTAAATCATTTAACGGTAAAGTAAATCTATTTATAATTTAGTGAACGCGGCAAAACAACAGTAATTATTGATCCCTCGTGATATCTAATGACGTCGGTTCTCCCAAAGAATGATAATAAAGAACAGAATCCTGGATGTTGTAAAACATATTTTTTGTACTACAAGTTAGGAGACAAAAATTAATAATTAATAGTTCATTATTATTATATGAAAATGTTTTATTTAACAGGTGGCATCACTGACATGCATCACCAATAAATTGTCTCCCTTTTTTACCTCGCCTACCATCCAACCTCTAGATGCAATCGATTATTTCCACCTAAACTATTATTAGTTAAAATTTTTATTATTTAATTATATTTATTTATAAGAATAAAGTGGCTTTTTTTACGGAGAACATGTTACTGTTGTGAAGTTGAAGCAATTCAGAACATAGTTTTGCAATATCTTAATACAAATTAGTCAATCAATAATCAATATGTATTTCTTTCTAGTAAATTCATTTAATTTTTATTAAAGTGACTTTCATATATATTTTTTTAAAGTTATAAAAAATCTGGTATATTTTAAATAAATTACATAATCGGTAGTCCTTCGAGAAAAATCTTCACAACACATAAAGTACAATTATGATCCATTTTACGAATTTAACTTAGGCCCGGTTACTGAAGAAAAAAATTTTGAAGACACGGTTAGATAATATAAGCACGGACCTGTAAGATTTTAATGACAGCAACCATCGTGTTCAGGGATAGATGACATTAGATGACTTATTTGTTCCGTAAAGCCATAAAAGAAGAAGAAAAAAAAATCACTTATGTTGAAGGCAGACGAATAGATGAATATGTACGTCTATCAAAATGTCAGATTTTGTTACCAACAGTTCTGTTGTTAAACACTTGAAATTCTATAGTTAGGGAATTGTATATGACACAATAGATTACCAGAATAGATTAGAAATTCCTAACAGATCGAACAAGTGTTCGGGATGTGCTGTGAGACGCGCTGGTCCGATAAGAGCCGCAAGATTCTATGAACATGGACAGCTAAGGGGACAAATAAGCCAGCTTGCGCATCTTCCACGTGATTGGGTCCTATTTACGGATAATTACTCGGGGGAAGAAACTTCTATTAACCGGAACACTGATGCAACCCTTAAATTAATCATTTTGTTCACTTTTAGGGAAATAACAAAACACAACATTTTTCGTGAAATTTTTCAACCGTGAATGATATGCGCGTTCTTGCAGTCTAAAAGTTTTTTTTATTTAATTTACACATTATCAACATATTTTTATTATTATATTTAACATATTTTTTAATGTTTGATGCAATAATTATCGTACAAATATTGTATTTCTTAGAAATCTTCCATTTTCATTCAGTTTAGTGATCAATACATTCAAGCAATATTTCATTTTTATTTTTAACTTATTAAATACTACGACCACAATTATTGACGAGATCGTACCGTGATATCTGTACATAGATAGGAAACACTAACATTAAATGAAATTTTCAAACGATTTTCACTTATGAATGTGGGGTTTCGTGTGGTAAATACGCATCTGTAAATTCTGAATCAAATAATTTTTATCATAAATATAATTAAAAATAATTCACTTTGCTTAAATACCATTTTATTTTTACTCACACCAAATGGTTTCGGAACCACCGTTCCTTCTTCAGGGTGTACAAAATACTAAATGTTACTGAATATGGGCAATTATACATTAGTGTCAGATGTTAAAGTAGCGTTGGGCAACTGGGGGGGAGGAAAAGAGACAGATGATATGATGTAAGGGAATATATTTAAGAAAACGCCCTTGAGGTGAAAGTTTTTACAAAAATGACGCTATAAAAATTATCCAATATTATTATTATAGGACTGTATGTAAAAAATTTTTGGTTGTTAATTATGCATTAATTATTCTTCTCGATTTCTAAGACCTCTAAGTTATGTTTGCATTTACCTTTATTATCAATGTGGAAAATATTGACCCCTGTATTTTTATCCAAGCTATGGTTATTTTCGATAATGTGATTGGCAAATTCGGATAAATCTATCATATGAGTATCTCATATGTTCGTTCCTTAATCCTAGCTTCAAAATCGACTCGTTTTTCCTATATAAAATGAGGGGCCATCCTTACATTTCAATTTATAAATACCAAAGTGAGTCAGTTTATGATCTTTATCTTTAACATAGTTTAGAAAATTTCTTGTACTTATTATTTTTTTATATGAAATACATTTTTATCATGTTTTGCAAGTGGTGGATATTGAAAAATTACGACAAAATTCAAAATACATATTCTGTAGGAAATCTATTTCCCTGGGAGTTTTATTGAATGGGAATACGCGCTCAGTGCAAGAATAAATACCATTGTAGCTCGCCAAATCGCTTCACGCTCGGTAGCAGAGAATTTCCTCAACGAACCCACGTTACACAGCCAGCGTAATCTCAAATTGTAATTTATTTGACCATATCAGCTTGTCACTTGTCATGGAGTTTCACATTGTACCTATATATTTTGAAGGGATGATGTACTACTTGACCACAAATTAGAACTTTCGATACTTATTCTAGATTTTGATTCGCGCTAACGCTGTTGAAGCTGGTCCACAGTAACGTGTAGCTGCGTAAAACTCCGCTGCTTCAGTATGTTTGAGCCACTTGGCGTTGACAGCCGCCAGTCGATCTTTAGGTATAAAACATGTAGGACGTCAATCAAATCATTTTAGCGTGCGAGCGAGTACTTTACAAATTTAAATAATTAACATATCGACTGCTTAAAGGCAATTCAGTGTAAATACAAATATGAAGAATCGTTTGTATGATATAAAAACTTTTTTTTTTTGTATTATATATGAATGTGTAGGTTATTGTATGTCTTCTTATGTAATTTTTGCTCATATATAGTTTTTAAAATAAAAATATCTCTTAACGATTGTGTATAATTTTTTTCAATTCCCAAATATTTGTGTGTTTTTGGAGATACTCCGAATTGACTAAGCAGTCGGTGTGTACTTTATTTTGAGAATTTTATTTGTTTAGTTATATTGTCTGTAATAGACCACGTATTACTATTTGATAATTAATATTTTCTACATCGAAAAATAAGTGTTGTTGATTATTAAAACATATCATAACAGCGTCTCCCTGAATGTCGGTGTACAAAGGATAATGGACTCTATATAACCGGATTTTTTTTGTGTTTTTATTTTTGAAAACACTAGCAGTGGCCACCATTGGCCGCAAGGCGGTCACTATACCTACCTGCTGGTGAACCTGTGACACGAGTGTCAGAGATAATACGCCACAGCGTTTTGGGCGATACGCCAGCGTTCACTAATATCAGAGTTATCAAAGAACACGTGTCCCGTCATCAGACGTTTGAATTTATCACTAGGTACATATTACATATGTATCTCTTTTGGGTCTCACTTTGTGAAAAAAACAATTAATTGAAACAGTCAATTAATTAATTGACATCAAATCAAACATTATGGATTCTATATTTTTATCCAGATAAATTATAATTAAAAATAAAGAAATGGGGGAGGGGTGACACGCCAGAAAAGTTAAGTTAGATTTGTTAAAATTTTGACAAGCCGAGCCCAAAAGGAAAAAAATTATGCAATTGTATTTATGGTGCCATTTATTCAAATTGTCAACATTAAATTTCAAATTATTAATTTTACTTTCAAGTAATAAAGTGCGACAAAGGTACATTTATATTAATATTTTTCCGTAGTCATAACATCATTTAGGTTAATTTAATATAACGTATTTTTTTAATATGCGGTATAAACACAATCCTTCTCTTGCGGCGTCTCGAGAGAGCTGCATGCGGTAGCCAGGCTGCACACCGCACACTCAAAACAGCCACCTTAAATGTAATGTAAATAAGTTGTTAATAATAATTGATTTTATGAGTATGTAACTATCTGATTAAGATTTTTTTAAATCTGATAGACGGTAAAAGTTTTTAAATTAATAGTACTTTGTATAATATTTTATTAATAATGATAAAATTTCAAAAGTTACGAAATTAGCATACCTATATTAGTTTTAAATTATGTCAAACGATGCAGATTCATAGCTCGTTTGAAAAATGTACGTAATCAAAATGTACAATAAATATACCGTAATGAATATAAATATTAAGTACCAGAACAAAAGGTAATCTGAAGCCAATTTTTTCCCGAGAATACCAACTAACCGTATTTTCTATTTAAAATGCAATATACCGTAAAAATATTGTTTTCATACATACTTAATTTTAATTTACGCAGCAAATTCACCCCATGGTTCTTTTAGACGGTACCTACCCCCATAATATACACTGCCTGAGCACTTACTTGCATATGCACTATGGGAAACCTTCTTTTTATGGTGTAACTTTTCCCTTTGTGTCGCTTGAAAACCTAGCGGGTGCTAATGCTGTAGTTCTGTAAGTTACGTTTTACAGTTTGATAAAGTAAAGTAAAACCGAGGGATACTTTCTTCAATACTACGTAAGAAATAGTTTATCATATCGAAAATATTATTGTACCCGTGTAATATTAATGACAACTTATTTCGATTAAAATAAGGACAAGTTCAAAAATTCGTTAAATATTTGTAAAATTAATTCGTTTTGGATTTAATATTGTGGTTGAAACAAAGGGGTTAAATAGTAAATAGTCTTACAAAATTACCCAAAACACTTGTATTACGTAAAAATATTTTTTTATTGTATGTCTTATCTTACCAGATTTACCAGTTCTTTAAATAAAAATTGATGCACTCCGTATTTTTAAATTACATTATATAAAACTACATTCATTTTTAACAAATTGTCTTTTCAGAAAATGTTTCAAAAACATAATAAAACAAAACAATATTAAAATGATACTATTTGAATTATAATTTTACGTTTCGCATCGTTGGAACAAAAAGGTATCATCCGACTTGTATAGCAAACTGAAATATTGAGCATCAAAGTATTAATTTAGAATATTAATTTTTCATTTTCTTTAGCGGAGTTTGGCGAGGAGACCGAGGTAAGTCTGTTTTCTGTGAAGTACCCTGTCCAGCATTTAGCTTAGTTCCTGCCTTCAGGATCCTCTCAGCCTGCGTTAATTATTAATCAATTACCTATTGCGCCAATGTTGCGTACTTGTCTTCTAAGTACGACTTCAGTGTACACCTCGTAATTAGTGATGAGAAAAAATGCTACTCTTGACTCACTTGTGTAATTGTGATTGGTATTCAATAATATCAGTGATTGAAAACTGTGACTGTGATCACAGTTTCATTACTAATACCCATGCACCGCACGTTATATAACACGAAATAAATGAACAAATAATTTAAAAAAAAAACATAATTTTGAGCATATTTTTTACTTATATTATTCAATTTTTTTTTCCGTAAAAATATATTCTAGCATATATAATTAATATATATCTTATCTAATTTAATAGCATTACAAAGATAATGAAAATTCTTAAAAAATGTGAGTTTATTTTTCGTCACGTCATCATCATCTTATCACGAATTATAACGTCGTTACTTCATAAATATGTTCGTTTTATATGCACACGCGCTAAATCACGGTTCACAACCAAATATAAATATATTTAAAAAATGAATAACGAATCACGATATTCCCAGATATTCAATCATTGATAGTGAGTGTGACTCAAAAATATCAGTGATTGACTTACGGTTCGTGATTTTGAACTCATCACTACTCGTAATGTCAAGGTCCAAAAAATAGACTTTGTAACAATTATACATTTATTACAAAGCGCCCTTGAGGTGAAAGTTTTTCGAAAATGGCGCTATACAAATTATTCATCATTATTATATAATTTAGTACACTATAGTATATCACTATAGGTAGGTATATATATAATTTTAATACAAAAAGTCAATTTTTAAGAAATTTTTTGAACGAAAATATTATGCTAATTGATTTATATTATTCATTAATTGAATAAATGTATCGCTTGTTATGAATGACGAATTATTGTATTCACAACTTTAAACAATCAATTGAAACTAATAATTCAGACGGTTCCAAAATGTTCTGATGAACAAATAAATTCCACGATAGAGCGCGCAGTCCGACTTTCGTAATTTGTTAGTTTTTAGGAAAAATAATTGGATATTTTGTCTGTACATTCATGGCATCCCAGCTTATGCGCAGTTTAAATGTGTTTGGGTCCAAAATAAACTTCAGGTAAACAAAAAAATGCTTGAAAATTTCACCCATCTGGTCAACGTTAGATACCAAATGAACATTAATTAGTTTTATTCTGATAAATTAAAACATTAGATAGTAAATTAACATTGTTATCGTATAGTTTTATCCACATACTTTTTTATTATTTTTATCATAGGAAAATCAAGAAGTCATAAAAACCATACGCGTAATTTATTATTTTTTCCGAAATAATTACCTGTATTTAGTACGCCCGTGCGCACTGCCTGCGCTCAATAAAATATTTTGCCACATTCGATTCACTCGTCAATATTATATTTCTTATTTACGGCATTTTTACTAGACACTTGCGAGAACAGTTCTAGAATTTCTCCTAAATCATACCGTAATTTAGAACAATTTCGGGTCCGTAATAATATATCTCCATCACATTCTGTATAACTGATATCCCCGAATTTCGTACCTAGAGTAGTGATGTGAGGACGTGGATGACATCTTAAAATGATCTTTCCATCTTTGCAATCTTTGGTCAGGAAATATACTAAAAGTTATCGTAACTGTCGTACTTAATTTGGACCGAGATAAAAGTACGAATGCTTAGCAGACAAGGCGTGGTATTTTTATTGAAAGGAAACTAATTAATAATCTTATTTAAAAATTTGTCATAGTGAACGGCACAAAAGTTTTCATCACGTCACAAACAAAAGTAAGAAAATCGTCCAGTTTTCATTGAGTCAACTTAACAAAACTTTAAGAACGACTACAAAAATGACTACGCCCTAGATTTTCATTAAAATAATTGAGTTGCATGTTTCCATTGCCAACTTTAATTAAAATTAACGTAAGCAACGTATTTATTTCATTTTACTTGCTGAAAAAAAATCTCGTTACTCCGCGTCCTCGGAGCACAAAGTCAAAAAGCTTTTCATTCCAGCTTTTAGCTTTAGCCGGCCGAACTCCGAGCGGGGTGCAGAGGGCGCCAGAACGAGAGAAAAACAACCCCCAGCGGGGGACGGGGGGATTCATCATGAGAAGGGGCGAGCGCCCACGTGATCATCTGTGCCGATAATGTTAGTTACTTTTCCCGAAATTAAAATCCGTCAACGGTTAAGTGGTGCTGCCCGCGCTGTTTATTTAACCTGTCCTCTGACAGATGGCCAAATGTATGGTAATTTTTGTTTGCTCCGCCGTTGAACACGATTGATTTAAAGCTAGGAGCAGGAGCACGGATTACGTAGTGGGATTAGTAATACACTTTATAAAAAAATCGTGTGAAACGATTCTTTTCTCGATCGTGAAATAAAATAAAATGAACTCTACGATTTATATGTTGTAATTACTAGCTTAGTAATTCATTAATTAATAATTAATAAAGTTTGCGCCAAATGGATAATACTTACATACTTAATTCATAATAATAATATAATGTAATTATTAATAATACTACTCATATTTTATATAATTTGCACTGCCAAATGAGATAAAAATTTAACAACAACCGACTTCAAACGATGTTGAAGCTGATGGCATATTATTTTCCCCTTCTTTAGGTAGCTTAGTTGTTTGCGTGGTGTGGCTTAGGGCTTTGTTCTCGTTCGCTCTAATAAGCCAACATAAGAATTCAACGAGAATCTCTGACTCATCTCATTATTTATAACTCACATTGGAATAATATTTTCAATGCAGTGATATTATAAATTATTATTAAATCTCATTGAACGTGGAATCTATACCGTACTTGCACCGGCGATATATATAATTTAAAACATGTAATGTCATTTTTAAAATTATTTTTTATTCTTGATTAACAAATTGTTTAAAACTTCATAAGAAAAAAAAAATTATAATATTAAAATTACACATTAAATATCGATATTCTGAATGGATAAAATATTTGTTAATGCGCTAGTGAAATATGAATCATTAATATTAACTTGTTTCTTTGATACTTGTGTAGTCATACTTTCATAATTAGTAAAAACATGAATTAAAAATAATTATAACAAAATATTTTTATTAAGGAAAACACATTCTTATTGTGAAGTTGTAATTATTCAGAACAGACGGTCTGTGTAAAATTGATTTTATATGTATATATTTATAATTAATACATTAATTTAGTATTTAAAATATCACAGACCTATGTTCTGAATAATTACAACTTCACAATAAGAATGTGTTTTCCTTAATAATATATGTTGTATCAACGTGTCCAAAATTTAATAAAAATGAATTGATAATTCTGGCGTCTGCAAGTCGGTTTACTCAAAGGTATTTGAGATTCTGTAAAAATAATGTAGATGGCTTTCAAATAATGGAACGACAGGTGTATTAATTTGAAAAAATGTAACATATAGGTCCGAAAATTTGTCAAGAAAAATACTGGCGTTATAGCACAAAGGTAGTGCACTTCCCCGGATTGGAAATGAAGATCCAGGTTCGAATCCCGGTGACGCTAAAACAATATTTTTCGACAAAATTGATTTTATATGTATATATTTATAATTAATACATTAATTTAGTATTTAACAAAATATTTATTGATAATCAACGAATACATTTATATACTAAAATATATATTAATATATATAATATATTAAAATCTTCACAACTTTACGTTTTTATTAGCTTTAGTAGAAAAATATATGGGTATACCATGGAGAGATGCAGATGACCGTTACTGAATTGTTATCAAATTTTAAATTGTGAGTATGTTTCAGCAGGGGACAAAATTTTTGTATACTCTGATTTTTTTACTTTTATTTCTTACTGTACAAATATAACCTGCAAACTCGCTTGTTCTAATTAACGGAGAGGTGCGTTCCAACGCACGTACCACCCATATAGTCTGCACCCTCCCCATCTTCTGTATTTATTGTGCTTTCATTTTGGTACTTGAACTTTTGCTAAGCAAAAAAAAACATATAATTGCCGCGAATGGGGAGTCTGGTTTCTATAGCTTGTGCATGTGAGTGTAGGTAAATTCTTAAGGGTGGGATACAAAAGTAACACTGCTTTTAATACAAATTCAAGTATTTTTAACGCATATTGGGTATATGTATTTTTCAAGAAGTAAACCATTATATCCAATAATCTTAATCTTCTTTAGATGTTCACTATTTTTGAATAGTTTTGTTTGATAAATAATAATATCTGAAAACATAATATGTTGACTTGATTAGTCATTATTTACGGCTGATCCTTAGAAATACCATAATGAAAGCCCTCAAAGGGGTTTTGAAATGTTAGAAAAATGGACACGATATTTGCTGTATATTAACCGAAAAACTACACTCAGCACCAAGTTTTTCAATTCGCATGATTACAATACATAAATCATATATGTTTGTTTCCCATTATTTTACTATAAGTCTTAGGATTATTGCATACGCTCATAAATATATATGTACTTTTTAACAATAAGTTAAAAACGATAAATGTAACGCTAAACTTGTGTAAAGGTAACCAACCAACTTTACATCTTACGATCTTCCCGAAGGAAGAAAGAAAATATCTTCATGCTTTTGTATCTTAGCTTACGACATTAATCTACTCCACTATCACATGTCTTCTCATGCATAGTCATTAAATGTGCAGCTTTTAATTAGTTAAACTTCATTTAGAACATTTTCAATATTTAGAATTTTCATGATCGTCCTCTATTCTTGATTAATAATAGAATTAAAATTTACTAAAAATGATTTTATCATCTATTTTGTTGTTTCCGAGGTAAGTTTGTAGAACTCCATAATCACGAGTTAAATAAAACACTTGTTTTTTTTAATTCTAATGATTTCATTTACTTGAGATATGTTTCGTCTTGTAAGGGCATTATCAATCTAACAATTTAACTCAACAACTTGTATTTATGTATATGGTATAGGACATCTATACAATTTTACTTGCATGAGATGAAAAGGGATATCGATATTCATCGGAATTCTGAAGATTTCCATAAATTTTTTAATGTGTCTACATTAGCTTGCATTTACGTGACCACGCATTTAAAGGTTTAACGGACTATTTTAGGAACTTATATACGTGCTATATATGTGTGGTATTAAAAAAAATCAATAACTTTGAATAACTGTTATACACGAAAAATCCATCAAAAACTCTGTTGATCTATTAAATTTTTAATTAATCAATTTACCTTTTTTACTCATTGTAGTATAAACCGGTATAAATCTCAAGGTATGGTGCACCCTGTATTGTTTTTTGTCCACATTATATTTTCAGGTAATAGTATCTGTTTACGATAGATCCACTATAAAATTGCACTCTGAACGCCAAACGACATCCACGTGTACAGATAGCCTTATACCGACTTACCTACCCTGCAGGGTTGCCAGTTGCCGGTCGCCACCTCACCCGGCACTACCGGTTTCTTTTCCTTTTGCACTTCCTGCGGCAGTAGACCTAATGACTTCACTAACAGGCGGCTCGATTTGCGGCCATCAAGGGCGCTCCGGTCTGGAAATGTTTTGACGCTAATGAGGACTTGACCGGCTTCGGTGCAACCCCTCCACAACTCCACACATCAAAGAAAAACTCTGCGACAAATGAGTTTGTCGATGTGTAATGTGATTTTTTAGCGTCAATGCCAAGCTTGTGCCTCCCCTGAATAAAATGCACGTAAATCAAAGATGCCTTGTGGCCTTTGATTTGTGACGTTTCAATCATTCTGACCTAGATGGTTATTATACTATTTGATTACGTAATGCGATTCAAATTGTTCGTCGTAAACATTGCATGAATGTCTGTCACCGTTTTGTCCGAAGAAAATTCAAACTTTCAGCTTCAATAAACAATTATTGTGAAATAAAATATAAGATAATAATTTACTGAATTCACTATATTATATACCAAATATTCGTTTGTAATGTAGCCAAACTAAAAGCGGAATTATTAAAAAATATATATTGTAAAGGATGTTTTTTTAGAAGTGCAGAACTTTAAAATGAAAAAAAAAACATAAAAATCATAGTTATGGCCATAGTATTAACTTTATTATGAAGATAATTTTATACCATTAGTGTTTAAATATGATTTTATGCATATGAGTGTCGCAGTTGGCTCTAATAAAGCGCAATCTGTAAGTCCAATTTTCGGTGCATCTGGGGTAATAACGCAACGAATGTTAGCTTCTTATCGGCTCTGATTTATCTTAATAAACTAGCGATTTCACATATTCCCACAGAAAAAAATACAAAGCTGTTAAATCACACGATCTTGGAGGCCATTTCACATGTCCACTACGCAAAATTATGCGCTCATCGAATGTTTCCTTCAATAAACTGATTGTGACGCGCGCTGTGTGGCATGTTATTGAGACGGCGCAACATGCCACACTCTTGCACATATTGAATCTATAGCGCTTTCCATTGACTGTAACGTTCTAACCGGAATCATTTTTGAAGAAACTACATCTTCTTTGGTGCGCAATGTAAGACATCTTTGCGGATGCGTATCAATTAGAGTATGCGTAATGCGAGAACGATCCATGATTATTCAAATTATTTACTCGGATGGACGATTATGTCGACCGTGAAATGGACGTATGGTAACTTTTGCGAACTGAACGACGATTTTCGAAATAAATTTGTGCAATTTGCAGGCAATAAGTCTATTCATGGTAAAATGGCAAACCAAACTACACAAATCAGTTATCACCTCTCAAATTAGCTGTTGTTGGTGTTACCAATTCGAAAAACAAACCTTAAGAAAAACATACTTTATCACCTTTACCTAAGCGGCCATATCATAAATTGATTCAACTCAAATCCAAAGGCATTTTTGATACCTATGATACGAGTAAAGACGAACATATTGCGCTACCGTTATTTAAATTTGAGATAGTGCGATAATAAATATTTTGTCTGAAAGTCCAATTGTCGCAGTGCCATTCTCAAATCACGAATCAATGCAGTGGAGAGTTAGGCATTTTTATAATAATAAGTATTATTATAAAAAGTTATAATTCGAGTTTAGAGATATATGTATAAATAACCCAAACCTACCGAATATGAGAAGAGTTAGAGTTGATTTTGAATGGTTACTAATGTCTATTAAAATTAGTAACCATTCAAAATCAACTCCAACTCTTCTCATAAGCACGTCCGATATTCGGTAGGTTTGGGTTATTTTTTTTTTAAAAAGAAAACATGGTTTTTGAAACATGTACCACTTTAGTTGTTATTAATTAGTAGAATTTAATTTATAGGTAACATTAAATTATGTCATCTTAAAGTTTCCTTTTATGTGCAAAAGCATAAATTTAAAAAAAATATATATGAAACACGCCAACTCCAGCATTTGAAGTCGTAACTTTTCTATTCTGTCTAATAGATAGTTCCATCTTTCTTTAGTGATAGATGCATTTTAGCACGTAAAAGCTACCAACTTTGAAGGTTTACACTATTTTTTGTTAGCTTTCATTCAAACATCTAAAAACAAACTGTTATATGTCAAATATGATTGATTTCTTCGAGTTATATATTTTTCGAAAAAGTTTCTTTAAATATTATCAGTTACATGTTCATACATTTCAATTAGCTGAACAAATTGTATTTCATGTTGCGTTAAATTATTTATCTTTTATTTTTCTGAAAAACTTTCTGTTGTTTAAGAAAACTAATTTAAAGAGTGCATTTTCTTGTAGTCATTGTTGAAAACTTTCAATGGAAAAGACATTACATTTTTCCATTTTAAAATTAGACCGAGAACACGAAGAATGATAATTAAATACAATATCACTGAATCATATACGTAATAATGTAACGAAAATAAATTGAATTATCAAAACCTAAAAACTATTCATTAGACCAAAATATAAAATATTCGTTTAAATAGCGCATTTGCTAATTTGATTCAATATGACACAGAATCCAGTCCTATATTATGATCTTTTTATTCTGCAGATGCGGCATGAAGGATTGCACCAATAAACTTAATTAATGGCAGCTACTACGAGTGTTCGCAAAGGGATCAAATAGAATCCTACGAGAATCTTACATACAGATGTATGAGAGGAGAGTGATGTCCTTTGTTGAAAGAAAGGATCATATTATATAATGATTTGTGATGTCATTAGTATATTTCTTGTTATCAAGATAACATCATTATTCATTTTTGAAATTCAAATTGAGAATAATTAAGTATAAATTATATAATAGTAATGATTATAGTCATAAAATCAAAAAAAGGATAAATTTTAAAAAATATCATATAACTGCAAATTTTATAATATAATTTAGAAACCTGTGGCATACTTATTCTTAATATTATTAAACTAGCCGTATCTATAATTAACATTTGCTTTTGTACAAATAATTATGCAGGGGTGGATTGCAAAAGTTACATTTAATGACTTATTGACATTAATTCCTCCTTTCGTCTCTTTTCCTCGTTAGATTAAATTGATTATATCTCTGCACAATACGTCGTCTACTATACAGATAAAGTTTTAAAAGAATTTTATTAAAGGACTCACAACGCTCGAGTGATCTACCGATAAAAATAGATTAAGCGCTTCGTTTTGTTAAAATTTATGTAATATAATAATTTATGGAGTTAGCTAATATAATTAATTACGAGTACTTGGGTATTTTTGATGAATATTGTAATAGTGAGAACAAATTATCGAATCAAAGGTATTCCTTTTACGTAAAAAAATATTATAATTTAATACAAATTAAATGAGTCAATTAAAAAGATATAGAGAAAAAATGTATATGTAGAAAAAAAATTTATTACTACCAACCATTTTTTCTGATTGTATTTCTAATTGATACCACAGAACTATGTACTGAAATATCAATTTCACAACAAAAAGGTGTTTTCATTTAAAATTTTATAATTTGACAAATTTGTTTGTAATCTTATAATAACTATTGTAAGTATATGAAACTATTGAATAGTAATAACAATAGGCAACAATAAGCAAATGTATTAAAAATGCTATGAATTGTGGTTGGACGCAGGAACCAGACTAATGGGTCATCTAGATGTCATAAGAAATAGGTTAAAAATAGATGTAGGGGACTGCGAAAGAGTTAAACTACCAAAAGAGAAGGAGAAAGAATATCTATACTTTGGAAAATATCGAAGACGAATATCGAAGGTCTGGTAAGGTCTGCATTCCCACAATGACTCAAACTGCAAACTCACGAAGCTGGATTTAATATTGATTATTTATCATTAGGAGAACACATTCTTATAGTGAAGTTGTAATTATTTAGAACATAGGTCTGTATTATTTTAAATATGAATTAAATATATTAATTGTAAGGATATACATATAATATCAATTTTATTGAAAAATATTGTTGTTGCGTCACCGGGATTCGAATAATGGAACGATTAAATGTATTAATATCAAAAAGATAACTTAAAGGTTCGAAAATTTGTCGCTAAAAATATCATCGTTGTAGCATAGTTGGATAATGCACCTTCCCCTGTTCGGAAAGAGATCCAGGTCTGAATCCCGGTAGCGCAACAACAATAGATTATTTATCATCTCAAATCGAATTACACAAGAGTTGAATGGTAGAAACAATGTACATTACTGAACATTTCAATAGAAAATATTGCGCCTCTAAGCACTAAGCATCTTAAAGCTAGACACATTCCGTGGGTTGTCTTGTTTTAATGTCATATTTGCAACCCCCCAAGCCCCCTAGGCTAGTTATCAATTTCATTCTGCACTTTTCGCCGCCTTAGGGGAAATTTGAATAAATACGTATTTTTATATTCGTTTGTCTGTGAGTCAAAACAACAGCGGCAGTGCCACGTTTCAATTAGCGGGGAGCCGCAAAAATGAAAAAAATGCCACTTCTTCTGAAGTTCAAATTATGAGAAAGATTAAGGTATGGTCTCAGTATTAAATATGTGCTTTTTCGTTTTATTTTCAAATAATATTATTATGTATTCCAGAATTACAAAATATGCGCGCCAAGCGGGGTGCGAATGTGTTTGTGTGTGTGTAAGCAAAATATAATATTATACTACGCGGCACGCACATCGTAAAGTGCGCGCGTCACTCTTAATGAATTTAATAAAGTATTTGTGCAACTTTGAGGAGATCGGAGTGCTTAAAAACTCCACTATTTGCAATGTTTTGGCAATCTTTAGCAGCTTTGTACGCTCGCCCCTTTCCAGGAACTACAAATTTATCAAAATGGTAAACATTCTTCTTCTTCTTACTTCTTCCAGTACAATTTCTTAATGCAAAAATCAATTGAGTGAGAATAGTCAAAGTGTATAATACATATGTTTATTCGGAATAACAACACATTATATCCAGGATAAAGAAATGAGTTGAGATATTCTGATATATATGTATTTATATTAATAAAAATTATTGTGATTATCTGGTTTATTGTATAATTGTATTTATTTAACTTGTTAGGTCACCCACATAAGTATGAGTACAATAAAAAGAAAATAAAAATATTTAAAAATAAAGTCTTAATATTTTCAGTAAATATTATATTTTTAGCAGAATTTTTCACCAGGAAAGTTTATTCTCAGTAAATTTAGCTTAGTGTAACCGGCGCTTTACCGAACCGAAACCGCTGAATCCGCGCCAACTCTCGAGATATTATTTTCATTTTAACACCGCCCTCTCTCAGCCGTGCGGTGGAGATTTTAGAACGGACTTTTTTCTGAGCAAAATAATTATTTGATTATATTGAATGTGCCGGAAAGCCTCCCGCCTTATTTAAAGGCGAGGCTGTTTCTCGTTTCGGGCAAGACAGTTTAATCCTTTGATTAATGACAACAGTGGGTGAACTTATTATAGGAGCTTTTGGATACCTTTTTCCACGCAGTACAACAATATTTCCACGAAGGTGTATATTTTTCAAAAGAGTATTTGAAGAAACAAAAAGATATTATCTTTACATATTTTCACTGTACCTATAAACTACGAATAGAAGAATAAAATTACATGAACAGAATGTGATAATACTAACTCTTTTTTAATAATACGATACATCTTGTGGTGATCCAATGATCCCGAATATAAATTAAACTGTTTTTTTTAAATACATGTACCTACTTGACCAACTATTATATAAATCTTATTTAACTTTGAGAAACTAATGATAAATATTTTTTTAAATAGTGAGCCTTTATAAATAAAATAATTATTTATTCATGAACATTGCGCAGCCACCACTTCATACTTCATATAGCAGAACAACGCGCTCGAATGCAGAGTAGCAGTTAGCGTCTGCCTGGATTCCATATTACGACAATAAAAATAAATATTTATTTTATTATAAATACGTGCAATAAAAATTTATTTTACATACTTATGAGCCCTATTTCTAGAATAAAACGGTATTAGACAAATGACACTAGATAAAGAGTTTACGCCTTATATTATGAATATAACACATTAAGTAAAGCATTTAAAAAAAAGGATTTTTCTCTTTTAAAATAATAAATAATTTTTAAGTAATAATAAATTTGCTACAGTTTTGTATCCTTCTAAATGACGTATTTACCTGCTATGTTAGAAGCCAGAAAGTGTATTGAAAGTCAATACTTGCGACATCAATCGTGATGATAGATTCTGCGATGAGATCCAAAATTTCAGCTAGAATACTCTTCCCTCGTTCACTTTAATTCACTTGACGCTTGTCGGTTAACAAAGCTTCTAATAGAAGCGACCTTCAATATTTGGTGTATTTGATAATGCCAGGTCTTTTGAAAACGCTCTATGTTTATGTTACCTTCAACATTCCCCTCGTATATGTTATTCTTCTTATATGAAAAATTAAATAAGAATTAACGTGAATAATTTTGTCTCTACCTCATTTACATAAAATTGTACGGCTATCCTCTTGCATATATTACCTTTCACTAAAATGTTATTTAGTGTTTGAACAGAATTGCTTCTTAGATCGAGCCAAAATATAAAAACCATAAATTCTCATTATTACCTTAAGTATTTAAAATTATATAGCTGTCCCTTTTCAATACATTTCATATAAATACAAGTTGTTTAACTGAAAACGGTTAGATTGATAATGCCCTTAAAAGGCAAAACGCTACTCACGGAAATTAAACGAGTATAACTAAAAAACAAGTGTTTTAATTTTCATATGTGTGATTATGGAGTTCTTCAAACTTACCTCCGAAACTGTAAATTTATCATCCTCATCTGTATCAAGTAAAAAATAAACAGTCTGCCATTATTATAGATAAATGTAAAAATAAACATGTGTGTTAGTTAACAAAGTTATTATTGAGTTGTATCATGCGAAAATAATTTAACGAATTTTTGATTGGAAATAATTAATATCAAAATGCAGTTTCCTGAACATTAAAAAGATTTAATAAACGCTCATCGTCTAATATACAAAATAAAATTATTCCTCTTTAATGATGTGTGCGCAGTTTCAGACAGATAAAACTATGTGCCCCGATAAACAGTAAACGAATCGGGCCGTATTCATTCAAAATTTGTTTTTCCGCTCCGATTAAAGTTGAACAAATAAATCCCTGCTCCATAAAACTATCTCTCGCTGATGATATCTGACGAGCAGTCTGCGTTTTAATCCATTTTCATTTTGAATCGACTATTTTACCGGGAAATAGTAAACGTTCGTACTATAATTAAATGTTTTGCAATGTGTGGTATGATTAAACATTACATGTAATATAGATTTCACTAAAAGCTGGTAGTGGGATTAGAACCTAGCACATTTTTATCTTATATATATACTATTTTTCTGTTCATATTAATACACCTTATATATTAATTAGGGTTTTTACATTAATGATAGAATGGTATAAAATATGGTTTTACGATTTTTTTAATCGCCAATTATTCCGTTTACTAGAACATTTTCTAACTTACTTTTTTATTTAGGATATCGATAACGTTTATCAATGTTTAATCTGTTTAATACTCGTAAGTATTCAACTACTACATTTGGGCGTCTGCTTGCTAAACATAAATTTACTGAAAAATACCTATTTTTTTACAGTTATACTGATATTTTACGACATTTATTTTTATCTTACAGACCTTACATAATCATTCAAACTCATCTTGTTTATATGTCTGACTATTATTTCATTCATCTACTACACCCGAACTATCTTAATAAACTCTCACTCAGGTGGTAGATTATTAATATATTGTATAAAATTATTATCACTTTACTAATTACTTCTTTAATTATTCATAATCTTTCCATATTCTTTCCTAAAATTATATTTTTTTACGTTTTTAAGATCATTCGCTTAATTCATTAATCAAAAAAACTATGAAATAAGTTTAAAAACTACATAAACAACATTTTAATAGAACTGTTCTTCGTCGCTAAGATTAACTCTTTAATTATGATTTTTCAATTTTAAAATTCGAGAAAGATATTATGTATGAATTTTCGACTGAAATATTGAAAGTCAGGACAAACTATGTCGATTTTATATTGCTGTTACTATTTAACATATTTACAATAGTTATTAGTAAAGTAATAGTTAAAATATGAACATAAATATTAGAAAACAATACTCAGTTTATTGTCAAATATTGACATTGATATCCTACGTAACAGAACATTATTATTTATAAAGTGTGTCAGAAGTATTCATTTCTCTCTGACGACAACAAAAAGGTAGTTTCTTTCCTGGAATGACTTTTCAATCTAAAGCACCGCTTGCACGGGATCACGGGATTATCCATCACGACGTCACGAGGCAGAAGAGGGAAGAAATAAATTGGGTATGAAATCGGGGGACGAAAGTCAATCGCGATGATTGATACGGGAGAAGGAGAAAGCTGGACACGGGATGAGGAGGAGGAGGAACCTTGCATTTTTCTTATTCAGTGACGTTGCATTAAGTTCGCACAGGGGTGACATGCTCTAATACAACACGAATCTGTTGCATAATATAGAAGACACATTTTTTAATGTCTTCTGTCTTCTTCCTCAAGTCATCTCTCAATACCACTTCTGAGGCATACATTGTGTCTCAGAATGTAATGTTATAATTTATGAACATTTATCAAATGTAACGTTTAATACTCATCTCCATCACTAATAACGAAGCTTAGGTGAGGTTTGAAAGGAAATCGGATGAAAAAATATTTAAATTTATAAAGTACATACAATTTACTTCGATTACACATTCTCCAGAACAAAAAAAAAATTCACCTCACAAAAAGCTTCTTTTAAATATTTGGTCCAAAGATAATAATTAATATTATTAATAGCAATATAAAGTAATATAATTTAACTATTTATTTATTTGAAATATTATGTGAAGGTGTAAGTATTATATTTTGATGCCTATTAACTGGGCTTCGCTCATGTGAGACAATCATTTTTCATAATTTATCAATAATCACCAAACATAAACTGAAAATCCTTTTTTTTAAAAGAGCCATAATGCCATGTTTGAATATGAAAAATATAAAAAAATTGTCCATTAATTAAATTAGTTATATATATTAGTTGGTAATATATATTTTTTAATATATTTAGTACACATTTGTTTAAGATAATACAATAAATATACGGCATATCTGATCTCGCAATTATTACGATTTTAGTTCGGTTTTTCACCAGCCCTGCCATGGAGGGGATGAGCAGACAAGGACAGATCGGCTCAAATAATAATAATACTGAACCAATATATGAAATTGCAGTGTCAACTTATCTGATCTTTGTGTGTACAGTTTTAGTTTTCGGTGCAGTCAAGATGATCCTTGAATTGTTCGTTTCAAAAAAAAAATTTTTTTATAATATATAATAATGAAAATATTAGAACAAAATTGTTTTCATAAGAATTTTTCAAACATTATACTACTATACATGTATTTATTATCATTCTCATAATATTTTATTGAGGTACTATGAAATTTCGACTAATATTTAGAATTCTACAGATGTATTGTACGGAATTAGAAATGCCACACAATCTCAGAAATTTAAACTATATAAAGATTTCTTACGAGCGTCATATACAATACAAACTTTATTTTTATTCATATAATAGTCAAATGCGTTGTATTCAAATATGTTGTAATGCAAAGTGAGGTTTTATTGTTGTCGACTTTTTATGGGAAGAATTAATGTTACAACAAAAGTCGTAAACTGCTTCAATATTTAACTTTAGCTTTAAATAATTATAATCAAAAGTACATATTTCATCTTCTTACCTTCCTGTCTCCCTGTCTTTCAGTACTAAATTCACCCGGATTCACCGTAATCATTGGTGCGCGAAACGAACTAATTCGCTCGAGTAAAATACAGCCTTATTCATTCACGTCACATTAACGGCATGGATCATAACCACTATCACTGCCTTCGTATTGCCGCTTAGCATTTACTAACATTATTAAGGTATCAGCATTCGCCTTGAAATAAACCAGTCATCCCCTAATGGCGTTCGCATAAAAAAAATTATGTTTTTATTCGGGAGGGTTCTCATCTTGCAATGCCCCACACTACCCCCAGACGTCTCTGGCTTAGCTCAAACAAGGGGTGAAGTCAAATGCATTTTATGATAGGGAAGAAAGACAATGTCAGATGAACTGAAATGAAGGGAGTGTGAGCGCAATGGAATGCTTGTGACAGCTAGCACGCTAGAACTTATTAACATTTAAGGATTGTAAAAGCAGTTTAAAATGAAGTAGACAAATACTGACGTTTTTTACTAATATTGGGATTTTTTATGAGAAACACTGATTTTTTAAATTTCATTTTCATGTAAAATAATTATTATTCTAATAATAAACTGATTATAACAAGGAAAATTTTTACTAGCAATAATGTTATGTAATATTTCACATTTCACATATTACATAAACGAATAAGCTGTGAAATAACATTAATTAATTTTCTAAGCAATAGTGTCGTATGCGGACTGAATATCATTTCGGAAAATACGTCCAGCCTGAATATTCACTTGTTATATTTGTCGAAGAGATGATGAAAGATGGGGAAGAAAAAACCTAAATTGGAGGCCTCACATTGGTAGAAAAAGTGTTGGCCATTCGCAAAGTCGGTGAAGCGACGACATCAGAAGAGTGGCAGGCATCACATGGACAAGAAGGGCTGAAGACAGAGAATTGGTGATTTTTAGGGGACACCTTCCAATGAAGAGACAAAGGCTAATAATGATGTTGAATTTGTATGTATTCCTAAGTAATACTAAAAGCCCAGAAATGTGTTTTATGTAACGCTGTACCTAAACTAAAATCAAATTTTCCCAAAATATAAAAATTTTAAAGATTTAAGATTTCAAAAATTTTACCGAAGGAGTATGTAAAAAGGGAATCCCTTTTAGAATTGGAAATGCATTTCATTCACAATAACTTTTTTTAAATTATAGTTTTAATATTTAATTATATAACGGGTGTACAATAATAATAATTTATAAATGAATTGAAAAAAAATTACAAAAAGTTATAAGTGAGTTATTTCAACCGGTTTCGATACTAACGTATCTTCGTCAGGACTGGGGTACAACTAAAGTTTTTAAATAGGGTATTAACATCAATTTTATTTACACAGCATTTTCCTGAAATGGTTCCATATATTTTTCCGTTCCTTTATTAGGCCACATAAACATTACTCGCGAGTGTGTTATCCACGAGGCGAGCGCCTGCACTAATCAATGGGCGCCGCCACCACCACCAGTTATGGGCCGTAGTCCTTCATTTATCGTCTTCACTGCTTCGTTTATCGTCTCTAGTTGCGCCACAGCCTTCGCATTCCAGTTATTATTTCTCCCTGCGCTGACGACATAAGGAAAGTTCCAGTTATGGAAGGGTGGGCGAGAGGCGAAGGCGATAAACGTAATTGCCCAATTGCCAAGCGGGCAATCAATTGTAATTGGACTTCAAAGGGCGCAATTTAGATATCGCGAGCTTAGGTTATAAAGTGTTTACCCGGTGGCATATTAATAATGTACTCGTTTAATCTCTAGGAATCATACGCTTTTAAATTGAGAAACCAATACAATACTAGAATGTAACTTAAAAAGTGTTACTTCTAAAGAATTCTAAATTAAGTAGTAAGAAAGCGAGGTCACCATCATTTGATAGCGAGAAATCGAGGGTTAAAATTCTTAATGTTTTAGTATAAAAACAAGGATAGGAATGGCAAAATAAATATTTAATGAAAAAAATTGTCCTCAAATTGAAAAATAAAAACATATCCAAATCATTAAGGAGAACACATTCTTATTGTGAAGGTGTAATTATTCAGAACAGACGGGCTGTGATGTTTTTAATACTAATTGAATGTATTAATTAATACATTTACTTATTTAATGTATTAATTAATACATTAAATAAGTATTTAAAATATATCCAAATCGTTAATCTATGTCACACAAACGTAGACCATAAACCAATAGGAATATTAATGGCTGAAAGAATTTTAGATTTAGTGCTGAAAGGTGAATAATGTTATTGAATAGTTATAAACTAAGAAATAATGGAAAAGATAAAAGAAAGAAATGGTAATAATTATATACTTAAATTGAAAAACAAAATGACGACATACAAAAAAAAGCAGAAATATATTAATTAAATAATGAAATGCATAGTCGCATCCTTCTACCAGGAAAAACCATTTACAACGAAGAACAGCGAACGATGAAAAATTATTGCCCTGAAATATAAAATAAATTATTCGGTTAACGGAGGATTAACTGTTTTTGGAGTAAGAAAAATTCTTTGAAAGAATTATTTTTACAATTCATTGAAACAAACTGACGCGCCTTTTTGGTCTAATACCCAAGGGTTAGAAGTTTGATCATTGTCCTGGAACATCAACAAGTTAGTCTTCCTCTTAGAATGTAAGAATAATCGACACTCGAAGAAAATCAAAAGTGAGAATGTTGATATTATCAAGTATCATATCTTAATTCAAAATAGTAATATTTTTATAATAAAATAAAAATGGATTATTTAAACCAGGTACATATACAATTATTACAATGACGATGATGATGGACAAAACGATGATGACATAGAACGGCAGAGGAGATAGTCGAGTGTTCGTGCAAATATGCTGTCACGGCATTTCTACCGATGCAATAAGGAGGTGAAGAGCATCCTGTTTAAATCATTCTTCTCCAGCATTCGAGCTCTCGTCTAAATACAAGCAAGTGACGTATAACCGTCTCCGAATTCAGTACAACAACTCATACAGAATACTGTTCGGATTGGTGGGTTATTGTAGCACATCTACAATGTTTAACAAAGGCCGTATACATGGATTCGTTCCGCTTTTAAGACATCGAGTTGTTGGCGTAAAGCGGCGGCTGGAGCTCAGCACCAACTCTCTGGTGCAAGCGGCGCTCTCATGGAAAGCTGGTTCCCTGACCAGAGAATGGCAGCGCTTACAAAATAGCTACATATACAATAATGGCCATGACTAAAGTAGTTATATATGTAATAATTATATTTTGTGTATATATATGTGTGAACCTTTACTTTTTTTTTTTTTGTATTTATTAATATTTTCCTTGATTTTCTTTTTCATAGAATATTTATTTCATAACCTTTAATGTATAACTTAATATGTATTATCTTTATGGCGAATCAGGTTTAAAAAAAAACCTGATCACGCTGGAATAAACACATTATTATTATTATTATTCGAAATGTAAGGTAGCTCTGAATTTAAAAATCATCGTCTGTTGAAAAAATATTTCCTACAAATCTCCTCGCTATGGTGAGTGACCGAATATCAGTATTATTTACAGCATTCTTTTCCCACGATACATTATCATCACATTTTGATGTACAATCGACTTTTTAATATTTTTTAATACATTATTCGGCCTTTTGGGGAACTCATCGTGGCTGTAGTTATTAATTTTAAATCCTTTAAATCCAGTGTGAGTAATTAATTCTATTTTAATGTTTTTACGTCCCGATTTAGTAAAATACCGCGCTTTAGGTAGTATTTAGCCCTGTCAAGTCTTCAGGCGGACCCTCCCCTTCCTACTCCCGTGGGCATGCTATCACTAATTGGCACTGCCCACCCTCCGACCGACCCTAGACTACCCCCACGAACCATTTGCGGTGGAAAGCCCCATGCACTAACTCCTGATCAGAAAAATCTATGGGGTAGTTTTTTCTCTGCAACGCGTGTCACTCGAGGGTTGTCGGAAGATACAAAATCAATAGCACTGATTTAAAATGAATTCATCAAAATGTATTGGGTATTTTAGTTTTAATAAAACATTAAGAATCATTCAAACAAATGAACGCTGCATTTTGCTAAAACTATTATTTTCTTTATGTAGAATTGTTAAAAATTTTATACGTAAACTAGAATTGAAATAAATATCTGTGTTTTAAGTCTTCGACAACATTTTATATCTCTGAAGATATAAAAAATATGTAATAATTAGCACCACTATAGCAGCAATATGTTTCTACTTTCTTTCTTTAAAAAATAACCTAACCTAACCTAACACAGTCATGAAAAATGTGAAAGTTTTACTTGGGTTTTATAACAAAACGCATAGAATAAGGCTTATACTCCATGTACTCCAACATAAATAATTTCACAAATTATATACACGCAAACAAAATTTATGGGTATAATAAATAAAATATTAAATAAATTCAGATTCATATTGCATTGTGTATGTTTTTCACTATTTATTAAGAATGTGCTTAATACTGCCCTACATAATACAATCGTTTTGTCACGTAAACGCGCCAGACGCCCTTTCGATATCGAAGGAGTAGTTATATATATACGGAGTTTCTAATATTACACCTAACTAGAAGCTAATGTAGAAATTTAAGAACAGTGCACAAATTTCATTTTTCCAAAAGTTTTTTTTTTCAAAACAACAGATTTTTGTCAAACTCTGTTTGTGATAGTGTCGGTGCCCCAAGATATGTACCATATAATAAGGATTTTAGGCAAATGAATAATACTTTTAAAAAAGGTCTTAAGAATAACATTAGCGTTAGGTTCAGCCAAAAAATAATTTCCCTTGCTTTTACATACCTATTCTATGTTTTTTACATCATCTAGATACAAAGAAGATATTCCTTATCGGTAAAAGCTTTATAAGATCGCTCGGACCTTCTCACATTTTCCTAATCTCTTTTTTCCTATAATGTTATTAATAATTTGAAAGCCACAATTTTCAGGTACATGATATGGTACTAGCATTTCTAAAATAAAATCCTCCTTGCGCACTCGTTGATCAACAATTTGCTTACTACCTGCTGTATTTTAAAAATGATTATTCTTAAACTTTTCTAACAGATATAGACGAAATCTACTTGATTCTTGTTATCAGTATCAGAAAAGATATTAGTTTCTCAAAATTGCGCTTGTTCTATAATATATAGGACTTACCCTTGATGACTAGACAAATGTCTTGTCTTACACATAAAAATACGACTTGGGTGTGTAATAATGTGTTTAATATTTATAAATAAATAAACGATAATTCTTCTTATTAACATCAAGACGTGAGTAAATTGTAATTGTTCATTCGACTAACCTACAACTTAATAATCAATATTTTTATTAAAATTTAGAAATATTAAAATCACACCGAAAAAAATATTCGATCATAATTTTGTCAGTACTTTTAACTAATCAAAATATTAAATAAATGTTTTAATGGCATATACTAACTAAAGACCGAGTAATAAAAAAATTTTGTCTCTGGAAATTGTGACACCACCTTCGGAACCTAATAAAATACTTTACACTCTCGCTTTGAAATGAAAACAGATTCAGCTAAAGTTTCAGTCTTATCGTACTCATCTACTCAGTTACTAACTTTATTAAATTTATGCTGACAGACCGCAAATATTGTCTTGTCAAACATTAGCAAAATTATCAAAGATTGCTAAGAACGAAAATCATTTAATATAGATAGGAACACAAACAAACAGCATTTTCTCGGAAACGGAAATGTGTACTGTATATTTTGCTCCAAAACTCATTAAACATTCATTAAAGATCTCTCCAGAAATATTCTGTTACCGCCAAAATCATCTGAAAGGGAATATCTTAGTGGCCCATTTTCAGAATTCAACAGATCCTCAATATTTACTCCAAACGAATAAAGCAAGCAGGTGAATCGACAAAGGTATTAAATCAACTTAATAATAATTATAAATTGTTTTATTTCTTCAAATTGATGAAAAAATTATTGAGAAAACGTTACATACTAAAATTGTTGAAAATCACATTTTTAGTAGTGCAATATTTTATGACAAATACATTATTTTTAATAAATGACAACAGATAATTTAAAAAGAATTTTAAATTCTTGAAATAAGAAATGATTGAAATGCGCAGTGATAAATTTATTCGAACATTGAAATTTTTAAAGAATTTTCCGTCATTTTCTAGTATTATAATTGACTGGCCTAATCCTAATGCTCTGTAATAATGTGAGGCGATTGTGATTAATATACAAATATTTCATCATTTAATCAAGGAGAGTGCTTGGTTAATAAATGTCATGTTTTATGATTAGTTTCGAATTATAAAAGAAATATTATTAATGCGAATTAAATTAATCAATTAGAGAGATATAGAAGAAATATATTTATCGAAAAAATATTTGTATATTTTAATATGTATTAAAAATACTACGAAACTATATTCTGAAATCGCTACTTCACAATAAAAATGTGTTTTCATTTAAAAATATAAACCTATATATTATTAATTTTACGAATTATATTTCGCTATTCTGACCAATGATGAAATTAATAATTGATAGGATTAAAAGCTTGGTAATATTTGGAGTTCCTTACAATTCAAGTAGAATTTTTTTATATTTGAAGAACTAACAAAAGGCACAGTCCCACGTATGATACACGGTACATCCGAAGGGATGACCAGTTACAATAGTCGCGCGGAGTGTGTTTGACAAGGAGTAACATGTACGGTAGTCGATACGACTTTCAAAGCTGGCTTTCTCTTTTATTTGTGTTTGTCAAACGCCCCGGGTGACAGAATAAGAAACGGGTAGGGAATCGCGCTCGGCTCGGTGTCTTCTCCTTTCATACCGCCGAGCGTTTCCCATACCGTCTCTCTGTTCTGCGCTTCTGGTCACGGACGCAGTTGTTACGTGGGATCGAGGGGCCAGCTTCTGAAGCTGAGTCCGTCGATTTCCGACAGAACTTAAATAATGAAAAAAAAAGTTTTTATTGTGCAGTTTCAATTGTAGAATATAATATTACGGTATTTTTAAAACAAATTATGTGAATCAATTAGAAAAATATTTAGAAAAAATTTCGATTATCCCCGGGTTCGTATTCTACACGGATTCAAATATTTTTTCAATAAGTATATTTTTTCTGCAAATCTTTCAAATTGATTCATTTAATTTGTTTTTATTAAAATATATTTTTTGATGTAAAATGCATTTTTTTGGAATATATATTTTTAAAATTGTGGTTTTGAGCTTTAAATAAAATCAATAAATTAATACCATAAATATGAAATATACAGAAAGCAGCACGTCGTAAAAATGAATATAATACAATTATTTGTAAATTATTTCTCTAAAGCGTATTCACGTCACGTGATATTTTGCTGTAAAACAGCACATTGTATATAAAATATTTAAAAATAACTAACTCTGAATGCTGAATAAAAAAATACTTCAACTTTTAATTTTTAAAGTGGGTATCGATTACTTTAAAAAAAAAGTTCTATGTAAAGGTGTTGGTAAAGGATTAATTAATCTTTAACAAATCTAAAAAAATTTATGCAAGTAATAGTGAAAATCTAATCTAAAAATACGTATTTCGTTATTTCAAATATGCCTTCAAAAACCTGCCAATCTTAGATATCTAGGACTGGAGAAAAATGGCTTGTAATAGGAATCAATGGAGGAAAACTCTCGTGTAGACCTCACTCACAACTCACCAGCGCTTGTAGAGCGAATAGTGATGATGATCAGTATTTTGTATAACAATAAATAACAGCATATGAATGAAAGATACAAATGTGCGCGATTAGCGAACAATACGCGGACCGTAAAAGTAACAATCGAATAAATGGACATAGGTGGAATAATTACAAAGGTAATTTTCACTACTCTCCTTAAAATATGGATACATGTTACATTCGCGATATTGTACGTTCGATAAAAATATATAAATTATATGTGTTCATGTTGGAATGTTATCAATGGAATTTTTAATTTACTATTTAAAACTCTGCTGGTTTATGATCAGTAATGAGTAGGTACTTCATACACCAACGTCGAATCACCGTAAATTTATATAGTTATAGTACGTACATTAGTGAATAGCTGAAATAAGCCAGCTTCATTAGTCTTATTATTATTATTATCTTAATTTATTATGAATATTTATCACTCGGTCACTAGATGAGTGACTTACCGCTAGACCGAATAAATATGTCTCTTCGACTGTTATCACCATCACATCCGACTCTCTCGCATATTTTTCTTCTCCCTCCAGAAAAAAATTTATCACGGTTATCAGCCATCAACGCATGACTCATGATAGATTCATTGCCTCTAGCACAAGCTCCACCTTAATATGCAAAAATATGATAAAAAGTATTTATCGACAGATTGTGCTGTGAGGGCGGACATTGAAAGGGATAAGGGCGCCATTTCTTATCCCTTCTACCCCTCCGTCTGTCGCTCCCTCCGTCCTTCTATGGATCACGAACGCAGTTGTTCCGCGTGACCGGAGGACAACTGACTATCCCTATGGGATTTTCCAAAGGGAATATAAGATAAATTAAAGACATACATAAAAAACCAATAGAATTTCATTAGATTGAGTACAGTTCGACTGTATCTTTGGTAAAATACATAGAATAAAAATATTATTAACAAATAAACATAATCATAATGATTTGTAAATGTTAATAAATTACATAAAACATCTTAAATGAGAATAAATTGAAAATTTTTTAAAATGTATATACCTATCTATATAATAAGCATATTTTAAAAATATTTTGGAAAGTTGAGCTAAGTGCATTAAATTGATTACATTTTAATTAAATTCATTATTTTTGAATTCATATCCTGACCAATATTTTAAGTACCCGATATTTAGTTCATGCGCTTTTACTGCGGGTCTCTAGTTGTACAAAATTATTTTTTTTAAATGTCACTGCCCCGACAAAGGCGCAAATCATTCCAAAACTGGTCAATATCAAAACATTAAAAAACGGAGTTTAAGTACAAACCACCACGTTTTCGCTTAAAACCTAACATATTCCACATTCTCCTAGGTTGAGCAATTAAGCTGTAAATTATCACAATAGTTTCCCCTGGAGTATTGACAATGATATTTTGTATATTATTCATTGTATTTTCATGTATTAATCACCACAGGACCATGAAATTAATAAAGAGTACGTTATCTAGCATTGCGATCGTTCGTGCAGCACGCGTATAGTCCGTAAATATATTAATTACATTGAAATTGAAATGATTCACTAGAATTTATATTATTTAATGCTTTATAATTATTTGGTAACTTTGAGTTGTAGAGTTCTGTTTAATATTCTTTGTTGGATTAAATTAGAGTTATAATAAAATAGGTTCAAATTATTTAATGATATCGAAACATTTGGTAGTTGTCTAATTCCGATATTATTTCCAACGATATTCGGAGAATATTTATTTTCGAGGCTCACTGTATAAAAAAAATTGTAAACGTAAAAAAAAGGATTATTAATAATAATATTAAAAATAAACAGTGAAAATAAAACATCTGTTGTCTTTATACAGTTCGAAAAATTATAAAAAGATTTCCCAAAAAGATATGAAGTACTTTGTTTAATAATTTGATGAATTTTCCCATTTTCTTGGTAAATCTGCCATCTTTTTAGTGATTCTCGCGTGACTGTGTCTGCGATCAGCCCATTGAGTATTCACAGAATGCCTTCACACGCCCCTGGGGATAAACTTAAAATACGTCTTTCTGCGAATCAGTGCGCTTCTCCTGGCAATGTGACCCCATCGAATATTTCATCGCAGACGATATCTTAATTACGAGTTTAATATTCAACCGAATTGTGGGCAGGGACCATATGTCTTGCCGATAGCGAATAATGGTTTGCTACTTTTGAATTGGTCTTTGAATATGACTGAGACGCTTTGGTCGAGTTGTTCAAGTTCTACCCTAATCGACACGATACACAGCAACGTGAATATAAAGGGTGTCTCAACAAAAGGCGTAAATTTAAAATTTCAATAAAATGCATTTTTTCTTCGAAATATGACAATATTTGTATTTAAACAAATGTAAACAATAAACACTGATAATGAACGTGGAATACGAAGTCTGGCAATGTCACGTTTGAACTATTTCTATAAAATTTGTTAATTTTACTTAATGAGAACATTTTTCGATCAAGTTTTCGTATAACTTTCGCCAATAATGTGACAAATCTCATTCTCAAGTTATTCGTGGATTATTGAAATAGTCTTTTTTTCCCAGAGAAAAAATCCAATAGCGTGATATCACACCATCTCGGTGGGTAATAGTGGTTGACAAAAGGAGAGCTCAGAAACTTTGCTTGCAATAACTGCATTATGTCTGTCGCTGCATGGCAGGTGCGTCGTTTTGCTAAAACCACATTTTAATTCCCAATTCGTCCCATGAGTTCATGAGTGCTATAAAGTCGCAACCTTGACAGCTAACGCTTCTCCAGCGTGCGGAGCTAGCTGTCGGAATACATAATCACACCTTTTACTTGCTGAAACTGAGACTGAAACTAAAGCGGTACGCCAGAATTCTTAAATTAAAATTACGCAGTTTGCAAAGTGTCATTGAAGTATTTTACTCATTTTTGTAATGCGTTTTCACAATAATCATGTGATGTGCGTTCATGTAGCATTTTATAACAAAAATGTCCATTCTTCGCAATAACAGTTGTAATAGTTCAAAATGACATCTCCCTTTGGGACACCATTACAAGGTATTTATTAGGGGTACACAAAACCTTTTAAAATTCTTTAACACTGAAAAAAATGTACTACAGGTGCATTTAACAAATATCGTGATTAATAATCAGGGATAAGGGTACATTTAACAAATACCATGATTAATAATTAGGGATAAGGGTACATTTAACAAATACCATGATTATTAATCAGGGATAAGGGTACATTTAATAAATACCATGATTTCTTGCTTATTTTCTAAATCAATTAACAATCCATAATAATATTGTGCTTTTTCATATTTTATCTATGACTTACTGGACTGTATTGAACTCCAACTGTAGTATTATTGCGTGTATATTGTCTTTATTACAAGTAAGAAAAAATATGCATTAGGTGAAATCGTGCGAATTTTGACGACTGGTATTGACCAGTTGTCATCTTCTTTTCTTATTTATGCTGTCTTCTCTCTTATCTATGGTCAGATGTTATATGATTTATCTTTTAAAAACTGCTGTGAATAATTATTGTCTATGATAACATAATTTTTGGTTATGTTTGCAACCTAATGTTTGTCAAAATATACGCGGGAATAATTCATTACAACCTGAATTTTGAATGTGTTCTAGGTTGAGTGAGAAAACCATTCTTCCAATTCCGTCTTCATTTAAATGCACATCATACTGATCAAATAGCATGTTTGTGTTTACTATTGTCTATCCGCGATTCTTACGTCATCATCTACAAAGATGTCATTTTTGTTCGTTTTGACAGCAATTTTATTTACGTGTGGTTTATTTTGAGGAAAGCTTTATAAAAAAATCCTTTCATTTAGTTGCCAGTAGATTTAAAGAAATAAACCTTACTGTGTTTTTAACTTGATTAATGGCACAAATTACTCTAAGGGTGGATCGCCTATTTTAAAAAAGAAGAAGAAACGTTACTGTGTTGCAATTGCATCTTGTAATGTAAATGCATAATAATTGTTATTAAATATGTGCTGCATGGTAGTAATAATAATTATTACACAAAATTGATTGATCGTAAAAATTGTATAAAGATGACCATATCATATCTACTGAATACTATAATCGTATTTACAAATTAAGAATATTTACTATAAAAATTTGGCAACGTTACCCTTACCCTTCATCGTAATTTTATTTAGGTACTTTTCTAAAAATAATGTATTTTTTCATTGTGTATTTTTTTGAGTATAACAATGTATAATTGAGTATAATTTGAATACGTATATTTTCAACCCGTATTTGAAATATGAATGATTAAGTAAACTCTATTAATAAAATCTAATTTTAATTCAATAAAATCGTCATTCAATTAATAATGATTTCCATACAATTCAATTCAACGATCTTGGGAGTTTTGCGAGAATAATTGTTTCATTTATGATATTAATGGTCAATAAAGTGTAAAATGTTACTTTAAATAATAATAATTCAATAATTTCAAATGAGATTAAAAAATGAAGTATTTAAATAATATTAGAATACACGCAACAAAATTACTAAATCTGGTCGATTTTTATGGTAAGTACTCCGCACGTGCAACCGAAGCCTTGCGTATTATTATCCTTATGTTGCCCGCAGGCCCCTTCCTGGAGTATATCACTTTCCTCCAGATCCTTTCTTCTATCTCTCTTCCCATCTTATCGCTAATGTGTTATTGTGGAGAGGATAATTCTGTTTGCATACTGAACACCAGTTTACTTATCTCCGATCAGGAGATAGGAGGTTCTGCGCTACGTGGTGTGGTTCCGTGCCAACCGAATAGAACCTTCGTAACAATCATTATCGAAACGTAGTAGAATTTGCTATCTCAGGAATACAGACAAAAAGTGTATATAAGTAATAGTTGCTTATTTTACCTGTGAAAATTTAAATACAAGAGGCTTGAAATATTTTTAATCATTTATTCTTCAAGCCTCGCCCCAGATCGTGGAAATGAAACCGGAGGCTTCCGATAATCAAGTATTAAAACAAATATTATATTAGAACAAAGTTTTACGACTCTGTTATAGAATAGGGGAAAATATTTTTGTAATTATTTTCTCTCAAATTGTCTGGCATATACCTACATAAGTTAGATCTGTCAAAATGAAAATCTTCTGAACGGAATTCGCTTCACAATTAAAATAAATATTTGAAACAATATGTACCTTTTCTCATTATTTTATAATGCAAACGTATGTGTTTATTATGTTCATTATTATTAATGGCAAACCCTTTGGAAACATCCAACTCGAAGGCGTAGCTTCACCGTAGATAAAAAGATTTTTTTTTTTAAATAGAGTGAATTAACATATATGTTCATGTTATCATTAAAATATATAATAATTAAATGACAATTTCATTAAAGTATTATGTTTTTCATGATTGATCCTAATTTTCACAGAAATTTTTTTTTTTTCTTTTTTTATTGATATTAAAAATATAATACAATTTCAATAATCAGAAGATATATATATATATATATATATATATATATATATATATATATATATATATATATATATATATATATATATTTTAACATTTTTTTCTTCTCTATGAGAGTAAGACTCGTGTATAGAGAAGAAGTATATTCGAGTTAATTTATGTTTCAGTTAGTCTGTGTACATATTTTTTTACTTCAGTTACAAATTTATGATAGTCCGTAATTTTTCTAATTGTGATGGGGAGATTGTTAAAAAATTTGATATTTTGATAAATATATTGATTTTGAGTTGCGGTATATTTTAGTTTTGGGATATCAATTTGATCTCTATATCTTGTAGATCGGAATTCACTTCAAAAATTTAATTGATTTTTAATTTTGAAAATTTGAATTATTGAATTTTTTTTTGAATATGTCTACTATTTTTGGTACTTTAAAATCTGTGACAAGTTGCATACTTGGATAGTCTTTTTTTAGGATAATTTTTATATATGACAAAACCTATTCAATTCACGTTTGGTATATTAAATGCAATATTATCAGATCATGAAGGCGTACAATATTTTAGTTTAGTCGGTAGCCTGGCGTACAGTTTATAATTTTTGCATGAATGAAATAATTATCTTTTACGTATTAGATCTATTTGAATATTATTTGTACGTATTTACAAGAAATTAAATAAATTGATTTGTGATATCGACTTTCATCAATCAATGAATCTCGTTTGATTGAATGAATCTAATTAATTAAGTAATCGCGAACACTAACACGGATCATGATTTCGACACTTAGTCCACGTTTCTAGAACTCGGTTCTCCAAGTAACTATTTGAATACTGTGCTATACCCTTACAATATTTATACATTCAATTACAATACATATACGAAAATCTGAAATATAAAAAAAATAGTACTTTGTATATATTCATATTCTATGAATGTATTTCTATTTAACATGATATTCAAATGGCATATTTCATATCAAACAGAACGTCTGGGATGTTTGAAATACATATCGCATTAATATTCTTATTTCTAACTAGAGAACTACCTGATAACTTGGTGAAAGTATTACTATTAGACAAGTAAATCAAATTTGTTATCAAGAATAATAAATAAAGTTTTAAAAATATAATATACATCTACGATAATTTAAATGATTAAAATGTGATATATAATAAATTAATGAACGATTTCGTATATGTAGCTCTGAAATAAATCTTGAACATCGAAATGTTGGCTCCGCAAGGGTCCTCAATCGGACTCCGCAATACTTAGATATTCACATAAAAACCGTTCCCGGGAAGGTTTCCGGGAACATCAAACCGAACCGGGAAAGGGTCCTTATAGGCAATTATTCCGTCTGAATGAGTTCGTAGCATTTCTAATTAGAGGCCTGTGGGTAAACATGGGCCCGCTACCGGCGGCTGGCGCTCGGGCTCCGCGCTCGGGCTCCGCGCTCGGGGGCCGCGCTCAGAGTACGGGCTCATAGCGCCGATGGCTCCGGATAAACCTTTTTGAAACTTTGATAATAGTTTGATTCGTAAATATTCCACGCATTATTATTTTGAAGGTTTTTTAATCTACAATAGTCAATAATATATTAATATTGTATTATTAGGTTGAATACTTTCTCGTTTTCAAACAATGAATAGCACTTTTGCAATGAAAAAAAAACCAGCTACTAAACTTAATAAGATAGCATCAACATTTATCTATGCAGACTTTACCAGTGGGTCTTTTGTAACTGTATATGAGACGACCCCTGCAACAACACTGTAAATCGGTTTTGAGCAGATCTGAGTTATGAAGCCACAACGTAGTATATCGTCTTGGGCATCGAATGATATTCTAAACAACCATGTAAAATAAATATTTTTTTTATATTGAGCTACTTGCAACACTGTATATATCTTGAATGAATGATGTACGGCCGACGCTCCGTACGACTTTCTTCTATTAGGTCAAAATCATCATATAGAATAAAATTCAACTCTAAAATAGAAAAGAAGTTTGACTAAAAAGTAGATTAATAGTATATAGTATAGAAAGCCATATCAAACTCGATTTGGAAGAGAAAAATAATGAAAATTACCGCCAAGAAATATATGTGTTAAAACAATGTAGGTACCTATATCGAACAATCAGAATTTTGTTTGAATTAATTTGTGAAAATGCTCACTTTAAATGAAGAGAACTTGCAATCCTGGTGGATTGGTGGATGGTGCTATTTTACAAGATAATAGAGAAATGGGTCTCGAAATAGGCTGTGATGTATTTAAAATATTAGTTAGCCGTATTTAAATCCTGGAGAAGAAAATAAAAAAGATTTGCGTAGAGGACACAATAGAAAGGCCAACTTAGAGCTAACATTACTTATAAGTATACACATTAACACTTTCTGAAGCAATTGCGCCATTAATGCCAGGTAAAACCAGAAAAAACCGAAAATTCACTGCTTTCGTAAAGAGTTGCATATAAATTACTCTCAAATACTTTAGGAATATATGTTTAATATCATCACGGGGGAACTTTAGTTCCCATCACACATCTCGTATTCTGCCTGAATGAAAGGAAAATAGATTCAATGGATGACTATATTTCTATACGCTTAACACATTTCGTTTTATGAAAGATCCCCCAACAACCCCCGCTCCGCACACTTTTATTCTCAGCTGCTTGAGAACGAGTCTAAAGTCGGGAGAAATTAAATAATGTCCTTTATGATAATGTTCCGATTATCTTCCTGTAATTTTTTTCTCTTAAAATGTTTATCTGAGTAAAGTTAAATCTATTTTGTTTTTTCAAGGTATAAAATGACATACAAGGTTTTGACTACTGTGATGATATTATGTTGTTGCAGGTAAATCTTATTTTGTTGTATTTATGTATTTAGACTACTTAAAATAAAGTAATAAAAATACAACGTCTATTATTTCAGTTTTTTTTTTTATATATGTAATTTAAAAATAACTAACAATTTCCTTTTAAGGTGTCTAACATCGTTTTTTTTCAGTAAGTGTCTCGTATATTTTTATAAAATACAAATTTATGTATGTAAAATTATAAAATATGTATTCGGAACAATTTTGCTAGCAATGTCTATTTTACTTTATTCAATTGATGAGAGTAGTCTTACGAATATATCAGTATCTAATCATAAGCACTTTATTAGCATTTCTACAGAGCATAAAAGTAGAACTATTCACTGGAAAATTCTCATGAGAGTATAGAGATCATTTAAATCAAACCGCCAGCATCGCCACTCTTATCCGACAAACGATGCGAACGACACCTGGATTCAGGACGTAGGCGTGCAGCAGAGAATAGCCGAAGACCGCCGACCCTACTCTTTATCTTCACGCTCTACTATCCCCTGTATTCCTCCTTCTCTATATGTGATCAAATAAACGACTCTACACTGACTGCGCCATTCACACCACCAGAAATTACCCCCACAAAACCCTAATTTTAACCATTTCCCCGTTGATCTTTAATGCATTGACGTGTTAAAAAAATCTCAATTCCATTTAAAAATTAATTTAGCTTTCACTGTAAATTGTTTCAATCTGCATTTGAAGCATTTTCTCGGTTATCTTGAAAGTAATGAAAATCCCCAGATAAGTAATAACCACGACTAGTTAATAAAGAGTACATAAATTATTTATTACCATATTTTTAACGAATACAATATTTTCAATAAATAATAAAAAAAATACAAGTATGGTGATGAAGAGATTTATTATTATGCGTCTCTTACAGTGCTCTTGTCCTAAAGGAGGAATGCTCTAATTAGATCAGAAATGGGGAAACTTAAGAAATTTTAACATCATAAAAACATTCAACTAATCTACTAAGGTGAAGATTGTCAATACATTAGTTTTTCCAACTTTCTATGCGGATCTAATACATGGACACAAAGAAAAGCGCAATAGAGATATAGATATATAATATGATAGTGCAAGAGTGCAATAATGGTATAAGATTCCCATGAAAGATCGCCGACTAGATGAATAGATCAGGTAAAGTTTCCAACCAATGGCTCACTTCAGAAAGCTGTCAGAAATGCTGCAGATTGGAACAGACAGCTTCTGAATTTTCGTTCCGATGTCGTCATTATCATTACGATCATGACTGCTCTGCCATGGCCATAAAAATTTAAAAGAAGAACATTGATCTTAATTAATTTGAAAGGTTTTTAGTAGCTTAAATAATTTAGTTTTCAATATCAGATTTATTTACCGTCTCTACAGAAAAAGAAATGAAAAAATATGCGCACTCTTACCTAATACAGCCCTCACTCTGTTGTCCCTGACCTGAAATGATCAATGCTCCAGAAATCGTCCTCACTTCATCGCATTTCGAGTGGCACAGGTAGGTACTATCGGTTGAAATTTAAAACTCATCCATCCAGCATAGTCCAACAGCATTTCACCGAATACGTCCACACTGAGTAGTAAAATATTTATTATACAAAAAAGTTTTTTCAATATCCCAATAATTATTATAAATCAGTCCATTTTTTGTGACGCGTTTTTTAGTACAATAATGTTTTGTTAATAATGTAGTAACTGATCATGATGCCATGACGACAGAAAAATTGATATTTGGTAGATGACAATTTGCTTAGTATTATTAGAATAGATACATAACATGGACGTGCAGATCTATGTCTTCAGTGTATTTGCGTAACAATTTTGTATATCTTCAGAATAGCCTAGATTATCCGGGGTAATAATGAATTCCAATCAAAAGTAGAATAAACGCCTTTTATAAAACGCATGGACACATCTTTAAGCCCAGCTTCAGCTTCCTAAGGTGGCGTCACAAAATATTATTACTTTTTGTTGAACTCAAAAACTGATTTTTTATGATGGTTTATTATAGATGACAAATTAATATTCAATATTCTTTCATATTTTTTTTTTTTTTTTTAAACTTCAATCTGCTATAAAATGGGGGTTAAACACAATGTCGGAGCAGCATCATATCACTACTGTGTGACGTCATCTCTACGCTAAGTCACCACTTATCTGCCGCTTCTGAGTCGATCAACAACATTTAGCTTCAGGAGCTTCCGCGTTAGCATTCCGCCGCATAAATATTTATTACTCGCTTAATCATTGCAATTGTTATTCAATAATCTCATTGTTTTCATATAAGTACCGTTGGTTTTATTCATATTTGACTCACACCACAGTCATAAATCCCTATCTCTTTCTATCGAGTAAACTAAGATGAACACCGATACACACGAACACCAATGATAAGCCAACATGGGACAGATTATGATCTACATTCTTAATCCTTCTGATTAAAAAATCCTCAAACACACGCATACGTCATACACGATATCCACCAAACTCGCCTGATACATAATCGTGGCATTATAACATAAAATGGCAACGTAATTTTAACAGAGTGTAATTTTTATCCGTATCACCCTGGTGCAAGATTGATAGCTTTGCTATGTTTAATGTCATGTTAAAAATAGGTGGATTTTCAAAGGGTAGTGAGTCATTGATATACTCATCCAAACAAATGAATACATTGGTCTCAAAAATAAACAAACTTTGTACAGATTTAATGATAAATTTATATCATTTAATAACCACAACTCAAAATAAATATATTTATCAAGGTATCAATTTTTTTAACAATCTCCCCATCACAATTAGAAAAATTACGGACTATCATAAATTCGTAACTAAAATAAAAAAATATGTACACAGACTAACTGAAACACAAATTAACTCGAATATACTCCTTCTCTATACACGAGTCTTACTATCATAGAGAAGAAACAAATGTTAATATATATATATATATATATTTTAACATTCATATATATATATCCACTGATTATTGAAATTGTATTATATTTTTAATATTAATAAAAAAAGAAAAAAATAATAAGAGCTGAAATAGAACGGAAATAGATTAGTATGGAAATATCAGTTTTTAAATCAAATGTAATTTTTTTTATAATATTTGTGACCGACGCGAATCGCCGATTACAATGGTGGTGATGATATCGCACGGGATGGAATGGGAATAAGAAATGAGGATGGGTAGATGGATGAAACAGGGAATGGAATAGGGAGAAATGAAAATAGGGAATCCTTCGATAACAGCGGACCAGGGTGTTGACTACAGGAATAAGGAGAACAGCTCGACTCACCTGATGATGACGCCGTCCCTCGCTTTCTCCTGAAGTCCACACAATTTAAATGGCACGACAGGCGACTCTGGTGAATTCACCCCCCAATTAAATAACCTACATACACAAAAATACTTTATTGAGTACGTCCCACTGATCAGTCAATCAGACTGATCACAATGAAATTTCACTCCGACTCTCGACGAATTTCACAAAACTAATAGAACTGGTCGAGCTGCCAGACGAAAGGGTTTTGAATTAGAGTAGACTAAGTGTGGAAACAAACAAAAACCGGTGACAATAATACTACATTTTAAAAATAATAATTTTGTTTCTATTGCATGGAATATACATGAATTAAGTGCGTTCACCAATCAAAAAAATAATTGCGAACACTGAACAATATTTTTAGTCGACATTTAGTAGAAATAATATTCCAGAGAGTCATATTAATTTTAATTCAATTAATAATTATTGCCAGTATTTAATAATAGTAGACAATCCAAAGAAAGCTAAAATCATAGCATCCTCTCTGGTGATAAAATACTTCATCATTGAATACCTTTAGTCCACTGCACCGCATTAGAAATTCAATGGAACATAGTTCCCGCACCGAGGTATTT
This sequence comes from Eubasilissa regina, assembly GCA_022840565.1. Lineage (NCBI taxonomy): Eukaryota > Metazoa > Arthropoda > Insecta > Trichoptera > Phryganeidae > Eubasilissa > Eubasilissa regina. Next base: position 1,026,511 of record JAINEB010000025.1, on the reverse strand, counting down.
ATCTTCCAATTAAACTATTCAGAATCCTCGACCCACATCTTAAGACGATTTTCGAATGCAAATAGGTCCTTAAGCTCCTCTCCGCTGCAAATCTTCCGCAATCTCAACTCCATTAATCCCACCGCGGAAGATGTACGGCGCTCCGCGTATTGATACATCGCTTCACGAGACCTCCAAGTGCAAATTTCACGCTCAATTGACACTCCAGCTCTGATCTACATATTAAGTCAGTAACAGAGATTACACCTACCTAGCTGTAAACAGAATATATCATTTTTAATTGATTGTGAAAGTAAAATATTTATTTTATTTTCAATAAAATAATTACATCCATTAAACTGAAGCTAAATGCATCTACGATAGAACTTAAATGTTTTTTTAAAATAAATAAAACTTAGTAGGTACCACACAGAGTAATATCTTAATCACAACTGTGGTTTCAAGAGGTGCTGTCCCTCTCATCGACAGGTGTAAATGATAGTTATAATAATCGAGACAAAATATGTCCGAACTGTGTGCTCGGTACAAAGTTAGCTTTATTTAAATAATTTAAAAATTAAAATGTATGTCTACGAAAAACAAAATTTCACCAAGATTTGAACTCGGCACCTTTTCAGAGTCAGGGGAATCCACGCGATATTACTTTAGCGAACATTATTTATTTAATTTTGAAAAAACTCCTAATTAATTTAAAAAATAACACATTTTAAAAATATAATCAAATAGTATATTTTAAACGTTTTAAAACAAGATCAAAGCGCCTGTTCTCTGAAAAGAAGATAACTTGATATTGTATTATGTTATGAACCTCTCGTGAATGAATGAATACTTGTAGATAATGATGGAAAAACCCGACCCTTCGATCTTAAGAACATATTTGTAAGACCAAAAGATAAAAAATTAAAGAAAATAGTGCGAAGGAGCGAATTTTATGGAAAAATATGATCCCACTCAAAATCGAAGAACTTCACCAAGGGTACTTCTTACAGCTTATTTTTTTGTAAATGAAGCATTTCATGCGCATTAACCTTTTCCTTACGGTGCTAAAATAAAAATTCGGATTCCTGTGCTATAAACTCAATGTACATGTAGCTTTTGCAATTTTTAAGTCAGATAAATTTGAATATTTCACATTTATTACTTATATTAATAATTAAAATTATAATTGATGTATACATAAGTGAATATATTTATCAATTATTGTGTAAAAGTGCTAAAAATGAGAAAAAATATTGATCATCACGAACGACACGTCCTACTCGGCCAACGCATGCTCTCCCACTGTCGATTGGCATCCGGCACGTCGCGCCCCGCGCACTGCTTCCATACTACTCCACACGACACATACACGTATTGACAAATTCACGTCACAATTTTCGAGAAAACATTTTTTATTGTTGAGTATGGTAAATAATTATACATTGTAATTATTTTATCCAATACATAAATATATTACGGAAGAATACTTAAAATATGAATTCTATATTTAATATATTTACAGAGATATTCACATTATTAGAGGCAATGTCAACTCAGTTTACATCATCGGAGAGGAAAGTTTAAAGTAAATACATATATGAGTACATTTTATTTTATGAATCAGTATCCTGTACTATTTTATTTTTTAATTTAGACTACAAATTTACATATTTTCTTTAAATAAATACCAACCATGATTTATAATAGATGAAAACATATAATATTTGTATTATACATAACAATTAAAAATAAACATTAAATAGCAAATATAATGATAATTAGCAGAAAACAATCGACTTCACCAATTGCTATTACTAGGTAGTGGCCGCTACACAGCTATGACCGGTGATATTATTGTATGTAAAATAAATGCAGACTATACTACCTACATCACATTTGTAGCACAATACAATGTAAGTACTAATTTGTACTAGTGCAATTAAAATAAATTATGTAAACTATTATATTCTATGAATAAGTTTATGGTGGGTATGTTCTCAAACTTGCCTTGTTACTGGATCCTAAATTTAAATAATCATTGCTATCAAAATTAGTAACCCCTTACCCCATAATTAAAGGTCAATAATGAGATAACTTGATAGGAATATTACAAAAGCACATAAAGTTAGAAGTGATCAGGCATCTGCAACTCAACCCCTTCATACAATTTCCCAGCTTAAATAGACTGGAAGCACTGCAGTGGATTAAGCAAAACAATGACGGGCGTATTTCAATGGAATTCTCTGATTTTCTGCTTAAACTCCTACGATTCCATGATCTAGAAAATAGGCAGCGCCCGCAGTCTCAGCACCATAGTTTCATATTAGCTATAGTACAGTAGCATAGTTAAATTCCTGATTTAGAGGCATTTCTACCATTTTGTCGGAGTCCCTGCACGCCATCTAGAATTAGACTAATCCTCGGAAGATTTAGCAAGCTCGAGGATACTGAGAGCGAGGTGTACTGTAATCCCTGATCAATAGCTTGACTTCTCCGTGTTCAAGTGATATTGACATTTCTATTCTATGTTTAAAATATGATTTTAATTTTAATCATCAGTTACAGTTAGAAAACTGTTAGTTAATTATTCCTTAATTATACTTTTATTATTTGAACAGTGTAATTATTACGATTAATAAATCATTTTAATGTTTTTTTATTTGTTATCTTTACTAAATGTTATTACAAAAAAATTTTGTGTTTAAAATTTATAAAATTTATTCTAATAAAAATATACAAAGCGAGCCGAGGTTTAATAATTTAATCGTATAAGGCATTTGTTATATAATAAGGGTTGTCAATATCAAGACATTTTTCATATTATAATTATTATAATTTTTTTATTTAGATAAATATACGCATTGTACAGTTAAAAAAAGACAGTTTATTACATATATTTTACACAGATTTTAAAATACATTGCCCAACTAGGCAAGTCTTTTTTAGGGCAAATTGGCAAACAAATTACATTTTACAAAACCAAATAACTCATTGATGCCAAAACACAATCAAATGGAAAACGAAACATACGAGGCAAGTTAACGTGAAAATATATAAAATGAGAGAAATAAAAACCAATATGTAAAATAATGTATGCACATAGAAGGTAAAGAAAAATATTCAATATCAAAGCTATTATGCAGTCAGTACAACACACAAAATGCGGTTGTAAGAATTATTTCATAATATAAAACAGTTTGCTCTCGGTACCTGCTCTACCTAATTTTAACAAACAATTTGTAACATCCCTTTTAAAAGCCTTAATGTCACTTAAAGTTCTAATATTATTTCCAATTTGATTCTATATTCTGGGAGCTTGAAAGGAGAATAATCCTTGACCAAAAATAGTTTCCATTCGATTTTAAGATTATTTGCTCTTGTGGAATAATATCGTTTAGTCCTCACAGATGGATCACTTATTTTCCTATAAAAATTAGTTAGTATACTCAGCACATATAATTGTCTAAAATCTGAAATTCCCTAAAAAGTGGCTTTGAATGATAAAAAAAGTCACGGCGGTGTATTACTCTGAGATAGCATTTTGAGCACTGCTTACTTGATATATATGTACTCCGATGCACCTCCCAACTATCAATACCATAGCTCAAGATGAATTGGCACAAAGCATTATACACAGTTTTAATCTTCTTTTCATTCAGAATATTTCTAAGTATTTTAAATATATAAATTAATTCTAACAATCTTTTATCTAAAACATCTAAATAAACATCCCATCTCATGTGCCCATCACTAACTATTCCAAAATACTTTATTGATTTACAATTTGCTACACCAAGATAAGCACTAAGTGTAATTTAATATTATTAAAATTTTTGGGTTTTCCCACCTTTGTGATGGAGAAAGGTACAAATGTTGTTTTTTCTGCATTAAGCGTTAATAGGTTTTTATCCAACCAACTATTGATAATATGCAGGTTTTTTTCAGCAATATAATATAATATCATGTTAACATATTGTTCCCTTGGATAATAATACAGTTTCATTATCAAAAGTTATGACTTTTCCCTCAATTTTCAAATCACATAGATCATTGATGTCTACAAGTAGGTATAGCATATCTACCTCATGGAATTTAAACATTTAAACGAAACACAAATTATGTTAATAATTATTATAGTTTGTTTCTGTAAAATTGATTGACGCCAATGCTGCCTCCATAATTTTATTTGTTTTGAAATATTTGTAACCAATAAAAGTGAACTACAAAACTTCCATATACTCGAATAAACAAAAATAAAAGAATTTGTCCGTCTTCTTTTCAAATATGTCTTCAGTTATAGCACGTAAAGTCATCCATTCCGATTTTTAATTGTTCGTAAGTTAGCAAACTTCATCGAGAAGGCAGACATATTATTTTTTCAAACAGTTGAATAATTACAGTCTATGCATGTTTTTTACCTATCCATCTTTATATATAAAATTAAATATTTTGCCTGTCTATTTGTCTGTTCTCTACCGACCGATCTAAATCAAAGTTTACTACACAGTTACTTTTTAGAATCCTGCGCAAAACCCTTCCCGATATATAATAATAGTGTATTTAATTGAATATCACCCGTAACAAATTTTGCTCAGTTGCATTCTAGGAAAATAAAGTCACGCTCTTCCCCTATCAGGATCAAATTTTGAATACATCAAACTCCACAACCCTCCCCACTACTTCATTACTTATTTCAATTATAACTATATCTGAACGGGCAACGGGCAACGTCGGCCACGAATCACTAGAATATCATAAACATTAGTTAACGTTATGAAAATATGATTTAATATACATATATAGTTGTTACATTGTTTGAATCATTGAAATGCACCTCGATAAAGCAATCTATCTGTAGTCAATGTCGGTGGATTAAATGAACTATGCAGTAATTCTGAAAAATGTTTATATATCTAGATTAAAGTCGGGATTACTGAAGCTCTGCCTTAACACACCACCTCCAGCTCAACCCGTCGTTCTAACTTCAAGGAGCACTTTGTGAGGTTAATCTCCGTTAATTCCCTTCCCGAGTCAAACGATTTGTAAAATTGAATATAAACTTAGCTTAGAATACTAATATTCTCAGTTCTGTTTATTCGTTAATTACGATAATTTCATTATTATTATTGTTCAACATTTTGTTAAAAATACAAAATTACGTTTTTCCAGCTGTATTTTAATATGACGCTTGTTGACTAAAGCAATAAGGAGGAATTAATGGTTGATTTAACTCTCATTCGATGTCACCTGTCGTTATTCGAAAGTTCTGCATTCATTGCTTTGATAAAAATCAATAGTTACTTATCTCTGGAATAATGCAGATTCACGAGATGTACTCAGACAGTGAAATGTATTATCAATTTAATCCATCGAATAACGGTAATCGGAACTTACCATGATAGGCAAGACTAGCGGTGCACAATGGAGTCCGGGTACATACACTGATGTATGGAAGTGAAGCCTGAAGCTGGCAGAAGAGGAACGAAAGTAGACTGAATGCAATAAATCGCTTAGGCGTATATGCGGTAGATCCATTTATGACAGAGTAAAGAAAGAAGAAATAAGGAAAGAATGTAAAGCTGATCTTAGTATAGTGAGTAAGATTAAGAAAAGATCACTTAGGTGGTTTGATCATATAGAACGGATAAATGAGAAAAGAGAATAGTAATAAATATATATGACACAAATGTTGACGGCACCAGAAATAAAAGACGTCCGCGAAAGACTTGGCACGACCAGATAAACCAGATACTAGAGGATGGTCCTGTTAAAAGTCTTAATAATCGGCGAGCTTGTATGAGAAGATGTATGAATGTGAATGAGGCGAGAATTAATATAATAATAACATGTAGAGTGAAAAATGATCTTCTCAGATGATACGGGAATACGGGCATATGAAGAGGAATGATTCATGAAAAAACGTCAACAGCATCTTCATATACACACTATATGTAATACCATATATGTTATATTTTAGACCTATATTTTTTCACATTACCTACTCTATTTTTGATGTGAGAATTAGAAAACGTTTTATTTGTCCATATTCACGAGTTAGAATGTCTAGAGAAATCTACCCAACAACGTACCAAAATATAAATATCAGCTGGTTTCGGCACGATTCATTAGTTTCGGTTTTCGATTGCTTTATTTTAAACGTTACGGCGTGAAATAAAGACCGATCACATAGAAGAGAGAAATTGTCAAAAATGGCGTATTATATCTGTGTATTATCTCAGTTAAAGTTACATCCCTAAGACGTGTTTTAGATTGCATTTTAAGAAACGAACAAACACTCAGTTTCGTAATATAATAGTATAAAAAGGGAGAAGTTCGGAGCAAATTAACTGCCATAAAAAGCACCGAACATCGGTCGGATAACGTGGTGGCATAATGAGAATTGAAATGAAGTGTACGATTATGGCTTTGAAATTTATACAAAATATATTGCAAATATGCCCTTAACGCAGAATATTGAGCAGTAAATTTAATAAAAAGTCCATTATAGTAATTATGATCATTTTGCATTTTTTCCATTTACAAATGAAACATTCTACTTCGATAACATTGTGGAAATGTAATTAATAGTGGTCCATTAGTTTTATCTTAATGGTGTTTTTCCATTTTCGTGAAATGTTTATATTGTACTGAGTGTTTACATAGGTAAGTATATTTGTTTATCGTTATTTGTAAAATTTTAATATTTTTAACAATATTAATGGTAACAAATTTTATGTTTTAAGAGAGGGGGTTCAGTTTAAATAGTATTTAACGTTATTCGACAACTTAAAATCCCTATTTTTTTAAATATGTTAAATTTTACATTAAATTAAATTTAGGTTAACAATAAAACAAATCGTGCTATCTATTAACAAGATAATTACAAAACCGCTCATGGCAAGAATTTCACGCATTTAAAAACAACTAACTGACAACTTTAATATTTTTATTTTATTTATTGATATTACACGCCACAATGGTGACATTATCACGGAGACGCCGGAGTGCTACTTAATTTCTTGTGTAATCAAATCGTTTTTATAGATGGCAATTTGAATGTGTACAATGAATCGTTAATTTGTCCCGCCCTCCTTCGGTGTGCCGTCCTAGGGCCGCCCTGAAGGGCCGTCCGTAAGCGCTGTCCTGAGGGCGCAGCGAGAGCGCCTGATGTGTAGAGATTCCACAGCGAGACATTGCTTAATGGCAAGTAAAATTATAAAAGCACGGCTCCGTGATCAAATTCCGGTCGTGCCGAGATCCGATATTGGCGGCGGAGATCACCGGGAGGGTGGTTGTGTTATTAACGCCGCCGGGTATCTGGAGTCGGGGAGAGCTGTACGGGAAAATGTTGGTTCACATTAATTAAATACCATCATTTTAATAACAAAGCTCTTCAAATAATTATGCAGTGTTTACTTTTTCATTGATCTTTTTTCTATGCGCAAAATTTCCGAATTAGCTTTTCATTTTTTGTGCATTATTTGAACAAAATGAACGAATTTCTGAAATTGAAGAATTCTAATTTGAATTTAAATACACTTATTGTATTAATTAAATATATTATTAAGAAGAGCACATTCTTATTGTAAAGTTGTATTTATTCAGAATATAGGCCTGTGATATTTTAAATACTAATTTAATGTATTAATTAGAAAGATACATATAAAATCAATTTTATCGAAAAATATTATTGTTGCTATCGGGATTCAAACCTGAATCTTTTTCAAACTAGGGAAGGTGCATTATCCAACTATGCTACAACAGACAGTACTCTTGACGAACTCATATGTTTTACTTTTCAAATGAATACATCTATCGTTCCATTATTTGAAAGCCATCTACTTTGTTTTTTACGGAATCTCAAATATCGTCAAAAGTACTACCTGCTATAGCATAGTTGGATAATCCAGATTCGAATCCCGATACCAACAAAAATATTTTTCAATAGAATTAATTTTATATGTATATCTTTTTAATTAATACATTAAATGAGTAATAAAATATTCAAATTTCTTTATTTTCTGAAGAAGTGGCAAAATATGATTCGTATAAAAGTTATTTAAAATGAAATTATTTTTTTAATGGATTGGTATGGGATAAAACTAAATAATACCACATGATAGTACGGTTGACGCAGATCGCAACCTAACACGGGTATAAAACTGAATTTCTTTAAATAATTTTATATAATAGTGGCCATGGGCACGATGGCGCCTTTATACAATCGCTTGACGATTATTATTTACGCATCCGTATGCTACGGATGACCTCCTAGATAGTAAAATGTACCATCTGATGTTGTGTTCATATAAATTAGTACCATTTTAAATATGCCATTTAAAATGAAAGATATTTTATAAGCCTTCAGTCTATTTCTGGAGCAGTACGGAGCCTTCATCCTTTTGAGCACAAGAAAGACGGCTGCATTTGTACGTTGAGAAAGTCTGCATGCCATTTTCTCTGAGGCATGGAAAAAAGGAGAAACACAGCGCATATCTTCAAATTCCCCGCCGCTTTGCATGTCGATAAAGGCAGTTAGCTTCTCTTTTTGCGCAGCCGACGGTGCCCGGCAAGTAGACTACTTCCCTTGCAGAATGTAGGTGCATGCTTTTATCAAAACATTCGAGATTTTTTGAATGAAACCTTTGAATATTCTCTTTAAGGTAAAAGTCTTTGCTGCCGAGGTATTTATAAAAGCATAAATCCTTTAATCTTTATTTTTTCTACATTTCTTGTTACTGAATACATTTTTCATGAAATTTTTAACATTTTGATTTTATTCACTTTGTTGACGTCAGCCAATATTATTCTTATATTTGTATATATTATATTCATATTACATTTACAAATATTCTTCAAATGGTATTATTTTGAAAGTATTCCCGAGTCTGTTTAATTATTACTTGTGATGTATTTAAATTATTGTTAACATACTTTTGAGAGCTTTGACAGTTTAGTGTCGTATTGACGTTCAATTGAAATCATTAATTTATAAGCACTTTTATACCGACCAGTTTCTAAACATTTATTTCTCGGGATAAAATAAATGTAATCTTAACAACGCAATCTTGTTATTATTTCACGTATACCCACATTTGTTTCTACAATCTGATTCATTCATATTTCCAGAGATAGTTTTCTTTCCTTGTTTTATACAAAATCATACAACTTCACCACACAACAAATTTAATGAGCTTATGAATATAGCCAGTGTCTGCATTAAGAAGTCGTTTAATACTAATGCATGGCCAACTGTAAAAATATGTAGACGTTTAATCGCCTATCGCTTGCTGCTAGGCCCTGCCCTCAGGCCCTAAATCACTTAACAAAAAATAGTCTATCCGCTCGAAATTCGATGACTCTTATTTTTTTATATTCAATATATAATTCGGAATTAATAAAATATTTCAATTAATCGAAGTAATCGCATAATTACTTTTTTTTTAAATGCATATATCTCTGACATGGTTGAGATTAGGGGCATATTCCTTGAACATTTTTGACTCGTAATTTAGTCAGGTTACCCAGAAAATATTGTGGATTAGGTCTGTTACACCCTGTATACACCAAAACATTATTTTTTATATAAGTTGATTATATTTATTTTTAATATTTGCAAATTAATTTGGTTTATTACATTTATTATTTTATAGATTATTAAAATTTTTTTACAATTAACTATTGTTTTATATTCTGAAGAAGAAAAAGGTGTTTTTTTCGAAACTGGTTACTTATTAAGTGGTTAATTATAAGCAAAGTTAAATAATCTATAAAATAATAATAATATTTATGCTGTGCTCTATTCGAGTCAGAATCGATGTCCAACAGATACATTGATAGCACTCGAGTTATGAAAGCAGCTGACGTAGACAGCTCTTATTTTAGTGGATGTTCAATACGATACCCGCGCAGATTAACGTGCTTTTCAATATAGGTAACACAAATAAGTTATTTCACGATAACATTGTGATTTCATTTAGAATTACAGCAAACTTTCGAAATCAAAATGTTAGTAAGCCCGGAGCCTTTCGTAAAAATAAAAGACACGCTGCATACCGAACGTCGACTGGCAAGTTCCCGTTAGAAATATAAAACGAGTCATGCAAACTTTTCACAGAAATAATATGAAATAATAAAATATATTACATAGTTCGCCGCTTTGGGATTTCCGTGAATCGCTCGCGTGTCCAAGGATCCAATTTTGTTTGGCCGGGCACGTTAACTCAACAATGTACAAGTTTGTTTTTTGTTAATGTATAGCGCGATAAACAACATGCGCTATTTGTGTGTAATAATACTATGTTTCTCCGCATGGAAATGTTTCTCCTGTAAGTCTAGGCGCATTGGATTCTGAGTTCGGTCGAAGGGAGCGATGAAACCAAGAATGAACCTGACGATTGGCGCTCATGAAGGCCGGCTAGCGTTAATTTACGGCACTCGCCTCACCCTCTGCTGCTGAGGGTGAAATATTGATATTTAAACGTCTAATTTCCATAATGAAACACCGCAGCTAATGACGCGAGGGCAGGGTGTTGACACGTAAAACTCGAGGCACCGCTACAGATTGCGGAATGTGATTTAATTTTATATATTTATTATTAAAAGCATGTTGTTTTCTAAAAAAACATTGTACCTTCCACTAAATAATTAATATTACTGAATACTAATTATACTGACTGACACACATTTTGGTGTCTAAAAAGTCAGCTCTAGTTTTTGATATATTTTTATTGTATTGATATATTTTATACAATATACATATAATTCTTAATAACAACAAAGTCTGTGCTAAAGGAGACAAGTTCATCTGATACATCTAATAGTGAAATTTAAACAATATAATTAACAATTGATTTTACTTAAAATGCAAATTACAAAATTTAATGACCAGAAATATTAAACTTAATTGATAATAAATAACTTAATTGAATAATTAAAACATTAAAATAATTCAAACCACAAAAATATTATCGTTTAATATCATTAATTAACATGGTGGTTACTTTATGGTGCAATATGAATATTATAATTTTCACAACTACATTTTTTACTACATGTGTGGTACAAAGTATAGTTGGAAATTAAAATAATCGCATTTGGTTACGTTGAAAATATAATACAGAGAATGTAGTAGAAAAGAATAGGCAAATAAGTGAACAGAAAATTAAAATAATAATAAAATAAAGAAATTATGTTCGGTTCACGCATGTATTTGATAAATCTTTGTTCAGTTTCTTTTCTGCCAACACCCAATAACCAGTTTCGTAGATAGTATTTAAATTTGTCAATCGAGACATGTTGTAGGTTTTGAATATTAGAAACATAAGGGGGATTGATCAAAGCTCATTCTAATTTTGGGCCTCATGGTGAATCTATTATTTGTTGCTCTCATATGATATCGAGGAGTTGGCATTCCTCAAAAAATGAGCCAGTAAACTTTTATGGCTTTCTGTAAATGATTGTCGTGTTGCATATAATATCAAGGCTTCGAGTCGCGCGCTGGTTTGCTAAAAACGCAATAGACACATCTAACACCCCTCGGGCGGCTGTCTTGAACCCGCCGACTCGGGCTTCGGAGGTCCTCGGAGGTCCTCAGTAACGCTCGGCTCGAGCCGCGAGCCCGAACGAGGACGAGCCGAGAGGCGAGTCAGTCAAAAAGTAGCCTGAAACAGGATGGACCTCAAATTGTCCGTGAAGGGTCGTTTTTCCAGTGATCGCAATTCGATCGTGCGTGTCGATGCCGAATCCATATCATTAATTTTGAGGGAATAGGCACGCTAGAATCCGATGAACGGTAGATGCACGCGTCTCCCGAATTACTCGCAAAATACAGCGTTCGCGGTAGAACATTCCAGTAGTGTCGACAGTCAAGCAATCGAGTTTTCCATTCGAAATACGCAATACGTAGTGACGAGGTTGGAAATTTTGCTCCAGCTTTAAAAGCAGAAAGTGCATAGTGTAAAAGATAGTATAATTTGGACAAATATTATGACCGTCACAACTGCCAAACATACCTCACTCCGAGGTCGAAGCTGATCATCGTTTGAAGACACAGGAACGTCCAGACCGAGGTACGCTGCAGCCACATATTGATTTACCTGACGGATCAAATAGTAACATAGCGTATTCACCCCTCTTTATTCTCCCAAATTCTGCCAAAGAACCGATTCTTCCGTGAGAAGTCGCCCTGACACAGGTGTCTATCGGTGCCCTGCATGAATCCGAGGTGAGTGCTCATCGTGTGAAGCACCCGAATACATTAAGGTAACCGAGACGAAACGTAATATGATCCTGAAAATAGATTTATGGATAATCATTAATTCTTCAAAGGTAATATTTTATGTCATATGCCGTTTATGTTAATTCTTCCGTTCACATAATAAAGTAATATATTTGTGCAAGTACTGCAAAACGATTAATTTGGATTTTAATAACTATAATATTGTATTATATACATTATTTAAAAAACTAATTTTGTAACTCTTTCTGGATTGAGGTTTTACAGGACCGGCAGTAACCGCCATCATGGAATATCCATCCCATCTTCCTTGGTACCACTCTATCTTGATTTTTATATCTCGCTAAAATAATGATCTTTACTTAAATCATCAAGATTATTAGGAAAGCGACTCTAAGAGGTAACAGACCTTAATAATCATGTTCCAACAATTGTGTACGTAGTACGTAATGAGAAATTACCGAGTCAATTCAAAAATTAGTTCCTCTAGCTAGTATTCCAAATAAGTTATTCATTACTAAATAGAAGATCAGACTTATAACTTAATACTCGTCAATGAAAAAAATAATATTAATAATGTTCCTTAGATTTAAGTCTTTTAATTTTTTCATACTTAATCCAGATAATTGATTTTATAGACTAAATTTACTTTAAGGTATTATCTTTATTAACACGATGATCTATTATATTATTCACTCGCATATTCTTTCTGTCCGATTTCAAATAATATTATTATAATTAAATGATAAATTAACGATTTAAATGCTATTGCAAATACACACAGCGCGGTTTAAACCAAAGATAAAATGCCACTGAAAAATCAAAATGACAAAACTTTATTTCGAATAAATAGAGTTTACCGCTGATACTTGAACACGAAATCTTTCCATTATGGGTGGAAAGCTTTCACAGCTGAACCATATCAATCAGTCTTTTTAATCTTAAAAATGGTGTGTCACTGAAGTAAGACACTTGAATAAATCTGACGAAATTAACAAGGCTGATACGTAGGAGAGCAGTCTATCTGCAATATAAAAATCCTGGGTCCAAATCCTCGCGACAGCTCATTTTTTCTGTTATTAATTTTAGTTAAGTAATAATTTATTGAATTATTATTTTATCATTAAATAATATTAATTCAGTTATTCTATTGTAAGCAATCGGCTAACGTGGCCACTTCGCGGCCGATACCGGCCGCTATGCCATCTTTAATGATCGCTGTGCGGTCTGGGTCTGCATAGGAACTATATATATATATATATATATATATATGATAGAGCTTTACTCAAAACAAACCATACGTAAATATAATCTCGATGTAATTAAAATAATTGCACATTTGTAAGTTAGCTGTCAAAACGAACAAAAATGACATCTAGATGATGTATAAGAATGCGAATAGACAATAATAAACACAAAAATGTTATTTTATCAGTATAATGTGTATTTAAGTAAATACGAAATCGAATGAAACGTCAAAATTTAATAAGAAAAGTCAATAGTATAGATAGATATATAAAAAAATATGACAGATGTCAAGTATATTTTTTCTTGCTCGTAATAAAGAAAATGTACACTTCATTGCAAATTAAATATATATAAACATATAAAATATAAAATATTTAAGTAATCTTAACCTGGAGATATTAAAAATACGTTCGTTTTTGCCCTGCTCGCAATTCACAGACCTGGCCGTTTAATGTAGCGCTATACAGCCATAATGACACTAAGTCCATAGATGATAGACGGGGAAGCGCTATAATATTATGAATAATTAATAAAATAACTTTGTATATAATCAGTTCAATTTATTATTTAAAACTTATATCATAAAACAACAATATTATTGATTAAAATATCTAACGTTATTGTCCCTAGATATAGTCCAATGATACAGATTCTCATAAGTACCCAATTCCATAAATTCTGCTTCTTTTGTGATAGATCGCTCTCAACCAAATTAATTAACTTATTATAAAATTCTATTTTAGTGTTTGTTAATAGTAGTTAGCACAAAGCAAATCATTTACGTGGTCACATTCTACAAGACATACAATTGTTAGACGTCAAGGGACGAATAACACTTGGTTTGTCATGTTTCGGTAACCTCAAAATGATATATACTCCAACAACGCAATTCGTACTACCTGTCCTGATGAACGCAGGTAAAACATTACCGTATTGATATGCTCAACATGGTCCAAATTCCTATGGGAGGAACATGTTGGAGATATCTCTCTGTGAATGAAGTACAAATGAGTGGATTCGAAGCCAAACCGAACTCGAATCGGTGACATATCTGAAATGAGGTGAAATACAGGTGAACAACAGAAGGGCTAAAAAGGTAACTAAATGGAGATCTCAGACCGAAAGTCTAAATGATGACGGGCCCGCAATACCAGCAACAAAACCTTTGAAAGAGTTGGGGTAGACCTATATTCTTTACCATATGCAAAGTTGCGGAACATAATGAACCATAGATTTGGTACAATACTGAATTAAAAAAATACAATACTAATTTAAAGTCTTTTAGAGACAGAGCACAATTTTGTAAAAGAAAACGGCATTGAAATTTTATATATTAATAATAAAGGCCTTAGAATGGATAATTTAGAAATTTAAAAATCCCTAAACACTAAGTCTAATATAATTAATAACAACTAAAATTAACAAACAACCCGCTATTTCCCTGACCAACTTGTTATATTCCCTATTTCGCTGTCGTCTCCCTGTCAATCCTCATCCCACTCCTACCGAGACGCTGCCCTCACCCCTAAATTGATGTCGTTGTAATATTTTATTTTTATGAAATAGTTAAATTGTTCCGGTTGATGTAAAAATAACTAGCAGTGGTTTATAAAAAAATATATAGATAGAATTTTTAACTAATAGTTAATTGCATCTAACAAAAAGTTAAAATATTTATTTAGCTTTTCAGAACTATAGAGCAGATACACACATACATATATTGACATATTCTCTCATCCAACCCTTGCCTCTGTTGGCTTTGCCAGTCGCGTGCCATTCTTATTGCAACACTAAAATCTCTATTAAATTAGTGACCCAACCCTCGCTGCCAACAAGGGTAGCAAAGTAATGGTTGGTTAATTATTTTGTCATAAAGCACTGGCTGATAAATTAAGTCCGTGGATTTTAAGAGACTTTTATATTTTTAGCTCTGTAGTCATATACCGCACATTGACCCTATATATAGTTACTCTGTATGTGTAGGCAATTTACTTTACTTTAGAAAGTTTACTTTTTAATAATTGGTTTATATAAATTTTACTTTTTACTTTATTTATTAATTCTGCTTCTATTAATGTATTTTAATTACTTTTGAAATATTAAAATACAAAAATTAAATTTACCTTAAAAATGAACAATATAATAAGAGTTGTCAATTCACTTAAAATAGTAATTGGAAATATAATTGGTTTACCTTGTTAGAGATTGGATGGAAATTACGTCGGCCCTGTCACGTAACCTAATTCTAGATCTGACGTGAGCCACATGTGAGCTTTAAAATTTGTCCAGTACAATAACAATTAGTTAATTAGTTCATAGAATCTAGTTTTTACTTACCTACAGTTACATACGTTAAAAAATAAAATATGGATTTCAAGATATCAGAAACGAAGTTCGATGTTACTTTTTTCTGTCTTCGTGTTTAGATCGTAATATAAAAAAATATATACATGTTTTAATGTTAAATGTTTCTTTAAAATTATATAATAATAACTATAGAAATGAAACTTTTACTACTACTATAGAAATACTTTACTTTACTATAGAAATACTTTTGAAACCTTCAATTCCTTTTTAGCGCGCCGCGATATATCGTGCACTCAAAACATGAACCCATAACGACTGTATAACAAACCAAATAATTTAGAAAGTATTAATTCCAGCAATCGGCCCTCAAACCAAAAAATCTTTCCCAATCCCATTGTGTTATTTAATCCGCCAAATAATATTCTGATCCTTTTCTTTCAGTCGTCATTTTGCCATTATTTATACTCGTTACTAAACGATCTCCATTTGGGATCCATCCGGAAATTTTTAGTATAACAATTTAGAAGGGAGCCTTTTTATAAAAATGTTCTGATTTTCTAGTGAAAAGGTTTGTATTATCGTGATGTAAATTATTTCTTGTTATACGAGTTTACTCTTTTCCTTGTCACTGGAGCTTATTAGGAAAGTGCTGTATCCTTATGAATACATGCCACCCTGGTACCTGCCAGCGCTGTAGTTACAATATCACCCGTAAGCGCAATCATATTATTATTTCCCTTTCCCGGTAGCATTTTCCACTTAGCTCCTAGTTTATTAACGGTTTGTTTGTTATTATCGCAACAGTTTTTCATACATACGTGACGAACGAAATCGCTCCACGAGTCACGTGAGGAAGTGTGTTTTCCCCGCCCATATATTCTGTCGCACAATTTCCGCCCGGTACTTTCTGCGCTCCTGTTACATCATCTTGCTTTTATAATAATGGACCAATTTTTTCCCAGACAAGGGTATGCTCTTTCAATCTTGCGCCGTAGCCAAAATTTACAATAGGCTTTAATGTCTTAAGTGCTCTGTAAGAAACCTCTGATATGTGGACGTGGGATGTGACGTAGGTTGCTAATGAATCATATTTTTATACAAAATCATACTTGGTAGGTAGGTACTTTCTTATAAAATGATAAATATTATATTATGTTCTCCAGATTTTTTTAACTTAAAAAATAAATCCACATATTTGACTCACACAGAGCCGCTTTCTATTGAATGTATTTCAACTGACCATTTTAGTCAGCATCTTTTTTACATAACTTCAAACAATATTGCCATTAACTGTTTCGAACTACGCCCGCCCCACATGAGTTTTATTAAACCTTCCAGTCAAAGTTTGACAGCTCAAAATTCATTGGTAAGCCGTTCATAAAAATAATATACTTTATTTGAAAATAATTTTTCATTTCGATATGGTAAATGAATTATTTTTTGTTTTCATATTTAATCCGTGACCATTCTCAGTACTATGAAGAATAAATACAAATATTAATTAAGTACATTAATGTGCACTTGTATGCGAATAATAAAGGTAGCAATACAAAAATGTATATTTTTTGTTTAGTTTACTGACAACTTTTGAGGTACTCATGAATCGTGATAATTTTATGTTGAGGTCAATGATGATGTCTAAAAATATATTACTGAATTATTGTTCGAATCCCGGTGGAGCAACAACAATATTTTTCGATAAAATTGATTTTATATGTATATATTTCTAATTAATATATTTAATTCGTATTTAAAATAATTTAACATCACAAATATATTATTACAGCGTATGTAAAATAATAGATAATCTCTAAGAGAAAAGTTAACTTAATTCTTGTACACAATAAAATACAGACCATCGAGGTTCAGTTGGAAAATTAGCCAAATAATGAAAGAAAAAAAATGTTCACATTTTTTAAAGTTGATTATTGTTTGCAGTGGATGCCACACATATGTAGGTGGTTTATTATTTATATTTATGCTAACAACACACAATGTGAAAGTCGAGTGGTGTGCACGCTTTTATTTTTTACTGTGCTATTAAAGCAAACATAAATATGACAATTATTAAATAATATTCCTTATTATCGCGTATTATTTTGCTGAGTAAACACTGATTATTACTCTTTTAAACTTGAACCTTCATCAATTAATAATACCAAATAAGTTGATAATTCAATTTACATTGTAGAAAACTTTGAATATGTGAAAGGTATTTATACTATTATAACAATTTTAATCATAAAAAATGCTGTATTTAACGTTGATTTCAGTTATTTCAAAAATAATGTTTGTTTCATAAATAGTTTAAGAAAATTTCACCAAACTTAGTTGCATCATTTATAAAATCTCTTTGTGAGAGCTCCGTTAGACTTGTACGGAGATTTTCACTGCCGTTTAGAACCTTCTGTGTACAGTTTTTGTGTTATTCTGCCATATGTCTTTGAACTCTCCGTACTACGTTTCGGTCCCCATTGCACAGTTCATTATTAGACCTGATGTCGCTGATGGAACTTGTAAAAGTATGTGTTAATTTAGTACTGTTTTACAATAACACGTCAATATTAAGATGTTAGTGATATGTTAAACACTGGCTTGCATTAATTAGCAACATAAATCCTGATGATAGACCCTGCAATGGAATCCAAAACGTGAGTCAGAGAGGTCGAAAACAGAAAACTCTATCTGCCCAGAAGACCTGTTAAATTTATTAATATGTACATAATTAATATACAATCATAATACTATTTATTTTAAAAAATTCTGTAATTTAAAAAATTCTGTAAATACCGTACTGTAAATAACTTAGCTAATATAGGCAGATAAGATAGATACGATGGTCTACAATATTGACATGGCACTCTTGCCTCGTTCATTTTCATACGTATAATCGGTTGTTGAAGCTTAACTCTTATCTTCTAACCCTTAGAGTTTTTAATAAATTAATATCAATATTTCATTGGATCTGAATAAGTTTTGAGCGAATTAAAAAGTAAAAGAATATGAAGAAGAGGTAGAATGTTTGATGAAAATTGCAAAAAGAATAATATTATACAAATTACCTATCTGCATGTTTCTATGCGAAATATTCCCGGAATAATACCGTTCGTGATATTGGTTGAATGTCGTGTCTATGCACTAACATAAATGTTACACACGAATTCGTGCCACTCGTAAAATTTAAAGCACCTTTCATAATATTGTTTCCATAATCAGAAAAAGTACCATAGAAATTCGATGGTGGGTATATACTTTTGGTTGTGGAATACTAGCGTTTTATAGTTTATAGTTTTAAATTATAATAGCGCTCAATCTTAGATTTTGGTGGATGGTAACATAATCGGCACCAGAAGCGCCGACAGTTTACTTGTTTGACCCACAGCCAGATGGCATTTATGTCGAAAATATTAGAACTTTTACGCAGCATCGCAATTCTTCGCAGTTTTGAGGTCGTTACAAAAAAAATACCACGTTCTATAAAAACAATTATTTTGTCGCTATTGCAAATATATTAAAATTAATTTCTTTATTAATAATATTTTTAAATTATTTTTTATCTTTCAGCGTTACACAGACTTTTATGATACCATCAAATTAAATAAACATTCAATTTACACATCTTGGTTATGATAGATTTTATACAATTGAACAAAACTTACTGTTTATTTTGGTGTAAAGATCAGACCGAATCAATTATCATTGAATCTTTTGCTTACAACTGCATTTGGCTTAAGAAATAATGTGATCGTGATGTCAGAGATTATGGTCCATTTCTCATAATTTCACCGCCATGTTTTTCTCTTGTGGAAAATCCTCGCAATGTTGGTAGGAACATGTTGAATGTTATTTACAAAACTCCTCCATAAAAGGAATATGTTTGAATGTTCTACGTGCACCAAAACCTTCAGAAAATAATCGATTAATATAAATCATTGAATAGGATAAACGTTACTCCCATCACTCTTTCTCAGGCAGAACAGAACCTACCGATTTTGCAATATCACCGATTGAGCAATTATGATATTCGACAATTTTTCTATGAATTAGTACCGTACAATGACTGTTTCTACAGAAACCTGCACACATACAAGAATATTGTTTTCTTGGATACAGATAACGTAATCTCTCCTAACAGTGATAGAGATTGGAAACGGTTATGGAGAAAATACGTTGCAATATAGAAAATATTGTTTTTTCTGCTTACAAAAATGTTTATTTCCTCGATGACATTTGTCCAAAAGGAAATGGTTGAGAAACACGAGATGTCCACAGGTCGCGCAACTTCAATGCTCCGATTGACTGTCTCTGTCCAAAATTCAAGATTTTATCCTCGCACGTTTACCAACTACTGCATATTTCTAAACTATACCAAATAGTGATGCCCAGTTAAATAGTGATCGGTAGTGACCGAAAATAATGTACATCTTCAATAAACTGTGAGCCCTTTTAAAGACGTTGTAAAAGATACAAAAATGTGATTGAATAAAGTTGCAATGATATAATTTTGAAGACCTCAAATATGAGATTACTAAAATAATTTTTAGTTATAGCCAATATATCAATTCATCGACGTGCTTTTGATCTTGTGGTTACGATACTCGCCTAGTGATCTGGTGGTCGGGGGTTCGAGCCTCGTTCCAGGAGGCTATCAAGTTAGTCCTACTTTCATAGCACAAGCGTTTAGCTTAGTTTGAAAATAGTAAAAATATTGATGTGACTTGTATTTCGTAAACACATCTCTATTTATTTTAAATAAAAAAGTGTCATCTGAGAATTTATGATTCAACTTTTATTTTTAAACTTAATAATTAATATAGAAAATATTATTACCTATAAGAATACAAATTTTTGTAAATTTTATTCAAATTCAACTAACATTTTTTTCCATTTTCAAACTCAGGATGGATAAAAGTATAACGTATTTTTATCCAAAGGTCTCCAAAATTAATTTTACATTCTAGTATTGTGCACAAATTAATTAATTGATCCAACAAAAACATAACTGATTTATTTATTTGGTACAATCGACATATTCAGATATATTTCAATAGAAATATTACTTATTACAGATGGTCGCATGATGCTACGTTCAGAAAATTTCAATGTACTTTCTTCGATCATTACAATTGCTCAAATAGTTTTTATTTGATTTCAATCAAACTGATATATTTTGATCTGGTAGATTTTTCGGTTTGTTAACTCATCAGATATATATATATACTTACTTACTTACTTACCATCACGCCGTTTCCCCGTGGGGGTAGGCAGAGAGGATAGAGCGCCACACTCTTCTGTCCTGACATACAATTCTCGCCTCATCCACATTCATACATCTTGTCATACAAGCTCGCCGATTGTTGAAGCTTCTAACAGAACCATCCTCCATTATCTGGTTTACCTGGTCGTGCCAAGTCTTCCGCGGACGTCCTCTATTTCTGGTTCATATATATTTCTTACCATTCTCTCCTCATTCATCCTTTCCATATGACCAAACCACCTAAGTGATCCTTTCTTAATCTTACTCACTATACTAACATCAGCTTTACATTATTTTCTTATTTCTTCATCCTTTACTCTGTCATAAATAGATTTGCCACAAATACGCCTAAGTGATCTCATTTCCACTGCATTCAGTCTACTTTCGTTCCTTTTCTGCCAGCTCCAGGCCTCACTTCCATACATCAGTGTCGGTACCAGGATTCCATTGTGCACCGCTAGTCTTGCTTCGGTTGACATATTCCTGTTAGATATAATTCCATTCAAAGCACCGTTTACTTTATTTCCTGCAGTCACCCTCCTTTCGATATCATTTTCACCCTTCCATTTCTATCAAACATACTTCCCAAATATACAAACTTATCTACTTGTTCCAAACATTCATTACCTACAAGTATTTTGCATGGTGTCTTGCTTTCCTCCTTCTCAAATACCATCACTTTCGACTTGTTTACATTCATCATGAGGTCGCTTTCCTTGCATACATCGTACATTCTACTCACCAGATTCTGTAGTTCTTGTTCATTATTCGCCATTAGTACTGCATCATCGGCGTACAATAAACAGCATACAATCAAATCGCCCATTTTTGCTCCTACATTCATACATTTTAGTTCTTTCACACATTTATCCATATACAAGTTGAACAGCCATGGAGACATTACACAACCCTGCTTGACACCCTTTGTAATGTCAAACCATGGTGTGAGTGCTCCATTGATTCTTACACACGCAGAACTTCCTTCGTAAAGGATGCGATTGCGCGTATAAGTTTACTATTCACCCCGTAATCAGAAAGTACTTTTCATAACTTTTCTCTTATAACTCTATCATATGCTTTCTGTAGATCTACGAAGGCACAAAAAAGTTTTAGGTTTTTCGCCAAAAACTTTTCCGTCATCACTCGTAGAGAAAAGATCTGATCCATGCATCCTCTTCCACCCACAAATGCCCCTTGCACGTCCCATACCTTTTCTTTCGTCACCATTCTTGCTCTTTCTATTAAAATTCTTCCATACAGTTTACCTACAGAAATCAGTAGACTAATAGCCCTATAGTTACCACATTCCATTTTCGACCCTTTGCCTTTGTAAAGAGGCATGATAACAGCCCTCCTCCAATCTAACGGGGTGTGGTTCTCTTCCAAACATTGATTGAAGAGCGTATGAAGCCACAAGATAACTAATGGTCCACCAGCCTTGATATACTCTGCAGCAACGTTATCATACCCCACAGCCTTACCATTCTTCATATGTTTTATTGCACACTTTATTTCTTCCATACTTATTGCATTTATATCATTTTCCTCATTCATACTTACCCCAGAGAGCCTCTCAGGTGCTTCGTCATTTGCATTCTCTACACTTTCATACGTTTCCTGGAAATATTTCATCCATCTATCTTTTATTTCATCCTCATTCGTTAACATCTCTCCATTTACTGACTTAATAGCTTTCATACTACTGCTTTCAGCACCACATCGAGATGTTTTGACCGCCTTCCAGAAAAATGTTATATTATCCTGAAAATTCTCAGTCATTTTCACCGTTTCTTTTCTTTTCAGCCGCTCTTTCCTTTCTTTCACACCAGATTTAACTTTTTCCTTACAGACATTGTACAGGACTTTTGCTCTCGTATATTCATCCCCATTTACTGTCAACAGATAGCGCCACGCATTCTTCTTTTCTTTCACAAGTTCCTTTATGCCATCGTCCCACCATGCATCACCTTTCTTCCTTCCTTGGATAGCTATCCCACAGGTTTCTTTCGCTAATTCGCATAAAGTAACCTTAATGTATTCCCATGCATTGTTTATATTCAGATCACTCGCTCCTTGTTCACTCAGTTTTTTATACACTTTCCTTTCAAATTTTTCTCTGACATCATCCCTTTGCAGGTTCTCAATTTTGACTCTAGATGGTGCCGATACTGTTTTTTTCATGGACCGCCATCCTTGGAATAAAATTATTCTTGAAACAACAAGGAAATGGTCAATATATATATATATATATATATATATATATATATATATATATATATATATTTAAATTTCGTACCTCCGAAAAAAAAATATTTTCAAAAGAATATATACACTGATATGCAAAAGCCTGGAGACACTTATCTAGTATTATATTTTATTTGAAATACATTTTAATGAAAATAAATAACAAATTATTTGTACCAGTATTTAAAAATCATCATATTGTTCACCATAGTTTTGTTTTCTTTTTATCATAATGAGTTCCGCCGGTTGTAAAGTTTTCCTAAGCTTTGCTAACAAATTTAAAATTTTGGTGCTTTTTTTAAAAAATTCACAAAATTGATATTACTTTTTCAGCCCCTAAATTTTATTCAGTGGATTTTTATTTAATTATAGCGCACGTACTCATATTAAATATTTATATGAGAATGGAAAGGACGCAGTCCAATGTTAATAATATTATCGTAAATGAGTTCTGCCGTACGTGACAACTGTATAACATTAAGTTGTAATAAAATCAATTTAAAATGTCTTATCTTCCATTTCATAATACGAACCAAAAAATTTATTGAGCTATTAATAAGACCTTTGTAAACCATTAAAATAAGTGACTCATTTTTATTATCAGAAATTCTTGAATAGTTGTATGCACAGTCCATCGAGTCGTCTAATATTTGCTCAGTTTTGGTAGGAAGACGTTACACTTATACTATTCAGTACGAGGAAGTATTCAATGCAATGTTTAAGGTATTTATTAACATTTTTTTAATTAATATTTTTTTTTATATAATGCCATTTTAAAATTATTACTATTTGAAATTGTGTACCTGTGTATTATATATTACATAGATAAACTTGAATGAGCACTGGCTGGATGGAATGCAAAATCTTCAGTATCAAATTCTACATCATATACAATCAATCATAATAGATAAAATTAACTAATAAATTTACGATACATATGATGCTTTCGAAATGTTACTTTAGTTTTCGTTTTTATCATATTTATTTTCTCAGAATTTTATCAAAAATATTCATTTAACTTTTTTGAATCTCATTAAATTTAATTTTAACAATTTTATACCATACGTAATTTTAAAAATATATAAACTTTCATACTTAACCACAAAAGTAAGACTATCTACTATCTACCATTATCTAAAACTCTATATATAGATACTACTACTACTATCCAGAATTAGAATACTTAACTTTTTAAATATTATAGAAGTCGAGATAGTGGAATATTCATGCAAAATTACAAAAATAATAAGTTTTTTAAGTATTGCAGAAATGCTATAATAGATAATACACTAATAAAAACAAAAACAGTATCACACTGGTGAAATTGTACTGTGTCATATTAAGTCGGTTACTTATGTCAATATCCTCGAAATAAGTGTAATTATATTAACATTTATAAAATACTAATTTTGTTATTCCCAAAATATTATTTCTAAAAATTTTTTTTTAGAATAACTAAATTAATGTTTTATGAATTATACGATTTCGTAAATTGGCATAAAAACCTTCTCATAAAATGTTATGTTCGTTTAACATTTTTCGAATATTTTACAGGAAAAAAATAATATTCCATTTCGACGATGGATTTTTATATCCTGTTGTGGAATAATACTAGCACTCCACCTCGGGATCGGGGCCATGTTCACTTTCTCTAACCGCTGGCGCCGCGGGATTCCGAGAGCTGACCCGTCCACCCCGTATCCAGATGACATAGAGACAGAAAACATATCACAACTTTTACCGAGTCTTCCGTTCCAGTATTGGAATCGTCACAGACACCAAATAAGTACCATGTTTTATAAAAACAGTTCTTGCGCCACTTTTCCAAATATTTTCAAATTAAAATTCAACAATCTTTATTGGCAATATCTTTCAACGAAAGATTTAACTTTTCAGTTATATGAAGCCTTTTACGATACCAGAAAATTAAATGATCTTAAAAATAGTGTGCACATCTTAGCCATGATAGACTCCATGGATGCCAATATGAAAACTTTTTGCCAAATTTGGTTCGACGGCCAGACTGAACCAGTTATTGTTGAAACCTCCACTTACACTTTGATTTGGAATACGGAATGGGGTAAGAGTGAGGTCGGTGAATACAGTCCATTCTTGATAACGTGCGAATTGCCGGACACTTCCTCGAAGACGCCCTGTTGTGTTTCTCTTGTGGAAAATCCTTGCGATATTGCTAGAAACTTGTTGAGTGTCATTTACGAAGCGCCACCAAAAAAGGAAAATTTTGCTGTGTGCGTAAAGGGTCTAGATTCATTGCAGGATGATTTGTCCGCTAGACTCGTGGAATGGATCGAATTTCTCCATCTAATGGGTGTGAGCAAAGTCTTTTTTTATCAGTTCTACGTGCACCCTAATATTCAGAAGGTAATCGATTACTATAAATCATTGGGTAGGATTGACGTTACACCCATCACCCTGCCCTACGGTCAACCAAACATACCGATATTGCAACATCTTTATATAAAAAAAAACACATTTCAACAATGTCTCGATGAATTAGTACCGTATAATGACTGCTTTTACAGGAATTTATACTCTTATAAGTACATTGTTCTCATCGACATTGATGAAGTAATATTCCCTAACAGGGATGACAACTGGATAACCTTGATGGAAAGGGTGCGCCGAGAATCCATAAACGGCAGTTACGCTGCGTACCACGTTCGGAATACGTACTTTCTTGACGACATGAGTCCTGTCTACCCAGATATCCCCCCCTACATGCACATGCTTCAGCACGTTCATAGAGCGCGCAAGTTTTGTGAAAATTATTATTTCATTAAATCATTCTTCGATACTGAAGCCGTTCTGACCGCACATAATCACTTACCGTTCAAAATTTCGTCTTCCTATGAATTATCATATTCTATCGATCGAAAGGATGCCCAGTTGAATCACTATCGTAAAACTTGCCACGATTACATAAACTGTGAACATTTTCGGAGACACGTAGTGAGAGATAAAAAAATGTGGAAATATAAAGATGCTATGATACGGAATGTTCAAAATGTGTTGAAGACTTTAAAAATGATTTAAATACATTTCAATTTTGTTGGAAAAAATTAAGAATAAAAAGTGCGCTAGTTATTTTTCTCATGAAAATTAATTTTTTCCTCGGGCGAGATGAGAACCCATGAAAACTTTCTTCCAATCTTGCGATTAATTATTGTGAATATGTTGTATCTTCTAATTATTGCATATATTTTGGAATTTTATCTGAAACTTGATGCATAACAATTTTACCGAAAAAAGTCAGTGCTAAAGATTGTAGAAAATAAAGAATAATCAGTCTTACGAGTCTCGACACAATCTTCTTAAAGATGATTCTTGTATATCGAAGACAAAGAAAAAATCAATGATACTCAATTCGGATTCAATAGTAGACTTGGTAGCGCTTTTCATCCTAAACCTATTAATACAAAGATGTTTAAATATTAACACGACTGACAATCTTTATCACGAACCATGCAAAAGTTTTCGACGTAGTATAAATTTTGGATTAAATTATTATAAAAAAATGAATTTATTGCCTTAACATCAACAAAACCGTAAATTTATATTGGAACCAGAAAGCTAATATAAAAATTGAAAACGAAAATATAATATTAAAGTTTGATATTTGAATTTTTAGGGGAACGAGGATTATTGTAAGTACATTCTATCGCCACTACTATTTAACTTGAATTCCGAAGACATTTTTAAGAAAGCACTGGAGCAATAATTAATTGTAATAATTAATGGTCAAATGATTAATAACATGTAATAATATAAGCCGATGAAACTCATTTTAGCAGAAATCGAGAATTTTTTTCGAGAATCGCGAGTCGATAAAATGATGGAACAAGTCAATTTAGTGAACAAGAATACGGATAAAACATGAACGTCAGTAAAACAACTCTCCAACTGGGCGATGAATCATTACCGTAAAAATTGTGTCGATTACATCAATTGTGAGTCTTATCAAAAACATGTAATGGGAGATAAAAATATGTGGAGATATAAAAAAGCTTTAATACCGAGAGCGAATGTTGTTAAAGACTTTGGATCTAATTTAATTATTCAATTTTCTATATATTTAAAGCGTTTAAAATGTGTCTGCCAACAGTAAGACGAATACCTCGTATTTAAAAAAAAATGCGTTTTTTTATTATATTATTTAAAAAGTTGTGAGAAAATACTTATTAATCTGCTGATGGAATTTAGCCCTATTGAAATTAACATTTCTGGTGGACATATTGAGAATAGATATTGCGTCTTTCAATATTACTCCGATGACATGTATTTTTAAAAGTTGAAGTCTTCGCTTTAAATATGTTTAAATAAGTAATCATTATTTTATAAAATATTGTTTTAGTATAAATTATTTCCAGGATACCTATTATCAATAAAATTTTCTACGGATTAATAAAAAATGCATTTTTAATCACTTTGACTAGTATATTGGCATTGACTGTCTTTATCACTAATATTATACTTAAAATATAAAACATATCTCATAAATATTCATAATCTTAGACTAAATAACTTAATGCAAATATGAACACCTTATTAGGATATTCTATAAACGAGAGAATTTTTATATATTCATTCAAAAAATGTAATAAGCTTTGTATAAACCATTTTGATTAAGTTAACATGGTCCGGTTTTGATATTACTTTATTTTAACCGGGACGAACGCACATTAAACATGCGTTTAGAAACCGGTCGATGTTAAATTAATCAGAACGGTTCATACAAAGTTTAGGTATAATTTTTTAAAATTAATAATTATGTCCAACTACAAAGTTAACCCAGTAAACATAAAAAATACATATAAGTAAGTGTATTTATGAACTCTGGCTAGTGCATAGAAAGGATTTTTGTACGGCAAAAAGATAAAACTAAAGCACTCTATAAAAAAGACTAAATTCTTCGTCTTAATTCACAAATAATATTTATCTAATACATAAGATTAATTCCATGTGAAATCACATAATTTAAAAATAAATGGTTGCTTGACCATTTCAAATATTTTTTATTTTTTTACCATAGGAATGCCCACTAGTATGTAGCTCAAAACAATTTTTTTTTATTTTTTATTATGCCGCCATTTTGGATCTATACTCAATTTTGTTCGCAGCGATAAACAAAAACGAGGCTTTGCAGAGGTTTTTATAAAAATATATTGTTCTTTTCCTATAAAAGATTCTGGTTTTCATTAATATAAAGAAGATACAATAGTTATAGAAAATGTATAGAAATAATAGAAAATTATATACAAACCATGACTTAAATGACATTTAAATATGCCAGATTTGGAAACATAATTTTTGGTAATTAAAAAGCACCAGTTATGATGATCTTTTAAGGTGACTGGCGGTGGAGGGGGAGGGGGGGGGTTGGAACCACAAAACGGATTTTTTTTTTGTTAAACATATGATTAGAGTTCATAGCTTTGAAGAATTTAAGTTTGGGTTAGGAACCCCTTCCTGGCTTTTTTTGGCATCAAAGTTTCAAAATTTTAAATTTTTGCTGATTTTATGGTCAAATATCTCAAATGGGGGACGAGATAAAAATGTAAGTTTTTGCCCAAAATTACGTGTACTGGTACTTAACAAAATCTGTAAGTTTCATTCATTCTGTGGTTAAAACTGGTTTAGAACTTACATTTTCCGTACATCTTACACACATACATACTTACAAATTTATCTGGTAAATACCTAGGCTAAGTTTGTTAACTAGTCTGATCTGCTATATTGTTTCAAAAACTTAAGAAATTCTTAAATCCATTAATATTATTCCTCGAGAAATAGGTAAAAGTAATACGTTCCTCATTTTTCTTCTCGTGGTTTATCCGGTTTTAAAAAAACTAACAAAATTAAAAGGTAAAGTTAGTAGCTAGGTAAAGTAGTTTGTTTTTTTCGGATGCCAGAACTTTTTAATGGAGACAAGTGCGACACGAAACCTTCTGCAATGGATAGTATTTCTATCGAATCCCACTTTAGATATAAGTTTGTGTACTTTATTAATTTCAAACCCTTATTTCCAAGATATTTATGTGTTTGCTATACTTTGATAGAGAGAATATTCAAGGCACATTCATTACATACTGGTAGAGCTTACTGTCTTCAAAATATGTTTAATGATTTATTACTTTAATGATCTGTATATTTTTTGTCGCATAAAATAATGGTACTATAACGTAATTTGAAATTTGTTTATTTTCTATATCCTTGCTAAATATAGAGTAGGTTAATTAGCACAACGTGTGCAGACATTACGTTATCCTAGGAAATCTTTTATAACCCCCTTATATATTATACTTAAATACAGGAATGTGGATTAAAGCAACTGCTACTGAAACTTGATTTGACTATAAACGTTGAAACAGAACGCAGATTATCTCAGTGTTTGGTTGAATAAACACTGTATCAACATGTATACGATATATTTTGTGTCAATCAACGTTTAACGTATAGATAAATTCTAAATAAAATATATTACTGGTATATGCTGTTAAAAAATCCACAAGACGTGGGGAATTAAATTTTATTGTTTTCTACAAGCTACAAATCCTGAGATATATCGTGAGGCATAAAATATATTAATGGTACCATACATTTGTTAATTGTATGGTCACCGTATTTTTTAGATTATTTCGAAGATTTATGAATTCGTGGTAAGTATAACCTGATCAGGTGGTGTTAATTTTCGGTGCAGATATGAAGCGACAATGTCAATAATTAGCGTTTTTGGGAGATTATATTGAAAAAATACGAAAAATGAAATATAGGTAGTATGTAATAGATGCGCCCCAAGGAAAAAAAGAGCAGCACCACCTCCTGAAGGAAGAAATAAATAAATATATATTTATACCGTTACCGTTAAAATAACTTTCAGTAAAAATCTGAAAGAATTATTTAAGAGATTTATTTACCCATCACGCAAACAAATATTTTAGATATTTTCTTATTGCATCGATTATCCATTTGAGTAAGTATTTACATACGTAATAAAAAAAGTATATTATGAGAGTATTTTAAATTTCTACATATTACAGAATAGAACAGAAAAGAAAATTAACAAAGTAAAATCTAACGAAAAGAAAACCTCCGAAGGATAAGAAGCATTTCGAAAAAAGAGGACTTCCCGAGTGACAGAAAAGATGAACGACAAATCCTCATACAGTTGTTTCAAATTATCGCGGTTTACTTAACTAATTAGCTCCTGACTTCATCTACCACCACTATCAAAGAGTAGCATCATACTTATAGTCTATTTCGAATTGGAGCATAGCATTTATATAAACCAGCGTGTCTATCGTCTAGTTTGAATAGATGTTAAGCCATTGAAGCAGTTTTATGGGTTGAAATGTTGATGCGGCCAGCGAAGCAGCGCGGATCTCCTAGATAATCTAAGGTCAAACTGAGGTCAAACAATCCTGCTCATTCATTTGTCCCATCATATCAATTGTCTTTCTCTATTGGTTGTTTCGGAGGTCAGTTTGTAGAACTCCGCGTTGTAGAACTTATTAGGGCACCATTTTAAATTCAACAACTTGTATTTATATGAACTCTATTGAAAAGGGGCAACTATGCAATTTTATGTAGTTAAGCTATTAATCGGAATTTTTGAGTTTTTATATTATAGCACGATTCTAAGAAACAATTCCGTTCAAACACTGATGATATTTTTATGAAATATAATAGGTATATAAAAGAAGATAGCTATACAATTTTGCTAATGCCCTCATAAGGCAAAACGCGTCTCGCGGAAATTAAACGAGTAGATCTAAAAACAAGAGTTTTTATTTTCATATATCCTCTTTCTCTCTCTCTCTCAATATTGAAAGAGTTCAATCCATTCCAATCCTTCTCCATCAGTATATCTTATCTTCTTCACATTTCATCATTTCACAATATTACAGATGTATAACTTTTAACCTTCATACGCTCGCGCTAGATAGATTGACACGCCCGCTCGCGTGGGCGGTCAACTGACCGCCCACGCGAGCGGGCGAGCTTTTTTATCATTCTTATGAGGTTTTCTTTTGTTAAAGTGCATATTTCAATCTAATACGGACATAAGATCTCTAACACAATGTTGCAAATACAATTTTGATCAAAATTATTTATTTATCAATAAAATATTATTACATAGGTAAATAAACAAACAAAAAAAAGTCAAATACCCAAATGGAACATAAGAATAAGTATAATATTAAATTTTCAGTAATTTAATTTTTTTAACCCTATATGTTGTGAATACATTAATATTAGAATTTAAAAAAGAATAACCATTATTATTACTTTTGACAAAACAAAAAAATGTTTTGAAGGAAAAAGTACAAGGAAGAAAAAAACAATAATAGTGAAAGGAAAAAACTTATATAAAGATACACGAACACTGGAGTACTGAAAAAGTCTATAAAATAGTGAAATTATAGGGGAACGAAAAAAAACTTACATTCTGAAGTTGACGAGTAAAAAAAAATCTGGTAAGCGCTCGCAAGGCGTGAACTGACCGTCGATCCTGACCTCACCTAGTTCGAAGCTGTAATGAGTGGAGAGAAAAGTGAGTTGAGTGAACTGTGAGAAGAATCTAGCGGAGGAGAGTACAACTAGAGAATACATATCCTTCCCATCGCCCTCTAAGCTTTGCGGAGTGAGTTTTACGTTAAAATTCAAAAAGGCGGTCACTTGACCGCCCACGCGAGCGCATCAAGGTTAATAGTAAATTAAGAATAATAATAATTTTAAAAACAATTATATCTTACCTCGAGCATTAAAAAAAAGGCAAATCACCGTATGAATATAAAATAAAAGTTCACAATTGTTCAAACTCATGCCATGATGCTTGTCAATGCTCCTATTTTGAATATAAATATGATCAAATTAAATGCTTATTTCAAATGGAATCATTGTACACACTACTTTCCAAATAATTTGAAAAAAACATACTTACGCAAATTGTTACGCAATTTTTCAATCTGTCACGGGGCATGGTATAATTACATGTAGAAGAGCGACTGTGATTGCAATTAGTCCATTAATAGCAGTTAAGGAAAACAACCCTAAATTTTTCAAAACCCTAAATACAACAAGGTATGATGAAATATTGAATAAACTCTTTTATTTTGATATTAAACAAATCTATGCTAATATCACTCTTACATTTCAAAGGAACTCAAAACATAATTACCTCATGCACAAACAACATAAGTTATAAACTTCAGGAACACAAACCTCGTACGGGTAAAAGAATTTCAAATATACTAATAATATTTTTTTAAAACGCGTTAGACAGTATAATGCAAATAAAATATCCTGATAATAAAAAAATTAAACCTCGATTTGTAGGATAGTATTGATGCACTCACTTAAATAAATTAATCAAGTCATTAATACATTTACTTTTTTAGGTCGTTAATTTTTTTATTATATTTGTTTTATTTTATTTAATATTCATCAATTTTATTATGTTTGAAATTATAATTACTTTACACAAATACTATGCCTATCTCTACACAGATTTTTCTATTGAGATTTCCTAGTCCAATTTATAATTTAATCTGAATATTATTATTATTTGAAATATGTAAAAATATTGGTGAAACATGTTTCGCTAAAAACATTCATCGTTTTATTGAGCCATTAATGGTGGACTCGGTGTCCATTAAAATAATAATTGCGTTTTTGTTATCATAAAAATTATATTACTGGAAAAAAATACTTATCACTAAAATGATTCATAGTTTCTATCATTTTTAGAACGTTGGCCGGTGGTCAATCTTTCCAGGAATCTTTCAACATGATAAAGGTATTTATGTTTCTGAACATTGAAATCATATTATAGTTTAATATTTTAACCGTTTTACTCGATGTGTCTTCATCAAGTTCTTTTTATACAGTTTTCAATTTACACTTCATTAGTGCAAGTGTGAGTTTTTTTTAATTGGCAAATCTGTGAATTTACAATGGTCAATGAAAGTCGTTAACTATAATTAATTTAGACCAGATAAAACATAATTTTAATTTCAACTCAAGTTTGTTCGTTATCGTTCCATTATTTAATATGCACATCACATGAATACATACAACTCGTGGATACATTCTGCAAAATAATATTTCAGTTGAAAAATAAATTAACATTTCGTTGGTGGATATACACTTCGGGTTGCGGAATACTGGTAGCATTCTACATCGCTATCGGATGGAAGTTAATATTCCAGAAAAGTGAGCATCAAAAGACATGGAATAATGACACATCCAGCCCGCCTTCAGATGATATTCAAGCAGACAAAATATCGGAACTTTTACCCAGCCTCCCGATCCAGTTTTGGGATCGTCACCAAAATCAAATAAGTACGATGTTTTATAAAAATGCTTCTTGCGCCGCTTTTCCAGATATATTTAAATTAAAATTCAATAATCTTTATTGGCAGTATTTTATGACAAATCAGTTAACTTTTCAGCTATACAAAGCCTTTTACGACAATAGAAAACTGAATGACCTTAAATTAAGTGTACACATCTTGGCCATGATCGATTCCAAAGATGTGAATGTCAAAACTTTTTGTCAATTTTGGTTTGAAGGTCAGACCGAACCAGTTATTGTTGAAACCTCCGTTTATAATCACATTTGGGTAAAGGAATGGGGTGGATACGAAGTCGGAGAATACAGTCCATTCATAATAACTTGTGAACTGCCGGACGCTTACACTGAACCGCCATCTTGTGTTTCTCTTGTGGAAAATTCTTGCGATATTGCTAGAAACTTGCTAAGTGTCATTTATGAGGTTCCGCCGCACAAGAACGATTTTGCAGTATGTGTAAAGGGGCTAGATTCATTTCGGGATGATCTGTCTGCAAAACTCGTGGAGTGGCTCGAATATCTCCATCTCATGGGTGTGAGCAAAGTGTTTTTTTATCAATTCTACGTCCATCCTAATATTCAGAAGGTATTAGATTATTATACATCTATAGGTAGAATAGATGTTACACCCATCACCCTTCCCCACGGACAACCGAACATACCAATTTTGCAACATCTGTACATGAAAAACTTTGTTTTTCAACAATGCTTTGATGAATTAATTCCGTATAATGACTGCTTCTACAGGAATTTGTATTCTTACAAGTATATTATTCTCTTGGATATCGATGAAGTAGTCTTTCCTAACAGGGATGACAACTGGATAACGTTGATGGAAAGGGTACGCCGGAAGACCGACAATGTGAGTCACGTTGCGTACCACGTTCGGAATGTATATTTTCTTGACGACATGAGTCCTGTTTATCCAGATATCCCACCGTACATGCACATGCTACAGCACGTTCATAGGTCACGCATGTTTAGCCAAAATGGAGATTTTATTAAATCATTCGTTAATCCTGAAGCAGTTCTCGCTATACATAACCACGTACCATTAATATTTTCTTCCCGCTACGAACCATCATATTTTATCGATCGAAAATATGCCCAGTTGAACCACTATCGTAAAAATTGCCACGATTACGTAAATTGTGAACATTTTCGGAGACACGTAGTGAGAGATAAAAAAATGTGGAGATATAAAGATGCTTTGATACGGAATGTTCAAAATGTGTTAAAGTCTTTAAAAATAATTTAAATACGTTTCAATTCTGTTGAAAAAAGAAGTGCGCCAACATTATTTATTATGAAATCAAAACCATTTTTTCATAGATGAGATAAGACTCCAATAAGAGTTTCTTCCAGTCTTGGATAAATTATTGTAGAATTTCTATTATATTTTATTTATTCCACTTATATTCATCCTGGCAATTGAAGTTAAGCTATTTTTCTGAAAAAACTCAATGCTAAAGGCTTTCGAGAATATAGGACAATCAGTCTTGTGAGTCGTGTCACAATCTTCTTAAAGATTATCTATGCATGTTAAAGATATAGGAATTCGGATTCAGTAATAGACTTGGTAGCGCTTTTCAACGTAAACCTATTAAGAGGCAACTTTCATTTTTACAGTTTGTATTTCGATATATTTTTGCATTTTGCATGCCCTTTCAAGATGAAACTAATAGTTAATTAATATTTACAATATCAAGTAAACATAAAAGTGCTTTATTTTTTACGTAAATATTGCTAGAGTGAAAGGTAAAATTAAATAATTTGTTAAAGTTCTCACCTAAGAATTGTTATGTTTATGATAAAAACCATTGTTTGTGCTGATAAACATATGATTATAAAAAATTACAATTTTGCCCCGATTTATAAGGAAAAAAATGACGTAAATTCATAC
Organism: Eubasilissa regina; assembly: GCA_022840565.1. NCBI lineage: Eukaryota > Metazoa > Arthropoda > Insecta > Trichoptera > Phryganeidae > Eubasilissa > Eubasilissa regina. Next base: position 990,963 of record JAINEB010000025.1, on the reverse strand, counting down.
TGATAAATAATATTGATAACTTTTGAAGCAGCTGTATTTGTGAAGAGAAAACTATTTACGCTAATATTTTATAATAATCATACTCCGGTTGTAATAAAAAAAACTGTTTAACTTTTTAAATTTATTTATTGTTTTAATAAATTACATATATATTTAATATTAAAATATAAATGAAAATACGACAAAAGTATTATTATTCACTTTTAAATAATTAGTTGTTCATCGAGCACAATTCTTCAGAATTTAGTTGTTTTTTTCTTTACACGTATTCAAAACAAAATTTGACCCACACATATTATACTTTAAACTAAATTTAGAAATAAAACTTTAAGTTCCTTTACATATTCAATATTCGTTCATGTGCACCCAAACATTTGTGGGAGTAAATTTGATTAATTTGAGAAAAGAATTGGTGTATGTCGACCATTCTTTTGCCATCCAAGTTCACACATTCAATGCTCATTTCGGGAACATCCCGAAAATAATTTATAAAATTATTATTATTGTTATTTAATTATCAGTATTTTTTGTCTAAAATATTAAAATACGTGTTTATTCAATTATATGACTATAACAAATACATTTGTATCAATCAGACAGGTCTGCCATGTATAGTTCTTTTGATAAAATTATTTATCTTTAAGAATATGTATTTCCAATAAAAAATAATTTATCTGCACTACATTATATATGTATATTAAACAACGTAATTTATATTGTTAAATCAAATAGATAATTGTTATAGAAATGGTAAAAATTATATACTTACGTCGCGATTTTTTTTCAAGAAATTTATAACCATTTAAAATTGGGACATTTCCTAGAGCGTGTCAATGGATACTTTTTGACCTCAGGCATCTTGAGTCACAGGAAGCAGTAATTTCAGAACAATAATGTGTATAATATAATATATTTGACTTTAAATGAGAACTAAACTCAACAAAAAAAATCACTGGTTCACAAATTTCACGTTGAATCTTGGGAATGAATGAATTTCATGTACTGACTACGCATGCGCTGCTAGCCGCACATGCGCTGTCAGATTTTTAACGCTCCGATTAACGAAATATAGGTTTTTACACATGTTTTATGTTGAAAAGTCAAAATTATAATCTTTTTTCGTATAAAAACAGCCCAAAACCATACAATTTACATAAAAAGCAATTGGTATCGAGAATAAGTGTAATATTCAGCCATATTGTAGTCAAAATTTGTATTAAAATGTGTTTTATAGGCAAATTTAATGAAAATCTAACGGAGCATAGATCCCACGGCCGTCGTGGCCGGATCTAACGACGTATTGAAAAATCTATAGACAATTAAAATTATCGTATTTCATAAAACTGGAAATATATTATTTAAAAAATGATTATTTGTTTCTGATATTAAACTTTATTTTAAATAGTGGTTGAAGCCTTAAAGCATGTGAGTAAATATAGTATATTATTTAAAAACGTACGTTTTTACTAAAACAAACTATTTTAAAAACGTCAAAAATTCATCAAATGTACTGCAAATTGAATGATTTATAACTCTATTCCTTTTTAATATTTTGCTGACTTCGTTTCTTACAGATTTGTCTCCGTAATCTTGGCTTCAAGATTATAAGAAAATATATTTCGTTTATGCATTAATTTAGCGTATTGACTCAATTTCGTACCATGCCTAAAATGCATCTAATGGTTACGGTCTTTCTTATAATATTTGTATCATCTTAATTATGGCAAATAACATTCAGTTTATTAGTTTTATGTTAATTTAAAGGTCCAATCTAAGTAATAGTTGAAAAAAAGTCTATTGAATAACTTCTGATATAAATGAATAATAAAAATCCAAATTTTCGTAAAAAACGCGAAAATATGAATTATTATTGCAAGTCAGGCCTTAAGTAAAGATTTTAAATATTTACGCGATTTTTTATCTTTCTTTCACATACTATACAAAAACTCTCGACATAATCTTAAACTTTTCGATAAATTACTACAAAAAATAATCATTTATTCTTTATTCCTCCCTAATATATTTATGTATTGGATAAAATAATTACAATATATTAGTATTTACCATACGCAACAATAAAAAGAGAATTCTCGAACAACCCGGCTTGAATTTGTCAATACATGTGAACATACGGATTGGTGCGGACGGCGCAGTGTGCGGACCGCGGGCTGTCGGATGCCGATCATGTGCCGGCCGAGTTAGACGTGTCTAATGTCGTCGTTCGTGATGATCAATGTTTTTTTCATTTTTAGCACTTTTACACAATAATTGATGTAAATATTCACTTATATATATATGTGTCAACTATTATTTTAATGATTAATATAAGTAATAAATGTAAAATATTCTTATTTATCCGAGTTAAAAGTCGCAAAAGTCTACATGTATACTGAGTTTACAGCACCGAGATTTTATTTAAGCACTGTAAGGAAGAGGTTAAGGAAGCACTCGAGGAACAATTAATTCTCATAATGGTGAACGGCCAAATTATTAGTAATATAAGATAAGCCCATAATACTATTATTATTGCATATTACATCGAAAATAGTGGAACAAGTTAATGTAGTAAGTAAGAAATACGAGTTCAATAAAACCAAATTCATGATAATATGTAAAGTTAAAAATAACATCGCTAATTTGGTCACTAAGACGTTCGATGCTACTTTTTCTGTATTCTTCCAATGGCGTGGAAGTTTATTATTATCTCTGATCAATTGCTTATGAAAAATACTAAAGCAATGGATATTAGGACATACAGGCGCATGCAAAAAGTCTCATATTGAAATGCATGTCATTTTATCAATTGTAAATTCATATTTTTTTACATTTATAAATAATAAATAAGGAATAAAAAAATTGTAACTTAGAATTATATTTTAAATATAATAATACAATCCCAGATGATAGATTGCACGACCACAATAAATATAAAAATTTTCAGCTTTTTGACTCCTCTAACAAGTTATTTATAAGAAAAAAAAACCTAAGTAATATTACTTAGGTTTATTATACCTAGGTATTATTAAAATCAAATATACATGATTGCGCAATATTTATCCATCAAATAGAAATCTGTACAAGACGTATAAAAATGATAAAAATAAAAAAATTACCATGATTATTGAGTTTTTATTTCATGTCGCTAATATAAATACTTAGTTGTTCTAATTACATCTAGTGAGATTAAATAATCATTATATTAATTACACTTAGATTCTTGAGTCAATAAATATTGTTAATTTTTTTTTATCATTTAGCTTGTCAATGTGTATTTATCTCGAGGGTATAAAAACCAATTGATTAAAGTATTAAATAAAATTTAATTTTAATTATTTAAGGGATTTTGGCACTGTTAATAAACATAATAGAACTAACATAATAAATATATAACATATGAAAATCCACAGAAATGTTCAGGCACATAATATAGCAGAAGATAAAAAAAAATTAAAAAGGTGGGAGAAAGAGTGGGGAAGTTGAAACTATCGTTGTGGTAAAGGGAGAGCAAGATTTGTTTGTAGGTAGAATGATTGGTTAAAATTGAGATTGTGTCGGTTCATGAAAATAATTAATTTAATTAATAATTAATAACAGTAAATAAAGCAATAATCCAAATTTACTGGCATTTTATTACTTCACTTTTTTCGAAACTTTAATAATTTAATCTGTTATTAGTAATATTCTGAATAATAGATTATTTAAGGTGGACACGTTTTTGTTGTGAAGTTGAATTTTCAGAACGTAGTTCTGTGGTATTTTAATACAAATTTAATTAATCGACAAGAAAGATATACAGAAAAAATCTATGTATCAAAAAAATATTTGAATACAAATTATATGTATCAATTAGAAATATATACAGATAAAATCAATTTATCAATAAAATATTTTTGTTGCTACCAAAATTCGAACCTGGATCTTTTCTTATCCGGGGAAATTCATTAACCGAAATTAAATATTTATTCGATAAATTTATTTTATCTATATATCTTTCTAATTGATACATTTAATTTGTATCAAAATATCACAGACCTATGTTCTGTAAAATTGCAACATCACAATAAGAATGCGTTCTTTTTTAAAAATATGTAGTTGCTACCGGGATTCGAACCTGGATCTCTTCTTATTCGGGGAAGCGCGTTCTTCATTTTCGCTATAACAATTGAATACATTTTTTGCAAATTTTGATCACATATTCTGTAATATTTACGATTGACACATCTACTATTGCATTTAAAAAAAAATTATTGTAATTATGTTCCCAAATTTAATAAAATGGATTAATTAATTTTATTCTGGCGTCTTCTATCGGATTTTACTCAAAGGTATTTGAGATGCGTCGTAATATAAAGTTGATTTAGTGAATAGAAAGAAGTCCAGGTTCGAACCCCGGTAACAGCAAATTTTTTTTTAAGAACACATTTTTATTATGAATTTCGGTTAATGCATTTCCTCGGATAGGAAAAGATCCAGGTTCAAATTCCGATAGCAACAAAAATATGTCGTTAAATTGATTTTATTTATATATCCTTCTAATTGATACATATAATTTGCATTAAAATATTTTAGTAAAAAACGCGCTTCCCCAGGTAGGAAAAGGTTCAGGTTCAAATCTTGGTAGCAACAAAATATTTTTTCAATTAGTTTTTTCTGCATATCATTCTATTTCATTAATTTAGTTTGTATTAAAAAATTTCTTATTACATTAATCATCTAGGAATATTTTTTATTGTTTTTATCACAATAGTTGCGAAATGAAAGAGATTAGAGTAATCTATTACAGATTAGGTATTGTAAGAATAGTCTACAGAATTAGAATCAAACCCAACCACGGTAGTCGCGGGTTAAAATAAACAAATTATGAACAATATATGTAAAATGTAACTGATGTTCACGTCCAAGAATTTAGTTATATTGTTGCTGAAAAGGCATCTAACTAATTTATTTTCTATGACGGGATATATTTCAAGCGTCCATCACTGCTGGCCTCAACAACGGCGCCGGAAGATTACAGTTAAAAAAAGTACGCATTTCCGGCGTCGGCGTCGGGCTTAGATTAATGGCGCTGCAATATGGCGCGGCGCGGCGCTTGAAAACATATGAATCGCTCTTTGTCCGAGTGACAGCCTGCCTACGCTGTAGGGCGATTTGTTCTACAAATATTCAAATATATTTTACATACAAATAAAGATTATGTCTTCGTAAAAACAAAATAATATAACATTATTTTTTATTTTGATTATCTACGAAATATTTTAAAAGTATCGTTGTAATTATGTACAAATTTATATTACAAATTTTTGCAAATGTAAATTTCCTTTATTGTACTTCGTTATGTGTAACGTACTAAAATATTATAACAATGACTTAATTTGACATCATTAAACAAGTTTATGTCTAGTTTCGATCAAAATGATGAATTTCAGAATATTTCTTTATTGAGCCTCTCTCTCAGCATCGACTGAGGATCGCGATCCTCTATTCTGCGAACTACAACACAGCGCGAACTACTTACCCCTACTCTACGCAATCTTGAGCCTTGTTTAGTGCGACATGAGTTCATCTATTTCTTTTGACCTTTTGGAAGAAAATATTCAAAATGAATTTAACCGTTTTAGTGCTAAGCAATTTTCGATACAAACGATCGCAGCGCTTTTGCGACGCGTAGCATTCAAACGGTTAATTGGCGTTTACCTGAGCCTAACTTCCTTACATGTATCGTTGATATGTTTATTTTTATCGACTCTGCAATTTTTCTGTACTCTTCGGTTTAGTCGGTTTTTGGTATATTGGTTATTAATGGCACGGTCATACTGGTTATTAATGCAACATCATTTTGTAGCCTTCCACTCTTCTACTACTTGCTGAGTCTTTAACTTCTTCTACATTAGTTAAAATGGCATTTTTCAGAGAATTTTATGACATTTAGAGATCTTGCGCGAGGTTTGTTGCTAGATTCTAGTTGCTGATTTTGGAATCTGTTCTTAAAACTCGCAATTCCTTATTTTGTAAGTAGTCATGGCTTTCTCGCTTTGTGCGTTGAGTTGAGTTTTAATTTGCCATCTGCAACTACTACTTGGTGGTCAAATCCGCAGTCTGCACCTAGATATATTTTCATAGTTTGCATGGTCATTCTTCTGTACAATGATATCTCACGACCATGATTGTCATCCAATGTGTTGCCAATTTTACATTTTGTGTCACCATTTCCTATTTTCCCTAAAATGGTACTGCTTCATCCGCTAAGCTGTCGGTGAATACAGCTGATTTATAGGGTTATTTAAGTTGACTTTACATTATAATATACACACCAGTTTAAATCTTGTGCCAGTATTTTTCACTTTTAATAATATTATAATTACTCTTTCGTTCAATCTGTAATTACAAATATTATTAAAAGTTAAGAATGCTTTCTGATTAAATTATTACCACTTTACATACTACTATATAATGTATTTTGTGTTTATCAATTAGACAGTTACAGACAAATAATCCAAATTCATTTATTTTATGTAACAAGAATTTTGTAATTATTGAATGGGATTTATCATATTAAACCTTAAAAATTATTACTTATTATCAATTAGATTACAAAAAATGATTTATAAACTAATGTCGTGAGTACCAAAAGAAGTACACACACACACACACACACACGCACACGCACACGCACACGCACACGCACACGCACACGCACACGCACACGCACACACACACACACTATTACACAATATTAAGTACTAAGATTTTAACTTACTTTAATTTTGACTCTTCAAATGGTCAAGTTTATTCGTCAGTTTAGGGCAGGATTCAGCATACAAGGCTCTTGAGAATGAGTAATATTTCTAACTCGAAACGTTGGAAGTACAAAAGTTCTTCTCAAGACTATTTGACGCGGGTTCCCTCAGCTAAAAATTCGTTATATAATTGCAATCGATGTCTCTTCTGGGTTAGATCGCGTTCTTTGTAGATGGTTTCGGCACGATAACACGTTACATTGTCAAGACGTTGTCTCAAAAAATTACGGTACAACCGTACTTTTTTGTAGGAGATATAAATCTCGCACAGTTGAGTATATTGAGATATTGTTTCAAATCCCGGTGGCAGTTAAAAATTTTTTTCCGACAAATTGAGTTTATCTGTCTGTATATCTTTTTAATTAATGCATTTAATTAGAATTTCAAATACATTGGGTCATTTTTCAACACGTCCAGTATTAAAAAGTAGTAATTATCTAGAAATAAGATAACTTACCCCTAAAAATGGTGACAAAAATACATACATAGGGGTAAGATTAAATTGCAGTTCTCATTTACGACTTCAAACATAGTAACGCGGCACGGTAACATGTGCCACTATCAAGGCGTCGTCTCAAAAAATTCCGGTACAATTATGCTTACTGTTTCGTAGGAGATATAATTCGAAACATCGGCCTAGAAACCATTTACAAAAAACGCGATCTAACTCAGAAGGGACGCCAGTTCCATATACTAGTGAAACCTTATGTATATTAATTTACAGAGCCCCTGATATTTTTTTTGTTATTCTAACATGTTGCCGCTTATTATGTATAATGACAATATTTTGGTACCCAGAATATTTCAGAAAAAAACATTTCTTATTTTAAAAGAATTCATTATTTGAAATTACAATGATGCACCTTAATTTAAAATAGGTACAATAATATAATATTATATGAATTAACATTAAATTTCATTATATTAAATGATGAAGATTAAAAATATTTACTGTTTTCGAGGTTAGTTGATAGAACTCCATTATGAAAAGTAAAAATAAAACACTTGTTTTTTGACCCGACTCATTTTCAAACGCCCTTCAAGTAAATTAAATGAGTGAATCAAAAAACAAGTGATGTCTTTTCACACATGTGATTTAAAATCATGCGATTTTAAAAAACAGGTTAGGAAAGCTATTAAAAATTTAAAAATAAAGCTGAAGTATGAGATAAGTCCAGGCTTTAATTTTTTCAGCTAAGTATTAGGTGTGTACGTATAAATATCAAATAATTAACTATACAGTAAGTGTAATTACAACCCTAATCGCTGCTTAATTATAATTATTAAATTGTTAGCTAAAACATGAATTTCAATAGAAAAAATGTACAAGTGCGCTAGTTGCTTCGTCAAACTGAACGGACAGAGATAACACGTGTTGCGTGTTTCAACTTGGACGCAAAGACGCCGTAACCTTTTTTACGTCGAAATAACCGTTTTTCATGAAAAGTAATATCAATAGAACGACAAAGCGTACAAATACAAACGTCAAGTAATTTCCATAAATTTTCATTAGTTTGTACTTACATTAAACATTTTTTATATTTGCCCACTTCGTGCAGAAGCTTTAACAGTGAAGTTTGAATACAAATTGTGAATGCTTAACGAAATTTGCTCCTTATGTAATACGCAATAAGAAGAAATCAAGATCAAAAACACATACCAGTACTTTATGAGATATTTAAATAAGCATACCTATAATTTATTTATTAGACTTTATTGACATATATGTTTTTGTTGTAACATAGGTGAATATATTAATATAACTTGATAAACGTAAGACACAATTATATTGCAATTAAGTATATACTCGTAGTCTATTGTGTGGGATGGGTAGACTCCACCTCTGATATATACAGCATTATCCTGGCTACTTTGCTAGACTGCCGTCTGTGTTAAGGTAGCCAGTTTTTTTCGTGTTGTAGTGTTATTTAATTCGAGAAAGATAAAGATTCGACACGAATAAAAATAAAAATTGAGAAAAAAAATGTTGTAGAACTAGTGAATTATTAGTGTAGGCACCGTATAATGATTATGTTAGAATATTGGATAGCGATGTTTTGATTGATCATTACCCAATTGGATCATATATTGGGTCCATATTAGTTTAATCTTATTGGAAGTGAACGATTTCCAGTTGGTGCTGAGTGTGTTGTACAGTTTCTGAGCTAAAAACATGTAGAATCTTTGATAAAATGTCGTTCTCGGAAGTGGCGTGTAGATGTTCGTTGTTTGTCTTGCGTTGTGTCCATGATTTATCGCTTGGGGTGAGTTGTTGTTAGCATGAAAATATTGGACGAGTCTCAACATATATATAGATTTGTCTTATGTCTAGGGTATTGTACTCTTTAAAAATAAGATCTGTGATAGTTCTTTTAAAATTAATCTATTTTTGTAAATTAATGTTTTATTTTATTTTTAAATAAAAGCACAGTTGACAGTAAATATTAAAATAATAAATGCTTAAAATAATTCATATTTATTTAGAAGCGTGAAATTATCAGCAGGACTTATGATGTGTACTATAAATGTATTAACTCGATTCATTTTACAAAACGTGTGCGATGACGCATGTGGGCAACTAGACCGTTTGGTTCCTAAATCTAGGTTATAAGATCGATTATAATGTTTAGTTTAAGCATTTAAAAATATACTAAAGAAGAAGAATAATAATATAATAATAATCTTGACACGATGAAGTTCTCGATCGGAATATAAGGTATGTATATGGTACATTTATGTACATACGAGTAGTTTGTCATTTTTCAATGCAGATCAAAATTCTCGTACGCAAAATATAAAAATGACTACTAGACCGAATTTCAAAAAGTTATATTCGGTAAGACTGAAAACATCCCTCCTACATTTTCACAAAAGTGACAGAAATATTATAAGAACCCTTCCCTTCCGTGTAGGATTACTAATGATTCATTATTTTGATAGCTGGCTCTACCCTATAAGCGACCCGTCTTGAAATTTGAATCAAATAAACAATTTAATATATCTGAATCGAAGTACCAAATCGTAAGTAATTTCCCCGTTTAAATTAAATATTCAATAATTAAAACAGTATGTATTTACATATTATTTATGTATTATTATACTCACTCTATTTAGGCATTAACATAATTTGTAAAATAACAGAAGTGCAATACACAAAGAAAAAAATTGCACAGTGTCAGCATGTTTTTACATAATTTAAAATAAATATAAAATGTGAAGTAGCAATTTATCCGTCCTATAAAAAAATTAATTAACAGCAAAAATGTCGACTACCTACGCATATTCATTCCTCAAAGAATGCATTCTAGGGACTGCGAAATTACCTAGTGCATGAGTTCTGACATTACCACTGTAATAAAACAATGAATTGTGCCTCGATGACCTCAATGGTCCTTGAAAGTCAAGCAGACCAACAATCTAAGGGCAGTTTATTATACCATTGATGATCCTGTATTACGTAAATATAAAGATTAATATTGGCAGATTTACCAAATTATTCGGATATATTATTTAAAATGTATATTATAACATAAAGAAGGATAATCATAAAATGCTTTTTTATTATTCTCTTAAAAAAATTCTGTACATTTTACATGCTATTGACAAATTGATTAAAAATTACGCTAACAATGAAAATACTAGATGTTCTTTAATATTTATTTATTTACGTATTGAGAAAGTAACTACGCCCAGACGACTCGAACTAACTTCTAGTATATACCTATATCTAGCGAAAATATTGAATATAAAAATATTGTTTCTGATTTTGTTGTTTCTTCCATTCTTCCAATATGACAGTATTAAAATAGTGTGGCCACAATCTGTAGAGACTTGTTTGTTGTTTGATACATTTGTTATTTAATTGATCGAAAATAATATTTTCAAGCGAGTCCAAATATTATTAGGTAATATAGAAAATGATCATTTATTTATGATGCAATCATTATAATATACAAATCATTTAAAACATCCGAAATAGCCTCTATCGGTAACCCTCAAATATAAAAAAGTTTATCAATGAGCATTTTTTTAAACGACATACAAATTTATTTTTATTTTGTTTGAGAAAAATGTTCAATTTCCATTCACACGCCATATTTTCCAAATGAGGGCTGTTATCTACCCACCACCTACCTACCTAGCGATTTCAAAGGGGAGCGCAGAGAGAAATGAAACCATTTTATTCTTTAATAAATTAAACTGCAACGGCAGATGTTTTTGTCACGGCAGCATTAATAGTGTAATTGGTAAGATAAAAAAGCAATATTTAAATTCGTATTGTGTGATCTGTTACAATTTTATCATTATTAAAAGAAAGGGGGTGTTTTTAACCTTTATTATAATTCGTTTTAAACAAATTATATTATATGTCCCAAAATAATTTGTAGAATAAATTTTGCAACACCTTAATGGCGATGGCAATATACTTGGGTACAGCATAACGAATACACTATATCATAAAGGTAATCTCGTCCCTGTACAAAGGAAATATTATCATCATCACTGTAGGCCAGGCTTTTCAACCCCTCGTGAGTCTCGGCCTCCTCTAAATTTTCCTCCATTGATTTTGATTTTCCTTCGAAGACACTGTCGCTCCATCTTAGCTTTGGCCTTCTTAACCTCTTGCGCCTTGTCGGTCTTGTGTTCATCAATGACGTCGGTGATTGCTGTTCATACCAATTATATGAAAGGAGAATTGTGTGAGTAAAAATAAATCGATTACATCATATACACCGTAATTCGTTATTTCAAAAGAGGTCGAACAGGCTTCCGTAATATCACCATCATTACAATTTAAATTTTACATTGTTAAATGGTGATCTATTATATGCTGTTTGATATAAATATGTAATAAAAAGCTATTTACAGAGTCTAGGAAGAAGAAAAAATTATTTATAAATCTAATTTTAAAAATGATGGTATTCGAGAAAGTTGAATGTTATACCAAATTCGATATAATGGTAACTAATTTATTTAGAATGGGTGGAAGAATTTGTACATAAAAGTAGGGTTTGATAGATATGAAAAGACTAAGAAAGATGTCGAAAGGAAGTTGACTGAGGATATAAAGTGAATGTGAATAATATAGAAAACGTTCACGAAAAAACTGATAAGGTAAACTATACACCTATTGGAAGATAATTGACGAGTATATTTGGACGAAGCGAAAACTGTATTTTAGGATTGAAAAGTATTGTATTCTTTCTTATATGCCAATCCCTGGGTGACATAATAATTTTTTTTTCCATTTCTAATCAGAAGTTTAATACAATTCATATATCACTTTAAGATCAAATATGTAATTAGAAATTCGAGAATGGCTTTAGAGAATAAACCATTTTTTTAAATGCTTCCGTAAATAGTTAATAAAGTTTGTTAGAGCGCCAAATACTTACATATATTATATTTGAATTAATTTATTTTACCATATTTTTTTTCGCCATCTATCTTAAAACCATGTAAACTTCTTACAACGTTAACTTCTTTACAATTCAACTCTATTGACATCTAGCGACCATAAATTAAACTACAAGTTTGATCGTGTCCGGAATTATTTATCTATTGAAAGTTTCTACTTTTTTTCGGTAGATGTCATAATGATAAAGATTTTCTCAGTAGAGGTAATACGCATTTCTCCTGCTTTCTGTGCTCCTGATAGCTGGAAGATTGTACAACGCTTATCCAGTGGCTGCATAAAACACGACATTGTGGCGACGAACTTTGCAAAGAAAAGTATTTTTGATAAAAGGGCCCGGGAACAGCCTCATCGAGGAGCCTAGCACAGACTCTGGTGAAGTCTATTCATATTTAAAATGTAATCAAACATAAACATGATAACCGAAGTATTGTTCTTATTCAACAAACATTTGTAAAATTTATTATTCAGGCGGGAGCAGTAAATCTGTTTAGTCTTCTTGCCCGAGGCACCAACATCATAAAATACATCCCTGCTCGTAGTTCGTAATTTGTATAGTGAAATTCGGCAAGTTATAATGATGACTCCATCACTCATAAATTTTAAGTGCCGTGGGCCACACATATAATATTTTTTAACTTGGAAGAAAATAAATATTAGATGCGCGATTCACGGGTTATTCAAATTCAAACAAAAGGAAAAAATCGTCACAAATAAAAAAATTCCAGACAGCGTTCAAAATAGTTTCTGGCGTTTTACCGGTCTACAGCGAACTATTTCTACCAGGAGAATATAAAGCGCCGTGGATGATTATTGTCTAGCGTGAACTATTCATAGTTTCTCAGCTTACGTCCAGCGTAGCTAGTACGCTAGACAAAGACGGCAATATGCAGTCAGTATGACGCTTACTCCGTATAGCTTGGCACATCTGAGAATGAATGGCTGAAAAAAAAGTCGTATTTTTAAAAGAACGAGGTCCAACATTATTAGAAATGAAATGGTGGCTAACAAATGTATAGGTTTATTCTACAATATTATTTAATAAATAGGTAATATAACAAAATTCTACTTAATATTTTCTTACGAGAAGAACGATATTGATCTGGTTTTCATATTTCACATTTATAGCATCATGCATTCATCAAATAAAGTCATGCAATTTTTCGTTGAGCAAAAAAAGTAACAGTCAAAGATCGCCATTGATTGAACAACCCTAAGAACAAAATTCATTGAATACAACTAAAATTAATGTTTCACTGCTTGGGATACCAGGAGAGCAGAATAGCACAAGTCTGAGTAAGCGCTGCCGCGCCGTGCACTACTTTACCGGCACATTTTTGTCAGAAAATATACCAGGGACCCAGAAATAAAAAGTGTCCTTAAAATCTAAATAAAATCGTTTTCCTTCATTCATATTTTATATATTTCATTGTAAATAATGTTGTTTTTTTGTGTGTGTAACCGGGCTCCAGAATTGGTTCCGCGTTGTAAGAAATGCTAAAGATTTTCAATATAGTTGACATGCTGTCAACATGGGTTTACAATATTGTGTTTACGACAGGCGATTTTGAAAATCAAGACGTCAAATTTATTAGCCTCTTTTACAAAAATTATTTCGAACACACATTACTTCTTAGCCAGGAGCCAGAAACGCATATTGCAAGTTGTTTTTCATATTTATGTTATTGGCCATGTGCGTTATTAGTATTACTATGAGTATTTATAATCTTAAATTATTGTATTTTAAATGTTGTTGGCTCATTACACATGGCCTACCTTTATGAATAACATCAAGATGACGATGTAAGCACATAATGTAACTTTATCTACATATTTAATTTCAACCGTAGGTGTACATTATATTGTGTATTTTTCTTCTAGCATGCTTTTCCTACGTCAGAATTTCCAACACACAAAATTACGAATAACTAGATTTTGAATTTTTTACTGCAATACTAATAAGTAAATATTTGGTCAACAGCTATTTATAGCCCAGTGGATATAAACTACTTCATATTTATAAATTTATTTTGTTTATTTGTAACTATACTTGTAATATAATATAATGTAAAAAACATGTTTGGATTGTGCCTGTTTCACTAGAGAAATTCTGTGTCGAGACGGGCATACTTTACAAGCAATTGTACGATGAATTAGTATTACAAGTAGTAGATAGAATTAAGATTTATTATTTTATATATAGGTGTATATGAAATACAATTTAAAGTGGACTTTCAAATAAATAATTATGAATAAATTTGTAACAATAATTAATAAAGGTATGAGTCAATATATTTGGGTGATAATTTTTAATATAATTTTCTGTGCTGCTATTATTGGATTAATTGCAGACATAGTCGCTCCATCCCGACCAATTATACCATGCTCTATGATTGATTGACAGATTGCGTAGTACGCCATTTTGAGAAGTTTTATATTAAGGAAATTCCAAATATTTCTAAAATAGTATATTGTTTTTTTTATTTTATTTGTAATGATAAGGATAAATTATAATTCCTAAGTATTTGATTTGGTCAGTACGTTCTATATTATTGCATTGACACGTATCGTCGTGTGAGTTGGAACAATTGTGAACTTTTATTTTGTAAACATACCAGGATTGCCCATTTTCTTTCATGCTCGAAGTTAGGTATTTAGTTTTATTGGTATTAAATGTTAAGGTGTTCAGGTCGAGCCATTTTTTAACAATGCTTATACCGTTCTCGGCTTTTTTAAATACTGATGACCATGTATCAGCTTGGAATTGAAGAACAGTGTCATCCGCAAAACAAATAACGTTTCCGTTAAAAGGGATGTTGCATAGGTCATAAATATATATTTAGAACATGCTAGAATATGCTACCCTGTGGAACCCCGAAGTAAGTGAAAAGAGGATTGCTTGAAATTTCTTTAATACAAACTCGTTGATTCCTGTCCGCGATGTAACTTTTAAATATATCAAGTTCTTTATCTAAGATACCAATTTTTTTTAGTTTTTCGATTAGACTCGAATGGGAAATTTATCAAAGGCCTTGGCGAGATCAAGAAAAATGAATATACATTTATGGCCTTTATCCACATTGTTAGTAATGAAGTCCGTGACACCGGCAATAGCTTCAGTTGTACCCATATTTTCCCTAAAGCCGAACTGGTTTTTAGAAATAATTTTATTACTCTTGAGGTGTTTTATAAGTTGAATTTTTATAATTTTCTCTAATATTTTAGAAAGGGAATTTAGTAGCGTAATTGATCTATAGTTATTGATGTCATTTTTACTTCCTGCTTGTAGATTGGGATAATTAATTCTTATTTTAATTTAGTGGGAAAGTGTTCGAGTTTTAGACTAAGGTTAATAAGATAATGTAAGGGGGTTAGAAGTTGTACATACATTATTTTAAGTATATTAACCGTAATACCATCTGTACCAGCGGCATTACAATTTTTTAGCGATTGGATTATATTTTTGATAACAGTTTTATCTACGTTTGTGAAAGAAAATTTGTGAACAGTATCTCGGTTTAGATTATGACTTTCAGATTTATTATCAAACCAAGAAGAGAGGATTTTTTTAGCTAAATTTGACCCAATATTAGTAAAGAAACGAAAAGTAAAGACAGAAATGAGTAATGCAAATAACACGATCCGGCGAATAAAAAAAGAGCGGCATGAGTACAGCGGTGAGTTTTTAGAACTAAGTAATTAAAGTTTATACTGGTACACAGATGGCACTAATTGCAAAATAATGTTTTCGTTAATGTTGATCCAATTTTTTAATTTATATTTGTTTCCCAGAATTTTTAGTTATGCACAGCTTTTTTGCTTGTATGTACTACACGACTCTGCCTAATAGTCTTCTACCAGTGGTGGCCCGAACCCCAGTTTAGAACAAATTCAATCACAACAAATACATCAAAGGTCTATAAATCTTTATTTAAAAGAAATGAATGAGCAGAATAATTATTTAAATTTTAATACATGAATTATTTCAGTGTCAAGGAGAAGAGGAGAGTATGGTTTTAAGGGTCGTACGAGACAGGACTCATAACGTCGATTTTGGTCTGTTTTATAATGAATTATGTTTTAATAAAAAATATTAAATTAACTAGAAAGATATAGAAAAAATTAATCAATGGAAAACATATTTAGTTGTTACTAAGATTCAAACCTGGACCTCTTTTTATCCGGGAGAGCGCATTCTCCACTTTTGCTATAGCAGTCGAATATATTTTTGACTAATTTTTAATTTGAACTTTAAAAACTGTGACTATTCATCTGGTATATGGATAAATATGTGAAAGAACTGGAATGTATGAATGTAGGACCAAAAATGGGCGATTTGATTGTATGCTGTTTATTGTACGCCGATGATGCAGAACTAATGGCGAATAATGAACAAGAACTACAGAATCTAGTGACTAGAATGTACGATGTATGCAAGGAAAACGACCTCATGATGAATGTTAACAAGTCGAAAGTGATGGTATTCGAGAAGGAGAAAAGCGAGATACCGTGCTATATACTTGTAGGTAATGAATGTTTGGAACAAGTAGATGAGTTTGTGTATTTGGAAAGTATGTTTGATAGAAACGGAAAGGCTGAGAATGGTATAGAAAGGAGGGTGACTGCAGGAAATAAAGTAAACGGCGCTTTGAATGGAATTATATCTAACGGAAATTTGTTAACCGAGGCAAGACTAGCGGTGCACAATGGAATCCTGGTACCGACACTGATGTATGAAAATGAGGTCTGGAGCTGGTCGAAAAAGAACGAAAGTAGACTGAATGCAGTGGAAATGAGATCACTTAGGCGTATTTGTGGCAAATATATTTATGACAGAGTAAAGAATGAAGAAATAAGGAAATAATGTAAAGTTGATGTTAGTATAGTGAGTAAGATTAAGAAAGGATCACTTAGGTAGTTTAGTCATATGGAACGCAAGAATGAGGAGAGAATGGTAAGAAATATATATGACGCAAGTGTTGATGGCACCAGAAATAGAGGACGTCCGCGGAAGACTTGGCACGACCAGGTAAACCAGATAATGGAGGATGGTTCTGTTAGAATTTCTCAACAATCGGCGAGCTTGTATGAGAAGATGTATGAATGTGGATGAGGCGAGAATTGTGTGTCAGGACTGAAGAGTGTGGCGCTCTATCCTCTACCCCCGCGGGGAAACGGCGTGATGGTTAGTAAGTAAGTAACTTTAAAAGCAATCAACTTTATATTTCTAGTCGATTAATTTAATTTGTATTAAAATACCATAGAACTATGTTCTGAAAATACAACTTTCATAACAAAAATGTGTTCTCCTTGGAATGTTATCATACCAATGAAAAGCCTTATAAGATTTAATATATTTAATTATTGAACTATTAATTATTCAGTTCAATTGTGTAATGTTTTAGTTCAGCATCCCGTAATTATTTAAAACAGGTAAATTCAATTACATTTATTTTTTTTTACTTTCACTGTTCTTGTCACTGTTACGTACTTCCCCGGTAATTTGTTGCTACACCACTAGTAAAACATTGTGACGTGTTATATTATATTAGAATATCTATTAATATTGTAATTAGTATTTAAAAATCTTTTTAATTTCATAATCGTTTTGTTAATAATTTAGAGAAAAATATTTTACCCCTGCTTCTAGGATGTGTGAAGCTGAATGTACTGAATGTATGTATGTGGTCCGGAAACATTGCCGTATCGCTTTAAACTATGCTGCGATCCTGCTTGCGAGTCTCCTACCAGGGCGATACGAGTAACTTTCCCTCAGGACAACGGATCTGATAATATATAGATGAGTCAGACACGAACTCGTGAAATCGATAATATTTTACTTAGTTACATTTTTGTTAGTTTCTTTCACGTCAGAAAATTGAGTGAAAATATTGATTGTCTTTATGTATATATTATGCTATACCCAAAAAATGTAAAAATATAAATTTATCTACAGTACGTATAGGAATAAGTATATACACCTGTCACTTATGCGTCTTTTAAAAATCAAAATTCTAACAGTATTATATAATGTAACCCTGTAAAAATTTTATATTTTTCGAAAGATTGATTTTTTTCTTTATATCATTCTAAGTAATTCATCTAACATCGTCTTATCTAATATTATTCCCCTTGTTATATTTTATTTATATAAAAAAAATGTTGTTTAACTACGTAAAAGGCAATCCTTGCCGTAAAACTGCCATGCAGTTTGGTAAAAAATTAAATTATAATGAATATATAAATAATAAAGAAAAGAAAAATATATGATTGCACATCATCGCTATTGGATCTGTATTTGGATATATTAGTATCCACTACCAGTGAGAAAAAATACTAAAGTAACGAACGTGTTTTTAATATCTCTAGGTTAAGATTACTTAAATGTTATCTTTTATATATTTAATAACAGTACACAAATATATATTCAATTTAAAATGAAGTGTAGGTACATTGTCTTTATTACGAGTAAGAAAAAACATATATTAGTGAAATCGTATGAATATTTCCGACTGGCAAGAATATTGACTATCCGTCCATTGCTATTGCCAGTAAAAAAAAACCAAAGTGGCGAAGGAATTTTTAATATCTTTAGATTAAGATTAAATGTTTTTTTTATATATTTAATAACACAAATATATATTAAATATAAAATGAAGTATACATTGTCTTTATTACGAGTAAGAAAAAACATATATTAGCGAAATCGTATAAATATTTCCGACTGACAAGTATATTGACCATCCGTAATCTCGCGTAGACAATCATCTGTCATATATATGTTCGTAATGTTTTAGTTTGTTAAGTAATTATTTATTGTAAATATGATCTCAGTTTTTTCAAGAAAGTCTTTAAGTGGAATGACGAAGAATAATGAATTAAGTATATATAATTCAAAATTAATACTTAAGAACACCGTTTGTACAATTCAGTAGAAAATCATTGCTGCTAGACCCTGCGGGCGGCTATTATGACCGTCAAATGGCCAGGCCTTCCGTAGAATCTATATTCTACTTGAACCAATAAAATAAGGGTTCACAGTGCACCATTGTTAAAGTAATATAATACGGGATTACCGCATTGAAATATAGATTCTGTGGAAGCCTTAGTCGCGCAACGGTTACCATTGGTCGCGTAGAGGCCATTATTGGTCACGAAGTGGCTATAATAATCTTCTGCAGGGCCTAGTAGCCTAGTGCATGTATAAAGTTGATATAAACCTAAACTAGAGATGGCGAATCTACGACACGCGTGTCACACATTTTTGGTGACATTCGGGCAAAGTTCGAATTTTGTTTAAAAAACGTATCAAAGTTGAATATGATATCTTTAAATAGGTACAAATTAAATAGAGTTTGTAGAGCTTTCGCATGCCAATGCCTGAATATGATTTGAAATTTATTATTTACTGAAGGTATAATATGCCAATATTAAAATTTACGTTAGGAGTCAATTTTGACTAGTGGTGAGATGAACGGAGTATCAGTTCACTTTCCCATTAAGTCAGTGTCTTGTTGTGACTTGCATTGTTGGAATTTGAATATATTACGCGATGCAATGACAATAAATTATATCGATACCCCCCATATTAAAATATATTTGAATAAAAAACAATAAATATATTTTTTTAATGTATTTATATTTAATTTTATATAAACTACCATTTTTACATCGAGCGGTTTCGATACTAACGTATCTTTGTCATAATTTTTGATTTTTATTTTATTTACTGACATGCGAACATTTTTTTTTTCAGCATATATAATAATACTTTTATTCTATTGTGGAAAAAGGTTCGCTATTACTGACCTAAATAAAATATACGTAGGTACCTACATGTTTTATGATTTGTCCTTTCTATCGATGTCTCTGATGGAATTTGCTTCAGAGTATATCGGTAACACTCATACTGTGATACATATTGACGTTAGTCGAGTTAGTATTACATAAACCGAGTTTTGTGATTCCTCGTTCTTAAAACCCGGGTATTATTTAGACTCGGATTAAAAGTGGAAACTTTACTTAGGTACTTACCGGAAACTTTGAAGGAATTCCACTGGCCCCCTTTCCCTACTTCCGCATAAAACTCGCCCCGCGGGTGATATAACCTCCCCTAACGCGGGGCAGGTCCCTCGCGTAGATTTATATATTTTTTAAACATAATACGTTTTTCAAATTTAAATACTTAATTATTTTCATCAGCAAAAGCATCGTTTCAAAAATATAATTGCTTTTCATTCTGGGAACAGCGGGAATTTTAACAAAATGGTTTTTTTATCCGCGAAAATATGTATGTTTATTATTTTTTTAAATTAAAGCACGCTTTTAAATTAACGTGCTGTTATTCCAGAGCCCAAATGTTAATTAGTTACGTCAGACTGCTCCAAAAATACGTCAGTTGTATTATTTCCCGGTCCAAACGTTAGCAGCGCCCTGGATTCACGCCGCATATTCCAGGGCTGGCTCCGGATTTACCGCGGGCTCGGTGCCAAAGACACTTCGCTCGGTCGCCTTTATCGGATAATGGCGGCCGACGCGGTACCTATGTGCAATTACATGTGCATCAAAAAGGCATAAACTCGTTATTAGTGGCCGCATGAAGTCGGCAGTGCATAGAGCGAAATACACTCCACTAAATTATTTCACCACCAAAACAAAAATGCCGAGTGCGACATTGAGACAGGATTATTTTGGAATCTTTCCGCGTCTC
The DNA here is from genome assembly GCA_022840565.1 of Eubasilissa regina. NCBI lineage: Eukaryota > Metazoa > Arthropoda > Insecta > Trichoptera > Phryganeidae > Eubasilissa > Eubasilissa regina. The sequence goes on along the minus strand of JAINEB010000025.1, from coordinate 970,040 downwards.
GAGGTCATTAAATTCACACAAAAACATGACTTCAACCTCATTATGCGAAATGAGATTAATAAGAAGTGGTTAAGTAAGCAAATGTCTTCGTTGTATCAGAGTACACCTAGTCCCACGATCAATTAATTTAAGATCGCCTATTATTAAGTAAATAAAAATAATTATCCAACTTATAGAAAATTTATTAATTTATAATCTCAAATCTAACGGGGTTACTTTAGTTTTTCCAATACTTGACGGCGATTTGTTATGAAAAATATGGTAAAAATAAATATTTGCTCATTTATACGTAGCGATGTACCATTTTTTGAAACATACGATCATTTTAATCGATCATCATCGTTGACTATTCATTTTCTACGAGCCATTCAGGTCCATGGGCGACGGCGCAAACTTTTCAGTCTGAAACCATCAACCCCGGGAAGACCTTTTGGAGTCCTAGAGTTCTCATACTGTGGCCAGCTTCCTTTATTGTTAAAACATACATTTATTCTCATTTTCGTAAAAGTCTCGATATCGTTTATTTATTTATTACAAATCTAGTTAGACCATAATCCGGTGATCTGTATTGTACAGATCTTACAATACAGTCACCGCATTGTGGTCGAAATTTAGGAAGCCTAGATACAGTCATCCAGTCATTATTAATATTTATTAGTGTTTTAGAAAAAAAAATTCAAAATTTCACATGGAAAAAAAATTTTAGAACATTTAAGAAACATGTGTAATATTTACAGTTTACCAATAAAACATACCGTTATTCAAAGTTGATTCCACCGTAAATAGGGATAAATATTCATGAAGAGAAAAGCGTAAAAGTTCTATTCAAATAATATTTTATTCAGAATGTTAATAAGATCACACTTGTCATTCTAAATGATTCAATCTAAAATCAAGAAATAGGTTTTTAACTATTTCTACGAATGCGTTGTGGTTCAGCAGTTAATATTTCCAGAAGCTGATTTTTTCTTCATTGTAAAACAATAAATGTTAACAAATCTTGTGTGTACTTTACATCGCACATTCACAAATGATATAAGTAAGCAATAGAAGTAAGAAAATAATTAAATTCAATACATAATTTAATATTTTTAGGATTGTAAGTTTCCCTTGATTAGATTTTATTTAAAAAAATCTTTTTTTTTTAATATTAGACATAGTTAAATTCAAAATAATATCATTACCAGAATAAAATTACCGATTCACACACAACCCTGAAAACTATAACAATCATTTAAAAACACGGACAATTCAGGGATGACAAAAATGATTTAAAAATATTTCAATATTAAAAGGTTATCAACTAAGTAGTTGTTGAATGACCAAACGCCCGATGCATTATAAGCGTGTAAGACGTAATAATATAATATTATTACATGAATAAATTAATGGACAGATAAATCATTATGTTGTCATACTTTTATTAAAGATGCATATAATTGACTGTGATGCTGATAACGGTAAGTAAAAGTGTGTATAATTAAGAAAATAAATAATAATACACACTTCGTAGAAGCTCATTCGCGTCCGCGCGTGTTGCGTAGCAATGGAATTACATAATTATATTTCAATAATAAATAATTTAAAACAATAGCAGACTGTCGTAATAATTTTTAATGTGGAGCATCTTAATCAACACTATATATGAAATTCTTGCATAATTTTTAACTATCAACATTTATATAAATGTGTAATTTTTCGTTTAAAATAACGCGCGAAAGTAAAAATGTAAAATTTATAGAGAAAGTGATGTGTATATCAATTTGAATATATAATTTATTTTGCTGTTGGGTTTTTATTGATTTAAAACAGTAGTATTTATTTCCCGTCATTATTGACCGTTTATGTCTATATAATATACTTACCTACCTAATTGAAAGCTTCCAGTTAATATTATTAGTGGTCACACGGTAATGCGACAGAAATTATACGTAATTTAGATGTACATTCCTTTATTCTGAAAATTCTCGAATTATCGTAGGAAGATAAACCTATTCTATATCACTTTTCACTTTATGCGGAGCATGGCTGAAATAATAAATAGAATATTAATGAAGTCCGACCGGTAGAGTGCTGTCTCTATCTGTAAACCGCACGTAAGTGACAAAGACAAAATATACCCCTCCAATCAATGGGTTTGATTTCAATTCCAATCACACCGATAAAACCAAAGAGACCCTCGAAGTTCATTTATTGTTAATTTATTAATTCATTTAATCCGTTATCACCATATTGGTTACAATACTACTGTTAGATAGTTGCTGATTTAAAAGTAGTCAAAGTATCATTATTTTGGTGACGAACTTATTAGTTAGTAAAATAGTACATACTATAGTATTGCTGTTGTTTAAATATTATTGCATTTTGAAGCTCGAGCATATTGACATATCGCTAAATTTGGCACGTTTATCAGTGATCAGATCTGAATAGTCAAATTATTTTCTCACATTTCTTAATCCTCTCTCTTCTTAATAGGTGCTATATATGCAATGGAAAAATATTACTTCTTCATGCAAACATATTTAAACAAAATTGATTGCGCGTTCTAAATATAAATGTTGAGTTTTTAATCATTCAACTAAAATCCTATGATTTTGATTGAATATGATTATACTTTTGAAAAAAAGCGGTACTTAATGTTTTTAAATCTGTGTAATGACAACAGGTGCTGGAGATGATAACGTGGTACTCGCTCCAGTCGCTACTACCCGGGACAAGCGCCCGGCAAAGACTTTTACACGGATGCCGTATTTACGGGTGATGTAATTATTTCCGTTAAGCATTTCCATGTTTACGAAAGGATTTTTAGTCCGGTGAGAATTTTATGTGGGTTGTGGCGCTAAAGTGTTTCGCTTCGAAAAAAGCGTTAAAATTAAAAGTGTAGTAACTTTTTTAGTAGTGATAATTTAATTTGTATTCGCTCAACGTTACCCCATCAAAAATGCATTCTTCTTGGGTAAAGTTGGAGATTAAGACGGTCCATGTAGGTAGATGGCTGCAGTGTGCTCAGTGGCAGTGGCAGTGGCAGTGGCGGATCGTAGCGCCTTAATGTTGCCATTAAGATTAAGGAAATGCCCTGGTGTGTTCCGCCAAACATTATTGCTCTATAATAGCGTGTTTGGAATAAAAATATTGCACTGAGGGCACATTATGGTGAAATATTTATCCTTCGCACACGTTATTGAAATATAAATGCTTCATTGAAAAGCGCAAGCCTTAATATTGCCACACAAACTGTTTATACACATACTTTAGAACGGGCATATGGTGTACTGACTTTAATAAGACCTCAATTATGTTCGCACTGGTCCTAGAGATTCCCTTCTACTCAGTAACACAGTAGGTACCTTAATTAAATAAACACATTTATCGTAGAAAAATCTACCACTATGTTACTTCTTATACCGTGTGACAAACTCCAAACCCTCCTATAAAACAGTCGAAGAATTATTATTATCTCTTATATAACATTGCTCGTTTTAAAAACGGTTTGTATGGATTTAGCACTTTTTAAAATTCTTATAAATCCATACACAACCGAGTTGTATGAGTGATTACAGTACAGTATTATATGAGGGTTTTCTATGCAAAAAATTTCACTCGTGCATAATAATATCATAAGATTTATTACTTTATTCCTTCGAATTATGTTGTACGTGTTTCGTGTCATATTTGTGTGTATGATATTTTTAATTTATTCCTTTTTTTATTATTTTTGTTTATTTGCTTAGCAAGATTAGGTATACTGGAACGAATTATTTACAGTGCTATCTATATGTTATCTAAATTAAAGAATTAATAAAACATATATTTGTATTTAATATAACCATATAATATAAACCAGTGTTTCTCTGTTTTGTGAATTAAATATTCAAACGTAAGATCACATAAACGTAAAAACAGGACTGAGTGATCTTTACTCGCACAATCAAAATTACTTATTTATAAAACCCGCACACCAGTTCTGGGTTGGCCGCTCCAAAATTAAGTGTCTCGGAATCAAACAACACTTGAAATTTGAAGTTGCTTAAATAGGTGTACTGTTTAACCCGTTCGCATTGGTGCTGGTGGCTTAACTAGTGTGCAGCAGCAATTTGTACGAAGTGTATTTACAGAATAGCAAGCCAAACGCAGAGAAGATAGGCATATTGGAAGTAATAATAGGTGGGTAAAAGTGTTAGTAAAACAACCAAAATGACATCGACTACGAAGTACAGCTAAATATTCGATTAGAATTATTCGATTTAGTACCCAAACCAAAATAGGACTAGAGCCGATTGCTGAAACAAACTTAGACGCCACACGGTATTAAGTTATCAAGTTAACTCGAATAAGAAGCGAACGGTCGAACCGATACGCAATATTAAAAATCTCAATATTAACTGAGAGTTCAGCAGATTGGTAGAACAAGCCTCACATACCAATCAGCGTGATGAAATTAATATAAAGCAGGGTTGAACTGAGTCAAAAAATGATAATTCTACCGCAAGGTGGGAACAGTATTCTAAAGGTAGTAAACAAATATCCACCTGTACGTATCCATTAGTACCCGAAAGGGTTAGATAAAATAAATAAGACATTGACAATTTTATTAAATAAATAATATTCTTATTCTGTCACGGGTCACCGTAGAAGTGATGGTTGAACTGTAGACAAGACGTTGAGTTAGCGAAGAGGTTACATAATCGCTGTTTGAAGCTATATCGCCGGAGTGCACGGCAGTCGCTGCCGTCGGCAGAATGCGATTACGAGTGGCTTACGCCTGCATTCTGATCACAATCGAATACGAATAGGTCTCTTCAAAAACCGCACAAAAACTTCATTTGTACACTTTATATATCGATTAAACTATGCTGCTTGTGTGTTCACGTGCATTTTGCTATGGCTAACGAATACTTTGTGTGTACAAATTTTAATTTTATTCCTAAGTGTATTTGGTGAGATATTATTAGTTAATTAATAGCCGAAGATTGTATGAAAAGATCCCAAGTAATACTTGAGGATATATATGTGTAAATTTCATTTTCTGTTGTTATAATAATGTTTTCGTTTCAGTCAGCAGAAAATTTAAGGAATACAATTTTAAACTGCATATTTATGTAAATATCATTGTCTTTATATTACTATTTTTCTAATGATTAGGAACGTAATTGGGCTAGTTCATCATTTCACTATTTATTTAAAATATAATACTTTTACTTATCCTGTATATTACACTAACGCAACAGAAAATGTTGGTGAAATAATTATATCAGGAAAGAGCAGGGCTACTTTTTTAGTTCAAATGATGGAGAAAGATAAAAATCTGAGAAGGTATAAAGCGTAAATAAACAGTAGAAAATACACTTTCCACTTAATATTCAGAGTTTCTAATAGTACGGAATGCGTCATATTTATTGGTCTGCGCCGACTCCCCGCCCCGCACTTGAGAGAAGCAATAAGCGAGCAAAGTATGTATGCACACAGTAACATGAAAACACAGCAAGTAAAGCAATGAAAATATTTCACGATTACGTGACGGTGAAATGATCTCACAATAGGCACCGAATCCAGTTCTTGCACGAATTTAAAATAAGTTATGTTAATACGATTATTTAATTTTACTACTACCTTACCAAATCGTGATTTATACATAAAGAGTAATTAAAATCAAAAATTACCTATAGAAATAAGGTAAGAAAAAACTTTTCGCGAATCATAATTTTAAAAAAATCTTTTAAAGCAATCAGCTTTCGTCGGGTGGCTTTACAGTATACACAAAGATTACCAGATGAACCAAAATTCAGATTAGACTAGATCTTTCATCTTTATAAGTGGTCTCTGTGACACTAAAAGGTGGACCGTAAACGTATAGAAATGCAGGAAGATAAACGCTTTAGTCATCCGTTTGTTACGCACATCATAGATAGTTAGACAGCTTACAAGATTATGTATCTATGAACTTAAAATTAGGTAATATCGATTTGATATAAAACAACTGTGCATACTTATATTGGCCAGTACTCTGGTTATATTAGAAGGAAGGAGAAATATTTTATAGCAACTAGTCTAGTGGCTAAGATTCTTTAACAAAAACATGACGGAAAAGTAGAATAACTTACAGAATAGAATAGAAAACCATTTTTTGATGGTTATTAGATTGAAAAAAGTGACACGGGCTGGCCAAGTTGTGGTTGTCTCTCTGAAATGTACTCGGAGGAATCTCAGCTGGAACTGGGCCGCCCGAGAATGAAATGGGCGAACAAAGTGAAGAAGGATTACATGTTTTGAACTAGACAGATTTCATCCGAGACAGGGATTTCTGGAGAACATTCGTGCAGTCGCATTAAAAAAGGTGTTGGACCTTTTTTAATGCGTTCATCATTATTATCACTACGATCGTCGCTCCTCTAAATCTTGCATCTTTCTCAACATTGTCGCCTCGTTTTCATCGGAGTAGTCGGGTCCTTGATGCGGATGGATACCTTGGGGTTTGGATTCTTTACATATGTTCAGCTCAGTGTAATTAACTGATATTCAGTATAACCGTGATATATGGTTCTTTGTATAAAGTTTACAGTTCATGGTTCCACCTTATTGGTCACATTTTCCTATGTAGCTCCTAAAAATGATTCAGTACCTTTCTCTCTTAGATATATAAAATAGCATGTTTTCATTTGGAATGGTTATGATACACGTTTTACAGTATAATCGGTTTGAGAATAGTTTTAAATGTGATAATTGATAATTCTAATGAGTTTATCATCCACGTCGGTCTTTCATGACCGGGGATCGTGATCTCCATAAAACTCCCGCCCTCTTGACCATTTTAATCCACATTGCCTTTCTACATGGTCGGTCTAACGGGTGAGGAATCTTTATCTTCCTCTTCATCCTTCGATGTTGCCCACCACAACAAGCTTCTCCAAAGCTATCTTCTCTTCTCGCAAGTTGCCCAAAAAATGTAAAGATTCGTCTCAAGCTACAGGTTGAGAAGTTAATCCTTGATGTTCAGTTCCTGCAGAATGGAGAGATGGAAAATGGAGGTGCGTCTCTCCATCGATGGTATGCACAGCATGTGTCTGTAGCACTGCTACTTAGTATGTCAAGAACGTATTCAATATGTATTAATTGTCCTTTTTGTTTTCTCTATTTCCTACTTATATTTCCAGTGATAATAATAATCACGATTATTATTCAGTATTTTGGTGGTTTTTTTAATATTGTTTTACTTTCCGCCATCATGTATTGTTATGTTTTACGTTTATTATTTTCCTCCGTAACCTAGAAAAGTTTTACAATCTTAAGCAGGTTTGCGTTAGAAAATTTCGTAACATTTTACATACCCTAATTTTAATATTGTATTAGTACCAGGCGCTTCTAAAAAGATTTTGATATAAAATAAAATAAAGATTTATTGTAAATCTAAAAATTATTTCCCAGTTTAGACTGCGGTGTCAAAATGTCATATGTCTAAAAAATGTCAGATGTTTCTGTATTATAATTTAATGCATTAATATATATGTTTATATAATTTATTAATTATACTTTTTTAACATCAAATTTTAATACTAATATAGAATATTCTTTGAAAAGTAGTCACGCCTGATTAACTTTGTAACAAGTTTAATTATCAGAGCTTATTAATAAAGATTCTTAATGAAAACACAGCTTGTTGAGATTGTAAGTATAATGGAACCTTTGTATTCGTCAGTCCCTATATTTGTCCTGGTTCGATATTCGTCACATTTTGATAACAAACAAATGTTTCCACATTCGTTAATATTTTCTATATTTGTCACTTCCACCGCCCGGCAATGCTGTGCAAATGAACCAAAACGCAGAATATAATCTAAAAATGGCACCCAAATGTTGCCATATTCAACCAAAACATAAATGTGATTGACTACTTCATGAAGGTTTTAAAAAGCCGACAGAAACAGGCAACATTGGGCAAATTCTTTGTTAATCGAATGCTGCTGAATCATCGGCAAACGAAAATCATCACCAGAATTAGTTACCTGATGTTTAAATTGTCTCCTTCCTCCTATTAGTAACTTTCCTCCTCTTCCGCTTCTACCATCATGTCTCCTCAGTACAATAAAGGTAAAGTTTTGAAATAATAATTAGTCACTTGTATACTATTTTTGGGGGTTGAGAACGAATTAATTGAATTTCAGTTATTTGTTATGGAAGAAACTGTTTTTATATTCGTCAACCTCTCGAGGATGGGTTAATGGCGAATATAAAGGTTCCACTGTACATTATTGTGAAGTTGTAATTTCAGAACATAATTTTTTGGTATTTTTAATACAATTTAATTGAATACAAATATTTTTTCAATAAATAGATTTTTTTCTGTATAGCTGTCTAGTTGATTAATTTAATTTGTATTATTAATAAAGAAGTAAAGAACTTAAGATATTTGTAAAGATCAATTTGCACGTCCTATTCGAATCGGTCAGTAGTGTAATGATTAGTATCCCCGCTTGTCACGCATAAGCTCGGAGTTCGGTTCACATGCGAAGCTTTTTGTTTATGAAATATAGTATATATACTTTGTATATATTGTTGAAATTGTTTACAGCTACAGTTGAAAACATATAGTCCTTTGCTATGAAAATACTTATATCGATTCATAATTATAATATTATCCCTTTTTCATGTATTATTGTTACAATTTGAAATGCTCCAATTTGTAGGGAAATAAATTCATTCCGACTGTTGGTTAATTTCTCGCAAAATAACACAAGCGGGCTAAGTTATGTTCAGTCAAAACCAATGAGTAAAATAGATTTTAATCATTAATCGTACAAAAAACCCTTTTTGGTTAACTTAATACTGCAGTAGTACGTCAAAATATTAATAACTATTTACAATAATTATAATATTATTTATAATATATTTAAACCAATTATTTAAAAACATTTTTATTTGAAGTAAAGTAAAACATATTGGTATATTGATACTTTGTAGTGAAGTGTCAAATTTCTTTGAAATGTGGATATATTAATCTTTTTTTCTAGACATCCTTTTTTTGTCATAGTAAATAAATAAGTACTTCAGAAATTCGAAAATTGGAAGATTACAATGCTATTGTACTGTAGTTTATTGAAATTAATAAAAAATTTTTTAAGAATTAATATCAATAATTTTATATATGTAAATACATATTTATTTTTTAAAAAAGATTTGTGGTTTTTAGTTGGTAGTTTTTCATTAATATGATAAAATACTAAAAGAAAACTAAAAATGTCTAGCCCGACAAATTAACGTTATTCTGAACGGACTATGAAAGGAAACAGTTGGTAGAATAGAATAAAGATGGAAAGAAACGTTTTGAAATACGATTATGGTTTTATTAAAAACAGTTAGTCGAGTTGCCGTATTCTGTTGACATAGAAAAAAATTCAGAAAAATTGATGCTTTGATGATGTCTTAGGACGTTTTCTAAACACTAATTCATTTATAAAGATATACTAATAAATACATTTTTTTAAAGATTTTTGAAGTATTTTAGACGTATTGACTATAAATATATAACTACATTTATTTCCTACAGCTTAGAAAAATGTACACTAAATATATATTTTTAAGCTTTTTACTATAATTCCATGATTTTTTTTAAATGTCTAGATTCAACTATACCCTGGGTCGTATGGCATAGTCAATGCATCTATTTATCAAATTAATAAAAATATTATGCATTTATTAGCGCATATTTAGCAAGTTAAAGATTTTAAAAATAAAATATGTAACGCTTATCTTGAAATTTAGTCTACAAAAATAACATTACTAAAAAATAGTACTAATGCAATATTTATTATATATAAGCGAGCAGCTCACTGTGGGATTAAAATACCTTTGATTAAGAGGTTTGAAAGCGGTGAATTACTTTCAGATACGTATTTCTACATTTCGCTATCAATAGCTGAGCCGGCATAAATCAAAGTTCACATGGTCAATTGAGCACAAATTCAATAGCGGCCACAAAAGTGCATAAATCGCCAAAGTGACAAAAAGGCGAATAAAAAAAAGCATATAGAAAAATGTAGTTTTCCAGCCATTTCCACCCGCGGCCGGAAACGACGGAGGCATTAAATGGCTATGAATTTTAATGCAGGACTCGCATTCACGGGGTGGCCCCGATTCGACCCTTTCTGAACAGAGATTGAAAACCCTAACTTTCTAACGGTGTCACGTGCAGCTCAGTAAAATATTGTCTGAAGTATGCAACACCGATCCCAACTGGACCAAATTCTGAGACGGACGAGTGCTTCGAATAGAAACATCGATTCTGTTCTCATAAAATATTAAAAATATAATTCACATCTCTATGGAATTGATATTATTTATCACCAAAGGACAAATATTCGTACTCGGATACATATCATATTAATATTCTTAATATTTTTATACTATGTACGCTGATCTTATTTGATTTGAGAAATATGACTAATTTCGTAGTGTACTAGCCTGAACCGACGACCACTCGGTCACTGGGTGACTGTCTTACCGTTAGATTAAACAAGTATGTCAAATACTGTTACTAAAATTACAAAATACATACTTTTTTCCTAACCAAAAAATTATAACTGCGCTCCTTTCTTTGTTAAAAAGGTTATTATATCACATGAAAAGATTGAAATATAATACGGCTTATTAAACGTATTGCTTGCTGAAAGAAAAAAAGTCTCGAAAAGTTTCATTCTGCTTTTATCTAAATTTATTAACAAGGTGCAAAGGTTATTTATTCGCAAGTACGTTTCTAGAAAAGTCATTTTAAGTAGCCTCGAAACGAAATATTTTGCATCGTATAAATAAATAAGAACATTAATAAAGTTATGATTATTTTCTTTTGAAGATTGATACGTTAATTGTATTTTTTTTTTTGTAGATAAGAATACAATTATCCAACATTATATAAAACTATGGTTTTTAAAAATTGAATTGTGTATTAAGTGATTAAAATTCATATACGAGGATCATTTTCTCTCACAATATCGTGGTAACAAATAAGATTAATTAGTTTTACAATGAGTTTGATTTATGTGTTCGCTAATAGGGCATTGTAATAATATTTTGGGAATAAAATACTAATAATATACAAAAATTTCACATCAAAAATCAGGTTTGGTGAGTAATTTTATCACACGGTCCATCATCCGATCTAGACAGTAATGTGCTCTCAGCCAACGCACGACGCAACCTGACTAGTTTTAGGATCCTAGGATGCCTTATGTCGTTCTAATATTGGACCGTCTAATAAGATTGCAGTTTTTTTTTAAACGGTAATTTCCCGCTATTTTGTATTTTTGTGACAAAAAATAACATATTATTCGATAGCATTTTGTCTGCCCTAAAACGTCAGTATCGCCCTTTTTCTGAATTTTATGGTATTTCTTAATAAAGGGTGTTTTTTAGAGGTATAAAACATACAAAAATCATGGTAACAGCCATGGTATTAGCTTTATTGGAAACTTATTTTTATTTCATTAGTGTTTAAATATGATTTTGCGCATATGGGCGCCGCGGCTGGCTCGAATAAAGCGCAATCTGAAAGTTCAATTTTCGACCACTTTTTGGAACAGCTGGGGTAATATATCGGCAATAATGCGACGTTGTTGCCTTCCTTGACGAATGTTGGCTTCCATGTAGTCTATCATCTCTGGTTTATCGTCACATATTCCCACATAAATAAATCCAAAGGTGTTAAACCACACGATCTTGGAGGCCAATTCACAGGCCCATTTCGCGAAATTATGCGCTCATCGAATGCTTCCTTCAACTTTGTTCAACAACTACACAGTGCGCACCACAATCAAAAATTGATTGTGGTGCGCACTGTGTAGCATATTGCGCAGTCTTGTTATAACCACAGCTCTACTACATTATTGCCATTCAATTGTTAGTTATCATGGATTAATAGCGTTCTCCATTGATTGTAACGTTTTGGCCGGCATCATTTTTGAAGAAATATGGATCAATGATTCCACCAGCTCATAAAACACACCATACAGTGACTTTTTGTGGATATAACGGCGTCTTAATAATAAGATTTTCTTCACTCTGATTGCGGCAATTTTGCTTGTTGACGTTGCCATTCAACCAAAAATAAGCGACATCGCTAAACAATTTTTTTTATTGAAAATGAGGATGAAGACCAATCTCGTTTTCGGTCCATTCACCAAACGCACGACACACACGATGGTCAAACGGCTTCAATTCTTGCACGAACTGGCTCTTTTAAACTTGTAAACTAAGATCTCTCCGCAAAATCTGGTTATTCGAATACTGGCTCGGATGACGGTTACGTGGATCGTAAAATGGACGTAGCGCACGGTAAGTTTGGCGAACTTCAACAACAACGATGATTACCTCTGAAATTGGCTCGATAAATATTTGGGTACCAGGCTGGACGATTATTATAGAAAATGCTTCGACAAATTGATAGAAAGACGGAATAAGGTCCTGAATAATAATGAAGAATACGCATTCATTGAAATGTTGTAATTTTTGTTTATAAATTGGATTTTATGATAACAATTGAACAAAACAATTGAACAAAGCAAATACGCAAATCCAATATAAGTTAAATTTCTATGATTAATTTTCAGATCCAAATGACAAACTTTGCACTAATCGACCTACCAGTCCACAATATAGTAAAAATTATAGTATTTATTTAAGTCGTTAGCTGAATTCCTGAATACCTGGCAGTTTAAAAATTATTTAATAGCTTCGTACGAGGAAATAAAAAGAAAAAAATACGAGTTCTCAATCACTGACCCGTTTTCGTCGCACCCCCGCCGCCCCTACATAGCACGCCCACGACTCTATACATGCACTAATTGTCCCACTAATGATTCCTGCTAGCCCGCTCTTTCAACTTTTTCTCGTTGATTCTAAACCGGTGACTTTACCCGCGAGCTGCTGCCGGGGAGGCTGTTGGCTGCTGGCTTCCAGGGGTCGAGAAATTAACTTTTCAGCAAATCGTTAGTTGGCACAGGAAGTAGAGTCGTCCCAGTTAATTAATAAATCCAATTTAACTTTGTTGCATCTTGGATACATATTTAAAATAAGCATTTTATTTTATTTTAAAACATTTAACATGATTCTAATAAATGACACAAGTGCCTGACAATAATTAGATACGGTTTTGTAATCTAATTGAAGAAGTTATTATATATTAAGAATTATTATATATTTAGTGTGATGATGGTGACAATAATTAACATTTAAAAATAGAAAGGGCTTACAATAAAATTGTCTATCTTTTTTTGAATCATTTCGAAATTCTGGTCTTTCAAATTCTAGTTAAAAATAAAACTTTTAGAGAGATTTAAAATCAAGATACTGTTAGGAAATAATTGTTCGAATAATCTGATTTAAATTACTACCACATACATTCTCTTCTGAAGATATGAGTATTTTATTTTATGAAAACATTATTAATATAGACAAGTGCGACTTAAATAAAATTTGAAAATATATTTCCAAAATCATTTGAAAATGTTTAATTTTGTAATTTGATAATCAATGTATGAACGTAATATATAATATTTTTAACGCACAAAGTAATAATATTATTATTATTTATATTAAAACTAACGATATTTATATTAAGGAAAACACATTTTTGTTGTGAAGTTGCATTTTCAGATCAAAGTTCTGTGGATATTTAATTCAAATTAAATTAATCAACTAAAAAGGTACATGTATAAAAAAAATTTATCGATCAAAAAAATAGTTGCTACCGAGACACGAATCTGGACCTCTTCCAATCCGGTAAATCATGTTCTCCACTTTCGCTATAGCACTCGGATACATTTTCGACAAATTTTGAATGTGTATTCTGTAATATTTCTAATTGATACATTTTCTATTCAAATCCCAGTAGCAACAAAATATTTTTTCGGTAGATATATTTTTCTGAATATCTTTCTAGTTAATTCAATTCGTTTGTATGATGTCCATATTTCTATTAATAACAGCTTTAAAAATACAAATATTTTTAGAAAAAGTCTGTTATGTAAGTTTTATTTTCTGTCAATTCATAAGTTTACGATACATTTTTAATTTTATTTAAAAAATTTGCTTTAAAATCCGTTGAACCTTTGCAATCTTTCATACAGGGCTGAGGAAGATACACATATGTTTGTAGTTAAATTATGAATTTTTCCTATTCTGGATACAGGAAAGTCGTATTTAAATTATACTGAGTCAATGTTGTACTAGCTTTAAAATATCATTATTAGAAATAATTATTGTCTTAGTGTTTCAAAATTATTCACTACGATAATATTTTTTAACAATCACTTGAAACTTCAAAGAATGTCATTTATCTCTCTGCCATTATTTATTGACGTGAAATAGCTTTCTATGACCGTTCATTCCACTAAATAATGAAATGGTTTTTAAATCAGCTAAAACCAATGAGAAACTTTATTGCTTCTTCACAGACACATAAATAAGGTTTAATACACTCAATGCACTCCTTAAAATTGTCTTTTGTGGTTGATTGAGTTACACACCCCAGCGTCTGAAACTTTAAGGGGTGTTTCCTTTCTTCCCCTTCCTCTTTAATTTTAAAGTTACGAATAGGGTTTATAGAACCGAAACTCTTACATTTGACGCACACGTTATATTATAATTAAGTTACCACTAATATGGTAGCGACCATTTAGCAGAGTATTTAACCTTTCTGCGCCACAGTAATTATTTAATAATTGTTCGTTAATCGACCAAGACGCTAATATTCATGCATTCCACGAAAATCATTTATTTAATTTTAAATACTAATTAAATGAATTAATTAGAAAGATATACATATAAAATCAATTTTATAGAAAAATATTATTGTTACTGCCGGGATTCGAACCTGGATCTTTTTCCAATCCGGAGAAGGTGCATTAACCGACTATGCTACAGCACACAGTACTTTTGACGACAAATTTTCAAACCTGTGTGTTACACTTTTCTAATTAATACGTCTACTTACTTACTTACTTACCATCACGCCGTTTTCCCGCGAGGGTAGGCAAAGAGGATAAAGCGCCCCACGTTTCTGTCCTGATACACAATTATCGCCTCATCCTCATTTAAACACCTTCTCATACAAGCTCGCCGATTGTTGAGGCTTCTAACAGAACCATCCTCCATTATCTGGTTTACCTGATCGTACCAAGTCTTCCGCGGACATCTTCTATTTCTAGTGCCATCAACACTTGCGTCATATATCTTTCTTACCAATCTCTTCTCATTCATCCGTTCTATATGACCAAACCACCTAATAGATCCTTTCTTAATCTGAATACGTCTATCGTTCCATAAAAGAGATCCAGGTTCGAATCCCGATGGCAACAACAATATTTTTCGATAAAATTGATTTTATATGTATATCTTTCTAATTAATATTTGAAATATCACAGACCTATGTTTTGAGTAATTACAACTTCACAATAAGAATGTGGTTTTCTTCATAATTTATTAATTTTTTTTTTTACTATTTATTAAAATGAAAATGATATACATACTCTTATATGATTTTCATTCCATTAACCTTAATCTCGTGGAACGTGGGAGTGAGAAGATGGTAAGGAAAGTATTTGAGGCAAATGTTGAAGGCATCAGAAGTAGGCCCGTAAAGACCTGAAAGAAAGCATAGTATAGCCTTGTTAAAAACTTTGACAATCGACAATCATGCATTAGAAGATGTATAGGAATAAGTGAACAAGTCATGTCAGGATAGAAAAGTGTAGCTTTCTATCCTCTATATCTACCACTTCAAATAAATCGTGTGATGGTAAGTTACATGGTTAGCATTGTGCCCGCTTTAATGCTGCGCGGGAATGCTTGTGTTAACGATATAAGTATTATAATATTATTAGTATTATTGAATTTTTTTAAATATACACAAAACATAATTAAAATATATAAAACTGTATTTCACTTTAAATCTACTTATTTTGGAGTTAGTCACCGTAACTAAATATATTATATTGTCGAATAAACAACATGTTGAGTATGTTAAATTATAATTAACGTTTTTTAAATTTGATATACGTAGTTACATAAAATGGCTGAGGGCTTGTGATATAAAAAATTGGACAAACTTGGTGAACCCCTACCTATTGTTGACTACATTTGCCTTTATTTTTCATATGCTAGACTTCTCTAGATATTTTATCAGACCAAACAAGCTAGATTTTTTTAAGGTTTGAGGAGAATACATACTCCAGACTCTAGGTATACAAATATATTATATGTATATTGTCTTCGACAAAAAAAGTGTTGGTTGAATTATTGATTGATTGTTACATATCATATATCTCCATACTATTGTAGATCATTTTGAAGTTATATAAAAATAATAAAATAGTGCAGAATCTTTTGAATAATGAATCCATATGACATCTAAATTAACAGCTGTGCTAATGTTAGATTATTGATCATGGCAGTCCTTATTTTAAACAAATATCATTGATCATGACAATTCTCTTGGTAAATTTGAGTACATATCTGTTGTCGTCGTTGTACTTAGCCAAATATATAGTAGTAATTATTTAGAAATAAGATTACTCACCCCTAAAAATGGTGACAAAATTACATACATCGGGGCAAGATTAAATTGCAGTTCTCATTTACGACTTCAAACAGAGTAAATCGAATGCTCAATAATTTAAAAGCCCACACACCAATCGCGCTCGTAATATATTGCGCCGAGAAATGTGATAAAATGTGACTATTTATTTCGGTGAGTGGGGTCGGTTCGTCCCCCTTTATACACATATACTTTATTGCTTTTATCAAAATTATTGTTCTGTCAAACGCGTATCTGTTGGACGGGCAATTTATTTTTGTTTATTCCCTGTTTTCTTTATGTATAAAAAAAGTTTTAGTATCATATCGTCCATGTCAAGTTTCATATCCATATTTTTACAAGTAATATAAGTAGTTGGCTGGAGATACACGCGAGGTGCATAATATTAGTTATAAAACCAAATGATTAGCTACAACAGCGATAATAATTTAGGACAATTATTAAACTCTACCTCATTAATTGACACGGCAGGTGTTTGTGGTGTAACATGAATTTGTTTTAAAGTTTGTACTACGTAACTGTGCTTTATTTTTATCACGATAATTTTTTTCACGAGGCACAGTCCCTCTCATCAACAGACGTAAATGACAACTTGACAGTTGTCATTTATATCTTTACAATTGCTGTCATGTACACCTGTTAATGCGAGGGACTGCACCTCTTGGAACCATAGTCGTGATAAAAATAAAACTCAGTTAAGTGTGTCGTACAAAATTTTGTTTATTTAAAATGAATTAAATAGTTCTTTATTTAGTTTGATAATTTTTATGGATTTTCAATACACTTAAAATTACTTTTAGGCATACTTTCTTTAACACTATACTATAACTAGATTATTTTGGTTATATTATACGATGAGAGGACCCAAAGACGAAGTTCTCTTTCTGATATTGGTGGGGAAAATTGAGGGAATGATGTGGAAATCAGAAAATGGTCCCCTGCTTGAGGAACTATAACTAGTGGGCTGGACTCATTGCGGATATATTATTCAGGAACCCAAGACCGCGCATGATACCAGTACTAGGAGCTTATTAAAACAGTAGCGACATCGAGCATGATAACACAACAAGAATAATATGTCGTTTATAACTCCATGTATTAACATGTGGAATTAACAACCTGAACCATTCATAACTAACCAATTACTGCTATGTAATTTAGAGTAATTTATTATAATGTAACAAAAATAATGACCGTTATCGATACGATTCGGTATTATTTATTTATTAGATGACGTAAATATTTTTGTTTTAACAGAGGTGAATATATTATAACATAATAAACATAAGACATAATTAATACTAGTAGTTTATTGTGTGGGATGGAGTAAACTTCACCTCTGATATACACAGCGTTGTCCTGGCTACTTTGCTAGACTGAAGTCTGTGTTAAAGTAGTCAGTTTTTTTTCGTGCTGCTGTGATGTTATTTAAATCATCGACAGGAATAAAAAGAGAAATAAAAAAATATGTATTATTAGTGTAGGTATTGTAAAAAATATGTTAGAATGTTGGATAAATGGATAGAAAATGATATGTTATATTTATAAGCCACGACACTTAACATTATAATTATAGTATTATATCTAAAAATCCATTATAAATTCTTCATTCAAACAGAGAGAAGGCAAGTGGGGTTTATTTTTCCCAGGATCGTAAATGCGACATTGAATATATGGAAATAAAGGGGTTTTGTTAAACCTTATTGAAATTTCATACGGTTGAAGTATACATTAGGCACATCCGCAGATGACAGTATAAACTATTATAATGGGTGCTAAATTACCGCCAAATCATTAAATTTAATGCCCTGTTCTCGTAACATTAATTCGGTTATTTAAAGATAAATGTTTTGCGTACGGAAATATAGCGTTCATTTCATATGATTCTAAAAGATTCCAAGTAGTGGAAGGAAAATATACATTTAATGTAGGTTTAATTGAATTAATAGGGGTAAAATATTTTCCCATCATGTGTAGGTATATACTTTCCAGTCGAGGTTTTCAGAATAATACTGTTTTTGTTTTTAGAGATGTACCAATTCTTCAATATGTTCTGTAGTGTGGGTACTTTCAAAATGTGTTATATTTTTAAGTGAAATCTGCCGCCGACTCTTTCCGCCTGCCTGGTGGTGAATCTTTAATCGATAATCTTCGCTCTAGCTACAACTGGGAATAAAACTGACTAATATTACAGTTCTTGGTAAAAAGTGTTTCGCCTTTCTAATTGTGGAATTATGAATATTGTATTTATCGGGTAGCTGAGCTGTTATGTGTCATTATGTATTATTTTTGATTGTTATTATTTTTCATTTATTTTTTCTAGTATTTCCTCTTTCGTTTCGTGTGCACTTTTTCTGTTGTCTTCCAAAACGCATCTTAAATACTCGCAGCCATTTTGACTATTTGGTTTATTTTAGTTTGTGTTTATTTTTGAGATTCTTACATATTTTCTTTTGAATGTTATCTCATTATTATTGGCGGATGAAACCAATATTTGAACCAAAAACGGCATTTCATTAAAATTTAAAAGGAACTTGGATCATAAGAAAAAATAGCACTATTCAATAATACCCGAGTTACCATTTAATTTAGTTCAATTGTAAACTAGATTACGTTGCCTGTTAACGTCGGTTCAATCATAGTTTTAAGATAACAGGAAAACAACTATATATATATATATATATATATATATAATAATAATTGTTTGTCTATGTATATATAAAGTCATTATGTAAGTTCTTATTTATTATTTACTTACCATCACGCCGTTTCCCCGCGGAGGTAGGCAGAAAGAATAGAGCGCCACACTATTTTGTCCTGACACACAATTCTCGCCTCATCCACATTCATACATCTTCTCATACAAGCTCGCCGATTGTTGAGACTTCCAAAAGAACTATCCTCCATTATCTGGTTTACTTGGTCGTGACAAGTCTTCCGCGGACGTTACTCTACTGTACTAAGATCAGCTTTACATTATTTTATTATTTTTACTCTGTCATAAATAGATCTTCCACATATATGTCGAAGTGATCTCATTTCCACTGCATTCAGTCTACACTCGTTCCTCTTCTGCTAGCTTCAGGCCTCACTTTCATGCATCAGTGTCGATACCAGGACTCAATTGTGCACCGCTAGTCTTGCCTCGGTTGACAAATTCCTGTTAGATATAATTCCATTCAAAGCGGTGTTCACTTTACTTCCCGCAGTCACCCTCCTTTCTATATCTTTCTCAGTCTTTTCGTTTCTGTCAAACACACTTCCCAAATACATAAACTTATTTACTTGTTTCAAACATTCATTACCTACAAGTATTTACCACGGTGTCTTGCTTTTCTCCTTCTCGAATACCATCGCTTTCGACTTGTTAACATTCATCATGAAGTCGCTTTCCTTGCATACATCGTACATTCTATTCACTAGACTCTGTAGTTCTTGTTCATTATTCGCCATTAGTACTGCTACATCGGCGTACAATAAACAGCATACAATCAAATCATCTATTTTTGCTCCTACATTCATATATTACAGTTCTTCCGCATGTATACAAGTAAATTAGTTAATTGCAAAAATAAATGTGAACTTAATAATAACTAGAGAAAATACATGAAAATTATATTATGGGGAGTTGAAAAATAATATTTAAGTGGCTGTGTATACCGTTTGTTCTATTTTTTGTGTACAATGTTGTTAGTTACGCAGCTCTTAAGACAGGAAAGGCTTTTCTAAAAAGCGTAGTTAAAGAATGTGACTCGAGGACTTGTTTTAACAACACTCTAGTCGCAGAAAAGCCTCCGCAACATAGAAAGTTTTAATACATGTTTGCCGAGGCATCCATAAGTGATATCTCACAAATGGAGATGTTCACATCCACCTACGTCCTTAGATAAGACTCAAACTAAAAGCGAAAACTTTTGCTTCCATCCAGAATGTCAACTAGATAAATACGGCCTGTATCGGTGTGTACAATGAGGAACAGATGAACAGTTAATAAACATAGAAATGTGATCATATCCAGTTTCAACATTTGATTATTTTTACAAAAATGTGTTTAAAGCATACATGTCACAATTCGTATATTTTGTACGCTAAACTTATATTTTTACAACTTTAAAATAAAAATAATTGTATTCAGTTGCTGCTCACCTGACAGTTAAAGTTAAAACTACAAATTCATTTCCAAACTATATTTCAGTGATGAAGAAAATATCCGTCTCCGAAGTGAGTCGGTTCAGCAATGTTCGGAAGTTGACTGTCATCAGGAACATAAAGACTTATGTTCGCCATAATCGCGGGATTAACGACTGCACTTCGTATCCATCGGAAGAAAT
Organism: Eubasilissa regina; assembly: GCA_022840565.1. Lineage (NCBI taxonomy): Eukaryota > Metazoa > Arthropoda > Insecta > Trichoptera > Phryganeidae > Eubasilissa > Eubasilissa regina. The sequence continues at coordinate 949,127 of JAINEB010000025.1, read as the reverse complement.
GAGAAGCAAAGTTCACTTTTGTATTGTTTTCTGAAATATATTATTATATTCATATTTTCTGATACGTATACACATAGGGTGTCCAGTGGAAAAATTTCAAGATAAAATTGTAATTGCTCGTAAACCAACAGGGTGAGGTAAGTGAAAGGGGTATTGTTCGACGCGCGTGATTTTCTGATATGCCAGTCGCAATGAGTCACTGGTTCGTGCACGTCGCGCTTTTTATACGCACTTTAATATTCGATGATTAAGTGATGGGCCGAGCACGCCACTTATCTGGTGTTGTGTTAAAAAGTTCAGACAGGAAGGGACAATGGTTAACCGAACTACTCCGGGACCATTAACGTCAGCAGTGACGCCAGAACATGTAGCTCAAGTTTGACGTGAAATTATGCGCAATCCGCGTAAATCGATAAGGAAGATTGCAGCCTTTATTGGAATAAAAAAATCAACAGTGCACGTTATTTTGAAAAAGAAACTATAGTTTCACCCATACAGATTGCAAGCCGTGCAGTTTCTCAACGAAAATGACTATTTGTTACGTGAAACCTTAGCGAGAACGATTCTGAAACGTTTTGGAACACCACGAACGCTTGGAAACATACTTTTTACTGACAAAGCATATTTTCATATCGATGGCTATATTAATAAACAAAACGTGAGATACCGGTGCCTCGACAACCCAAGGGCACGCCACCAAAAACATTTGCATTGTCCAAAAACGATAATGTGGTGTGCAATTTCTGCCCGAGAGATAATTGGCCCTAATTTTTTTAACCAGCGAGAGACTGTTACTGCTAACGTGTATTTCCAAATGATTGACAAGTTTTTGGTACCGCAACTGCAGCTGTTTCCCGAGTTCAACAATAGAACACCATTTCAGTAAAACGGGGCAACTCCACACACAGATAGTTTCAATAGAGAAACTGAGGGGAATTTTTCTCAATAAATTAATTATCAAGTGTGTAGACATATACCCTGGGCACCTCAATCACCGGACCTTGCACCGTGCGACTTTTTTTTAAGGATACCTTAAGTTGAGTTTACAGCTACAATCCTCGAACAATTCAGACTCTACAAGAAAATATCCGCCGTGAAGTTGCTGTCATTGAACCAACGCTTTGTTCTTGCGTGTTTACAAATTTAAGAGTTCGATTGCTAGAGTGTCTTGAGAGACGGCATTTAGACGATATTATTTATAAAACGTAAAATTTGCATCGTTAAATTCCATTTTGTATGAATAAAATATGAGAATATCATTGTTGTTTTTTTTATATTTAATATTAAATTTTAAAATTTTACGCTAGACACCCTTTATATTCGTGTGCACATTCTAGTGAGTTGAGTGTCATATGAGCCCTATAACATCAATTCTCTTTCATTTGAGACTTCTGCTTCAATAATAATTGTAAGTTCGAGTATGATATACTCGAGAACATCTTTGGAGAGTAAAATACAAATCCAGTATTTCCATTGCATTATCACTTGTCATAAGCAGTATATTAGCTTTCAGTATAGTCCTTTTATTAGTACATTTTACTTTTTCATTATTTTGTTGAAAGTATTATAGTCATGACAGAGTAGATCTTGAACCAGTGGTGTGGCATATTTATTATACATTATTAGTGGTATCTTCAATGGCACTAGTACTGCTGATTGACTCCACAATAGGATTAGCCTGCAAACTGTCATCATCATTATCACTTGGTTACGATCCATTGAGGATTTTTAAATTCGTTTCGGAGTTTTCGCTACTGACGTCTATCATACTTCATCTACAAGAGGGGTCTACTGAGTATGATTTAATTATTTCATATAAATTGTCGGTTTATAATATAATTCATAATTTTTTTCATATTATAAATATGTTTTAATTTGTATTGGATGTAAAATAAATACATAGGAATAAATGTGTGCGATAACGTCGGCGCCCATTTGTCAGCGCGCAGTTGTCGAGGTCGTACTGCGTCGCTTACGTGCCTTGCGCTTCCAGTTGTCGGCGCGTGACTGTCAGCGCGCAGTTGTCGAGGTCGTACTGCGTCGCTTGCGTGCCTTGCGCTTCCAGTTGTCGGCGCGTGACTGTCAGCGCGCAGTTGTCGGAATGCCTCTACAGGCGTGAGTGTCAAGTATTTTTGCATATTTATCCATATTTTGAGAGGTCGCGTAACTTGGGATTACGGTGCAATATTTGGTAACCGAGCGATGTTTAGCTGCGATATCCAGTTTGTTGTACAAAACTTGCACCTTATGGTTCTACCCAAATTTCAAATTTTTCCCGCATGGCTCCAAACTTTTTTCAGAATACCTTTCTTTTACAGATATTCAGCATGTTTATCTAGTTATATCTTGTTTCTATAAAACTGTAGTTGTTAAACTAAACATTTTTTAGGGATCTTATCTTGTTAGAATCTTGGCATGTCATGGGTTTGACTTATCAATATTTATATTTAGAATTTAGCAGGCTGGCGTAGATATTAAATGCTGTTTACTTACTAAAACGTGTTATAATTAAATTTATTAATAGTATTAGAATAATTAAGAAAAACTAGTTATGTATTATATTATATAGACCTAGTCTTATTTCAAAGCGATACCAATTATCTACTTGAATTTACCTTACTCAAATAATTAAAAAATACTCAAATTTCTTCTAAAAATAGTCAGTTTGTAACTATTTGAATACTCCTTAAATAGTGTTATGTTGTTTTCTGATAAAATTCCACGGCGATCCCCCTCGACAGCATTTGTTACAGCAATCAAAAACTTTCCCCCACCCTTATTTAATCAAGATGGTATTGACATAGGGCAGGGTTTAACGGCAAACAAAGCGTGAATCACTCCCCTCTGGGCCAGGGCAGTGTAAGAAAGTAGAAGAAACAGTTTCTGGTTAGATAAGACAATGCCGTGTCTCAATTACATTTACATTTTGCTGAATCAATTTGGGAATGAACCCCTAGTAGATTTTCTGATGAATAATGTATTTGTGTTGGAGCGCATATTTTTGATGTATTCTATCAAAATATTTGCAGCCGGTTTTAAATAATTCAATGATATATTTTTCAATTTTTTTTTCTGTATTAATACAACAGGTTTCAATTATCTACGTATATTTTGAAAAACCAGTTAATTTATCTATTCTGTTATTTAATCAGTTATTTTAAAGATTATTTACTACCATTGTATTCTAGAAATACCCGTGCATCTAACGCCCGAATATTTTTAGCAATATTAAATCTTTTTTCGACGAATTCTATAATATCCAGGATCTTCCGTGTAACTAGAATAAAATTGATCATTTAAAATAAATGTATACGGCAATATTGACATTACGTTCAATTTAGAGATATTTTTACACCTGTGTGTGTTCTTAAATCCGGTCAGTAGCAGAGATGAACCCAATAATATTCCAGAACGTTCAGGTATCCCCAGACCGCGCAATCGGAAGTAAGTCTGACTAAGAAATGCATTAGAGGTCGTAAATAAACCTCAGGGGGTCCCTACATACTACCAATTTGCTCGCGCGCAATGCGCAGCCCCATTTATGTATATAAAATACTCCACAATTTGCTCCGATTTTTCTTCGGTGATTTTTCTTTCGCTCAAATGATTTTCTCGTTTAACGATCTTAGGAATTCCATTCATCTGAAATAATTTGGAAGTGCATCTGGGGAATATTTAAGGAGGATATCATTATCATCTTGATTGCCTACTTATAATGTTTCAAACTAAATAACGTGACGTTTTTAAAGATTAAACGTTGACTCACATGACTTCGAAAAATTTACATAAAACATATAAAGTTTTAAATTAAAATAAAAAGATTTACATAAAATACATAACGTTTTAAATTAATATAACTCTTATAAAGCTGTTATAAGTACACCCCACCCTTGACACTAAAGATTTGGGCTTATTAGTAGCTTGTTGGTCAAGATGTTAGCCTAGTGATCTAGTGGTAGGGGGTTTGCGCCTCGTTTCAGGACACCAGCAAGTTAGTCCTGTTATAATAGCACAGGCGTTTAGCTTAGTTTGAATATTCATATAACATGTATTCCGTGTATGCATCTCTATTTAAAAAATAGCGGTCGTCCAATATGCGTAGATCAAAGAAAAAATGCCTTTTTTAAAGTAGTATATAACATGGTATCAATATAATGGAGAATACGGGTTCCTTTAATAATTTTCCGACGACTCCATTTTTATGAGTAAAACTTCAGAACTCTAGTGTAGTACGCCCTAAATGTATGTCTCAAAATAAACACAGACTGAAGAAAATAAATGATACTGCGTTCGAAATAGTCGAACAGTCTAGCTATCTCGAGCAAACTCTTAAATTAGGTAAACAAGCACTAATCGTTAAAGTCGACTGACAGTACAACTGTGGATATAATTCGGTTGTAAAACTCAAAGATGCCACTAAATCGGAACCATTACATATGGTTCGGAAACAAAGGTTTTGATCACCAGATTAAAGCAAAAACTTACAGAAGAAAAACGAACATTATAAGGCGCAATGGAATCTATGTAATATATGTACGTACTACAGTTTATATATAAATATTTTAGTTGTAACATGACAAAAAAAGGTATTTACACTTATACGTCTTCTTCTGTCGGGCCTTGGCCTCTTCAAACAATCCTATACATTATATATATTAAGTCATCCCATAAATAATGCGGTTTTTTGTAATCAATTACATTAACTTAAATTCGGAGGAGAGTGGGATAAACTACCTGCATTCTTAGTGCAAGTTTTGAAGAGTGTAGTTTAATTTTAACATTTATTTTATTAAATTTATAATGGAAGTGATAAAGAAGCGTATTTTGCTTTGATTTTTTAAATTAGTTTCAGTACCGATAAATCGGCATTTATTTTCAAAATAACATTCTTTTGAAGCTTGCATCAATATAAACATTTAAGTAACTTTAATACACTAGCAATTATTATATTTATTATATATGCAAGCCTGTTGGCCGCTTCCTACCTCGCTAATACCTGTTCTGAGATAGGTAGCCATTAGACTCCATAAGCTTTATTAACTATATTATACTAAGCAGGAAGTAAGGTAACAAATAAAATAGTAAAAAACAGAAAAAAACAATAAGGAAACAAGTAGAGAATAAATAAGTAATAGGAACAAATTTAAAATTTTAATACAGAGTAAAGACATGTAAGAAGTAAGAAACAGGTATATAGCACATTAAAGTAACAGCATATTAAAGTAACAGGATATTAAAGAAATGGAGTAAAAAATAATAACAAGTTAAAATAAGAACATCAGAGTAGAGTAAAAAAAAAAACAGATAAAAATAAAGTAAAAATCAGGATTAGAAAAAAACAAGCAGGGAGCAAACAAAATATGATAAGTACGAGATAGGATGTAAGGACAGAAAAGAATTACATATAATGAGTAGTTTTGATAATTTAAGGACTTCTTCCAACTAACTCTTTATGAGTTCAATAAAGGCAACAACGCAACGGAAAATGCGAGGAATATTAATTCAGTGTATGGGGATCGGACAATAAGCGTAAGTTAGTGTCAACGGTGGTTCCAGAAATTCCGAGCCGGAAACTACAGCCTGGATGACAAGCCTCATCGTAAAATTCGATGAGGACATCTTGCAAACTCTGGTGGAACAAAATTCCGTCGTAACTATTGAGGAACTAGCAGAGAAGCTTGGATTGGGTCATTCAATCATTCATCAACAACTCCGTGCCGTCGGAAAAGTTGGGTCAATGGGTTCCTCACAAATTTTCAGAGTTAATTTGCGTACAGAGAGTGAATGTGTGCTTTTCTTTGTTGTCACGTCTCAGGAATGAACCTTTTTTGGAAACGATGCCCCACCCACCATATTCGCCGGACATTGTTATATCTGATTATCATTTATTCCGCAGTCTTCAAAATCATTTGGATGGAAAAAATATGAATTCTGTAGACGAGGGCAGAACAGTAGGTACTGGGGGAGTATTTATGTCTCGTTAAGTGAATTTTGAAAGAGGAACCTAGTATGTCTACCAGAAAGATCGAAGAGAATTAAAAAAAAATGAACGAGAGTATATTTTTGATTAAGAAAGAACTTCGTTTATCTTAATTTTGAAAAATAAAAATATTTTAAAAACGCATTATTAATGCGTATCTTCTAGTCTAATCACGTTTTAGTAGATAGTTTCTCAGATGTCGCTTAGATTTTCCCAAGGAAACCTAGGTCAACGTTTCGGCACGGTAGCACGCGCCACGGTCAAGCCGTTTCCTAAAAAAGTTACGGTACAACTGTACCTGTTCGCAGGAGACATATAATTTTGATTTATTTTGTATATATCGCTCTACCTCTCCAAAAAAGAGACTAGCTCTTGTGCTTGGAGAATGACTTACACTATAGTAATTTTTAAAGTGTCAGAAGTGTTATAATTGCAATTTATAATATTATTTATTGTATGGTAGTGTATTTTTAAAGTGCTTGTTTAATTTATTTGTTGCGTGTTCGTTTGCTGTGTTTGAAGTCAACCCTTTACTTACCATAATAACCATAACCAACTTTGTAATTTCCTTCATAGGTTTTCTCAAGGAAATTATTAACTAAAAACACGATCTAACGTAGAAGAGTTACAAGTCTCATTAACTGTTGCCTGCGGAAACTTTAAATTAAACTTTTTTTTAAAATAGAGATGCGTAGATACACGGAATACATGACACATCAATATTCTTACTATTTTCAAATTAAGCTAAACGTTTGTATTATAATTTTATTATATCTGTCCGTCCGTTTTACACATTACATTTTCTCAATGAAGCGTTAAATATTTTAAAAAGTTTTGATAAAATCGCTAAAGAGGCCTATGTTATTTTCTGTTTTCTTCTACTTATGTTTTGTCCAGCTGTTTTGTTTCAAAATGCCACAGAAAAGTGCAATCATCGCTTACGACCATTTCTCTCAATAAATAATAATACAATTGTCCCATTAGCTTCAACCCTTTCTATTTGCAACTCAAATACAATTAAGCTAACGGAAGAAATAACGTTTGGGGGACGCTGTTTATTCTCCGTGAGATGAATCTCAAAACATGTAATCATTCAAAGTGCATTTGTCTTCTTTGACATTGTTTTCACAATTATTTGTTTTATATAAATACCCATCTTTGTGTGATTATAAAGAAATAAAAAAAAACAGTAATGAAAATACATTTCTTGCGTTGCCATGTAGTCAAAATTAGATTATATTATATATTGCTCTCGAGACGAGTTAGGTATTCAAGAGTTAATAATAATATTATCAGAACCTCCAAGATTAACCTCTCAGGTGTATTTGAGAAAATTTGTTGCAACAATGCCACATGGATACATAGAAAAATAAATATTATCTTTAGGAGTCGGAAAATGGCGGCAAGAGAAGATTTGTTGTTACAGCTGGCAAAACACATTACTTCAAATGTCTAAATCCCGGAATTATGAAATAAATCTACGGACGTTAAAAACACATTTGTTCTATTTTCATAGCAATCGATTAAAATCGCACAAATTGTTTTCACTAACAATAGAGAGCGTGTACGTATTTTAGATTATTATATTACAATAAAAACAAAACTTGGTTATTTTTTTCTTACTGACGTAATACTGTCTTGATATACATATAATATTACTTAATAAAATATACCTACTTTTTTCCATACGATATATAGTACCTAATATGAGCCTTACGTGAAATAATTATGTCAATGTATTAAAGTAAATAATTAGTATTATATTATATATTATTATAATATATATGTAATATTAATATAAATTCATTTTATTATGATGTTACAATGTATTTAAAACAAATTTAATGAATCGATTAGAAATATAATATATAGGGTACAGAAAAAATATATCTATCGAAAAAGTATTTGGTTATCACCGGGATACGATCCAGAAACTTTATCTTGCAGAAAGAACGCATTCGCTTTATAACCAAATATTTTTTCAATAAATTTTTTATTCTGTATATCTTTATAACTGATTTGTCTATTTCACTTTAATTATTAATAAGCTGGATTATTCACCAAAAGGACAGTTTTTGGTAAGTAGGTGGTAATGTTAGAATTGAACCCCTCGAGTTGCGATTTTTATGAATAACCCGCCGGATAATAATAAGCGGACAACATTTGCTCCGCGCGTGCGTAGGTCTATAACTATATACCTAGAGACGACACGGTGTGGCGTCACTACTTCTCGAGGAGGCGAACTGAGCGAGCGCGCGCGGGTCGGCGTCCGGCCGACTGCGCCCAAGTACGTACTCGATAAGGAGGAATATTAGGGTAGTGCACCACCTGTAGAATATTGTAGTATCTAATTTTCATTGTACTCTCTTCCGATGCAGAAATGACAATTTCCTTTGTCGGGCCTCGGCCTAAGAGCACCCGGCTCTAATGTAAAGTTGGCGTCACGGGTAGCTAGGATGTGCGATGAAAGGTAGTCTCCATTTGGAATGGAGCAATTATCGGCACATCCAGCGTGACGGCCACGATCCCATAAGATGGAGGATCAAATGTGTGCGGTAGTTACGGTGCAGGGATTTTGAGGTTACGTGACCATAGTTTTTTCTTAAATGTTATGTCAAGCGGGAATGACTGTTCACCACCATGGAGGTGGGATTAATTTTACTGTGATGATTTGCCTTGTATCATATTTGATAGAATAATCCACAGAGGTGTTTCGGGATTATTATTGTTCCACATCCTTGTCATGTATTTGTGAACAGATACCAGTATGGATAGACCGATTATTAGATTTATTTTGTATTATACAAATTGACCTTTTTCATTAATTAGGTTACGTTCCCAGTCCAAATTACGCAACACATTATAATTTTATCACAAGTGAAAGAAAGATCGTCAGCTGAAGGAAAGTACGCAGGACTCAATTCCAGCCGAAACCAAATTTTCATGTCAACCGCTGTTTAGCCGGTGGCGTTGCCCTAGCGTTCTATCCGCCGGAGCCAGAACGCAACGTAACAAGGTACATGGTTACATATAATTAATCTAGTTACATTTAGTAATAGTAATGATGCTAGATAGTATGCTAATCAAATACACTAACCGCAAAATTGGACCTTCTGGGCATCTATGTTATTTCCTCGTAGCGGTTTGATTTATTTGAAAGTATGTCACAAGAATTTTGAATATTAACATGTATTTAACTTACATGAAAAATTCGTCATTGAGTGGACTTTTAATGAATTAATCATTTGAAGTTTGCAAAATTTTACTAAAATTTTAAGTATGGTAAGATATACAATAAGGCCTTAACATAACGATAAAAAATTCGTCAGAGCGAGCTAACTATCTGAAACTACGATAATGTCATACACGGTACGACTTAGAATGACTACAAGCCAATTAATTATCTGGCTTACGATTATGCCATACGCGGTCTAGCTTTGAATACGAATGATGCTATTGTCTGGAAGTACGACGGTGCCATTCACTGCCCGAGTGGCTAATAACCTGGAAGTACGGTAATATCATCCATGTTCCGACTCCAAATGGCTACCAATTATTTGATAATAAAAAAGTGTATTTGGTAATATATCATACCCCTAATTGTTTTAAAATGTTCTTACATTGTATCCTTATTTTTATATTAGAACTTTCTATCGGTGTCATTAATAACCTGTTAATAATTAAGTGTCGCTTCAAGTTTCTGATAATTATAGAATCAACTCATAATCTACCAGTACAATATTCCAATATTATTACTTTAGAGAGGTGAGTAGGTAGTGTAATATTAAGCACAGATTAAGCATTTCGTCCATCCACTTTCTTTAACTAAGTACTAAGAAGCGTACGAGAAGCGCCAAGTGTCACATGAAGTGATATTGTTCTCATTCCTCGCTCCGTGACTCCGACTAAATGGACTAATCGTCCCTGGAGCGACTGAGTATGTGCGACTTGTACAAACAGTGTGACCCGTTCACATTTCACATACGTTTATTCTTGTTCTCTTAAGTTATTCATATTTAAGAGATCCCGTAACCTGCCGGTGATGTGCGAACACAATTCCAAAATACTTAATTACGTTCATGAATTTTATTCGTACATACAGGCAAGCATAAGATTTAACTTTTTAGCACAGCTGGGAACTAATATTTTAATATAGACTTACGAATATTAAAAGTATCAACACAACGTTAAACGACCTCTTTTAATATTTCTTTCTTTTACAAGGTTTTGTGGAAACTTTAATTTTTTTCAATTATTACGTAAAAGATAATATTAGGAGATTATTAAAAGAACAAAATATTTACATTTTATTGATTTTCTGATAGTATTTACTTATATAACTTTAGAACTCTTGAAATTTTTACTATGAAGATCGGTAATAGTATAATAATATACATATTATTTATTTGTAGTTTTGTTAACATGACAACCTACTAATTGATATAAAAATGTTCGCCCAGTTCTATTGGATGCTCGGATCTGTATTTTATCAGCTGCGTCTTTGTTCAATTTTTTATTCATATTTTTCATAAAATATTTGTTATATATAAATAATTTAACAAGGTACGCATTGTAAAAAGATTTTTAAGAAATTATTCATCAATGTATAGAAATTATTTAAGTGTTACGGTAAATTTCGAGATGTATCACACCCTCATGAAAAATAAAAAGTATATATATTTGAAAGATTTGCTGAACTCGAAGGAGAAAATTAATTTGATTGGAAAGTAGATTCGGAGAGAAAAATAATCCTCGGTGCCGGAGGGTACTCGGTCGACAGAGTTGCGAAAAGCTAGTTCTGACAGATAAAATCGATAAGAAGGTTATAGTCTACAAACGTCTACGATTTTTTTAAAACAATATTTTAATTTTTGATACACTTCAAAAAATCAGTTTTTACTTTACCTGATTGCAGTAATAAATTTCAAAGTGTATTAAAAATCAATTTAAGTCACTCGGATGTATGGTAGTAAATGTGAAATCAATGTAATGATTAAATTAATGTCCTTAAACCTTGTAGGATTCACAAAGTAATTCTTTAATTATAAGTTTACGAACTATCAAATCTCATGTGATTCAGGCTTTATTTTTTATTTTTTTATTTATTCGTAATAAAATAAAATACCATTGGGTCAGTCCATGTGAAATGGTCCAGAAATTAAATAAATAGTTGCTTGACCATTTCCAACAATTCTCATATTTTATTTGTTGGTAGTTCAAAATGACCAATATTTTAATTTTTGATTCTTACGTAGCAGCCATATTTGTTTTACGGGGCGTAGCATATTTTGCAATGTTGCAGTGTTTGAGGAAACTGAAATATCTCAGGTCCTATTTGTCCTATCAACATGGGTTTAAAAGTAATTTGTTCAGAAAGAAATGGACTATAAGGTTGTTTTGACTAGTGTTGGACCGTTTCATATGGAATGACCCCGTTGAACTAATTTTAGACCACGTTAATTATATTATGTTTATTTTAATTATTGATGGTCGTCTACGTAGCGTAATTACATTTTATTAAGTGTAAAATTTTGTTTTGATGCGTGGCTTTAATTCTGCACCATTTTGAATTTATCGTTTTCCGTTTAATTTGTTAATTTTAATATTTTATTTTATTTATTTTATCAGTATGTTAGTTTTAAAAAATACGTATAAATCAAATGAAATGTTTACCAGTATTGCTATGGCATATAAAATATCCCAATTTTGATTTCAATTATATACATTTTATTATTCCGTTACTTACTGAGGGAAGGACCGCTACGTCCAACTATTGATTCCTTATAAAATTAGTCATAGACCTCAGACTATTGTTCCTGAAGATTGTCGGTTTCCGCACGAAGAGGCTGGACCATCCCACAACTCACATTCTAACTGCGTTTTGTTGATGCAATTTCACGGATATTCCAACTCTGAATTTCATTGGAGACCAACATTTGGTTTAAGATTTTTTCACAATTCATTTTTATCAATTAATTGCTTAATTTTAGCATGAGCCTATAAGTTATAAACATACGGTTATACCGATAAATGATAATTTGTTTGTATTTTAGCATAAACTTCTACTCAGTTTGAATATTTTTTGATTTTAATTCGAATTACTCTGATATAACAGGCGATAATGTATGTTTATTGATTAAGTAGGAATGTCTAAAATGTAGAATTTTTCAAGACTTCGACAGGATACTGAAGGACCAAAGTCTGAAAAGGATGGGAAATGGAATCCAGGACTCCTTGACTGGTCTTCATTTTGGGCTGAGTATGCAGCGCAACAAACTCTTGATAAGCTTGATATGTTAATACCATCTCAGCACAAAATTTCTATTCACTAGATAAACATTACTTTATTAGTCTCGTTTCATCTAAATATTTGTATTTTAAACTGTCGGTCAGATTTCCTTTTGTGTGAAACAAACCTTGTCCGTAAAATAACTTGTCCGAAAATCTATATTTTATTCTAAAACATGGCATTGATAAATTCTAGTATCTTTATTCTCTTTTGCAGTTTTAGTTTAGGAGAACATCAATACAATTATTATCATTTTTATTTTTTAGCACATTAATCATTCAGTTTAAAAAAAATATTGTCGACCCCGCTTTATATCGTGACTTTGCTTTTAGTTTGAGCATGATTTATTTCCTTACACAAAATTAGGGGAAGAATTGACTTGAATCGCAGTAACTTTAGTTAAGTTTATTTAATTAACACCGATTAAAATAGACTTCAACCGGAAGTACACTTCATAGGCAATCAATGTTGAAGGCTGTGAGATAATTATACCGTAAATACGACATGGGTACTGAGAAATTGAGTTTTAAAATTCAAACAAGTCCAACATTAATGGATACTTAATGGGGAATATTATTTTTACTAGACGATTGATTAACCTGTGATGCACGGTTGGACTTTTTTAATAACATTTCTCAACTGCAGTATTATAAAATGGTGCTTGAAAACGAAAAATAAATGTATTCTCAAAAAAAAATTGCCACCGAAAAATCAACTGAGCGAAATATCAAACTATACTTAAAACCTTCACTCGCGACAATTATTTATGCAATACAACATCAGAACGTGGCCATGATAAATGATATAATAAATTTATGATAATTAAATTATTACAGAGCGTACATTATTTTATTTACAAAAGTAAATAATGCAACGCTGTTATTATTATAAATGAGAACAATCTAAAATATTATTATTAAGGCGATCACATTTTAATTGTGAAGTTGTAATTATTCAGAACATAGGTCTGTGATATATTAAATTTAATTATTATTAAATGTAATAAATGTATGTAAATGTATTAAATGTATGTACTAGAAAGATATATATATATATATATATATATATATATATCTAGTACTAGAAAGATATATATAGATATATATATATCTTTCTAGTACATACATTTAATACATTTAATAATAATTAAATTTAATATATCACCGACCTATGTTCTGAATAATTACAACTTCACAATAAAAATGTTATTATATATATATATATATATAATAAATTTTATCGAAAAATATTGTTGTTGCGCTACCGGCATTCGAACCTGGATCTTTTTCCAAACCGGGGAAGGTGCATTATCCAACTATGTTACAGTGACAGTTCTTTTGACGACAAATTTTTGAACCTATATGTTATACTTTGAATTTGAGATTCCGTAAAAACAAAGTAGATGGCTTTCAAATAATGGAATATATGTATATCTTTCTAATTAATACATTTAATTAGTATTTAAAATATTATTAACAATAATGCGATATTGGGTGATGCCTGCCGAGATTTTGCAATGTCTAGTTATGTTCAGTTTGGATAAAGTTTAAATTGTTCCGAACAGACCCGGATAATTATTATATTATTAAGTTCAGTGGATGTTTAGTGAATCTTGTTCTAATAAAGGTTTTTGATTAATAAAAATGGTTAAATTTTATGTAATAAGCATATTATGTGACATAAACCTTATATTCTATGCATTTGAATAGCCCAAAACTATTAGAATCTAAATCAAATCAATAAGTTCTAGAGTGAATATGATATGTTACATTCAAAGCGTTTTGGTATAAATTAATTTAATGTCGTTTAAAATTGTAAGAAACATCCCAGAAAAAATTAAAATTAGATTATCGCCGTTAATATATTAATTTTTTCTTCTTATAATATACTTATACATCCCCCGTTCTCCCCGAAATTCACGAAATACGACAATATTCGTAGAAAATTATGATTTCTTGTTTGAGAATGTGCAAAATATGAGCTAGGAGAGGATGAAATTGTATGAAGCGAGTGTTTAGGCAACATGAACATAGCATGGCATGTTAGAAGCTTTATTAATACTCGTGTAATATAAAAGTGAACGCGGTAAGAGTTTGTGGTTCTATCTACTCTACCTATCCATGAAAAGAAACAACTTGATTATATATATGTAAACTGTAATTTATTTGGTTCCATAACTGACAGACAATGGGTTGATTCCTTATTCCATATATGTATAAATATCAGTGTATTATAATTTTTTATTTAGATATATTGTGATAATATGTATTTTGATTTCCTAAATGTTCATATAATTTTCAATGAACTAGATCAATTAAAAAAAACAATGTTAAGATATACTCCGGTGTTTTTTTTATTTTCTAAGGTCCTACCCAATATTAATATAAATGAGAGTGTCATGATGGTGGGCGCGACAAATATGCGTTGTAACTGAGGGTGCGTCATATACTCCCCCATAAGTCAAAACAGTAGGAACTGACGGAAGGGAGCATCGAGAGGACAAGAGCACAAGCGGAGAGACAGAACAGGGAATACAGCTGCCGTTGTCAATTAACTGCTATCTGCTTTCAATACAGATAACCTTTTGCATTATTGATTATTAGAATGTCATTGTCTGGCTTGCATTGCAGTCGAATGGTCAGCACGGCCACCTACGACAATAAAGATCGGGATTCGAAACTCACTGTCCAAACCACATTTTCATTGTACCTTAGTTTTATTTAAACATAATAAGAATATCGAAGCGACGTATAATAATACATAGAGCGACTAAAACGTTATAAAATCATTCAACTTGAGATTTTTTTATATCACGCGAAAGGCACATGTTGCTAAAATACTTAAGATTTGAACATTTGTAGCCGGATGGGCCCGAGGCGGGAACTGTATATCATATCTGATCCCAGAAAAGTAATAGTTCTAGATAATGTATCAATATTTCACGTAATGTTACATTAACAAGATATTGTTCTACTCGTCACTTATTATTAGCGGCGGTTAGAAAATATTTATCTTGACACTCATCGTCATCAACAGCCCGCGTCCATTGTTTGTTGAAAACTAACGACTGTCACTCTTCACCATCCTATATCCTCGGCATTCAGCTGCTTCCTGCCATTCTTTTGATGAGCAAGGCTACCGGGAACATCGCGGCCATCGAATTTTAATACAATTTCCAGTCTTTCGTATATTTCTTACTGTTTTTCATTTCTACAAAGATGTCCAGTCTTTTGCTATTCAACTCGTTTATTTTTTTATGTTTCGGTTTCGCATGTCAGAATTGAAAGTAGGTGCACAATGACTCATGGAGTAGTCATAATTCACTACACCACGATTTAACTTATTTATATTGACTACTTTTCTTTCGATCGATTCAACCGTCCTTCTATCCCGAGTTTCTTGTGTACTCAATTTATTACTTTTATTTGCAATCGATTATTTATTCGTAGCTAAAATTCGATAACCACATCATCATTTTACAACCTCTTTCATCTTTTACTCTTCACACGCAAGTAAATATAAATCATTGACCTTTCGCGAGTTTATAGGAAAATATATCAGTATACAATGTTCTAGTTTTTTAATAATAATAAATAAAGTTATGTAAGTAACGCCACCTTACACCAAATCTCATCATTTGAAAACTTTTGTTTTGTTGCGTGGGAGAAGAAAATATTTGTGTTGCCAGTATTGGTAAACTATCCATGCTAACATGCTATCACCGTAACATTATGTATGTCTTGGAATACATGAATAGTAGTAGTTTGGCTTACTTAGAAAATAGTTACAAACTTACTATCAGGCGATCAGTTTATCCCCAGTAGCAGATATAGAGGATAGAACGAAACACTCTTCTACACTTTACTAACATGCTAGTTCGGTTATATATATATAAAAATGAACGAGGCAAGAATTTTATATACGAATAAGTGAATGGACGTGAATAGTTTGACATTATATACATATCCTCTCATATGCTCATCGAATGTTGAAGCTTCTAACAGGGTCAGCTCACAATATCTGGTTTTATCGATTATGCAATAACACTTATTTTATGTATTTTCCTATTCCTCTAATCCTTCAGCACTGAGTTGGTCTTGAATATTTTCTGTACTATACTTTCCTCACATGAACGTTTAAATGCATATTACTTTTCTTTTTTTGAATTTTTCATACAGAAATACGTACATGGAATACATGCCACATCAATATACTTATATTTTCAAGGTAAGCTTTAGGCTTGCCCTATAAAAATAGGACTAACTTGATAGTCTGCTGAGACGAGGCTCGAACCGCTGACCGATTTAATTACTACGCGAGTGTCTTACCACAAGACCGACAAGGATGCCAGTTCTTTAATTCTTAATTTAAAAAAAGTAAAAATATTTAAAATTTTAATCTAAATAAAGTATAGGTACCCGTTTATTGTCTTTTTTTATTTACTTATTTTACAGAAAGAATTATAAGTTAACAAACATTAATATATTTGTTCATTGAGGTAAGTAGTTTTACATTTTAGGTATGTAGTCTGAATACGTAGATGTTTATTTTTATATTTATTTTTATTTAATATTTAAGAGTATTTAGGTAATTTGGAAAGTTTGTGAAATACATAAAATATTTATGAATTTTACCAAAATATGCGTAATCCGTAAAATATATGTGAAATGTAAAAATAAAAATTGAAAAATGTTAGCACACAAATGATGTATGAGAAACGTATATAGAAAATAATTAAATACATAATAAAAAAATAATTAAATAATAAAATGGAACATATATTATATTTATAAAAAAACGTATTCTTTGTAAAACGGGACGGCGCTGAGAGTACTAGACGCAACCCATGATTTAATATAATAATGGACGACTAGGCTTGTATAAAAAGTGTACAAAGTGATTGGACATCTTCGTGTCCCGGAGCGGCGATTTATTAACAATGGGCGCTGGTGATGAATTCTCCTTCAGCGCATTGTAATTTGAGCAAGAATTCACATTTTGTTGTGTTGCCTAGGGGCAGGGGCGCCGTGAGTCGGCTCACTGCGTGGGTCAACTCTGGGCCGGCGCGCGACGGTTCCCCAACAACCCCGAGTTCCATCAAGAAACGTTCTACAAAATTTTGTTTCACCTGTTAAAAATCATTTTCTGTGACTTACAACTCGAAACACGGCTGTCGGTTTAATGTCCATATAACTACAGGTAATTAAGTTGCTGTCGAAGGTTTTAACGCTATAAACACAAATCTGACTACATAAACTGCGACATAATAAAAAAATACTTTTTTTATCAAGTTTCTCCATGTAAGAAAGTCTCGTGGTTAAAATAATAATATCTACTTATGAGTATCTCAAATGTAAAGAAGATTATAAAAATATTAATAAAATGATTTAACAAAGTAAAAGTAACAAAACTCAAAACATTTTTTTGTAAAACGAAGCAATAAATGTCAGTTACCATTAGATACACATTTATTTTAATGGATTTTCTTGAGAAGATCAGAGTTTATTTTACAAATCCACAACATAGTGAATGCAACGTGCTAAATATATGACGTACGATATTCACAAAAAAGGAACATTAAATCAAATCCATAAAAGAGGCGAAATATGATAACCGAAATAAATACAAGGACTCTGGACTGCATGTCTCTAAAATGAAAGCTTAACACCCAACCATTACTACTAGTAAATAAGAAAAAAAAATTCACTGTGTTTTATTTAGTTTGTTAAACATATGTAAATATGTATTTCTATGTGTACGATTATATACAATTAATTCGAGTGTGTGGAGGTATGTAAAATAAGCGCGTTGCTGACATTTGGATGAGGTGACGTTGTTCCCGTGAATGCTTTCGACAGTTGTTGTTTTCGGGTTTCCTATTGATAATATGGTCATGTATGCAGAATGAATATTACCACTAACCTTGATTGACTGTAGATGTATAGACTGTAGATGTAGATGTGTAGATGGACGATGTACTGACTGCAATTAAGCTCCGGCCGTGATTTGACAGTGATCCTTCACTCTTCGAAAGCGGCAACATTCACACAATATAAATGACCAATAGGTCCCATCAACAAGAAATCAACAAGAAATCCCAGGGGTGCCAGTCGAAAGAACAAAAGGTGCTTAAACAAACGCAGCCTTATCTTTTTAAATAATATGATTCATGAGCCTTGTAGAAATTTATTTTAGAGACCTGTGTTCATGCACGTGGATAAACAAAAAACATTTTTAATGTGTGATAATTTCGAATTCGAATTTACTTTTTTTTTTAATAAATAAATATAACGCTGTCATGCAAATTGATCAAATTATTAAATATGTTTTTAATCGCGAATTCAGTTTGAGAACCGCTGACTAAATATTTGATTAAGGTGGATCGCTCGTGAACTATGGGACCACCGACATCGACATATTTTTTCGTCCTAGAAACATTAAAAAAAATACACCACAGTCATGTTTAATCTGCTCGCGTATTTGGTTTAATATCGTAATTAATTCAAACATGGAATTAGGGAAATCTCATAGGTGCCTGTGCCTGTCTTCATGGACAGTAATTAAAAATGTATCGATAGCATTATCATAACTACAACACTACATCACGTTGAGTTAAAATAATGTATGGATAACTTCTCGGTATATTATTTTAATAAAATAAATTAACTACATTCAATTTTAATTTTAAACGATTTCGTCGAATTTATCGGTAGATTACTTATCTGGTGATCCAAAACAAAGTGGCGTCTTAAATTTCGTGTTAAATGTTTACAATCTTTTATTTTAATTTGTTTCAGCATAACCTATTGATATACCCTTTTATTACATATTTAAAAATAAATATATTTACTCAAATAGTAAATCGTTTTTGATTTAAAATTTGTGACTTTTTTTTTATTAATATTAAAAATATAATACAATTTAAATAATCAGTGGATATATATTTTAACATTTTTTTCTTCTCTGAGAGTAAGACTCGTGTATAGAGAAGGAGTATATATGAATTAATTTTTTTTACTTCAGTTACAAATTTATGATAGTTCGTAATTTTTCTAATTGTGATAGGGAGATTCTTAAAAAATTTGATGCCTTGATAAATATATTGATTATGAGCTGCGGTATATTTTAGTTTTGGGACATCAATTTGATCTCTATATCTTGTAGATCGGAATTCGTTTCTAAAATTTAATTGATTATTAATTTTGAAAATTGGAATATCGAATTTTTAAAAAAAAAATATTTTTAGTAACTTGCCATATTTAAAATTTATTTAAATGGCAATTCTTTTCCCATACGTAACTAATGTTACGTGATTATTAATATAGATATAAAATTAGATTATAATTATAAGATATATATATATATATATATATATATATATATATATATATATATATATATATATATATCATTATATATATTAAAATTGGATTATAAAATTATATTTATTGATTATTAATATAATCAATAAATATAATTTTACCAAAAAATGTATATCTCAATATAACAAAAAATTGAATATTTTTATTACCTATTCGAATTCAGCTACATTATAAATTTTATTCTTCTCACTTTTACAAAACATATTTAAAAAATTTTAATGTTTTTCATTATATTTAAATAAAATTGTTTTATCTGTGTTTAGATACAAGGTGGTCCTCCACTGATGAAATTGGTTCAGCACAGATTTCTATGATTCATTAATTAATACAAATTTTTTGCATATATAATACATATTGAATTTATTAATTATAATTTGCTATTTTTATTCAAAGCCTTGATTTAATGTTTGATGTCCACATACCCAGTTCCAATGTAACTTTTAGATCTGAAATATCAAGAAATAACTACTACGCATGATATTGTATCTCTTATACCAAGACCACATTGATCAAGTAATGCATATGGAAGCAGTGATATTTTTAATAACAATTTAATTTAATGTTCGAACTACGAGTATGTTTCTTTTCCTTAACTCGCCACATTTAAACTATATATATAACATTTTTTGAACGACAATGGTATTGATTTGTAATATAATATATCCTATTCTATAATATTATTGTACTTTTTTCTATAAAATAAAGTTTTAAATTTATTAATGGCACAAATCACGTTTGAAGGGTGGATTGTCTATTTAAATGAAGAAAAAGAAGAACTACGAGTATATAATTTTTTTCTAGATATTGTATTTATCGCTTACATTAGTGTACTTGTACACGGATGAGACTTTACTCTCGTTTCGGAGATTTTGTGGATTTTGATTTAAAAATATATTTATATCAATGTGTTGTCATTATTTTCTAACCGTTGTCATATTGAAATGATTTATGTACTTACTGATTATATTATAACTTCGTAGTGCAGTGGAAACATGATAACTAAATAAACGGATCAATAATTCATCCGAACATAATGTTATTATCAAACGAAATAAATACAATTCTTTTGAAAAAACATATTTTTCTTTGAAAACAAACGACTCGTTAAAAGAAAGATGAAGTATTCTCCAGCCGTTTGTATTGTTTTTCTTCCACGCAACTTAACTGCACGAAGCAACTACGCACAATATATCTGAGAAATTAAAGTTTGAACGAAAGTCACGTGATTAAAAAGGGAAAAGATATTTGCACACCAATAAATATCTTGTGGTTACATATATTTATTATTGATTGATGGTTATGGTTGATTATTAATCGTCGACCGAAGCTATTTCCAATAAAATAACAACTCTTATGAATGTGTAAATCATTTTCGGCCACGTTTTTGGTAAGCGCATCATTTAAATGCGAAACAATTTTGGTGATGGTGGAAAAAAATGGAAAAATTAGAGTAGACAAAAAGAGATACAGTGAGAAAAAAAAAGAGTTACAAGAAAGTAAAAAGTAGTGGAAAGGGTAAGAAAAATAACTAATACTATCGAAAACAGAAGGGGAAAATGGATCGGAGGATTGAAGGAAGATCACAGGGAGAAAGAAATGAAAATAAGTATGTATATATATATATATTTATATTTATATTAGTGATACTATTACAGCACAGCACAGGGTAACCAAATAAATAATTGTATATTATTATTTAAAAACAAATTTTTAAAGAAAATACTTTATTGTGAAGTTGCAGTTTTTTAGAACATACATCTATGGTATTTTTAAAATTTTAAAAAAATTATATGATTGACGCACTTCCCCAAATAATGGTTAACGCACTTCCCCAGATAGGATGGGCTCTTGTAATTGGTAATTTTTATTTAAATTATCGTAGAAATGATGTAGTTGATATCGAGTAAGCGTGTTCAGTTATATTCTGATATTTAACGGGAAGGAAAGTGAAGTGTTCCTTACTTGGAGATCCAAATGATGTAAAAGTAAGCTTGTATGATAATAATTCACCTCATTTAATAAGCATTATATCCTATTGTTGTTCACCCGATTCTGTACATGTATGTACTTCATTAATTGCTTTGATGAATAATTAGAAGAAATTACACTTGTAGTCCCGAGTGTCGCTTACTTACTTACTTACTTACCATCACGCCGTTTCCCCGCGGGGGTGGGAAGAAAGAATAGAGCGCCACACTCTTTTGTCCTGTCACACAATTCTCGCTTCATCCACATTCATACATCTTCTCATATGATCCAATTCTTCATATTGCTAAATAATTACTCCACCTTTGTAATTCGATTTGTAACACATATTGGTTCGGCAAATTTAGATTTAATCAAAAAATAAAAATCAAAGTATTAAATTAAGACAAACGGAAATCTGGTTATTAATAGTTAACGGGAAATATTAGTACGTAAATTAAAACAAATACTTTGTTTCTTTTTTTGAATTTGAAAATTTGGTGTAATACTGATTCTGTATGCAAGCAAGAATTCACCGAGACACCGCGTGGGAAGAACAATGATATCCACGCATTATTCACAAACCCACCCTTATACCCTTATGGCACATCGCCATGTGCTTGTCAGTTGAGACACGTAAATCTACCCCCGAAAACTGTTTCCAAACTAAACACAATTTATCAAATATATTACCTAGAATTCAAAACGAAAGGTATGAAAAACCTGTTTTATTATTTTTCAGGACACTCTAAAGACTTTAATATTATTACATTAAGAGAAAATATTTGTTAAAAGTTTAATAAAGTCCCATAAAACTTGAATCAACTAGGTACATGCCAAAGATATTTTATTATGTATTTAATTTTTATTTTTAGAACAGTTCTTTTCTTTTTAAATGTGAACACGTATGCTCGTAAGGAGTGTAAAAGAACGAACCCATTTGATGGTTATTAAATAATAACTCTCACTCTATTTTAGATGCTCGTTCTAGCTCCAATATATTGAAAACCTTAGCACAGTACTATAACAGGGTGTATTATATTTTTTGTTATTTTATTTTAAGTTTTATTAGTTGAACTTTCGTATAAAGACATGGTCGATGTAGGTTTTCAGATTTTCACCGAGACTGCTTTCATGCCAACGTTCTCATGTACATTGACACCGACGTGAGATGTCTAGTTTGCTCAGCTTCCTCCGAGACTGCGGTTCAGTACGTAAATACGAACACAAACAAGAACATCCATCAGCCCTGACGAAACGTTGACAAATGTTGCTGAATGAAGTTCATGCGGTTCAGATGAGTAGAAAACAATGGAAAGGACAGAGGAAAGTGCAACATCTGATAGGATATTTCGTTTGAGTAACAGTGTGTACCTCGGGAACCAAGTCTAACTGACTCCGCTTTCATCCCATCGGGAAATGGTCGGAACTATGCCGGTGATTCTGTATAATACGAGAAGATGTAGATTATAATAAAATATTTTTAAAAATGTTCGTGTCATAGTAACTAAATGATTATAGGTAGAAAATATTTAAAAAAAAAATAATGTTTAAGAATGAAAAGTGGTTTTATTATTTGATGTCATAAAATAATGACTTTCTTCACGATGTTTGTATTTGTTTTTGATAGAGTTGATGAAGTCTGAATCTACTGTAAACTCACACTCAACTTGAGACCCTTCTGTGTATAGTTTTCTGGGCTAATCTACCGTGTACCTTTCTGGCCGATGTTTCCCATTGCAGGGTCCATTAATAGGATTGATGTGATGTGTGACTGTTGGTGTTGTGATTTAGTAGAGGCTTGCAGTACTATGTAGAAAGCAAGGTGTGTCGTTTTTAGGTACTGGCTTGCAATACCGTGTCGAAAAAGGGTTTCGTATGAAACGAATAGTGTTGTTTATGTGTAAGTTCCATCTGTTGTCGGATCACTATGTATGCGAACTCTTCAACTATTATGGCTTCGAAGCGCCGAATATCACGAGGTTTTTAATTTAAGCCTGTCATCCCTATTAATGTTCACTGGGTGTTTATATATTTTAATTGCCTCCTTAACCAGACTTGCGTGTGACTCGCTTTTCTAGGATGTAAAACGGCTCAAATGTAAAAGGGTGGCCCATATCCAGAAGTGTTCAGCCACGAAAATGGCCAAGATTGCATACCTGTTTATGCTCATCAACCCTTTTTGAAATTGTGCGCGCTATTTATACCACGTATATTTTCTTGCAGTCGCTTATACATTAAACGTATCTATGTTACACGATTAATTTATTATCTTAAAAAAAAATTCACTACTCAACCGCGGTAAGGAAGGATTTTCTCCGGACCTACTTCTAACTCTATATAACTTTTGTTTTTATAATATTTTCCTAAATTTCTTACAACGCGAAATGGCGAATGTAAATGGCGAATAAGAAGTTACCACTAGCTTAAGTTACTTCATGTTTTAAGTAATAAGAACCTGAAGTTACTAAAATAAAATTCCGAATAAAAATATAATCGAACTAAATCTAGCCTTACTTAAACTCTTTTTCTATTCATTTCGAACGTTAAAATTCGGATATTTACCAGTATTAGATTATATTAGGTTAGTCAGGTTAGGTCATGTAAGATAAGGTTAGGTCAGATTTTAAATATGGTTTGTTTTTCTTTGAAAATTGTGTATTTTATTTTTATATAATCGACTCAAATATGTAAATATCAGTGTAGTAAGCATAAGATTAGACTAAAAATTGCATTTATATATTATATGATATTATTTTTTCATTTGGCACTTGACTAATCACTATAAAAATCTTGCGTTCTCACTAGAAGTTACTGCCGCTCATGCGTATTTAGTAATAAATTCAAGTACTAATGGATTTAGGTAATCTACAGTAACATTTACAAAAAATGATACGTATCTTATATCATCTTGGAATAGATCTATGACGAGCTAAATGAATATGGCCACTCACTGCAAAAAATATAGTACAGTACATAATAATATAAAAATATAAACACGCTGTGAATAAGAAAATCTCATCTGCCTTTAGCCAAGTTCCAAGCGAGAGACTGCAAACTCCTCATAACAATCACATTACAGTGCAGCAGACAATATTATTACAACAGACGCATAAAAACAAAGGATATCTCGTAAAAGTAAATGACAGCGTGTCGGCTGGTGTCCTTCCTACATTTACAAAACGCTGTCCTCGCAATAGCACTTCAACTAGTAAGGCAATGCGCATGGCAGTAAACACCGAATTTGTATAATACACACGGGAAACGGGTATCTTCATTGTTTCGCGTAGGACCAAGTCTCTCAAGTTAATTGAAGCTAATCTGGACATGACAAAAGAAGAGATATAAAAGAGAATAAAGCGCGATCATTAAAGGATTTCAAGATAAATTGCAAGACAGTTGCAATGTTAATAATATCACAGCCGGAGTAAAAAAATCATGTTTCGGTTAACATCAGTAAATCCAGGCCAAACAAAAAATAAAATACACAATATTTCTAAGTTTAATATATGAATTAATATAGTAACGATTCTATTATAACTTTTGAAATAATAATTGTCATAAAATGTAGACATTTCTGTTATACTACTGGGAATGCCGAAACAAATTGTTGCACAATCATTATGACTAATCCAATCCGGTGTAGTCACCTATAAGTAATCACATCGTATTATGTAATATTTGTCTTCTTTCATTACTTGAATATATTTTTAAGTTACGTAGTTATAACTATATTTATAATATCGCACTGTGGGTAGTTCCAAAGAATTTGACGGGATAAAAAGATTTTTTAATTAATATTCATCAAATATGTATTTATCAAAATTCCTTATTCTTCATAATACTCGAGGGTTTCAGAAATGAAACCACCACTATACAATTGACAAAATTGAGATTGTATTTATAACTGATTTTATATCCAGAAAGGAGATTTAATAATTAATATAATTTTAATAAAATCCTTCTAAATATAAAAACATACTTTCAAGGGTATTTATCAATTGTAAAACTACTATTAATGCCAAGTCGTATTCAAACACGCTAGCCTCTATTTTTTAGCGGCAGTTTTTTTCTGAACCCCTCAGTTAGTATATATGTTAAGCAACTTGTATATTTATCATTAGTGCATAAGTACATGAGATGCACATCTCATGACTTATAATCACACTTCAGTCGCCGTAGTAACAGCACTGTAGTTTCATAAGAAAACTAATTTTATAACATATGTTATTATTTATATTTTTTATTTATTATCTTAGTTTTATTAACCATAATTGAGTTTAAAAAACATCTACCGGTTTCGGAAAACACTTTTCCTTCTTCAGGATGTCATAACTAACTAAAAATATAGTATTGTTTCTTCACCAGAATCTATTTTTAAATTTTTTAAAAAACAACAATTATTTAAAAAAATAAATTTAGTACCTAACTCAAATTACTGCTCAATACAAATTTAGTCGAATAATTTTTAGGAAAAAATTTTAGAATAGGACTCGTAGTTAAATTTAGTTGGTTGTTTAGAATTTCCTGATTACTTTTACATGCTTTATTTATCTCCAACGATTCCAAATTATTTAATTTGTGACCTACACCGTTTATATGCAAAATTGACAATCCCAATTTTTTATCAAAACCATGACTATTTTCTATCAAATGATTAGCAAATTCTGAAAACCCACTATTGTTCAAACATCTCAAATGCTCCTTTACTCTTATATTAAAATTTCTACCCGTTTTACCAATATAAAATGCAGCACAATCCTTACAACTAAGTTTATAGACGCCAGAATTGTTAAATTTATCATCTTTGTCTTTAGAATTTATGAGTAAATTTCCTATACCATTATTTGTGTAAAATGCTGGTCTAATGTCTCGTGGTAGGTGTTTAGATATTTGTTTCGAAAAGTTATTTATGTATAAAATCCTACGCCAATTATCATTATTATCATTATGTTTTATCTGTGATTTATATAAAAACTGATTATTATATTCTTTTAATTTATTTTTTTAAATAGTGTCTATCAAACATGTATTATACCCGTTATTAACTGCTATTTTTTTAATTGTATTCAATTCAATATTGAAATTGGATGTTGACATAGGAATATTGACTAAACGATGTATCATGGAGTGGAACCCTGAATGTTTATGTGATAATGGATGATTAGATTCATTGTGTATGATAGTATCTGTAAAAGTTGGTTTTCTAAAAATTTTGAACTCAATTTTATTATTATTTTTAATCAATGTTAGATCCAAAAAATTTAGGGTAGAATTATTTTCCATTTCTAATGAAAATTGTATTTTATTATTAAACGAATTAATTTTTTAAATAATTGTTGTTTTTTAAAAAAATTAAAAATAGATTCTGGTGAAGAAACAATACTATATTTTTAGTTAGTTATGACATCCTGAAGAAGGAAAAGTGTTTTCCGAAACCGGTAGATATTTTTTAAACTCAATTGTGGTTAATAAAACTAGGATAATAAATAAAAAATATGAATCTTAACCACCAAGTTAATATTGCTAATTTTAAAAGTACATATGTTATTGTTTTTCTCTGAGCCTTGGCGAGTCCCGGGTACTAGTAGAGTGTGACCATAATCCGGGGCTGAGTAGAGTGCCATTTCCTCTCACTGATCAACCTATAAGTACTCGTGTACCAAATCAAATTTATACCGATAGTGGAAATACGTAAGTTTACGTCTCTGCGTTGAATGAAATGCGGTGATTCTGGCAGAGCGTGTAGATAATTTATAGGAAAGGATAAAGAAGATGCATCAAATTTTAATAGTATCTACTAATCAATTAATGATTATATTGGTTTTTGGAGGAATATTGCAAATGTGCGTAATTAAGTGGATTTTTATACCTTAGAAGTTTGTGCAATCGGGATGAAAGGGTGGAATAAGGTATCGAGAGAAGAATGGTCAGTGAGAAATAAAGGCAAATATAATAATATAGCGCTTCCCCGTCTATTATCTACGACTTTCTGGATGTGGCGGCTTCAAACTTAGTAGGATTATGCTTGATAAAACGGCGAAGTCTGTGAGACGCGAGCAGGGCAAACACGAACGTGTTTTTAATATCTCTAGGTTAAGATGACTTAAATGTTTTCTCTTTTATATATTCAATAACAGTAGGTAAATGTATATTAAATTTGAAATAAAGTGTACATTGTCTTTATTTAAGTAAGAAAAAACATACATGACATCTGTCTTATTTTCTTATCCTTACTATTGACCTTTCTTATTGAATTTTAACGTTGCGTCTGATTATGTCTTAACTTAAATGCATGTTATACTGTCTTTTACGGTTTATTATTGTCTATCCGCGATTCTTATACAGCATATAGATGCCATTTTTGTTCTTACAAAGGTAGAATTATTTTAATTACATTTACGTGTGGTTTGTTTTGAGGAAAGCTCTAACATTGAAATATAGATTATATTTAGACCCTAACCGCGCAGTTTTTACATATAAATACATAAAGTTTATGTATTTATATGTAAAAGCTGCTTCATCTCCTGAAAGATAGTGCAGTACATAATAATTTAAGGCATTTGTAGATAATATCTGAAAATACCTTTCCACTGAGACAACACATCCAATTTGTAGAAAATGCACCTGGATTACTTGAAGAAACATTTACAATTCCGATAAAGTGTACAGTATGAATACAAAGTGCACTATTGCGCAATACCTAATGAAATAAACATTGAATTTCAATTGAACCATATTCCGTTTACGGTGGGTAGTTATATTAAAGTGAGATGAGCGTTTTAAAGAGGTTTAATGACCATATTTGTATGTAGCTCGAACCTATGATGTATCATTAAATTATGAATGCTCTAAATAATGTAATGCTAATATGAATATGAAGAGAATAGAATAATCTGCACCCCATTAAAAATGTACACATAGTAACCTTCGTTTTAAAATCTTCAAGTGAACAAGAGTAAGAGTAAGAGTTTATCTAAAATAATACATCGTATTTGATAACAATTCCGAAGATTCGGCATAAAAAAGATATTATTCGTCTTGGAGCTACTGCAAGTTGTGATTTAAGCAAAATGTACACCAAGTAAGATTTTGGTCATTTCAGTGCTTTTGAATACGTCGAAACGTCAAAGGCATGTTTCTGGAAGATCGTTAAAAGCGTAACTTTCCTCTAACAACTGAATTCTTGCATGGTAAAGTATTGATAATAATTCATCACACATACGAATAACTATCTACGAGACAACGTCGATGTTTGTGATTTTTAGAATAAAGACATCGGTTTATTTTATTGAATTCGTGAAAGAAGTTATTTTAAATAGCTTATATATAGCACATAGTGTGTAATGTGTACTTATCCAAGTATTTATTCATACTTAGTTGGATTTTCTGCATTATTTAATTTCTAGCCTCCAAGAGTTATTGTAAAAATACTACATAAAATCGAATACTAAACATTTACAGTGCTCTTCTACGGCAGACGAAGGACATGAGAAATATTAATTTTAGCATTATCTTTCCATTTTATATAGAGAGAAAATCGAACCAACCGATACAGTTCGATTTTTATTGCAACTCTCAGTATGTTTCGAGAGAATACGCATCCGCACATTTTGAATAACATATCTCAAATATATTAAAAATTCAGGATGCAATAAACTGATCACACTTTTTCAATTTCAGAAAAAAAAAATTCCCAACCATACACACAATAATATATTCTCTGCATTATGTGCGGATAAACAGCATCTTCTTCATTATATTCACATTTTATCCTCGACAATAACCCCTGGCAACTCGGCTATTTTTTTAAGCCTTTGCAAATTTTCATCCCCCTTGTCACCGCGGGGTATAAATATGAGGCAAGTGTTTGGGAGGAAGCCAACAGAGGGTCGGTAGCTTTGAGGCGGGAATGAATTATATTAGTCTAATGTATTAGTTTAGATGCCCGCCAGATATAATTCTCAGAAATCAGGAGGAGCAAATTCCACACAAATAGTAGCCATCATATTTAATTCATTGTACGCAAATCGTGCAATTTACATGGTACGGAGGAGTAATATTATTTAACAATATTAATAAAGGTTGCGACTGATACTGTAAATGGTAGAAAAACCACAAACTCCAAAACATTTTAAAAATGTAAAAATTGCTGGAGAAATTGTTCTTACTCTGCTAAATAATATCAATTTGATTTTATCAATAGGTTATTCACAACAACGCAAATCCGTGGTAACCAAATGTACATAATTTTAATTATTTTGAATGATTTCTTCATGGACAATAAAATATTAATCTACAATATTAAGACTGGTAAAGAAAGCACATATCTGAATTGTTAAACTTGGTATATAAAATATACTTTTTAAATTTGTGTAGTATTTCCACGGTTTAGTGATCTGTCAATGTATATTTATTTTTTATTTAATTAATGGATTACAAAACATTATAATAATTATTTTTTACAATCACATTTTAGTGTTACTGATCAAGAACTACGCGAGCATAAAATTTGTCCATCAATTATTTTCCTTGTTTACTTTCATATAATAGGTAAATACATATTTGAGATATTTTTTAAATAAAACATAAATGTCAAAAATATAAATGATAGTTGTCTAAACCACTTTATTACCAAATCCTTAACAAGAATTCAAAAATAAAGAAAACTCATAATGTAACATTCCATAGGGCTTAAACCATTATAAAACAATAACTGCTGTGTACGCTTTTTCAATGAAATAAATAAAAATGTTAAACGAGTCATTTGGAAAATTAATTAATTTAAATGGTTGCCCAGTAAAGTAGGGTGCAGTAAAGTAGTGCTCATAGCTCACGCCGCGACGGGGCTATGAGACAATTATTGTAATTCATAAGTTTTTGTGATGATTTCCCCCTCGGCGATGTTTGTTTACCTCTCGCTTTAGACTATTGAGCTTACACAACAGAGGCTGCCGTTCAACTTCTAGCAGGTTTAATTCGCTCGATGGCATTGTAGCATAAATTACTCCTAGCGAGGTGAACACACCGAGGGTGCCGCAGTGGAAACATTGGCCACTGCATTGGCAAACTATTTTGAATCTAATTTAATTAAATGTGTAATTTGACTAGAAATGTACACACCAAATTCGCTTCGTTGAAAGTCACATATTTCATTTATGCAGGCCGTATGCAATTGATTGAGGCCTCTTCATGGCAATACTGATTTAAAGAAAGAAAGAAGAAGAGCCGTTCGCAAACATTTATTTCGTCATTGTCATTCATTTTAACACTTTCCATCTTTCAAAATATTATCAAGGTAATAAATACCCCTATACCTTATGTCATTAAGTTGATGCCGACCTGAAAACTTCACTTATTATTCACTTTCGTGTAAAGTGGAATAGTTGAAGTGCTATCTTTGTCCGGATAAGAAAAAAGAAAATACAATTAGACCAAACAAGAATTGAAAACCCCTAGTTACCATATCTTTAACGTTTAAAGAGAATTCCCCACCGAAGTATCCAAATACAAATTTGAGATATTAATTAAATGTATTAATTAGAAAGACATACATATAAAATCAATTTTATCGAAAAATATTGTTGTTGCGGCACCGGGATTGGAACCTGAATCTCTTTCCAAACCGAGGAAAGTGCATTATCCAACTATACTACAGCGGCATTATTTTTGACGATAAATTTTTTAACCCATATGTTACACCTTTTTCAAATTAATAAGTTATACGTTACATTATTTCAAAGTGCCATCTACTTTGTTTTTACGAAATCTCATATACCTTTGAGTAAACCGATAGCAGACGCCAGAATTAACAATTCATTTTTATTAAATTTTGGACACTTTGATACAACTTATATTTTTATTAGGAGGACACATTCTTATTGTGAAGTTGTAATTATTCAGAACATAGGTCTGTGATATTTTAAATACTAAATTAATGTATTAATTATAAAAATATACATATAAAATCAATTATATCGAAAAATATTGTTGCTGCGCCACCAGAATTCGAACCTGGATCTCTTTCCAAACCGGGGAAGGTGCATCATTCAACTATGCTACAGCGGCATTATTTTTGACGACAAATTTGACTTTTCCGGTTTTTGAAAGAGATTTAGGTTCGAATCCCGGTGGCGCAACAACAATATTTTTCGTTAAAATTGATTTTATATTGTATCATTCATAATTAATACACGTAATTAATATTTAAATGTCACAGAGATATGTTCTGAATAATTACACCTTCACAATAAGAATGTGTTCTCCTAATAAACAAATTTTAGAGACTAGACCAATAGGAAAAAATAGATGTCGTTTCAAGGAGTTAGAGACTAAGAGATAAAGAGTTTTGAGACGTCTATCATTATTACTGTTGGAGTAAGTTAATTAATGACCGCTACTATTCTTTTTCTGGCTTTCACTTCCAGCTGCTTCCTGTATTACTTTTTTGTATCATCCCACCGAGTTGGGGAACGACCCACGGTTCGATTAAAGTCCTAAAGTATAAATGAATATGAAGATAAAGAGGAATGCTCAAATAATTTGAAGACACATCGATTTAAAACAGTTACGAAAACAATCCGATAACGTTATGCATACACCACATGCTTTATTATACTATATTCCTGTATTATTATTGGCTTTATTATACTACATTTCTGTATTATTATTTGCTTCATTATACGATATTTCTGTATTATTACTTGAGATTTTGTAATAAAAACAATGTTTACGGGTAAATTAAAAAGCTTTCAATATCTTGTAACATATTCCGCCGATGCATTCTCCTTGTAAGGCTATAGACCTCATTCATTCTTTATGGGCTCAGTTTATTTTACTTAGTCCCAACCCTCTAGCCTATTCCGCATGTGAGGGCGCATTCACCCTCCACCCTAGTGTGCGGAAGAAGGCGCCGGCCATATACAAATATTAGATCCCG
The DNA here is from genome assembly GCA_022840565.1 of Eubasilissa regina. Taxonomy (NCBI): domain Eukaryota; kingdom Metazoa; phylum Arthropoda; class Insecta; order Trichoptera; family Phryganeidae; genus Eubasilissa; species Eubasilissa regina. The sequence continues at coordinate 916,572 of JAINEB010000025.1, read as the reverse complement.
CGCGAAATTACTTCTGCGGGGCAAATTTTTATTTTTATGTATGAATTATTACGCCACGTTTTGGGATAATGCAGAGTGGGAACTTTACGATGGAGGGGAGTCTTCAAGTGCATATGAACTATTAACGTGATGAAAGTGAGAGACACTTCTAAAAATGTCATGTATTTACATATTTTATATATATACTCAAGTGCAATAGATACATTATTATCTTTTTCTTTATTGTGTAAATTATCGGATGAATTATCCTGATTTATTGTATTTAATTAATATAGGTTGCCGAGCGGAAATTTTTCAATTTTAAAAAACCTACAATGTTATTCTCATATTTTATTTATATAAAATTAAGTTTAATGATGCGGATTTTATGTTTTATAAGCAATTTCGTCTAAATGCTGTCCATTTTTCTCAAGACACTCTTGCAATCGGAGTCTTAAATTTGCGAACACGCGAGAGCGAAGCGTTAATTCAATGGCAGCAACTTCACAGCGAATATTTACTTGTAGGGCCTAAATTGTTCAAGTATTGTTGCTGTAAATTCTTGACTTAAAAAGTAGCACGGTGTTAGGTGCGGTGACTGAGGTGCCCAGGATTTGTCTCCATACTTGCTGATTAATTTATTGGGAAAAATTCCCCACAGCTTAACCATTGAAACTCTAGCTATGTGTGGAGTGGCCCCGTCTTGTTAAAATTCTGTTCAGTTGTTAAACCCAGAAAACAGCTGCAGTTGCGGTACCAAAAACTCGTCGATAATTTGGCAATACACGTCAGCAGTGACTGTCTCTCGCTGGTTAAAAACATAAGGGACAATTATCTCTCGGCAGAAATTGCACACCACACTGTCATTTTTGTACAATGCAAACGTTTTTGATGGCGTTCCCTTGGGTTTTTGCGATACTAGTATCTTATGTTCTGTTTATTAACATAGTCATCGATATGAAAATATGCTTTGTCAGTAAACAATATGTTTCCAAGCGTTCGTGCTGTTCTAAAATGTTCCAGAATCGTTCTCTCTAAGGTTTCACGTAAAGAATAGTCATTTTCGTTGAGGAACTGCACGATTTGCAGTTTATATGGGCGAAACTGAAGTTTATTTTTGTTAATTTTTTTATTTCAGTACAGGTTGCAATCTTCCTTATTGATTTACATGGATTGCGCATAATTTCACATCGAACTTGAGCCACATGTTCTGGCGTCGCTGCTGATGTTGATGGTCCCGGAGGAGTTTGGTTAACCATTATCACCTTTTGTCTAAAAGTTTGAACCCAACACCAGATAAGTTGCGTGCTCGGCCCATCACTTATTCGTAGAATATTAAAGTGAATACAAAAAGCGTAATGCGCATGAACCAATGAAACGCGGCACTTTAAGTATTGTACACGCAGTGCACTCCCGACCAGCGACTCATTACGACTGGCAATCCCGCAAATCACGCGCATCGAACAACACCCCCCCCACTTATCTCTGATGGTTATCTTACCTGATGGTTTACGAGCAATTACAATTTAATCTTGAAATTTTTCCGTTCAACATTACTATATATATATATTCCTATAAAAATGACTGGATAACTTCTGAAGTCAAATTTTCTATTTCTGAGGTAAGTTAGTAGAACTCCATAATCACATACTTATATGAAACTCGTTTAATTTAATTGAGATGCATTTCGTCTTGTAAGGGCATTATCAATCTAAAATTGAGGCGAGACGTTAAATTAAACTAGTATAATTAAAATACAAGTGTTTTATTCTCAAATGTGTGATTCCGAGGTCGTCTTCCGTGATGATACGAATATTAATTTCATACTCCAATATCTTAAGGCTCACCTTTCAAAAATAATTAATATTTTTGCGTTTTTTTTACGATAGTGTGGGTTTTTATTATTCATTTATATCAGAAGTTATACACTAGATTGGACTTTTTTAAATTAATACTTAGATACAACCTTTAAACTAATGCAAAACTAATAAACTGAATGTTATTTGCCATAATTAAGAAAATACAGCATTATAAGAAAGGCCACGACCATTAAATTCATTTTCCGCGTGCCATAAAATTGCCGTAATATGGAAAATTCTTGCATATACAAAATATATTTTCTTATAATATTGAAGCCAAGATTACAGAAACAAATCTGCGTCAAGGAAAATTAGCAAAATGTTAAAAACAGAGTTATAAAACAATAAATTTGCAGAACATGTTATCAATTTTCGACATTTTAAAACACTTTGTGATAGTGAATACAAATAATTAAACAATATATTTTATTTACTTACTGTTTTGAGGTTTTATATACTACTTAAAATCAAGTTTTATATCAAAAACACGATAATTTTATAATAAATAATATTTATATCGATCCTATTAATGTGTATTTTTATTGGGTTTTTTCATTTCAAATAGCTCGATATGAAATGAAAAACCAATAAAAAAGACACATTAATAAGGTCGATATAAATATGAATTATTTTTGAAAGGAAAGCCTTAACTTCTTCATAATGTAACATGATTTTCTTCAATATTAGTGCGGTTCATTTAAAAATATATTAATTATTTACCATAATGGCGTTTCTTCACGAGGATAGGCAGAGAGAACAAAACTTCTATCTTAACTATTTCGCCACACTCTTATGTCCTATTTGTTCTTACTTCCGTACCACCAAAATAATATCAAAAATATATTAAAGCGTATCTGAACTGAATAAAATATTAAATTATTATTCGAAACACAGTATTTTCTTTTATAACTTTTCTTTTATTCTATTTTTCATAATTGTAAATTTTTTAACAATAGTCAACAAGATCAAATTTCATAACACGTCATATGAGAAAAAAAAAACTTATGACTTTAGTACTTTCATAACTTACTTTAGGACGTATATGACATTTTGTATAAGGACGTGTGACACAAAAACGTAACTATTTTTTATTTTTATTTATTTATTGCGATATTAATTGTTTTAATAGTATATCAAATCTTATTTAAATGTCTAAATAATATTTAAAATATTAAATAATTGTTATTAATTATAAATAAGTAGATATCCATATGGATAAACACAAAAATAAATATTAATGTGAGATAATGGGGAAATGTCAAAGAAGTTAACCTACAAGAAGAGTCGACATTTATTAAAAACTCGTATTTGATTGTCAATTATTGTTATTAAAAAAATGTTTTTTGTTTTAATAATTTTATCCTTTCGCATGTACATTGAGAAAATAATTTATAGAGTTTCCGATATATTGATTAACTATCTACTCCGAGATTCCTCTGCTTAAATAATATTTCTCAAAATATTTCCCGAAAGTACAATTTTTCAAGAATTTTAAAACTAAATAAAATGTTTTTTATGCAATGTTGGCGTTAGAGTAGGTTATTCAAAATCTAGAAGGATATTTTTAAATTGATGTGATCGTTATCGATATTAGACGTCACTCACTCCATGAATAAATGCTCCAAATAATCACACTTCTTAGATACACACTTCGGTTAGTGGAAGGCTCCTGACATTTATTTCCCACTCAGACTACAATCAATTATTTGATATATTTTACTTATCTCGTAATAGTATCGATGAGTACAAAAATTAAGCTACCTATACCGTAAACCATGTTACTAATAGTATTATAAACGGTGCTCGATTAAAACAATAATAAAAATCTATTAATTATTTTACCTAAATTGAATTCAAATGGAACCACGTGTATTAGATACTGACCCGTATGCAGTATGTTGTTGACTACAACAGAAAACTATAAATAGTACAATAATTTAGGTATGTCAAAATAATTGTGACGCATTGAAAAGTTTTGAGAATATTAATCGAAGCTAAAACCGGCACACTCGCACCCGCACCAATTTATTTATAACATAACAAAACACGGTCAAGTTTGATTAAGAAATAATTTAACAATATTTTTTCACAGCGTAATTCACTCACCTAATATACCTTGGGAATTGTTAGAATCTCGACAAGCACATTTTTTCTCGTAACACAGAGATGGGAAATCTCTCGAGATCCGCGGACATAATTTATTATCCCTTTTCTCGGGATTTTTGAGAGTTCCCGGGTTCCCTTTTTCATCCCCCGGCTTCAAGTGCATGTTGGCACTAAAGCCTCCGGCAATAAAGTGCTTATCCGTGTACTGACATACAAGAAGCCAAATTCAGATGCAGGCGCGCGGAGCCATTCAAGCCATCCGAGGCTCCCTCGGCCCCTTTTCATCGTTCAAATTTTAATAATTTTCTAGTTAGTGATATATAATTTGAACGTACATTGTCTTGTCTTCAAATACTTTATCTTAACATAATATATATAGCGGTTTCAAGCTCTGAAGATGATTCGTGCAATAAAATCCAAAACGTTGGCCAAAGAGGTCGGATACACACGCCATAGTCCAGAAAACTCTACACAAATATAAAGATTAATTGATAATTTGTATAATGGTAAGACTCAGCCACAATAAATATTTAACATTTTGATTTACTAAACACTGAAACTTATTATACCACCAATATTATGTTACTACATACTTCTTAACTGAACAAAATACATTATTCTGTATGGTATTATTTTTAATAAAGACTCAAATACTTAATACTCGTCCCATCAGCATTTTTGTAATTATAAATATACCTTGTATTCTCAATCCCTACGTATTGATTCTTCTGCATGCCTACAGAAGATTAATTTCATTATGTTGTGAATTTTCTCTCTCAATTTACTATTCTACGATAAAAATTTGACACTTTTATAATCTTTTGTCTAGAATTTGTTAAATAGAATTTGTTGTTTAAATATTTTTTTTCGCTATTTTATATTTAACAAAAGTTTTTTCTACTTTTCAAAAAACGAAATGCTAATGGTATGTTTATTTTTACTGCATTTTACTGCATACGTCAACGTTTATAAATTTTACCGAAACTGGACAACATGTATAATTTATTTTTAATATTATACGGTAGATTTTTGTATCATAATTAACTTTAAAAAATACACCTGTAATACCGAGTGCATGCTGAGTCTTTAAAAACTAAATTGTTTTATAATCTACCAATTATTCGTTTGTATACCAAAAATATTAATGAAATGATCTACATTTAAGTAAAATATTTTTTTTTGACAAACTTTTCCTGTTCATTTTTATTATTTTTAATTTTCATGACTTCGTATAATAATGATGCAGATTCCTTTCGATAGAATGGCATTTTATTTTTAGAGCGCATCGCATTCTAAAAAATTTCTTAGTTAAATTCAGTCGGATTGTTAGAATACCAGCCGGCGTAACGATACCTCCGAAGGGCGCCCGGAAGTTCCGGTCTGAGCCCCTTCCAGAGTGTCTAGCGGCCGGCGGCCGGCGGCTGCCCGGTTATCTGGGGCTCTCGGGGCCTGGACTTAGGTGATCTAAACAATCTGCATTCATTCAACTGGCATTCAAACGGTGAAATAAAATAGTAAAAACGAAACATTTTAGAAGGATCATTAAATTGGCGTGACATTGGGAAATTATTTCCATTCTAGTATTACGAGTTAGAATGTTAGATTAAACTTAAACTCTCAGGCGGAAAGGATTGTAGACCAACCGTTGCCAGAAGAACTCGCAGCGATAATTACGCTCGTAACTAGGCAAAATGAAGTGAAGTTTTTTGATAATTTTTACTGTTACTCCGACTGTTACAATAATTCCATATGCGCAGTATGTCAACAAAAACGCTTCGTGTCTTCTGGTGATTCCCAGCACTTCTTTCCATACTTCGTTCGTACTTTTGGTCACTGTCATCTGGTTCGTCTGAGTCCTAGTTTTATTTCCGTATGTAAGGATTAAAATAATAAACCGGTTAAAGATTCTTCTTTTAAGACATATCGGTATGTTAAATACCTACTTTGTACCTCCCAGCTAAATCTACTCTGTACCTCCCAGGTTAGATTTTTTCTGCTCGTTATTTCCTCCCTTGGGAAATTACTTTTAAATATAATGTATATTAGTGACCAATTCAAATTTACATCATTCACCATTCATATTTTTCTGGAACCTGTTTTTCTCGACTTGAATTTTCCTTACATCCGTTTTAAACCCAGTCGTTTTGTTTTCATAGCCAGTTAATTTATGCAATATTAAAGTTCTTTCGGACAATGAAAAATTATTTTTTTATCATCTGCAAATCGTAACTGGGAAAAATAAAAACCATTTAAACGGATGCCTTTAAAATTACAATTTAGAATAGCAGTGGGATTGTATCACCGGACTCTTCTCTTCTATCTTAAGTGATGGTGTCGTGTCATGCAAGAGCGCAGAGACAGTAGTATTTCCGTAGATAGCTTGTATAACTTTTATATGAGATATTGCCGTTCCCTAAAACGCCAATGCATTAAACGTAAAGGCTGTATTGATTGTTTTGCTTTTTTAAAATTCAACAAATCCTAGAAACAACTGTAGAGCATACTCTATATATTTACAACATACAGATATATTTATAATACAAAGTACGTATAACATTATGACAAACACTGCACATTGTCACGTGATACATGTTTTGATATTTTTGACCTCGGAAGTCATTTGCTCTGCGTTGAAATAATTATATTTTACATATTTTATGTCGTTTTTCTTCATTAGTTTCTCTTCGTTTTGTTTACGATTTTAGTGTATATATTATAAATTTTATCACACTAGACTTTATTAGCAGCAGTTTGATATAAGATTAGTGTTTTTTTTATTCTACAAGGTACTTTAGATATGAATGTTTGTAATAAAAATAATGTCTCTGTGGGACTTTCTATAAACGTCATTAAAAGATCGGTTGACAATCTGTTTCAATAAAATAATACTTAATCAGAATAATAATGTGCCTCCAATGTATTCTCAAATCATTTAAAACGCATGTCAGTATATTTTGTATATATTAATGTGTTCACTTATTAAAAGTAATTGTACGCTTTGATCGTGATTCCGTTATATTTGTATCGTTTTAATCAAGTTCCAACATAAATTTCAAAAGTAAGTTTTAATTCTACGTTAGAAAACTTTTTGAATATTATTAACATTAGGTAGCGGATTAGAAAATGTACTTCTTAGTTTCTTTTACATATTCTCCTGAGCGGAATTCTTCGACCTTTGTTTGGCAATAAAAGCAGCCACCGATAGAAGTCAGGTATATTTTAAAGTCTGCGCAATAAATGTTGCAGTTCAAATGCAATTCAAAGAAAACTTCTGCCCGGTTAAATGCGGCGTCTATTATAAAAATGGGAAATAATGGCCTCAATGAACACAAGATAATTTTTCACTTGCAAGAAAAATATTATTCTTACTTAATTTAGCCGTTGTCTGGTAACGGTAGGAAAATAGAATACAACATGGTGTTTTTCTGTCCCGACCGACCCCGCTTTTTACAAATTTTATTCTCATATAAGCGTCACGACTTTTTTTATCTTTTATTTCAGACCTCGAGACAGCGAGCGCAAAACCTAAAGTCCGAAATACAATAAATAAATAGGTACAAATTATGATTTAATTACAATGATAGAACACATTTTCAAATTTGAATTCACGGTACTGTTTCATTATTTGAAACCGATGCATTAGAAGCTAGAACTGAGCCATTCTAAGGCTTCATGACGATGGCGTTCTTGGACTTGTGCAGCCTGCACCAATTAAAGGCATATTAATGGATAAAACATTGAACTTTTACTTTCGTACGTAACGTGGGTATGTTACGTTTATACTATTTGAACATAACTATTTGGCCCGTGACTACGATGATCTCTGAATAAGGTCTGTTCTAGATGCGTCATCCTAATTCGCAACTTTCGTCTTATAAATTTGTTAATAAAAATCAGAATCAAGTTAATAAAAATCTCTGCGCAAAATACGTGCAGCGGCAAATCAATCACGCTCAACGGTTCTGTACACGCTTTCGAGACAAATCTCCGAGACAACTATCATGCGTATACACGTCCATCCATTAACTTTTCCAATAGAGTTTTTTGTTAAATTATTTTTGCTATATCTCCTCTGTATTATTTGATAATATACTACTGAAACTAAAAATGATTATTCAGGAGGCTATACACAATTTGGAGAAATGTTAGGTTTTTACCTGACTCAACATAAAATTTCATGTTTATGATTTTGGTGTTTTATTTTTTATATAATTGAGTTGGAATAACAATAATAAATAAGCACAAGAAAAACTATTCGTATTTTTGTTAAGTATTATTGTAAATACGTAATTTTTTTTTTTGAAAATTTTGTATTTTAAAAAATACGTCTAAAATATCTAAGCGACCCTTTTTTATAATTAGAATTATACTTGTTTAAGAGCGGCTTTGAATTAGTTCATTATCTTCGTTCCTCATTTATTAATTTCTCTTCATCTGTCAACTTTTACCAAGACATTGGATAACGCGAACCGTAATATATGCAACTTTAAAACGTGAGGTTTTTCGGTTCGACATTTCCATATTATTTGCATATTCCGTTTAAACGTAGAGCCTTTGAAGAATTTTTGCATGAATGTGATATCCTGGCTGGACGAGTTCCAATAGACTAATTGGCCTTCATCTCAGATGGGAAGCTTCGAGGCTTTCAAGAAGCTCTCTTGAGGCTGAACATCTTTTGAGAACGGCATCGCGCATAATAATTTTATCGCTGTGACGCCTCTATATTTTTCAAATTCAACAGTTTTAAGCAAAGATTTCATGTATTATAGAGATCATAACGTTGTGATTAAAATACGTTTGAAAATAAAGTAAGTATACGTATTTATCGATTATGGTAACAGCCATTATATATTTATATCAATACAAATTAAATTAATCAACTAGAAAGATATACAGAATAAATTAATTTATTGAAAACATATTTAGTTGCTACCGGGATTCGAATCTGAACCTTTTCTTTTCCATATCTTTCAAGTCGATTAATTTAATTTGTATTAAATATACATCCGAGAAATGTTCTAAAAATGCAACGTCACAACAAAAATGTGCTCATTAAATTTTTTTATATAATTTCTAAATTCCACGTTAAAAAAATATATATAATATGTAGCCGATTGTCATTCATTTTAAATTCGTGTAATTTTTATATCATACTATATTTCATAATTATGTTTACAATTATAATATTATTAGTAAGTTTTTATAGAATGTTTTTTATTTTTTCTATGATCTTTTTTGTAATTTTATGATTTTTAAAACGCTTTTTTGTTTTCTTTTTTGTGTTTTTGTGACTTTTACTATTACTCTGACTGCGACTTTTGTGACTATTACTACTATTACTGTACTGATTATTATATTTTGTTCTATTTACGTTAGATTATATTTTCCTAGTAACACGAAGCTAATTAGTATTAGAAATATGATGATTATTTTATTGTAACACCAAAAAAAAAATTTTGTGTTTTTGAATTGCGTTACATTGATCGTGGGGTTGGACTCTTTTGAGTCGAACCAGCTTGCGAGTAGATACAAATAATTCAAAATATGTATGAAGCAAATGGCAAATGGCAAAATGGCCACATTATATTAAAAGTGGCTCGACTTGGACGCAATACATTTCTCAAATCTCGCCATCTTGCATTCATAAATTCTGTCGCCCTTTCAGAGAACACGAAGAGGAAAAAACTGACAAAAATACTGAGAAACTTCTTTGACGACATTCAGTTCTCGCTGTTTATGCAAGCAAATAAATAAAGAGAAAAAACGAAACTTTCGCAGCAGCTTCTTTACATTGTAGATATGAAAACGTGCGTGATATGCAAGTGCGGCAGCTGCCAGTTAACCTCTTTCTTAGTTAAGAATGAAAAATAAATCTCGCCACTGTATGAAAAAAGCTTGTGCGTGATTACCTATCATTAATTTTTTTTTTAATCTAGTGATATAAATTTGCGAAACACTAGGCTTAAAACAATATTAAAAAATATACTGATATTAGTACGTTTAAATGATAAAGAACATTAGTTTGATTTTAATTGGAAACAAAATAATAAAAAAATATATATTGTACAATTTTTTCTTCTATTGAATCATTAATATATATGTTTTCGTAAATTATTAATAATTTAAGACCTACAGGTGCGCCACGGATGTTTAAAACATCGTGCACGAGTTTTATCATTTTACGTGAACAAATATTTTCTCTGCATGATAACAATATAAAACATTTGGTTAACTGTGCAATATGAAAATAAATATAAATGAAATATTCTATGTTGGGTTTTCAGGTTGGAGACAGAAACAGTTCGCGGTCCATCTATCAAAAAATCGTATATCGTTTTTGGTTAAAATTGAGTTACGACTGGGATTATATTGCCTAATCACATGCCCATAGTCAAATTCAAACAGACACACGTAAATGTAAGCATATCTGAATTTAATTCCAATGAAGCAATATTATATACAAATATTTAGACGCAACCACTCTTATTTCGATACATCATTCTTATAAATGATAGTAGTAAGTAATATTTATGGAACAAACATCTCACATTATCTTTAAATCAAAAAATATCCCTAAAAAACGATAGGATTATTTAAATAATTTTTCAACAGTGAAAAATTCCACACAGTTTGTTAATATATCGTCTGCTGTAAAATCAACAAATTCGAGATACGCCTCTTTGAAAGATGGACAACGAATTCTGAGCGGTCGTGAAAATCTGAGAACATTTTTAACGAAAAATATATTATTACCGAGCGTAATAATATGCTGTTAGAAAATATTTATTTTTTATATTTTCCCAATAATTATGGATGTTTAAAAAAAAAAATTTAAATATACTGTAGGAAATTATTGCTCATCAAAAAGATTTTTTTTTAGAATTTTGAAATTTTTTATAATAAATGAGTTACTTGAATATTTTACAAAACTAAAATTACATATTTTTTGAATCGCTTACCTCTCCAAAAAAGAGACTGACTTTTGTGCTTGGTGAGGGATTTGCACTGTAATAATTCATATAGAATTAGAAGTTATACACTTGTAATCTATAATGTTATTTTGTGTGCTTCTGAAGTGTTTATTTGATTTCTTTTTTAGTTCTATTACATCGATAGGTAGTTCGTCCCAAGGATCTGGTAGAATAGCTATGGTGAGGGTCAATATTCATATTTACATTGTTTATCATTTGTTCTAAAATTATGTTATATGTTACTTTTTTGTTATCTGGTACGATTTTGCATATTGTAAATAATTTTTAATAATTATCCTTATACAACACTTTGTTCTGTTATCTACTATAAGTTTTATAAATCTTAATTGTAACTGTGTAATTTTATCAGTATATATTTTATAAGTTTTTCCATAGCTACTCTCTCCATAACTGATAACCGAGTCGACCATCGCAAAGTTCAGTGAGTACAGTGTAGCCCGGTATAGGTGTAGAGGTGCATGACTTTAACATATAAAATGCACTTAACATGGATATCAGTTTCTTACATATATTATCAATATGCGGTTTTCAGCAAAAATTTTCATCAATTATTAAACCTAAATTGCTCCACTTTGCTCAATTTTGTCACATTTTCAATTTATTATATTTTTTTGTAAGCATTCGTAATCATCTCCAACGAGACTAATTTTAATTGTTTTTTTATTGTAGTAATGTAGAGTATAAAATTTACATAGTACAACTCAAGTAAAGGTTTTCATGAAAGAATGAAGTAAAGAGTATAAAGAAACCGATGCAAGTAAAATAATATTCAAGTTTCTGAGATGAAAATGCCGAGATGGGCTGGTAGAATCACAAGCATTGAAAATTCTAATAATTTGTAGACTTGGTTCTTTTAGGGAAGGCCTTTATTCCTAAAAAAAGACCGACTCGGATGGTACAGACAAGTGATGCAAAGGAAGAGAGATCACATGATTCATAAAACCATGATTGTCGATAACTGGAGAAGATCGGGAAGATCAAGAGCAAAATGAATAGTTTCGTGACAAGTATGCCCAGAATAGAATAAAAGAGAGCCGATAATGCGATGACAAACAATATATTTTATTTCTTGAAAACTAATTTTTCAAAACTTTATTTAACCGACAAAAGTTGGTGACATCAAATAATTTTGAAACACTTAAAATATAGTATATTAGACATGTATATTACAGTAGTCATGTCTTTATCTATAACAATTCTTGTTTAAATTATCTACAATGAATATTAAATTTGATTGGAGGCATTTATCAGTTATATAATAATAATAAAAATGAATAAGAATAAACCAAATGAAAACGTATTTTTACCTGAAAATTGTATAATGTACTCAAATAATTGAAAATAATATTCTCACCTTTTTCAACAAAGACCATTTATCAAATTATGCATTTTGATTAAAGTTGATAAATTACATCTCAGTGGGTTGTTTCACCCGCACACTTACACAACTTAATACCTGCTCGGCACCACCCTATTAATCCAATTTTTAAAATAAAAATAATTCGTAACCCTTTCCATATTTAAGTTAATTTTTCGCCATTCTTTTCACTGGCCTACCGGGAGTTCAAACCTTACCGCTATTAGGGCGGCCTAGAAAGTTACTCAATAATAATTTCGGGCGAATATACTAAAAGATTCATTGAGACTTTAGCTTAAATGTAAAAAGAAATATGATTGAAACATTTCCTACATAAAATATATTTTATGACATTTCTTCAATCACCATTATCTCTCAACCTATCTCATTATTCCCACAACCCTACCCTACCACAGGGTGGATCTTGTGTAGGCTACTGAAAAATAAACTGGCCTGTTTGTAAATATAAAATATAATATAAAAATAAATACAACAAAGTTGAGAGGTTCAGAATCCATTAGTGACAAGGTTGCAATTGTCCAAGCTTAATTTTGTGAATTGATTGAAAATATTAATAGCGATTATAAAAAACGAGAGTCTCTTCCAAACCTACGCGTTCTAAGTAAAATTTCTTAGAGCTCTTTTTTGATTCACTTCTTAAATTGCATTTCGCTATTAATTAAATTAAACACTTTTTTTTAAATGAATTTCCATATTGGAGAGTATATGATACAAATGAATAACGAAAACTGAAGTAAGGTACATACAGAGATTTGGGATTTTATTACATTACATTGTAAAACATATATGATTTGATATTAAATTAAATTATTATGAAAGTAAAATAAATGCCATTGATTTTTACTAAATCACTACTTTGTACTAGATTCTAAAATGATAAAGTATCACGATTTTTTTCAGATTTGGCGTATGTACCTATTTGTTTTGGCATTCTTCAAGAAATGCTATGAAATATTCTAAAGAGGAGTTTAATTTTGGATTTAAGCTTAATGCATATTTTTCCTTTTAAAAGTAAAATAATAAGAGTATTGAGGAATTAAATTTTCTACTGTAACAAAAAATAAGAATCGTTTAAAAATTTTTTTCCACTAATCTTATCGAAATTATACTAACTCGTAAATTATTCGCCTCTATCTACGAAATTATTATAAATTTTGTAGGTTCATATATCCTCCCCAAATATTTTGAAATGGTGCAAACAACTTAAGTACATAATAAGATATTCATATTTTAGTCAGTTATTTTTAAAAAATATTGTAAAGTAACGACAAAATTTGGGCGATTTCAGTGTCAATCCTGACCATTTGCGAAGTGTGGCTGTGGCCTGCTAACACCCTCGGGTCTGGCCCATTTATCATTGTTAACTGGGCCGAGTGGGATTCTCGCTAAGGCGGTTCAGTCGGAGGGTGTCGAGGCCTAGACGTGGAGACGACCTTTGCTCTCCTCGGGGCCTAAGCAATCATTAAATTGTTGGTTATTTAAAATGCACTCGTCAACCCTATTTATATATACTTCATAAACTTAACCTTTATTGATATAATTTTTAGAAAAATTAATAAGTAATTCTTTTTTCTTGTCAGATATTTGGATCAAACATATATTTATCACACTCTGTATACCTGTAATACAACTTTTAACATTACATATCAATTATTTGGAATATATTGATATATATTTCTTTATCAATCAAATGGATTGAACGATGATTGGATAAACGTATAGAGTTCACTTAGAAGTTATTTATGTACTATATAAAGCAATGCAAATGTGCAATGAAATACCAGAAGATACTAAAAACGAGGTAACCATTAAAAAAATTAACGACATTCATAATGTTAACATTTTCAAAGAAGATTGCTTATATATTGTAAGGGGTGTGACACGAGTCTCTGACCTTCACCGATAATTTCATCGGAGAAACATGAGAAAAATGGGTTCCCAACGTCAGAATTCCTTACTCACCTTTAAACAACAAAATCTCTTTGCATCATGTGCGGAAAAAGTAATCGATTAAATTTTTTTTTTTAATTTGAAGATAGGGAATTTTTTTTTTTAACAACATTAAAAATAAGTTTAACGTAACAAAATTGTATATTAGGAATATTAAAAATGTATAATTTAAATTATAATCAAATGACATACCAACAATCGCTTAACGTTAAGATGAATCAGATAACTGCATTCAAAACGTTAATCTATGCAAATAACATCAGTACTAATGGCAAAAGTAATAACTGATTTTAGTGATTGTATTTGGGAATAATTTATATTATTATTATCACGCAATAAATCAAAATAATTACGGAGCGATTAGGTATGTACAAGAAAATTTTAAAAAATTCTAGATTAAGTAAACCAAATTACTCCCTACAATTTTATGTATGCACAAGTTGTCGTTTCATATTATCATCTACATTTCACAAAGATCAGTATAAGATAACACTACTTTCCTGAGTTTATTCCTTTCTGGATTGGTACTAAGGGCTTAGAAATAGTCGCATCCTTCACCAAGGGATTCATATCCAATTCACACGATGTGATAATATGCCATTAGTGAAGAATGCCGTATGCATGCAGAAGATACGTTATCCAAACTCCAAGGTACAAATAATTTCCAATCTAAAAATAAAGATGCCATCGGTAGAAAAGTCTCCTTAACAAAATAATCTCCTTCATATAGACGCCACCAGTGTAAAGATGCCATTTTGATAAAAATAGTGACCTCATTTGTAACGTCAACATATATATTTCCATGCAATATTATTATATACATGTGATAAAATACAAACGCACTACTGAGAAAAATAATATGTAAGTATTGTATAATTTTTTTTCTATTTAAATATTACCACTAAATATATATTTAAGAGTGAAATTGACAGGACTACTCCCTGGGCCGATATCGTATCGGTCCCCATCTCGCTAAGTGTGATTTGTGCCGGCTACACGCTGCGACTCGCTGATTGGCCGCCAGGGTCGTAGCCCGGGCCTTTTATCTTATTTGGATTTTTAATGAGAAGCCTTGCACACTGCATATATTTATTTTGGGGCCCAGCAATCTGCCGCCCCCCATCTGACCCCTGCACGCCTGACGTGTGAAAAGAGTTATTTGTTTTTTTAATCGCAATTCCGAAATCGAAAAGCAATTTTTCAAATGTCTGAGATGGAATTGGTATCCGAAGAATAATATTAGTTTATACAATTTTGTAAGTAATTTATAAATACTATTTTATTATATGAAATTATGTGAAATCTGAATATGTAAAGGGGGAGTGGTAAGTGATGCTTTTCAATAAAATCGATGCACAAATGAACACAAATTCATGAAAATATTAAATTATAATATTTATTTTATTTGCATTGTACATTAAGATGTTTTTATAGGATTTAGGATTATTAACGACCTGTTGATAATCTGTCTACTTAAAATAAAATACGATACACGCATAATCTATCGAAACTTCACTGACCATGAAGAGTGAACAATTCATTTTTACATTTTTGAATAATCTGCATGGCGGTGTACAGCGTTATTTCCGCACCAAAGCTATGACGTCAAAGATTGTTTAAAAATAAACTAATTATTAATTATAAATATTATATTAGTACTTATAATTAATAACTAGTTTAAGCATTAATAGCATTACGTAATGAACAGATTGCTCACGCGACTGGTGATAGTTAAACAGCGACAGTTGCAGAGCATTTATCTGTAATCTAGAGGACTTTATTGTACGT
Organism: Eubasilissa regina; assembly: GCA_022840565.1. Classification (NCBI taxonomy): domain Eukaryota; kingdom Metazoa; phylum Arthropoda; class Insecta; order Trichoptera; family Phryganeidae; genus Eubasilissa; species Eubasilissa regina. The sequence continues at coordinate 900,520 of JAINEB010000025.1, read as the reverse complement.
TTAATTTTTTTTTTCAAAATATTTATTCTTGAATGCATAACGTATTCAAAGTGGTCATCCAAAAGATAATATAATTTCCATTCGAAGAATAAAGCGACCCTATAATAAAGTTTGTGTATTTGTCCACGAAAATGTCTTATGCAGAAGGCGTGTTCCTGATAAAAAGGCAGTATTTCTCTATGTCTGAATAACTTTGCTCGGTGTTTTGTTTTAAAAGTTCATGTCCAGAATTTAAATGTTCTAAACATTTGTTTCGAATTCAAATTTGACGTTAAAGTAAACTTTACAAGTTTTCTCAAAGTTATAAAATATGGAGATTCGTGGCGGTCTTAAAAAATTAACAAAATATCTTCGTGATTTGCATTTAAACGCGATGTAGAAAGCAGTGTTGAAACAACTCGCGATTAAATTAACAATCCGTCAAAATCTGTAAATAACTGAACAGAGTTTTGAGTAAAATGTAGCTAAGAGACGACTTAATTAAAGCTATGTTAAATTTCATTCTCTTTTGTAATTCAAAATGTTTTCGCATGAAACATTATTCCCAAAATACTTACAAAATTCATTAGTTCATGTCACCGAAATTGTAGGAAATTTTCTGACATTTTCAATATCCTCTACATTTTAGTGTAATTAACGACCATCTGCTGTCATATTTACCTGAAGGGCTCATTTTTAGTCAGCTTTATCACTCGGAGTTTCCCTAAGTGATAAATGAGTCCACGGAGTGATGAACTAAAGTCGAGAGGTACTTTCTTAGCAACACGACGTTTCTAATTAAAATGTGATGTCGACCCAGAGTTGACTATCCACTGGGCTCAGTAAAGGTTAACGCGTTGCGTTTCTACGTATTTTTGGCTCTAATTTCTCAAAGTTTGACATTAAAGATAGTTTTACGTGAGGAATAACTCCGTCAGTTCAATGTGTCACATGAATTCTCAACTCGAAAAACTTCAATAATACAGAATCAAAACTGACGAAATCACTTTCTGAGATAATTGAAAAAACCTCAAGAATTCCTTATTTTCTAAATTTAATAACTAGATTTTATGCAAAGTTGTCAGTTTTCATTTCAATATAAGAACTTGAATAAAGCCCTTATATTGTCAACCTGAATAATGTTGTTAAATGTTATGCAGTTTTGATACCAATGTTGATATTCGGTGTCTTTTTTCCGATAAAAATACATGTATTGAAAATAGATATTATAGACTATACCTATACTAAAAACTAACTTTATATTATATGCAGATATATTTTCTTTGCCGGTCAGGCCGTCATTCTTAAACTTACACTAACAATAAATTAAAACTTATTTACGTTTACATTAATGTATAGAATCATGTTGCGTAATGCATAATATGATAATCCTTTATTTATATCAGAATAATCAGATTTATTAAATAGTTATATTCAAATAAAGCCGAGCCAGCAAATATCAAGGCAAATATTAAATTAGTAATTAAAATTTGTAATATTTTAATGTAATATTTGCTAAATAAATGGTTAGTCCTTTGCCAACCTCTGCTAAAAACAAACACCTCCTTAATTTCGATAATGTTCCAAATTCTCTCTCGTAATTGGAGGTCATTGAGGTCTTGTTAAAGTTGTTTGGGAACCTTCCTCGGAGCCCCCAGAGTTCACAGGAATAGGTCAAGGAGTCCCATCTATATCTTTGATCTCGGAAATTAAAAACATGATGATAATATACGTACATCTATAAACTTTGGGGTGATTCCTCCAATTATTTGAAGCACAAGTAGTAAAGGAGTGAGAAAGTACATTATTGTTCTATATATATTTTTTCTATTTTTCGTTAAATAGGTGTATCAGAGAAATATTTTGTCTAGATAAGCGAAATTAGCCTGCACATCAGCTTATTTTTAAGTTTCATAACATTTAGTAATTCTTCAGCATGCATGGAAACGGCTAGATTTTTTTATAAATATCCTAATCTTTTATGAATTTTGAAATATATTATATACGTATCGTGAATATTTTCACATATAATTTTCAGCCTGTTTTAGCTGTCTAGATTTCTTTATGTAAAATAACACAAATAAAATAGTGTAAGTACTGGAAATCACGCTTTACATATCCCTTAATAATGATGTGTTATTAGTAATACAATATTTTTTATTGGTGATTACAAATTCGATTGTTAGCAATATCCTATTAGCAAACTTACCGTTGCACGTTGCAGTACCTCTAGAGCTCCAGTGATAGACCCAGCAAAACGTGCGCCGTAGGTGTCAGAGATCTGGCAGAATGGATGAGAAATGTCAACAGATGATCGTGATATAAAAGACCGCGAACGGGAAAATCTGAGAAGTTGCTTAAAATTATTTATCTTAACTTTCGGTCAAATACTGATTTTATTTAATCCTAAGTCTTTAATCACAATTTAAATGAAGGAAAACATCTCGACGGGAGTCAGGGGCCCTCGTAATCCATCAATGTTATCGAAGAGTCATAACTCACTGAAAATAGAAACCTCCAGCGGGAGAAGTCGGGAACCTGTTGCGTCTCGCGGAACTCGTTGATTAATGTATTTGCCGCATAATACAATTTCATCTCAAGCGTCAATATCAACTAATTGAATCAGGGATCATGGAGAGAATTTTTAATGTTACAGAAGAACACAGTAGACCGATTGCCGCGAGAATGCCGGCCTGGTAATCGTGTTTCAGGTTCTGTGGCAGATATTTCGTCTCTGGATACACAGCGATACATTGATTGAATCTTCGATTATCAAAGTCATTATGGTGAGTTCATCTTATTAGAACTATTATATAATTAAAATGAAGAAAAATAGTCGACATCACCGTAAAGCTTGCTGGTGTGCCATAAATAAACGAAAAATATTAAAAAATATAATATGAGGCGAATCAACATAAACACGAACACCGTACAAGGGAAAGAGACAGAATGAGAATGCCATTCACGATGAAGGCTAAATCTCAAAAATCAATTATGACAATGCGATGAAGATTTTCGATCAGTAAAAGTAGTGAGATATGCACATCTAACAAGCATAAGTAAACTTACATGTGATATAAAATCTAGTCGTACGGTATAAAAATATTTTTCATATCAATCATCCTTGTCAGCCGAGACTCGCAGTCTAATCGTATTCCGTCATTTCCAAAAGCGTTTTGGGGATGTTTCGATGTCTCGATCGGAGGTCGCAATCACGATCCATCATTGAGGAGATGTCAGAAGACGAAGCTCAGCAAACCACCAAAAATGACGAATACAATTAAATGACCACCGATCCATTCTCACTGACATTAACATTTGTGCGGTACATGGAAGTGATGCATTATGATGCTGTGGTTTTATACTTGGAATGGGGAAGCCAGTTCAAGGAGAAATTCTATAATTCATTGCATTGTCGATGTATGTCAACGAAGTCAACCCTTATTTGATGGCGTCTAAAATAGAAGTATACAAAATAAATTAGAAAACAAAAAAAAATGAATTGATAATTATCGTAAATTAACTTTGTTATATTTTGGGTTTTATTATTGAACGCCGACAGATTTCAGTACAATGTTTGTTCTTTCTTAAGAGTAGAAAAAAACTAAATCTACATAATATGTCGCCTGTTCCATACAAGTGTCGTAAGTAAAAAACGACAAATCTAAGAAGAGCGAAAACAAAATGAACAATTTTTAAATCTTAATGACGGAACTGTTACATGTTATAGGACGTAATATTTAATACTAGCAATAACAGACAATAGTGGTCACTCGCAGAGAAGTTATATGACATAGAAAAATATGGTTTACTACCCTTTTCAATGGGACGTGCGATATAACTTTGTCTTTGATTCCGCTAATTATTCGAGATTTACTATTTAGTGTTAAATGTCGTCAGGATTTTAGTCAGCGTGCCTTAATACTGCGAACTAGACTGAAATGTCTTGGGTACTGGTAACATTAGAATATTTATTGTGCTTTGATTATTTCCAATGATTCGAAGTTATCCAATTGAAGTTCTCTCTTGCTTATAATACATACATATATACAAGACGGATAATATCTCTCGACACTTGTAATAGTGAATCTTGACATAATTAGTTTAGTTTACCACTAACAGATGTCGTTTTGAAATCAGATGGTATTAAATAATAAAAACATAAAATAATATCAATTATTGAAATGTCTAACCGCGAACCAAATGTAATAATCCATTATGTGGAAGACGTTGGTAATATGTTCTAAGAAAAATTGATTGAACAGAGATAGTAAAACTTATTGTGAACTTTATTAGTCGTAGGACAGAGCATCTGGCGATCGATAATAGAGTTTTAGTACGGACTTATGGTACAGAACCACAGATCAGTATATTAATAGATATGAAATAAAGTGTACATATAAGAGAGGGGTTGGGAACATTAGTTGCGGGACGAGGGGCATTCTACGCACATTATTTGTGGTAACATACATTCGATAGTTTATGATACATTTATGCAACAGTATAATTTACTCTTCAAAAATTAAATCTTTGTGTAAACAGGACGTGATTTTCACATTAATGCATATTATATTGTCAGCGTTTAAATTTTCGTTCCAATCGAGTCATATATTTTTTTAAAAGTCATGGAGCTGTTTTATAGCGTAAGTAGTACGAAAGTGATCACGTGAGTGATACCAAAATGAAAATATTGAAACAAGGAATCTGTGTACAGAACAAATAAAGGAAGAATTTTTTTTAAATTCACTGAAAAGTCAGTATTGAAGTCACGTCAGGTCAAACAGTAACTCTGAAGCGAAGGAACAAAATGTTTAAAAACATACTCAGTGATTCGGGTTTGGAATAACCTAATGAATGAGTGTTCTGGCAGTAGACGAGTGTGGATTGCACGAAAAGTCAGTATTGAAGTCACGTCAGGTCAAACAGTAACTCTGAAGCGAAGGAACAAAATGTTTAAAAACATACTCAGTGATTCGGGTTTGGAATAACTTAATGAATAAGTGTTCTGGCAGTAGATGAGTGTGGATTGCACGAAATGTCGCAGAAGAAGGATGACCATAAAAGACCTAACTTCATTTTTTATTAAGAATTCTTTATGTGTAATTGATACGATTAGACCATGAGTAATCCAAGGTTTTATCGGTTTGTATTTAGACGATTTGCATTTAGGTAAGGTATATTTAGCGGCATTAATATGTTTAGATAATGTGTCTTCAAATATGTTGCAACATTTGTTGATATTATTGCATTGATATAATCTAGTCCATTTTTCAGAATTTAATTTGTTTAAGAATGTCATTTAATTTTATCGCATGTATATTTTTGGTTTGCAATTTTTTTCCCGTCACATGAGAATTAATACTTTTGTTGTATTTGTAAGTAAATATAGTCGCGTAGTGGTCAGTGACTTCTGTATGAACGATACCAGAAATAACATTATTTATGTCTGAAATGTTAAAATGCACGTGGTCAATGCAAGAAGGTAGTTAATTTTTTACGTTTCTAGTGTATCCATTTATATATACATGACATGAAGTTTTAATTCAGCTAGCATATTTAAGTAATTATATTTATATATATATATATATATATATATAGCTAATATATTATTATTAGCTATATTTAAATTTATGTTTCCTAAAATAATAGTTTTCTCGTTTTTTAGTTTTGATAATATATTTTTTAACTCTTCTATAAATGTTATTATCGAAGATAAGTGAGTTCTATAGATGGCTAACATGTTAAATGAATTATTTTTGTATTTGATTTTTAATTTTAAAATGTTTATATTTTTTATATTTATTTCTTCGAAATTTTGTACGGTATACGTATTTGAAATGAATATCCCTATTCCACTATTTTTATTTATGATATTCTTAGTTGCAAAGTATGTATAGTTCGGTATGTGGAAGTTAACATGTACCTGTAAAAATGTTTAATATTGTATGGAGATCTATTCTCTCTGCTTGCCCCTATAGATTACGGTATTATGCTATGCATGTACATAAATAAATACCTTCATAATAAATTTGATTATCTTCATGTTATTATAATTTGGATACATCTGATCTTCATTGTTCTATTTTATCAGATGATTTTTGAAGAATTTTGAATAATATAATTATATTTGACCTCTTTTTGATGGTTCGGAACTCACTTCAGGGTCCATCATCAGATAACGGGACACGTCGTCTGTTTTGGTTGAGAATAGTTTGCAACACTTTAATATTGCGAGTGTATCTCGGCCAGCAAGGCAATATAAAACCGATACGCAGACAAGCGAACAGTATGACATGCAGTGACGCATTTCGCATTGTCTGCCGGCAAAAGTGCGCCAGACAAATAAGATGTCTGGCGGCACTTCCGAAAGGAAATGAACGACCAACAAGTCTCGAAAAACTGAGGTAAAACCATTCGCCGACCATATTAAATGTACCGAGGAGGCGATAAATTTCAGTGCAGTTGAAACTTTACTTCTGTTTCGATCGAGACGCTACTGACAGCCACCGGTCGCTCGCGACTTAAACCATTATTGTTCGAATTGTTTTTTATGCTTATTTGGATAACTTTTATTATTGCATTACTATTTTTACAATACTTTGTTAATCTTAATTTACTTGAATATATGTTTTCTTTTTACGTTTTTTAGGGGATGCTTTTTGTTCACAATTACCAATACATGACATTTTGAATGTAATTTAAGTATATTCTTTATTAATTTGATATTGACAATTTAGTACCTTAAGTTGTGAGAACATCTATCCAAACAATTTTAACCACTTATTTCATCAGGTCTTCAAGCGTTTCGGTGCTTTACTCGCAACCTCCCTCCGAATTATGATCGCATGTCCATCATTGTTTGAAAGAACTGATTCTCATTAGTTGGAGCCGTATCCTTATCTTGATGGGCTAGTCTTGATTTAACTTCTTATGCTTTAGCTTGTAGCCTTAATCGTTGCGTTGATTAGCGGCCTGTCTCGCTTACAATGTTTCTAGTCTTTACCTCGCATACCAAATTTTAATTTTAATTATATTCTCACCCATATCATTTTTTCTCTACAATTTTTGTACTATTAAACTAGTTATTCAAAATTGGATTTTTACATGTGTAAATTTTTCCATGGTTGTAATTATTTTTATTGATTTTTATATATTTTTAAAATTTATCCATGGTTCAGTGACCTGCAGAAATGATTATATAACCCGGAACAAACCAGCCATTTTTGGAGGCACTTTCTGGAGTCCATCTCTAAACAGAGAGTTAAAAAGCTCGAAGAAAACAAAAAGATGCCCTATAATCTTACGTGATAAATTGGCAAATAATATCTAAACGACAGAGAGAAGCATTGAAAAACAACAATGTAAAGTTATTTTACATAGTTAACTTTGTTTTATTAACCACTTAATGAATTAAGATACATCTAACGGTTTAGAAAATATCATTTTCTTCTTCAGGATGTCAATAACTAATCAAAAACATATGTTATTGTTTCTTTAACATAATCTATTTTTAAAAAACAATAATTATTACCTAACTTAAATGATAATGATACAAAATTTAAAATGGGACTTGTGGTTAAATTTACTGTTTTTGTGTCGTTTTCTACACATATCATAACAGTTTTCTTTGGTTCATTTCAATGTTACTAAATTTATGTGGGTCAGAATTTGTTCCAAAATAAATAGGCCTTTAAAAGTTCTAAAGATACTACTTATTTACCATCATACCGTATCGACCCAGCGGTAGGCAGAGAGGATAGAAGGTCACACGCTACTGTACTGACTTACTACTCTTATCTCTTTCATTTTCATGCGTCTTCATGCACAATTGTCGAAACTTCTAAGAGATCCATCCTCCAATTGTTGGTTTATCTGATCATCCAGGTCTTTCGTGGACTTTTCTGTCGTCTTCAATACTCGCATCATATATTTTATTTACCATCTTCCCTTTGCCCAATCCATTTCGCTACATTTTCTCCAAATTTGTCCTCCAGTCTGTCATGCAAAGATTTTTGTGATCTTATTACTGTCTAACTATTGCTCCATTTATTATCAGCCATCGAATATGCGATTTTTCAAAGAAATTACAAAAATATACACATATATATATACATTATATCAGTTTAATACGTACCTCCTTAAACAGTTAACAAGGTATCATGGTAAGCTGTGCGTGTAAAAATAGATTTAAATAGTAAAAATTATTAATCGATTAAAACCAACTCTTTTGTTGTTCAGTAGTAAAAGGAAAACTTGGCAATAATTTGTCAAGACGTCCTATAAACAAGCAGTTTGTAAAATGTGCATAAACATTTCTGCATCCAAAAATACACGGGAGGAAATGTTGTAAATCTCTTGTGAGACTGCCGTTTATATGGTCGATGAATAATGTATGAGTTCAACTGAACAAAAGAAAGGGCCTGCTAATTTGACATTTAACAACAGTCTTTACCGAGAGAGACTTCGGAAGTCGAATACTCTCGCTCTTTAGAGGGGTTGCTATGCGAAAAATTTCATTAAAAATATATGTCTAATATAGATTATCCCACAGCTGTATTAAAAATTAAATCAATAAATTAAATAAACATATATATAATGTATATACAATAATAAAAATATAATATATATAAGTTGTATACATACATAGAATTACGAAGTTTTGTTTAACCAACGTCTTTAGACAAAATGAATTAGAATGTTATTTTAGAGTACTATTAATAAATTAATACCTTTAATTAATACATAAATTAATATCTTCTTACCTATATAAAGATCAATTTAATAAAATGTATGATCGTTTTTAAGGACACTTTTTATGACGGAACATGATTCTTTTATTGTTTGAAAATCCTTCACATAATAACTAAACGAAATAATTATTTTTATTAATAGTTAACGTAGAAAATAGTTCTGCCAATTGCTTTTTGTTTTTCCTAAATCAAAAACAAATTCATGCACCAAATGCACCTCGAACGCAAAGAACAGCTATGAAATCAACAACAGTAAGATATAAAATTCGCGAATTAATAAAAGAGGAAGTAGACACTTCAATGATTTGCAAGTAGATGTAAGCCTTTCTAATGTTATTCTGTTAAAAAACAGCATAGGTAACGACTCCATACAAAACGGATCAACTGAAAAGAATTTTCAATTCAGTAAATAGCCAATTGTATGACTTGAGTAATTCACTAGCTTAAAGATAGAACAGATTAATGTGATTAAAGATTAATGTGAATAGCTCAATGCGACGAATGCACAAGATCGCTATGGCTACAGCGGTGAGTTGTCGTGGTAATTTTTAGAACTAAGCAATTAAAGTCTCTACTGGTACACAGATGGCGCTAATTGTAAAATAATGTCTCTGTTAATTGTAAAATAAAATAATGTTAATTGTAAATTGTAAAATAATAAAAAAATGTTAATTGTAAAATAAAATAATGTTAATCCAATTATTTAATTTACATTTGTTTCCCATATTTTTTAGTAATGCACAGCTTTTTTGTTTGTATGCACTGCACGCCGGTGGATTATAACTTAACCCAACTCGTTTACTTGACAATTGAAGAACATATTTTATAATAAATAACGTATTTGTTGGTCTAGTAGTTATTAATACATTCGCTTAGTAATTAAGTGATCGAAGGTACGACCCTAGTCCCAGGAGATAAACAAGTTAGTCCTATTTTCGCAGCAGAAGCGTTTTCCTTAGTTTAAAACTAACTAACTTACCATTTCGTTATTTCCCAGTGGTAATAGGCAGAGAGAATAGAGCGTAGAACATACAATTCTCGTCTCATCTACTTTCGTACATCTTCTCATTCAAGCTCGTCAATTAATGAGATTCCTAACAGGACTCTCTTCCAGTATCTAGTTTATAATTCTTCCACGGACGTCTTCTATTTTTGATGTCATCAACACTTGCGTCATATATCTTTCTTAGCATTCTCGTCTCATTCATCCATCCCATGTGACTAAACCACATAATTGTTATTTTCTTAACTTTACTCACTATGTTTAGATCGGCTTTACATTATCTCCTTATTTCTTCATTCTTTACTCTATCATAAATGGACCTACCACATATAGGTCTAAGTGATCTCATTTCCACTACATTCTATTTAACTATTGCAAGAATATTAATGTGACTTAATTTTCGGACTTTTATATTTAATAACATTTTTTAAATATTAAGAAGAACTATTTTCCTATTAGTTTCACGTACACATTCGTTAAGTAATGAAAGTATTATTTGATCATTACCTACCTACAAGTGTAATTATATCAAATAAGATCTTATTTGAATAGGCTACTAGCTTTTCTATTTTTAAATTCGTTTGAAAATAAAAATTGATATAGTTTGTTTTGTTTGAGTTGAATTTGCTGTTAAATCGAAGGCTAATCGCTATTGTTGATTAACATTGATTTCTAAGATGTTATGTTTTATTGTTGTCGGTGCTGTTATTGTTATCGTAAGTGGCAGCGCTCCAGAGGGAAGTTGGTGGTTGGAAAAATACAATGCCCCTTATCATGTGGCGTTGTTAAAGGACGAAGAATTTTGGTGCTCGGGTGCTATCATTACTAAAAAGGTTGTTGTATCAGTGAACCAATGCTTCTTCCATTAGTAAGTTACCATCACAATTAATACTTAATACTAGTACGCTATTCGACATGTAAATTAAACTAACCGTTAAGATATTCTATGTAATTTATTTTTGATCCGTTTTTATAATACAATACGTACTGCAAATAGCAGTATCGTATAAAAAAATACAGCAAAAAAAGTGTAGCATGAAATTTTTTTGTTTTATTGTATTGTATAATTGTACTTATATCAGATTAATAAATAAATATATTTAAAAATAAAAAATAGAGTAATGGTAAAAAATGTAGAATTCAATACGCAATATTGACATTGTGTTAGAATACCTTTAATTCATCGTGTAATTTACTTATCACACTATAGTAAATTATTTCATTAGATTTAACTCGAATCTTTTTGACTTTGTATTATATTTTAATATTACTAGATATTGTAGTATGAAATAGACAGTAAAATCGTGACTGCTAGAGGTGTTTAAGGTTTTTTGTATAGTACGGTGATGAAGAAATCCGATTTAAGTGTCAAACATCAAACTGACTGTTTTTAAACCTGTGAATAGGCCCACTTAAATATATGGTCTCCGAATGCGGAAAGGGATTAAGATCAAGAATGATGCCAAAATGAGTAATCTTGAGGAAGTAGTAGGAATATCATTATTGAACCAAGTGAGAAGTACCGATATAAAGAAGACCCTCGACATTCTACTTACATATTTAGAAAAATCTTTTATATTTTCTTATTTCAACCTTATTACACATATATATATATATACATTATAATTTTATTTTTTGCCAAACTGCATGACAGTTTTACATAGTTATTATTTAGGTTTTATAAACATTTTTTTTTATAAATGAAATATAACAAGGAAAAAATGAAATATGTTAATGAACTAAAAGCATGCATTATCTTACTCCTAATTGGTATGTTAATATGATATATAGTCATTTCAATTTAGAGTATAAATCATGTTATAGTCAAGTTAAAAGAAATTAGATGAATTATGAATTAAAGAAAAAATCAATCATTCAAAAAAATATATAATTTTTACAGAGTGTAACAGAACTGGTCCACAATATTTGATGGGTGGATATCTGAATATAATATTATATAACAAGGAAACAAAAAATTAGACTAGAATATATTATTTTAAGGTGGTCACTAGGGTTTGATAATTTAAAAAAATGTTTAATAAGTTCGATTGATTTAGTTAATTATTCTTGACACAACATATTCTCTCGTTCTCTCACCGTACACATTGTTCGCGATCGGTACTCTCACGGTTCGACCCGACCATCTGGTTGAATAGCTATGGTGAGGATCAGTATTTATATTTACATTATTTATCAACTCTTCGAATGTTCGCATATGTTACTTTTTTGTCAACTGGTAAGATTTTGCAAATTGTAAATAATTTACTATAACCATCTTTATTCAAACACTTTGTTCTGTTACCCACTATAAGTTTTAAAAATCTTAATTGTAACTGATTAGTTTTATAAGTACATGTCTTATATGTCAGTCAGTCCATAACTGATAACCGAGTTGACCATCTCAAAGTACAGTGTACCCCGAGAGGTGCATAACTTTAACATATAAAATGCACTTAACATGGATCTCAGTTTCTTACATATATTATTATTATGCGGTTTCCTGCAAAAATTTTCATCAATTATTAAACCTAAATTACTCCACTTTTTCAATATTTTCACATTTACAATTTATTTGATTTTTATGTAAGTATTTTTAATCATTAAGGTGTCTCATACTAGACTAGAGTATGTCAGAAATAAGCTTTTGAGTGTGTTAAAAAAAATAAGAAAAAACTGCAAATTGCCATGTATTTTAATTTTTTTCAAAATGATAAAAGATGTGACGTCACACAATTAAACGATATAAACTAATTGTTTTTAAAACACGCAACTTTAAACGTATGTAACAAACATTTCAAAATAACTAAAAAAAAGTGAATTAAAAATGAGATTTTTCGAAAAATAATATTTTTTTTATTAAAAATGGCTCTTTTACCTCATTGACTCTTCGCATAGATTTATATATTATATATTGCATGTATGTGTGAGTGATAAATTATAACAAATTGATTCCAAACACCATTAAATTATAACAAATTGATTCCAAACACCATTAAATTCACATGTAACTCTAGTCTAGAGAAGGTTATATTTTTTTGTTATTATTATAAAATTCTGGAACGGATGATATTAATACAAACATTTATAACGTTAGGTCCTAAGGTATTAGCAAAATTTGGCTTAGATCGGTCAAAAGGTACAGGATTGTATAGAGAAGAGACATACATAATACATTTGATTTTGTATGTATGTATATAGATACAATTTTTACATTCAACGGATACTATAAAATATATTTTAACCATAACTATTTCTAATATTGCTTTTTAAGACATGTACCTGTTTCATAGTTCTCATTAAATTCTTATTATAATCCTTAGGAGATTATCTACTTTCATTTCGAATTTCTCCGGCTGAGTTCATATAGGCATCTGGTATTAAGCAATATCTATTCTAGTTCTTAATATTAGCTATATTTACGAACTTTCAAACCAATTTCTTAGAAATTTGTCGACTATTTAAATGTATTTTTCAATCAAAATAATACATGCATTGCTTTTCATAGTACATCTCTATTATAGTTATATATTATTATGTAGTCCGTGTACTATATTTCCATAGTTATACTTGGACAAACTATTGTCAGCCTAAATTTTTATTTGTAAGATAACACATATTACTGTTTTCTTTCATCGCCAATGCCATTACGATAGAATTGTAGACTTGAGACAATATCATATATCGACATTAATACAATAATTTCAGCACTCCGCAAAAGTACAAAGTCCGCGCAGGATCGACCGATTGCTATAATGGTGGGCAACTAGTCGGTGTGAGTAAAATCATCGCCCACGAATACTACCACGGGCAATTCTTCATTGATTATGACATCGCCCTCTCCGTTCTCGTTACTCCGCTTCTTCTTGATGGTATCACCGTAGCTACTATAGCTATTTTGGACCTGGGGCAGAAAACTGTTTCTGGATCATCCGTAACTCTTTCTGGTTGGGGATCCAGTGCGGTAATAAACCTTACATTTTAATAGTCTTTAAAAAGCTTCTGGAAATCTTCAAAAAAGCCTAATTCTTCACCATTATTAATGAAGTCTTGAAAGTCATCCCACACTATCAATGTGCATACTTGCGCCATATACTATTCTTGTGCGCGCAAGTACCCGCACATAATATATTATTAATACCTTTTTTATGTTAACCCTTAGATGAGACGTTTATATGAAGACTATAATTAATCCGTTAAGGTACTATTTTAATACCTTAAAGGGAGAGCAGATGAAAAGATTGCTGATTATTCGGATCTGATTACGAAACATAGCAAAGCTATTTTCAAGCATGGTTTATATAATATACAAGAGAGAAAGACGCAGACGTATTGTATACCAATACGTATTGTGTAGATTTTTACATATATCAGGATTTATTTTTAAACGGCTTAAGAGTGTATTGTGTTCAGACTCCGGTCCTGAATGAGACATCTCCTCCACCTCACACTCTGTCTCTCTTCTATATCTCAAAAATACTCTAAACTCATGTCATCATGTATATTGTACAGACTATAATTTATGTATATACTCGTAAGTTACTCTAATCCAATTAGTTTGTATACAGCGATGACGCCACAATTATGTTATTTACTTACTTTACTAAATGTAACGTAATATTTTGTTTAAGCACCTAATCCATATAATGATTTTTCAGTCTAAAATTAAAATTTTGAGATCTATCTGAATAATTATAGACTTTTAAATTGCGGCGATTTATCTTTTCTAAAATAGACATTTTTTGCTACATTTTAACTTAGGTTGACGGTACTTATTTGGAAATCATTATGAAAAGCAAAAATTTGGATATCGGAGACTCAAAAAATGTCAAATTTCATATTTTGACAGCCTCGCGACAGAAGAAAATTGAAGATAATTTTCGGTTCATCAAAGAATCGTTTTCTGTTGTAATATAATCATGTGGGTTCGTTTATACAATCCATAATAATAATAGTGCATCTTACATTCTTACTCGGAATAAAATATAATACTACTAAGTACTATAGTTGCGCTTTATTTCAGCAATCTAATTGATTACTTTATATTATTTTCCGATGTCTCTGCAGAAACCTGGTTACGTGATTACCGAGGAACTATTGTTGACCGATTTGCGATTTGTTGATCGGGAAGAATGCCAAACAACGTACAAATTAATGTTCAGGAATGTCACTCCTAGAATGATCTGCGCACGTCCTTATGATTTTGACTGCCAAAGTGATACTGGATCTCCACTCGTTCAGAACGGAATTCTAGTTGGAGTCAAATCCTGGAGTGCGATCTGCGGCAATTCAATGTGGCCTGAAGTTTTTTCTAGTATTAGCCTTCATAGCCAGTGGATCAAGAAAAAACTCACAACTGATTGTAATTAACTATTATGTCATCAGAAATGTATCTTGCATGATAATATTAATTAAATAAAATTTTGTTTACGTGTTAAAAATGTCCTATTTTTACCACTATTGCCTATAAATAAATATATAGATATGTATACATAATATATAAGTAAATATATTTATACGCATTGTTTATTATGTTATTTAGTTACATATCCGAGGAACATATCACACGGCAGATAACCACCTAATATTGTTTTATTAAGGAGAATACATTCTCATTGTAAAGTTATAATCGATCAGAACATAGATCGGTGATATTTTAAATACTAATAGGTATTTGAGATTCCGTAAAAACAAAGTAGATGGCTTTCAAATAATGGAACGATAGGTGTATTCAATTGAAAAGTGTAACATATAGGTTCAAAAATTTGTCGTCAAAAGTACTTTCGCTGTAGCATAGTTGGATAATGCACTTTCACCGGTTTAGAAAAAGATCCAGGTACGAATTCCGGTAGCGCAACAACAATATTTTTCGGTAAAATTGATTTTATATGTTTATTTTTCTAAAATTTGTATTAAATATGGTTTCGTTTTAATTTCAAACAGTAAGTTAATATTTTCGCGGGCGCACGCAGCTGCTTCTAAACTAAAAGGAAAAACAATTTTTGACGAGTTTTTTAATAATTAGAGTAAGAATTTTTCATAAATTTGCGATTAGCACATATGCCTGCACTATATAAGCTGTACGTATTGTTCTAATATTTACATGGTGACAGACCCAGTCTCAAGTCACGAAGACTAATTCGTTTTATTTTTGCTAATCTCTCCATACAGTATTTGAATTATTTAGTTGGTTTATTAGTTAAAACTTGTGGTTAGTTATTGGGCTTATGCAAAATTTAAAAATAGTAGATTTTAAAAACCTATAAAATGTTGTCATATTACGATCTGCATGAAGACTAAGAAATTATTTTAAGAGCTATCAGTAGGCAATATAGCAACAAGTAAGAAAAGGTAAGTAGATCATGATGTCATTCTGTTAATAGGAATTGATCGATTCCTTTCGTCACTAGCCACGAGGATTAAGAGTACGATGGTGTGAAAGGAAAGGGTTTTTTTACTTTATTTTTTTTTTTTAAGAACTAATATTAGGTTTATAAAACGAATTAATTATTTTTTAATTGGCTGGTATTTTAAAACAAGTTAACGTTTCGGACATACGAACATAGCTGAGATATTTATCAGGTCAATATATAAGAAAAATTTGTTCGAATTTTGATTAGAACTACGGGAGTTATTGTGACCGCAAAAATCTAGCTATTTCTTTTGAAATATACCTAAAGAAAAATTCTTCAAGCAATGAAGGCATTAAAATTAAATAATCTCATATAATACCGTAAAAAATTCTGTTAAAATCGCAATCATTTGTTGCAACAGTGATTGAGATGATTGTGGGTATGAACGGCGCGAGACATATTTTGAGCAGCAATCATTAATAGTCACATACACATCATTATCTATTTAATTGTACGTAGAAATGAACCGACTTTTACAGACTCTATCGGCATGTTTTGTGCACAACATGCCTTTAGAAAACTTTTACTAAATTCAATTTATAATATTCTCTCCGTAGTTTGATTCATTAAAATCATAAGATTAATTTAAAAAATAAATATCAAGTTTCATCTAGTAACTGACAACTATCTATCAGAAGACATAAAACAAACCGGAACGATGACTTCATTTAAAAAAACAGCTTAAAATGTTAGCTGCAGTTCACATTTTATATAATATTATTAGCAATATTCCGTCATATTACCGTAAAATAAACACAAACTGTTAGCGATTTGTCAGAATTATTCAAATTATTCCACTAATATTAATTAATTAAAATACAAATATTGATGTTGATTAAAAGATATCAATAAAATTGGATAACTTAATACAGTTTGTTGCGAGGAGAATAACAAATGTCACTGGATTGTAACTCCGATCGTAGGCAAATTCCAGCTTTCCAAGAAGAAAAATCAATCCTAGCGATGGAAGAGAGACAATTCGTTCAGTCCAATCCGATCATAATAATAAGATAAATAGTGCAATAACAATGCTGGGTGAGATGAAAATGAGATATTTTTTGTGAATAATAAATGACTATCCTCACGTAATAATATTTGGTCCAGTGCGGTATCGTACCTATAAAGAGCGTGAAAAATCTTTATAGATGCAATAACCGAGTACACGTGCATTCCAAATGTTTGGAACCCTGCACGTAATAATTCTGTGAACACTAAAATATCACTAATCCAAAACCACGATTCGCTATCAAAATATTGGTTGAAAGTTATATTACCTTTTTTGGTGACCAGATATGAATAGCTTTTCTTATTCTATCCTAAATAAATATATTTATTTATTTACCCTTTCCCCGTATGCAGCATTGTTACGGATAAAATATATTGCGTCCTGATAAAATATAATATTATATATTTTCTCATGTGAAAATATTGTTTGAAAGTCAACCCAAAAAAAGACATTACCATTTTATTCATTTGAATTTTTTTATCAATAATATAATAATATAAACAGGTTATATTTAAAAAAGATTTCGATGAATTTTATTATTTTTTTTCGAGTGTAATATAATTGTAATACATTTTTGATAAAATCCCAAATCCTCAAACAAATGGTAATATATTTATATTTTAGTACCTATATAGTAAAGTTGTTGCCTTTTTGAATATACGTTAAATATGAAATATACTGAATCAGATAATTTCTTCTTAATCATAGATGTAAAAGTCGCATCTGCTTATAAATAAAATTAAATTTTTAAGTGTTCCCCTTATTTTTATTTTCAGATCTTCAAAAGGATTGTAATTGTAATAGTGAGGCAATGCAATCATCATTGTTATCTGTTTATTATAATTATGTAATGTTTTATGTGTTTATATGTAATGTAAATATAAATTTTTTTTTTAGTAATTTGCGTTAAGTTACACTCGACCCGTAGTTGTCCGAGTACATGTAGTAGAAGAAAATCAGACTCGCTTTCATGACAATTATGTATTATTTTTAAATCCCTCCCAAATTAGGTTTACTCCTGTTAATGTGCTGGCCTGTTTATTTGACTCTAAATTAAACATCATTGTACATTTAAAATTTGGATGTATCATTTGATCGTAACTAGATCACACGTCTAGCTATTAAAAGAGCAAATCTTGTACCTGAAAAATAGTTGAAATAAATAAAATAGCAAAAACGTATCTGGCTCGGTTGTTTCGGGGAGAAAAAATGAATTCTTAGAGGGAGTATCAGTCAACATAAATTAGATCAATATTTGTTTCTTCCATTTTCTGCATGGCGGGAGAATAGTTGTGACAAATGAGATCTGAAAAGCGAGACCATCCCTTCCTTAGCAATCCTCTTGAGGTTTGCATCTCTGATGGCTCTGGAAATCCTGCCATCCTGGAGTCATTTCTATGAGTGTCACTCCATCACCGCGTGACAGATTTGTGATCAAAAATAAACTTGTTATAGGGTGAATTAAATATAACTATTGCGTTTTTCACGCAACACTCATATTTTTTTTATAAAATAGATTTATTAGCGGTGACAGCTCAAAAATATTAACACGGTATATAAATATACATTGTTGGAATTTGTTAACAAACATTATTTTAAGAAAATGGTATATTCCGAAACCGAATGGTATATAAATATAAATACAATGTTAAAAATATAAAAATAGATGTATAAAAAAAATCTTTATTTCTAATTAAAATTAAACTTTACTCTTAATCGTATTTGGGAAGACTTACATAACGCAGTTAGATGCAGTTTTTCTTAATGGGTTAGGTAATGATATATTGTACAATAAAATTGATATCGATATTTATAAAATTAACACAAAACGAAGTGAAAAATGAGTATAGCTAGGCATAGTTAAAAAACAGTAACTTAGTAAGCTAATGGCGACTTAATAATAGGCTCAACATGTATTGATAGTTAACAAAATCATGATAATTTGATCTCATTATATTAAAATAGTAAGACAAATATGAAATATTTTTGAAAATATTATTTAAAAATAAAATCTAATAATTTTACATGAATTATTAAGAGACATTCTGTATAAATCGTACATTACTTTTGAGAAGCAATAAAAACGTTCTGGATCAACAAGTTACACATATATAATTTTAAGTAGCCTGAGAACACGTGTTACTAAATACATTTTATATGCGTAACAGATTTAATATTTTTTCAAAATTAATCCGGACATTACATTTTAAATATCACATAATAATCAAATAAAATTATGTAAATAGTCGTAGGGTTGTCCAAACCGAGGCCAGCTTTACGCCCACGACATTAACCTGCGCAATTTTTATAAATCATACGGCCCGTCATTAGCGACAAACCTCTAACTTGAGAGATGTGCTGCGTTTCACAACGTCACCGTTAATGACAATCGCCCACTCGGTTTAATAAATATCACCTACTGGTGATTGCGGAAGCAATTCTTTTCCTTTCATTGATCAAATTTTAACCCGCAATCGGTAATTTTTCTTTTATAACTTTTCGTAATGATCAAAATGAGCCAAATTGATTTCTTTCAAAGCTTCTTGGGATGTTTTTATGTACAATTTTAGAAGACCTGTAGGGGAAGGGTAAGTATATGTTAAATAAATAAATATAAACTATTTTAAGTGATAATATGTTTATCATTGATAATAAACATATTAATAAAATTTTACGTAAACTCTTATTATGGCCCAAGGTACGGGGCGGTCCCGCACCTTGGGCCGTACGGTAACGTACCTCGGTCGTACTAATTAAAAGTTCGATAAAACTATCGAAGTTGTTGATAAAGTTATACATTTCGAATATATTACATAAAGCGTTAAAAAAACGAAAAAAACTAAAGCGCCTGTGAAAGAGAAGCACATATTCTATGCAAAGGTGAAATAAAATATAATAATTTTAAAAATAAATATGAATTAATATCAAAAGAATAATAAACTAAAAAGAATACCTATTAAAATAAGCAAAAAAACTCGTCTAATATTTAAATACGTAATATGCACTTGGCAAACCGTATTCTATTCTACGTTATAATGGCCAAAATCAACAAGAAACAATAAAAACTGACTTTGTTTAACTGACCCGGTAAATTAAATTTTTTAGGGCAGTTTCAAAGCAATATTTTTCGTATGAAGCTCTGATGTAAATTTGATTTTAAAGATATTACTGGATTTCTTCAAAAATGTACTTACAGAAGTAAAAGTAAAGTAGAAGTTATGCCTCTTTTTACTTTACTTCACTTTACTACGTAATAATGTTCTTTATATTTTCTTATAATTCGCACCAAAATAAAATCATTTGCAGATAATTGGTCATATATATATGTGAGTCTTCTTCTTCGTTGCCAAAATTGACATTTTAACGAAATTTTACAAAGATATTACTCGATGATATTGTTTCTATGAAATTGTTAGTAAGTCTTGACATCCTGAAGAAGAAAACTGTATTTTTCGAAACCTGTATTTAAACTCAATAAGTGGTTAATGAAACAAAGTTAAAAAATAAAAATAATGAATTTTAACTACAATGTAAATTTTGCTAATTTCAAAAGGATAATAATATTTTTCAATAAAACACGATTGCTTTTTTAACTGTGTGTTTTTTAATAGCTACTGTGTTGCAGGTTTTTTTTTTGTGACTGTTCCTCTTTTACTTTTTTTTTTGGTGTGTAGAATGCAAAATCTACCAGGCTTCCGACCTACTTAAATAGATTTTTTTTGTACAGTTTTTGAAGATGACTAATAATGACTTCTCTTTCTCTAGACGCCGCTTCCTACTTGTTTGTACCCTTTTATGGCTATTAATAATTATGCACGGCAGAAATACCAGTTTTACCAACATTTTAAATCATACCAGGAGTAAATTTTTCTCTGCCCACGACATTGCATTATCTTGCCATTATCCTGAAGAACACAATTTGCCGTATTAGCAATAGCAGCAGGATCTAGTTTGGTTCTTTACATTGTTTTTACACCTTGACATCTTTAAATTATAAAATACAAAACAAATTGATGAAAATATTATTAAAATAGTATATCTCGGTCACGGTCCAAGGTACGGTACCCAGCGGTGGCTCAAGGTACGATACACACAGTAAGGCGAATAAAATGGCAATGCCATTTTTGAGGTAATATTTTTCTTGGATTATAAAATGTTTTTTAAAAGTCAATATAATCAGTAAACAGAAACACAAACATATACTACGGTAAATCATTTACCTTAAATTACAAAATGTATAGAATGTTGTGTCAAAACTGTACTCTTCGATCACACATCGATTTCCATTTTTAACATAAACATTTCTTTTCTTTTGGTCTAGTGAAGATAATATATTGGCTGAAAAACATTTACTATGCCTTATTTATAAAAAAACGCGGTGAATTTTTTGGTAGATGAGCACAGGGAACCGATTAACTAAGGTACAGTTCTCTCCCCTACATTTGTTAATAAAATTTGCTTTCAATGAAAGTGTTTCAAAATGTAGGTTTTGTAAATACTGCTGTTAAAATACAGTAACTAATTATAGTTCAATATAAAATTAAATATTACATACTTTCATTAAAATTTATTTTAAACTTTTTGTTACTATTGTAAAGCTATGAATTGATAAACAATCATTAAGACATTCATAATAAGGCCACTTTCCTTGCATACATCGCACATTCTACTCACTAAACTCTATAATTCTTGTTCATTATTCGCCATTAATACTGCATCATAGAAGTATAAGAAACAGCCCATTCGCCCATTTTCGCTTCATGCAATCCAGTTATTTCTCACAATTATCCACGAACAAGTTAAACAACCATGAAGACATTACACAACCTTCTATAACCTTTTTTTTATAACTCTATCATACGTCTTTTGCAGATCTACAAAAGCACAAAAAAGTTTTCGGTTTTTCGATAACAACTTTTCCGTTAACATTCGTAGAAAACAGATCTGATCTATGCATTCTCTTCCATCCACAAATGCTATTTGCATGTCTCATACAATTTCTTTCGGTCGCTGTTCTTGCTCTTTCTATCAAAATTCTTTCATTTAGTTTACCAACCGAGCTCAGTAGACTAATTTTCCTATAGTTACTACACTCCATTCGCGACCTTTAACCTTTGTAGAGAGGCATTATGATCACCTTACTCCAATATAACGGGGTGTGGCTCTCTTTAAAACAGTGATTGAAAAGAGTTTGAAGATATATGGAAACTTTTGGACCACCACCCATGATATACTCATCTGTTAGGTTAATAATGGTCTTACAAGACGAAACGCGTTTCAAGTCAATTAAACGAGTACATCAAAAAAAAAAACAAGTGTTTTATTTTCACATATGTGATTATGGAATTGTACAAACTTATCTCGGAAACAGTAATTATCATGCAGTATTGTGTCATTCTTACCCTGCGCGCCCATTGCAGGGTTCAGGCAGAGCCACCGGGACCCGTCCCGTGTGATAAAAATTTAAAAGTCGTATCAAATCTCAGGTAGGTCATTCATTCCGACCTTTATAGTAACTGCGGCGGATTATCGCGGCGTACCATCCGCGGCCATCTTTGACAATGACGCTTTACGAGAGGCCATTTCTCAAGCGCTCGATTTGATAGGAACAATAAAAATACTTTTTTTATTTAACAGTGAGGCTCATGAAAATGATATACAGCGTATTGTTGGTGTAACCGCGTGTATTTAACGAGTAAAATAGAACGCGTCTATTCGTGTTCAGGAACTTGGATGAACACAGCTGACGTGATTTATGTTGACAAACAATGAAGACGCACCGCTAGAAAGAATGCCCCATTTCTTGGTTCTTTGTAGTAGATACCTCTTGAAAGTTTCAGATTGATAGTCAACACTAATTACAGCAAATATTGCTGGAACACTCGGTTCAGTCCCACTATAAGTATAGTATAACTTAGCATTCCTTCACCAGACGAAAGTGACGTAAAATCTACTAACAAAATATATTTCTTATTTATTATTTCGAGAGCTTCATTGGATATTAATAATAACATTATCCATAGATTCATATAAAACACTCACATTCTTGTCGATGCTCACCGATCTAGGTAGCGTCCCCGTGACTTAAGTTTAAAAAAAAAATTGCTTTGTGAAAACGTGTAAAAATGTGTCAAATGTGTAAAAATGTGTCAAATGTGTAAAAGAAGAAAAATAAAAACAATGGTAGGTAAATATAATTCTTTCACATGAAGTTAAAAAATAACACAATTAATAATTTCCAAAATTTTTTAAAAATGTTATGAACTAAATTATCAAGAGATGTACCGGATATATGTGCATATTTTTTAATGATTTTCAGTATCATGGTGTGCTTAAAAGTAAAAAATTTCAAGCCAATTTTACCGGAATCAAGTTTTTACTGTGATTATCCCAATTTGGAGTTTCTTTTGTACAGACCTAGTCCAAAATATTTCATGGGTCGGTACCTGACTAAATTACGGGTCGAAAATATTCAAGGAATACGTGAAAATTTTGCACCGTTACGGAAAATATTATTTGAAATGTTTACAAAATCATGTTAAGCTTTAACTTTATATACTTGAAAATAAATATTTGGGAAATTTATCCATTATTAATGTATATCATTGCTTCAGGTCCTAAATCATTTAACAATAAACAGTTTTTTAGCTCAAAATTCTGTGGCCTTTAATTATTTGTATTAAAAATATAATTTGGAATCAAAAAAATATTTAAATTAATCGAAATAATATATAAATACGCTATTTTTAATGCTTATATCTCTGACATGATTGAGTTAGGCACACATTCCTTAAACATTTTCGACTCGCAATTCAGCTATAAAATATTGAGGACGAGGTCTGTTACACCCTGTATATTATTACATGTTTCAGTACTAATACATTAGATAAGTAATGCAGTACATTTTTTTGCTACTTAAAAAAAAAATCATTTAATAATTCTGGTATCCGAATGAGTTAGAGAATGAACTTTTAAAATTTTCTCATTAAAAATGTTTCTGTCGTGAGTGAACTATTTTTGTCACGTCTGTATATTTTACTGGATGGAAATTCCTAAATCATCTAAGCACCAGTGAGAATGCCGCGGAACAAAATAAAAGAAGAATATGCAAAGTATTATACCTGTATTATATGTGTCGATTAATCACCTGAGATCATTCGTATACAATGGAAAACGACAAATCCTTCTGAATTATCTTGTCGCATTCGAGATGATGTATTTCTTTCTGGTGACCGTGTATTAATACCATTAATCATAAGCCACGCTATCTGCCTTTTCCCATCGAGACCATCCCGGGAGGATGGGTTGCGTGCCCGTTGCCCGGCTGACACATCAGTCACTCGGGTGCCATTTTCCTACACTTTGCTTTAATACTGTATATTCAGGTAAAACTAACAAAATCTTCAATTAAAGTGACCAAACTGATCTTAACAATGAAAAATAATATTTATATAGAACATTCTCATTTAAATCTGTAATACTAAGTAAATTATCATTATCAATCATTCGATAACAACATAAATAGTTGTATATCTTTGAATTGAAACAGTAAAATATTCATTCATTCAATAACTCCTATTTAATATTTTAATTTTCCATCACGCGCAAG
The DNA here is from genome assembly GCA_022840565.1 of Eubasilissa regina. Taxonomy (NCBI): domain Eukaryota; kingdom Metazoa; phylum Arthropoda; class Insecta; order Trichoptera; family Phryganeidae; genus Eubasilissa; species Eubasilissa regina. The sequence goes on along the minus strand of JAINEB010000025.1, from coordinate 875,763 downwards.
AAATTACTTTATGAACTTTTGATCATTGTTTGATTTTCAACATTTCATTTAATTGGAATTAGTTTTAATCCGATAATTCGTCTAAATTTATACAAATATTTAATTTTAATAGTCCGTGTCCACGGGTGCAATTTCTCTTGAAGATTCGACTCGAATTCGTATCAAGGACAGTTCAGCGTGAAGCGATTTATGACTCATCACGCATATGTTTTGCGCGCGGATTAGAATGACGCATCTAGTACGCACGTACATTTGCAAACTCTCAGATATCAAAATTATATTGAGAGATAATCGTGGACATAGACCTTTACAATAAATCTGCCAGTTTACATTTCATGTAAGATGTCAAAATTGGTTATATTTTATATACAATTAGATCTAATGGAATTTTGTTTAATATGGATTTTTTGTTTGATTTGTTTATTTTGGATCTATTTTCTTCATTATCTTTGTCAGCTTGTAGCTAGTTATGTATGATGAAAAATATTATCTTTAAATAGTCGTAAAATGTATTAAAAATAATACATATTAAACAATCGAAATATTCATAAAATATGAAGTATCCGATAATAACAAGTCGGTACGATATGATAAAATGAGTAACATTACTATAATGATGAATAAGTTAATGATAAAAATATATAAATTATAGCTCGATTTTTTAATCACGACACTGTACAGTCGGCCACTGACGAATCTGTTGATAATATATATTTTTATTATTATTACATAGATTTGTTTAATATTTGTTTATTTTACGGATAGGGAATTGAATAGTTTTTATCACATCTTATTAATAATAATCCATACACATAACATTCTTAAAGTGCCATGATAAAAAATCGACCTGTAATCTGTAAGGTGGTTGTGGGTTGTGGGTCGTTGGAATAATCCCTTAACAGCAACGATCTCCGAGATGCGGCGGGTGGTTTGGTTAGTCGCACCGATAAATTAACCCTTACAAGACGACGGTAATATGATAGTGTCTATAAAAGTGGCAATTAGCCATGTGGCAGTGCTCCACTGCATTATATACTGCGTGTAACGAGAATTTACAATTTGAACGTGTGATGTTTGTCGCCGCGAATTATATTTTGCTAAATACAGCATCTTTGTAACACAGTACCGCGATCTCGCAGAATATAACATTTTTGAAACAGACATTTTGTACTGAATATTTCTTTCATTTCATATCTTTTTATTTGGCATATTGAGGGCATAATAAAATCAAATATTCAAATTATCCACAACACAGCTCTAATATATAATATAATATACCTATAATATTAAGGTAATACACAATTTACTAGCATCATAGTATGGAATGCGCCTTAACTAAGGGTTACACCTACATTATACGAGAACCCTGGCCCTACACTTAGCTGATATTATTTTACTTGGAATTTCAAGTAGTGCACAATTAGCAGTGCGTTCCTCCTTTATTTTCAAACCAACCATATGCAACAGGAACGGAGCCCGAGGGAGATGAAATCCATAATCCCTCAAACGATATTAGTTCGTATTCAGATGTATCACTTAGGTAGTGATAAAAGGTTTGGTCATCTAAATAGTTTACAAAGGAACAAATATTGAACGATTTTACTACAGGGACCGATGTTACCCTAAATCCTAAAGAAACAATAAATAAAATCCAATTAAATAACAAGATACCCATAAATTAGCAAGTCATGAGGCCGAGGGTTCGAGTCCCTCCATATTGTTCATCATGGCGGAGACAAATAACCTAAACGTACTTCATTTGGTCACGATGGGTCATTAATCACGGCCGATGATCCCAGATAACGGAGGATGGTTACATAACAGCCTCCTATAAACGAGTGTCTCGGTAATGGGTGTCATATCTCGACTGCGCGCGCATCTACTAAAAATGTCAACCGATCCTAGAAGCAGATGAGAACGGTTTTCGAATTCATTAAAACACACCGGAATGCCGGCGGCGTTGACCTCGATGATCAGTCCAGAAGCTATTCTCTGATCGCCGTCAAATTCCTGCGTTTCCAAACACAGCTACTGGTTTTTTCAGGGGTTCGTCATCTGGGAATCTCTAGCGACCTGATGACGGGAGGCCTCCGTACGTGCGCGGCTGCGTGATGGACTCGGAACGCCGGCGAACCAGTTTAAAACGTTTGATGGCTTTTCGTGATTTTCTCTAATGAGCTTGACGGCCGGCTTGACGCTTAATACCTACATTTGTCATCAGAAATTCATCGCCTAAATTATTTATTTATCTATTGAATGATCGATTTTACATTCCGATTAGTTATATTATTTATACAGAAGATTAAACTTACTATTTATCTATAGAAAAAAATACATGATTAATTCTCCTTCACCGATATACAAACTATATTTGTCATTTAAATAATGTTAATACGCTAACCAATGGAAAAATAAAATTCTTGAAATTGAATTTAAACCGCAAACTTTAATGAAATTCTCATGTAATTTAATAGTAGTCGTTAAAGATCCCCAATTACCGCCACCGTGCACAAATGTATGTACGAGCACATATTCGTATCATTAGAATATGAGAAATAGTTTTAAATTACCGTATCCTTACAGATAGGCACACTAACTGTTAATACATCCGTCCTGATGAAGATATAGTTGTATCGAAACCAATTGACTAAGAGACTAATCAATTGTGTATTTAACGTTATTTAAAAAAGTTATTTATTTCTATAAATTTATAATTATATCTAGACACATAGTCAATTATGTAAAAATTAAAGTAGTTTTATACTGCCCTGAGGAAGGAACATACTATCGGCTTAATAGGTTAAAACACCAGTTTACAATACAAGTTTATTCTAGATTTCAAAGTATTTAAAAAGTCTAACCACAAAGCTACGGTTACAAACATTTAAAACATGTTTATTTTTTGTGTTCGTATCAGCATGCTCGTACATGCACGCGTTGTATTTCATGTTATGCTATAAACAGCATCTAACTGTTTCAAGTCACGTGTATTATCTCAATTGTAAAAACAGGAGAAAACCGATTCACAGAAGAAGACCCGCCCGATACACATACATATTCCTGCGGAACAAATGTACAAAAAGAATTATTTTGAATCTTGCATGAAAACCAATATTGGAACAAATTTACAAAAGAACGTCACATCCCTAGATTCGCGGAACGAATACAGATGAACCTTTGTAGATTTCCGCGTAGTCTTTGATGTCGTCCTCAGCTTAAATTGACGTGATCTATGGGATGTTTTGACATTCCGAGACCAAATAAAATTCCGATTCTAATGAAGCGGAACGATTTTATACTATTTTGTGTTTACAAAGAGAAGCTTATCTTTTTCGAATACGCCCAATTATTATATTCCCCGAGCTTTACTTTAGCTTCAATCTGTTAATTCTGGGCGGGCTGACTTCAGATCTAACTTTCTTAACCTAACCAAAAAACACTTTCTCTGTGCACACGCTTACTTGGTGCTATCATATTTATTTATTGTAGGAAGATAAAAAAAAATCTTCAATTTAATCAGATTTTAAGTTCATTAGTAAATCAATTTTTCTAGTTTCAACCCTCTCGCCTTATTCGGAAGAGAGATGTAAACTATTAAAATTTTTAATAAAAATCAAATTTGCCCGTAATAAATTATTGTGCTTTGTACAAACAAAAGAGATATATATATATTTGAAATCAGACACGCGAACATTGTTTGCGAATAAAAATTTAGTATTATTTTTATTAACCCTTCCGTATTGACCTTTCAACGAATTGATTAATTTCATTCTCACACCTTTCGTATTTTCGAAACCCATCATTGAAAATTATTATAGTGAATCTTCGTATAACAAGATTTCATTAATCCTCAAATTACAATTGTTTAACGTCTCGTGACCTTAACCTAATTATGTTATCATTAATTACTAAGAACTCTCGTCTACATTGATCTCTAAAAATGCATGAATTAATATATACCAAATCAATCTTAACAAAATACTCCTCAATTCATAGATACGGTTAAAAAAAAAAATACCCATTTTGATATGACAAAACAAAAAAATTGTGAGCAAACTCACAAAATGTTTATTACTAAGTGAAAAGTAGCAAACTCACAAAATGTATATTAATAAGTGAGAAGTGAAAAAAGTAACAAAATGTTTATTAATTGTGAGAAATGACAAAACTGACAGTGTGGTATGCCAGACTGATTAACTCTTTCAAAGAACTATTATATTCCTTCATAGCAGCTAAGTGTGCCTTCGCTTAACGAAAATCACCAAATAATGATTGTTGTGACTAAGTGTCGTGATTAATTCTAGTTAATTAGTAGACTATCGGTAATTTTTCAAATATTTAGTTTACACGTTAAAATTTATTTTGAACTACAAAAATTCCGTTGCTTTAATAACGAAACGCCGCGCGTAAAATCACATATTTTCGAAATATAATTGGATCAGCTGTCATCTTGTAATCATTTAAAAGATGAAATCTTTTAATAACAAACTTGAAGTGATGCAGTAGCTGATGAAAGCGGTCAAAAAGGGAAGGAGGAATGCCCAGGGGTGGTGATTTCGACACATCAAAGGAGCGGATGTCATTTTTAGGCGGCGTGAAGCTACGATACACGGCTGCGCTGGACACCTTCGGTCGGAGATTAATTGAATCAGTGAAAGCAGGGCGTAGTTTTGAAAAATATTATTAAAATGCATTTAGATAAGAAACAACTGTAATTCTACGCAAACGATAATATTAAAATTCGTGATGAAATACAGATATCTTACAAACATTATACTTTTCCAGTATTGGCATTCAAATCATTCCATTTATCAGATCTAGCAATAAGACGCTTTCTTAATAACCATGTCCATAACTTATATTTTAATTTACTTGATAACAGTAAATTAATAACAGTAATTTACAACTCGTACATAATTGCGCCAAAAGACGAAAATTAGATATTTTAGAAAATTTAGAAATATGTAATAATAAAAATAATAATAAAAACATAATAAATATTCAAATACCGTCCATTACATCCCCTCTCCCATTTTAATTCCATTAAATTTAATCGAAAGAAGGGTGACTGCAGGAAATAAAGTGAACGGCGCTTTGAATGGAATTATATCTAACGGGAATTTGTCAACCGAGGCAAGACTAGCGGTGCACAATGGAGTCCTGGTACCAACACTGACGTATGGAATTGAGGCCTGGAACAGGCAGAAGAGGAACGAAAGTAGACTGAATGCAGTGGAAACGAAAATGAACTTAGGCGTACATGTGGTAAATCTATTTATGACAGAGTAAAGAATGAAGAAATAAGAAAATAATGTAAAGCTGATGTTAGTACAGTGAGTAAGATTAAGAAAGGATCATTTAGGTGGTTTGGTCATATGGAACGGATGAATGAGGAGAGAATTATAATAAAGGTATATGACCCTAGTGTTGATAACACAATAAATAGGAAACGTTTGCGGAAGACTTGGCACGACCAGGTAAACCAGATAATGGAAGATGGTTCTGTTGGAAGCCTTAACAATCGGAAAACTTTTACGAGAAGATGTATGAATGTGAATAAGGCGAGAATTGTGTATCAGGACAGAAGAGTGTGGCGCTCTATCTTCTCTGCTTACCCCCGCGGAAAACGGCGTGATGAAACATGTTTCCCGTGTACGCATATCTATTTTATTAAAGTTTTCTGATAATTAGTACTCATTTTTCACAAACAGGATTTACGAAGGTTAGGTCATGTTAAAATCATTTTCATCATTATCATTACTATCAGATCGAGTCCATCCACTGCTGGATACTAACTTCTCCTAATACTCGCCAGTCTTTTCTCGTGTTCTCCCGATTCTCTCCTTATATCGTCAGACCATCGAGCTGGCGGGCGACTCTCACTCGGTCATTCTGTTCAGGGTCGCCGTTCCAACATTTTCTTCCTCCAACGATCGTCTATTCTTCGGCAGAGGTGTCCGAGCTAATTCCATTTCAGCTAGCATACTCTTTGAGTAATGTCGGCGACTTTGGTTCTTTGGCGAATCATTCATTCAATTTGCGACCGCTCAAGGAAATTCCGAGCACTACTTTTTCCATGGTTCGCTGTGCTAATTTTAGTTTGTGCGTTAAGCTCGCAGAGAACGCACTAGTCGAAGACTAGTTTGTAGGTATTATAAGACTGATCTAAGTACTATAAACAGTTGTCTACCATAAATGAAAAAGGATATTTGTAATGTTATATGAAATTCGCAACAATTCTAGTGATCACAGAACAATTCGAGGATGAACGCATTTCATTAATAACTACCAATGCAATAGAGTACATTGTATACATCATTTGTCAATCTATAAAAACTGTATTAAATTATGTTTCATAAAGAAGCAAATTAATAATAGTTTTGTTGCTAATAATTGAAATAGTTTTAACTCTGCTAAGAATTTGCAACATGAGTAATCCTCGCGACTACGAAATGTCTCATTTTTTCAACTAACAAGCATCGCTCGGAATAATCGTGAGGCGGTCCATCAGTCTTATTGTAACGAGAGTTCAAAAGTCAAGGCTGACAGATCAGGGCTATCATTTCAAAATACAAAAACTGGTTCATTTTTCATGCAGCCTCATTTACATTCTGTTCTAGTTCCTAAGGTAGAAGTTTAATACCCTCCGTTATATAGCTGTGTTGTGTCTCGCGAGATTATGAGCGTACCTTTACATGTACTTTATAATAATTGTATGAGCGGTTCTCTACTTTACTTAGATATTACTATTTAATTTAATTTTTAAATATTTTGTGTATATATTAAATGGTAGATTGGAGAGATGATGAACTTTTCCCACCAATTATTGTTCCATATTTTCAGACAACCTTGCATTTTGACTCGAAATACTTGCAGACTCTTTTCAATCTATATCGAACAGCTTCAATTGTACACGGCAGTTAGGTTATTTGAGCAATTCTGATTTGGAGAGCCAAGAAAGGTGAGTCAAGCACTTCTGTGATCAATTCCTCTCATTCAACCCTGTTTCCGTGCATCCATTTCGCCATTCCGTCCGCATTTCATTATTTCTGTACCAGCTATATTTGTTCCACTATTAATATTAAATTAAATGTAATATTATTGCTATTATTTGCGAGCACTGAGGAATGTTTTCTAATCAAGCCCGGTAAGAGTGTCACATAATAAATAATATATAAGATTACGATCAGTTTAATCAATCTTGACTCCGTAACGTACGTCGCTGTTGTAAAATATACAAGATGATTTTCAACCTTAAAAAACGATAAATCATTATTTATTTTATTAGTAGATAATGGCTGGTGACATTTATAAATACGTTAGGTAATATTTTTGCTTATTTTTGAAATAATAACATAACAACGCTGTATTAATTACTATAATTATTTTGTAACGTATCAAATAATCATTTAAAAAATAATTGAATAATTTATAATTATTATTATTATTGATGGTCTTAGCGCTCGTTTAGTGATCAAGATCGAGGGTTCGAAACCCCGTCCCGGAGATCAACAGTTTATTTTCATATAAACCTTTCACAGAATAGTAAAAACATTTCATAAGATAGCATACATATTGATGTATCGTGTATTCAGTGAACGAATTTCTGTTTAGACAAAAAAAGTCAGATTCAAGTTTTACGTGCTTATTATAGATCAAATAATTGAGAGGTCAGAGATTCGATCCTCGTATCCAGAATCCAACGAGATAGTCTTATTTTTCATATCACAATCATATTAAATCATGTGATAATGGATCTGAATAGTAAAATTAGATGTTTAACGGAAAGCAATAAATAGTAATAAAAAAATTTCGTTAAATACATTCTGTAACTGTAAAATCTTCTAGCTATGCCTTAACAGTGAACTTTCCGTTTGTGTGTTGAGAATAAGCATCAGCAAAAGCAGAAAAGTTTGAGAACATCAATAAGTCCGCTCTGCGGTTCCTATAACAAAGAACTCAGGACCGAGATCATTGTGCCTTTATCTCTCAAATCTTTGACATCTTCGGTCATTTATTATACTTTCGTGTGTATCAACTCTCAAATATTCTTCCCTTTGAACTATTAAATATCCAAGCCCGAGTGCTTAGCTTCTCGGCGATGTGCGTAGGTGGGAGAGTTCGTGAACCAAATGGCTCTGGAGGAATTCCTAATATTTTAGTTAATGGGAAATGGATACGAGTTTAATAATGAAACTGCCGAAATTATTTTCATTGTTAGGCTAAATGGATTGTTGTCACGGATCAATGGAATGCCCAGATTAGTCGTGACAAAAAATCAATACGGGCCTAAAATAGCTCTAAATATGTACATACACATAATAAAATCTTTTTTAAATCGCCGGAAATATAATTGACTAAATTCTACGTAATATTCCATTAATATTGTATTATTTATAATTTTTCGATGATCAATTCAAATGAAATATTTCACAGATGAAAATGCGAGTGTAATAATTAAATTTTTCATAAAAGAAACCTACGAACAATGCTCGCTTGAAATATGCTTAAGCTTCCTTATCTAACAATTTGTTTCAAAATGTGTTTAATACTTATCTTATCTTATAAAATGTATTTTACTATTTTTCCTCGTCTTATTCATAATATATATTTTTTTAGAAATTTCAAGAAAACCATCGAGGCCAAGGAATTGGTCAAATCAACTCAGCGTGTTCAACAAAAAATTATTTTTCGGAATTACAACAGCTCAACGGATGAAACAGTCAACTAGTTGTTCAATTATTTATTTTTGTAAATTTAGGTTTTAAAAGTTATTTTGATTTACAGAGTACATGTTACCTTTACAACTCAACATATATCTTGATCTCCTTTAAATCAATCCATCTTCTACCCATTCCAATTTTTTGTATTAATAATCTCCAAGTACAATATTGACATGGTTAGAAGAAGAATTTCATAATAATGAATTAAGATTTACCTGACAATAACTACCACGCGGGAGCAGCTCCCGGTGAGTGGTCCAGGATGTATTCGGCCAGGTACTGGCTGCGTGCGGGGTCCAATACGCAGTACGCACCACCGCCAAATGGCAATTTATCGCCACAGATTTATGGATCGCCACCCAAAATTTATGGCACAGAATGCAGTGAACGTCGCGGCAATATGCAGCGTAGTATATTGGACCAAAATTAGTTTATGGACACCGGTGTTCAAGTGCGATGTTATTTAGCCAAATGGAAGGTAGTTCTGATAGTAACATTATTCACTAAAACTAGCAAAGTCATTCAACTGTTCAGTATACATTCTCGTCACTAACTTTTCTATTTTTACAATAATTGTTATATAATTTGTTTTTTCAGACATTAGTTTTCCCTAGTTAGTTTTAATAAAATAATATTAAAAAATCACAATACTTTAGTATAGAGAAACAGTCTGTAAGAAGATGTAAAATAATATTTTAAAAATATGATGGGATCACGTGAAACTCATTTAAATAAGACATTTCCCGGTTATAATAGTTTGTCATTATACATGTCCTAGTCGAAATTTCAAAGTATCTATCTATGGGCACTTCCAACCACTCCAGTAACCCTAAAAAGTTTTTCATTGGAACTACAGTCATCGTTTTATCTTTTTTCGTTTCCTCTCTCCATCGATACATCATTTTATTTTATATAAAATTAAATTAAACAGATATCACGTAACTATATTTTTTTAAATAACAAGAACATACCTACCATTTTAAAAGCCTACTTTAAAAAAATACTAATAATATTATATGAAAACATACCTAGTAAAGGGTTGACGGAATGTGAAATTCGTAAGAAAACATTTATTTGCCTACTGTTTCTTTTTCTGAAAATTGAGTGGATTTTGGCCGCCATTTCTTTTGTTTCTTATACTAAGGATTCTTAAATATATTAATTTCTTTCCCTTTGTTATGCTTATAAGTCGGATTTTTCTTTCACAATAGGTATCTAATCATATTTAAAGCATGTATTTCTTACCTTCGAAGTATGTATATTTTTAGAATTTCTTTAAAAGTTTATCTTTACCTACTAACTCATTTAAAAAAAAATGTTTTTAAACCAATGGTCATAATATATAATTAATTAATAAAATATCAATACTGACTGACTATGTGATCACCGAACCATGGAAACATCGTCAAGTAAAAAATACGCTAATTTGTTCGTTTTCTTTACCTAAGTTTCCCATTTTGATATTCACTAACACTGGTTCCATTTTTTAATTAAAAGCCGATCAAGATAGTTGAATGTTTTATTATTTATGTTTGTCCAAAATAATTAAAGCTGTGACGACAGTGTTAACAAGAAATAAATATTACATTATTGTTCAAAACAGAACATTTAACAGAATCAAAAAGCAGGAAACTTATTGATTATGTTTTTCCTGATGAAATCCACTGTGCGTTAATTTATAGTAATCGATGGTAATGCATTTCCATTACATAGCGTCTTCATCATTTCTACGAAGATAAGATTCTACGTCTTCAGAAGATAAAACATTTATACAACGGATCCTGGAACTCCGACAATAATAATAATTGAGGGACATCCAGCCTGCTGGCCACAACACTTCAGTAGAGTGGACGGTAAGATGAGGAGCGCAGTGGCCTCCTAGAAATTGCCAATTTGGCTTAAGCCTAATAGCCTTCCATTTCTGCTATTTCAATTACCTCCATATTATTATTATAACAGTTACGGCGCGCGGCCCAGAGATGCCGCTAGTAATAAATCCATCTCTAATGCTTGATGAAATGGCCACCTCGCAGGTCTGCAGCAAAATATTATTTATGATATTAATCTGAATTAATTTTAAAATTCACCATAAGAATGTACTAGAAACTTTTCTCTAGAAGTTTGTTAACACATATCATATTCTACATCTTACACGTTATGGTACCTACTTAAATTATTTTTCATGTCCTATTGTAAACCATTGTACTACGTTGAAATATTGAAGTTACCCAAAAAATAAAATCTGCGACGATACATTGATCAGAAACTACGTTAGATCTCATCTTGTTAACGTTTTGGTGTGTACACGATATGTGAGTATTTCCACCCCGGATAATCTAAAGTCTATTACACTTAGTATTTTATATTATTATTTAAATCATGGATGGATTAATCTCTACAGGCTTGTATTGTTATAGGTAGAAAAGAGGGTTTACAGTTTATATCCAGTAGTGGATAAAAAGTCTAGTGACGATATAAGTCAAAAGTGATGGTATTCGAGACGCCGTGCTAAATACTTGTAAGTAAGGAACGTTTGGAACAAGTTGATGAGTGATGAGTCTGCGTATTTGGGAAGTGTGATTGATAGAAACGGAAAGGTTGAGAATGATATCGAAAGGTGGGACAGGAAACGGTGCTTTGAGTGTAATTATATCTAACGAGAACTTGTCAAACGAGGCAAGACTAGCGGTTTACAATGGAGTCCTGGTACCGACACTGGTGTATGGAAGTGAGGCCTGGAGCTGGCAGAAGAGGAACGAAAGTTGACTGAATGCAGTGGAAATGAGATCATTTAGGTGTATATGTTGCAAATCTATTTATGATAGTAAATAATGAAGAAATGTGGAAAAATTAAGAAAGAATCGCTAAGGTAGTTTGGTCATATGGAACGAAATGAGGAGAGAATGTTATGAAAGATATATGACACAGGTGTTGTTGGCACCAGAAATAGAGGACGTCCGCGAAAGACTTGGCACGACTAAGTAAACCAGATACCGGAGAATGGTCCTGTTAGAAGATCGGCAAGATTATATGAGAAGATGTATGAATGTGGATGTATGAATGTGTGTCAGGACAGAAGAGTATGGCGCTATAACCTTTCTGCCTACCCCTGCGGGGAAACAGTTAGTTACTGATTATACTTTTATAACAATCAGTAAATAATAATAAAAAATGTTTTAATCCCGACTTTTATCACACCAGCAACAAGAACACGTTTCCCTTTTCTTGTGTAATAATTTTTCAACCTTTACTGATTCTCTTCTATTGTTTGAACTGCAGTTTGTTTAGATGAGATGCGCCAGGCTTTTTGCATATCGATGTATTATTCAAATATGCGATGAAAATCTGGCGAGCAGGATCCGATTTTCCGATTCAATGCGATGTATTATTTACGCGCATTTAGAATTCGACATTTTACAGGGCAATAAAAAGTATTCGTGTATAAAGTGTGTCTAAAGAAAAAGGGGCGAAAAAACAATCTATTTTGTACACCCCTAAATTGCGTTTTCAAATAATATGCGTCTGGCCGCCGCCATCATTCGAAGGGCGTTGGAATCCCCTTTTGAGATGCGAATGGAGATATATTTTTACCCATTTTATAGAAGAGGATGCCACTGCACCAGATGCTGTACTGTCTGTTACCGCATCCACAGTAAAAAACAAGGGTAAATTTACAAAATAATTATTGTGTCACGTTTAGTATGTTTTTACTTCTTACTTTAAGTATTTCGTTGGAACCGGGCATTGAGTCAATGTGTGCAAAAGGTTTTGTGTATCGACCCACGTTCGAAACACTGAAATGACTGTCTATATTGATAGCGCGTGTCGTGTGATATTAAAAAAGAAAAATAATTAATGTGCAAGTGGTTTGTGTCTATGATAAACATATGCCCTCCGTACATCAACAGATGTCGCAAGTGGGCGTGAAATTGTTATCGGCATTCTATTTAGAAAAATGATTAAAAATGTATTCAGAGTAGGTTAGTGGTACGTCCATTAAATAGTGATCTTACGAGAAGAAATATAATATGTAGTACTATGGCACCAGAAATAGAGGACGTCCGCGGAAGACTTGACACGTCCAGGTATACCAGACACTGGAGGATGGTCCTGTCAGAAGCCTCAATAGGCGAGCTTGTATGAGAAGATTAATGGATGAAGTATGAATGTAGATGAGGCGATAATTGTATGTCAGGACAGAAGAGTGTGGCCCTCTATCCTCTCTGCTTACCCCCGCGAAAACGGTGTGATGGTTAGTTAGTTAGTTAGTTACTATGCATTAAAATAGGGTGTATCCTCGTCACAAAAAGTGCTACATGATCCATCGGAGTGTTCATTGGGATAGTCGTTGTCTATATATTATTATATTATATATTTAATTATTTATTTATTTGACCTTTTGGTTTTGTAAATTTGTATGTTTCCTCTCCTGTTAACTCAAATAATTTCTGTCACGAGTGATACCTCAATATTACAAGAATAGATTTTTTTTAAATTTGTTTTTTTTCTTCTTCAAATAAGCTGGGAACCCTAATCGAAGGAATACAGCCATTGAGGTAAAACAGTGCTAAAATATTGCAGTAACTCTAATCCCCAGCTCACTGATATGATAACATATTAATATTTCAAGAACAATTGGATGTGGAGGCAGATTGTAGAGAGGAGTGGTGGTCATTAAGAGAGGCCTTTGTCCAACAGTGAATTGACGTGTATAAAAGTAGAGTAGGCATATTAATCTTAAAATTTAAGAAGTAAAACTGAATTTAGAATACACAATTTATACACGGAATAAAGACGCCATAGAGAAACTTAACCGTTCAGAGCCCACAATCCCCAACGGTGAGAGACCTGATCGAGATGCTACTTGCAAGTACTTCAGGAGTGCAACTAACCGATGAAGTTATACAAGGTGACTTATACAAGACCAGATATAAATAATTGTATACGACCACGACCAACAGTGAAACTACAATATGATGAAGAATATGCTACGGAGAAATTCTTGCGATATTTAATTAGAATTATAGGAGAAAACCTATGAGAAAATATGTTTTCAAAATGTAACCATGTAAAACACAGATTAATTAATTTCGTATCTTGACTTAAGGGTGTTTCCAATATTGTTTGAAAGTCAAATCCAACTTTTAGTTGTTATTATTTAATTATCAAAGTAAACCTAGGCAATGACGTCACAAAATGTGCCTAGCAGTGTGAGTGAATTTTAAGAAAAATGATGTGTAAGTAAAATTAAAGTTTTCCAAAACGCCACTTTTGTATATAATCCTTATTAATTAAGTACTTGTATCTTTTCAAAGTAATTTAATTGCCATTATATGAATTATTTCAGTTAATTTTTTTTATGGTTTAGCATTAGATACATAAACCCCGCCTAGATTTAGTATTTTTTAACCGATTCATAAATTGATAAATTGTGTTTAGAATTGGTTGGTTATTCATTGTTTCCGTGCATATCTACCTAGTTACACTTGCATTTCACTTGCAAAAAATAATTTATTGAACAATTACTAGTAATTAGAATGTGCGCACACCAGTGTGCAATTTTACAAGATAGCATCATAAGTATCGACAAAATACATAAATAAAACTTTTTTAGCTCCAGTATAACTTTTCTATTGATATATTTGAATAACATCCAACATAAAACATGAAACTGTCGATTGTATCTTATACATATTGAAAACCATTTTTAATAATAAAATAACTTAATTTATAATATACCTAGGTAGGTTTATATATTTTTAGAACGAATTTTTATCCGAATGAACATAATTACGTAATTAACATGAGATCGTACACAAAAGTTATGATTAAAAAATTAAATCTTTTAATATTGTTGAATTACAATAATGGAGTGCTATTATTAGATTTTTTTCTGAAAAAACTTAATACTTTATATTCCAATGAAAGTTCAGATACCATTTTTAAAATAATCAATTTTCAAATGGGAACCGAACCAAATGGGAAAGAGTGTATTGACTTCTCTATATTTTAAGGAAAAAACTCAATATTAAATGTGGTAGATCATATTTAGACCACTTCCTCTAAATGAAATTTTGAATTCCATGTGAGTAGTATTTTCTACATAACCCAAAGTCTATTTATATACTTTTAGTATGACACATCACAAGGATTTTTATTATATGTTTAGATTCAATGATCTATATGTTTAGTTTTACTTAACCTGTGGTTTTTATACATTTAATTAAACTTTTAATTTTATTAATAACATTGGATAATTTTTATAACGCCATTGTCGTAAAAAAATTTATTTCGATGATATAAAGTTAATAATAAGTTAAATTGAATACACACATAGCAGGGTTTATCTATAGCAGTGAACAAAAGGCTCTTCCAATTTTTTGGCCATTTTATGCGTCAAAGTGACAGCCCAGAAAATAAGATCTTGGGCACAAGTTTTGGCCGAAAAAGACCTGGAAGAATATCATAGCGGTAGATACATGGCTGCAGAGACCCTGGCGCTGGAGTCAGCTGTGAGGGCGACAAGGACCGGGACTTGTGAAAGTGCATTTCGAATCGAGTCTCATCTGATTGAGATTACTATATATCAATACTAACATGAAGGGAGAAGAACATAAACTTAAAACATTCAACTCAGATAAAATTTCGAAATAGAGCAGTCGAGAAGTATGTTCGATAGAAACGGAAAGACAGAGAAAGATATCGAAAGGAGGGTGACTGCAGTGAATAAAGTGAACAACGCTTTGAATGGAATTATAGCTAATGAGAACTTGTCAACTGAGGCAATAGAGTCCAGGTACCGACACTGATTGAGGAAGTGAGGCTTGGAGCTGGCAGAAATGGTACCAAAGTAGACTGAATGCAGTGGAAATGAGATCACTTCGACATATATGTGGCAGATCTATTTATGACAGAGTAGAAATAAAAAATAAATAAAAAGCTGATCTTAGTATAGTAAGATTAAGATAGGATCACTTAGGTGATTTCATATGGAACGGATGAATGAGAAGAGAATGGTAAGAAAGATATGTGACGCAAATGTTGATGTCAGCGGAAGTAGAGGACGTCCGCGGAAGATTTAGTATGACCAGGTAAACCAGATACTAGAGAATGATTCTGTTAAAAGCCTCAATAATCGTCAAGCTTGTATGAGAAGATGTATGAATGTGGATGAGGCGAGAATTGTTTGTCAGGACAGAAGAGCGTGGCGCTCTATCCTGTTTGCCTAAGTAAGATTTCAATTTTGTGTATACACAATGTTTATCGCGTTAACTTTGTGATTAGAAATAATTAATAATTTAAATAAACAATAAACTTCGTATTAACCACAATGATTATACTAAGTTTATATTTTTAATAGCATTATACATAACAAAGTTTTAAAATATTTAGATTTAAGAGAAAAATAATACACTAGTATAAGTATATCTAAGTGCCGAACTAACGAAGTACAGTTGTTGAATAAATTATTGAAGTAAAATGAATAAAAAAAACAGTTCAATGAAAATAGTTATATTTTGTTACGTTACCGAACACTTCAACATATAATTAATGCTAACATCATTTTATCCGAGCTTGGAAATATCTTAACCAGGGTGGTCGGCTGTACCGATGTAGGTTCGATCAGGTGCACTCATATTGTCTTCTTTTATCTTTTTAAGCGAAAACCAAACTGTTTCAGTATTCATATTTATTCATTTTTAAACAACAATAAATTCACAAGAGTCTTACAAAAGCAGTTCAGTATATAGTAAAAAGGAGGAGAAAAGAGATACGTTAGTACACAACACGACGGAATAATGCTCGTGATTTATGCCCTTGGTAAATCAACTCTTCTGTTCAAGATTCAGAGAATTATATCTCAACTTCTAATATTCCTTCCAATTTTAGAAAAACCAATATAAATTGTGACTTTGATATTTGCATACTAAATAATCTTTATCTTAACTAACACAAAATGTATATATAAAAAAATGGAATGATTTGATTTTCAGATCAAGTACCTCAATAATATTCCAAATGTGAACATTATTGTTTTATGTAAAACAAACCTTTAATTGTTAATTTATTGTGAAAGACAAAAAATTAAATTGGATTAGGTAAAGGATATGCCTTCGTGCAATCATAATAATCAATGGTCTTTCGATACTTTGGATTGTAGCATCAGCTGTGCATGGAGTCGCGAAGGCTGCCGCATTGACGATGACGGCTACACAAGAGATTAGTGTCCCGGTATGGGTGTGATTACAAATATTATTAATTAGAATCCGGTTTTAATAAATTTGGTTTATAAAGCATATTTTTGTTCCCAGTGATTAGTATAAATGCTCGTCTAGTAATTTAAGAATTGGCGATTTAATCGTTAGCATGTTCCTCAGGCAAGATGGTAAGGCTTTGCCAGTATGTAGGTTCCCCAAAATAACACTAACATATATGCTCTGAATTTAGTGATTTTATTCGGATTGGTTCAATTCCCGATTTTTATGACGCTGAAATACGCAGAGATCAACACCTCGAGATTTACGTGTTCGAATCTAGGTTGGTTTTGTTAATTCATGACTTATTGAAATTATCACCATCGCATAACAAGATTGTCACTTTCTTTCAATTATTTCGACTTGCGATTAGTAACACGATCTTAGTAACACGAGCGCTGCTATGAAAACACAAAATTATAAGGCGTCGAACTAAATTAACTTTGAAGAAAGATGTATAAATTTGCCAAAACTGGTAACGATCCTGGCTCTTTCTAAACGGGACTGATCGATATTTAAAGAGCTCTTCGGGACTCAATACTGATCGCATCCTGGCCTTTGCTTAATGATACGATAGCTATCCCTTTTGTTTGCTAATCATTAGAGGGAGAGCCCTATTTGTTTACTTTAAATGATGTGCGAATGATTTTTTTTACCGGAAACATTTCGCCCGTCGAATGGCCAGAGAACAACATATGGATACATCTCCATCTGAATATAAACGTGGAAGTTAAACGCGAGCAACTTTATACTAAGGATCGAGTTTTGCATTTGGAAGTCGCGTGCATCTTGATGCCTTTTTATTCTGGCTCTCTCAAATGATCTTGCGCTAGTTCTAACCCAAATGCCAGGTGTCACCTGCGCTTCGAGCTATTTCAATAATTTTGTATCTTAACAATTTATTGATAAAAAAATATTTTTATTTAACTACATATATTTACACATGAAATATATTTTAATGAAATTACAGAAATGAAACATATTCTCGTGGTAAGAGAAAGTTTCGAGTTCAGGTCCTGGTGGTACTAAATAATTTTTAGATAGATTTTTCTAATTTGTTTACATAAAATAACATACTGTCCTCCGTGAGAGATCCAATAGTCGAATTATGAAATGATTAAAATATAATTAAATTTTTCAGCGAGGCTAATAACTCATTGGAGTTAGTAAAACACATCAACATGTGTCTTGAAAACATAATGCGATGTTGAAGATTTAAATAAATATATATATATTTGATTTGTAACCCTTAAATGGCGCCCCATTTAATTCGGCATCGTCAGTAGCATCCTGCGGGGTATGTTTGTTTGGGAGAAGATGATCCAAGAAACTGTCGAAGGGGTCGGCCCCACAGTAATCAAAATTCTACGCGACATTTGCTGGAGTTGAGTTTTTTTAATTCCCTAAAGATATTTTAGTATAATTTTTCTCGATCCAAATAAGTGAATCTTTCAAAACTATTTCTCGCCTTCAGATTGATAGGTGAACTTATATAATATGTGAGTATATCGATACGTTTATATATGTTGAACTCGGTGAACAGTTCTAGATAATTAAGATTAAGAAGATTGGCTTAAATAAAGATTAAACATAACAATATTTTGAAATGAATAGAGATTGTGTCATAATATGTTATAAAATGTGTATCAATAAGAGATGACGACTAATCTCCCATACTGCATAAAAACACAACATTAATCGATATCGTTGATGCCATCAACCGATAATATAATATTTAGTACTGAATCTTGTAGAAAGCAAAGAAATTCGATGCAATCGACAATTACTCATCTGCTCTTGAATCACTTTTTTCGAAGACCTTGTCTCTAAACTGTACGGTAATTTCACACCCAAAGTTCAATGCTTATCATTTTCAAATCAAAATATAGACAGGTAACCACCCGTGGAATATTATCGACCATTCTGTATAAGTGCAGCTTTTCTCAAATCTTGATCGCGTCTAATTTCTCTATCAGCACTATCCGTGTTGTCGCAACGATATCCTCGCTAATATCATTATGGTTATCGGATTCAAAGGAGAGACTATTTTTTTGTAAAATCACGATAATTTCTTCCCTAGCGGGGGGGAGTCCCGGGTTGGTTATAAAAACGGTATTCCTGGCGTGTCTGGTCGATGGGGGGTGTCGGGCGGCGGCGTAATGGCGGTGATGGGTAGGCGGCTCACGTAGCACGGCGGCGATGCGGGCGCGGGCCGCGGCCGACTGCCGCGGAACGGGAACGGGAACGGCGAACGGCGAACGCAAAACTGGCGAGAGTATCTTACGTGCGTATCTGTAAGTAAACATACAAATACCTAAAAGGCTTTTAAATATAAACCTCATTCTTTAATTTTGATACATATAATATTAAGCTCTGTCGATACCAATTATCTCGAAAGAAGCTCCGTTTTTATCACAGATCCCATTTGATCAGCATATTAGCAGAACTCACATTATCCAAATAAATTTAATGGATATACGCCACGAGGCTTTAAATGTCAATATGTATGTGTTAATATTTACTTATCATGATAACATACGCATATCATAACATAACCTAAACTGTGGGAGATTTATATTTCCTAAGCCTTGACAATGGCATGTGTTTCTGTGCCGAAATATCAGCCTTGGTTTCCTCAAAAAAATCATCTACATAAAACGCGATATAACTTAGAAGAGATACAAGTTTCATAAATTTTGTCTGTAGGGGAAGGAAAAATGTACAAATACACGAGTTGTTCGCATAAAAGATTATAATTTCACAAATTTGTCACTTCCACTAACCTAACCTAACCTTACTAATTTCATTCAGTTCTCATGTCACTATTCCTTCTGTCTTTTTACTTCTTTTTTGTCGCCATCCAAGATCCTGGATATTCAGCCGAGCCCAGAGTGAACTCGCTTCACTAAGATGTCATCGAGTATTGTCCCAAAAATCGTGCATCGCACTGCAGAAGTTTTACTTTGGTGATCAGGCAAAACTCACCGCCAAAATATCCATCTATCAGGGCTGAGGACATCAGCCAACTCACCTCTGAGAGCTACGCCATCTTCTAATTGTTGCTACCTTTTATCATCAAACAACAGATCGCCTACTCTGTTCCTACGCGCCAGAAAAGTGACAGCTCCCTCCATCGGTTTTAACCATAGACGCCCTCTGTTTAGCGGGCTTTTGATCGACCAACAGGAAGATCGTCGAAACCAATCTGTTTCTGTTTACGAAGCTTGTGCGGTGTACACCTTGGGACGGAAAATTTCTCATGTGATTATACATATATAGTGTGTGTGTGTATATTTTGGGAGGTCTTTTTCTAAGGATTAAAGATTTTTGTGTAAAAATGTTATGGCAATGTGACTGAAGATGGGGGCGATATCGGTTTAACTCCCATAAAAACAAACTTATATTATATGAACGATGATTATATTTACTTCATTTTCATTTCCTATCAGGGTCATTACGCGTATTTATTTTTATACTTGAATATTGTTATATACAGAATTACATATTTTATAATAAAAGTAATATCAAAGTTAAGGCGATCGCTATTTTCTGCTTCACTCTCTCACATTAAAGAAACAAGTCTTGCTGTCGCCTCGCTTTGTAGTTTTGTCATTTCGGAAGATGGCTACGAACAATATATTATAAGTTATAGTTAAAGCTCCCTTTCCTGTTTTCATTGTCGGCGAAGGGTAGGTACCTATATTTTATTTTACCGGCTTATAGGGGTGAACTAAAAGATTCCCCCATATCCCAAATAACATGGTAACATCCTGTAACCACTCTTTATACTATATTTTACTATTTCATTACAGCAATCTAAATTTTTCTTTGTTGTTTCAGTTTTCATTTCATAGTTTTTAAGTGATCTTAAAATAGAATTTATTAAAATAATAGTAAACCCGACATTTTCAATATAATATTATGATAATTGAAAATACATGCAAAATAGGGGACCCGTACCACGTTAGGATCATGTCATCTGCAAGACGGAAGTTGTGTGAAAAAAAGAAAGGACAGTTCTTTAAAATGCCTTTGTTATACAAAGACGGAATGCTAATGTCGACAAATTACTACGCGACTGATTTTTTTATTTGTTTATAATATTTTCGACAAATGTACCTGCCACAATCGGAGGAAACACCGTGTCGTAAATTTTTTCCGAACGCTTTACATTTAAATACCTCTTGTAAAGACAACTGCATCCACAAATCTGTCTAAAAGTACTCTTTAACAGGATGAATTTAATTTTTTACCAAGTCTAAACTAGAACAAAATTTGATATAAATAATTTATAGATAGGGCACCGACCCAAAGATGACTACCTTATTTGATAATAAATTAGTAATAGTAAATACAACTTTTTATGTACATTGATTATTATTTAATTCTTGAGTTAGTACTTTATTGTGAAGAATGCCGGTTCAATTTTTAGATAAACTAACTGTTTTATTGTAAAACAGAAAAATTCCGAGATCTTCAGGAATTTTTGTCATGTCTTTAAAATGGCCGGTCTTCGTGTAACATCACTGGTTTCTAGCCTTTGAAATGGCTTCCCGACATTCTATAGATCTCATCTTGGAAGACTCCGTCTTTTCTCAAGCTCCTGTAAAATTTTGTCTATAACTGAACTTGCACTTCAGATATACATCTACGCTATAAATATATGTTTATTCCTATGAATACATTCATGATTTTTAAAACTGGTTAAAAGTAAACCATTAAAATAATATTATAAACCAGTGGTGGGAATAACTTATTTGAATTATATTAAAACATTGATATGATTAATAATATATTTCAAAAATAATTTTCAAATAGCGTTTATCTTATACTAAAAGATATAAACGTATCAGTGTAAAAAGTGAATATATATTTTATAGAGACTTGTTTATATGTACAATTTCAATAAACAGATAATTATGTTACCTGCGAGTACGCTTTGTCAGTGTGCTGAATCAACTCTAATTGGGTTTCCGAAGACTAAAAATAAATCAATTCTCATAAAGTCGGACAAATATCTGATTTTAATTAATGAGTAATATAATTAGGAATTCCCTAGTCCACAGCATTGTTATTATTTTGAACGCATACTTTGAATATTCTACATTAGTTAAAAAATCTCGGGGAAATTGTACAAAAATCTATTTTTAAAAATTGAAATCATTTATCCAAATCATCTATAAAGTGTATTATTTCTCTGCTGGTCATCTGCACATTTGAAAATAGCACATAACATTATATTATACAAATTTGATTATTGCAAAGAATGATGAATTCAACCTGTTTTTTTAATTATAATTTTGATATAGAAACTTTGATAACCCCTGGTATTTAATTATCATTAGATCCGAGTCTGATACACCTACTGATAAGTTGTAGAAGTTATTGATTAAAACCTGGTCTTGCCATGTTTTCATCGTAAATCCTGGCGCAAACATTTTTATTGCAAATTCTGCGCGTGATAATCTTCAATCTACTGTGGATTTTTCTTTAAAACTATGTAATGAAGATATGCCAGTTTCTTAATAACATATTATTTTAAAATGCAGAACTCGTCTTCAGAAAACAAACTTTTATTGAGTACGATTGAATTACTAATTCAAAGAATAATCGCTTTCTTGAATGATAATTTTTATATCGATTCTATGGCGATGAAATTATTTTAATATTTTAGTTAAGCATTCAGAGACGTTGAATTTTCTTCAGAAAAAGTTAATTTTTTTTCTAAATATCAATAATCATTAAATTACTCATCAAATAACTCTTATTAAACTGACTTGTATGCAACTCAGTCGGCAGGTCAAACGAATTAGCTTAGACCGATAAAGAAATCTTTCTCTCAAAAACTTTATTATTTTCATGCTTACATGCGGACAAGTATATTGAATGCAAAGCTAAATTTAGTAAGGCATTTTTCAATTAAAATTCATCCTTAAAGCTGTGCTGTACCTCAATTTCCAACCAACGTGAACTACGTCGAGTGCGGTGTTGGAGTTAAGATTTCTAAGGCATCCGTGAACAACTTATTGAATGCGCAGGGTGGTTAAAATATTTTATTTTTCATATAAAAAATAATTCATAGTCATAAAATGCTATACAAAATATTTAATATCTAAATTCTATTCGGTTTAGGGTCCCTATGCCTCTGCGCGCACGACCGGTATTATTATTTAAGCCGCAACTAGTTTACTATTATTATTTGATTTACGTAAAACATTAACTCAAAGCTAAAATTCATCTACGAGCCAAAACTTCGGCAGTTACAACACGCCACATTCTTAAGCTTAAAGTGATCCAGCTATGATAGAAAAATAAATTAATACTTTCACTACATGGTCAAAGTTGACGATTAAATTGAATTGGCTTTGGGCTTCATACCTTAACTGAGAAGCGACTACCTCTTGTTTAGGGACCGCATGGACTCGGAAGTCACCACATAGAAGAATTGAAGCAGCCGGATGGAGCGATAGACAAATAATAGAGAAAAGTGGTGGTTACTAAGGGAGGTCTTTTATGCCACAGTGAGTGGGGTGAAAAATAATATTTTATTCAATCTACTTTACGTAAAAGAATTTATACATTTAATAAAAATATTTTTACAATATTTTTTAGGCAGACCTGATATCAAACCGAGTGCCTACTCGATCGATCGCTGGAATGTTTCATATGAATACTTCGTGAAGAAAATTATTACATCAATTCACCAATTCAAAGACTTCAGTTTTGTCGGAAGGTTTTTATTTTATCTTATACAATCATTTCATTAAATTCAAAATCGTTTTTAACATATGACTTTCGTTCTGCAATTATCGTGGAACCTTTTTCACATTCTCGTGTAATCTTATCTGACAGGTACAGTGTGAATTCTCCCGATGGACAAGGATCATCATACGACAAACGATATCGATATATTCATTGTGATAATAATCTAAATTATTTACTTAAAAAATAAATATGTACCTTTATGTTGTAACCCTATGAATGCCTTCCAAGTTTTAAGGTAAATTTGTAGTGTACGTAATATTATTATACCTACAAGCAGCGGAACTTTTCAACATTCGCGTGCACACTGGAAGGCTTCAAACTAGATGATTATGAAATATAGATGTTAATCAAGTGATTACATACCAAGTGGTATGTGAACATGATTGAAAGGATGCACTTTTTGAAAAAAATCAAATGTTATTTATTAATACATTTATTACATATTGCCGTGCTGATGGGTAATTCCATACGATTTATATAAGCAAGTAATATCTACATATAAAGTAATAATTTCATGCAATACATTACAAAAAATGAGCAATTAGTAGGTATAAAATAAATTACAAATAAAAAATAAAAACAACATCTTTGTAGCTATTTACATACATTTGATTTTAATATATCGGATCCTGGATTCAATGTCAATACATATTAGACATGTAAATTATTAAAGGAAGTCCTCGAAGTCAGGTTCTTCAATTTCTATGATTGAACTTCACAGAACACAATTCATGTAGATAAATTTCTACCACTAATTTAAATATATATTTTTAAGAATCAGAACATTTTTATCGATAAAAAATTTGTACTTAGTATACTATGCATTTATTCAATCTATATTACAATATGCCATCATTAGTTGGGGATCAGCTTATAATACATTCTGTGATCTATTTAAAAGAAATTCTATTCTTCAAATTTTAAAAGAAAAAGATCGTTATTATTGAAAATCGTACTAGGTTTAAATTTGTATTTTTATGCTCAAAAATCAACACATCATTTGCACAACATCATTATAAGCACACAGAAAAAAAAAATTTAACAGCTTATTCGAAAACATCAGGAAGATTAAAGATAACAAAGAAATAATCAATGCTATCAAAAAACACTTCAAAGATAAACATGTACCCCAAAACTTTATATCGTTATTGCTATTAAATTATTATATTTTATTTTATTGTAAGCTCGTTATTGTAAACAATAATTATTAATATATTCTCCTCTTATTTACACAAGTGTAGCACAAAATAAAAAATAGAAACCTATGTCACCAATCCGACTAGCGAATTTCATGTTTTGTAAAGTGACACGAAGCAAATAATATATTAATACAAATTAAATGTATTAATTAGAAAGACATACATTTAAAATCAATTTTTGTTATAACAAGACAATGTATTGACGACAAATTTTTCGAACCTATATGTTACACTTTTCAAATTAATACATCTATCGTTCCATTATTTAAAAACATAATCGGTTAATGCACGTTCCCCGGATTAAAAGCGATCCAGGTTCTAATCCAGGTAGCAACAACAATATTTTTCGATAAAATTGATTTTGTATATATACCTTTCTAATTAATACATTTAATTAGTATTTAAAATATCACAGATCTATGTTTTGAATAATTACAGCTTCACAATAAGAATTTGTTCTTCTTAATAAAATAATTTTTTATTTTATTTTAATGTTCTTATGCTTAAAATCAGTCTACTCGCCTGTAAGAGAATACATATAGCTTAATAATTTATATTTTTATAACACGTTTGTAGTAAAAAACCACATCGTGAACTGGTCATTGAATTTAGTAGTCACTGTGGGTTGTTCAGTTGCGTGAGATTAATTTCTACAGTCATTCGTGTGGAACACAGACGAGTATATAAAGTGTGGAATGATTTGCGAAAAATGATAAATCGTTCTTAAAACCTGTATCTTTTTAATCCCTCCAGACCTTTTTCTTTTCTCGTACAAAATTCGAGTTCAATACAAATGTAAAGGTTTTTTTGTACTATTAGGTATTTATTTAATAAAGCAAATGGAAGTATTCTCACAACATAAACATGTTTGATGTGATTACAAAATCAAACACACCGTAATACTGTATATTTGATGGTACGCCATTACCACAAATGAATGTAAATAATCTAGTTTCATCCATTGATTAAACGCACCGCGTTTTGAATGTAAATGAGGGTCACCCCAAAAACATATTGAGCATCTTTACGAAAGCAAACAAGACGCTGTTGCCTGAGGCTAAGGCTCGACATGACGTATAGCGACAATCATTTCAAAATTCAATTATGGAAATAACAGTAAATTTTTAAAATAATAATAGATTCGGTACTTAATTTGAGCTCAATATTAATAAGAATAAAGAAATCAAAACAAAATTCTCCATTTTTTTGATTAAAAATTCAGGTTTATCGGTCTGCGGTATTATGCCGTGTATTTGATTAAGTTTTACGATGTTCATCCGATTACCTAATTAATACAGTTAGACGATTTCTTGATTCTAATTTTAGCGAATCGACCCAATAATATTAAATTATTTAAAAGCTTTCATTTTATTTTTAAGATTTTTAGTATAATCTTTATTTTGTCGGAGTATCTTTAGTTATTTTCAACCGTCTTTAGTTATTTTCAAATAATATTATCTCACTGGTTAGATATTAGATTGCATTTAATAGTTAAAATCTGGAATAACATTAATCTTATTTCACAAAGGAAGAAATAAATGCACTCCACATTTTTGTAATAATTTGTACGTCGTTATTGGAAATTATTTCTAACTGTTATAAAGGTTAAATATTGAGACGTTCAGAGACTAGCATTATATTACTAGTTTCATTATTTTATAGTTCTGATCATCCAATTAGTGTCAAATGTGTATTTTTGTTCTTCCATCAATGCACGCGTACTGGATCTACTGAAAAATATAATCTACTGAAAAAATATATATCCAAAGACTCTTAAATAATGTTGTAGTAGCCTAGACAAATAGTATCGGCGGTATATAGATCTGTTTTGATGCAGAGCAACTTATTCAATTTCTCGGGTATCTGGCCAACTTAGCCTACTAAAGGTGAATACAAATTTCAAAAATCCTGGAGGGATCTTGTAATGGTCAGACCTGGGGTTAAGTGCCATAAGCTTTCCTTAGAAACCGAAAACATGTAAGGAAAAGGCTTTCCTTTTAACGGAGGCTTTGAAGTCAAGTCGAATATCGTTGCCAATCCAATTCAGAACGAAATCCATCAAATTTAGCTCTGGTGAGGAATATTTTCTGTATGTATTCACACAATTCATAGATTTTTTTTTCAGTAACTACCTCGCATATCTTTCAAGAATCAAAAGCCTTTGAAAAGGAGCAATTATTTTAATGTATTCATTTCTTAACTACTTTTAAATTTATACATAAATGTTATATTATTCTTAGCACAATATGAATTTTAAAGTATGTTTTTGATATTTGAAATAAACATAAACTCTGAATTTTTTCTATGCCCAAAAATTAAAAAAAAAATACAATTAAGGGGTACATATTTAACAATTAGTTTTATTAATTAATGCAGGAATATGGTAAACACATTACTCAACTAATGAATTAGTTGTCGCTATGCCGCGAATTCGAGTGAAGGAGTAGATGGGATGTTCATTTGTGATAACTCAAATTGGGAAGTCGATTCAGTGAAAATCGTGCATTATTCTAATAACATCAAGATTTTGAGTTTAATAAAATAAATGATCTAAATATGATAAATAAATTTATCACATTTAGTTTATTAGTGTACCCTTTACGTAGAGGTAGTTTTAGTTACTTCATATAAGATATTAAATTGAAAAGTAAATAAAGGGGCTAAAGTACTTAGAAATTTACAGGAAATAATGTTGAATTGTTTGTAATTTTTAATGATTATTCGGAGTTCACCATATTTTAATTCATTTGTTATTTTTAAATGAAAACATTATATAACTCCAATGATTATATATGTATAAATATACATATATACATTGAATTGTTTGTACTTTTTAATGATTATTCTGAGTTCGCCATATTTTAATTCATTAGTTATTTTTAAATGAAAACATTATATAACTCCAATGATTATATATGTATATATATAATTAATTTCGATATGATGATTTTCAATACATTTTAAAGCATTTATTTATTGTCTTACCAATAGCGGTAATCTCCTTGGGTATAAATAAATATTTCAATATATTTTATTACAGATCTTTTTCATTTTTTTTCTAATATGTACGATCCCAAAATAATTAATATCAATAATCCATATAATGTTGCTAGTAACCCATATAATGTTGTTAATAAGGACACAAACTTCTCCATCCTTCCATTATCTTAAAACCTGTTTTTAAATAATTGGTACCAGGTGGTGCGTATTTCACCGGAACGATAACGTTAGGTATTTATCATTTTTAACATAGAAAAATAGATTTTATGGAAATACTACCAGTGTCCACGTAGCGGCCACCATTGACCGCAAAGATGCCAGTAACATGTGTTGATTGCTTTCTGCTAGTGTGTACTTAATATAGTAATGGAAAGATACCTGAAACAAAACATTATTTAAATTGAAAATAGTTGTATTCATTAATTATTAAATACAATATTTCACCTTTACGGTTGGTTTACCGGAGTCCATGGTGAAGTACGACGAAGGTGGGTCTAGGAGTGTTTGGTGGTACGCCGCACGTACGGCTGGTTGTACGGGCCGCACAAAGTACTAGAATTATTGAGTATTGGCAAAGATTTATGTTTGAGTTTGTTGATTAAATTGTATGAGAAGCGCCCGCCGCGCGCCGCCACTGCCATTCTACCCTCAGTGGGAATCGTGTCAGGCATGAGATCTTATAGCAGCTTGGATGGGTTATCCAGTGGAGTATCGAAGTTTGCACACATTTTATTATCCCAGATATCTTATTAAGGAATAACATTTTTAATAGAGTAAAGATAAAATGAACATTTCTTGATTTATTAAGTTAGAATTTACTTTTTGTTATACTTCCAGTAAGTCCAAGTATTATTTACTACAATAATAGCACAACGGGACAAATATCATTTGAATAACTTTTTGATCAGTAGGCACATTCACATCCATTTATTCTTTACGCCAGCAAATATCCATATTATTTATATATTTAATGATATAATGCAACATTAAATTTTCGAATGGTATAAAAAATATTTTCTTAATGAAAAAGAGGATAAATATTTAGTTAATAATAATATAAATAGTTAATTATGCAACGAATAAATAGACCTCCGTATAAATTTTCAGCATTGTTAAGACATTTAAAATACACAATATATAAAAAAGAATACAAAACTAAATTAAAAAATGAAAGACATTCATCAAAATTAAATTAAATTATAAAAATTTAAATTCAATTTTTAACTTAAAAAAAACAAAAAAAATAATACCTAAGGAGGAGGCAAAAAAGTTTCAATGGCATGAATGCAGACCCCAACATCTTTCTTCACATTCGTATATCATGTTATGTCTATGTCACCGTTCTGAAGGTTATTAAAATGACTATGCATCAGAATATTCATTATACATTGTACCAAGTCTCACTCTTATCTAATTTGTTCATGTCCACTTGTCTGTTTTCATCCTATGTCATTTTTGTTCCGTATATTCATATCGGTCCTGTCAGAAAATCTAAAATAATATTCACGTATAATAGTAAGAAAAAAGAGATTTATACTTAGTATCCATTTTTTGCTGGTAACTATAAAATATAGTACTATTATTCAATTTTGACATCATTATTGCCTTTTACAGATAGCTTTTTCAATGTCATTCGAGAAATCATCCTCATTAGAAAAACTCCCCCAAATTCACTTCTCCCAATGTTTTATGAATGAATTGAATATACGCCGAAAAGCTGGTTTGTTAAATATTTAAACCCTTAAATAACCGTTGAGGTTGGGCCGTAAATAACGCCGGCTACCACCATCGATTTGAACTGAAGCCTTAATATATCTCCATTTTATTTATTGTTCGGTAACGCAATGTGTTGATTACCCGAATTTATCTAAAAGTTTTAATTAACAATCAGAATTAATGTTTGTCGGTATCTAATTAACGACGAATTATTTAAGCAAGACAATATATAAAAAAATATTAAAATAATTTATTAAAAAATCAGAATATTCACATTTTGATTGGGAAACATTAATAAAAATGCGGTCACCGAATCGGTTATAAATGCTTACTACATGCGTAAATCACAATTATTTGACAAACCATCACAAAATAACTAATTATAAACCTCGCCTGCTTAGAAGCGAATAATGTGTATCGGGATGAGGATTTATGGCTTTCCATATCTGCTTAACCTTATGGAAATATAGCATAATGGTTCAAATCGACTATCAATGGTCAACGTATTGGTTTTTGGATGATGATAACAAATTTATTAATTTTTAAGAAATAGTATTTATTTTTCTCGTTATACTTGTAAAATAAATTATAAAAATATGAAATACATTATTTTAACATTGTGGAAATTTATAAAATGTTTTATAAGTATTCAAGATCCACAAATGTGTATTGCTCCAGATTTCTCAATTGTTGTAATGAAAATAGATAAATTGAATATTCATCTGTATTTATATAAAGTTTTTCCAGAGAATGAGAGAGGCTGTAATATTTTATATTTAAGACATTTATGATTGAATATAAATATTACGTTTATTGACATAAAGAAAATCAAAAGGTTAATTTTGATGAGTAAAGTTCACAAAGTCGTATAAAATATTCATCGGATATTTCAGATCGACTGTGAGTTTGAAATATCAATATTTATTCATTTGAAAACGGAATACTTTCTTAACAAACTTCCTCTTTTTCTTTCCGCTGACGTGATTATTTACAAGAAAACATTTCACTTAACAAAATTTTCCTCGCTAACGCAAATAAACCGAGAACTTGGTAAAACTTCCAGACTCAAAGATACAATCTTACTTTAAAAAATTTCTACAGCGCAGCGCACCTGTTAAGCTAACAAGACCGATGCTGGTTTCTCAAGTATGATTTTGTATCAGATTATGATGGTGCAAATCTATTTATCCCCCTACATTTAAAAGTAATTTACTAGCGGACCAAAATTATCACTGATTATTTATGAAATATACGTCTAGTTATTTATTTACTCATGTTCCAAATTATTATCAAAAATATTGTCATAAATTGAAGATACGCATTTGTTATTTTCTCAATATATCAGCCGATATTGTAAAAAAGTACTATGACTGACAACATATGACAGTTGGAGACGATATTTAGCATTTTAAGCGGCAAAGCACCTTGTTTTTTCAACTTGCATTGAGCGCGACCTTGAGAAATAATAACTGCAGATAGTATTATCAAAGCTACCTACAAGATGCTAAATGAAATAATATGGTGGAACTTCAATAGGAAATACATTATCTCGGCTATAACTTAATTTTACTATTAGTCTAATTAATGCAAGTATAAATCTACTTTTTAAACATCATTCGATCATTTTGCAAGGAAGATCCATCT
This sequence comes from Eubasilissa regina, assembly GCA_022840565.1. Taxonomy (NCBI): domain Eukaryota; kingdom Metazoa; phylum Arthropoda; class Insecta; order Trichoptera; family Phryganeidae; genus Eubasilissa; species Eubasilissa regina. The sequence goes on along the minus strand of JAINEB010000025.1, from coordinate 844,461 downwards.
CTTTTTTACTTCGTAACATCCAACCAAATGATGAGCATATTTTTCAAATTGTTTATTCACTATTCACTGTCCAATGTCCAATGCCCAATGTCCAACAATATTGTATTTCTGGAAATGTTTTGGCAATCTCACGCGCGAACCTGGTGACCACATGTTTCAAACCTTGCTCAAAAACATCTTCAAGAGAGACGAGTCGTTGATTTATAATTACGATCAGTTTGCATCATTGTCTTGCTCCAATAATCACGAGATTTTTTATTGTATTGATTAATGAAAAAGATACACACAGTGGACACAGAGTAACTAACATTTAAAAAATATATAGGTACATGTATAACACACATCGCACTTGGGCAGTAGCTTTGTGTGTGAGCTGAATTAACCGTGACAATTATACGAAACGGTACATTTACTACTAATGATAAAAATAAATATTATAATATTTGGAAAAAGTATATATACATACAGACAAAAATATTAAAAAAAAAACAAATTTAATACATACGATAATACATTTCCTTTCTTAAACATGCACCATTATTTTCGATTGACCTTAGTTCCTGTCAAGTCGCAGTACGATCGTTATAGAGGTAGGATTTAAATCACTCGATTTTGAGTTTGTGTCCAAAGTTAGTAGAATGTTAACACCGGTGAGTTATATTGTTACGAGAGTTATATATTCGTGATAATATACAATAGAATCCCTTCAGGATAAAATTTATAATTTTTTTATTAAAACTTTTTATTTGACTTTTAACACATCAAACAAGGATATTTAATAGAATATAAAGATTATACAATTTTGTGGCGAGTACTAAAAAACCGTATTTTAAACTGGATGAAAACTTGGCTCTCCGGTCCCATGTGTACGGCTGGGCAAATTTTCATACTTTTACTCGAGAACTCCTACAGCCGTTTTCTTTTATTTTTTTATGAACTGAGGCTATTATTTTCTTAGCGATTATCAGCACACGATAAGTATCGGTTCGGGCCGCGGTCTTCAGCACAAATAAGGGAATCATTTCGAAAACTCTTTCTTCGGAACCCATTATGATTAAATATGTAAACGCATAGTAATTGTTTGATGTTGATAAATGTATTTGTAATTATTTACAATAATCTTTTTTTTAAATCCATAAACTGCACAATCAATTCTAATCAATCGATTCAGATTCAGAATGCAGAAGATTCTAAACATGTGTAGTATGACTAACTAACTAACTAACTGGGTAGAGTAAAGGAGTCTTTACGCTCTATGGTCACTATTACCGATCAGAGACACTAACACTATTATGATACTTGACTCTAACTCTAATTAATCGTTACAGAGATAATCATTTGTAGACGATATTTAGACATCAATATTTCGAACCTTTAATGCAATATCAGGTATAAAAAATTAAACGTGTTTGTTTTGGAAATTCATAAATCGAGATGTGCACGAAGAATAAGTACGTGCCACATTCTTACTGTTTCTGATTTTTACTATTTTCAAAACTAAGATAAAGCTTGTCCTAGAACTCGAACCTTCGACCACTAGATCACTAGGCGAGTTTTTTAACCATAATTCCGATGAACACGTCATTGCTTTATAAAAAAGTGTTTTTTGTCGGAAAAAAACACTACGACTATATGACGTGAAGCACTACTGGCCACTACCTTACTAGCTTCAGGAAATTGGGCTGCGGAGCATCAGACGGATGGTAAACATCAAGGGGTTGGATACTTGGAGAAGCAGATCACTCAATCTACGGAAAACCCTATCATCGTGTGCCAACTTATTGGATAACTAGTTCATAAATTTATCTCACAGTCATCGGGAAACGTCTATTACAACAATTAATTTCTGAAAAATCATTAAAAAGCATTACCTAGAGTTCAACAAAAATAGTCAGCAGTTTCGATATCATATTTTATGAACGATAATATAATTTTATTCATTTGAAATGATGCTAACTTACATGAAATAAATAGGTAAAATACTACCACTCAAACTAAGCTTAACGCTTGAACTATGAGAAAAAATTGTCTTTGCGATATGGAATGATTCCTCGGCCACTTTTTCACTCGTCTTGCTATCAAACCAGATAAGTTGTAAATTAAGCAATATCAGGGGTATATTTTTTATGGATAAATAACCACGCGCTCTCCAATAACTTAGCCACTCATTTATTAACCACAATCCATTGAAAGTGAAAACCGATTCTATATTGTCTCTATTCCCTTCTTTTTTACAGCATTTTAAGAGTTGATAAATATTTCAAGTTGGCAAAAAATGTGATATTCCTGATCGAGTAAAACCACTTACCTGCTGGTAAAGTATAAAAATACATTTTATGAAGATTCAATAGTATGTTTTTAAGTACCTTTGATCAAAAATAATCGTGATCATTTCAAGAAGTTACCTGTAAAAAAATATTTGGAGTGAAAGGTAAATCCAATGAGTGTTTCTACCTTGTTTTATAAAGGCCCATTAAAAATGCATCTTGATTGAACAAAATGCGAAAAATAAAATAAAGACGCAACGTAAAAAGGAAATCGAGAGTCAGAAACCAGTCTCTACAAACCGGCCAAAAAATGAATCCCTTTGAAAGATAAATGATCGACTGAGTAGGGTGATCGGCAGCTTGAGGTGGGGTTTTATGTTTACTTCTTGATCAGGCGGACCCACAACTTATATTACGGACCTTTCATTAACCAATGTTTATCAAACTGTGACAAATAAAATAATAATTAAAATAAGAATTTTAAATTCAGAGTTACTATACTAAACGATATGGTCTCCAATCTATTTAGATAGAATAATAGGAAATTCGACAAAATTTCACAATTATTTTATATAGCCAACGTGATCCGTAAGCGATATCGCATTAAGTCAGACTGCGTGTATTTTTATAGAAAGATCTGTAATATTCTAAGGATGCATCCATAATATTATTCTGATCAAAAATTAATGATAAATATAATACAAATAAAATCTTTTGATATTTTGATTGAAGATTTCGAATCGAGACTCGCTAATCGCAATTTTGCGAATAATGGCAATAAAATTCATTATTATAACTAACAAGTTTAGAAAGACAATATGGCGGCCATTATTTATTGTTTGTTTTAAGGTAGAATATTATCGATAGTGAAAATAATAATATTAAAAATAATTGACGTGGTTAATGCAAACATTTTATGACAACTGAATACAGTGTCACGTAGTGTTAGCCATTTTAAAATTTCAATTAATGTATTAACTTTTTGATATTATTTATTGCTTTATCAGAATTTCATTTTCATCAGATTTACAGAGGTATTGAACATAACCCAGATTTATCTTTTTATTACTGATCGTGCGGGAAGCCACCCGCGCGCCACGACAATGATTCTTATGAAAAATAAACATTTATATGGTTATCCCGATTTTAAACTAAATGGATGTTAATTGAAATATTTTTTAAGATATACAGAAGATGGAAGAGTACTGAGATGGCGCGAAGAGAGCTACACACAACACACAGGTGGTCCGGCGAGCGAGGATGCTCGCGCAAGACTAATTGCCTACCCACACAGACAGAGCGTTTTCAAAATTAACCGTACAACCTTAACATGTTCGATGCCGGATTAAGATTATTTAAATATTTAAAATAGAATTACGAATTTTAATTTATATTTTATTTTATCCCAGTTACACCTTCAAAATCTTATAATGTTCATAAATATGTAAGTATATCGTAGTATAATTAAAATATAAATAATTAGTTTAAAAAATCCTAGTAACATTGAAATTCATTGAATTTTCTTTTTCGATCATGAGCGATCAAATCTAATCCAGTTGATGAATTTATACAAAGTCGATTGAACAACACCGTCAGCCAATATTAATGTTGTAAAGATAATATAATTTTTAATTGATAACATAATATTCAATTGATACACAATATTCCAGCTCACATTTGGCTTCAAGTCTCTATTACATATTGGTATTTCAGTTCCTACACAATATGTCATTTTACTAAATGTGCATAACCACAGCGCGCGAGATACACCTGGCGGGATAAAAGTCCACACATTTGTTAGAGAGAAGATTTAACCGATGAATATCGACATTTTCCAGTACTTGTAGTACTCCGAGTGCCTTGCCCGCCGGTGAAGGGTGCCTTAATCAATAATAACATCCACAGTGACTGCATCGTGCGTAATTTCTGATGCATTGAAAAAATATTGCTTCGTAAAATTGAAACATTCGCGCTGGTTATTTTTTAAATAACAATATTTAGATTTCTACATACTTAATAAGGCCTAATACTGTAGAAAAAAAAAACATGCGATTCCAGTTGAAAGAATAGAAGCACGTGGTTAAAAAATAATAAGGTGTTAATTATTGATATAAATGTTATTCAGCGAAATATATGTTTCAGTAATAACTTAATGTTTTTATCATGTCCTTCACGTGTTAACAGTTAACAGCGGTCCATGTGGCCACGGCTCCCTGAATTCGATTTTGTTCACTTCATGTATGCGCCCGCATTGTAGAGATAAACTCTTCATAAACACCGTGTTATTACTCGAGCATTCGGGAAACTTCCACAAATAAGAGGAGGAAACTTCTTTATCTTTATTAAGGTTTGCGCGGAGCGGAGAGGGGTGCGCTCTCGCGAGTTGCGTCAGCTAGGCTCATCGATAAGTTTTAACCACTATTTGCCCGGTACTTTTAATACCTCCTCGAAAAGTTTTAAGCTCACTATTTACATAAACTTTAATACAGGTATTTAAATTTTCGATGTTCTTTCCACTAATAGCGAGAGTGAAGAAAAATATGGCTATTCTAAATGTTTCGTTATATTATTTAAGTTTTATTTGATGTACTTGCCAACCTAATGAAAATACTTTTATTACCTGCCAAATTAACTTATAATATTCATTTACAACGTATATTGTTGTTCGTATAAGTATTGGAATTTTTCGCTAAATTATACATATTTTTTATTAATTATACCGTGCGTGGAACCCGTTCCACGCCACAACGGCGTGCGTGTCATTTGTAAGGGCTGTTCATAGGGCACTATTATTCCTAGTTTTAAGAAAATCCATATCATAGGAACGAGCAATCATGAATAAACCGAGTGTTTGTACATGTCAACTGTCAACCGTGTACATATGTTGGGCACATGTGCGACACGTCCATTCCTTATAACATTTTTTCTTACAACTGTGCTCCAGAAATAGTCAAATTGAATAATTACAGTGAGGGTACTAGAAATCAGCTTTATAAAATTCTGCTATATATATACATATATATATAGTAATAAATAAATTATGGAGAGCTTACTTTATTAACTAATTATTTATTTGAATATCTAACAAGATTAGTACAAAGTTTAGCAAAATTTTTACTCGCTTATGACTTAACGACGCTACCGGTGATTTGATGGCTGTAACGTTTTTATTAACTTTTTTAAAGCTTCTCAGTAGCTGCCAAGACAAAAAAGTTTTAATATAAAAAGTATAAAATAACGGTATTATCAGTTATTAGATTCTGTAAATTTGTACCCGGAATATTTATAATCGTTTGTTCAAATCCGTGAATGAAGTCATCGCGTTTTTCGAATGAAATCTCATGCACGCACGAACGGCTGCGACTTATGATACGACTCGATAGCGTACGATCTAATAACCCCTGTTCATTAAAAATTGGGCACTCTTCAGACAGTGAAGCAGCTTTGATTCTCGTGAAATTTCTTGTTCCTGTCTCAAAATATAATGCCGAGGCATTCACAGCTATTAAAATGTCATCTGCGCGCTCTTCAGCGGGCGGTCGGAATGACGGCAGAGCTTGAAGTCTCCGTGTTCCATCCGACAGAACACAATGTGTATTGTGACAGTATCTATGACGGATGGGTTGACGTACAGAATTCTGTACTACTGACTGCTCACTGACTCCCGAGCTGTGAGACGTAATCGCGTCACTATGCTGGGCAGATCTGATATTACAATAACATTCATAAAAAAACAGACGGTAATCTTTTTCAAATATAAAATGATTTCAATCAAACTTACGGTATAATTAAATCACACATATAGCATTATTATCAAAGTTATTCGAATTCTAGATCCGTCGCGATTTGTATTGAAATCTATGAATAATTTGTTACGTTTGTTATTTAAATATTATTGGTTAAATAATATTGTGACTTCAAGCTCAAAATCTTTAAGGTAAGATCTTACTCATAAATCTACCGAAAAAATAGTGCTATATTATATTTATGGGTAAATACTTGGATTTGAAAAACAAAAAAAATTTAATCAGCTACACGTCACTGGGTAAAAGTGTGACTTGATCCATACTTCAATTGGCAACAAAAATATACATAGGTATTTAATAATATGATTTGGAATTAAAGCACTAATTTGTTTTTAAAGAGAACGCATTATTATTGTGAAGTTGTAGTTTTTCAGAACATAGTTCTGATATTTTTTATATTCCAGGTGGCAACAAAAATATTTGTTCGATAAATTGATACATTTAATATCCACTAATTTATTCTTTGCTTATATAGAATTGAAGAGATTAAATGAATTTATTGTGTATGATATATTAAAATGAAGCAATAATAAATCAAATAATAATAAAACAAAAATAAGAAAATTGTTTAATTTCATTAGGGTGAAGTATCAATTTACTGGATGTGTGACGTGATGTGGATTTTTCTGACTCAAATTATTACTTAATATATAAATACTTGATTTTATGATTCTGTTTTTAGAAATATTCCACTATTCAAAGCGATCATTTTTTAAAGTTCAAATTGTTCTCGTCATTTTAATACGTTGGTTATTAAAAAATATTTTTGATATTTGATTAATATGGATGGTCTCGTTCACAAAAATCAACGGAAGGGTTTTAAATACTAATATGTGTGTATATAAAATATTAAAAAGATCCTATGGCACGTTTCATTACAAACATGCAATTATTTCCAAACAATCTTCTTTTGAATTTTTTAATTTCAACTCACTTATTTTAGACCTATTTGTTGGTAGCTAAATTAATAATAGGATAAATTAATTTGTAACACAACTATTATCTGTTTTTATATTTTGTTACTCTTCAATACTTAATTTTATTTATTTAGATATATTTAATTTATCTATTAATTATGCGTTATAAAAACGGTTGGTTAATAATAATAAATAGGATCAGAAGTTATTTATAAAGATATGTAGGTATATACATTCATATATATGTATCATAAATAGGTATGTACAAAATAATCAAATTCGAATAAAAATGTGTTGTTGGAAAAGAATATCAGAACAAGAAAATATGTAATTTCTGTACACACTTTAATTGTATCGGTCCATGTTGTGTATTATATTTGGTATTGAGATATTTTGACACTATATTTGTTTTATTTAGAATAATTGGTCGCATTGTGAATCTCAGTGTCTCAACTAGACAATGCGAGAAGTAAGTTTCGGAATCACGCGGTCAAAAATACAGACGTTTAATACATTTGCACAGTAACCCGACCCTCACAATGCCGTCATGACATCGCTCAAGATGATTTTAATAAATGGTACATTATATCGCCCACTGAGTCGAGAGAAGAAAGGTGTTTTATCTGAGACACAATGTGCGGTGTGGGCTTTATTTCTATGAGTACCGAACACTTGAAATAACGTTAACCTATGATTATTGTGAATAATGTATATTCTGCCCGAAGGTATTCTTCGAGCGTCACACTCCTATGGGAGATTAAGAATGCTCGGCACGAAGATTTTGTTTAACCTTTTATAAAATTCAATACTTACTTGTAGTCTGTCAAATTAATTCTTTAAATCTTTCTGAAGGGCGATATTTTGAATTATACTCATTTAACTAAATTCACTTTGAAACTTTGAAACGTGGTTTATTATTTGATGTCGACTATTTCAGAGCACCCACTCCGCCACTGGGGTAAAATAAAACTAATATTATAAATCTTTGTCATATTCTTAAATGGTATTGCTGATATAAAAAAGAATTAAGAACACGCCCGAAGCCTCGTTAGGTAGGCGAAATTATCGGAGTAATGACAGTAACATGGCAAAGATTAGCGGAAGACCGAGGAGAATGGTATATGTTAATAATGATATTTTATTATAATCCAGCGTGGTGCGGACAAAATACTAAATTTAAAACAAAGATAAATTTATTACAAGACAAAAAGTAGGCACGTATGTCGCAAAAATATAGCTATGTGTTTAACATAGCTTAACTCAAAAATATCAACAAGGAAATTAATTTATAAAAGAAATGTAGAAAAAATGATTGAAGAATAACATTAAGAGCCACTACGACAGCTCTTTAACATTTTTTTCAAATCAATACAAGTCAAATGCACATGCCGATAAGTGATGGATGACCCACTAAGGACAATGTAAACCGTTCAGACTTTTCAATAAATTCTCCCTTCGCTCCGTGCCCCCATCAAAAGTTAAAAATACGTTTACAAACTGTCAAAAGAAACTTTGCTAACGACATCAAGATTTAATATGACAGCATTATTGACAGTTTTCAATGCAATTATCGCTTTAAGTTTTTATTATTGTTCTATTATATTCATTTTTTGTAATAAAGAAAATCAATTGAATTTTAAATACAACAGTGATAGAATTAAAATGATTGATGTTAAACAAAGACTTATAAAAACATTTTAACTAATATTAATTTCAGACTTAAAATGTACAATATTATTTGACAGCATATTAAAAAAAATAATTATAAACGACTCTGACCCGCATTAAAATAAACCATAAAAATACACCATCAAGAAAGATGGGAGAAAAATATCATCAATTGTGTTACGATAATAAAGATATTATTTAACACGCTTGTTGGTCTAGTGGTTAAGAAATTCACCTAGTGATCCAGTGGTTGGGGGTTCGAGCCTCATTCCAGGAGGCCATCATTTAGCTTAGTTTGAAAATAGTAAGGATATAGATGTGTTACGTATTCCGTTTACGAATCTATATTATTTTTAAATATAGTTGAAATCGTTTAACACGAAAACGTTTAAAATGAAAAATTGCATAACTTGAAATAATGTTCTGGTCCTAAGAAAATACTTTGTAATATCATTCATTTGTTTTCTTTAACACAAATCAACAATTTCTTAACACGAAAATATTTTTTCAACACCATATTAAATGCGTTGAGTATATTACGCAATGTATGGAATCTTGGTACACCAATGACAATTAAAAATTATTTTCGTCATGCGGGATTTTCCAAACCGACAGATTCAGTACCAACTCAAGAGTCAATAGATAACAAAGAGACTGAACCAATATTTAGGGAAATGTTTGGGCGTGCTTCAATACTTGATGAATTTGTTGCACTTAATGACAATGTGTGTAACAGCGCAGATTTTGACAACGATATTCTGAATCTGGTGAAGATATGATGATGATAAAGACAACGATATAGATTTTTTTTGTTCCTGTTCGCACTACCTACACCAAAAGTGCGAAAATTTATCATAAGTATTCGCAGATATTTGGATGTTCACTTGAGTAGCGAAATGAACCAAACGATGAGTTACACTGAACAAATGTAAACAATATGATCTTAAATAAGACGGTGCAAAAATCAATTCTTTTGAAGGGTATGTGAATGTTAATAAACAGTGTGTTCATTGTTATGTACTTAAATATGTATAAACTTGTATTAATTCTGTTATTACGACTGAATCATTGCTATGATTTTCATACATCTTTTAACATGTAATTATTTTACATACACGTAAAAAATTTTCGACCCACGTGTTTTCGTGTTAAACGATATATAAAATATATCGTATATAAAAAATATATATAAATATATTCATATAATTTTGAAGTTCTACAAAGTTGCCTGTAATAAATAAAAAATATGTCATTATTACACACGTATCTGCTAGTTTCATCAGTTTGTGACGAGGTAACTCATCTGGGATGCGGTGTTTCTCATCACTCATTATAAAATGCAGGTCAAATTAATATTTATGGTCGCCCGTAACGAGTCACTTGCGAGCAAGAACCCGTTGTTACGGGCTTAAGTGCGTGGATTATGTTCTATTGTTCCATCACACGATCAAACATGGAAAAGTCACGGTGTTTTCAGAAACGCGGTGTGTAATTATTAAAATAATGAAACCATATGGTGCCGGGGCCCACGAGAAACATCGCGCGGGCCTATGTATTGTATGATAATTTCCTGTCATTTTAAACCATTTCGTATTAAAGAAATTCTCCTTAAAACAATCACTGTAAGCTTAACCTCAATTTACTCATTCTCTTATTGAATAGCGCAAGCATTATCAAGGATCAAATTTGCGGGAGGATGGTGGATCGAAAATTACACGCATACTTTTGAAACTTTAATAACAGCATAATTATTATCGAGTTGAATAGTTTAGAACATTTAGATCGTTCGATTCGGGCTTCGATGCTCATCCTGAGTAACCGTACGCATAGTTTTTATTTTAAAAATATTTGATCCCGCTCAGGAGACACTCGCACTCGTAGACTTGTCGTTATATATAACATCAAGTAGCTATAGAAGAGGTATAATTGGTTAATGAGATGTGAAAAAGAGGATAAAGCCACGAAATTCATATCTTGTTAAAAATATAGCAAAGGCATTTCAAACAATATGTATCATGAATCTAATGGTATATATAGCTACATTTATTACAACATAGGTTAGTGAAAAAAAATCTAATATACTTTAAAGAAATATTTCTAGTTAAAAATCTCGGAAAAACATACCTATTCAATTTATCAGAATACAAGAAAAAACTTTAATCCCACTAATGTAAAAAGCGAAAAGGTTTCAAATCATATTTCTAAAATATTTAGTACATATTGGCCGTTTCTACACGAATCACATCTTATCTTTTGTCAGCGAGCAAAAATCTAATATTATTTAACGGACGATAGAATCCATCCATACCATTAAATAACCCTATAATTGAAATACTTTCACATACAACTTGTACAATATGCTATTTAATCCGCTATTTAATTGTAATTCAAGCGTAAAATAATCTATTCAATTTAACTGAGAAGCTTCAGAAGTTTTAATTTTCTTAAATTTCAAAAACAAAACTTGGTTTAAAAAATTAAATGTTTTAGAACGCGTAATATATTACTAAATATTGCGCTGTTTGTTTATATTTCAAATTGTCTTTTAAAAATAATAAATTATTATGTATTATGATTTAAACGTGCTACATTACAACTAACCATTTTAAACAAAAGTAGACTTTGAACCAGTCAAAATTATTTTGATTGTGAAATAATACAGATCGTCATTACCCGAAATTAGTATGTAATTGCGTACCTTTCATCTAATCTCAAAACGTATCATAGGGGGATGAAAAAAAAATTTATCGTAAAATTGTGTATATACGAGTGTATCAATTTAAATATTGCAATTGTTTTGGTTGTTTTTTTTCACATAATAAACATCTTTAAATGTAAATAATTGGACAAAATACTTTGTTTAAACCATTATTTATTGATTATTCTACATGTTTCGATACCTATGGTATCTTCTTCAGGAAACAATGTATACTGAAATTAAAAATACAAGCATATATAAAAACAAATCTATGAAGTGGTGAGAACTAATATGAAAATAAATTATAAACTTATGACTATTTGCAAAGAGGATTTGGTTATTTATAATATTTAACTTACTATTAACACTTTTTTATTTTTAAAATTTCAAATTAAGTATTAGAATAGTGGTTTAAACAAAGTATTTTGTCCAATTATTTATAATATATAAAATAAGGCTGCAAATATTGAAGAAATCTTTAAATGTATCTGCGTAACTGACTATACGGTTGCATGCTAACGAAAAAATAAAGATTTATACAAATTTTTTATGCAGGTAGTTTATGAGCAGAAAAATTTTAGCAAGAAAATGGTCACTTACCTGCTGAAGATAATATGGTATACTGATCACATATCTGCTACATCAAAAAAATTGTGACCATGATTTTAGAAGATAAGAACAGTAAGATATCATTTGTAATGTGTCAAGTTATTATCAAAATTAAAATATTATTTAGTTGCTGATGGTGGATGCTATATGTTTTGCAATTATAGGATAATTTTTTGTAATGGAAGGTATACACATGTTAAGGACATAGACGTCACTTTAACGTCAGCCAAATAAATACTTAATTTTTGATAATTATATAGTCATCAAAGATATTGAGCTTTAATGTTTTAGATATTAATTTTTCTATATATTTTTTTTGTGAAGTTTAGTTCATCGTTCATGGGGTGATTTTTTTTTCAAAAATGTCGTTAAATAGTTATTTCCTGATTTCGGGAATGCTGTGTAGTATAACTTGCACATTTTATTCGTATTTAAATCAACAGTTGTTAAAATAATAGTATAAATAAGTGCTACTGAAATGTGACTTTGTTTTCTTGTAAAGATAAAATTATTGTCAGGATTTTGATCAAAAAGTCCATTTTCATTGTTTCAGGATAGAGCTTGCAATTTATCGTCAAATTGCAATAACCGGAAAACGGTAAATAATTCTTCTCATTACCAGCTTACCGGTTATTTACCGGTAAATGAAAAAAAATTAGATGTAGATTAGATGATTAAAGTATAAATGTACGTGGCTACTTTTACTAAAAACGGTATCCTAGATTGAAACCTAAATAATTGCAAACACGTTTCAGGTAAATAATGTCATCTAAATAAATACAGATGTATAAGATATCCTTTTTGCTTTTACTGAGATATGGTAATGGAAGATCAGATAATCTCTTACGTATACACAACATCGAGCTTGGTTAATTTGGTTTACCTGTCTGTGAGAAGTTAATATTATTAATTTATTAGTTTATTCAATAACTTATTGATGTATGTAAAACCTACATTAGGTATATGAATATATACATTGTATACACCTAATATAAATTCGTAATTAAAATAAAATAAAATAATATTACAACTGAATGTTTTTATTGATATGGATACATGTACTTACTTACCATCACGCCGTTTCATACAAGCTTGACGATTATTGAGGCTTCTAACAGGACCATCCTCCAGTATATGGTTTTCCTGGTCGTGCCAAGTCTTTACTTCCGGTGCTATCAACACTAGCGTCATATATCTTTCTTAGCACTCTCTCCTCATTTATCCATTCCATATGAGCAAACCACCTATGTGATCCTTTTTTAATCTTACTCACTATACTAAGATCAGCTTTACATTCTTTACTTATTTCTTCATTATTTACTTCGTTATAAATGGATCTGCCATATATACGCCTAAGTGATCTCATTTCCACTGCATTCAGTCTACTTTCGTTCCTCTTCTGCCACCTCCAGGCCTCACTTTCATACATCAGTGTCGGTACCAGGATTCCATCGTGAACGGTAGTTTTGCCTCAGTTGACAAGTTCCCATTAGTTATAATTCCTTTCAAAGTGTCGTTCACTTTATTCCCTGCAATCACCCTCTTTTAGATATCTTTCTGTTTTTCCGTTTCTATCGAACATACTTCCCAAATACACAAACTCATCTACTTGTTCCAAACATTCATTACCTACAAGTATTTAGCACGGTGTCTTGCTTTCCTCCTTCTCGAATACCATCTCTTTCGACTTGTTGGTTGTTGTTGGTTGACATAAAAAGGTCGCTTTCCTCGCATACATCGTACATTCTACTCACTAGCCTCTGTGATTCGTGTTCATTATTCGCCATTAATACTGCATCATCGGCGTATAATAAACGGCATACAATTAAATCGCCAAATCATATATTCCAGTTCTTCCACATAATTATCCATATACAAGTTGAACAGCCATGGAGACATTACACAACCCTGCTTGATACCCTTTTTAATGTCAAACCATGGTGTGAATGATTCATTGATCCTGACACACGCAGAACTTCCTTCACATAGGGATGAAATTGCGTGTATAAGTTTGCTATTCACCCAGTATTCAGAGAGTACCTTCCGTAACCTTTCTGCATGCATATTTATTTTATTTTTATTTGGCGTATATGTGTATATACTGGAATAAAAATAATCCAAAATGTAATTACAATAAACTTTTAAATACTAAATTAATGTATTAATTATAAATATATACATATAAAATCAATTTTGTCGAAAAATATTGTTTTAGCGTCACCGGGATACGAACCTGGATCTTCATTTCCAATCCGGGGAAGTGCACTACCTTTGTGCTATAACGCCAGTATTTTTCTTGACAAATTTTCAGACCTATATGTTACATTTTTTTAAATTAATACACCTGTCGTTCCATTATTTGAAAGCCATCTACATTATTTTTACAGAATCTCAAATACCTTTGAGTAAACCGACTTGCAGACGCCAGAATTTTCAATTCATTTTTATTAAATTTTTGGACACGTTGATACAACATATATTATTAAGGAAAACACATTCTTATTGTGAAGTTGTAATTATCCCGGTGACGCTAAAACAATATTTTTCGACAAAATTGATTTTATATGTATATATTTATAATTAATACATTAATTTAGTATTTAAAATATCACAGACCGTCTGTTCTGAATAATTACAACTACACAATAAGAATGTGTTTTCCTTAACAATAAACTTTGGTTATAACATACCTGTATCTATCCTTGTTTCGCGGTCAATTAATTTTGGTTGATATATCGGTTTACCCGTTTACCGCTTTATATAAACCTAATAATTTTGAACATCATTGTTATATTATATTATAACTCAATATAGTTTTAAAAAGTAGGGTAAATAAACGCCAGTGCGGGTTGTATGTATTCAGTTGTCATGACCCGCTCTGTAGGTTGATACACGCCTAGTAGAGTCGCCACAGCCCAGATTCTTATTTGTGAATCTTCTAGAGCAATTTTATTTATTTGACAGAATTTCATTTCATTGAAAACGATAATATTATTTTAATTGAATTTATTCTCAAGAATTTTAATCAAATTGATGGCCCATTACTTTTGTAAACATCTTTCTATTTTTACTGTGAAATTGAATACTCGTCTATTTCTGTTGCCAAAATACATATTTTCCAGTACTGTGGATATAAAGTCTTTAAAAGTATATCCACTATACATTATCAAGATTTGACTAATGAAAACATTTCAACTCTCATTATTTAATACTTAAACGGTTCATCTTTAGGTTTTGTAATAACCGGTAATTACACAAGTACTAGTGTCATCGATTTGTCACCAGCTTTGAATGTTGGAACAGTAACTGACTTTTGGGTTCTCGTGTTTATGTTACTCCATTTTATTTTGTTTAATTAAAATATTTCATTTTATACATATCTTAATCTAATGGTGTATGTTCCTTTGATGAGATTTTGATTTATCATCTCAAAGAATTGTCAGTAAAGGTCGATTTGAACTTCTCTACATACAAAATGCGTGTGACAAAGAGTCATCGGTCGCTTGGTTATCTATTCTGTAATGCCCTTTACTATCTTTCGATACGATCCTCCGAGAGAAATTTCATCCGTGTACATACGCCATAAGAATACGTAATTGAAAAACGTAATCCAGTTCTAAAAAAGAAATTTCACGTGTTTAGAATTGGGGCGTCGTTTACAATCATTAAATGATAAATATCAACTACTATAATACTTAAAATTATACTATTTGTAACTGAAAAACTTTTCTTTTCAGATTATCGGTACGAATGTAGATATACAGGTAGGTATGATAGTTTGTATAAAAAATACGTAATTAAGAATAACAAAGATATGATTTCATAGGTAATACTTTTATTAGTGATCAAATGAAATATGTTGTACATTATTTTATTTGTTTAAAATGTGTCAAAGGTGTTTCGATATGCATATTTATTATTATATTTTTAATGCTACATTTCTATCCTTAGATATGTTTTGTGTTTTAAATGATAAACTGAATTATATTAATTAATTAATATCTCGAGATATTAAAATCCGTAATTCTATGGGACATCGTGACATTTGTGAAAACATTTAAATATTGATTGCATATTGTAGATGTATATTTTCTGCAAGACTTTTCTAATAAAAATACAGTTACATTATTTTGATGGCAAATTTGGGTAGGTTGGTGTATTAATTTTTGCAAAACAACATGGTAGACAATAGGCTATTCCTCCCACACAGCCTTTTGTCAGGAATCCTGTACAGGTATTATGGAGTGTGAGGTTCCCATGCTATTTCATCATCAGGCTCGCAACGCTGTCACGTATAAGTTCAATAAAGATGTCAACGCTTCAAGATATGCCGCTCCGGCACAGACGTGCGTCAAGTCGAAATGCACAAAATCAAAAATAAATAAAAGTGTACCGTAAAATAAATCATGCGCTGAAAAATCAAAACATTCGCCACACTTTCGGGATGATTTGTACGATCACAATGGACTTTTTCGTGAAGTGCTCAATGTCCTCGGTGAAGATTTTGAGAGCGCGAGCTCAAGCGGCTCACGGTGCCGTTGCGCATGGCGCTAGTGAAGAGTTTATTAAAACGTCCCAAAACAAAACAATTTTTCACAGAGAGAAGGTGAATTTTTGAAAAGGTATCAGAGTACTTGACGACTGCGTGACAATTGATCGATGCCTCAAATTCCTACGTTCTTTCAGGTTTTTCCAAAATAGAAACTTGATTGTGTTTTATGAAAAGATAGGAGGGTGAAATAAGAATCGATCAACAGAATTATAAAGTCTTTTGCACATTGTATGACTTTATTCGTTAGAAAAATGTATATAGTTTCTTCATATTATTATATTTTTAGTTTTTTTGTAACGATTTTACTTAGGCATGTTATATTTGGATATTTTATTTATTCTTCATGTATTCTGTTTTGTAGCACAGTCTGACTAACTCAGTTAGAGTCGATAGAATGAAGCGAGTCGCTGAGATAGTTCGGTCGTGTGAAACTCGAGAGAGGAAAGGATGGCAAAGAAAATGTATGAGGCGGGTCTGTGAAAGACCTGGTGCGATCAGATACTGTCAAAAACTTCAACAGCCGAATAGTGTGCATGACAAGATGTATGAAAATGGATAATGCAAGAATGATGTGGCAGAATAGAAATATGTAGAGTTCTATCCCCTCTGCTTATCCTCGCAAAGTAACGACGTGACGGTAAGTTAGTTACCTAATATATTTTTATGCATCTACCTAATATTATTTAAAAAAAATCGTACATAATTTACTAGGTAAAGAGAGCTACAGTATTATTAAGTGAAAACTCTACTCGGAGACTACTCAATAATATGAATGGCATTCGAAGCAATCTAGCCCGATTAAAAAATGCAACTCTTAACAGTTGACATATTTGATGCTTATACGGGATTTTTTACGATTTACACATCTAACGCATAGATAGAACTTAAGGAAGTCACCCATATCTGAGTGTGGATATCTTTAAATAACGGAATACATCATAGATTTATGTCCCAATTGTGGTTTTCTGGAGAAATATCTCAAAAGCTTTCAAGACGTTAAGTTGAATATGAAACCTGCTTGTACCGCTTTAATAAACCTTTACCCCAAACAATGAAGAATAATTAATGATGAATGTTTATACAGTAATATGAACCAATACGATAATGACGTACTGAAACTAATACTTTTACCATAATGATGTAAATATTGATGGTTTCCAAATATCTAATTAAAAGCACTTGATTAATCATGTTCGGCGCTACAGCTCATTGCATATTTTGCCCACCTCCAAGAAACTATCCTGTCTTTCTCCAGTTTCTTACGTCCACGACTACAGTATTTGCCTCTACGCTCTCCGATCGCCTCGCGACGCTCCTTCGTCCCGCAAGCTTGTGGTCGAGGAACCTCTCGGGTGGTTATCGTTAAATTCTTCCTCCATGGGTGACACAACGGAATGTTTTAAATTCAAACTATTGGTGTAGTTCTAGGTTATATGATCATTTTTCTATATGGCTCCGAAGATCCGTCTAGGAATCTTCCCCTCAAAAATATTAAGTATTTCTTTAAATTTTTTTGTTATGGCCCAGCATTCTGAGCCTTAGGTCATCACTGGTCTTTATTTAAAATGTTTGAATAACAATCGCATCATTAACAATATTGTTACTTTGAGAATAGCCTGCGTTGTTTGATAATAATTGTAAAAGTGTTCAGCTCATTAGGATCGTAATATATGCGTACAATAAAATAAAATACACATAAAAGAAGAATAAAGCTGTAAGATTCATAAAAAGAAAATGATTGGTTTTGTCTCTCTCATAATGATAGCACTATAACCTACTTTGGCATAAATTTACGAGGTTCCTTAGGATAATGCCTACAAAAACAATCATGAGAATACATTTTTGAATAATTGCCTACTAAGTAGTGGAATTTAGTACCATATAATATATGGAATGTTGCCTTGTTGTCTACAATGTTTATGTTTTTGTCCGTTGAATTCACCTCATTCATTTTAAGGTTGTAATTAAAATCGCATTAGAGATAAGTAACCGCTATTTTTTGTAATTTGTGACACAGGAAATTTCATTGCAATGAATTAAAAGAACACAGATAAAGACAATTCCAACAATAAAACAAACTACATCTAACATACAACAAGACATAAAGGATTCCTGCAGACTTCTGGGTTTACAAAATTCATTCATTTTATTGTGGCGAAATTAACATCATTATATTGTTATCATCATATTTTTTATTCCTGGCAATAATTATTATGAAACATCCTTAAATCAATTGTTAAATAGCAGGAAGGCAAAATAAAACTAGCCAAAGTTATCAGAATATCTTTTATTATTTTCTTTCTAACCTTTTCAATTTAAATAATTAATCTAACTATTAAACAAATTATTACAACCTTTTTTTTACATTTATAAATAGTGAATATTTAAGTTCTTAAATTCAACATTTTTATTTATTTACAATTTTCTTGATATGTCACCAGAGATTATATGAAAGGGTAATGTACTAAGCATCGCTTGGCATTCTATAACTATGTTCTATTGGGAATTTTAAATTCAGCTAGTTAATTATAAATAAGTATTTTGTACATATCTGGGTAATAATAATTTTGTTAAAATCTACATATTTAAATAAGTTCTTAGAAGGTAGGTTCGTAAATTCAGCAATTTAAATTAACTATGGGGGCTATATTTTCTAATAAAGAATTTTATGCTTATAATTTTAGAACTTTAATTTGAACAGATTGCAAGTTTTAAAGTAATTTCCTATACTAGAATTCCATAAGTAAATTCACATTTATAGTTTATGAAAACATCCACGAGTTTAAAGGGTTAGGTACTCTCAGAATGTACTCAAATGAAATAACTGATTGCTCAAAATTCACTCACGCACAAACTTGGTCAAACGGTCCTCCATCGTGGTGCGAGTGACAGATTCTTGGATTCACTGGAATAAATAACTAGCTATTTATATTACAATCACATAGTCAACAGTTACGTGTCTTTTCATGGGAGCCTAAGCGGCCTTCCAGTGCGCAGAGGGCACTTACACTATGTTCTTTTCCCACAATTTGACAAATAATTATGAATCAAAAAACGCACACTTATTTGCAGGGTCAAACTCGAAATATTAAGAACAATGTTACGTTTTTTTTTTTTTAATATTTTACACTCAAGTCTCCGTAGTGCATATTTAAATTTTAAACGAAGAAATTTATCAGTATGTATTTAGAGCAACAAACAAACTACTGGTCCTCACGATTCCAAAATTTCAGGATGCAACAAAATGTACCGTGGCAGAGTCGTTAGACTAAATAACTGAAGCCGCCCCCCCACATCTTCACTCCACCACGAGAATTGACAAAGAGGCTTCAACAGTCCAAATATTTTGTTATTCATCGCAGGATGGAAGGTCGTACGTCTTCTCGTACTCTTTCCCATCAGATACGTGATGCTGGACTGTTCGTGACACGGGATTGGTAAATATTTGATAGGCTATCGGTCCATTTGCGTCCGAGATGTCACGAAAACAGAAGGATATGTGCAGTAAAGCAACGGGATGAGACAAGATCGTTTGCTTGAAAAATCGACAACATGTCAGGAACAAAGAAATGGACTTCGTGGAATTCCTGAAAATGTTACTTCATTACATAACAAATTATTTAGCAGGATAGAATATAAAACATTTTTTTCATAAATTCTTCAAACATTACTTCATTTCATATATATTTTTTATTATATGATAAAAATCTAACTCTAATTGAAAAGGTTTGCATATTTTTTAAATAATTGCATACCAAAAAAGAAAAAAAAACAATATATCGCAGAAGTAAAACTAGGACTTGACATTTAGGAAATGAGTACAGACTCTTCATTTGACAACTGATCCTTTAATATATGGCTCGAGAGATTTTCTCGAGCAGGACTACAGATTAAAGTTGTTTTATTATCATCAGATTGTTCTGTGTCACTCCATGTACAAGACACCGGGAGGAGCTTGGAAGAGGACGGAAAGTGGGGAAGCGGGGTAGTGATGCAAATTTAATTTAGCCAAGGGCCTCCTTTCTATTCAGGAGCGTGCTCCTGAACGTCAGACTTCTTGTTATTTTTTTCGCTTGTCACATTGTCCATTGTGAGTGGGTAGGCCGTGACGTCACGGGAGATTTACAATGACAAGATGGCGACAGAATTATTCAAGAGCTGTGTCCGGCCATTGTGGCCTTAATTGTTCAATGGGTCACCCGGTTGTCGTTCAGGTTTATTTCGGACACAAATTGATCGGTTGGATGAAAGTGGGTAATTGAATGCGAGAACTAGAAGCATTCAAAACTGATTCAGAAAATACTCATCGATGATGAAGAAATACAAAACCGATCTTCTCACTGCTCATCTCCGAGAAAACCTGACTATAGAGACTGCATCGTCTCTATAATGGTTGTCTTAGAGGTATATGAGGATTTAGATATGATTTCTATTATTAACTCAGGATTTATCAAAATACCAGCAAAGCATAATGATACTATACTTAAATATGGTATGTCGGTATTATAAATAGCATTAATAGCATTTGGATGAGGTCTCGATCGTTGATCTACTCACCGCCCGTGTATCCCTAGTTATTTTAGATTCCACCTAATGGTATCATGTACAGAAACTTTGTACCATAATTATTCAATGGAAGGTTCTCAGTATCAACAACAATACCAGGTATTCTAGGAAAATTTGATATTTTTCTCAATACAAGCTCAAATAAGATCGAACGATTCCAGATTCTGGGTAGCGGTAATAATTACTTCAAAGTTTATCAGAAGGCGAATTAAAAATGTTTCCACAAGATAATTTTCATTGTATAAAGCCGAATCTGTTTCATTTTAGCTGATGGGAAACGATTAAAAATTTATGGGTTTAGCCTCCCTCAAGTCGAGATCAAGCATATTGAAAATTTGTTGTTGAATGTAATATCGGCAAAGAATGGGAAAATGCATGCTAAATATTTTTTTAATTGTGAATGATTTACATAAAAATGTTAGAAGAAATCAATAAAATTGTAATACATATATTGTAACAAATATAACAAAAAATATATATGTAAATAATTCACGTGCTTGTGGTCTGGTGGTTACGATTCTCGCCTAGCGATCTAGAAGTCGGGGGTTCGAGCCTCTTTTCGGTAGGCCATCGAGTTAGCCCCATTTTTACAACACAAGTGTTTAGTTTACTTTGAAAATAGTGAGTATATTGATGCGACACGTGTTAAAAAAAATCACAACGTAGGTACACCTACTACATACTATGTACGTCAAAATTAGTATCAACATTTCGTAAAATTTATATTCTATATTTCATTTCATATTAATTGATTTGACATTGAGATCTTGAATCACGACATTGAGATTGTGAAGCACGATTTTCCAGAAGTACGAGCAATATCTATAATACAATATTAAAAACATTTTAGCGTTTCAATATATTGCCATTCATCTTAAATAGGTACCTAAATATTAATCACTTTATAATTGGAAAAACATTTTTTAATAATTACTTAAAACATTAGGACACCTCTGAACTCATGATGTGGTATAATAACCTTGAAGCGGTTTGTAGGTACATACCTACCTAATGTACCTACGTGTGGCATGGCATTATCTATAATCTACATTGTCAGGTACCTATTCACCGCTCTTCTTGAATTCTGTTTCCCGTGAAAACATTACATTCTAGTCCGTCTAACCGTCTAACCGTCTTAATCGTAATCCGTTTCTTTATCTCGGAATTTTACTAGCTTCAACATCGTGATTCAACATTAGTGAATATATATGTACTGAGTTGTCAAACATTTTACCAATCTCAGAAAGTTTTTAATTTACCTTCCCGACGGCATCTAGCCCATAATATTAATGAACTCTCCCTTTTTTAATGAGCGATGTAAATAATAATATACTACGTCATTTTACACTGAGAATTCACAAGTATTTATCTACCTACATATGTTTAATAATATATTACGTCATTCTACACTGAGAATTCAGAGGTATGTACCTACATACATTATGCAGGTACGTAGCTTCATCAACGGTAGGCAGTTGGACATTAAACTTTTTTTTTATTGTCTGAATGAATTATTATACTTGCCAAATTATTAAACACATCATGCTCACTGTAATATTCAAACTTGGCTAATCTATGGAAACGAGAACATTTATTTTTTTAATTTATCATTTCTCCGTGATATAATTAATATGCGCCAAACGCAGATAAAATATTTATTTAACAACTATTATGCCCTTTGTCTGCCCTACTAGGTGAACGTCTGTCTCGAAGCAAACTTTGTTAACATTAATACCATTATCGACGTCGGTCCCTCATGACTGAAGATCGTGATCTCCGTGAACGTCCGCCCTCTTGACTATACTCCTCCACTGTTTTCGGCATCTTGCATATCCTAGGGCTGTCACCGATGAAGTGCCGGTAAGATGCTCAAAAAATT
Organism: Eubasilissa regina; assembly: GCA_022840565.1. NCBI lineage: Eukaryota > Metazoa > Arthropoda > Insecta > Trichoptera > Phryganeidae > Eubasilissa > Eubasilissa regina. Next base: position 821,499 of record JAINEB010000025.1, on the reverse strand, counting down.
TAAGGATTCATTTTAGGCAAATAGTTAAGATTCTGTTCTTAATGTTTAGCTAATGCATTCGAGAGACATTCGTGCGTCTCGCCGTCCATGGCATGCGCAACATGTGTCTTCAGCACAACATCTCTATGGCATCGCTCCGTCCTCTTTCCCTTGCCTTTAGGGTCCGCGATTGATGATTGGCTAAATACATATAAATAAAAATTAGAATGCTGCATGCTGATGAAGATTTACCTATTATAAGAATAAATTATCAGATCTGATAAAGAAAACTTGCGACATTTTTTTTTAAATAACTTGTGTTAATGTTTTCTAGCTATTATATTTTTGATTGAGATCTGACATTAAGAATTTTCAAATGAGTAAATAAATGAAGAAGACAGATAATGATTTTTCCATGAATCAGCGATTACGCAATCAACCGGTATGGATATATATATATAATACGATAATACTTTAAATATTTCGGAGTTCTATCTACATCTTTAACTTATGAAACTCAACAATAATCATAATGCTTTGTGAGATTTTTCATTATTACAATATATATTTTTTTAAACTAATAAAATAATTCATACGTTTATAATATTTGTTGCGTATGGATTTATACAACAATAAAAAAGGTATTCTGAGGTAATCAATATAAATTGATAAATGAAAATAAAAATCATTGTATAATTCTCTCCCTAAATACAAAAAAAAAACATAGAGTAACACAGACAGTTCAATGTCGCAATAAAATTCTGGCAAAAAAAACTCAGACTCAGCATGGTCACCCCTTCAATATGAAGACATACGTAGTCAAGACTGTGTGTGTGCGTGTGCGTGTGCGTGCGTCCGTGCGTGTGTGTGTGTGTGTGTGTGTGTGTGAGTGTGTTAAATTAAATTTTACTGTATTATTGAAACTTGTTAAAATGTGTATTATCCTTACATATTTCAGGAAGGTTATAAATTTCGCAAGATCAAATATTGCATCATATTTGATCTTACACTTTTTATTTTTTCATTCCTATTCTGAATTTATGGTTGATAAACGTGCGAAGCCCAGTGAGGCAGATATTAAAATACGAAATGTACTTACAACATATGATATGACACACTCAATGACATATAAATAAAAGGGATTTTTTTGTAATAAACCTGGATCACTGAGGCCAATTGGAAATAAAAGTATTGTTTTATTGTACATTTGAAAAAAAATTATAGGGCTTAGCCCTCATTGCTTTTGATACATTTTTTTTTAAATCATGGAAACGAGACCATTGTTTCGTTAAAATATTTTTATGTGTCTTAGGGCAAAAAGGAAAGTTACTTTAGTTACAATTCCATAGTGTGTTTTTAGTCAATTAATTTAACAGAAATAATGAGATACCATAAATATTATCCATGTGATCACATAATTCATAATATCTTCAATAACAATAACCTGAACAATAAATTAACATAACATCCGTTTATAAATTGTTGTTATGTTCTACACTACACACATATGTGTACAAGTACAAGAAATATATCATTATTTATTATATAAACCCTAAATTGGATCAAAGTCTTTAATCGTGCAATACTAGTCGTTGACTGATACCTTGACTTAAACTTATTAAGATTTTTAAATTTATGAATATTCTTACAAATTATTTAGAATATCAAAAATACAAGATTATGTATTCCAATGCTATACAATGTACCACGCATTTTATCTGATTCAGTGCAGAATATATACCTATACGTGTTTACAGAGTGATGGGCCTTTTCGAACGTGATTCTTTATATTATTTTAAGTTGTTATTGTGACAAGCGTTCGATATTTTGAATTTTTTATTACCTATTTTCAAAATATAGTACTACCCGCGGATTCAAATGTATTTATTTCACACGACTGTGAAAATATTACGCGACTCATATATTAACTGAACCTCGATATCATTTCAATATACAAAACTTCCATCGACGGGGATAAGAGTTTCATTTGGCACTCTCCTGAATCTGAGCTAGCATTTTACGCCATGAATATAATATCGATAATTGTAAAAAAATGTAAGCATATTAAATTCATATCATTCATTAATTTGGCTATTATTTCGTGGTGTAACATTTTAATCAAAAAAATATCAAATTTTAATTTTGACTTTGTATTACACACATTTAAATTAATTTAATAGCTACTAGTTTTGGGAAGAGAAGTCCTTCCCATCGACAGGTATAAATTGAACTTATCGCAAAAAAAATCTGGACGATGATATAATGATGATTAAATACGGTAAATAGTCATTGATATAATATTGCAGTAAGATTTTCGGTGATTGTCTCTACTATAACTATTTAAATGTATTGTTTAAGGAAAATACATTATTGTGTAGTTACAGTTTTTCAGAACATAATTCTGTGATATTTTAATACAAATTAAATAAATCAACTAGAAGGATATCCAGAAAAAAATCAATGTATCATAAAAATAATTTAGTTGCTTATCTAGACCTATCCCCAACCGGGGAAAACTTCGATTCCCGGTAGCAATAAAAATATTTTTACGATAAATTTATTTTTTCTGTATATTGTTTCTATTTGATTCATTTTATTTGTATTAAATATATTTTATTTTTTGAATTACTGTATTTTGAAGGCTGGTACCTCTTATAATATCAAACCGCGGTGTGAACGATTCATCGATCCTCGCACACGCAGTTCTGCCTTCGTAAAATTAAACGATCACCTGTACAATTTTTTCATTCACCTGTACCCGGATAATACCTTCCATAACTTTAAACTTACCTGTTGTAAGCCTTTTGCAGCTTGGACAGAGTTTAAATTTGAACTTAAACGAATAAAATAATGTGGACTAAATAAGCTCCACCCAATAGTTAGCAAAACTTTCTGTTTTCATTTCACGGGTATTAATTTTGAAATGAAATATGTTTATACTTTTTACAGATCGGCGAGAAATCGCGACCATTGTCGTTCTGCCGCCTCACGCGGCGCTGCTGTGTGTCCAGGTTTCGGCACCGATCAATCATTCTCGTACTGCGAATGCCCCACATATCTGTAAGGTCGGATACTACTACTTAGCAAATAAATATAAATGATCGCTTCAATATAAGACGTAATATTTGATTGCAAGAGTTATGACGTTAGCAATCTGTTGCGTTGTTTCTATTTGTTTATAGAAAGTGTTTTGCCGCTCAGAAAGCGAAAGTTAAAAATAATCATTCGTGTTATTGTATCTGCTTTTTGTTTTTATGTTACTGCACAAAATATACTACTCGAGTTTGGGTGGGGTCCATGCTACTCGTTGTACGAGTAGCGTATAGAAAGATGGGAGAGAACTGGAATAAATATTTCAAATAATTGACTAATTTGCATATTTGTAGATTTTTTACGTTAATTAATATATTAGATTAAAGAAAAGAAAAGAACACAATTTTTTGCTAGTTAAAACAAATTAGATGAATCACTAAAAGAAACAAAAAATATATCTGTCGTAAAAATACATACAGTAATTATCACCGGGTTTGGTGCTCGGACGATACAATTTACACACGTAAAGTCGACAATTCTACGTGAAAGTAAATAGTTAACATATTGTACTGTAATTGGTAACTTAACATAGCAATGGCAAGAGAAAGGTCCGAGTTCGATTACCGGTATTTTTTTTTGATAGAGAGATTTTTTCTGTGTATCTTTATAAGTGATAATGTTATTTGTTTTAATTGCTAACGGTTTTCTTATACACAAAAATCTACCGTATTTCGTATTTTCTTCTTCCTGAAATCAATCTTTAAGATTTTTTATACTTTTTATTTCTTCTTTATTACATATAAATTAATTTTAATTTTATTTTTTGCCAAATTTCATGGCAGTTTTACGGCAAGAATTACCTTTTACATAGTTAAACTTTTTTTTTATATAAATAAAATATAATAAAGAGAAAAAAGAAGACAAGGAGATGTTAGAAGAATTACTTAGAAAAATATAAAGAATAAAATATATATAAAATATATATATATATATTAAGAAAAAAATCAATCTTTCGAATAGATATACAATTTTTGCAAGATGTAATAGACCTAGTTCACAGTATTTTATGGTTGGATACCTGAATATAATAATATATAATAACAATGAAATAAAAAATTTGATAAGAACTTGTTTTTTTACTTTGTATTTTATGGTGGTCACTGGGGTCTCACTATTTTTTAAAATGTTCAATAGGTCTTTATTGATTTTGCTAATTATCCACGGCACAACACATTCTCTCGTTCTCTCACCGTATACACTGTTCCCGATCGGTACTCTCACGGTTCGACCCGACCATCTGGTTGAATAGCTATGGTGAGGATCAGTATTTATATTTACATTATTTATCAACTCTTCGAACATTTGTTACATTTTTGTCAACAGGTAAGATTTTTTATATTGTAAATAATTTACTATAATCATCTTTATACAAACACTTCGTTTTGTTACCGGTTTCTCTCAAGTCCTGCTCCCATCCCGCCATAGAACACAGCTTATGTGAGTTACACGTAAAATAATTATTAAAGAGGGCGACCTTATAATATACATTTTCAATGGTGGCTTATGATTTTAAAAAACGTTATTAGCCGCCACGCTTATTAGAGCAAATGGCACACATTACAGATACGTGCGCGGTATGTCTCAAAATGTAGGTATATCGTGACTTGGAAATCCTCGAGAAATCTGTCAGATGCAGTTGCGTACACTGTAGCGCGAGTTAAGTGTTTACTACGAGAACCGAATCGAGCAATAAAGTGAGTCTTAGGGCCGGTTGTATGATCAGTGGTCACTTTTTACTGTGTTAAAAAGTAAAAATTATTAAAGTAATTTTTTTTGTTTGTTGGCAAAAATAGCAGACTTCTCACAGCTGTTTCAAAAGTCTTCGGTCACATTGATACTTTGAATGTTGCAATATACGACAATTAGCCATTCAATATCCCGCTATTTTAGTGACCATAGTTTTGTCTGATCATAATCTCGTTGTTATACATTAGCACATAGACCGAAAAAATTTCGCCAGTAAAGTGACAGATTTCGTACGCAGGGGCGAATAAAGATTTAGATAAAGCATAAAATAAAGCATGATTTTATGATTATTCGTCTTGCGATACTGTGAGGTGAGATTTCTTATCTATATTTTGACAGTAGTAAGTTTGACGTACCAACAACCCGCAAACGTTTTTACCAAGGGCAATGGTAAAAAGTTACTGTAATAAAAATTTACCACTGATCCGGCACTTATCACTTACATATCCCGCTAGAATTATTATATTGTAATTATTTCACTCACCTTTACATTAGGCTATTTTAAATTGTTATATTGTAATTATTTCACTCACCTCTACATTAGGCTATTTTAAATTATTATATTGTAATTATTTCACTCACCTCTACATTAGGCTATTTTAAATTATTATATTGTAATTATTTCACTCGCTTCTACATTAGGCTATTTTAAATTATTATATTGTAATTATTTCACTCACCTCTACATTAGGCTATTTTAAATTATTATATTGTAATTATTTCACTCGCCTCTACATTAGGCTATTTTAAATTATTATATTGTAATTATTTCACTCACCTCTACATTAGGCTATTTTAAATAAACGCCGAATGAAAGGTCAGGAATGAAGAATGTAGCTGAAACTTTAAACCTTTTCTTTCAAATATAAACGATTGATAAAAATAAAAATAAATTTAATTATCATAATTACCTAAAATCTCATTTTAGTGAAAATAAGTTGTATCTAATTATGGTTAATTATAGTTATTATATTAATAAGTATGTATTGGGTACTGACTATGAAGAATGACCGTGCACTGAATGTTTTTGAAAGAAACATTTTGAGGCATATCTTTGGACCAGTTTTATAAAATTAATTTAGGCTTAGTCTAATGAACTATCGGCCTCTTAAGACCCTGAGGTTGTTACAAGAGAAGTGCCTGTTGCCTTTTCCACTAGGTCGATACAACGGGTGGGGAATCTTTCTCTTCCTCTTCCTCTTTGTTCTTCGACATGGTCCACCACAACGAGCTTCTCCAAGCTATCTTCCTTTCTCGCAAAATACTCAAAAAAATTAGGGATTCGTCTCAGGAAAATGTTCAAGAGTCTGTCATTCCTGCAGAATAGAGACATTCGTGCGTCTACGCTAGGCGCAATGTGTGTCTCCAGCACCGCATCTCAAAGGCGTCCATCCGTCTTCTTTCCCTCGCTTTCAGGGTCCAGGGAGCTACGGCAATGAAGAAAAATTCCTGAGGAGACTAAGATTCATTATAGAGTCAATAGTGATGATGATTTTTTATAGTATCTCTTTATGTAGAATGAAACTCAATTAGAATCAATCTAATGGAATAATTTTTCGGAGAATTGGATTTAAAACAGAGGATAATTTATGTTCTACCTATGTTCTAAAAAATTGAAACTTCTCAATAAGAATGTGTTCTTAAAAAAAAGATAATTTATATTATTAATTTTAATATTAACCTTACAAACATATTTTTTGTATCATGAACCATAACGCATCTAGAAGGTCACGTGTGATGAGGTCTGTGAATGCCAATAAAGTCAGGCGCGGTTCTAAAAATAGTTTACACAAAGCCGAAATTATGGAATGCCAATATTCTGGTTAGTCGCATAAAAACTGCTGGATTTATTTGTTGGGGATGATAATTTGGACAATGCTCTAAGTTCCTTTTTACCTTTTACGAAGTTGTTTTTAAGTCTTCGAATGTGAAAGTTAATAATATAGTTTAAATAACTAAACTTACATAATCACAATCAAGTGAATAGAAAAGCAATTTGCTTGTTGCTTGATTGGTTTGTTCAGTTGATACGCAGCTTTAATCATTTCATTTTATTATGTCGGTACTCACTGTCACAGTGGTGACTTTCAATACAATACATTATGCTCCAAATAATACTATAAATGTTGAGTGACAAAATATTATTTTGGTTAAATGTCTCTCAGCCGAATGCAAATAACCTTTAGCGTCAATATTATGTTACATGACGATACATGTGCTTATCGAACAAGCAGGTTATTCGGTCGATTTATTCCATATCTAAAGGCGTAATAACACCAGTAGTATGCCATTATGTAAGTTTGATTATTGTTCAAACTTTACAGATAAAAAATGAAATTATATTTGAATGTAATGAAAAATATACACGCGAATCACTGCGTAAATGCTTGATCTATGTTATTAAAGTGGTAAATTGACGAATTTTTATTAGAAATCGATGGCCAGAGACAAAAAAAAAATATGAAAGTGAAATGTTTAAATGCTACGTGTTTCTTTGCGAGTACCTTCATTAAATCTCTTAAAATATGTTTTTTGCTGATGCAATTAAATAATATTAATAAATTACACGTATTACACTTTAAACAAAAAATATAACTGTTTGTGCGAAAAAGGTAATCCTGCACTTTTTTATATTGATTGTCCCGATCACGATTAGTAAAGCAGGGAATTGGGATTCTATTATAATATATTTTAAATAATTTTAAAAGCTAAATAATATTACTCGTGTGAATTAGTTAGTCATGAATCAAGCTCGTTTTCTTAATTCTAATATGTGCCAATTAATATTTTAATTTTGAATGCATTTTGATCTGAATAACGAATCATTTACAGCGTCAATAAAAATATTTCCCACGCTCTTTTATTAGCTTCAATATTTCATAACGATAAAACGTCAAATCGCTGACGTGTGTTTGCTATTGAGAGTTTGTCTTTAAAATAAATTGCATTTATTTATAGTACGGTGATTGCGTAAAGCGGCACGGATTAACAAATACCCTGCACTAGAATATCGCACTCGATTAATTTTGTTGCGAGAGTCTACACCTTTAAATACTTAGCCTTTCAATTCACTTTAAAAAGTCACTCAGGAAGCAGTGCCATTCATTTATCTTTTTTCGCTTCCGCGGTGACATTTATTGCTGAATGAAAATCTCTCCATGACTCTCTGCCAGTCTTCTTGCCAATCTTTGCTGCAATCCTTCCACTTCTCCGAATCCTTTTTTTTGTCCCTTGGATATACTTTATTTTATATGTTATCTTATCCACGAGGTAAAATAAAGTATTTAAATAAATTAATATCTAATATTGATATTTGTGATATGATCAAGACAATAATCTTCGGAACATTGTTCTACAAGCTCAGACTATCTTCAATCCATATCAGCTTCTTTACTGGATTCAGTTGATTCCCGTAGCATTTTTTATACAATTCTATTATTTTTTAAATTGGCAATATTAACTTTGCGGTTAAAATTAATATTTTTTATTTATTATCTTTGTTTTATTAACCACTGAATTGAGTTTAAATACATCTACCGGTTTCGAAAAATACCATTTTCTTCTTCAGGATGTCATAACTAACTAAAAATATATATCATTGTTTCTTCGCCAGAATCTATTTTTAAAAAAACAACAATTATTTAAAAAATAAATTTAGTACCTAACTCAAATTGTTCTACACGTTTTACTAATATAAAATGCAGCACAATCCTTGCAACTAAGTTTATAGACACCAGAATTGTTAAATTTATCATCTTTGTCTTTAGAATTTATGAGTAAATTTCCTATACTATTATTTGTATAAAATGCCGGTCTAATGTCTCGTGGTAGATGTTTATATATTTGTTACGAAAAGTTATTTATGTATAAAATCCTACGCCAACTATCATTTTGTTTTATCTGTGATTTATATAAAAATTGATTATTATATTCCTTTAATTTATTTTTTAAAATAGTGGATGATATATTGTGTATTTGGTCGGGTTCACAACGTTAACTAACTACATTTCTAAATTTCATTAATTCATTTAATTATAAAATACAATTTATACTAGAAATGAAAAATAATTCTACCCTAATTTTTTTGGATCTAACATTGATTAAAAATAATAATAAAATTGAGTTCAAAATTTTTATAAAAGCAACTTTTACAGATACTATCATACACAATGAATCTAATCATCCACTATCACACAAACTTTCAGGGTTCCACTCCATGATACATTGTTTAGTCAATATTCCTATGTCAACATCCCATTTCAATATTTAATTGAATACAATTAAAAAAATAGCAGTTAATAACGGGTATAATACAGATTTGATAGACGCTATTTTAAAAAATAAATTTCAAAAATATTTAAAAAAAGAATATAATAATCAATTTTTATATTAATCACAGATAAAACATAATGATAATTGGCGTAGGATTTTATACATAAATAACTTTTAGAAACAAATATATAAACATCTACCACGAGACATTAGACCGGTATTTTATACAAATAATAGTATAAGAAATTTACTCATAAATTCTAAAGACAAAGATGATAAATTTAACAATTCTGGTGTCTATAAACTTAGTTGCAAGGATTGTGCTGCATTTTATATTAGTAAAACGTGTAGAACAATTTGAGTTAGGTACTAAATTTATTTTTTAAATAATTGTTGTTTTTTTAAAAATAGATTCTGGCGAAGAAACAATGATATATATTTTTAGTTAGTTATGACATCCTGAAGAAGAAAATGGTATTTTTCGAAACCGGTAGATGTATTTAAACTCAATTCAGTGGTTAATAAAACAAAGATAATAAATAAAAAATAACTCTATTATTGCTTCTTCACTTACATTTCAATATAATATATTGAAATATGAGCCATCCTTTCATACTCTACATAGTTAAAAATAAACTTACTCCCACTTCTAACCTTCCTACGCCATGTTCAATACTTTTTTTTTTAACCACCGTCACAACATTAATTACTGCTCAATACATCTTCATTATAATTCTAATTAAATAACAAGCTATTGGTCAAAATAATACATTGAATATTTTCAAAGAAGTACGATTATAGATCGCTGCTAGAACTGTTGAAATACTCGTATCTCCGCGTAAACGAAAACTCGCATAGCCATTGTACGCCAACTTGTTGAAACCGACATTATTATTACATGTCAGAAATTTTAATTGAAAGGCATTTACAATAAAAATAATGACGCTTGCACCACTTTGGCTGTCACTGTTCTGACAGCAAGTCGATTATGAAAAACTTTATTTCCAATTTGTTGCTAAACGATATAATACAAATACACATAACGTTTTTGTAATGCAATACAATAATTAATTTCTTTATTGTTAATAAAAATAAAATACTTTTTATTATAGAAATAATATTTGTATTGATTACAAACTATTGCATTATGCTTTATTTTAACGCTTATCTCTCAAAATTAGGATTTTAAACCCCTGCAGCATTAGGTAATCCGTACAGATGGAGCTCCGCCACCGTTACTAAGGTTGTAGTATTAAGAACGTCGATATCAGGGATATACCCTCTCGCCCATAAGGCATGAGGCAATATTAACCTCTCGGTATTCGGACCATGTCCCGACTTTCCCAGATCCGTTCACATGTTGCACACGACGTTTCCTTCATTCGGTGATAACCCACACGCGCAGTCACGTGTTATCCTTTACCTCACCGGAGATAGCTTCTGAACTTTTGAACATTTTGCAAGGTTTCATCTCGTCGTAACCTTCCAATAATACTTATGAAGGTATAAACATTCACATGTATTACACCATATTGTCATGGGCACACAACAACGCCACATACTCCTTTCATGCGCCATATCCAATCGTCTTCTTAAACATGGTCAATAGATGTATCAACTCTTACGTCATATTCTTCTACCATCTAAACATGCTTTTTAGAATGTCCTTATGTTTTCGTTTCTTACCAATCATTTATTATATATGATTATCAATTATGATAAAACAGGGCACTAAGGAAATAATTGAGTACCTACAAAATATATGACAATACTAAATGCAATACTTATCCTGTCGGTAAGAGTTATTGGCTTTTGTCATTATTTGAAAATAATTATCGAAGATTACTTCTAAAAAAAACTAGCAAGAAAATATTTTGTTTTACTATTTCCGAGGTAAGTTTGTAGAACTCCATAATCAAATGTGAAAATAAAACATTTACCTGTGACATTAAAATATTACAAGCATTCAAATATTTATGGGAATGCTTAGAATTCCAATGCAAAATGTTGTCCCTTTTCATCTCATGCATATAAAATTGAATAGATATCCTCCACTATAGATATAAATACAAGTTGTTGAGTTAAATTGCTAGATTGAAAATGTCCTTACGAGATGAAACGCATCTCAAATAAATTAAACGAGTAGAATAAAAAAACAAATGTGAACAGAAAAATTATTAATGTAAATATTTTTTTCATATAACCTAACTGTTTGTATTATTTTTAAATCAATAGAAAGAACTACATATGTATACATTTTTATAGAATTTTTAAATACTTTTCTATTACATTAAAGTTGTCTCCCTTGTTCGACTCTAGTATAATAACTATAGTACCAATATACGATCATGTGTGTGATGCAATCATAAAAAAACTAAGCCATTCCCGGCACGATCTTTAGTCTCCGAAATTTTAATAAATAGATCTTATCTTCGCCAACAACAAACAGAAAAAATCACGTTTCTCTCAAATGCCGGCTACACTTCCAAACTGACGTTCGTAGTTTTGTAAAAAATCATTATAGTCGTGTACATGTCAACATCAAGGTAAAAGGAACGTTTATTCATAAAGGTACCTACCTGGCTTCACCGACTGAATATTTTTTTGTGGTCTGTAATTTTATATTATTATGAAATAAAATAATTCAAATTTAAAACGTTATTTAAAGAGCTCAAATAAAATGTTTAAAAATAACGTGTTAAAGACAGCATGATAATATGATTGTTATTTTATAAAAAAATGTTTTGATTCAAGATATACCATCTTTGAAACGAGTACGTGTTTTCCATTTATAATTTTTAATGTTAAAAAGGTGCCTAAATATATTTAACTAAAATGCATTCGATGACATTCTTGACGAATGGTGTCTCTGGAAAAATCTATTGAACTAATGATTTATTTGAAATTTACTGTAATCATATTTATATTAAAAATATATGTATATATAATACACCTGTTTGTGTGAGTATATGTACTTTAATATTAAAATTTATAGTGAGTATCTGGGTATATTACATGCATATGTGATTGAATTTCAGCAGTCTATAGAATTACTGTGTTTTAATCTATCGATTACTGTTGTACGTTCTTATTTTTCAAATATACTTTTATACGTCACAATTTGTAAAAGTTAATAAAATAAATTAAGAACCCCGATGAAGTATATTTTGATGCATATAATGGACCGCCCTGAAAGTGGATCCAAATTCAGAAATATAATGGAAATCCAATTACCTATACATATTAATTGAAATGGCAAAGCAGGATAACATAATAATAATGTTTGTGGGTTATTTGAAATGTTCTAAAAGTTCTTATAGAATCGAAAGCGATGAAAATAATCTCTAAAAGGCACTATCGGCAAATTATTGTATTTAATTATACCACCCATAACCTCATTTATTATTATTAATTATTTTATACCGGCCAAAGCTTTCAATTGTTAACGTAATACGACTGCGTACAATCTAATATCTGACGCGACGCGAAGATATTATTGAGAAGCGTGTTAACAAGTAGAAGTGAGCATCCATTGACCCACTATTGTCTGTGACCTTAATGAAAACACGCGGTACCTATCTCTTCCTACCTGACGAGACCCGCATGAAAGTAAAAGTACATCCCGGTACATGGAAGAGGTGGTTCTTGCATTGGCTGATAAATGATACTACATTGTATAATTGTGACACTTACATCTATAATGCGAATGGGTTCAATTAATCAAACGTCTTAAATTCATTTATGTACCATTTTTTGATGAATGGATATTAACTTGAACAAAATTGTAAACATGTAAACTTTGCAATAGCAACAATTCAATTATGTAAGTACTAGCCTACCTTAATGGTTGTACTTGTAACTACTCATTTCACATCGAATTTATCGAAAAAAGTCCATTATATTTAGATCTACATATTTTTGTGTCGTATCTAATGTATAAGATTATTTTATAAAAGTGTGGATACATAAGTTTCGGGTGGAATTATGACAAAAAGACGATATATACATATATACTTTTTGTCATATAACGCGGTGAAACGCCATTTCGGTACCTTTTTTATGGTATTTTTAATGTTTCAAAAGCAATTAGATGAAACAGTATTTGCGCGTACATAATTACAATCCATATTTATATAATTCACCCAATTGATAAAATATTATGTTTCTATGAACCAAATAAAATATGGATCAATTCGAAACTGGCGCTCTCATGGCTTGAGTTCCGGTACCTTTATATATATATATATGTCTTCCTTAAAGGTCAAATTAAGTATAAAGTTAATAAGTAATAAACGTTAGATTCAATTTTATTCCTCTTTTTTCCGTCACACGCAGATTGAATTAATATTAAAAAAGTCAGTTACCCCTCTCTTAAAAATATGGTGTTTTTCATCGTTTTCATGTAAAATAATAAATAAGTAAGCAATAAAGAGAGAATTGATTTGTATGTTATTGCTGAAAGCTTCGAAACTATAATTTATATCCGCTCTATCCTTCAGTCATTATTTCCTTGAAGCACTTACCCCACTAGAAATACTACATTTACGTACCCAAAATTTATGTTAATTTTTGATTGAAAATTTACATTGTATTGTATATATGTATAAATAACTTACAGTAAAATATAATATTAAAATGAGTCATAAATAACTTCCGCCCAAGTAGATAGTACCTACTATTGTACGCACACAATGGGTTACCCAGATAAGAGATTTTTGTTTTTATTACATATTTAAAAGTTTGGTTAGTCTTTAAACAGCAGTCTTGTGTTATGCACGTTACATTTAAAAAAAATTACGTTCAAAATGAAGAATCAAGAAATATACTTTCACTATCTGATGCTTTAGGAATTTAAACAGGGCAATAGTGCTGCAGTCACGATTTAAAAAGTGTGCAGTGTGTACAGTGAAGGAGAGATTACCGATCGGGTAGTTAGAAATTGATTTGTCAAATTCATTCTGGAGACATGACCTTGAAAGACGAACTGAGGGCGGGTCGGGCTTCAAACTTAGATGACGACATTTCGCAATCAACTGTTTGCCGCCACCTCGAGAAATTGAGGAAAGTCAATAAATTGGGAGTACGGGTACCCCATAATCTCAGTCAACGCAACAACACACACATACAGCAAAAGTGACTCAAAAAAAAAATTCTCGAACTTGGCTGGTCCGTTTACCTCATCCACTATACTCACCGGATCTTGCTTATAGAATTTTTTAAATGGCAAAAATTTCAATTCTGATCAGGCAGTAAATGAGGATGTCCGAGACTTCTTCCAGTCCAAACTAGCCAAAATTTATGGGAAAAGAATCGATAATTTGAAACCAAGATGGAAACAAGTCATATCAAATAATGGAGAATACACTTTAGATTAATTTATATTATTACTTTTAAAATTAGCAATATTAACTTGGTGGTTAAAATTCATATTTTTTATTTATTATCTTAGTTTTATTAACCACAATTGAGTTTAAAAAACATCTACCGGTTTCGGAAAACACCTTTTTCTTCTTCAGGATGTCATAACTAACTAAAAATATAGCATTGTTTCTCCACCAGAATCTATTTTTAAATTTAAAAAAAAAACAACAATTATTTAAAAAATAAATTTAGTACCTAACTCAAATTGCTGCTCAATACAAATTTAGTCGATTAATTTTTAGGAAAAAAATTTAGAATAGGACTCGTAGTTAAATTTAGTTGGCTGTTTAGAATTTCCTGATTACTTTTACATGCTTTATTTATCTCCAACGTTTCCAAATTATTTAATTTGTGACCTACACCGTTTATATGCAAAATTGACAATCCTAATTTTTTATCAAAACCGTGACCATTTTCTATCAAATGATTAGCAAATTCCGAAAACCCACTATTATTCAAACATATTTTTGTAGACAATTTGGAGAGAAAAATTTTTGATTGTGATTCTTCTTTGTTAAATAATGTTTTGTTATGGAAAAGGTATGTGGATGATGTATTGTGTATTTGGTCGGGTTCACAACGTCAACTAACTACATTTCTAAATTTAATTAATTCATTTAATAATAAAATACAATTTACACTAGAAATGGAAAATAATTCTACCCTAAATTTTTTGGATCTAACATTGATTAAAAATAATAATAAAATTGAGTTCAAAATTTTTAGAAAACCAACTTTTACAGATACTATCATACACAATGAATCTAATCATCCATTATCACATAAACATTCAGGGTTCCACTCCATGATACATCGTTTAGTCAATATTCCTATGTCAACATCCAATTTCAATATTGAATTGAATACAATTAAAAAAATAGCAGTTAATAATGGGTATAATACATGTTTGATAGACACTATTTAAAAAAATAAATTAAAAGAATATAATAATCAGTTTTTATATAAATCACAGATAAAACATAATGATAATAATGATAATTGGCGTAGGATTTTATACATAAATAACTTTTCGAAACAAATATCTAAACACCTACCACGAGACACTAGACCAGCATTTTACACAAATAATAGTATAGGAAATTTACTCATAAATTCTAAAGACAAAGATGATAAATTTAATAATTCTGGCGTCTATAAACTTAGTTGCAAGGATTGTGCTGCATTTTATGTTGGTAAAACGGGTAGAAATTTTAATATAAGAGTAAAGGAGCATTTGAGATGTTTGAACAATAGTGGGTTTTCAGAATTTGGTAATCATTTGATAGAAAATAGTCATGGTTTTGATAAAAAATTGGGATTGTCAATTTTGCGTATAAACGGTGTAGGTCACAAATTAAATAATTTGGAATCGTTGGAGATAAATAAAGCATGTAAAAGTAATCAGGAAATTCTAAACAGCCAACTAAATTTAACTACGAGTCCTATTCTAAATTTTTTTCCTAAAAATTATTCGACTAAATTTGTATTGAGCAGCAATTTGAGTTAGGTACTTAATTTATTTTTTAAATAATTGTTGTTTTTTTTTTTTAAATTTAAAAATAGATTCTGGTGGAGAAACAATGCTATATTTTTAGTTAGTTATGACATCCTGAAGAAGGAAAAGGTGTTTTCCGAAACCGGTAGATGTTTTTTAAACTCAATTGTGGTTAATAAAACTAAGATAATAAATAAAAAATATTTATATTATTTTTTTGTTGTTGAAAAATAAATGTATGAAAAAAAACGGAAGTTATTTATGACTCAACCTAATAATAATACTATCATTTTTTAAAGGAGAACACATTCTTATTGTGAAGTTACAATTTTTCAGAGCATAGGTCTTTGATATTTTTAATACAAATTAAATGTATAAATTATAAAAATATACATCAACATCATCAACTGGAAATGCATTAACTGTTGGTGTAGCACAATCAGTTTATGCATTTCCCGGGATAGAAAAAGATACAGGTTCGAATCCCGGCAGTAAAAAAAATATTTTATGTGTATATCTTTCTAATTTATAATGTTAATTTGTATTAAAAATAAATATTAAATATTAATATAATATTTTTAATATTCTAACAGGAGTATCCTTCAAGATGTGGTTTATTCGATCGTGTCAGATCTCTGTATCAGCGGACGTCATCTGTTCCAGTTGCCTTCTTTATTGTTTTCATATATTTTTTTGCTACCTCTTCTCAGTCATATATTCCACAAGTGGAAACTCTCTTAACCCACACACATGACAATCACTTAGACACATCTGTGATTTATAAAAGCTTACCTGTAATTTGCAACAAATAATTTGGAAGATGAAAGAAAAATAAAAGCCTTTAATAAGAGTTGATCGATGGAATTACGATAGCAACCCTTAAGCAGAATAATTACCAGGCAGGGAATAGAGATACATATCTCCTTTCTGTATACTTCAACAAAACATTATTTTTGAAATGGAAGATAAAGGATAATCTCCCCAAGGATACAAAAGCGAAACACTTTAATAAAACTTTGAACTTAAAACGTCGTTACGATTTTTGTTTCAAAACAAAGCCTTCATTTAATATTTCCCCTGGGCCGTGAATGAACTCTTCAGGGTAGGTAAACTTTCAGAAAGGTGTGGAGGGAATGTGGAATATTTCAAGACGATTCTGCAACAGGTATATTTATTTCGCAATATTATAAAAGCACGATTGATTCGATTAACCACCACTTTTAAACATTATTTTTTTAACTTAATTTGGTACTTACTGGTATAACCACAACTCACATGTATAGGCTAAATATTAATTTCCGTTTTCAATCTTGCCAGAAAATTTGCGGTATTAAAATATCAAATTGCCTTCTCTTATCTCGGAAGCTTAATAAGTCAATTTATAATTTACTGACGTATAATTTTTAAAAGAAACATTCGATAACTTAATGTAAAAATAAAAGCTTCAACTTAACCACATATTTTGATATACATTTTAAAGAAAAAAAATCATACATAAGTAGTTAATATTTTACAAATTTTCGTAGGGAACCATTTTTTATGAGTTCTATGGACTACTCACTGGCCTCCTTGACGTTTCGGGTCTCATTTCGAGATCTGTCATCTAGACTAGTTTCGTTTACGAGACATTTACTATGATTTTTTGTCTAGTAGTAAGACACATGCCTAATATTCGGAACTCGTCTCCGGAAGACTTCGAAATTTGTCCATCACTTTTTTATTTTTCAATGAATTGTCATTGTAGCGCCAGCTTAGTTTGACAACTAGTAGGAATATTGACGTGGTACGATGTGTCCGTGTATGCTACTCCGGTGAATATTGTTAATAATTTTATATTTCCTCGGTCTCAATAAAAATGCCCAAAGTTATTACGACAAGTAATTATTAATATTGTTCTCATTATTATATTTTTGAAATTAAAAATTATTATTTTTTCATTACAGGTACATAAAGAAGTTAAGAAACAAGTTAAAATTAAACAGCCAATCAAGGAGGTTTATTGAATCCGAAGAGATGGAATCCACTCAAGACGACATTATTACATAATGGGGGCGAAATATATTATGTGGATGCTGCATCGTAAGTTTAACTTTTCCGAGTTATTTTAATACGTGTAATCCTCGCAGCCGACCGCTGATTTACTCCGTCTTCCTGGGAGCTTAATATTACAAGGCCGGCCCATTTATCTTGGATGAAGAGCTGCTCAGAATGGCTTATGGGTCGTATTTAAAGTTTTAAACTGGATCGTTCGTCGGGAGGTGGGAACTAATTAAACGTGTTGAAGTTCTGTACATATTAGATAATATGGCTGTAGGAGTCGCACTGTGTATGTCAGATTATGGGGCTCAATGATGGAGGCCTTTTTGAAGGTTGGATTAACGTGATTGTCAACTTTAGATATAACTTTTATCAGGCATTTTCGTGTGTGTATATATTTTGTACAACTTATTTTAATAGAACAAACTTCAGTGAATTTACATAAATACAAAAATATGGTTCCAAAAATATATTTAAACTAATTTTAAGTAATCGATTATTACAGCAGTTAACAGTTGTGGTTCCTACTTTAATTATTTTGTAAAACGAAATGACTACCATATGATGTGCGTCAGCCATAAAAACGACTAACTTACCGTCTCATGAAGAAATTATTGAATTATTGAATTGACACTGGGTGAGCGTCTCACTTCAAGAATAAACAAAATTATACTAAGGAGAACTATTCAGATTGACTTGGCCGTATTCTTATTGTACGTCGACCTCAGTTTTCTTTGAACTACCTACGCTGATGATGGGGTCTGGTCGAATATCAATATGTACTCTTAATGTTAATGCTGTGGTTGATTTGTATAGTTTGGATGGAAGTTTCAACCGATTTGTAGAATAAAATATGTTTAATACAGATATTCTGTGGTGTACAAAACTGCCTGAAAATACATATATAATTAATATTACCACAAAACAACACTACTTTGAATGGTGATAAAAATAAACGTATTTAACGTATTCAAACGACTAACTTCTACTCTTCACTGTAATCAAATATTCTTTCGTTTTTCTCATATACCACCAAAAAGAGTATTTCTTCATTTTTTAAGTTATTTTACTCATATATCTTCAATTTATTTCGTATAACTGTATTTTATCATTGTGCTTAGATAACGTAACTGGTTAAATATTTTTTCGACGTGAACTTTTATTCACTGTAATATATATAATTTTTTGTAAATACGAGGGTCCTCATTTAGAAGAGGAAAACTTCGCCACATCAATTTTATTATTTTTATTTTTTACAATGTTGTAATCTTATCCACTAATTAAATAATTATGCGTGTATTAATTAATTTAGAGTTCTCCTTACTGTAGCTTTTCTATTGTAATTCTGATACTTGATGGCAGCTTATTCTACAAGGCTGGTTTCATCTGCAATGTTTTTATCTCCAGAGCTATTAAAATGTTGCTTTAGCTGTAGATACAAGTGCATTAATATACATATCTTCTTTATTCTCTGCGCTCAAAAAATAATTCACATTTTTGTCAGTTATATAAGGAAAATCTTACGATTCGATGTATTATTATCTATAATGGTGTTGATGTACAAGAAATAGAGGACGTCCGTGGAAGACTTGGCACGACCAGATACTGGAAGATAGTCCTGTTAGGAACTTCAATAATCGACGGGGTTGTATGAAAAGACGTAGGAATGTGGTCTCTCTGCCTATCCCCGCGTGGAAACGGCGTGATGTTAAGTTAGTTAGTTAATTATGACTGATGAGGGTAAGTCTTTACATAGCAATTTCACACGCACTATATTGTAATGTCGATATTTTCAGATTTTTGTAGTGACAATACTACCACCTTCAAGACACTGCGTTTATTAATGTGAGTTGCACAAAAGATTTTCATTTTTCCTAGAAGTGAAAATTATAATTTGTAGGACCTATTCAAAAATAAAGCTCACATTATTTATGACTCATTAGAATTCTACACTTTCTATTTATAAATATTTGAATGTGTGTATGTAAATAAATAAATAAAACCATGTTTCAAGCAGTGAAATGAGACAGTAAGACGTACCCGGTATTCAGACAGGAACATTATTATATGATGATAAGCATGATAAATGTTTCAGAAGTATTTATATCATTTGCCTTATTGATTCCCGCGTCTCCCACATGTCCACCGGTTGCGTTTCTCCGATAATGTTAGTAATGGACAGTGCTGGGTAAAAATAATTATCTCCTAATAGCGGCAATTCATCATTTTGGCCGTTGACAAGGTCTCTAGTTTAACAAACTTGATAATGTCTTTTTAAGTACGGTTTCACCTCGATACGTTATACATTTCTTTGTCTATTGTTTGTTTTTTGTCCATCGGCATTCAGTTTTCATCTATTACATAAATCACTATTATCAAAAATGATTACTTCAGCCAGACCCAGAAATGGACTCTCGCGTTGCGTGGAATTAAAGGCGTGTAATCATATTGCAATAATGGTAATAAATTAAACCAACAAATTGATAGCTTGGAAGGAGAAAACAGAGAGCAACATGTGTTCTCTATGAACAGCGGAGAATGTCTTAAGTTAATGCAAGAAAATTAGGAAAATGATATTTTAATATACCACATTTTATTTTATATTAACCACATGTTTAGATGTACCACCATTTGAACATTAAAAAGCGGTGAGGAGGATTATTTAGTTAGTTATTAAAATAAATAACCACAATGTGAAGTTTACTTTTACGTTAAATATTAAAAATAGTGAATATTCATTTTTTAGTTTTGCTGTAATTAATTTGGTAGGTAACTTAGGTGCGTACTATATTCATATTAGGATAAAATATATTTTTTAAATGTTAAAATTATTTTTCGCGCTTATTTACCAATAAAAAAGGTAAAATTCCATACACAAATAATTATTGATTAAGGTTTATCGAAATTCTTATCAAAGTTGAAAAATGTTTCACTCATTACAAAATTGTCTTTTGACCTTTTTCATAAAAGACAGATTTAATCAGTTATATAATTATCTCTTCTTTCAATAATCCCGAAAAACTTGCAATGTATTGCCTACATACGCAAATGACTTAAAAATTTCTGTGCGTAATCGCAGCAGTCAAATGCTCACAACGTCCTTTTTTGAGATATTTTAACATATCTAGATGCAATTTTAGTATGTATAAAAGTATACCACCCCATACTAGTCTACACTTCTTTAAAATTGTACGTATAGTGTAAATACAAAATAAACAAGGAAGATACATCATACATTTTCCAGCTATTATTTAGGGAGCAGTACCTCAAACATAATCGTAGCATAATATACGTACAATAGGCTCTCTAACGCAATATTAGTTGTGTATCCAGCAGAATGCATCTCATTCCAAGTAACGGAGAGACAGATGGAACTTGCCGTGATTAATTGACACATTTCTACAATAACGTATTTCACCGCTGTCTTCTTCCACAAAGGAAGAGTCATCCCATCGCCAATGACAAGAGAAAAGATACAAGAAGCGATAGAGAAACACGGAATGGTTTGGCAGGGAGCCAGAGGAAGCGGACTGACCGTCGCACATTTGTCAGAGGTGTTTAGTAGCCCCTGTGAATTATCGGAACTGTGATTCACGCAACAGGACAGGATTTAGAAGAAACCATAAACCGCTTCGGTGGCTTAAAAAAGGAAATTAAGTGTCATTCTGGGATTAGAATGAGCTTACAATATCCCCAATGGGATGAACTGAGTTACCGAAAAATCTTATTTCTAACCGACTGCATTCCAAAAATACGGAAGATATTTATTTTTTCATCTACGGTATCTACCGTGCCCTTTACAGATACATTTATTTTCATTCTTCATCGCAGCCGCCAAATAAACTTTATTGACAAAAGTTTAAAAAAATAATTATCAGAATAAAAATAATGATAAAACAATTAATTTATTATTTGTAAAAGGTAGTTTTATAACAATATTAATATTAATTTATCAATTTCAGAATAACAAAAGGTTTTAAAGATAAAAAATGAGAAAAGCTAAAATTTTAAACTCTAGTAAATAAAAACCAGCTTCATTAATGATTAATCGGTAGTGAATTTTAAGTGCATTTATTATTATTTCGCAGTTTTGTAGATAATTTGCAATGCCCCTTAATATTGCGACACTTTTGAAATAAAATTCGCCACTGTCCGTAATGTCGCCAAATTTTGTTTCCAAAAGACAGACGCCTTTGAAAGTTTCACTTTCACACGAAACAAATGGCTTAACAAATTGGATAGATCGGCTGGCACATGTCTCGCTCCCCTTCCCCACTCCGCGGAGAGTCTGATCAAAAGGTAGTCTGGCGGGTAAAGTTCGAACAAGTAGCGAAAGAAAAGTTTTAGTCGTGTTTAAATGTTTTCTTACTGAGAGAAAAAAAATATATTTTTAACTAAATACCAAAATGTCGCGCCACTCTCGTCGCGGGAGTCTGAGTAAGAATTTTGGCGGGAATACTCGAGTTTGTTTTGTTTTACTTGATTCTATTTTATTAACGGCACAGTAACTATGTTTTTTGATGTCGCCTAGCCAAAATATATCGTTTTTATTGTGAAATAGCCGTCGTTAGCATCTGTTAGTTTTATAGAGATTAATATACTTTGACATAAGAAGACATTAAAACGAATTATGGCGTTACCGAAACTGCGCAATTTCGCCTAATAAATCTAACAGTTTTAAAATGTTTAACTCGTCATTTAATCGTTTGTCGCAATACTTTCACGGAGAGTGTCATTTTACAAAATAATAATTAAGTTTATTTTCTAATCCCTGCGTAACGACAAATCATTTGTTTGTTTGAAAGATAAAGAATCACTATGCTGAGCAGCATTACTTCACTATGCAATAAATATAGTTTCTCGTTTGCAACCGTGCAGATAAAATCTGCAATTAATAACTTATTTGTATTATAACTGAGGCAAAAAACAGTACCCGATTTAAATATTATTGCATCGTCGATAAGATCGCTTGTAAATATTATTTCTACCATGTTCCAATTTTCTCAAATACAAGCTCCAGTCTCAGTTCTACCATTCGTCTTCTGAGCAGGTACACGGTAGGTATAGTTTATGGAAAGAGCCTTCAGAAAGGGTAGAACCAGAGATAAGAATCGCGATACTGCACTTCTGCACGCGTAACTTAATATAATAGTAAATTAAATATTATTAACGAAAAAAAATGTCTAAAAATTGAACTGTCGTCTACTGAAAACAGTTGGACGATATTAGGTTAAAATAATATAATTGTACATCTTTATTACTTACAATTTCAATAAATTACAACGGAGATAAAATTCCAAACATTGAGATTTTCTATCTATAGCTTCACGATGTTTCATCGATACAGATACAGATGTAGACGTAGCCAGACAATACAGGTGTACAGGTAGTATAACGATAGTGTTAGATGATATGCAGATGGCACTGGAGACGAGGGAGGCAGCAACAACTCAGCTGTATCAGCAATCGCAGACCGTGATGGCGAGGATGGTTTATGGGGCGCGCAGAACCAGTTAGCGAGTTGACATATTTAGTGACATCGCTCCCTGACAAACATACTGATAAACTGTTGGTTTTGGAATGAGTTATCGCCCAGGAGTAATATATAAGTCCTGCCTAGCCGCCGAACGCGTTACAGAGTGGCTGCTGTTAAATCATTCGGAGATTTTTAAAGGATTGTTATTTATATGCGGAGCTGTCGCCGCCCGCTCCAGCGGTGCGTTCTGTGTTGGCCGGAAACCAGCAGTTTGTCATTATGGCAATATTTCAAAATCGTACATGAGCTTTTGATTATTTTTTCAGGCGTGGTTAAGTATGTAAATTATTTTCGGAGAATATTCTTGTGATCGTGAACACTAATGAATTAGAAATAGAGCCGACAAAATATTATTTCTTAGAAGAGCAGATTAAAAAGTGTGGGAGAGAGACTTGTTGCCACCGTTAGGACATATGAGCGATTATATTTTTGCTGCTGGCCGAATTTACTTGTTCTTTTAAATCTCTCATCCAAATTTCATCTCATTTTACTGACACTCTGAATCCATTATCTTGTCAGAATCTTTTTACTGTCCCGAAACCGTTTTTCTCTTCTTAACTTTCTAAATGCAAGCAATCTAATATATCATATGATTAACAAAGTAAACCAATGTTTACTTATATTCACGGCTTTAACTGATTAAAATATATCGTTTATTAGAATGAATCGTTCTCCGCAGCGAGTTCCTGATTGAATATTTAGTGATTCGATCTCACCGAAACTATTCGAGTATTTAGATCAATAAATAAATTGCACAAGCGTTTTTAAAATTATTTATTCAACGTCACAAAAATGTTAATAATTTATTATGGTTTAACGCGCCACAGTCTTTATTCATCACATCAAGAAATATAAAGTTTACATACTTTTGAGATTTTTTCAAATTTCTAGCTCTTGGCTACACACAGATGAACGTTGACTCCTTTATTATTACCAACCATCATATGGTGCGATGAAGACTCAAAGATGAGTTGTTGAAAATAAGGTTAGCGGTGCAGTTATCTCCGTTAGCGGAAATAAAATTCAGATAAACGGTGACTAAAGATACGAAAATACCATAATTTTAGCGTAGACCAAAGTTATATACCCTTGCCTAGAATAAAACGTATGATATTGTACATAAAACACAATAATGATATCATTAAATGCAACCCTCGAAATTTGCATTTTTAGTCCGAATTTAATTTTCCTTATATCACTGGTAATTGTTAATGTTAATTGTTGAATGTTAAGAAATCCATACCATCCGTGGAGCGATATTTTTAGCTCGTGAAGAAATCTGTATCGTGCGTTGGGCGAATGTTGTGCTATGTAAAGTGATCCTTGCAGAAGTGAGCTGGAGGAAATTCGGAGGGGCTCGCGCGATCCCCTTGTTAAATTAAGAAAAAACAGTATTCTCAGATCAACTCAGTACCTGACTACAATTTCTATAGATGGTTTAAATATATTATAAAACATAAGAGTTCGTTGCCTTTTGAAATTTCTCGTATAATATATTTATTTTGGGTGTACAATAAAAGAGAGCTAGCCGTTTTTTCGTCTATAGTCTAATAATGCTAACAAATACCAATGTTTGATATATATTGCTTCCAGATATTGTTAGATGTTCAACTCAACATTTAGGGAACGATATTTTGAACGATTATCCTTCATACTTCATGTTTCTTACTATTTTCCTTACTGTGATCGTGCACGGTTTTGAGAAGGACAGTTCCTAATATATCATTATTACTTTACACCATCATTTACCAAGGAGAACATCAGTTTCAATCCAGTGTTCTGTTCTGAATGATAGAATTGGAGCGAAAATAATAGTAGATACCTATTTCTATGTCGATCTTGGAACTCTTCATTCTTGCAATCTAAATTAGGTAAGTACATATTTCAGCTATTGATATTAGTTATTTTGCGTATTGTTACGTATTATCAGTATGTTAAGTAACATTCAATCGCTTTAATAATAATTTTTCCGTATAATTGTATGAGTGATACAAAAATTAGCATCTTCGCCAGAACACCGCGAATAGAGCCGGCTCGTTAACGTATTGGCAGCCCACCGCTGGATCCTTGCCATCTGTGGGACGATGCTTTTACCCCATAGAGGAATCTATACCATACTTAGGATGGATTTTGTGCCATACAAGTAAAGTAATTTATGCCATCCGTAGGACGATGTTATTTTTATTTACCTCACGAATCAATGTTATACCATCCGTAGGGCGGATTTTGTCCCATGTGAAGGAATCCATATCATCAGGTGGGATAGTTTCGTGATATGTTTAAGACCCTCGCTATTGGGGTGGATTTTTGCGATGGATTTTAAATACATGAGGATGAGGAGGGCTGTTAGGAGGTTAATCCAAGAAAATGTATTCCTCAATACTTCGTAGTTTGTGATGTGTCCGTGAATCAAGAGTTGTTAATAAAAAGAGACATTATTTTGAATTCGTTATAACTTATTAAACCTATTACAACAGAGAACTACACAGTATTGGTAATTAACATACGTAGTCCTCGCACATTCCAGTTTACTACTTATTCGTGGTTAGTAAATAAAAATTAATTGAACATCCGCATTGGAGAGCAGATTTAGGCGCGTCTAATTCTCCTGGACTCGGTACGATCCGGAACATGCTGCGTGAACCGATCTGTCCAACTATGCGGTTAGATCTCATCCATGACTTGTACTCCGGAACCGCGGGTTCGTGCAGACAGCTCAAACATTCCAGCGACAGCCCGACACCCGAGTAATAGTAACAACATTGTGTTCTTAGCAGTGGCGGCACGCGCTCACAGGATACGTGAGCCAAAATATATTGATTTAAATATGACATCGCTAAAGTGCAATATGCTATGCTTTATTACTACTATTTAGGGGCCCATAAGATTGATATTCTATACCGCCAAGTAGGTGCACCAGATGTCAAAACAATGTTTACTTGTATATTGCAAGATTAGATTAATATCTCTACCGGGGCAGTCGTTATGTATTATCTTCGTTTGGGTTTGATTTTGCACTTCAAACCGGCGTACGAGACAAATGTTTTGTTCCGTTTTAAGGTGAATTTTACCTCTACAAACATCTAGACGTTCAAATCTGTCATAATTTTTTATTTTCCGTTAATATTACCTGTACAATTCCATATACATATTGAGGAGTTTTTGAAAAAGTATGAGTTGATGATAGTAGCTAGAAAATAGTTAGGTAGTGAATCTTTCAGAGTTGGCAGTATTGACGCCCTCGTAAAGGTAGATTAAGTGGTTTTGTTAAGTTTCAAACATGTGAAGATAGATAAGAATGAGTAATATGAAGAAGTGCTTAATATAATGTTGAAAAGGAGAGTATTATATATTTCTATTAAATCTTTCTCACATTGTCACTTTTGCTAGCTGCTACACTTTCAAATACTATTTTACATGATCTAGAATTTATTATTGGACATGATGCAAAACCTGCCCGTTCTAGACGTCAGTGTAGTAGCTATATTTGACTTTACAAATAATTACTTTTTTGAAAAGTATCGGTAATTTCGCACTGTTAAGGAGCCGCCTTTGGTTCTCAGCAGTCCGTCAGGTTGGACGTCGCCTCTTCCCGAAGGCCTGGACCTCCCCGGGAGAAGAAAAGATGACTGACAGAGATATCGGACAAAGCTTGTTTATGAATATTCCTCACAATTTTCTCTATTAACAACGCCAAGCCACGATTATCTGAGTACTTCCATTAATGTTCCTTTGTTGTTTGCTTTTCCTCAGTTATTATCTGTTAATGTCGTAAAATCCCTCGGCTGGGACAATTTGTGTTCCGCCGAACAGAGAGATGTTGCTTCAGTGCTGTAATATCGGCGGAGATCCCTGGGAACGACATTGTTGGAGAATTTACATGTTTCGCAAAATTGATTGGTGATCCAAGATTTATTATGAATTTTTTTTTTTATCTATTTTCATAATTTCAGCCATAAAGCAAAGAATTTACACTATGTATTATATCTATTCAGAAATATCGCGCATCGGAAGTAAATATTACTTACATAAATTTTTATACATTAACCATTATATAAGTTTGTATGGTAAAGTGATTCAGTAAGTTGATTTATTTTATTAATTTACAAATTTCTCTCGACGTCAGCAATTTTAAGTTAACAGCAATTAGCGTAACCACACGTGTTTTTCAAGCGAATAAAAGTCTATATTGTTATTTAACGGAACCTGTGTCCATATAACAAGTAGCGAGAGGTTTATCGTTACATCATTCAGGCCGCTGTTCATTAAATGTAGGACTTGAATTATTCGGAACAGATTTCTAAAGAACTTCATTAAAATCATTATCATCGAAAATTATTTAGTTTTGTTTAAAAATATCATCAGATAAAATGTAATATATTAGTTCTATAAACAATATATATTTCATGTCAATATTTTAATAATTTTTATCAAAACCCTGATTATATCATTTATGAATTTGCTTACGAGTATTATTATGTTCCTACATAATGTTTTAAATATTTAGCCACTTAACACAGGTCAAGGTACCAGCATTTACCTACCAACCAACTGGAGTTTTTCACATCATTATTTTAATTTTAAAGGTTTTTGAGGAATTTTAGCTCAGAAGGTAACAAAAATCAATTGTTAATTCCAAAAAGCAATCATTACGAAATTTTTTTAAATTAATGTAAGGAACAAATTGTATGGAATTTATCGAAAATTTGGTATTAACTTTTTTTGTAGAAATCGATCACTCGAATTTTAAAATACCATTTATAAAATGTTGTTTTATAAGATTATTGTCAATTTATTTGAAATCGTGATCTTTAAACCTTTGCAGATCGAAATTCAATATCAAAAGAGATAATCTAAATCCTTTCGTGATGCTGCCTCAGAGATGAATCGAAATGGAAAGCTGACAACATCTGAGAAATGTTGATAGATTTGACAAGTTACTTTTATTGCATTACAAGTTTAACGCGTTAAGACCGAGTTGTACAATAATTCAATGAAACTTTATGAACATGTACGTATAATCATTTCAAGCTACATATTTAATAATATTGATTGTTCGTAAGACTATATAAAAACAGGTATCCAATTTTAATTTAACGTATTCTTAAGCACGCATCTATACAAAATGTTTCATTTTTAAAAAGTCACGTCTGATGGCAATGACCATCGATCGACAACGATTTGTTTTAAAAATCGTTGTATGACGGGCAATCAGGTTCATTTTTCAGCACAGGTTATCACAAAGATAGGCTCGGTTAAAGTTGATCTTCAGTTTAGTCAGTTAGTTGTTGAAATATCTTTTGATATTGTAACAGTTTCATTGTTATTTCACAAGTTAAATGTTAGAATTTACAGATTATATTTATTTATGTTTTTTCTGAATGCCTTTGTAAGTTTTCTTACGATGACATTTGTCATTAACTATTTATAATGTGCATAATTTTTCTAATTTTTTTCTTTTTATTTATTATACCATATTTTTGAGTATGCTACGTATAATGAAACGATCGAAGCGACACAATCGATAACCATAGCGGATTCTCGTAACCAGGCACCGCCGAAGAAGAATTATGGATCGGTTACTTTTGCCGTAGACTGGTAGCTACCAGTTACCAGTCTCTTAAAATCTGAGGGATTCACATTTTCTAAATTATTAACTTTTAATAATTTTTCATTTATTAATGATAGATTTTTTTGAAAAATATTTTTACATAGAATTCAGCGGGTATCCCGGTTAAATTTGTCACAAAAATTGAGATAGAAATAGCACGCGAAAAAATCATAACATTCATATATTCTCTCGTTTTTAACTTGTGTTTTATTTTCACCTTTCCAGGTACCGGGATCAATACTAGGCGTCTCCAAAACCTTTTTGAAATCAAAAAAATCACGATCAAGTAAATCAAATAGTAGACGATGTTCCCATTAGAAGCCTTAACGAGAATTGGATTGAATTGTGTCAGTACGTAAAAATGTGGTGCTTTATCCTTTTTGTGTATCTCTGCGAGGAAATGGCGCGATGGTAAGTTAGTTAATAATAAATTCGCGATGGATTTTAAATTTCTCACGATGCAAAGGTGTTGATTAACGTTTTCTCTAAGGCGGTCGTGCATGTATATTTGAAGTGTAAATTTCATAACCATATTTCCTGACCCCCTGATCGAGATTGACCCCGACGGAAGACAGGTACAGGTTCCGAGAAGAACATTGAACGTTGTACACAAATCGTTTATTGCCAAATACATTACGTACTATAAATATTTGGAGGTACGGGTCGAAGTCACGTAATAATGTTATGCATTTGAAAATCTCTCATGGCATTTTTACTACCGAACTGTCCATCGTCGATCAAAATGAATTACGTAAGCATTTGGTATTTATAAATAATTCTTGTACAATTATTTGGAAAAAAAATACAATTATTAATTTTGGCATTTTTTTTATTATAAGCATGTACTAAGATATTTATTATAAGCATGTAAGAGTTAACTTTCGTATTATAAAAGAAGTGTTATTTTAAATGTTTATAGTAAAATATAACATTTTTTTTAAGTAGTAAAAAGTTTTTTTAAAATAGTAAAAAATAATATTTAACACCTAATGTGAGAGCGAAAATTAATAAAAGCCAACTGAACTTAAAACTGAGTAGTTTCTCTGAGTTATTTGCGTGTATGGCTCGGATAGTTATTTTTCCAACTCTTGTTTTTGGGTTTCCTCCTTCTCACAATCCTTCAAATTATAAATCCGGAGAAATGTTTCATTATAAAAGTGCTATTAGAAATGTCATTAAAATGACAATTTCACGTATTTCCTGTGTTGCACGTAGCGACAACACCGTAGTAACAAAATTTCGTTCCATAAGTTTTGATACACATACACTTAGGTACATAGCTAGGTAAGTATGATGGAAATTACTTTATCAAAATACAGATTATAATTTCAATGCAGTCATAATTTATTTATTATAAAAATCAAATTTTGTGTGCCTACCGTGGACTTGAAAAATGTACATTATAACAATCCTCATATAAAACACAAATAAGGTGATGGGGACTGCACCTCTAGAAAACAATGGTCACAGTAAAATAAATATCAGTGTTGTGTGGAACTAAACTTTGTTTAGTAAACAAATATATTGGACTTGTTCTATATAGTGTTCCCAAACTTTTAAAGAACACTGTAGATTTACAATATTTTTCCAATTCCCATACCAAAGAAAATCGGAAATGTTCGCTATAGGTAATGGTATATTAAAATATGCAGCAGTAAAATATGAACGAGCGTTTTCACAATAATTATCGCATAGTTGGAGAGAATTGTCGGGTGTGTTTTTCAATGGTGCATATTTGAACTATTGCACGTCGCGTTACCACAGTGCTAACAGTATCTGGAGAATTCATCTACCGTATTTTCCACCCCCATTACGGGTAGTTTTTCACGTTAAGTGGTGAGGCGATGTACATCGATCCGACTAACTCGGTTAACCCTCTCATCAAAGGCGTCGACGATGATCATTATTGCGAGTAATTATTTTCAAATATTTTTATAAGATTTCTTGACAATTGACCCTTAAAAATTTCTGTTGAAAAATATTTTTTGTTGTCATATGAGTATAAATTGTGCTGATTTTTAATTGTAATATGATATCTGATGCAACAGTTATGTGATTATACACCTTATTTAATTAATTTTTCTACGCTTAATTATATTCTAAAAAATAAATTGTAAAAAAATATTTGTTTTTAAAATCTATTGTTCTCCCGTCGAAGCAACGAACTAATTTATTTTGTTTTATAATATACCTAAATTTACTTAAATAATTATTAAGAAAAATACTATATATATTCAATAAAACTGTAAATTACTGTAATTATAAATAATTTGAATATATTCTGAACTTTTAATAGTAATTCCTTAAATGCTTCAGAATATCTCGTTTCTCAGATTATGTGTCTTCTCAACCTGTGTACCTGCATATTTCTAATAAACTCTGTATTCTGTACATTTTATACATTATTTCAGCTATTTAATCAAACTTGAGCATTTCAATAAGCCCAGATTCTAAACTAATCAGGAATTAACTTTTTCGTTGAAAATAATACATTATTTATAATAATTCAGCAAATTTTATAAACATTCAGTATTTTTGAAGATTCGTTGAACAATCACCATGAATTAATGACGATTAAAACTTTGAATTCATGTCAGTATATTCTTAACATCTATGTTTTCTGAAACGTTCAAGAAATTTCACTGAAACAAATTATGCGTGTAGATTTTATAGGACTACAAATTCTGGAAGAGTACGGCATTAGTGTGTAAGGGGATTCGTAAATTATACACTATCTCTCTTCTGAACAATTGAGTCCATTTAATTGAAATGATACTACTGTACTGTAGATGCTACTGTAAATTGCATAAATCTGATAGAATGTAAATTTACTAGTAAATAAGCGAAATCCTCACGAGCATTAGTAACTTAGCATCCTTCCAAGTAAGAACACGAAATGATTTAAATATCAATAATTATGTTGTTATGACTGCTTCTTGTGTGGAAAGACGATTTTGAAGATGATGAGAAGTTATCTAAATCCATAACTTCAACTACAATACAATGTAAAAAACTGTTAAACGAAATTAAAGAAGCAAAATTAACTACAAAGAAAACTTCGTAGCAATCATGTGAATCCTTTCGATATATTTGAAATAAAATATATACATACTCGGAGAATATCTCATATTTTGTACCAACTAATAAAATCTAAACTCTTATTCCTATCTGGCGTTTTATTTCGAATATTTACTATTATTAGACTAGGTAAGGTTGGGATATTTTGAGTAATTTTTTATTTTCTTTAAAAATTCAAATTCACATATTAACTATTATCAGTATAATAAGAATGGAATTTGACTAAAATTTATATATTAAAATAAAATTGATGATTTTTTATTTTCAATAGCATTTTACTAACCACCTTAGTAATTTTATATTTAAACTGGTAAGAACGCAAAGCTACTTCGCGTTGTGACGATTTCTAGCAATTCTTACAGGTTTCAGTCATTTACGGTAACATAGATAATATAAACGACAAATTTAGAACATTTATAAGTTCCCGCACTTTTGATTCAAAATAATGGATCTTGAAAGTAATTGGAATTAAAAATACAATTGAAGTTTTCACGGCCATCAGATGAGAATTTCTTCTAGTATTACCGTAGATTACATCAGCCTCGATGATGGACACTAAAATATGGCCGGAAATGATAGTGACCCACAACAGAAAAGCTAGAAGAAAGCATAACTTCAGGTGATTTATGAAATTGATTTTTTAATTAAAATTTGATGTATCAAAGAAGTGCTAATATCGATTTATTAAAATAATTATATTAGTTTTTCAAAAATGTATGTGATAGGTACATCATGAGCGTGGATTCTATTAAATTATGTCTTCATTTTAGGACATTTAAACTCTAGATATGGAACCCGTCATTTTGACGGACTTAATGCATGATTTTTATATATATTTTGTACACTGGACCAATATATGGAGAAAAACCTTTATTTTTCAATTGGCTGAAGAACTAGGAAGTGACCATAGAAATAAACCTGAAACTAATTCCAATCCCCTGTTGAATTTTGTAAAAAAAGATCTAATAATATTTGAGTTAAGTGTAATTAGGTATGTGTGCGGAAAACGTAGACGCAAAATGAAAATTATTTGTAAGAATATAAGAAATAAACCTATATTAATAAAAATCTATTTATTTAAAAAAAAAACTTGTTTCATTTAACAGATTGCTTTTTAATATACCCGTCAAAATGACTGTTTTTAGTATAAATGAGTAAAAAATCGATGCCAGTAAATCTTGATACTGAATACTGAGAATTGAAGATTTACTATCTTATTCCTATCTGTGCATATGTCAAATATATTTACTAGCATATTTTAATTTTTTTTTCTTACGATTTGCAGTGTTTATTCTATTTTTTTTTTAAATGTGTGTATTATTATGGTCTCTATAAATATATCATAAATATTTTAAAATCCTTTTGCAATGACGTTTTTATCTTAGAGAGATAGTGGTCTGGCAATGTGACGATTTTTCTTATGTGAAATGTACGCTAGCTGTTACTTACTGTCAAGCAATTCAAATATTGGGACGGGTCTCATACTAAAATATCTATTCTCGGTTAATGTATAATTCTGAATATGTCGGCGCAATCCACATAATCCTGCTGTAATGTCATTTAGTTTATTAGCAACTTTTAAATTTATTATGCGTGATCCAATTTATATAACATAAATATACACATTATGTTACAATTTTATATAATATATTAGTTACTTTAATCTGCTCCAAAACTAAAGTTACATGTTTTTGTGAATCGCTTACCTCTCCAAAAAAAAGACTAGCTCTTGTGCTCGAAGAGGGATGAATATATACACTTTGGGAGAACGTACATGTGTTTATGTATTTTAATTATTATTGCATATCGAATTATTTATTCCAATGAAGCTCCTCGTTTTTTTACAGAACTTGATATCAGGTATTGAAAATGTAATATAATTTTGGGATTCGGAAAGCGTGATGTTCTAGCCTGAACGTCATTCGAGTCAACGCATTTCGTCTACTTCGCGCTCTCGTTTCACGTACCGGCTTTCTGTCCCAACATTTTCAATATTTCTTACTTTCTTGCCTAACATATATCTTATATGTACTCATACTTTTAATGATTGAATAGATAATTTATCGTAATGTCTGTTAAATATACATGTACAGTAGGTACATAAGTTCTTATTAGAACATTTTGTATGTTGACGAGAGATTCTAGCACAAAATGTTGTTATCGAATTATTACTGTTACTAACCTTAAAAGCTTCTTATTAATTCTTATATAGTATCAAGAAATATATTTTTTACAGTCTCCGAACAGTTATAATAATGAGGTAAAGCCTCACCGCAACGGTTATAGTAAAAAGCGCCGCCAGTGCCGCGCGCCGTCCAGTTTCTACTTCTTCATGTCCGCGGGTCGTTGCAAGGCAAATATGCAATCACTAGGGAGATTTCTCGGTAAAACGCATTAGTTATGTATTTTTAACCGATTTTCGTGAAAGCTTATTTTAATTTATGGCCTGTGGTCACGTGACAACTGGTCTCGTGACTCGGCTTGAGTTTTTATCCGTCCGACCGTCCGACCGTCCGTCCGTCCGTCCGTCCGTTTCATCAGATTGCCGTTCTTATTGTCGTTTCAATTTCTTCTAAGCGCTTACTTTTGAAAATACATCAAAACCCTGCAAGTGTTGTAATATTTCAAATTAATTTAAATATGTATTATGATTATGAATCTATTTTTTAAATAAATTAAAGTCTTTACTATTTCAGTAGATGGATATGTAGATAAACCTATATGTAATTGTACAAATGCACAAATTCTTGATTACCTTGTACAAAAATGCGATGACACAACATTGATTAGACTTGTTAATTCAAAATCAATTATATAAAATTCCTTTGCTGAACTTAACAAATATAATATAATACTATATTACAAAATATTAGTTTTAATTCTCACTTATCGGTTTATTTTAAATTTAATTAATAATTAATTTTGGAATAATTTTTTTTCGAATATTTTAGTTTTTCTATTACTTAGGTAGTAACTTAAAACCAGTATATAAGTAGGTACTGACTAGTATTATAGTTTTATTTAACTTGAGATTACTTTTGCTTAATTTTATTAGTTGCAGTCGTATTTAAATTGATCGCCGTGTATTAACGAATCTATCTATAATCGTATTCAAGTAGAATATACTTATTTGTTAGCTAGGTGACAATACGGTGTCAAAACTTCGCATAAGAATAGCATAACATTGCAGAATTGGTGGTTTGGCATTGCAAAATTAACTTTGTTGGATTGTCTCTTGTATGTTACTACGACCTCTCGTATCATTTTACATGCAACGTAAGATGGTTCAGGTGTGGAATAATGTGTTACAAAAAAATATAAGAATAAAAAAACCGTTGGTTATTTATATTTATGTTTTTTTTCTCTAATCATGTAGGTAGGTTTTCTTCTATCTGTTTCCTTGTGTTGAAAATAAACTAAAACCCCAAATAAAAATTTAGATCATGCGTAGAATTATTCGGTACCCAATGAGCGACATATTTTTAAAATATTTGGACAGTTGCACAATAGTTTCGTAAAATCAATATTAAACGCCAGTCATTTATTTCAGTATGTCGATACAAAATGAAATTCCAAACATGCATTGTACTGAAATTTTTTTAAAATAGAATAAGTTACGGAGAAAAGAATATCTTAAACTTTGTATCCGAGCAACATGTCCGACCAATTTAGTGTGTTAACAATATCTATTAATGTATTATGTATAATACATATTTATACATGATACACTAAGATGTTAGAGAAGCTACATTTTTTTTTTCTTTTAACTAGATTTATTTGATATATTTTCAAATCTCTTAAAAATTTATATTGATTATACAGATCGGTTCAAACGAATTAAAGAAAATTTAGCGCATATTTGAACGTCTTGAAATACCTCTTGTTGAAAAAAATATCCATTTCGGACAAACTGCTCGCCACAATACGTCTTTAGCGAACAATAAAAGTTTAGACTTGTCGTCCTCGGATCGTCCTTTATGCCGAAGGACAGATGTCTCCTTGGCACAATGGCTAATTTGACACAATAAGCTGCTCGGATAATAGAAGCCGGGTGAAATATCTAAATGGTGGTCCAAGTATTCGCCACACCGCGGCCGGGATGCTGGGCGAGGTGCGTGGAGAGGCGCTCTTCGCGGGATGTGATTTATTGTAGGTAACCGATGTTTGACATCCCTTATGGCCGAGGCGGTTTTGTAAGCCGGAGGAACCGATTTCTCTTGAGGGAGGTAAAGGGCCGTTTACACTTGACAATTTACAATACAGTAATAAATTATTAAACAAAATGTTGGTATTATATGATACGATTATCATCCCTCAGTTCATTGGATCGATGGTATGAAAATGATTGCAAAAAGCAGTTGGATGCAAAATACAGAAGAATGAGAAGTATGGTGAGCATCAAACAATAGATATGCGTGGTCTAAAGAAGAATAACTTTATTTTATTACAAAACAATTGTTTATATAATAGTAAGTGTTCATTTTTATCTCTCACTGAGGTACTTTCGTATCAGTAGAAACAAATTTACAGCTGCTACAATTTTTATAAGATTTACATTTATTAGTTATGCCAATGAACGAATAAACATTAATTACATTTCCATAAATAATAGTAATGATAACTTACAGTAAAATAATAAACCGAAAAATAATCTTATTTGCTATGTAAATGTGGTTCGTTCGTTTTACAGTTATTATAATATTTAAACAATCTCTTAATATTAATTTTTTTCTTTCAAATTTGTCAGCTAGAGATTAAAATATCAAAAACAGCGTGATAAATAAATATTTTAATCATGACATAATTGAAAATAAAAGAGCAATTTTAGATACAATTGCGAAAGCTGCGATACTTCGGCCACATCATTTGAAATGAAGACACATCATCCGAGGAAATGTCGCAGACCATCATCTAATGGAATCTGTCCAATAACGATAGGTGGACCTGGCTATGACTACTACCTATAGCAAATTCCAGAACCGCTCCAGGAATGCCGCCAACCAAGATGATGATAGATAATTCAACCACCTACCGATGATACCACCACGGCCAGAATCGCTCTGTTGAGGTGAAGCGATTAAAATGAAGAAAATTACATTAATACTACTAGACATCTCTATTAATATGATGACAGAGTGAATAGTGAAGAAATTATGGCAAATAATAAAGCGATTTTTTTATTCAATGAGATATTGACGATTCATTATTGTGCCACACATTTTTCTGTATAACAGCAGCACAGATATTACGTTTGAACAATAGTAGCGTGTTTAGTTTTTAAAAATGGCGATTTAGATATTTCCGTCGGGTGGATCAAAATCTGACAGGCGATGGACGGGGCAGTTGCTCCGTTCTTATAATTTGAAAATGTTAAAAATCCGTGCTAATCCAGTCTGGAAAAAGGGTAAGAAAATAAATATATAATCTCGTGAATCTTTCATGTGTGAGGTCTATAAGTAACTAATTTTAATTGTATCACTCGTTATAGAAACAGTTTTCTTTTACGCCGTGGCGTTATCTTTTTTTGAAAACAGTGCTCTTGTTAAAATGGCGTCATATTATTGAGGACACATCCACGTACGCGGCATTCCTTCATAATGAGAATATATATTTATTTTTTTATTATTATTATTTTTTAAATTATTACTGGACTAATTTGGATGTCCCTAAAATTGTCTACGCCAGGTAAAAGTGGATTTAGCTTATCGTATAGAATTACGAAACTGAACATTTTGGCGTAAATAAAATATATCATCCTCAGATCATCCCAACCTCAAGAAAATTAATTTATGTCAATGCGAGTGTCAATTTCAATATGCAATGTAGACCAGCCATGTAAAAAAATGACGTCTGTATCAGTACCTAATGCTTGAAGAATTTTTTTTTTCTTTAATCTAGAAATATTATACAGCTCCCTTGTATTTCATCGCTAATAATAATAAGTAATCATTTTAATTTGTTTAACAACTGCTGTTAATTTATATTGTTCGCACGTACAACCATCTAAATTTAGATATTATTTGAGGGTAATATAATTAATTAGTTTTGCATTTTGAATCTTTCTTATTTAAAAAATAACAATTATAGATTATGTAACATTTGTGTTAAAATCATTATTTACTATGGAAATGAATTGCTTAAATTTAAACCATAATTATATTTGTCATTTTTTGAAATATTCGACTTTGTTAAATCAAAAATATATTTAATGTGGTAGAAATTATTTTACAATTTATTGTCTGAAAATACCTGAAATTAATAATGTAATTTTTTTGTGATGGAGACAGAACCAACAAAAAAATGTAAGTAGGTAGTCTTAACGTTGAAAACCCATTTCTCATGCAATCCTATGAAACACTCGATGAGGGTGTGAGTCACCCCATAACAATATATTACAGAATAAAGCATTAATTGTCCACGAGATTAAGAATACATGTATTTAAAGAAACATACAACAACCACAATATAACAAAAAAATTATTCAATATAATTTATAATGTAATAATCGTGCCTCATTTTCTAGGAGACAGTCATACAGAAAATGGTCTCATTATTCATTATCCCTCCTTTTGATATTGAATTATTATATAAGACATTTAAAAATATAAAATTAGCCGATTTGTGTGTTTAATTATCAGATGCGCACCCAGCTTTAGAATCACTGAGAATGTGCCACAAGCATCCGAAAACGTACAGCTTCTTTGTTATACTACTTTTTATTTACCTATAAATCTAGCGTGTGGTTTATTTGACTTCAATGCGACTCTTTTATTGAACACCTACTTATAAAAGGCCACACAGAGTATTGCTAAAACGATCAAATATTTGATAATCTATTGTGTTCATCTATTTTAAAGATTTATTTATGCTAATGTATCTAATATATCAAGATCGAATTAAACAAAATATTGAACAAGTTTTTTAAATGTCAACGTCATTTTGCTATGTATTGTTGGACAATTGTGCTCAGGTAGATATTTACTATACATACTAATGTGATTATTAACCTCACTTTTTGAGGATGATTCCATAAAGTCAACATTATAATATCACAGTACTGATGTAATGTAATAAATTGTCTAGAATCTTCTGCACAACTTTAGCGCCAAACACAATACGCTTCACTCATGTCCTGAGGCAATATTGTTAATAGATGACAGAAAAGTCAAAATAGTGAAAATTAATAAATATCAATCATCATTTGGCGCTACGGGCCATCCAGGTCCAAGGCTGGCTGCATAAACGTTCTACTGAAATTCCTGTCTCGAGGTAAATCTCCCTACCCGCGATTCATCTGCATCTTTTTTACTATATTCGCCCATCTCATCTTTGGGGTACCTAGTACTTAGTGGCGAGTTCCTGCCGGGGTTCCCTCAAAGATTTGTCGGTGTGCCAGAGTTCTCACTTCTCTCAATGTGGCCAGCCCATCCCAGTATTAGTACATTTTTAATTTAATACTTATTGACTTACTAACGCGCTGTTGTCACGTGTAAAAGATAAGACGGTGGAATTTTAGGTAATTTTGACTTATCTTTTCTTTGATAATTTTTAATTTGGTCATCTGCCAATATCTGGTCTCGCCAATTTTTTCCAATTTATTAAGTTTCTATTAGGTTCCATATTTAGTAAGTGCGTTTAAACCCAATGCGGATATGTCACATTTAACCCATCCAAACCGGTTTCATTGTAATCATACGAATCTGTGTTTACCGAAATTAAATTTTTCAAGTTGTCTGAATATATTTATACCTATAAATTCAGCATATTTGACAATAACTTAGTTACCTAGTACTAATATGTATTAGTTACAGAAAATTATATTCTAATTTAATTAAAAAACAGATATAAAAAATAGATTCTTAGAACATCTTAAATTAAAATTTATAGGATTTCTTTGATGTTGAAAATACAAAAAAAAAATTATCACCACATAATCTCACCAGTAATTGTTACATGTGTCGTTTATTTATTTATCTAGTAAATAAAAAAATATTTATGTTTCTGTTTCTCATATGTAATAATAAATTGAATAAAATTATAGCGTCTTCTATTTAACAATTTGATTCGATTGTGTTATGAAATAAAGAGATTGTGTTCCTTATTTCAATACAGGCCTCGAGTTGAAAGCGTCCATTCAAGCTCGACAGAGTGACACGCGGTACAAAGATACGTGCCCAAAATAAATGGATACACATTAGTCCACGCGAAGTGCGTGATATTAATAACCTTTTACGCGCCATTATTCATAACGTCCCTCATCAGTTTCCGACACGACCGATCGCGGGGGAAATCTCCCAGAACTAGGCCATCCTACGGCCATTTGGTAATCTAATTCTTACGGCCGTTTCTTCCGATACCGCTGAGACTAATTGCGAAATTGATTCTGACATCAGTCACGATCGCGCCATGGTACACCGGGTATTCCTTTGTTTTATAATGATGTAACCATAACATGATATATCTCTAAGCTTCAAAAATCGTAACGCTGCAGCCGCACCGTGCGGACAACGATGGGTTCTTTGAGAATTAATTGTGAAGCTAAAATAATATATAATATTTTAATTGTCACAGCGGACAATGCCGGGTTCTTTAAAATTAATAGTATAGTTAAAATAATGTTTTGTGAATACTATTATTCTGTCTTAATTTTATTGTAACCTATGCTTAACGTGGGAGATATATATATACTAACTGTTTTATTTCAGGTTTATTTAAATATTCCTATTATCCTACATGCTTTTACTCCATCTTTGAAGAGAAAAATTAACAACACGATATCAAGAATAATAATTTAATCGATGTGTGCAGCCTACATTCCATAATAAAGGATGTCGAGCGGAAAATTTTCAAGTTTAATATTAATTTTTTTTTTAAAATAGTGTTATTCTCATATTTTACAAAATTCTCATATATACAAAATGGAGATTAACGATGCGGATTTTATGTTTTATATCGTTTAAATGCCCCCCATTTCTCTCAAGACACTCTTGCAATCGGACTCTTAAATTTACGAACACGTGAAAGCAAAGCGTTGCTTCAATGGCAGCAACTTCACGGCGAATATTTTCTTGTAGGGCCTGAATTATTCGAGGATTGTTGCTGTAAACTCTCATTTTAAGGTATCCCCACAAAAAAAGTTGCACATTGAAAGGTCCATGATCGAGGTCCCCAGGGTATGTCATACTTGCTGATTAATTTATTGGGAAAAATTCCCTCAGCTTCTCCATTGAAACTTTAGTTGTGTGTGGAGTAGCCCCGTCTTGCTGAAATTCTGTTGTTGAACTTGGGAAATAGCTGCAGTTGCAGAACTAAAAACTCGTCGATCATTCAGCAATAAACGTCAGCAGTGACTGTCGCTGGTTAAAAAAAAAGGGCCAATTATCCCTCGGGCAGAAATTGCACACCACACTGTCGTTTTTGGACAATACAAACGTTTTTGATGGCGTTTCCTTGATATAAAAATGTGCTTCGTCAATAAACAATATGTTTCCAAGCGTTCGTGCTGTTCCAAAGCTTTCCAACATCGTTCTCGCTAAGGTTTCACGTAAATTATAGTTTCGTTCAGAAACTGCATGATTTACAGTTTTTAAGGGTGAAATATCTTTTTAAAAATAACGTGCACTGTTGATTTTTTTTATTCCAGTACAGACTGCAATATTCCTCATAATTTCACGTCGAACTTGAGCCATATGTTCTGGCATCGCTGATGACGTTGATGGTCCCGGAGGAGTTTGGTTAACCATTGTCCCTTCTTGTCTAAACTTTTGAACCCAACACTAGATAAGTTGCGAGCTCAGTCCATTACTTACTCGTCGAATATTAAAGTGAGTGTAAAAAGCGTAACGCGCGGTGCGCTCTCGACCAGTGACTCATTGCGACTAACAAATCCGCAAATCACGCGATTCAAACAATACCCCTCTCACTTACCTCATCCTGATAGTTTACGTGCAATTACAATTTAATCTTGAAATTTTTCCGCTGGACACCTTTTATATTATATAAGTACTCTCCGTATACCCTCGACTGATTTGCTGTCTCTGAAATATACTTTTAGGTGTGTAAATATATTTTTGTACCCCTTTGTAAGTCAAAATAGCTCGGAGGTTTTACACTCGACAGACATGACACGAATGAAAATCGTGTAAGTATCGGGCAAGGCTGACCCAGGATCCGAGCAAGGCCGTCACGCCGTAATGAAACCACACGGACTCTCGAAATACAATAAGCGATCACACGCAAATACTGTCCAGTGTCCAGGACCGTCCGATTGCCATCTAGAGTTTCTGCCAAATTTGATTCACGCAAAGAGAAACCTGATGGCGCATACGAACGTGGCAAATTATAAACGGTCAAATAATCACATTCGCATGGAAATTGTCAATTCCGCAAATCGGCACTGGGATAAACTATATCTCGATCAGATCAGCGACACAAACACGTCGGGGATAGCTTAGCTTCGGAGCAAAAAGTTATGAAGCTTTATCTAGCAAATGCATTTACAATAAATAAATGAAAACTAACCCTTCTTAAGAGGAGCTCATGTTCTAGATACAGATATTTTCAGCGGTGAGGAAGAGAGGTTATAGACTCGTGTAAACTGGGCACAATTTTCAGTGTTCATATCGCCTTCGCTATCAGCGCGCGCAATCAGTCCGTTTACTGCAATAATATTATTCAAATTGGTATGTTTGTTTTGGTACTGCCTGTGTCAAACAGAGGTTTACAACTATTATTATTTATAATAATAATGCATTTATTTCAACAGTATTGAGTCGTGATTGCGATACTCAACCTCCGTAAAAAGACACGTCTATTCATATTGATAACAGAAACATTTAAATACAGCAATTTTCTCAAGTTGAAGACACATATCAGTAATAGTTAAGAATGAAGTAATTTACCTGCTGTCTGCAACATTCGCAATAGCCTTTTATGCCTCATCAAAATATTAGACGGTGTGCATTTTTGAACTGGATTTACTTTCATTCATAACATTTAGCATGCACTTAGCACATAACTCGCCTAAGTAATTATTCGTACAGCATGTTTGAATCAGCTAGTTGCTTTTTAACAGCTGTACTATATATCGGAGAAATTTTATTGCTAGCACGTTGAACCGTACAATTAGTGCTCGCCTCTGGCGCTCGATACTTTATA
This sequence comes from Eubasilissa regina, assembly GCA_022840565.1. Taxonomy (NCBI): domain Eukaryota; kingdom Metazoa; phylum Arthropoda; class Insecta; order Trichoptera; family Phryganeidae; genus Eubasilissa; species Eubasilissa regina. The sequence continues at coordinate 778,074 of JAINEB010000025.1, read as the reverse complement.
TATTCTATAATTTAAATCATGGCAAAAAATGTGTCCAAGATCAATCAACTAACTGACCGAGAGATTCTCGGCATTCTTGCACACGGAATAGGAATACTAAGCCAACATGGAACACGAGCCGTGTTGATTTCTCGGTATTACAGAGAACTTCTCACACTTTAATATCACTTTGAAGGTCCTTAAGAAAAAATGTTGATGTGCAATAATTAGTTTTCAATAATTCAGATTTTTTTATAATAGAATTTCCTGTTTACTTTTTTACAATCCGGTTCTCTTCATTCCACCCGTTTTCAGTTCTTTCAGAACAGGGCGAGAAAAATTCTTATCAAATTCACTTACATACTTTACTTTACCAATAATTAATTAGCTTTTAAATGTTCACCACATTCTTATTACTATTTGGACGGATTTACAGTCAGTCTAGCCAGTGATACACTATTATCGTTCGATACAAATCATAAGTATATTAATTAGCCTTAAGTAACATAATACGTATTGCAATAAGCACTAGAAAAATAAATCAATACTATCCTTAGTAAAAATATTTTTTTTTCGTAATTTCTTACCACTGATCTAAATTGTGAAAGGTAAATTATGATGACTCGTATTGGAATCTAGATTTGTCTGACGAATGAACCTCGGAAAACTTAACTGTCGACCATACAAACTTACAAAAAATATTATTTTTGAATAACCATTAGAAATTTTATAAAGAATATAAAAATCAGCGTATCCGCGAACGCACTAAAGATATTATATTATATTTTAATTCGGCTTTTAGAAATGAAAATATTCGAACAAATCAAAAATTATAAGCAGATAAAAGGTTTCATGTAACATATTATTCTCTTAATTGTCTAAAAATGTTTTTACATTATATCAGGGTCATCAATGGCCTATTGATAATCCTTATACTAAAAAATATAAAGTCAAATAAAATAAAAAACTTGAACCGCAGTTAAGTGTGATTGGTTTAAGAGAAGCGAGACGGAGCGGTACAGAAGAGTTATTACAAGGTCAAGGACTGGTTGGCGTTTCCGTAATTCTGTTTGGTTCCATCAAGGACGTTTTCACAGCAAGAATTTGTGATGATGTCTTATTTAGAAGTTCCACTGACGGGGCGACCATATTCCATCACAGTTACCTCGGCTGCCTCGCTCTCTGGTTCTACCTCGCCCGTTCCCAGTTCCCACTGGCTCGGCTGAATAATGATTCAAACAATGGCCAATAAAAGTGGCTTACTTTATAAGGTGATAATTACATTGTGGCAATCTCATTGATTGATGAGATCGCTAATTAAATCCCCTAGTGTAGGTAGTCAACTGGAGTAATGTTATTGTTAGAAATATTTAGTCGGACATTATTACAATAGAACGCCATTACAAGACGGTCATTTAAAAATATATAAGTTTGTGGGTGTAGCTGATGCATCCTAACAATATGACATTTTCCAAGATTAGTTCTCAAACTATTAACAATCGCAATATGATTTTATTTGGAATTGAGTAAGTACCGCTTCTAATTTGTACAAAAAATAAATGTCTAGTTGTCTGTTGATAATTGTTATGTACTGTTAACATTAATAAATAGTCTGTCTCCCTAGTTTAGTAATATCAATTTACAAAATAATTAATAAATGGAAAATAATATTGAGGATATTTTTTGTCACCTTAAAAGTGTTCCCTAATATTTTCAATAAGTCAATGGAATTATACAAACACATTATTGGATACGAATCTTGTATTCAGCCAACATTGTGGGGCATATTTAAAACATAATTGATATGTGCGTTACATTGTATACAATGAACAATGTCTAATTAGACAGTGCTTCATCATCCACGTCAGTCCCTCGTGACTGAGAATCGCGATTTTCCATGAACTCTAGCTCTCTTAACCTTAACTATGCTCCTCCACTTTTCTCGGCATTCTGTGGACCTTAGGGTTGGTACTAGAGAAATGCGTGTTTAACAGGTGAGCGATCTTCCCCTTCCTCTTCGTCCTTCAAAGTGGCCCACCACAATAAGCTTTTCCAAGCTATCTTCCCTTCTCGCAAGATGCCTAAAAAATAGAGATATTCGAGAATCTTGCCTTCCATGGCACGCGCAATATGCGTCTCCAACACCACATCTCTAAGGCATTAATTCGTCTTCTCTCTCTCGCTTTCAGAGTTCACGATTCCACACCACGTAAAAATATAGAATGTACCAGAGACTGTATAAGCCTTCGTTGTCTTAGAAATACCGCGGTCATTCCAAATTCTGTCAACTCTGGACACAGAACTTTTCGCCACACCTATCCGTCATTTAATTTCTGGCTCGCAATTACCGTCGTCAGTGATTATGAACCCGCGATAATTGAAATTCTTGACAATTTCAAGACAGTGCCTACCGAGGTGGTTTAATAAACGTAAATAGTTTGAACATCTCTCATCATCATCATCATCAACATCACGAGCCACAGTCAATTACTTCTCACGAATACCGCTCTATTTTTTCATCCGCCAATTTTCGTTTTATAACGTTATTGTATTCCATTCAGAACTATTATTTGTTCATCAATTATCTGAATTTTAGCGAATAAATAAATATAAATAGTGACTAAATGTAAAAGTCCTAAAATCTGTTAGTTATGTAAGTATTTTGAAAATAATAATACTGTTTAAAATGCGGTTATTATCAAAACACTCAAAAATTGACTGAGGACGAACGTCTTTACGTCCGTGCAATGTTTTTTTTGGTGATGTTTTGATGATCACTATGGTAGCAAGATTGATTTTAACACTATCCATTATAAATACATCACAACTGACGAAACTTCAAATTTTATATCATACAAATCAAAGACGATTGTTAAAATATCGCGAAAGGTTAGCGATATTTGAGAATAGTCTTGTGTCTGCGAAATTTTCTAACTCTCAAATAAGTCACGTATTATTCCGTTTCTACGAAGGAGTAAGCAGATAGGACATAACACCACTCTTCTGTTCTGCACTCTTGCCTTTTTCACTTTCGTTCATCTTCTAATGCACGCTCGTCTATTATGTAAATTTCTACTCGAGTCTTCCTCCAGTATCTGGTGACTGGCCACGCCAGGTCTTCCGCGGACACCCTCTGTTCCTGTTGTCTTCAATATTTACTTTACCATATCCTCACTCCCAGAGCATATTATATTGGAGGATATATAAAAATACTTATGTATGCACTATATTAAAAATAAATGATAATCATAATAATAGTTTCCACATACCCAAACCGACTCATATTCAGTTATAATATATATTTGTAAGCTTCCTTCGCGCACATTGCTGTAGTGTATTCACTACCATAAATTTAAATAAACTCTAGGTATTAATAATTAATAGCCTTATACTTTCCGAACATTCTCGGAAACATTTAATCTGGTTTTAAATCACATTTACAAGCCGATTTGCACAAATAATAATAATAATAAGATATTAGAACTATTTCCATATTGAATGCATCTTTATTGAATATATAAATTTTAAAAGTTACGTATGAGCCAACAGTGCATCGGAAACAATGGTATTGGATAAAGTTGAAGGTATCTTAAAACAATATCCAGTAAAAGTTTCGCTGTCTGTGTAGTTAGGAAGTTGAACTGCTCGAGTTGTGGCTTAACACAAATGTTACTTTCGTGCAGCTTTCAACATTCGGGAAGTTAGTATGGCAACAATTTAACTGCAGTAAATTCGCCAGAAATTAAGAATAATATTATATAGTCTAACTACAATAATAAGTATCTTTGATTTAAAATACGACATTTTCTTCATATTGCCGTTTATTAAAATACTTTTCATCGAGAAGTGATAATTTTTTAATAGCAGTGCGTACGCGTGGATTTCACAGAGTAGATTGTTTATTTATTATACTTTACAAAGCCAAACAGACTCGGATTAAACAATTAAAAACAAATAGAATCAGATTATAAAAATCACTTAGAACATTTGTTAAATTACAGGCTTTTTGAATTATAAAGACAAATCAAAAGTATTTAGCGTTTAGTCTACAGTAAACATATAATCATATAATTAATTATTACACACAACAAAAAATACAATGCTAGTGCTAAGCCTAATTAAATTAGATGATCATTATATCTGATGAATCGGATCGGAATCTTAGTGTTGATCGAATAAAGATGACGGTATATTTAACGTAGATACTTATTACATTGATCTGATTTTCTGGCACCGATTGGATTACATGTCTATAATGAGAGGTTTTTGTCTACACGGACTCATTTCTTAATGTTTATTAGGGAATTATACTTTAACTTTATTAGATTGCGGGTTTAAGAACACTTTGTAAAAGTCTTAACAAAACACTGGATTTTCGTGATATGATATTATCCAATAAAAACATCTTTTCGTTGAAGTTTTCAACTGTATTTCTCACATTAAATAATAACTCCAACTTTAGTTATTTCTCAGCTCGACCTTGTTTTCTTAAATATCACAATATTTCTCAAAATAAAGCAAAATCACATATCCTTCATATTACTGGCTCAGATTAAAAGCGAAATTACATTATACTTAAATGATATGGGCGTTTGATTGTGCTATTTGTGGTAACTTCATTTTGCCAGATTTTTACTAATGCACGAATACATCTAATAATCTGTTATTTGTGATATTTTGATGCTCTAGAAACCGTACGCCGTGCAATACAATAATTGTATTTGGAACATTTTTCTTCCTTATTGTAGAAAATTCCGTTGATAATCTGTTAATTAAAAATAAAATAAAAAATTTACTTCCAAAAATTTGAAGACTATCTATACATATGTCGACCTTCAGACACTAGTTACTTTCGAGAAAAAAACGGCGATGAAATTATTTACGAATCAAGAGCAATAATTAACCTAATATATTCGTTCATTAGCAGTCTAATTTAAAAAAAGTTATCGTTTTGAAGAATGCTCTGCGCCAATAATGTTTCGTTTCAAATAATAGAAAATTGAAATGTTTTAATTGAAACTGTGTGCTTTCGATGTGTGGCCGTGTATTTTGGATTAAAAAGAGTTAATAATTTATGCAAATTTTGGCAATTGATTTATTGTGTAGAATGATGGAACGAGATTAGCTCGGTGAAGGGAATATCATCATCACGCATACATTTGCATAAATAACTTAAATCGTAATTGGAAACATCGGATTCGTGTGAAAAGATAATTTGGGTTCGTCATTCTCGAAGGCGACGCTGATGAATGAACATTTTGACTGATGGAGAGTTGAATGATACATTCATTTCATTTAAGCTCGCGTTCTACTTCTACATACCGACACAGCGCTGTGTTAATCGCTTTTTTGTCAAAAAATTATTTAACAACCAGCTTTATAAAAATATACTTCATCTTTGTCACCATTCATAGCAGCCTAAAAGCTGAGCTAATTATTACGGGCATTTTTGAATAACACGATTGATTGCAACCTTATTTTATTTATCGCCTAACATACGAATGTTACGTAATTTTTAAAAGTGCCTATTACGGTAGATATCTGCGACATATGGTGGATTATTTCAAATTTATATAATAAACTATTATTAATTGATGATCCGATGATCGATCAATGATCATTGATTATTCTGACGCCAATAAGTGAAAAGGTTTTTTTTTCACGCAATTTATTTAATTTTATTGTTTTGTTAAGCACATACATTTTTCTAGAATGTGTTTTATTTTCCTGAATCTATTTTTGATGTTAATAGTGTTAACTTTGTGGTTTGATATATAAATATTAATTTAAAATAATAATATACTTTTTTCAACGTGTCTAAATCATCCCAGCGATTCTTTTTGACTTGATATTATCAGATAAATCGTATATTAAAGGATGGCCTTACAGAAGATTCAACAATAGACGAGTGTACATCAACATATGTATGAAACTGAACGAGGATAATGTATACATTTTTCTCACATCTATTTTTTTATAATGTACATATTTTATCTTCCTTAAACACCGTTATTTTTATGTTTGCAATGGGTTTATGTATTGTGTGAACCGTAAGTTGCGCACCCGCATAGAGAAAAATTAATTTGATCTAACAGATATAATGAAATTATAATGTATTAGTAATTTAGGTAAAAGTATGTTCGAAATGCATCACTATCTGACTCCGCAGCTGCGTGGTTCCTGAAGACGTTGAAGCCACACACCTCTCGATTTTCTCTGTTATCTACCGGAAGCGCCCGAGAAACGTTCGAGAACTTAAGAAATAAAATCGGAATGCTGTAAAGTTACAAAAGAAACGCTTCAACGCGTTCAGAATCACACTTCTGCAGAGTTGGGAAGAGTTTCCTAGTTAGCGATGATCATTTTAAACATACTTTAACTTAAATGACTAATCAGTTGTGATTTTATAAAATCTGTTATTTTTAATTCCTTTGCCTCTATAATTCGCTAATTACGTTTCATATTGTATATTATATATTACTTAACCATTGATAATTTTATGTTTTATTATTATGTTATTTTTATTTAAATATTTACAAATAAAGATAAAAAAAAATAGATGAAAAATGAACAAGTAAGAAAATAAATAAGCCATGTAATACCGTCCATTTTTTTTGTTAATAAATTATCATTATTATTTTTATTTCTTTCTTCTTAGATCGTTAGTTTTTTCTTGATAGACAATAAAAATCCTACCATTCATCCCACCTTCACAATTGCTTATATTCTCCCACTCGAATTCCGAGAAAACTTCAGAGACATTGCAGTAGGAACCGCGCCCAACCGACAGGCCATAGGATGGTAAAATATTAATTCAATCTAAGCTCGACTTTAATTTAGTAAGAGAGACGGTTTGACGTGAAGCTATTCGGCGCCGGCGTAATACCAATTTCGACAAACCGATTTGTCATTGTACCTAAGATACGGAAAAACAAAAGAGACACGATGAAGTCCTCCGTTGATTTTTTTCTTTATAAATAGCAGCGACAGTCTGAGGCCGACTGTTGACAATGTTAATACATTACTTGGGGGAATGGCTCTGCGGTTGAGTTGGTAGTGTTCGGCGTGCGAGGGTTATGGTTTGGACGCGCCAGCGATACTTGTTGAGGCCGCTGGTAACGAGAACGAGACATTTAATGATGTCGTAAATTAGTTATTGCGGTTCTAATGCATAATTTGAGTAATAAATTTTAATGTCGAGTAGGTACCTACTTTAGAATTATATATAGTGGTGACAATACTGTTCAAACTACACGTAATTTCTCGAGATTTTTAATAGGCAGGTACCTAATATTTATTAGAAAATACTGTATGATAAAATACAATGATTTTTAATTTATATAATATTTGAAATATGACATGGAAATACAAATTTTTCAATCTATGTCTTACGCTTTGAAATTAATAATTAAATTTCTCTGGACAAGAATTAAACCTCCGACTTTTTAATTACTGGATAAATTAAAATCAAATAATTAATTTCAAAACTTATTGAATACACATTTTTTTAAACGAATCATAATATTAAATATAGCTATTAAAATCAAAATATTTTATTAATACGAGTATATGACAAATTATTATTTTAATTTGTAAATTGAGTCAAAACACTGATTTATTCCGCTACACTTTTCATTGTGTTAAACGATATAATATTTTCGGGAACATCTTCCATATTATAGTTCAACTAAAATTAAAAACGCTTTAAGATACTAATTATGATATAAAACAGTGTTTTGACTCAATTTACAAAATAATTATGGAATTCCACAAAGTTTCACCAAAAAACCTTTGAACAATTATTATTTTAGTTTCCAGAATGTAAAAAACATTCCGACTGTTCAAAGTTCAAAAAAAATAAATTAAAATACAAATTTTCTTCACTCACAACATTTATTAATAGTGAATCATTACAACTAAATTGAAATACATCAACAGCTGCAAGACTGAAAAGATATACCTGTTTGTAGACACACTTTGACATTTCAATTAATATAATTAATTTTCCAACAGCTACAAAACATAAAAACAGATGCCGCTCCGTACACGATGTGGAAATTCCACTGACACTGAGTTGAACAGAAATTAGGCTTCCATCTTCCGACTTCATCAGAAACGAGTTCATCTCCAGCCCGGTATCCCGGTGTCCCGGTATCCCGGGAAGCGCAGGGACGCGGAGACGGCGCGCGTGAAGCCAATTATTTATTCGGTAGCTTGGCGAAGGTTAACATTAACGACTTGTCGGATTCAATCAGTTGCACAAGAGAAGGTGCCGTACACGATGCGACTCCTCGCACAGGACATTGCGATTGCAATCGTCTGCCGGCATTCGAGCGAGTGATGAATTACAGCGGAGGTGGTTGGGTTGTGGGTTGCTCGCATGTATTACATATTTATTTTAGAATAGTTCAAAAAGAGACAGAGCACGCAAATAAAAGTAATAAAATTTTGGGTATCTAAATATTTAAAAATTAAATACTAAATTAATGTATTAATTATAAATATATACATATAAAATCAATTTTGTCGAAAAATATTTACAATAAATAATTAATAATAATAATTACAACTTCACAATAAGAATGTGTTTTCCTTAATAATATATGTTGTATCAACGTGTCCAAAATTTAATAAAAATGAATTGATAATTCTGGCGTCTGCAAATCGGTTTACTCAAAGGTATTTGAGATTCTGTAAAAATAATGTAGATGGCTTTCAAATAATGGAACGACAGGTGTATTAATTTGAAAAATGTAACATATAGTTTCGAAAATTTGTCAAGAAAAATACTGGCGTTATAGCACAAAGGTAGTGCACTTCCCTGGATTGGAAATGAAGATCCAGGTTCGAATCCCGGTGACGCTAAAACAATATTTTTCGACAAAGTTGATTTTATATGTATATATTTATAATTAATACGTTAATTTAGTATTTAAAATATCACAGACCTATGTTCTGAATAATTACAACTTCACAATAAGAATGTGTTTTCCTTAATAATTTAAAAATTAGCCTTAATAAATGGAGTCAATAATATTTAAAAAATAAACTATATGAATCCAAGTTGGGTAGAATACTTGCAGAAATATTAAATCATTTCATGCATGGCTATGTAATATAGTACAAGTACATTTTGTTGCGTACGAGCATAGCTGCCGGAAGAACCTCAGGACAGGAGGGAATTTTGGCACCCACCACCGATCCGGAGTCTGCTGGCACCTTCAAAATGTGGACTGTATAGTGTTTATTTTCACACACTATTTCGTCACGGTTCCGACAAAAAGTATAGACGCGAAGTCTCGAGATTAATGATTTATTTAACAGTGTTAACTGTTCTGTACACGTTGTAACCGTAATGGTTCAAGGTCGCCGATCCACTGCTTGGCGTTGCCGGGTGGGGAAGGAAAGGAAGGGCACGGAGCATTATTTTCGTTTATGTACATAATTGATACATTTATACACCAAATAAATATATTTCCCGAACGCATTATTATAACAAAAAATATAAATAATAAAGTCATAGAAAATATTTGTTGAACGATATTGCTATATAAAAATAGATAAGTAAATAAGTTTATAAAAAAATAACCTGGGAAACAATTAATCAAAATTAATTATAATATTTAAACAACGAAAGACTCAAATAGTAAACAATTATAGAAATAATAAAGAGAAGATAAAAATAATACAAGCCTACTATTATATATATATATATATATATATATATATATATATATATATATATTTTACCGATAATAATAGTAGGCTTGTATATATGTATATATATATATATACATACAACATCAACAATGTTGTTGTTGTGTACAAGTATAGATGCCAGAAGAATCTCAGGACAGGAAGGAATTTGACACTCATCACAATCCGGATTCTGCTGGCACTTCCAAAGATGTGAACTGAATAATTTTCACTCACTATTTCCGTCAAGGGTTCCCACAAAGTATAGAAATATAAGTCTCGAAATTTGTATAACAGTGTTAACTGTTCCGTACACGCTGTAATCGTACCGGTTCAAGGTCGCCGCTCGATAGGAAGGGAAAGGGAAGGTGGAGAATACACAGTGCATTAGTTTCGTTCAATAATTAACATATTTATACACAAATAAATATGTGTCGAACATCTACACTGAAAACAGTTAAGATATAAATACACTTGTTCCGCTAGTATCTTAATTACTTCTATCTAACTAATTTTAAGTTAAATATTATATTTATTTGATCAGCATATATTTTGCCTTATATAGGCATTAATAAAAACAAATGGTTCAAAATTTTATTGTATTTGAAGAATAAATAAAATAATCTAATACATATCATTAGGTTATTTCACTATTATATTAATTTCTAATACATTTTAATGTTTTATGTACATTATCTAAAAGATTTAGAATTATAAAAAACTGATAATCAAATTTTTTAATAGGTGATTTTTATATCTAGATGTGTCCATAGGTAGTAGTGCTTCTTTGTAATGCGTTAGCATAAATTAGTATGAATGGATAAGATATGTAATTGGGCGAATAAATCATCCGCCACCATCGTCTTCATCTTCAACAGATAGTCTGCTCTAATATACCTTCTCGGTAATGCAGGACCACTGCCTACGACGAATATCCTAGACAAACCTGCACAGCATCAGGAGTGACAGCCAACACGACAGACATACTAACGAGATGTCAAAACTACTCAACGGTCTACCGTGAACAGGAAATGCACAAATTGATGTTGGTATTTTTTGATATTGGTGAACTACCTATACCTAAGGTTATTTAATTTCAGAGATTAAACTTATAAGGAAATAATATGACACGAGATCGATTTTTTCTTTTAGGTAACACAATGTTCTCTGAATTGCGTTAAATTTAATTCAAGAAATATAACTTAACGAATGGTCTTCTGGGTCATTCTTCCGTAGATTAGATATGTAGGTAGCACATTTCAATAGCCATCATCAGGAACTATGTGACAATGGACACTACATAATAATCTAGAAGAACCATCATTAATACGACACGGCTCTGAAATTTTATGAAGATAATAATATTAAATAAAACGTATTACATAGAATTTACGAAACATCTCATTATTGATAATTAGTGTGGGTTGACTTTAGCAACTGACAAAAAAAAATTTAGCGTGCCTTACTTTTTAATGAGGAAAATGAGCGTGACTGTGAATTGAACCTGAGACTGCACGCCCATCGCACCCAACTATAAATAATGAATGTGGATAACCCAAATACTGTTGTGCGTTCAAATCGTATACCTAACGTATATGCGTGGTTTTGAAAGAATTTTCATTTTAAAAAATATTGTGGACTGTACAATATTTTAACTCTATTTTTTTATTCCTAATATGATGAACTTACTGACTTTGGAAATATGAAAGTGAACTAAATTAAGAGGAATGCGGTCAGTAAGATGAACGTGTAATTAAAATAAAATAAAAAGAATATCGGCTTCAAAAGCGGAATTTGTTAAAAAAAAATTACAAATATTTCTTCGTTCTGATGTCAAAAACGGCACTGGTATCACCAAAAAATTCATTGCTCATAGATGGCGCTAATGTTTAGTAATAACCTTATGGAGAAATTTATCTAACAACGATATTTTATATGACTGGAATAATAATGAAAATACAAAATATATTTGTACAACTCTAAAATTTTCAGTAATTTACGATTATTTGTTTTACGTAAGTTTTAAAAGAGTGAAATCTAAAAATTAAAATTTGTATTTTATTAAATATACATATTACAAAATTGAATAACCAAAAATATAAAATATATTACAATGTCGGCAGTTGATAACCGAACAATGATGTATTATAATATGGTATATGTACTAATATCACACGAGAAAATAAATACAAGTTAATAAAGACCTCGGTATTTGCTTAAGCTATTAAAAAGTTTGATGCATGATGTCGCCAAGTGCATGAAAATAGATACAAACGCCTCTCGTAGAGTTGCCGTCAACGTTTTATTCAACTTCTGTCAGTACAAGTACTCGTCTGACAGTTTCCAAGTTCCTCGCCGCCTGCGATAGCGGGTAAGATGCGAACCGCGCGCACTCGTAATACATATTTTATATTAAAATATCTCGCGGGAATCAGCCGTGATGAAATAAATCCTGTGGCGTGGAATACGAGCTTTCGAGTGCAGGGGAAATGAAAAATCGTAAACAATGTGCCAATAACGGAATATGTTAAAGTTTTAACGGCGAAATATTGGTATAAAATTACACGATACTGCCAACGTTTTGTTCCATATTTGAACAATACGAAAACTTTTTTGAGTATCTTTTACTTTTGAACAACAAAATATGCTTGTACAACGATTTTACTCGCCGTACTGTAGGAATATATGCTTTAAATAATACTATCAAGCATTCAACATTATTTTACTCATTAGATACTGTATGGAAGTGAAAAGAATAATTATTTATAACATTTTAAATATAGCGACCGACGAGGAGACATTTAAACGTATTCTTCTAAGGGGTAAAAAATAGAATAGTGCCTACAACTATATTAATCATTAATTAAAAATGCAAAGTTCTTGACTAGTTTTTACAATAGCACATTATGTGTCCTTTGGGCCGGTATATTGATTGTCATGTTTTCGCGAAAGGCACGGTGAGACGATATGTCGACATCCCAAAAACTCTATTTAAACCTAGTTTTTAAAACACGTTGGTTTTTTAAATAAGTTTTTAGTCATTAAATGATTCGGGATTTTAATCGACTAGTCTAAACATATGCATGTTCGCCGAAACTCCCAAAGCCATATTCCATAAACTACAAAAACATTTATAAATAAGTTTTTAGTCATCAAATAATTCGGGATTTTAATCAACTAGTCAAAACATATGTATGTTCGCCGAAACTCCCAAACCCATATTCCATAAACTACAAAAACATTTTTAAATAAGTTTTTAGTCGTCAAATGATTCGAGATTTTAATCGATTAGTCTAAACATATGTATGTTATCCGAAACTCCCAAACTCATATTCCATAAACTACAAAAACATTTTTAAATAAGTTTTTATTCATCAAATGATTCGGAATTTTAATCGACTAGTTTAAACATATGTATGTTCGCCGAAACTCCCAAACCCATATGCCATAAACTACAAAAACATTTTTTTATTTTATTACTTATTAGATATATTTAATAGGTATGTTATACCTACATATATTTTTTAAATGTAGATGCATGTAAAATTTCGGGACAAAGAACAATTGAAAAGCAGAAAAGCTTACTGTGTTATATAAGTAAATGCAATTATTAGCAATATTGATTAAAAGCAAGTCAAATCTTCCAACCATTTTGAATATGTTATGAAACTAACTTGCTAGTCACCCGGAATGAAAATTGAACTCCCAACTATTAAATCACTGGGCGAGTACCTTATCCACTAGACTAATAAGCACGTCAACAATTTTTCTCTTAATAAGTAAAGCTTTATATAAACAATGAAATATAATTAAATAATTTAACTAAAAAATTTATAAAAAAATTAATTGGGTTCCATTTTCTTAATGTTTTTAATATTTGCAGCATTTTATTGAACCATTACTAGGAATAATAATACCTAAAGGTAACGTATAAAACTCAATATCTATCTGTCTATCCATTTTTTATACAATTCTACATCGTTTGACCGATCTAACCCAAATTTTGAGAACTTATTCTTTAGGATCCTGCGTAAAACATACACCCCCCACCCCCTAACTATATAAATATGTATTATACCAACTATTTCAAATTTGTCATATACATTTTTTAAAGCCTGCGCCAAATAAAGGCACCCCGCATCCCCTTCACCCTATCGTAAATTCTAATTATTTTGAATCCCGAGCAAGACCGAGTAGGGACAGTTAGTATAGTATAATAGGATATATTCATGTAAAAATATCTAAACTTAGATAACAATTTACACATAATATAGATTTCATAAACATTCTTATTTTCTAAATAATCAACAACAAGTTAGTTATATTTTTAGTGTAGTTTAAAAATATTAGGTGCATATGTTAACGTAACATACGTTCAGTGTACGCATCTCCATTTTTAATATAAAATAATAATCGTAAAACAAACTCCAATTTTTACTGAAAAAAATGATCTGATTCATGAGTTCATAATATGTTGCTTGATAGTACACAGTTATTCCATTCCGAGCAGCAAAATAATAATTCTCCACTGAAGTTCTGTTTCAATGTTTGCCGACTGCCTTTGCAAAATGTAATAGTGAATATAAAGATCGGAATGAGCGAGTTTTTCAGGCAATTTAAAAAGCTTCCAACGTTTGAATAGCTCGCTTTTGTTTGTAAGAGCTTTGTTTTAATTCACGTGAATAAGCCTACCTACGTGTGCAACTGTAGGTTACATTTGCTACCCATGACGGTAGGTGGCAGTCACATTGCTTCACTAGAATACTTCATCATTTTTTATGCTCTCTATCTTTCTCTGAAATAATTATTTTCATTTAATATTACAAAAACTGCTAAATTTCATGTTAACAATATAATTTTCCTTAGATATTTATAAATGATATGAACGATATTCTAGACTGTGTGAGAATGCTTACATATTAATGATGCCTGCCAAGCCAAAGGGTCTATGCTAATTATTTAGAGAGTATTACCGAGGAGAGGGATTGCACCTGGACGATCTTATAGTGGCTGGCATCCGTGGCTGGGCAGAAGGATGATCTGAAGAAAAATACCGGCCCCTTGAGGATGAAAACTGCACGAGGCTAGGACCGTTTGCAGTTTAAGGGAGGCCTATATTCTAATTAATATAATTTTAAAAGTGCAATGAAGGTCATTTATGTCTCCAGTTGGTGGCTTTAATACCATCTAGCCTACTCCACGTTCGAATCTGATATCTATTTTTTTATTCTTATGATTAAAATTTATAATCGTGCTATTTTTTGTAACTAGGTATGTTTTTCTTTCCTCCGTGTCAGTATTGACAAAGTGTGGTGGCCTCAATCACAATAGGGTCTGCTCGTGTGATTGCACCTGCATTAATGCACCTCTACAAGTCCCGGTCCAGGTCCCGGGTCGCCCTAACAGCTGACTCCAGCTCCAGGGTTTTTCCAGATATATGTAACGCATTTATCCGCAGCTATGGCACTCTTCCGGGTTACTCCGGCCCAGGATAATCTATTTTTTATGGGCTTCACCTTGATGCATAAAGTGCTGAAGAATTGTAAAAATCTAGGATTCTTCGGTTCGGCTACATTACGTTAAAAGAGTTAAATTTCAAGAAAAAGAAAAAAAATAGACGATATTAATAATTTTTGTGGGTGAATTCAGCAGATTAAAAAATTCTTCATTCTTAAATTAAATAGTAAATAGATAGAAGATTATCTAAGAGAATGATAAAGAAGAGATGTGTAATATTGCGGTGGTCCATAAATTGAATAACACCCGAAATCTATTTTATAATATTAGTTTATCTAACAAAAAATTGCATTCCGCTGCTTGTCTGATTTTGTTTTAATTTATGATTTTCCTAATAAATAAATATAAATCTCTGGATGCTAAAATAATAATTTTGAAATTTTAATAAAGGAGCTTTTTCAATAATGCATCTTGTCAGTTGTTTTTCAATCTGGCTCACAATATTAATTTTATACGGAGATCAGTTTTATGTTTGCCCCGAGTAATGAGAGAACCCACTTGAGGGTGAAATTGTTGTTCAGGCTGGTTAGGGGAAGTAGAGGCGCGGTTTAATTGTTGCAATTTCTTTAACAATGACATCACTAAGCCTACTTAATTTATCGGATACTGCGTGTCGACATCTGATTTGGGGATGTGAAAAATGTCCTCAAAATATTAGGCACGCGCATCAACAATAATCGGATCCATACTTGAATATCGTAAATAAATATTTTCTTATACGTAGATATGTATTGCGTAATATGTTTCTCGCCAATTTTGAATACTAATAATTAATACACACAGTATTAATAATATTTTTATAATAGGCTACACGTAACATAGCGCCTCTGCATCTTTAAGAGTTCTGCATTCTAGAAACTTGAATAATAGACATCAAACTCTCAGATCAACCTCTACTTCAGCCGCAGGGAGGGTTGTAGAATTGACCAGCCATTGTCAGAAGTCTGCTTAGTGAACGAGCATTAGCGGTGGCGCCCAAAAGCGTGCAACTCTATGCCTTCCGTTATAAGTAATTGCTTCGGAGACTTCATTTAAAATATACTAAAAACGCACCTTTTAAAAAAATTATTTCTATGAGTAGAAATAACAATTTTTAATTTTAAATATAAAAAGTACGATTCTTTTAAACGACTTTTAAAAGTTAACGGTTATGTGTAAAACACTCTTGAGGTGAAATTTTTTACGAAAATGGCGGCATAAAAATTATCAAACATATTACTTCGTTATTATTACTATTAATATTGAACTGTTGTATGTGTAGTGAATGCAATAAATTATTATTAAAAATCAAGAGGAGTAAATGTACTATAATTTCTATTTATCGTTTAAAATTATTTTAGTCTTTGCACTCAGATTAAGCAGCATTATTCCTCTTTTTCCTTTTAAATGGTTTCATGGAATCCCCTTAACATCCCGCCCGCGGTCCAGTCCGCCTCTCACCCGCCTACCTCTTGCAGGCCTGTCTTGACATCATCCGCTTATCTACGAATTGATATTGATCCTGTTGACTTGTGTTTTGAGCTCATTGTGACATTACGGGACTCATCTGCTCTCGCTAATGTTCTGCCTACTACAGGCTCTATGATTTTACCATTCTCGGGACATCTGGGGAGGTATACTGTTTCTGAAGTTCCAGATACTTAAATCTTCTCCATTCTCCGGTTAGGTCATCACATATTGAGCCACGAATCTTCTGCAAGACTTTATTTCCAAAGACGCAGGTCTTCGAAATAAATAGCTCTATAGTATTTTTGAATAAAGTTGAAAAGTCTGTCTTGCGATAGGTATTTTACGATAGGGCACACATCAGGCGTCTATTTATATATAATAATCTGTATATAAATAGATGCCCTATTTAGATATAATTATCTGTAGATATACTTATGTATAAAATTATGAATATATTTCTTCGTATCCCTAAGAGGGACGGAGTTTCAAAGCTTTGATCTTCTCCATTCAGGTGTTTCATCTTGCACATTTTTGGTACATCGATTTATTGCAATACTACCCGTTTTATTTTATCATCATTTGATTTTCTCTATTGAGCATTGGCCACTCCACTCTCTCTAACAGCTAGTCTTGCAAAGTGAATTCATATAAACCGAGAGATCTGTCTCATCTGAAATATCTGAATACTTTGTAGCAGAGGGAGATAATTCAGTTTATTCTTTATTGATAATTTTTTTAATATAATGTACGCAATTTTTTTAAAGAATGCCATGGGATTTTCAAGGGTTAAATATTTAATTTACAATAAAAAACAAATAATTTATTTTTATATAGACTAAGACTCCAGTAAAATGGTTACTAAATCAGATCAAAAATAAAAACAATAAAAACGAACGAGGCTTCCGCCCTGCGTTTAATTCAAAAATGAACACGGCGACTGCCATAAAAATAAATCAGTACCACAGACAGGGGGATTAGTCGGTCTCGATGTCTATCTGGACCATTACCGGCCCAGTGTCCTGTAGGCCTGCCCCTCGATCTGCCTGTCGCTAGAAAAAAGCCAATCAGATTTATAATGCAAATTAGCGGAAGAATTATTCTGGCCGGAGCCGATGAGTCACGCTGATTAAAGCGAGGGGAGCAGCTTTCATCAAAGGATCTTATAAACGAAAAATGTAAAATTACGGAATTCTTTCATCACTTTAATATCCCCTGAACCGACCTCTATGTAGAAATTGTGTCAAAAATATAGCCAAATACCCCCTGTGAAATGTGAATCAAATTGTTTGTTTGAGGATTCAAAATACGAATGTTTCCAAATCTACTTTTCGTAAATATGAAATTATGGGTAGACTTCAAATATAGAGAAGCAGAACTATAAGTTTTATTAACATACTGGCTAAATCTCTCAAATTCGTTAGAAGTTTGAAACAGATTTAACATATCAAAATCAAATTATCCCAAACCCATAGTTTCGTAAATCCAACATATTTTTTTCTATTTTCGCAATAAATATTGGTAATACAGTATTATAATGTATTTTAAAACGTTAAAAATAATATTAGGAGTGAAATTATTTTACTTTTTATTTATTTTAATTTTAATACTAGAATTTATGTTTTGGTTAATCTGTGTACATAAATTTATAGTAGTCTGTAATTTTTCTAATTGTGGGGAGATTGTTAAAAATGATGAATAAAAATGATTTGATGCCTTGATAATTATAGTGATTTTGGGTTGCGGTATATTTTAGTTTTAGAATATCAATTTAGTCTCTAAATCTTGTAGATCGGAATTTGCTTCTAATATTTGATTGATTTTTAATTTTGAAAATTTGGATTATTGAATTTTTTTTGTACATGTCTATTATTTTGGTACTTCAAAATCTGTGAAATGTTGTATACTTGGAGTCTTTTTTTTAGAATAATTTTTATTATCATTTTTTGAGTGATTTATAATTGTGATTGTGATTGAAGTTTTATATGCTCCTCCCCATCATGCAAATGTGACTGTAGAAAAGCGTAATATATCATTTTCAGATTTGTAAGTGATAAGATGTTTCTGAGTCTGAAAAATATGTAGACAGTATTCTGTATTCTGTTTGTAAGATTTGTAATATGATCTTTCCATTTGAGTTTGTAATCTATTATGATTCCTAGGTACTTGATACAAAATTTTTCTATAATTGATGAACATCGGTCACAAGTCTTCTTGAGTACAGGCTTTGGTGTGAATTTTGTCTTCTTATCTTTCTGTTGAATAGCAAATCGTATAAAGTATGTTTTATCAGTATTAATTGATAGTAGGTTATCATCCGTCCACTTTTTATGGTATTAATTTCCTCATTTGCAGATATATTAGCGTCAGTCCAAGTTTTTTTTATTAAATATTAGTACTGTACTGTCTGCATAAGATATTATTTTAACATGTAATTTAAGTTTAAAAATATCATTAGAGTATATAATAAATAACAATGGTCCAAGTACTGTGCCTTGTAGTATGCCAAAGTCGGTAGTTTCAGATGAAAATATTCATAATTATCGAAAATTCAATCAACTGTATTTGGAAAGTATTGATACCGAACTCCAGTGTTAAAATTATCGCAGTTCAAATTTCAAAAAGAGAGCTCTTCGTTTCTGAGACCAAAGTATCATAATTGATTTATTTTATTTTTAAGATAAATTAGTAGCTAGTTCCGTGCTTTGTATTTGCGTACATCTGACTGAGAAAGAAGGATACAGAAAATGTAAAAAAGAAAAAAGTATTTTTAAGTATTGGTAAATTGCATTACATACGTAATATGCCAACACAGTAGTTTTGAAATAAAATCTTCTTCTTCCACGGCACTACATCCCAAGATAGGATTCGGTCTCCTACACAAGCGCTCTCCGCCGACTTCTATCTCTGGTCAATCTTCTCCAGTTCCCGAACTCTCCCATCCTGCTCCAGTCTTCATTCACACAGTCAGCCCACCTCTTCATTGGTCTTGGTCATGATTTTTGATATCTCGATATTTGGAATTCTTTTAACATGGCTAGCCCTTCGCGGTCTTTGGGACGTTTTTTTTGGGATTGTTTCTTCCGCAATTAAATTGTCGAGTCCATGAATAATTTTCATTTCGTAAATTCCATTTTCTAGTGTAGGTCCACAAATTTTTCTTAGTATTTTAAGTTTAAATGAATTAAACTAAATTAAGATCATTTAATACAAACATATTTTAATTTATTTTCTGAATGGGGTAGACTATTACATAACATATAATAACAATAATAATAATGAATAATTTGTATAGCGCCATTTTCGTAAAAAATTTCACCTCAAAGGCGCTTTACGCATAAAGTGTTTATAGTTCTACAATTATCTTTGTTTTTTTTAATTAAAAATCGTTATTTTCACTTATGGAAATGATTTTTTGAAAAGATGCGTTTTTAGTTTCTTCTTAAATAAAGTCTCTGATGCACTGTTCCTTATAACGGAGGGCAAAGAGTTCCACGCTTTTGGGCCTGCCACCGCAAATGCCCGTTCACTAAATTTAGACTTCTGGCAACGGTTGGTCGGTTCTACAACCCTTCCTGCAGCTAAAGTAGAGTAGTAGTAGTAGTGAAGTAGATGCAAAGTTCTCGAAGATACAGAGGCGCCATGTTGTGCGTCGCCTTGTACATCAACTAGCACAACTTAAATTTAACTCTTTCAGGAAATCAGAGCCAATGTAGCTGATACAAAATGGATGTTATAGGCTGAAAAATTAGCAGGCCAGCATAGATCCTGTTATAATAGTCCACACGTAACACAACAAATGCATTTATAAGTAGACGGACTACCTCAAGAGAAAGATGTCTCCGAGTACTTTTAATCTATCTCAGTTGATGGCAGCATGCACTGACAGTTTTACTGATTTGTGTATACATTGAAAGATCTGAATGAATGTGCACGCCCAACAACTTAACTGCAGATTTAGCATTCGCAGACATTGATTCCTGGATTAAGTTTTGCCTTCTAGGTGTTGCTGTCCATAGTAATTATGTTTCGATAGATTCAATGTAAGTTTATTCTGTGCCATCCACTCACCTATTTTATCTACGCATATTACAGTACAAAGTTTAGTTAGAAAGTGAAGAAAAAAAAAAGTGAAAATAAGGAAATAAATTATTTTATACGTAACTAATTAATTGCTATACCTATATAAATATTGTGTAGATACTTAAACAAGTGAAGCTAAGTAATAATTGAATATTATGGATATCACGTCACATAAGTAGCTATATATATCAACAAATTTGAGATGTTTGACTCTTAAGTCGGACCATGAGTTTTTTTAAACTGTTTTTAGGAAACATTTTTACAATTACATTATGTTAAAAAATTATACACATTGTATGATATTTAAAAAAATGTTTATTATGTTTGATGATAAATTTAGCCACTAATTTTTCAGATTGCACTAATTCTCGTTTGCAGTTTGACGCAGAGCTGGTAATGTGCAGCGCGTACCTCGTCAGTGGACAGATCGTCCCGTGAATATTTCACTCCTCACGCGATGACCACTAGGCTCGATTAACATAAACAGTTGAAATAATCCACGCGGATTAGTAAATAATAGATGTGCTCCATTGTCAGTTTTAAACGAAAAATTATCGTTTAAGCCCGTTTCACACAATTAAGCTCTCTCACGCACTGAAAGTGTTCGGCGGCTGCGGCGCGTAAACACACGCAGTCTATTAATTAAGGCGGGCTTACAGAGCTATTTGGTGACGTACATTGTGATAAAAGTCCGCAAATATCCTCACTAATAGTGGTTGTCCCCCCACTAATTCACATACAATATAATAGATCAGCGATTGTGAAATATTTCAACGGTGTAAATAATTATATATAAAGATATATGATGTTAATAGATTCATTTTAAGTCGTTTACGATATAACCCCATTAATGAATAGCGTCTGTTTTATCGGGCGTTAATTAATAAAATTTTTCGAGGGTGCTGACTTGTGCAACGGGAGTTCTATAGGTGGCTTCACGTTGTTGCATAACCTCACTTTCTATTGCATGTTGTTCTATTTAGCGTGGTTTTGAGTTGTGTAAAAAACTGAATTCATTATGTACAATAGATCCTAAACATTTTAATTCTGGATATGAAAGGTGAGTAAACATAAAATTAAAGTATATAGATAATAATTTTAGACAATTTTATTATATAATATAGTATGAAAGGTGTCAATATGTAATAAAAACATTAATTTTAAGACATACTGCCTCGCTTTTATTCACATGTATGCTTTTGTTTTACGTCCGTTATAACGAACACTACGAATAAAAGCACAACATCTATAAAAATGTTTCATTTTATAAAACTGCCCTTACATTAGCTACTTAATTTCATAGGAGACAATAATATCGAGGAAGATGCAACAATATATCTGTTACATCCAGAGGAATAAACTGTAGAAACAGATGAAGATAGCGATCGTTCAGACGATGAGCACGAAGGCGACATCAACCATCTCGGTCTTGGTTTGTATAAAAAACTAAGTGTAAAAATAGATTTCTTTAATCTATTTTTTGATCACAATATTATCAATAATATTGTAACACTACCCAACATATACAAAAACAATTCTGCCTTAAATGTTACTTGTGATGAAATATTGACTTTTATAGGTGGGTTGATATCCATTATGTGAAGAGACCACTTTATTTTGTATAATGAAACAGAAAGGAGATGTATTTTATAAATTACTACCAAAATACTGTTTTATAAATTATCATTAAATTTAATAATTATGTCGCTGTGCATTTTGTTCCTTATAATGGACGGTCCATATTTTCTATAATAAAATAAAAATAAAAATAGTTTTATTTTGCTGATTTAAGTGTGACTTGGTCTAAATTTGTAACAATTTCTAAAAAAAATCACCTTTATAAACTTCCTCCATTAATGAGTTAATACATAGATAATATTTAAAACACAAAACAACTTTAATAATAAATGAATTATTATATACAATTTATATACAGAAAAAATCAATCTATCGAAAAAATATTTAGTTGCTACTGGGATTCGATCTTTTTTTAAATGGAATAATAGATATGTCAATTGGAAAGATTACAGAATAAAAGTTTGTCAAAATTTATCAAAAATGTATTCGATTGCTATAGCGAAATGGCGAATGAGTTCTCCGGGTAGGAAGAGGTCGAGTTTCTAATCCCAGTAGCAACTAAATAGTTTTTCAATTTTTCTGTATATATTTCTATATATTGAATTTGTTTGAAACATTTTTTAATTTAAACAAAATCAACGTATGTAAAACTGTTGAAAACATGCCCAAATAAGTTTCATCTCAGATAAATATGTCAATATCCTATGCGATGCAGTTTTTAATCAAATTGCTCTTACGGTAGACCATAGACAGGTTGTTTTTGTATGATATGTACTGGAAAATTAAAAAACTCGTGTTGTCACTGCTTCAGGTTTGCAATGACTAACCCCGCATATTAATCTATTGTATCTTCAATCTCACTATTTTCTCCAAGTTATTACAAAGCATAACTTACGTGAATTTATACATTGATACCTACAAGATACTTGATTATTTATCAAATCTACAAACTAGAAAGTTCTAGAAGCGTGAAATGATATAAATAAATGTATACGGTGCGGAAAACTCTGAAAGTATTGCAACATTTTTAACAGCTTTGGCAATAATAAAGTATTATATTATATCTAATTGAATGAGTTCCATCGAGCGTTGTTGGAATGCTTTTCCATGATATTCATTGTAATTATATTTTTGTTAGCTAATGTCTGTATTTGACAATAAAATTAGGGTAGGCACACTATACTCATAGATGCATCCTTATAAAAATAAAAAATAAAATTCCTTTGCTCTTTTTTATTAGTTACTGTAAAATAAATTAGTTATCAAGTATGTAGATACATTCTAAAAGATATATAATGAGACTATCCTTCTGTTTTATATTATTGCTTATGAGATTATTATGACGTTATATGATTATTTTTAATTCTATATGCCAAAATTTTCTTTCTTTTAACTGTTATTTCACATTTCATCTAAATCCTTATTTTACTTAAATATTCAAATAATATAACATATTAAATATATATATATATATATATATATATATATATATATATATATATATATATATATATATATATATATATATATATATTTAATTTATACATCCTTAGTTTATTTTTAAATAAATAAACTAGTAGGTATTGTATCAATTTTCATTGAATTGCCAAAGATTCATATTATCATGAATAATTGTTTTGGTGAAATTTATACCAAAAATGGACAAATTTAATATGTGACATGTATGGTTTGATGTATGCTGGGCTCGCGCGAAAGGATGAGTATGTTTGTGTGCGAGCGAGAAAGATAGAAGAAGGGGTAAGTCTCCGCTCCAAGCCACGATCCGGGATATATCACATTAGATTGTAATCGGGAATAAATAGTGTATTGTCACCAGAAGCACGCTTATTATTCACGTCACCATTATCCACAGATTCCCGAGACAGAATCTGATCGTCTAGTGCAGCCGTATATAGCTGGCACGAAGAAACATCATAATTAATATTTCAATTTGATAAGATATAGGTAAATACTTTTCGAGGATCTATGATTTTTTCCTTAGTTTATTTGCGGAATACTTAATTGATATACATAAATGTTTGTACAATAAATATAAATTACCACTTTTATCTGTCTACTCAATTATTTCCCTGGAAAAAGAACTAAGTGAATAAACTCAGTATCAGTACTGTTCGCACTGTGTTATTATTGTTGTGAATGTATTAATACATATAATATGCACATAGCCCGCGCTTTACAAATATTAACATGGAATTAGCTCGTGTAATCCCACCCACTGCCGTACAAGTCAATTATGGATTAACCCCCATTAAATCCTCAACTCGATTTCACAAACGTTTAAGAAACATCAGAAGTAGGATTTGAAGATTAATCAAAAGGAAGCGTTCATAAATAAATAATTACGTAGATTTTGAATATAATTAGTTCTAGCAGAAAATATTCACATAATATGAGCATGTCATGGGTGTAGTTGGTAGATCTTGGCTACTCCAGGCTACTCTTCTTTCCGGTACTAACTTGGCAAATCAGTGCACATTCAGTCAATCAATTTAAATTGATAATGAAAAGAAGTACATAACCCAATTGGATAATAGTCTTCTGCGCGATTCTAGTACTCACTTTCATGTGTTTTAGGCTATAGGTACAAACACACATTATGTCTATATTTCTTAGTACTTTGGTATTCACCCTCCTGAAAAAATGTTATTTTTTTCTCAAAAAGCATTTTTTATATTTAAATCAATTAACCAAAAAACTGTGTAAAAATATATTTAATTATTACTATTACTATAGTCATTTAGAGTGCCATGAAGGAATTTTAATATTATCGTATACATATTTAGTATGAATAATATTAAATATTATCATGTAAGTGTTTACAACTGTAACCGCGGAGCGATTAACATGTAACCATGTATTAATTGAACCTAAAAAATGAAAATAATTATATTTACATGTTCGATGAAAGAATCTTTGTTTTATTAATTTTTAAGTTAGTTTTAAAATTTTATTTAAACAATACATTTATGAGGTTTTAATATATTTATAATAAAGATTTGTATGTTATAATTGTATGATCCTTTCATCATTACTTGATAGTGTAAATAATCATATATACACCCTCCTGCGTGTCCATGACTCAATTGTCAGGTCAGAAGTATACCTTCATTCCGGTTTCTTCATTAGTATTAGGTACTACCAAGTTGCAATTCTGTACGGCTTGTGAGCTATTGACAAAAGAAAGCATAACAAAATAAAACAATTGTAGAGATATTGATAATCCACGAATAATGCAGAAATATTGTACGAGGCTGATAGTCAATTGTATTGAATGTTGGTAGCACCAACACCACAAATATTCTGTATTTTTGCGCCAGTATGAAACGAACAAATTTACGATATTACCCTTTGTAGTGAATACCAAATGAAGCGAGCGAGTTGCATTCGCGATAACTTTAGGATTAATTGGAAATTAAATTAAAGAGAGAATTAACGTTGTCGAGTACTAAATAAATTTTAATACATTTGCATACGCGCTGACCGTCATACAACTGAACCCATATTAAAACTTGACATATTTCCGTTTATACAGTGAAAGTTTATACGGACAGAAAATTGCGTAATAACTATCAGTGTCAAAAATAACGACCTTATGTGAATGTGTACTCCTAGCTTATAATATTTTGACCATTTTTGTGGTGAGGTTGCATTTTCATAACATTATTCTGAGGTATTTTTAATACAAATTAATACAATTTCCTTCTAACGGTGCAATAATATAAGGGTCAATTAGAAAGATTATGGAATATAAGTTTAAAATTTGTTAAAAATGTATTCGATTGCTATAGCAAAAATGGTTAATGCGCTTCCCCGGATAGGAAGAGGTGTAGGTTTGAATTCCGGTATCAACTAAATATTTTTTTGATATACTTATATTTTTTCTGTAAGTATGTATGGTACATCTTTCTACTTGATTCATTTAATGTGTTTTAACTTAAAATATCTTTCCGATTTTTATTATTACTGAATTTTCAAGAAGATAAATCTTATACTGCTAATGTTTTCAAAGATCATCGTTCTTTTCAATGATCAAACTGAATCGAGCCCTTTATTACCTCAACAATTCTATGTTAAATTTTCAAACAATTAAGTGCAGAGCGTTGCATTGCTTTCGTAAAATCCAAAAGTGTGTCGAATAGAAATGCTCCCAACGGATCGCCGGAAGTATACTTTTGTATAGAATGGCAATAGCGGATATGGACTGCCGATTGCCGTAAACCATTACACGGCTGCACGCCGTACAGGAGAGTTCGGGGTTTGGACAGGAAATTAAATTCCATATAGTATCTCCATCCGCGTATTCCTTCGGGGATTGTGAGCTATTCACTTAGCCCCACCCGGTATCCAGATAATGACAATATATATTGTAAACATACTGCTGACCGGCCATGATCGGTTGGAACTTTTTCGAATTGCGGTGTCATCGTAACCGAATACCCCATTTATTCACATCGGGAAGTTTGGGCCAAATACTATTTATTTTGTAAAATGAATGTCCTTTTATGAAATCATAATATGACAGTAGGGTGCATCATCCCCTAATAAATTTCGGAATAATGGATACTTATTCTTGCATGCAAACCGTACAAACATATTTCATCAATATCAAATATATGGAAAGGCGTATTTACGTTTATACTAATTTGATTTTAATGTTCTCTTTGAAATAAACAATGATAAAATAACATTTCATAGATATTTTAAAATAAAAAGTAACATTCTCTACCTACAATTTAAAATAAATATTAATTACTGCAATATTTTTCTCATGCAAAAAAAATCTTTTATGTCTCATCTGTCAAATTGCTGTGTGAGAAATAGGTAAATTGTAAAAAAAACAATGAAAATCTGATTATGAAAAATAACAATTTCACTATGCTGGCGAATAACGAACTAAGGAAGTGCGCGCAGCCACCTATTCAAATATCGATTCCGTATTGTCCCTAACGAAACGAAAAGTATAAATTTGTAAATATGATATTTCTACTCTTTCCGTATGTTCTCAAAAGGACACGGGTATCGCCGGGATGCTATTCCGAACCCGGCAAACCCGCCCACATCTTAATGATATATTCCAAGAACCAATCTAGCGACTTACGGTACATACCCTACTAGCATTAATACTATACTCTAAATATGTGTATACTAAACTGTCAGATTTCTATATTTTAATCCCTTTTCCCGTAGTTACGATTCAACTCTAGGATATAAAAAAATGCCAAACCAGTCTTGGATATAATTATGATTTAGTGTGTATTTATGTGAAACGGTTTCGATATCTAAAGACAAATTTAAAGTTAAAACTGATTCATAAATAATAATTATAACTATGGATAAACTTTACTTTAATTCAGCTAAAATATACGGCGTTACGTTGTCTTGAAAATTAATTATAATCAAATTATTTGAAATAGGTCTTTAAATCGTACCTTGATCTATTTTAGCAGTAAAATGAATTATTTGACTATAATATGTACAATGGTTTCTTGCATCTTATTTAAATATGTATAATATATAATAATTTTAAAAAGTATCATTTTCTGCGTATTATAAACATTAGTAAACATTTTTGATATTTGCTATTTATTTATTTATTTTAAGTTTATTTATTTTTTAAATTAATTAAAATGAAATAGTAACTATATAATAACTCGTACGCTTAAATTATGTATCTATATTTATTGTGTATGTTTTAAATTAATACAAACACGTTCAGAATAATACTGTCAACATTTCGCGTGTCACGGTTCTGCGGTAGTTCATTTAATAAAAGTAAATAGTTAATTTAATAAAAATTACTATTGAATCAATTTTCTAAAAAAGTCATCGATTCTATGGAAATGGGTTAATAAACTATTTGATAATTATTTTCAATCTGAAAACTTACACAATTTGCAAATAATGTTCACACAGGTACCTACCTACCTATCTACAACTAAAACTTCATTTTAAAATAATGGCAGAGCCGTAATTTTATTGCCCTATTAAAATAAGTAATGCTTTATTACACGGCCATTTAGTATGAAAAGTGTGTGTAATGGTCCGGCCCGGTGACCGAGAACAATGCTCTGCGGATGTCAATTTTATTATTACCGAGATATATTACTTTCAACAGAAAGATTACCCGAATGAGACGACACGATACATCGCTTCCTACATTTGAGCCAAAAAAAAGCTCATTAATATTTTTGACATTGTTACACAGCTGAGTGGCTCCGTAGCGCAGATGTTTATTTTAATTTGTGTACTTATCTATTCTATAAATTAACGTATGTTAACAATGTTTAAATTTTATAAGGTAGATGGCGCTTTACTTGGTTTTTGGTTTTTGGTTTTTGTCCATGGTGAATGTCCACAGTGTCGGTTGTGATTATATGATTAGTGGATTCCCAAAGTATAAATTTAAATGTAGGCGCATTGAAATATTTATGTTGTTTTCATTACATTTTATAGTAACGGAAATTTATAGTATACTCTATAAATTTTCCGTCATTATTGACGGGTTACATCTAGCATCTAGTATAATATTTTGATTCGAAAAATCATAGACAAATAAAGAAAACTGTGACTGCGTGGTGGAATTATGTTTTTTAAAAAGGAATAAAATTGAGATTTTTGCAAAATAAAGCAACTGGACCCAATAATCATCGATAATTATTATTGTTTAACGAAATAAACATCGATATTTAGATACTAGATAAGTTGGTACCTTCACATATTATGTAGGCATATATACATATTCATTGAGAAGGTGACCCATTTTGAACTTGGGGTTTTCAAAAAAGATTCAGCCCGGTGACTCGATGCGGATGAGACGGTTATTCTTCGAGGGTTTTCACTACCCCAAATGTAACAGTTTAGCTAATTGACTGACACTGAGATGAAAATGGCCTTGTCGCTGAAGATGATTTTATTTCAAAAACCAGTATCACTTTGTAGTGTACTTTAGGATCTAATCAGCAAATACACGACTTCATTTGTCAAATTAGTCAACTGAATTTCGTATGCATGTACACCGAGATCTTTGATTACAATTCGTTGCATCTTTTGAATTTGAGCTTCTGTAAATGTTCAATTTATACGGACGGTGACGAATTTAGGTTCTTGAATTTTTAACGGCATTTTAACTAATTCTATTATTTTATTTGAACTAATATTATGACCGCGTACTAGCGTCATTGCATCAATAACAAGAGGGCTCAAATCTACCGATGAGATTGCTAAATACAGTGTTCCTCGGTACATTATTACTACTACAACAAAAATTTTACAAATCGTATTTTTGTAAAAGGTTTGTTAGATTGATACACTTTCATTCGTTTTGAAATGCTGCGGTGAATGTAGTCAATTTCTAGAAGATCCATTTCATATGAAACTATAATATTTTAGATTAGACGGGTCAACAATGGCACATAATTCAAATCCCTAAAAACAAAATTAAACACTTTATTCAATATTATAAACGTTGAAACATGATTCTCTTTGGTGGTCCGATCTGAGGATCGAACTCTAAACATTTAGATCTAAAGGCGACTACAGTACATATAGGCGACTGTAGTACAGATCTATAGACAATACGGCCGCTTGGCCCACCACACGAATTAAATTTCAATATAATGGTTCCAACGTATTTATTTTGCATTCCGTCTTATAAGCATTTTCATGGGTTAACTAAGTGACAACATAAATATTATATATTATGTATATCTCTCTCTCCTTCTCTCGTCGTTATCCTCATTGCTGAGGGTTGTGATTTTCTGCGCGGGATGTATTGCGTATACATAACACTATTGCGATTAAGATAGGTACAAAATATGTTATGTAAATTGCAATACTTCATTACACCTTATCTACGGCTAAGCACGTATTCAGTTCAAATGTTGAAACATGACTGAAAATTTTCTGTTATTCATTTTTGACTGGGTATCATAGCTTACTAGAGAATTGCATTCAAAGTCAAAATACATCATTGCATTCCTGGGCGTGAAAGCCTTTTTCTAGTATAAACATCACTCATCAGCATATACTGATATTAGAATATTTATTTAACTGCATACTCCAGACGATAAATATTTAATTGGTTTATATT
This sequence comes from Eubasilissa regina, assembly GCA_022840565.1. NCBI lineage: Eukaryota > Metazoa > Arthropoda > Insecta > Trichoptera > Phryganeidae > Eubasilissa > Eubasilissa regina. Next base: position 747,665 of record JAINEB010000025.1, on the reverse strand, counting down.
TGGTTAAAAACAATTTATGATATAACAATATTATAGTAATATTCAATAAAAAAGGTGAAACATGCATTAAACAATAATTAAACAAAATAACTATAGGCATATTTAGTAGGTTAAAAAATTCAACACGTAATATACGAAAAAAATAATGTTGGTCAAAGTTGGTTACGGAATAGCAGAATATCTATCTGAATTCATTGATATATACTGTTACATATATGTAGTTTTTAAATACAATTCAAATTGGTTAGTAAATTATAAAGCAATAGTTGTAGGTTACCAGGTTTAATAAATCCTTTCAAGTAAATGATATTCGACGCTGAAACAATGACCTAATATTTCGATTCAGTTACAACTCTTCAAAAAAACATTTAAATCAATACATATGACATGATTAGGGAATAATTTTGGCCTATTCTTTGTACAAATTGTATAAATTTTTACTTTTCTGTGTAAGGTTAATTTGATTATAAGATTTTTCTTTTTTAATGCGGTTATTTTATTTTGTCTATGGATATAATATGCTTAAGAATAAATAAAGTAATAGTTATTATTGACGTTATTATACATATATACGTTATATACATAGCGATAATGTAGGCACGTGCACATTCTCTTAATTTTTTAAAATAACTTGAATAGTGACCTATTTTTAATAATTTTATCGATGAAAACAATCTACAGTCTAATGCTGCAGGGGTCAGGGTATAAATTAAAAATATATTATTTTTATTTAAAAAGGTTGCATCCGGTCCAAGTATCGAAAACTTCCTTATTAAATTTGCATTACAAGACTATTTATCCATCCGATTCAATGATCATAATGTTTTTTTCTCATGTTGTTTTATTTAGATATTTATTTAAATTGAGTATTTTTAAGTTTATGTGTAATTATTACCTTATAAACTAGCGTCTTCATATATAAAGTATAAAATGTTTGCCTCAGCATACAATTTTGAATAAAAACGTATGTATAAATAAAATGGTATAGTAAATTAATAACTTTTGAATACCTTAGTAGGTACGTATATGTCCTTTTTTTAAAATACAAATTAAATTTAATTAAAGTATATTCTCCGGATAGGAAGAGATCAAGATTCAAATCTCAGTAAGAACAGAAATATTTTTAGATAAAATTAATTTTATATGTATATCTTTCTAATTAATACATTTAATTTGTATTTTTTTTAAATATCGCAGACCTATTTTCTGAATAATTATATTTTTATAGTGTTATCCTTAATAACATATACGTCCGCCTCATACAGTCCTGATATAATAGACCTTTGCTACAATAAACCTAATAAATAAATAATTTTAAAAACAAATTGAAATAACTGGTTTGTGGTCCAGGGTTACGATATTCACCTAGTGATCTAGAAATCGGGAGTTCGAGCCTCATTTCAGGAGGCTATCAAGATAGTCCTATTTTCATAACACAAGCGTTTAGCTTAGTTTGACACGTATTCTGTGCATGCATCTGTATTTAAAGAAAAAAGAATACAACACAGATATACCAAAATCAGATCGGAATAGGATAGAACGAAATACATGGCAAAAAAAACATTAAAACCGAAACAGAAATTATAAATTATAAAAGCAATTTGTTTATTGATTCTCAATTAAAATAAATAAGTCTGATTTGCAATTATAAATTTTTTTAAACTGATTCGCTTAAGTTTTTTCCAAACTTAAAACTTGCCAATTTTTCTATATTATACTATTAATATATTGTTGTTATTATAACGGCGTTATATTGACAGCTTGGCGACACCTTTACCTGAAATAATGATGATTTTACCTGGGTAACAGGGCGGCGCTTATATTATATAATGAATGGCGGCTAAATGCCTGAATTTCCCGCCAAAACTCTTTAGGGCGGATATCCTGAGGGCTGCACTACATCCGCCCTCATCCCGCCTACAATTGACGGTAGTGGATGTCGTGTGACTATGTGCAGACAAATTATGGACAATGTTCAATAAATCACCTGCCATCTGTCTTCACAAAAGTCAAAATGCTTCTTCTTCTTTCTTATTATGCAATTGAAATACCAGTAGAGCGTAATACTTGTCAATAAAATTTATTATTTTATATATAAACACAGACAGAAAATAATATACAAACTATAATAAAATAATATTTCTTCAGTTATAAGAATTAATAGAATTTTATTTTTTATCGGAACTTCATGACTTAAGAAAAATATTAATAAATTTATCTAAATAGTGTAAATTATTTTTTTTAATAAATTTTACTCAGATATGGTAATGACTTTCAACCTTTAAACCTTTCAACTTATTTAGTCAGATTTAATTTTATTATACGTTGATGTACGCGAAGTTAATCACCAGCCAAAAAAGAATATCTTCATACTCCATGTTAAGAGAACAAAAATAGTATCTTCACGTGAAAACTGTAATAGTTGGCTGCAATAAGTTGGCTCTACTCTTACCTACACGTATTTTTTTTATCAAAGAAAAAAAATCTTCTTCTTGTGTAGTTTATCTTGAATTCATATTAAAAGTTGTTTATAGTTTCAAGTTACAAAATATTCTAACACAAATTTGATTCTAGTAACGGATCTGTAGATTTTGATGGATACGTGAGGTTTTGGAAATCAATGTATGAATAGATAAAAAATAATTGGATTGCTTTTTCTTTAAGTAATATTTTACAGTTCTGAATTATAAAAATAACAGTATGTCAATATATAAATACGAATTATCGTTTCATTAGCAACTACATCATATAGAGTAATGATTATATTTTATTTTGAATATTTACAAAATTAAGATTTGCGGTAACATTTGGTCACCGTACACTCGGCTCTAGGCTGGTGTTGGGTGACACAAATAGATCGTTCTGCACAATGGCCTAAACCACACAATAACCGAGAGGATGGCTCAGGAAGAGATTTCTGCAGCGAAAATAAAAATGATAATATTAAATCTTCGGATATGCGGGGTATGTGAAATATTCCGATACATAAATAAATGTATATACATATATGGCTAAATATCATAAGTTAACCACTGATATATAGTTTTATTTATATATCATATTTATCTAAAAATAGTTATAAGTAATTTTTTTTAAACTTGGTGGTTTAAATATACATATATACGAATACAATATTATGTTATACCTACCTACATATAAAATATACGTAGGTTCACTATTAATTATAATATATTATAAATTTATTTTCACGTGATAGAATAGAAAATTGACTTTGTTTGCTTTATGTCATCATGCGACTGTTTGTTCTATACGGCTTAATATATATTTGTTTTAATATACTATGTGATATGGACAAACAGACTGATGGAAATTAAATATGTAGATATTTTTTAATACTAATTATTCTACACGTTATTGTTGGGTTGAATTACGAAATTAATTAAGCCAGTATATTAGTTAACACCAGATCTAATTATTCTGCATATTATGTATATTAAATTATCAAAATTTATATGAAACATAAAACGACATGGAGTTAATGAGATTTCAAAAATATGTAACTAGGCTATTAAGGTCTATCTAATCATGAGTCTCATCATAATCTAGCCCCGACTATTCGGTTACTAGGTGAGTATCTTACCGCTAGACCTAACAGCCGGGTCGAAATAAATATAAATAGTTTTTGTCCACCGGTAAGTGATTTTAAATTCATAATAAAAGTATGTTACCAGTAGTGTCTTATTTCTCGAGTACCACTACGTATTATCGCAGCCATGTATATTGAGCGTAACCTTCTTCTACTGCGACATAGCGGCACGATGATTTCTGAACTTAGTTTTCTGTATCCATTGCAAACGCGACTGCAGCGAGAGAACGATTCATTATAATACATTAGATAGAACATACCCCCCAGCGAAATTAAATTACAGTAATTTATATTCAAATTCAATTTCATATTCATAGTACTTTCAGTTCACTTTCAAATATTTGACGTGCACTTATTTATGTCATAACACTTAACGACCTAATTAACTTTTTGTGAAATTATTCAGATTGTAATGTAAGAAGCTATATTGAATAATTTTCAAATTTAAAAAATGTTTTTAATTCCAATGATTAGAGGTATTTTTTTATTAAGTATGTGTACAAGAATATTTAAATAGTCGAAAGTAAAAACTAAATAATCTTGAGTTATAAAAATGAATGCTGTATTTATCAAAATTTATTATTTTTTAAAAATAATAAATTTTTTAATTTAATAAATTACTAGGTACCTGTACACTTAATAATAAGTGTCGTAAAAAATCGTATCCCCGTGCAGTGAAAACTTTTTGCGAAACTTATGTGTTGCTTCTTTTATTATTATATATTTAATAATCTAATAGGTATGTCCAAATAAACATTTTGTACGATACGCCAGGTACATAGGTAGTTAGAAATGTAAGAATCATAAAAGTATATAACATTCATTTTCCTAATTAATTTCATTAGTGATCGCGATTAGCCGACTAACTGCAGAACTAACTTCTGGTATATGTAATAAATAAAATATTGTAACCACACCTCTAATATTCTATAATTTATCTTTAATATATATATTTGTGTACTAATATAAATATGATATATACTTCATTTTTAATATTTAACCTTGCAGTGATGATATAATTCGAAATAAAATCTCAATTAGAATAATTCCTGTGCATTAATTGGGAAAAATGAATCGCATTATGAAAAATAGAATTGAGAAATACTCCCTTTTTTAAGATATTTTAAAATATAGAATTTAATAAATAAAGAATTATAATATACTACATTTATTATTTTAACAAAGTAACAGTTAAAATGATAACTATGATATTACTATTACTTCTAGACATAAAAAAAATCATATTTACTATTTATTAAATTCATTTTTCTAAATATTAAATACAAACAAAAGCTGTAAAATTCTTATTCTAATCGAAAAATTTCGAATGAATGTAATAATTCGTATACAAAAACTTTGTTACTATTATATCGCACCTGTATGAAACAAACAACAAAACGGTTAACAAAAATCCATGCCATACTAAACGTACATACTAATATTTGTCATTACTTGAAATCATATTTAGATTGAACATTATTTAAAAACATACTTTTATTATTTGTGAGATTAAAAGTGTGGCGTTAAATAGACACGAAAGTTAAATCTTACTTGAATTTCGAAATTACACTAAATAAATAAATCAATATATGTAGTAAATGTAGTACACTAAATAAATCAAAATATGTAATGTATTCAGATCAATAATAATACTATTTTAATAATACCGAAAGGTTCAGTTCCATGATGCATTAGACCGTATCCCGCCACCAAGTATTGTCCGATTGATAATTAATCTTTGCTTCAATCCGTAATCCATCAGTTTGGATGATTGAATATCTGCCGTTCTCCGTTAATAGCTCGATCTCCGGGGTAGCAGGCTTCTGCGCCGCCCTTCGATACAAGAGCACCCTTCAAATTAATTATATTTCGCCAAAGCAGACCACACGGCACGGCCTTTGACGGCGGCCGAACTCGCGACCCCGGCCGCCGCAGAGGGCCAGCGAAAAGTCGAAGGGATGAATTGAAAATACCTGTTTTTTTATTCGGTTTGGGAAAAGATCATTAATTCTTGGGGCGGATGTGAGCGCAGTCGAAAGTTTGCCTTTTAAAACCGGATTTGTCGGGCGGGTACCAAATTTTTTTTATTCAACCCCAAGGTGGTGCTTTTAATATTGTGATACATCGTTTTAGTATTTGTTTACAAAAGAGTTTACGACTTGGCGAATTATTGGAGCCTTTTCAAATTAGAAGCGTTGCTAACTAAGATCTCGCATTGAATCTTGGATGCCGTAGCTATTCCTTTAACATTTATTACATTCTTTCAGTCATAAAGAGAACTGGCATCGATCTACTTAATTATACATCTGGTGACCCATAACAGCTTTTCTTTTGAAACAACTAAAATCTCATAAAACTATTATTGGATTCGTAATGTATTTTTAAATATTATTTTGATATTTTCATGACATGCACATTATATTCTTTAATTTCAAATACACAATAAGAATTTATTTGATTTCTAATTGGGCGCAGTCAGCATTATTCAGGTTCACTAACTATCATATTTATAAAATGTTATTTGTTGAATATAATGTAATAATTTTTTTTATAATATTATCTCATCATCAATTTTAAATAGAAATGACCGCCATCATCCAAAAAAATTCAAATGTAATACAAATAATTTTTTGTTATTATTATTTATCTAATAATATCGATTATCTCATAAAGTAAAACATAGATTTATAAAATTTTGAAAAGACCCTCAGTAATTATTCTCATTTTTTAAGCGATCGTGTCTTGTAAAATATTACGTAATTGTAAATGTAGTAATTTATAAACGCAATGCATCAATTAAATTAAATTAAAATTTTGTAGTATTATATTTGTTAGTTGTGGGCAGACCGACTAGTATTTCTTAAAAATAAAAATAAATATGCTTAGCTGAATTACAAATATAAATTATCTTTGGGTGATGAATTAAAAATATTTGAGTGGAAAGCGGGAAACAGCCCAGAAATGATGCATCGCTTTTATACGCACTTATTAAGGTGACGCCTAAACCTTTGAATTTTGTCTTTTCTTTTTGTAGAGCATTTGTAAATCAAAATATTATAATACGGCTGTAATATTTTTTAATGATATAATGCTCGACGGAAAAAAATCCCAAAGCGACTGAAAAGCGGGACTAATTTTGATATAAGACATATTTAATTTACATCTGTAATATATGCCACCATCGCGCTTCGGGTAGAATCATAGAAACCTGTTTCAAAATCCATATTATAATAGGTACGTACCTTTTCTGGTAGGGTGGGATCTCTCTTTATACAATCTCATGTAAGTCGCCTCTTACCTGAATGCTACTAATTCACACAGTATAATAATTTGTATTAATATTATACTGATAAATAAATATCAAAACTGTCTGTTTTTTTAAATTACCTGAACTATAATTTAAAGAACCTATGCTAAATATTATTCCAGATGATTCAAAATTTGTATACCTACTCTAATTTTAAGTCCTGTCGTATACATAGTTAGAATATCTTCCTTCTGGATCATGATAAAGTGGTCAGTCATGATATAGGTTCCATACTTTCATAGGTGTTTGCATTATTTGTCTCCATCTTGTATAATTCCTGGAACCGATGGTCTCCCAAAAAAAATATCAACCAGCTCCCTAATTTTAATAACTAATTTTGGTAACCGTACATGCACCCCCTCCCTCGCGTGTACTAATTATTATTTTTTTGTATGCACGACGTTTTTGTACAATAAAAGTTAAATTATAAATAGTTTCCTGTAAAGTTCCACGAAAAATTCCATAGACTTTACGAATTATCTATATTGGCATATAGTAAACAATAAACAATTTATATTAATAAATTAGACACTAACATTTTTAAAAATACCAATAATTCAATTTTACGCTTCAGTTGCTGAACGAATGAGTGCTTACCTACACGTCAAATATAGAGATCGAGGATTCTGTCATAAAAATGAATCTAATTTTTATTAAATATTGAATGTATCTAATAAAAATAACTACCTACATATTTTTATGATTTAATTAAAACTTTCCTAAACTACAAGATCATTTACCTATGAATACAGCTGACAATTTCTGTCAAACGAATCTCCCGGTGTCGGCCGGTCTAGCGAGAAAAAAAGCGACTTTAACTCCTTTGATAAATTGAAAAAAGGAACGTGGGGAATTAGAGAAGGATCATTGTCACAATAACTCGTCTTTTCGGCTGACAGACGAGGCAGCGGCTGCGGCCAGCTCGTAGGACGCCAAGTGTGAAATGCTACCTGACGTTATCTGAACACGGGACAGTTTTGTACCGAGCCATCTGATACTACTTATAAAAACATTTTCAAACTACCTGCTGTGACACAATTAGCTCTTTACAGTTTTCCACTCACTGAATTATTCTCGGAGTCCATATGGCTTCCTCTACAATTCTCAACTCTGCGAGATATCTGATCAAACTGTTTCTACTTTTGTAAGTGTGCACTAATTCTTTTTAAGACAATCTTTCTAATTTCATTATGTCTCGATCTCAGTGAAATAATAAGTCATCTTCCCTTGAGTTAGTTCACTTTTAATACCCAAACAACCTCCCTTTCTCGGAGTGCATATATTACATATTTAATAAAAAAGAATATTTTGTGAAGATTAGTAAAATCATAACAAAATATGGAAAGTATGCTGGTTTGCTCACGTTAAACGAATTTGTTGTCCTGACTTATTTATTACCTTTCTAAGATACTTTTTTATTATTAAGGAGAACACATTCTTATTGTGAAGTTGTAATCATTCAAAACATAGGTCTGTGATATTTTAAATACTAATTAAATATATTAATTAAGAAGATATGCATATAAAATCAATTTTGTCGAAAAATAATGTTGTTGCTACTTAATTTTTTTATTATTGTATTTACTTTCCCGATGTTACAAACCCGAATAGCCAGGTTTAATTTTCCTTTCTATATGTTTTCACCATCACCATCTCTTTTCTTTAAATTTATAATTTACGCCAAGACGTACGATTAATTTATCATTCCGCGCAGTTTTCATAGGCTATCTTAAATATCACTAGACTTCAAGCCTATCTGTGGTTGACTTAACAACACATTAGTTTAAATAGTTTTTGTATGGTACCCGAAATATGTATCACATCAGTTTTCATTAAATCTATCTACAAGAAAATATGAATTCATTTAAACCCCTCGACGTCTTAATAATTAAACAAATGTCTTCACTATAAAAGCAAGATTAATTTTTAATCAACCATATACTGTAACGTTATAAACACGTTAGTAAAATTTAATTATTTAAATCATCGAAATGATTCAGCTGGTAATAAATTTTTGACTATAGCAACACTCGCACGTGCGCGATTGGTTGTCGCGATCGGTGACCGGACGTCTCAGCTCCGCGCGTCGCGTATCGGATTGCCTATTTAAAAGAAGAAGAAGAGACAAGCCTGACGGTTGGCATTGCTAATCGCGGGCCAACGGTCAGGCTGTTGACCATAGAACGGGTTAATTTAAAATCGTATATATTAATAAATCCATAATGGGATGGATACTGGGCAAGAAAAATAGTTACAATTATAATGTATCAATTTTCTACTAATCTTGTGATAAATCCTACTTTGCATTGTATTCGTCTCTTTTGCAGAAATATTTTATTTCCCCTTTGGGTACGGGATGAATAACTCCAGAACTATTGTTGGACGATGTCGCAAACGGGATGTGGATGGGCGTCCGATCGCTGGCCACGATCTATCGATAAGGGTAGTGGATGACCCGGGCCTAAAAGTCAATTCATTCCGAATCAATACGCGGCGACAAGGAAGTTACAAGTTCAAAACGTGAAGGAAGCGCGCCCCAAGCCCGAGATCATATATTATTGTTGTTCCATTTTTCAGTCTGCGCTGGATGGCGAACCTACCGTAATAGCAGTTTCCCATCTTCAGCTTCTGACATTCTGCGCAGACTATTTTTTTAGGATTACACTAGTTTGCATTTGTAATGATCGCTCTATTTATTTTAATAAACCACTGTAATTAATTGCAACTTTTTTAAATAATGTAGATTAGATTCATATTCATCTAATCCATCCTGTCCAATAAACAAGGTATTATGAATTTATCTCAAGTGAAGAGAAAAGTCGTCATTAAGGTGAGTTTTGAGTTCTGTACTCACATTTTACGTTTCTCCACCGATCTAGCCGGTGAATGTGAACGAGACTCTGGTCACCTACGTCATAATACGTATTACTTAAGATATACATATAACTGTGAGATATACAATAATTTAAGATAGAAATATAATATACAGAACAAAATACATGCGGGGGGAAAATGTTTTGGCGGCCGCATAAGATGTCTTTATGTTAGTATAGTTTATAAGTATAGGTACATGAATTAAAAAAATATGGGGCCATAAATTTCTTTAACATAGTACTCGTATATAAATTATTAAATAAAAAAATAATTTGAACGTGGACGTTACAGAGATGATGCCCAATGTGCACACCTCTAATCCGCGTAAGACGTCGAGATGCGCAGATTACACTGTTTACTGAGGAAACCCGCCGTCAAATGACGCTGCCGGTAATCGAACCGGCGATCCGTGACAATACGATTAAGCGACCGCTGACCGCTGACCAGCTTACGAGCGGTATCAGCCACTTACATTACACGTATCAACAGAGCAGCTATACAAACAGATTTTTGAGTGAGTTTAGCTGTAAGCTTACGTCGATCGCATACGCTTTGTGCATCTAAAAAAGATAATACTAACGTAGCTAAATTTGACAACAGAATATAGTCGCTAGATAATTAGGATTCACTTTTAAAACCATATTGAAATATATCTTATTCAATTAACTAATCTGATCGCATTTTTTTGATGATCTATAGGTATATATATATATTTTAAATTGTGAACGCGCTTCCCCGGATAGGAATGTTAGAATACCAGTAGCGACTAAATATTTTTTCGATAGATTTTTTTCTGTATATCTTTCTAGTTAATTATTTAATTTGTATTAAAATACTACGTAACTATATTCTGAAAATGCAACCCCATAACAAAAATGGGTTTTCCTTAAAAAAACATATAAATTGTATCAATGTTTATCCACATTTAATAAAATTGATTAATTAATTAATTCTGAGGTCTCCTAGTGGGTTTTACTCAAAGGTATTCGACATCCACAGCAATATAAAGCTTATTGCTTTTAAAAATGGAATAATAGAGATAATGATCGGAAAGATAACAGATATGTTCAAAATTTGTAGAAAATGTATTCGATTGCTATACCGAAGTGGTGAACGCGCTTCCCCGGATGTAAAGAGGTTCAGATTCGAATCCCGGTAGCGACTAATTATGTTTCGATAGATCCAGGATCCAGTCACAATTATATTTAGAATCTCGGTTCTGCGGTTCGAACCATATTATTAATAGCGCGCATTACTTAATGCTTACAACATCAAGTAATATAAGAAATATCAAATGCGCATTCATAATTTTTAAGTGGTCATGATCAATTTCTAAGCATAGACAGAGCAGATTATTCCTTTTTTCCGGGCCGCTACGTTTTATTACGATATTTTTTCTAATTTGTCATTTTATTTCAATTATAAAACCATTTTACAAAATTTTATAAAATTATTTTATATTAAATTAAAAGATATAACTATTCATTCACTCTTGACTGAGACTTATAAACTTATACCGCAATTGTTGTGATTTTTGAACTTGTATCGTGATTTGAGATCCCCTTGAGGCTCGGGTCTCCGGGCGAATGCCGCGCTGCCAGGATGCTGATGACCCAGTGAGGATCGCTAAAATAATTATTCTGAAACGTTAGTAACTTAAGCGATTCAAAGTTATTTCGAAAATAAAAATTAATTACATTACTCACAAACTTTATTGCGGTATTTAACTTTCTCGTCTTTCAAATGCATTTTTACATTATTAAATCAATAATTGCTAAATTCTTTTTTTACACATTTTTGATAATAGACTGACTACGCAATGGTTATTCTAAATAACTGAATGTATTATTCAAGGTTTATAATTGAAATATTTTAAAAATCGTCGTTTTAAGTATTTACTACTGCCATATAAAATACATATGTTTTACTAATGTTTTTCTTGTGAATTTAAAAAAAAAAAACATCACCTTTGGACGGACATATGTATACACCAGTATTTTCAATATATAGAAAAGGCGGATTGGACAGTCTTGCGAATTCCAAAGGAACGACTACCGAAATGTATCTTCTTCGGAAAGGAGGTGGCCGGCGGCTCGCCCCGGACTGAGCGGGGTTAAATTGCAGCAAAATCTGTATCGAGACAGATCGGGCTTCGATTGATCAACAAGTAAATCGGAAGCGTCATCTGAAGACTTCGGAATCCCGACAAAGTGATGAAAGTGTCGATGATGAATATCAATATATGTATTCTGATCATTAATCTCGGAATCAAATTTGATCAAAGTTTATCAATAGATTACACAAGTATGAAAGACTTGTCAATTTATAATTTATAATTCGTTGGGTTTTCTGAACCATTCCGAATATTATAAAATACGTTTGATAGATTATCCGAGAAAACTTTAAAAAAAATGTTTTCAATATTTAGAAAACATATTATGTAAACTGAAAATCTTTAAATCTATTTAAATAAACGAATAAAAAAGGTCCTGTACAGCAGACAATCGTCCCGTGATATCAGTTGAAGAGCTCAGCTGCGCGATTCTCGTCAGAGCAACAACAGGCAAGTTTGCGCGATACTTCCTCGGGAACATCTCAATTCCGCGTTGACGGCTCGCCTCCAAGTCGACAGTAATTGAGATGTCGGTCGGGTCCGTAACGACAGTCGACAGTCGATGTATACATTTCCGATTGACATTTTGCGGGATGCGTTGTCACTTTATGCAAAGTTGGGTTATTCTGATTCTTCATACGGTCGCGTGACGTTTCCATTTGGATAATACGAAATCTGTATTTTAAATGTTAAAAAATAAAGCAAATAAATATGAAAAATAATAATATGTACTTTAATTTATTCTGAACTATTTATTCTTAATGTTTTTTCTTGATTAGGATCCTAAAATAAGGTTATTAAATGAGGGAAAAACCTACTATTTTTCCAACAATTTAATTTGAATGTATCCACGAACGTGTCACAACTGTACCTTACTCAAACTAAGCTGCAAGTGAGTGTCATTGCTAAAATGGTACATGTCTTAGTGGTCTTCGATCATTCAATAGATAGGCTAGTTAGTGTCTTTCTAGACCGAGCATTTAAAAAATTATATATTGTTGGCTCATTTTGAATATCACCCATTGTAAACATTATTTTCTCCTTTACTGTAGAACCGCATTGATTCAGCTATTGTCGCTCTGATCATGCGTTCATATCGCAACAATGAATATGAAATGCGTATATTTCTTAAAGCTTTTATTATACAAAACTATTTTTAAAATGAGGTTTACCTATAACCACAAATCACCATAAAATATTATTTTAATTAGCTGACCAATAATAAAATAAAGTTAACAATAAAAGTGATTATCAGGTATCGAAGCTTGAGAGTGTAAAGGAAAAACATGAAAAAGTAATATTCATTCAAAATACCATCTGAAACTCAATAAAATCAAATTCACTCGTAATCGTTGTCTCAATGCCAATGTCAATCAATGTCTCGACTATATTTTCAGTCTCTGTAATTACGTTAACGCACTGTAAAATGTGTAGAAATCGTTAATGGACGTTAGACAATCCATTCAGTATCTCTAGAGCCACCATATGTAGCCTGTCTCATGACTGGAGTCTGGGGACATTTATTCATTGTATTTGTATTTGAAAACACAACACACACCATCCTACGAGAACTTGATATTTTTCAGTTACACCAACAGGAATGCCGACTACTTCAGGTATTCTTTTCAGGATTGAAGTCACATTGAATATTGATTGTTATTATTAAATCATTTTTAATTATTTATGTATAACTTACACGATGGCGTTCCAGCTATATATTATATTATTTACTACAGCAAAATAATTTTTTAATTGAAAAACCATTGTTGTTTTTTTAATATCATTTAAAATTTTGAATTAAACAATTATTCATTTTTATTGGAATGGCATATTTATTATGAAGTTTCAATATTAATTCATAGTTCTTTATATTTAACACAAACTAAATGAATCCCTTGGAAATATACAGAAGAAAACAGTCTATCAAAACAATATTTAATTACCATCGTCTCGAAATCACAATTTTCTCTTGCCAGATTATACCATTTTACGACAAATTTATACTTTACGTGATCCTAAATTCATAAGTAAGACATTTATTATTTCCAAATAAATCTAACTTTTAATAATTTTGAAAACTATATGTATTTTATTTCATTCTGTAAGTAGTGTTAGATTGTTTAAACTTGATCAGTATTGTTTTATACTAACGTTTTGTAGAATTTTGTATAATTATATTTATGTTATAGCTACCAAATAAATCAACGTTCTTTTTATTTGAGAATGCATAAATGTTATATGTTTATTGTGAAAATAAATATTATTACTATTATGTAGTCGGTTTGCTAGTTAGTCGGTTTGTAGATAAATATAAAGCAAAACGTATTTGATAGTTTGTGTTACGTTCATTTACATTGTAAAATAACATTATTTGATGTTTCTTTTTAACAACTTTTATTCTTTATCGCTTTCAGAGATGTGCCGCGGGGGAGGGTATAAATTATATTGACAAACTCTTTTCATTGTATTTAAATTCCGCCGTTCACAACACGCCGCCATTTACTCGCCGCATTGTCAATGAGTCGGTTCTCACAACCGAAGATCCGACATCAACATCTCTAAAAGAAATAAACTTTAAAGAAATAAGGAACTTCAAAAGATTCCAACTTTTCGAGGCAGATCTACAAAACGATGCAAAACTTTTTTAATTGGTTATTGATATCAAATTAACGGTTTTTTGGAATTTGGTTTATTCTATCAATACTTCTACCGATTGTTATAATTTGATTGAATTGTTATGTACCTACATTTAAACCGCAGAAAGGATATTTTGATCATTTTGCGCTTAGAATGAAAGTTAAATCAAATTCAGGTGACTGTAATTCAAAAATTAAATGGTAAACGGATGGCAACTTGAAATGTGTTTCAGTTTTGTGTATTAAAAAAATAATTTTATACTTGCGATTAAGTAATATTTTTTATGCATGAGAGTATAAGTGAAGAGTAGGTACCTCTAATAATTATTATTTATTCTCTCTAAAATTTGCTTTAATTTAACAATATTTCTTTTTTCCACGTAAATATTCATGATTTTGTTAATAATATATATTACAAGTAAATATTTGAGGTGAAACATAATATTATTCGCAAATAAATTGATTTATAAACTAAACTCGCTCATACAAAGAAAGAACACAAAATACCTACACACATATAATAATAAAACCAGAAAACAGAAAGAACGCACGACTACGCGCTACGCGCTCCAAAGCAGGTGTATTAATCTGAGACAATTGGATTAAACATGTTTCTAGAATAATAATTTTAATGATAATTGTAAAAATAATTACACATTTCTGTTCAACTGATAGTTGACTCATAAATAAAAATCAAAACAAAAATTACTCAACTTTTTGCAAAATATTTCGAGTACAAAAAAATAGTATTAAAAATCACTTTGCACTTTTTTATAAACGTTGGCGATTTTGTAAATTAAGAAACGCAAATTAAATGTTTCGTAACACCGATAATAATTTTTGTAAAGTAATATCAATAGAATACTAAAATTTTAGGAATCACAAAGAAATTTTCAAAATATCTTCGATATATTCGCTTATTTTAGTATTTTTATCTTTATGGTTTATTACTGAATGCTATATTTTAATTTTTGTTCATTTCATAAAATATGTCATTGGAACATATATAATTTCATTTCCAAAATATTTATTTAATTGTAGTATTAGTATTTCATAACATTTATTTTTGAAATCATTAAGATTAATTCTTTTTTTTTTTCTTTTGGCTTTATAGGATTCAGTTCATGATGAGGCTGTGACCGCAGTCACTATAGAGCGCCATTCATTCCTTGATATGGCCGTTATGTTCTTAGGTACTCTGCTACCTCCATTTTTATTAGATAATTGAATATGCTAGATTTATATCCAGATATGTCCTTGTATTTTTGCATTTGTCAGTTGCCATTGTCTAGCTGGTGATTTCGCACAATCCTTTTAAACATTAAAAAAATTAATGTTGACGTCTTGTAAAAACATTTCCATGGTAACTAGAATTTTCTTAAATTAACTTAATATATTTTTCAAATACAAAAAATATAGAATCAAAATATTAAATTATTCATCTCGATAAGGGTCAAATACTGTGAGATTTATAATAGTATTTTATGACTACTGTTTCTGTGAAATAAATAAATAAAATAAAAGTGACTTCTTCATAGGTATTAAAATAAAACGTAATATGATGAAACTGTAAAAATAGGTTTTTATTTAAAATATGGAGTTGGGAGCATCTGTTGAATATTTCCTGGGCGTGAAGATTTAGTACAGGTAAGCTATAAATATTATTTATTTTTTAATCAAACCTTACCACACATTATATGAAATGGCTAATGTAACATCTTTATAATTTATTGTTTCATTATATGGCTCGGAATACCAATATGAACATCCTACTATAAAATTATTAATAAATAACCATAACAGTGAACATTCTGAGCGCGCACGTCGACAAAAAAGATTTTATACCAAGATTAAAAATGTTTTCAATTATGACAAAAAACTCTACGTGAACCACATTTTTTTCAATTATTTCTGATATTCCATTACGGCCTAATTTGCTGTTACCTCAGTGGAAATGAATCCAGAGGAATTCAGCCAATTAAGATATTAATCATAAAGGTGTATTCACGCAACAGGACACACCTGAATTATTGTCCCGCTCTGTTCTTATCTCCTTTACATTCAAACGAATTAGCTGCTCTTTTAAAGAAGATTATTAAAAGATAAGTTTTTGTTCGTTTTTTTCTATTAAACAATTTTTCTGCCAGACAATAGTGTTCGGTGCCACAGGGTATTTCAAAAGTTGACTGATACCCATGCCACCATTAGACGAGACCACTCTTCTGCTGATCCATATTTCGAGTTTACCTGACCATGTCATATTCTGGTGCTACAGAAACTCAGCATCCTATTCACCATGTTACTCTCAGTTATGAACTAGGGAAATGAATTATTTGTTTTAATAGCCATATTTATTAAATTATCATATTTTCTTATTCTTTTCTATCTTCTCTTCTATATTTATTATTTTGTATCTAATTTTAATGTAAATGTAATTAATTTGTACCTGTATTTATATGGCGGGTCAGGTCTTATACTCACAAATCAATAACGCTCGAATAAACCAATTATATTCATGCAAGTTCAATTATCTTTAAAAAAATAAAATAAGGATATTGTTACGAAGGTTCACTCTTGTTAAGAATCATAAAATATTTATTAAGGAAAACACATTCTTATTGTGAAGTTGTAATTATTCAAAACATAGGTCTGTGATATTTTAAATACTAAATTAATGTATTAATTATAAATATATACATATAAAATCAATTTTGTCGAAAAATATTGTTTTTGCGTCACCGGGATTCGAACCTGGATCTCTATTTCCAATCCGGGGAAGTACACTACCGATTTTGCTATAACGCCAGTATTTTTCTTGACAAATTTTCGAACCTATATGTTACATTTTTCAAATTAATACACTTGTCGTTCCATTATTTGAAAGCCAATTATTTGGCGTCTGCAGTCGGTTTACTCAAAGGTATTTGAGATTCTGTAAAAATAATGTAGATGGCTTTCAAATAATGGATTGACAGGTGTATTAATTTGAAAAATGTAACATATAGGTTCGAAAATTTGTCAAGAAAAATACTGGCGTTATAGCACAATCGGTAGTGTACTTCCCCGGATTGGAAATAGAGATCCAGGTTCGAATCCCGGTGACGCAAAAACAATATTTTTCGACAAAATTGATTTTATATGTATATATTTATAATTAATACATTAATTTAGTACATAAAATATTTAATAAATTTAAGCTAGACGAGTAATGTTTTTAACACAAGCTGTATACATTATCGTCTCTATTCCCCGCCGTGATAACACAGGTAGATCTTCAGAATTAAAAATATTTGACGTTCATTGCCGACGGTGCTGATCATCTGATGAGCTGTAGGAAATGATTCAATCACTCACAAATGTCAAACCAGAGCACAAGAGCCTTACGGTCGGAGCCACCAGAGACGAGCAGAAAATTCTAGATATATCCAGCCTATGTGTTTTGGAATGTGTCAATGACACATGTTATTCAGAAATTTTTCTATTAATTATTACACGATTCAAAGCTTATTGCAATATTCCAAAATCTTTCAGGCATACCGATACTTTTTCTTAAATTAATATTGTATAAATAACTAATGTAATTTTAAATAGCTAATAGACTCAGCTATAATTTAGTATGCCCCCCTCGAGTGCGTGGGAGTGAACTGAATAATGCGACGTACCAACCGAAAATAATTAATCGTGAGATATTTCGAACGTGGACGTTTCCTTTTCATCTCCCGATCACCGTGTGATATACGAATTTCAGACTTTGAAGAGAAGTATTTGGTATCAGTAAATCTCGCTTCTGAACTGGTTCTCAAAATTCAAGTAGTCGTCGCCTGATTTACATAATGTGCTTCAAATTTACCCACCAAATGTCAGTGACACAATTGAGCTGTCTACCGCTGGGCGGAGGAGTAATCTTCACAGAAACAAAATGCCGCCGAACCTTTATAAAATAATGTATGCATATTTTGCCATCAGATGCTGCTTATCTGATGTGTGGAGCTGAGGCTTGACGTAATCTCACAACCGTGGCAGAAGCTTTCATTGAACATTTTGATTAGCAAATCCTCTCGGTTGTATTGTAGTTCTTCTTCGATAATTGTTATCGTCATCGAGACAAAACAATTATTATGAAATTCAGCCAAATATGGCAACCAGTAAGTACAGGATGAATATTATGTATGTTCCGGGCTGACGTTTTTCGTCTTTTAACCATATTTTTCATAATGTTCTCTCTTACTTCGCGTGTTATTTTGGCAATTTCATTTCGAAAATTGTTCTGTAGCATCGGAATTGTTGTTGGCTTATTGACTTATTGGCGTAGACCTTCTCTTTCAAGTACCTCTACAGAAAACAGTCTGGAGATCTTAAATCACGTGATCGAGGAGGCCAGTCGATATCACCACCTTTTGACATTATTTTGGCAAAATTTCAAGCGTAGCTAGGACCGTGTGCGAGGTTGTACCATCCTGTTAAAACAATATGTGTCACAGGCCCAATGGATTCAATTCGGCCACCAAGAAGTTTTCCAACACGTGACGATAGCGATCACCATTAATGGTTACAGCATTGCCATTATTATTTAGATACAATGTTTTAATGACTTTAATACGTTATTGATTCTCCATAATAAATAGTAATCAACTACTCTCTACGACTACGAAATGCGAACTGACAAATGTCTGCCAGACCAAAATGGCGGTCAAACAAAATCGGCCTGGAGCATATCCTTACACCCTATATTAACTACACAATTAAAAACCATGGAAATTTGAATATTCATTTTATTCACAGTTTTCATTTTAAGCACAGTTCTAGAAAAAGGTATGTAAAATAATAAAATGAGAAATTATAATATTATTATTATATTCATATGCATTTAGTTGGTAATATTATTTTTTTTATTTAAGGAAAACACATTATTATTGTGTAGTTATAATTTTTCAGAACATAGATCTGTGATATCTTTAATACAAATTAAATGTACTAGAAAGATATATATATATATATAAAATCAATTAATCGAAAATATATTGTTGTTGCTACCGGGATTCGAACCTGAATCTCTTTCTATCCGGGAAAATGCACTATTATTACACACCAGCGACTAGACCTGAAATAAGTCATAGTTTAATCTCCCTACTTTTCTTATCGTGTGCATTTAAATTACATTCCAGGTGAGAGCAAAAATATCTGAACATTTGATGCAGTAAGGAAAGCCGCAAGCAAAGTGCGTGTTGGAGGTTCGTCACAAACACTTTTCCCTGAGAATATAGAGCCGACCGGCTCTGATCCTTGACGACGCAATCAAAAATAATTACAACCAAAGTTTTGTTGTATTTTAAAAACTCTCAAAAAATGATCGTGACATTGAAATACAACACGGTTTTAATTGGAGATTATTATTTCCAAAGCGAGCGTTTACCTGTACGGGGAGAGGCTTAACTCCTACCAAATTGAGACGAACGGCCCTTGGCGAACATAGATCATCAACAATTAACTCTGCGAGGAAAGCGTCAGGTTTTGTTGAAGAGTTTTTTGAGGAGTTAATCGCTTTCCTGTTGATTTATGAGTGCCGTGCGTGTTGTACAGCCATAAAGTGTATGGCCAAGATTTATGTAAATTCATCTCGCACTGGTCGGTTTTCCACCCAGTCTGCGTTAAATTAATTATTCAAATATTTAAAAGTATATCTACGATACAAAACTGGTTAATTAAAGGGAAGGTATACCTGCCTGAGCACAATGCGGATTGCTTTAAAATATTATGTAGATTCTGTTGGGATAAAATCAAACATAATAATAATAGTAACCGCGTGTTCTCGTACAATATATGTCTAAATAATATACAGGTGAACGAAATAACTCTTTAGCAGTTTTTACTTCATTATTAATAAGTTCGACTGATATCGCTGCTAATATTATCGTGAACTGAGGGAGGTAAATTTAAAAAAATAACCGTCTGAATAACTAACTGTAACTGTAGGCAACCATTTATACTAATTTGTACCAAATGTATCACACCAATAAAAACGTCTTTAAAGATCCATCCTGTGCTACATCAAAAATTAGTTAAATATTTTGTATTAGAATTGGGATTTTCCAAAGTTAGTATTTATTTTTAATTGTTATAGTCATAACAACACTTCTATTAAATTTTGTATATTTTCTTATACATTTACTCGTCAATATATTATTATTTTTAATTTTTTACAATATATGTTACATTGTAATACCTAGATATAATTGAGCTAACGCTCAGGTCGTACTCTTCATGGATTACTCATATCGCAAACTCATAGTTTGATTTCATTTATTTTTTTATTCCAATTTAATTACACACGTATATTTTATATGTTTTCAATATTTACGTATAGTTTTACGACAAATTATTATTACCAGGGATCCCAAAAATAAGTAGACTAATAGTCGCTATCAATTGTATTTTTATCTACCAAACTGACATGACTGTGAGGTTCTATAAAATCATGTTTCTGTACATGTGTAGGTATTTCAGATGTGAATACAATTACACATAGGTTTTTCTTATTATCCCTATGTAATTGTTCATTGGTGCAGCGTTATCTACTCATCGCGCTTTGTGCTAGAATCATCATCATCGGGAGTTAGTTTATGTAACCCTTCTTCGATCTGCGGCTTTCACACTTTGCTTTTGAATTCTCATCTATTGTGTGCTAAGATTATTGTGCCGGAAAACATGTTCCAAGTACTTTTTGCGTCCGTTTAAATGTAGGATGTTACTTTTAATGTATCCATTTTTATTCAATGATGTGATCATAATTACGTATACAAACACCCAGTACTAACTACATTTTTGCATCGGGGCTTCTTAACATTGATTGATTTGAATTGGTTTTTTAGATTTTTTGTAATTATCTCAATCTCATCGTGTTTCAGCCGTGTTTATACTTCAACGAACCTGTTGGCTTACAGCTTCGACTGAGTACAGAACAGGTATTATGTCGATATGTCATTTGTTTCACATTATTGAAGTTGTTCCCGCTTATAGCAGCATCCCGCGCCGAGCACAGTCAGATGATATCGATCGTAATTAATTAGTACCGAACCCGGTCGCCTTATTCGAGCCGTTTAACGAGGCTTAACATTATCTATGGAGGTGGTCGCAAACTGCTGTATTTATTAACTACTTTCATTTACAGGTGGATTAATTAATTAACTTATCTCACTGACACATTGCAGTTCGAACCTCACGCTTACTCATACAGCTGTACACTATCAGCCCAGCATGTGTGTGTATTCAGAAAGCTACTACTGCAATACAACAATTCACGAACGTTTGTTCATTTATGCAACTGAAGTACATTTAGGTTTGGTTATTTGATTAGTAGTTAAACTAACGAATCTGCTTCTTCTTCAGCGGCCTCGTGATACGCAGAGTAGAGCGCCATCCATCCCTGGACATCGCCTTCGTAGTGCAATCTGACATTATCCGCTCATCTGCGTCTTGTTATAGCTTTGTGCGTATTACGGGACTCCACGCTATAACCATCCTCAGGGTATCGAGGGTGGTACACCGTTCTCGAAGTTGCGGAATCTTTAATTTTCTCTATTCTCTGCTTACGTTATCACGTATTGGGCCGCAAGTTTTGCGCATGACCTTATTTTGAAAGACAACTAAGTTTCACATTTCATTGTATACAGTTTTATCTTTAAATTATGTGACAAGATCCTCGATGGCAGCAATTTTACTGGTTTTATTGTGCTATTTAATAATTGTTGGATATCATTATTCCTTGTGACATTTGTTCTCAGATATGAAAAGCTCGGTCTCTTGCGATGTGTGATGGTGATGGCATCTGTCCGCTCATTTTGTGGTATTTTGTTATCCACTTATTGAGTGACATTAATTAAAAAGCGTAACTACTACACTGTCATCATCATCATCATCAGCAGTAGCTAAAAGAAGTCGGGTCTCTCGGCCTCTTGATTTCCTTCGTGTATCGCCAGTTGATTGAATTTCTTCAACAATTATTCGTCTTTGGAGTGATGTGGCCTGCGCTTAGCCATTTCATGACCTATTCTATTACATCGAGTATAAGTAGTAACAGTTCCCATAAGTGGGAACGTAAGAACACTACAAATGATCAACTATTTATAGTTTTCGAGGCTATTCTACCGTGTGTCTCTCTGGCAAATGTTTCGTATTCACAATGAAGGGTCCATTATTAGGGCTACATAACATCACCCCTAATATTGATAATGGAATCTGAGTCCCGCGGCTTAATTGCCAGAAAACTACACACAAGGTTTTGATCAGCCGCAAAAATATGATTGATAAATAGTCAAGTTAAAGTATGAATATATAATAAAATAATATATAGCTGTGATTATGATTAAAATAAAATATAAATATTTTCGGCGCATTGAATATTTGTTCTATAAAAGAATAATAAAGATATGAAGATAATATTAATGTTAGAAACGTAGAGCCGAAGATTGTGCATTCAAATAATATTGATGGATTTTAGTATACGAGTTGTACCATCCTTCGTTTGATCTTTTGAAAATATATTGGTAGGTATCTAAAGTATACAAAAGAAAATTAAATTAATTTAGATGAGAGAATGAGAGATTCAAAAAGGTAACAAATAAAATAGTTGACAGGGATACGTAGTACTCGACATAAATATTAATCTTTTTATACATTTAGTAAAATAAATATGTGTATATGTGAAACTCATAAATCTATGTTGCTGGGGGTTTTAGCAAGAAACACTTCACCATTGCAGTATTTTGTACGTGTATATTAAATGGTTTTGTTGAGTAGTCCCTTCGTCCTTTTTTATGAAGCCAAGTCGTAAAATATTCGAAAACATGCGTAATGCTATCTAGGCTGCTATATACAGTGATGTAGTGCTAAATAAATAAGTATCAGGGTGCGGTAAGTGATTTTAATCCCCTACACCCCTCCACAATTTTTTTATTCCATGTATTCCCACGAAAATTTTAAAATAAATATGTTTTAGGTTTAAATAAAATAAATGTCAGCAATAAATTAACATTTGTAAACGCTTAAACTATGAATATGTCAAAAAAACAATCGAGCAATATGTTACATGAAAATTTAGGGGTAACTGTTTATTTAAGATGAGTTCACATATTTCATATGTTTTTCAAGTGCATGTGGTCAATGATTGAGAAAGTGGGATAACCACCGCGCTCCTAGATTATACAATATTTAACGAAAAACTTTCGCGTTTTCACTTTCACGGTCTTTTACATATTTTTGCATTTTCACAATAGCCGTTCACTGCACGATATTTGATGTACACAATTCTATATGGAATTTTTTGTATCAAAATATATTTTTAATATACTTGAAAAGTTTGTTTCGTATTTAAAAAAGTGGCAGGACGGCGCCCTGGCTCGAAAAGAAGTTACAGGGTGCCGCCCTGACTCAAAAAGAAGTGACAGGGTGCCTCCCTGGCTCGAAAAGAAGTGGCAGGGTGCCTCCCTGGCTCGAAAAGAAGTGGCAGGGTGCCGCCCTGGCCCCACTACACCGCTGATTATATATAACTGATGTCAAATATCTGTGCAATCCGTGTGTTAAATAATAAATAAACAAATACTATTATTTAAAATTCGTTGTCTTAAATTTTAGGTAACTATTTTTTTACAGATTGATTATAACTGCACGAGTATTAGAACATAATGAAAATAATTGGTCATCGTGGCTTCCTGTAACTAATCAAGTATCAAGAAATTAATTAAATACCATGCGTGTTTTGACGTGGACCGCCACCGCCAGAAGGCAAGAGAAACATTATTAATTTCAGTAATAACAATATTTGCTTCCAGAATACTAATGCAAAACCGATCATTTTGTTTTCTTCTTAACTTGCGTTTTTTAAATTATTAATTCATTCATAACAACGTTTTAAAGAATTCTAATTATAATTAAAGCTTAATTAGTTTGATTGTTTTAATAGATAATAAGACCTCATTAATAGAAACAACTATTTTAAATAAGTTATAATAAGATAAATCTTGTCCAGTTTGTGTGGGAGTAATGAACTTGCAACCGTGGATCATTCATTTGTTCCATTAATTCATTCCGAGATCGAAAACGTAACTAGCGTACCTGGTGTAGGAACATAAGTCCGATTATCGAGGGATAAGAAAGGGGTAACCAAAGTCTATTAGTATTTTTTATTAATTAATAAAACGTGATATGTAATATTTTTTAAATCAATAGAAAATCTTATAAATGAGTATTTGCATGTAGGATGAATATCATTAATCATGTGTAATATGTAAAGTAAATTTTTTGGTAATTCGTAATTTCGTACATTTTATTTTAAACTTGTTTTGCAATTATAATTTGTAATACTGAATTGAAAACAACCTCGAGAATCTGAGACGCCGTGTTATTTGTTAATGCGTAAGACCAACGATCACGCGCACAATAATATATTTTGTGATTTCGCGTAATTTTGGTTTGTTTCCAAAATGTGTCGTAATTGAGTGTTACTGTGATAATTAAAATGCAATCAAGTTTAATATTAACTCTAAATATACTCTTTTATTTTTCTATAACTTTTAAAAACGATAGAAGTTTAACTACTATGTATTCTACTAAAAAAGAAGACATGTAATACACGTTTTATTGATGATCGGTAAACCGGATAGGGATAATGAATTTAATTAATTCATAAAAAGTTTTTAACAATGTAACGAATGCACCTCGCAGACGTCTTCAAAACAATTAGATCGACTTTGTTTATGACAGGTTTATTGTATACAAACTATTTTTCCCTAGTTAAAGCGAAGTCATTCGAAATGATCGGGGGCTATAAATCATATGTAAAAACAAACAATCGGCGGGCTTTAAATTAAAAAATTGCTTAGAGCGATAATTGATTGAAAATAATTGCTTTATAGCACAAATAATAAAACCAACAAGCTTTGTGGAAATGCAATCACCGACAATAAACAAGCCATAAACCTTGTACTCGAAGAGCGGATCTTTGTTTTGGTTACAAATATGTGTTTCTTCGCATTAATTGATTTAACGAGCTCCTTTAATAATTTCCCTATTTAGAACATGTGAGTTTGTTTAATTAAGCAGAAACCTACCGAGCCGTGCAATTTTAGGTGCAAGTTGCTCCTGGAAATTTAATACAATATCTACTTAATCAAAATAAACATTCGTTGACTTGTAAAATATAATAGGTACATACAATACATTTATTTTGGGAGAATTAAAAGAGTATCACTTATTGTTTGATTAAAAATATCTCATCAGCATTCAGTTAAAACAGTGTAATCTTCTTTTCAATTTAATTGATTTTTTTACCGGATATTATTTGTTTATGAAATTCAAATATTTTTGTAATTTATTCACGCGTGTTATACAATTAATACTCTTTAAAAATGGCTTATTGCATTAAATATAAAAAAAATATATATTCAATTATATACTCTAGATGTTTCCAAAATAGTAATTTATATGAATGACAAATATACAATAAATTAACAACTACAACTAACCAGCAGATATATATTATTCCAATATAGATTTAATAAAATATACAGCATGAATTGCACCCTTATTTTTAACCTTTTTTCCAAAAGAAAAATTCTCTTTTCTTTGATAACAAATCTCTTTTGTTAGGTATTTAACTATCAGTTATACTATAATGCCGTAAAATAGTAAAATCAAACTATGTATGAAAGGAATCGATCCTTCGGATCGGCGGACACCTACTCGTAGCTACAATACATAATATGATGTGCCTTTGCAGGTAAAATCCAGTAATTGTGTATTCTTGGGCACATTCAAATATTGCTAATATGTAATTGTTCGATGTCCCATTAATCGTCGTTAGTTAATTAATCGGAAATCCGATTGTCCCCTTCGTGTGCTATATGATTATTTTTTACAAATTTATTTGATTGCGAATTTTGAAGATGTGGTTTACCTATCTAATCCAAAAAAAGTATTTTCAAATTCCTCCGAGTCATTTCGTCATTAGCTGTACTGTAATGTGATTAATGTTGGACATTCCTCATTTTGTTGACCATTTAAATGAATCGAGTGAAAAAGTTGTAATGAGAAGTGGAAGGGAAACCCTAACTTACGATCATTTATAAATTGGTGCTATCTTAAACAATATATAAACCTACCACGCATAGGTACCTATTACGCCAAATACTCAAAAATAATCATAAATACAAAACTACGTACATCTCAAAATATTGACTCGTGTTCTTTAATAATTTCGAATGCTTACTTTTCCCTCCATCGCAACCTACTCGTATCATTTTAATTTGGTTAGTTTTAATTAATTTATTAATTTAGTGGTTAGTTGTTAATTAATAATATCCGAACCATCTAAATAAAGCCATTGTTCATTATTGTATACTATTGCAGAAGGTCTCAAAAAAGGGTATCAAAATTTTGAATATTTTGATGTACTTAACGAATTTTGTTGACACAATGACTGCCGTCTGTCGCCTTATCAGAATTCGACAAAACTTTTCTGAAAAAAAACCCGCCAAATATAATATTTCACCTAAGTTTGGAAAAAAATTTTACAAACTTTAATAATTGATCATAAAATATCAACTTTACACATGAAATTAATTTGTAATTTTGTTTCACAGTGTGGACATACCTATGTATTATACACATGTTCGAAACTGGGCGTTTGTTTTGTGAAGAATTGAAAAATATTTCACGTACATAGGTAGGTACCGTTTTCACTAAACGAAATAATCACCGGTCGGTTTGAAAAAGCACGACACTGGAATTTCATTTCAACTGTTTGGTGTTGATTGTTGTGCGCGAAGTGTATATTAAAAATAGTTAGTGTCACTTATGTGTCCGTAATGCTTGTTTGAATAAACAAAACAGAACAAATGTGAAAAGTAGAAACGAAAAATATTTTCATAAAGGCACGTTCACGTGTAAAAACGTGTTTGTATTTATTGGTAAAAATGCCTGCACACATCATATAATAATATCTTATGCAAAAAATATGCGTAACATTGCTCTATATGTAAAAATATAAATAAAATTTAAAGAATTTCTTTTAAGACACAGTTTTAATGCGCTTGTCCACGGGCATGCAATTGTGAGTATAGAAATAGATTAATATTGATATATAACCACCAATCTTCATATTCGATCAAACAAGCATGACACATTGTGTTGTAAATTGATATATTCAATTTTTTGATCTTGATATATTGGAATATTAAGTAATATTGTTTGTACCGCACACCCCGGTCAGTGCATTAACTTCCAAGGAGACTATTTTACTAAATAATTAAAAGGTGTTCTTTTTAAGTTTCGTTTGTCTCAAAGTTTACCGACCCCTGCCCTAGCCGAATGCAATCGATAATAATTTATTTAATTTGCACCCTTCGGTATATAAACTGATAACCTATGGATTAATTTAAAAGAACTTATCACGTACCGAAGTAATGAACCAATGCATGGGTCTTATATTAATGATGTATATATTATTTTCAACGAATTCGAGCGGCCATTTGATTGCTATTGTTTTTATTTTTATTTATAGTCGGTTTATCACTTTATTTTCCACTTAGTATCCCTTTGCTGCTCCTTGTAAAGATTCGGGAACACGTCATTACGAGTCAATTATTCGACAGTAAAGATAGCGCAAAGCGACTTCTCCCGTAACAACATGTCTTGGCTGATTATATTTTAAGAGCCAAGAAAGGTTTTATCAGCACCTCCGATTGATAATTAAACAACTTAAATTAGATAAATATACAGCCTATTTGATATTTTATTTATCTATTATAAGAAAAATGTGATGTAAAAGTTAAGAAGAACACGATGATGTAGAAGTTAAGAAGAACACAGATGGAAATCTCGACCGGAAAGCCGATTCACACGAACCGTTACTTACATGCGGATTCCCACCACCATCCAGCGCATAAAAGAGGACTGAGGTATGACCACTCTAGCAAACGAGGGCAAATAAGATTTTTCAAGAAGAAAATCTGCAGGAGAAGAGACAAGCACTGTATGACGCACTAGATTGCAATGGTTATCAAAGGCGACAGATAGAGCACATCACAAGAACGAAGTCTGACCGCCCCGGAAAGCATACAGAGTCTGAGGTCAAAAGCATCACCTTCTTGCCTTTTGTTCAAAATGTCACTGACAGAATTTCCAGAGTCCTCAAAAACGAGATACAAAGACGGTATTTGGGGCAAACGCCAAAGCAAAGGACCAGCTAATATCAACGAAGGATCGAGACCCCTTGAAAACAGACGGTGGTTATAGGCTCGACTGCTGCAAGAGAGAATACTTGGGACAAACGACGCGCACAATTTCCAAAAGGGTTAACGAGCATGCAAACTCGGCCATCTAGGAAAATCTACATTGGCTTACTTTCTGGCCACCATTTTGCATTAAAGCCGAAAATCCTAGGGAAGTCCGAGAGACATCACGTACGTCTGGTTAAGGATACAATTAAATTATATAAACACACAGTGGACATTAATGGGGATAACGACTTAAAATTAAACAACTCGTAGTATCCGGCGCTTTAAGGCAATAGAAGTCGAAGAGTCTGAACAGATAGTAATACGATAGAAGATGGAAAATATTTTAAATAACATCTGTGTATTTATATTAAATGTAGTATTGAGGAATTTTTTAATTTCTGAATTACTTAATCTAACCAAATGCGTACATACATGTAAAATTTAAATGCTGTTATATTTTTCAAAAGTGTGCTCTGTCTCCAGAAGGTGATTATAAATTCAGAAAAATGATCATTACAGGGGAATTTCAATTGTTATTTTATTGTAATATTAAATTGATAAAACGGCACACAGCTTTAAATGTTTTTAGAATTCTGCATGAAGTCACGCAAATAAAGCAATTAGGCTAGTGCTTCAATAAAATCAAATATAACGCGAGAGTGATCATCTCACAGCCTCCAGTCAGTCGCTCAGTCCATCTCGCAGCGTCCGCTCCGTTCCGGACCTCCAGATATCAGATGAAATGTTCAAACAATTCATCAAGATGAGTCGTGCGCTACTTTTTTATACAAATTACTGTTTGCCCGCATTCTACTTTTTGGCTTTAAATTAAATAAAAACTAAATCCATCAAAGCCCAAGGAGTGGTTCTGGTTCTAACTCAGCCGATTTTATTTACTTTCATATAAAAAAGGTGTTATCAATTCAAAAGATTTTTGGCTGATTTTTCAGATCCGTCTTTACGAGAACTGTTTTTTGTTCAAAGCTCGTACAATATCAACATTATTAAATATTCTGTGCTCACTCACGTAATAAATAAACTTTACGGTCTGCTTAATTATCTTATCATTTTCTTTACAAAATCTTTAATATATTTCAAATATATAGGTTTATGTCGATTTTCAAAAAATTTTAATTTCTTAAATAGAGGTAGTTTCTAAAAATATACGATTTTCTTTATTTTAAAAACCTGCAAATTTATGCACATACATATTTGTGAACATTGGTACATACTCGTAGAAATAAAAAACATCCTTCTCGCTTTTCCCAAATGTTTGCATCGAGCGAGACTTGGCGTCATTAGCTTAATCATTCCGAAGGTCTAGAAAATAAATGGTTTCCAAGAAGCCTACATTATTGTCTGTTGTTTTCAACTAAGTATAGTCCAACTTGTACGGTCAAGTGATTCAAATATTAGTCCGTCATGGCAATCAAGGTCGACATTTCAAACTATACCGAATAATATTCATGCGGCATGTTTTTATCGTATTTATTAATACCAAAAATATATTGATTTAAAACTTTTTTCGTATACTTTATTGACAGACATATTGTACCCATATATGATTTTCCAATGAAGTGAAACATACTTGTATTTATTTGTTTAAAACAATCTGCTGTTGAGTTTGCATACATTTTTTGTATAGGTATATTATAGTTTATGGGGATTGCTGCTATAGGTGTCATACTCCTCCGTATTATTCAGCATTGCTCTGGTTACTTTATCGGACTCTGGTTTGGGTTTTATTAGTCGGCGCTTTTTCGTGGCGTTGACCGTACAATGTGAATTAAATCATATGTTATGGATCTTTAAAAATGTATTATTACATTAACCGCATCATTATATTAAAATATATTTTAACTACGCTATATTGATTTATTCATATGTTATTTTACTTCTTTATTAAAAATATATAAATAAAAATAAAAATCTTGACTCGCACATACGTCGATCACGCAATCAAATGCAGAATTTTGATAAACAGAGATCACTTAAAATCTGGGACTTCCTTTGGAAACAGATGTAGGTACATTAGAATCGGGACGGCTCAGCCAAAACACATATGTCAAGAGTTGAAGATAAACCAGCATTGTTGCAACACGCTTAAATCTAGATCAAAGCAAAATTGTGTATCTCCTCGGAGCTGCGTATTAAGAAAACACATAAATCATTTCAGACATTCGGATAGCTGTTGAACCGCGAGCCCCGATTTGGATTTGTTCGCTGGAAATCCATTAAGACTATTAGCCACTAATATCGTGTACGACTGGTGCAAGTCATGCCTGGTGGGCCGGCCGGTGAGCCGCGCGAGGAGCCCACATTGAACGGCCATCCGAGGAGATAAGCTGTTTTATTGAATCAATTGAGAGGAGCGCTTCAAGATGAGCCATTGAATATCAATTTGGGTCAAACATTGTTTCTCCGCTGTTAAGGTGGGCCATTAAGGACGGATCAAAGCATCGGATGATATAGGCCGGCGAATGGTGAAAAATCTCGCTTTGAAACGTTAAACTAAATTAAAAAGATTCCATATCAAAATAAAGATAAAAAGGTTTGTAAATTAAATTGTACGCATTTCTCCGAAATTGTTGTTAGTTCTCAATAACACATTAAATGAATGTCTAAAAAATTATTTGTAATACACGATACTTCAAAATGTTATTTATTTATATACCTATTTTATTTTTATTTTACTTACTATCTTACCAACAAATAACCATGTAAAAAAGAATCCGACATATTTCATTTGTGACGGAAAGAAAACAATATGTCATTTTTATAATAATATTAATAATTTTTTTTTTGTAGAACAAATTTTGAATAATTGTGTAGAGCCACCATTTAGAAATAAAATGGCTCTCATTGCGAGTGGAGGATGTCTTCCGCGTATAATATGAATGATATATCCATCCATCAGAACATCTCAGAAACACAAAGCGATTTGAAATACTTTTGCGCGCGTTTCCGTAAGGACCCTTTAATAAATATCCTGTCAATTATTGAAAACTGCTGGCATAATGTTATGTTTTGGCTCTGGGCCCGGAACATTGCCAGAACTACAATATTACTGTGATTCACTAGATTCCGCACACCTTAGGATCAAAATATGAAACAAAACGATATCGAAAGCTACCTAACTTGTAGAAAACTTTTCAATTTGAATCATCCAGTGGGGCACCAGCCTTGGATCTGTTTTATTTTTACTATTCATAAACGACATTGTTGACATTTTTAATGGAGTTCATGTTATGTTGTATACAGATGATCTTAAAATATATAAGCAATTTCTAACATAAATGACTATTACTTTGCAAAATAATCAAAATCTGCTTTGCATCTGGTGCTGTGCTAACGAACTATATCTTAATGTAGAATATTGTAAACAAATAACTTTATGAAATTGAGTTATATGGAACCGCTTAATTGGAGCTGAACACTAAGAAAGAACCAACAATTATTGAATTAAACACTACCACTCTACTCGCGGCCGGTAGCACATCAATGTAGGATCCATTGTCCAAATATCCGACTACACACATGCAGTTCTCATTTTGTAATACTTGTACAGAAGCGCAGAATTGGATTGTTTTTGCTTAAATCCAACCAATGATTATTCAGTCGCGGGTAAGATACAATCCCAAGTGTTTTGGTATTGTTCTATTTTTTAAGTATGTTCAATTAGGCATTCAAATAAAATACATTCGATAAAAGATCGATGGACTGAAAATAATAGTAGTCATAGTATAGGTATGCATTTATTCGGAGAAATTACCATATTTGTTACACCTAAGATTGAATCATTATCGTAGTTACGACCGTGGTTGGTGGTTGGTGGCAGACTGAATTTTAATAATTAAATTTAGCATTCACTGTACTTCGATCAAGACGACAGTTATTTCCCCTTCTACATCATTTGATGCTATTTACATTTCCAACGGATGATTCATGTCGCTGTTTTTATCAATACTTTATCCGATCATAATTGTGGGTTGGCAGCGATTCAGTTGTAATTAAATTTTGCAGGTAGTATTGAATCAAATAAATATATAGTGCAGTACTTCTCGGACCGGATAGACAAATTATGGGTTTCGTTTTTCCTTGCCATATTTTATGTTTGGTAAATTGTAATTACGCCGCAATAGCTGTTATTTACTCATGACTTATCTCAAACTTTCAACATAATCATTCTAGAAATGTCTCGCTAGAGAATCTATCGCTGCCTGTGCACAAACTATATACTTACGTAATTGTAAGCTGTGAATAACATACACATTATATAGTCTCATATTGTAATTTTTTATTTCCAAAAATAATTCAAAGCAGTACTTTTTTTAACGTTTATCGAATAATTTGTTTTAAAAAATGTGTATCTGAAGTTAACAAATCTGTCATAGTAGGTAGTACAGTATTAGCCACTTAATTTAATACGTTCTTTAGAATATAAGGAGATCTTTATTGCAAATATTAAATAATTATTAGTAGTTACCTACTGTTAGTTTCTCCCATTTAAAAAAAGCAATACACAAAGTAAATAAAAAATAAATATTTCCATCCACATTGCAAAACAGAGTAGATTTTAGATTAGTTAGTATAATATTTTTTACATATTTTTAATGAAAGACAATTAGCTAGGTTTGATAAGTGATAATATTTATATTATACTCGTGTATGACAAGCGTGTAAGTTTTTTTTATTACTTATATTTATTTGATCAGTATTCTTATTAACAAATTATTAGTGTTTTTTAAAATAAATGGTTCGGCGTAATCATATTTTGATTGATATAAATAATTATCAGTCGAATTTCACAATTAAATACAATATTTTTTTAGTCTAGATTTTATTAGTGGAGGTTAGGTTAGATTAGACCGATATTGTTTTATAAATATTGAGAATATTTTTAAAATACACAAACAAAAGGTTAAAAATACTAACCCAATAAATATCAGTAATTTTGATCTTAAAGAATAAATTCTGTTTTAAAAACATTTTCTTAAATATTATTTATTATTTAATCTAAATACCTTTATAATCACTTTGTTAAATATCGTAATCTGGGTTTCAGTGTTTCCATTACTATAAATCGACACACCTAAGAAATATTCATTCACAATCAATGTCAACGATTTAGTCAACGATTCATTTAGTCAACGAGTCTTCTATGTATTCATATTCACCTAAATTTGATTCGATCACGAACTACATAGAAAATTCCATAAAGGAGCTTTGTTCCTATTTTGCTTACGATGGGGTGAATAAGTAGGCGAACAGTACAAATATATATTTTTTTCATTTTTTTTATTTACTACTCTTTTATTTACTATTGTTTCATGGAATTAAATAAAACATAAATATTATTTACAAAATCAGTTCTAATACTTAATACATTCAATTTAATTTTTTATGAGATAAAAAAAAATTATGGTAAAATTATCAGGAGTCTGGTAAGGTGTGTAAAAAAATAAAATGACATAATGCTATAATAGTGTAACTGATACGTGTCTATTCATCCCATAGCGTGTTCCCATTTACCCCACGATTTGTCCCAATCCCGAAACTAGGTAATTAGCGGCACTTGACAGTTTAACCAGTATAAAATATTTATTAATTGGAAAATTTACTTACAAATAACACCAGCTTTTAGCATCAAATTATTATTTGTGAAATTTAAGATTAATCGAAAAATCAAATTATTTAATAATTTTATTAGCAAGTTCTGCGCTTTACAATCTTTGAATCCGTTAACTTGCAAAATCTTTCAAATGTAATAATTCAAAATATTATTATTTGACACCGTGGTAAAAGTAAAAACAACCAAAAGTAAGTAAAAAAATCTAATTTTTGAACATAATATATTTGAAGTCCAAAGCTGAACCCAAAGCGGCGTTAAACAGATAAACATTTTTCTGACAATTATTCTATTCACCTCAGTTTACGGTACTCTTACCCATATCTTACTTTATGTGTCAAACGCAGATATTTGAAAAAAATGTTCTGTAACTAAAGTAAGAATTGCATTTTTGAAAAATCTAATATACGAAACCTAATGCATGAAACAATGTTTTGACGGTCCACGTATTAACATAAGTACCAGTACATACATATCCACATACAGCGATGCAGTCGTGGTTAACCGCGTCCGCAGCACGCGGAATTATTTGTTTAACGACTCCAGTAACCAGCGTAATTATTGAATGTCTAATATTCCTTTCATGTGTGTTTTTTTCTCCATCTATAATAATAGGTAGGTATCAATTTGATATTTCAGAGAGTTTTGATTATTATTTCTTTTTTATTGGTGTATCAAAAAACTCACTGCTGTTTTTGTAGGTGTTATTAAGTAAATCTCACTATATTTACTGTCTCAAAATTCATTCTTATTCTCGTGTGCTTTTCTAAAATATTTATTTTTCACCATTCCGTGCATTTTCATTCAGATGAGATTGCAAACAAATATACGACGATTATAATCGAGACCATTAATTGAGTTTTCGTACTTCAAAATCAAAATATAATAATAGTAACAAATTAAATATTTCGCCATAGGCAGAATGTTGCAGTCTATTTAAAATGCATTGGTTTGCTAACCAACTTACTATCATGCCGTTTCTCCTCGAAGGTAGACAGACAGGATACAGCGCCATACTTTTCTGTTCTGTCGAATTAAAATTCTAATGTCATCCGCATTCATACATTATCTCATACAAGGATACAATCTCGCCGATTATCGAAGCTTCTAACAGGATCATCTTCCGGTTTACCTGGTCGTCTTTTGCAAACGTCCTCTACTTCTGGTGCCATCAACACCTGCGTCATATATCTTTCTTACCATTCTCTCCTTATTCATTCGTTCCCT
This sequence comes from Eubasilissa regina, assembly GCA_022840565.1. Lineage (NCBI taxonomy): Eukaryota > Metazoa > Arthropoda > Insecta > Trichoptera > Phryganeidae > Eubasilissa > Eubasilissa regina. The sequence continues at coordinate 711,999 of JAINEB010000025.1, read as the reverse complement.
GTTCCATATGACCAAACCACCTAAGTGGTCCTTTCTTAATCTTACTCACTATACTAATATCAGCTTTATATTCTCTCCATATTTCTTCATCTTTACTCTGTCATAAATAGATCTACCACATATACGCCTGAGTAATCTCATTTCCACCGTATTCAGAATACTTTCGTTCCTCTTCTGCCAGCCCCGGGCCTCACTTCCATACATCAGTGAAGGTACAAGGACTCTATCATGTACCGCTAGTCTCATTGTATCTGCAAAATATACAAAACGTTATATCTGTTAAATGGACATATTCGTATAAAGGCAAAGTAAGTTCATTAATTGAAAATCTTAAATATTTGACCAAATCAATATTATTAATGATCATTTCATCATCATTTATACTTTTAAATATTTACACCTAAAACCTTTATCTAACATTCTTAGAAATTCCCGGGATCGCGTGATGAACTTCCGTTTATTTTCAGAATCCCGGGATTGCCATAAAGTCGTGAAATGAGAAAATTAGTATTTATGTGTTTAATGAGTGATCAATGCATAAATTCCAGATGACGTCATTTTTTGTGTCGATGAAAGAGTTATGTTATTGAGATTCAGATAGTTTTTACTCTCGTTTTTATTTCTCGCTTCATTATTCCTCAGTATTCATGAAATTCTATATTATTTTGACCTCCCTACCGTACTGACAATTACTTACTATATCTGTGTGTGGGTTTTCGTATATTCAAATGCTTCAAGAATATTTTGAAACTTGCGACCCAAGCGAAAAATGTATTCTTGTAATCGGAAAAAAACTTTTATTAGAGTTTTGTATCTTGAAAAAGGAAAACTTTTAACTTTTATCCGAGAAACCGGTCACGATATTTATAGAAAAATACTGTTTTTTAAGTGATATGGTTAAATGCAGGAGTGTTTCTAATACCACGTAAGTTGTTGAATTTCTTAATAAGAAAAATCAATATTAAATATGTTTAACATTTCGATTAGACGCGTACCTACATTTAATGTAAATTCACCCTTTTTTCGTAACGGCCCGAGCTTTCGGAAACCATATTCAGGAGGCTGTACATTTTTAAAATTCCGAATAAAACAATAATTTCTCTGAGGTATTCCACAAATTGCGAAGAATTTTTTATTCCGTAATAAAATTACAAAGGAAATGCGAAGAATACTCCGGTCTTCTATTTATAAGGACTCCTTCCAGCCACACCCGTTCTGAATCTTCGAGGGAGAATAAATCATTCGACGAAAATGAAATTGATACTGCCCCATAGATCATTCCAACCCGAACATAATTCACAATAATATGACGTTCCAGCATCTCCCAGCCTCCCCCGCGACACGCGAGAGACGGCTCGTCATCACGCTTGGAGGAGAGGAATTAAAATTCTAATTATGCGCCAGAACTTAGTCGCTCATGACGGCAAATGGGCCGGTTAAAGTGAGCAGACGCGGCCAGAGATGTCACTGGTATATTTCGGGTGTCGTTTTCAGGGAAGTGTAATTGCAAACAGATTTTAAAGGAACACTACCGAGGTTATTCGGAGACTGGTTATCTTCGTAATTATTAAAATTACTCAATTTTGTTTCATGTCGCTTTAAATTACCAAATTATTTTTGACATAATCATTTTGTATAAATTGCTGCTCAATTCTCATGTTTTTGAGAAGGGTAATATGATCGGTTGACCGAAATACATACCGATTACTTTTAGCATATTTCCGTGGGGCGGAAAACGATTTGAATGTATTACTTGTGATTGAACATTTCTAAATAATTACATAGGTATGAATAAAAGATCTAATTTCGTAACTTTTTATTTGTTAATCGTCGAAAGGACGGAATTGAATATTATACAAAATAACAAAAACACTTTCATTCATTTTTGATTTGAAACTTAAATTTTTAACCATTCATAGAATGCTATAAATATTCTAAGTGAAAAGTGAAATGCAGTTCTACAACGTAAAACATTATATGCGTTTCTATAAAAATGTCAAAGTTCAAAGTCATCAAAACGAAATTATTATACTGAAAATTTAAATATCCACTAGGGTACACCGAGGCGAATCGGATCAAAATAAGGAATAGTCCATATTTGAAACATCGTGACATAAACGAACTTGACATTTGTTCACATTACTTTGTCCCTCTCTTCTGTACTTTACACTATAAACATTCGATTGTTTTAACTCTTCGTTTCGCGCAGGCGACGTTTATCAATTAGAGAACGTGAGAGTGCGCTACAATTTTGACATAAATCTAAGGTACGTAACCTACAATCTCGGACATAAAATGTAAAGATTTGTTATAGAATTTCGAATGTTTATATCAGTAGCGATCTATATGATGTCTAAATATGGGATTAAACGTTTTTTACTATAAAGTATGACTATAAAGTATTTGTGTAATAAGTATGTTTTGATATCATTAAATATTGAGCGATTCGGATCATGTACTTTGAGGTGAATCGGATCAGTTATTTTCCTAATTTTATTATAATTTTAACACGAAACATGATCATTATTCATTTACACATAGTTCGTATATACAATGAAACAAACATTGTATGATATCCACAAAATATGGGAAAGGTCTAATTTAAAGAAATGACTACACATCGAGCTCGAGGAAATTTATTATTTGCCTTACACGAGCCTTCAAAGGAGAGTTACTCAGCTTCGAGTCGCTTGATATGTCATTGTTTAAGACGTTGAAAACATACTTTAATTAGCAAGAGATAGTATGGCAATATTCATACCCAGGTACAAATTTTTGAAGGTACATTCAGCTACAGTGTGAAACGTTACGAAAGGCTTTGAGAAGACAGGAACATATCAACCCCAATGCCTACCATATTACAAGTTTGTCGGAGGTGACAAATTAATAACAATAATCATAAATGCGTCAATCTCAGTTTTCAACAACTCGTAATATACAACCTACTACTAGTGCACTATCATCATCTACGATAAACACTGGGAAACATTATAAAATTACTTATTCCACGGCCTGCGAAGACAACTATAGAGAGGACTCGAACTGTCACCTATGTGCCAAATAGTATTGATTGACCTCAGGATTTAAAAAAATGTAAGTTTCATTCCAAAGATTTATTAAAAAATAAAAAAAATTCTAAAGTTTTTGCGTGATCCGTTTCGCTCCACAAATCGGGGCGAATCGGATATTTCTCACTTTTTTTGTTTTTGTTCATAGAAAAATAAAATTTGAGTTTTTTTCATTGTAGGTGGAATGTATGATGCTTACGAATTTATAATAAAAATTAAACTTATTAATGAATGGGGATCATTTTTACACTCTCAAACTTACAGTAATGCGATTCGCCCGGGGTCGACCCTCTTTAGAAGCATTTTAAATCTCTTCTATAATCAATTATTATTCATTTTAAAAACCTGTATTAAAATAATTATTATCTCTTTTTATTTATTATTTATGTTATTTCCAAAATAATTAATAAAATTTGAATTAGTTAAAATGTATTTTGATTAACAGAAATCTATCATCTGAAAGGTCGAAACATCAGCTATCACTGTATGAGTAAAAAGTACTGAGTAAAAATGACCTTTGTCAGTGCCAGTGCTCTGCTGACATCTTCTACATGCCTCACATTCGAGTAGTATTTCCAGAAGTCGTAATTGATTATGAAGATATAAATAACGTTCATCATTAGCGTTTGTATAATTTCGATGCAATTTGTATAATGGTTTAAAAAAATGACCATAAATTATTGCGTGTCGTCAGTCAGGTTACCGATCCGCGCGTTCTCGGAATTCACACGGAGCGCACGGGTAGTAGTGTGCAGTGTGCAGTGTGTAGGAACAATGTCATCAACCTAAGTAGACAAATAAAGCTACCGTTTTTTTGTTCAGACCGAAATCATTATAATGTTTGCCTACACGCGGCCGTGATTGCCGGACGGGTCCATCGCATGTCTCGGCCGTAGAATTTGTGAGATTGTTAAACCGAGAGTAGCAGTAACCGCAATGGAAGTGGCCCGCGCACGCACAACACTTAGCAATTAATGAATTATATTATTTTTACATATTTTATTTAGCACGATTTATTATAAATATTTTTCCGGCCCATATTGTATTACCTCGATAAATCAAACTAATCTAAAATCAACGAAATTTTGCGGTTTACGAAACGTATTGATTCAGTATGAAGGTATTATGTAGGTTAAAAAATAATTTTTGATAGTACTTTTGATGTTAGTGTATATATTTTAATAAATATGTAACCTAATAATGCAAATATTTTTATTAAATAGTGTCTCATACCATATTCTGACCCAAATTCTCCAAATATAGCCATAAACTGATCAAAATTTATTATAAATGTTTAATTTCATCTGATTGCACATCAGTCATTTGTATTTATGTAACTTTTTTATTTGATTCACCAAAATAATGATTGCGTATAGAGATTTTACATATGCAGATAAGTAAATTATTAGGAATCTCAGGATTTCAATATATTTTAGAGACATGTAAAAATTACATTTTATTTTGGTATAAGTATTACTCAAAATTCTAAGCCATATATCTGATGCCTTATAAACAGTAAAATAAGGAACATACTTTTAATATTATCCGGCGAAGAAGATAAAGTTTTATATCAAAATACAATCAGTTTATGACAAAATGCTGTAAAGAAGAATATATAAATTAAATGAAGGAATACATAAATACAGAAAGGGAATTACAAAAAACATTGGAATAGATCACCAAACATACATAACAATGCGTACATTATTGTTGAATTTTCATTTTAGTTCAAGTCATACTGAATTATGTAATTTTGATCTAAATGCTGAGGGAGATGCAGATGTATTTGTCTCATTATTGTCACAGTTTCAATAATATTTTGATATTACAAAATGCGTACCATAATCAAAGTGTAACGTATATCGGCGGCACTCCTGTTGGAGTATTTAAGGCGCGCCATTAAAAGAAGAAGATAATTTAACAATCCAATTTCACTACATACATTTATAATTTCACTATAAACCCAACGCTATACTGAAACGTCGACATGACGTTCCACTGACACGCGTAGAGACGCGTATACATTATATGAATTGTAGCGTGAAAGAGTGGGATGGAAAAGATAAATATTACCATAATATCGTTCAAGATTCTGCATATATTTTTAACTTAGTGGTATGGTGGCGTACCGCTTCAGCAATTTGGAAATATTATTGATATACTTTAGAGCACCCAGTATATTGTATAACCACTGAATTAACGGAAAACTTTAAAAAATTATGTTAACTAAAAGACACCCATGGTTTATGTCGAGTTCGAAATAATATTATTTTTCTGTTAGAATTGTATAGTATGCACCTCCACCGGCATCTTCATATCGGTCAATTGTTAAGCGATCGGGCGGTGCGGCCGGGGCCCAAGCGGAGCGACCGCCGCTGTATCAACAACGTAAGTGGCCCCCTCGCGAGGCCCGGACCGTTGGCTGACCGCCCGGGCCCGGACCGCAGGCCTCGGTAGGCCCGCCGACCCCGGCACCTCGGGCTCTACCTGCTCAGAACGAATCCAGTTAAAGAAACCAAACTTATAATTTTACGGGAATTTATGGTCGATGTAGGCTCTAGCTATCCCTCGCGACGCGGAAGACAAACGATTCTGAACCGCTAAAGAAGATACACGACAACTTACTTTCTTCGGAATGCGTTGGACGATTCGAGTCGTCAAATAGATATTATATAAAACCTAGACCAAAAATAAACATAACTCAATACTAAGTGTGTACACATATAAACCGAGTAACAAAGTTAGTCCGCAATATTTAATAGATGCCATTTCTAATTTTTGGAGTATAGAATGATAAAGCTAGGTGTGAAAAATTCACTTTCAATGGAATTTCGACACAATGTTTGATTTTTAAATTATTTCTCATCGAAGCAAATATTTGACTAATATGGATAATATCTTATTCAGGTTATAATTTCACTGAAATCTATAATTATATTGTCTCAAACAAAACATCGCAGGGCCTAGCAGCAAGCAATCGGTGACGGTCGATTGCTATTCTGCTATTATAATTAAATCGTTGAACAAATAAAGCAAGAATTGCTGCAAAATCTCAAATATAAAATATGGTAACTGTCAGTACTTAATGGATATAAATCTCTCCACCTCTCCCATTTCTGTTTACTTTCTTTATATTGTTTTAAATAATATTTTGGAAATAAACGACATACATGCAATCTTTATATTTCTGAATATGACATTTTGCATATAGAGGTTCAACATTTTCGACTTTAATTTTGATATAATATCCACTCCAGCCAAGTCCGTTACACTAGGTATTATTGCTATATATTTGTTACCTTTTAAATACATGACAAAAGTAAACGAATATTGTCTCGTAAGAATATAAATCGTCCTGCATCTCGTCCTGTGGGCACACACATTCGTTTATCTGAACTTTTGTTGATTAATAATACAGTATGAAAATTGCTGTTTTTGGTAAAAAGAATCAAATTTTAATTTGATCAAATAAAATGGATTATATTTTGTTAGATTGTTAGGCGTACATATACACTTAATGACCATAAAGAGGAGCAGCTCGTGAACAACCCACAATGCTTACGTAATGCAGAATGTTTTTTTATCACTTTTCAACTTGGTTATTGTTTTTTTAATCTGCGCGTACACTAATTGTAACACCATACAATATTATCATTTTGTATCTTTAACTTGTTGGAGTATATCATTATCTTTTCTGCTACTCTAGTCTCATAATGTTTCAATCATCCAGATTAAATAACGTTCATCATTAGCGTCAAGTATTTCGAAGGAAGGGCTATTTCGCCGTATTTTGTATTGCTGCCCTAGAACGTGATTCAGCGCCTGGACTTTGGACTCTCGAAACTCGTGTCGGTACGATCGTCTTATGTCTCACCATTTTGTAGTGAGAACGAACTACGGATATAAGAATGCCGCAGTACCTAGAAAATACATATAGTCATGTGAGTCACAGAGCCATACAGTCACTGACCCAAAAGTCATCGATATTCTGCATGGCTTCCCGGTTTTGGAAAGCTGCATTCAACTTCCTGAAACCCGGAAACATTGGCAATTAATATAACGACGATCCTTGCAAACTTTCTAATTTACCTGGTCAATAATTTTGACAGGATGCACAAATGATTATATCAAATAATCTGTGAGCATATTTTTAAAGATTACTCAACATTCTTTTAGAAAAGGTACTCAAAATAATATAGCACACAGCAATTTCAAAAAATAAAAAAGCATAACAACGGTTTTTGGGGATTGATAAGGTCTATAGAGGCTAATACGTAATTTACAATAATATTTAGTGATGTTTGATAAACTCATGCATAAATAATATCTATTTTTAAATACAAATGAAATGGATTAATTAGAAAAATATACATATAAAATAAATTTTATCGATTAATATTGTTAGGAGAACACATTCTCATTGTGAAGTTGTAATTATTCAGAATATAGGTCTGTGATATTCAATTCATGTTTAAAATATCACAGACTTATGTTCTGAATAATTACAGTTTCACAATAAAAATGTATTATGCTAATAATAAAGTTGTATAAATGTGTCCAAAATTTAATAAAAATGAATTGATAATTCTGGAGTTTGCCATCAGATTACTCAAAGGTATTTGAGATTCCGTAAAAATAAGGTAGATAGCTCTTTCAAATAATGGAACGATTAAATGTATTAATATCAAAAAGGTAACACATAGGTTCGAAAATTTGTCGCTAAAAATATCGTCGTTGTAGCGTAGTTGAATAATGCACCTTCCCCGGTTTGGTAGTTGGATAATGCACCTTCCCCGGCGCAACAACAATATTTATCGATAAAATTTATTTTATATGTATATCTTTCTAATGAATATATTTAATTCATATTTAGAATAATATTGTTGTTGTTACCGGGACGTATTGGTGTAGCATAATCGTTTAATGAATTTTTACAGGATAGGAAGAGATCCAGGTTGGTTGGATCCGGTAGCAACAACAATATTTTTCGATACAATTGATTTTATATGTATATCTTTATAATTAATACATTTAATTTGTATTTTAAAAAATATCACAGACCTATGTTCTGAATAATTGCAACTTCAAAATAAGAATGTGTTCTCCTTAATAATAATTAATATCCACTATTTTGATGCTACCAAGGACCGAGATAAATCTGCAAGTATTTATATAAATCATAATATTACTCCCATCAGTTGAATGATGCACATATTATATAAATATCGGTTCTTGAGCACTGACATTGCAAGTACGTATCTAGGAAACGACACATTTAAAAGATTATTAATTCACACACAATTGCATCGATACTCAGAAAGTTCCTAGGGTCGTTTCCCACTGCATGCAGTAGGTATAGATTTGGGTTATGCTGTTACCAATGATGTTATACAATCATATATGTTGTACATAGGATTTTAAACTTTCGTTTAACCGACGTCTTTAGACAAAATGAATCCGTCGTTTATATGACCCTACCGTACATTTATTTCTAATTTTTGGTGTACAATTAATAATGTTTTTAAGTTTATGTTTTAACATAAAATAATACCTTCTTACCCATATAAAAATAATTATAAAAAATGTTTGTACGTCTTTAAGAACACTTTTCATGATTGAACATGATTCTTTCATTGTATGAAAATCCGTCACGTAATAACTAAACGAAATAATTATTTTTATTAAAGATTTATGTAGGAAATAGTTCTGCCAATTGCTTTTTGTTTTTTCCAAATCAAAAACAAATTCATGAACTAAATGCACCTCGAACGCCAAGACCTACCATGAAATCAACACGTTAAAAATAGAAAGATAGTAAATTTCGTGAATTACTAAAAGAGGAAGTAAACACTTCAATGATTTAGACGCAGTTGTTAGCTTTCTAATGTTATTCAGTTGAAAAACTTCATAAATAATGACTCCATACAAAACGGATCAATCGAAATGAATTTTCAATTCAGTAAATAGTCTATTGTATGACTTTTGTAATTCACTAGCTTAAAATTAGACGATAGTAATGTGAATAACTACAATGCGTCGATTGTAACTACTACAGCCATGGGTTGTCATGTTAGTTTTTAGAACTAAGCCATTAAAGTTCTAACTGGCACATGGATGGCGCTAATTGTAATAAATTTGTAAATATACATTCACGGTCCATATTTAATTTATATTTGTTTTCCAGAATTTTTAGCAATGCACAGCTTTTTTGCTTGTATGCACTGCACGCCCCTGATCATTTATGATGTATTGTTTGTAGAAGTAGATATTATTAAGAAAGTATAATCACACTACAGGTATATTATTCAACGAATTAAAATAATAATAATAACATTGTTATGACAGCGTAACATTTAATTATCTTCAACACGGTTAGTATTGGCGTGACAACTCCTAGGATGGATCTTGTGTTAATATGGAATCTTCTGAATTTGTTCCCGAATATCCTCATGTCTTGCCTCAGTGTTCTCCAGTCGTCTGCACCAGTCCCCCGATCATCCTTCGTAACACAGTACGACCACCGAAATAACGGCCTACCGGTCGGTCTAGAATATACTCTAGATACCTTATACCGCCATTTTTGATCACATCAAAGGACACCATCCAGAAAGCCAGAGACGTGTTGCCGTTAGTAGCGTTCTGAGTTTTTTGCAGTTCTGACAATATTTCTCTCATGTAGATATTATAAGTATTGTATATTATTCATAAAGAACTATCCCATATAATTGCTGAAGCTTTTGATGCTTTCCGTGGCCTCACTAAAAGCCAAGGCATTACATCATATAATTCTAACTCGGAATGTTATAGTCTAAATGCCAGCTAAACTCGGAAGGTAACTTTTAATTAAATGGAACCAATGCATAATTTCCTGTTTTCCCTGTACTGATATTCATGTCAAGCAATAATGATCCATTTCATCAGATTGCTAATAAGTTATGTAAAATTTATGCATTTGAAATGAAAACACTGTAAACATTCAACACACTGCCAGGTTTTGAAGCATGGCTTATTTTTTGTTCGCGGAGTAGCCGTAACTAATTAGAACCTCTCAAATATCAGACAATGCGTTCGGGTGCTATTGAGGAACAAAATATTTACAAGATAATGGCGTGGTCGGCATCTTTCATAATATCTTCCGTGTAAAAATTGTGAGATGTGTCTTGTATTGGTGTTTTTACAATAGAGGATTCGTATTATTAATACACGCCATACAAATATATAATAAGCAATAATATCCTACAGATAAAAAATATTTTTATTCAAATAAATTATCCTAACTCTGCGTTGCATACAAATGGAATAATATTTATAAGATATAAAAATGACATATTAATAATAGGTACTACGTCACTAACCTTAAATCGAGAGAATTTATTCTGTGGCGGTGAATTTTTTTCAAAAATAGCGCTATAAAAATTATCCAATATTATTATTATTAAAATGTAGGTATTTAATTATCATTCCAGGTGTTCATATAAACATTCGAAAAATTCTGAAATGAACATCAAATATATTTGTTAAGCCGTATATTGGATTGAATAAGATAAATTTTTTCGACTAGTGTGCACAGGACAATGTATGGCAGAGGTGAGGAAATAGTGTTATTGTAGCGTTCTATCCTGTCTAACTAATCCTGCAAAAAAACAGCGTAATAGCAAATATTTGGTTATGGTTTCTTAGAATTTTATATTTTTATGTGTATTTTTAAGAATGACAATTCTTTTATCAAAAATACGGAATAATAGAAATGAAATGAATCGACTAGATAGCCAGACTAGTTGCTACCGACAGCAATTAAAATATTTGTTTACATAAATAGATTTTTTCTGTATATCTAGTTGATTAATTTAATGTGTATTAAAACTACTGCAGAACTATGTTCTAAAATTGCAAATTATTTCTTTTAAAAATAAGGTAAAAATAATATAATAAATATTTAAGTCATTATGAAGAGTTGTTAAAAAGTATCTATTAATTGAATATACATTTTTTGTTATTAATATGTGTTATACTTAAAATATATGTAAGTATATGTATGGTCTGTGTTTAATATAGATTAATACATATTTTTCATTTAATTTAAAAGTATTACAAGGAGAATATAAAGAAATGGATGAAACAATAAGAATATTCCACCTTTTCCTTGTAAGTTCTGAAGCCCGTGACAGTCACTTGCAACCTTGCAAGTGTACGGGTTATATTAATTTATTACTCTTTTTGATAGGCGGATGGTAACATAATAGTCTATTTCCGATACGCGTATTGTTTTGTATATAACTCATTTTGATTAGATTTTTCTTATTAAGACATCCATTTTAATTAAAAGAGTTATATCAGTCAAATTAAACATTTTGTAATTAAAGCTTTTAATTCTTTGAATTCATAAAAAAAGTTAGATTGACCGTCTAGATAAGTAAGATTCAAATAATTAGAAATTAGTGTAAGATGAACAAAATAACTAATTTAAAAATGGATATTATTTTCGTGTAAGTACAATACTATGAGTTCTATGTATAACTATGAGTCTATTTGCTTATTCAGTCTATAGTTAGTAATCTAAAATCCCACATCTTGTCATTCTCTGACTGAATGCAATGGAAATGCGGTCACTTAGGTGCATGTGCGGAAAATCTTTGTAATATCAGGAATGAACAAATTAGGACCGAACGCAGAGCTACTTGTAGCATTATTGATATTATAACGAAAATGGCGCTGAGGTAGTGTGGTGTATGGAACATGTGAACGAAGAGAGGATGGTGAATACATGGTAAATATTATGTTCCAGGCCGATTTGGTCGCCATTTTGGTCTGACATTTCGTAGAGAAGTTGATTGCAATTTATTATGGAGTATCGAATGTTTTTTGTCTAAATAATAATATCATGGCTGCAACCATTAATAGTGATCGGCACGTGTTCGTAAACTTCTTGGTGGCCGAATTGGGTTCATTGGGCCTGCAACACATGCTGTTTTAATAGGATGGTGCAACCTCACACACAGCCCGAGCTACGCTTGAAATTTAGCGAGAAATTTTTTCCGGCCGCGTAATGTCAAAAAGTGTTGATATCGACTGGCCTCTTCGATCACCCGATTCGATGGCTCCGGATTATTTTCTGTGGGGGTACTTGAAAGAAAAGGTATTCACCAATAAGCCAACAATTCCGATGCTATGGGACAATATTCGAAATGAAATGTTAAAATAACACGTAAAGTGTACAAGGATTATTTCATATATCAATATAAAAAACACTCCAGATACGAATTGTTTTTGACACTTGTATCGAATGCAAGAAAATCAACATTTTTATTATCGTTTCTTTATATTCGAACCTTCTTCTATCGCATGATTTACGTAACAAATAACATCATTAATTATTTATCTGATACTTAACTATTAACCCCATCTTGAAAGCATATCTAATTCGTGTAGAATTTTTTGATTTTAAAACTAGAAAAATGAAAGTTCGCCCTTAAACAAATAGCACATAACGACACGATTTTAAATATATTACTAGTCAATTTTTATGTAGTTTACAGATAAAACATCATATTAATAATGATTAAAAATTGGCGAAGAATTTTATTCAAAAATAAATTTTCGAATTAAATATTTAAATACCTACCACTAAGTTGTAGACCAGCATTTTATACAAATAATAATATAGGATAGGAAAATTACTCATAAATTTCTAAGACAATGATGATAAATTTAATAATTCCGGTGTTTATAAGCTTTAAAGACTGTACTACTTTCTAAATTGGTAAAACAGGTCGAAATTTTAACATAGAGTCAAAGAACATTTAAGATGTATAAAAAGTAATGGTTTTTCTGAATTTTTCAATCATTTATTAGAAAATGATCACACCTTTGATAAAAATTCAGGATTGTCTATTTTACATATAGATGATGTTAGTCAAAAATTTAATAATTAAGAATCATTGGAAATAAATAAAGTATGAATAATTGACCAAAAACAAAAAAGTCCTATTTTAAAAAAAATTCCAATAATTTGGTATCATCAAGACAATTTCCACATCTTTCTTTCATTATAACAATTAAGTAAATGTAAGTTTTATTTTTATGTAATAATAATTTTAATTTAACTTTTTTAAAATAGATTTTTTTTAAAAACATTAGAATAATGTGACATATATATTTTTTTGGTTAGTTAATCTGACATCCTGAATAAGGAAATGATGTTTCTCGAAACCGGTTGATGTTTTAAATTACTCATAAAGTGGTTTAAATAAATGAAGTTAAATAATCTATAAAAAATAGATATTTTACTACTATAATCGATGTTAAAGAAATAAATTATTATTAAGATTGTTATTTAAATTTGCTGCCCAAAGTACACATAGATATGCCAACACTCTCACATAACCAGTATACGTAGTATTTGTTAAGTTTCCTCGCGAGACTTTCTTCCAAAACCGACTCTAACACGTCTCAGTCACTCGCTCTCGTCTCGCTCGTCTCCTTGTCTCCTCGTCTGCCGCTTTCCATCTCCGCGTCGGCATTTTCCCCGACAATGGGGATAGGGCCATTGTGCGAGATGTGTAACAGGCAAACAAGAGGCCGACATCTTGTCCGACATCATCTGTGGATGCTGCATACAAATGTTAATTCCATTGTGGGGACCCTTTGCGGCGGGAGCCGGGCTCTGGCACCCTCGGCCTCGGCACCCTCGGCCCTCGGCTCCCACCCGGTGGGACCGGCCAAACATTAAAAAAGGGATGATTTGGGTAGGTAAATTAAAAATACGTAAAAATGCTAAATTACAATACATATCTTTCGAACATATAGAAATGTAACCGCTGAGATCTTATATCGGCTTCTTTCCATTTTTACACCAGGGACTTGATTAACAATACTGTCGATGGAGTAGAAGGTCCGCAAATTAAAATGTGTATAACATAACAATTATATTAAAGTAACTTCTGTTTGGCTCTTATCACTTCTTCTTCATGTGACTCCGCCTCAAATTTTCTTGCTTGTGTTTAAAGGACCTTCTCTGTGACCGGATGCCAAAAGTGAACGTCAAATGTTTACTATAGTGTACACCACTAACATAGTAACGTATAAAACTTTCTTCAACCTGGTTAAGCGAATTTAAATACGTATTTCATTACCTTATTATTTAAAATAATAATAATTTATTGTTAATGTTAGTATAGCTAACTTTGTGGTTAGGTATAATAATAATTGTATTTATATTAAACTTTGTATAAACCACTGCGAGTTATTTTTACGTCAACCTTCTTCATCAGGTCTTGTGCGCCAGGCTTGACGAAGATACATTAGTACCGAAATCGGGCTGACGAAAAAATAACTCACAGTGATATATACAAAGTTAAATGTAGATACAATTTTTAATAATAATTTGTTTAAATTTTATTTTAAATAAGAAATTTGTTAACATTTTGTGCTTTTTTATTTATTTAACTCTTCTAAGAGCTCGGCTCGATGACTAGATCAGACAGAACATCGTCACTAACTCGATCTGATGCATCAATCTCGGAGAATTGGAACACTGAATCCAGTGAAACGACTCTGGAACTAACCGAGATACAACTCGAGGGTCAGATAAATTCTTGGCTCCAGTACTGATAATGAACAGCGACGTCTTCCCACGTCCCCCGACTCCTCCCGCCCCGGGCCAGGCCGCGATGCCCCACAATGGGATTATCCACGCCGCCGCCGCTGCTGACAATGGTCGCGGACGCGTTTGAATTTCGAAAAGTTTTTCGAACGACGACCGCGATTTTGCATCCCAAAAGCGCGGGAAAAAACTTACGTCGTCCAAAGAAACCGTTCGGTTATTTCTCCTTTCAGCGGCGAATTGTCACTTTTTATTGTTGAAAAAGTGAACGACGAGTTAGCCATTGTGCTCAATCTCAACAATGAATTCACTAAACGATCGGGCGTTTCGGTTTTTCGTTAGCGATTATCTTATCGATCTTAATTTAAACACAAGTCAACTTTACAGAAAATGAGATAATACTACTTACATGCTAAGTACATATTACGAAGTTCTCCGCGGGGGTAGGAAGAGTGCACACCGTGCTCTTGTGGCCACTCAATTCAATTATAATTCAGGCCTCGTCCGTATTGCATTCTTGTCGATTGTTAATACTTTTAACAGAATCACTGTTTCTGTTTTCACTGATACTTTCGTATTACCATTCTCTCTTCTTGTATTGAGATAAAGCATGATTGTGACTGTAATTGTGTGATTGGTGTTCGATTGTAACGATGATTGATTGGTATATGTATTGATTCGTAATTCGGCGAGCAATTCACCGCTACACTGGAAACTCAACCTTCGGTCGTTAATTGTAGTTACCAATCATCGTTACAACCGGACACCATGAATCACAGTCTCAATCACGGTTCATCTCATCACTATTCTCTTCACTTACTCAATGCTATAACTTTAATAATTAAATTCTTCTTACGCTTTTGTTTACTTTTTGTGTAGTAATCTTCATTTTATTTCATAACATATGTATGTTGTGTTAATTGCATTATGTTAATTAGCGACCGATTTCATTTGTGGAAGCTCAACTTTTCATATTTTTTTCCTTTTCTATTATTATATTCATAGGCTATCGTTTTTAATACATTAATTATAATTTCATATTACGTTTTATGTCAAATATTTTTTGCGTGAGAAGCATATTATCTTAACGCATTTTAGATTTTATAATAAGCTTACACAATACACAAATCTAACTAGAGAGTCAATTTATATTTATAATTAGCACGAACTGTTATTGTCATCAGAATTTTATTAAAGAGTGAAAAAACCCAATGATTTTAGAGATTCTATTCCTTATTATATCATATTATTAATCCTTCATGACAATTTTTTGTATTGATCGCTTCATTCTTGGTGTGAAAGTCATGATACTACGTGTATCTACTGCCTTCGACGTGTATGGTTGACGGCATTCCTATAACAGTCCAGGAGTGCGCTGTTAGTAGCTGACTTTACTACAACCCTCCAGTTAATCCGGCGAGTTGGGGATTGACTCCATGATCGTACGACCTCAACTTTCCCTTCGGTGACAAATCTTCACTGCGAATTAACGAATGAATAAGATGGCATCATTACATACAATAAAATGTTCTGAAATGAAGTATTAATTAAAATGATGGCTGCGATAGAACAGACCTATTATTCCGATCGGAAGATATTTCTGTATCGCCTGTTGCAAGATCATAATTCAGTAGCTTTGCCACGTGAAATGACCATCCGAAGTCAGGTTTGCTTCTTTGTACAGAAATTTTATTAAATATACGAAAGAAAACAAACACCAAGTTATTTCGACATTGTAAACCACCACATAAATATTAGCTTCCATATTCTTCCATTTGCATAAAATGTAAATTTCAAAGAGGAATGTACTGTCACCATTTTTTTTTGACTAAATTATCAATAAAGATGGATTATACCGTTTCAAAATCTGATGATAAATTGAAATCTCAAAATAAAACATTGTCATTGTAACTTTGTTAGAATCTGAAAAATATACAACATCCGGTTTTCCGGGAATGGTTATCTGTTTGCACCACTAAGTAGTACTTTGTATTAAGACGTTGGATAAATTGGTCAAGATACCTACTAAATGAGCACTTCTATTTTTGAATTTCAAAATAGCATTCCGCGCGTTCGTTATAATGTTTTAACTTGTCGCGCGGAATAAAATATTTCTGAGCGGTTTAGTTTAAACCGTTTATTTCACGCACTGTAAGTCAAAAATTAACGGAATATTTTAGTGGTGGTTTTTAACTTACCCACGAAATAAAAAATGTACCTCATTTGAAACTGAACACTTAAAATATTTTGAAACGATAGTCAACAAAATGGTGATGCATAGAACAACCGATTGTATATTACGATCCAGGGTCAAGATACATATACTTAAAACTTTTGGAAACAATTCGTTTATTTTTGAAGTATTATATGTCATGTCATTACTTATTTAACTAGAATGATGAGCGGAGAATTTTCTGTATTGCGCCGTACTATTTAATGATTTTGGAGGGAACACTGGTTCCACGCAATTCTATATTTCTATTTATTATTATAAATACTGTGTAGTATATATAGACATTTTCAAATGCTAATATTAATGCTATACAGCAATAATCAATTCGTGCGATTAAAGTGATAAATCGTGAACGACGTAATTCTAAGTTGTTGATATAAAAAAGAAGAATTTAAATACGTAAAGCAATGCTCAACTGCCTGTACAACGCAGCGAGCGCAGAGCGCTACTGACGCACTTAGTGCTCAACCCTGCCGCGGATAGTTAGAGCATTAAATCGCAATTGCTTCTAATCAAGCGCTAAGAAGAGTTCAAACAGTCGACCAACGCTAAAGGTAGAAAGTTTGATTGAACTGATTAGTTATGGTGCGTGTCTATGCATAAAGTCGCCTTCGAGACACGCGGACAGCGGTGGTAATGGTCAATATACCTACATTTGGTGGTTTAGTGTGCTCTTTATACAAAATGCAATAGAAAACGTTTAAGTTAATGACGTTAGGTATATATCTACTTGTATTATCTATTTGAACAGCACTTAAAAGATAAAAAAACATCTAAGTCGGAGAAGCATTTATTTTAAATCAGTGTAAAACCGTCAAAAATTATTATAAAAATATGTAATTGTCTAACACTAAATATTTCCAATAAGTGAAGTATGTAATATGTACGTATATTATTCACATTAGGTATACAGTACCAATACACACAAGTACACAATATTTGGAATAAGTAAAGTAGGGGTACCACCAGTAAGATTTTATATAAAATATTTTAAACGCCCGCCTGGATGTAATAATAAATAATGTATCTGTACGATGTGTCAGGTAGGTAGGTAGTACGCTCGCAAAACATATTTTTCTGTATTTTTAAACTAAGAATGGAAGCTTCCTTATTATTTAAATCCTTATTCAAAAATAATCCTCCAATACTAGAGCCGAGTTTTATCAATAGCTTGTTATTTAATTGTACAATTCATATAATGCGCACCGATACATCGCGTCAAATCATATCTATGACGACCGCATAAAATGGCCACCGATTTCCTGATTCACAATAAGAAACCAAATATTTCGGTCAAAATTACGTAATTGGGTGAGATGTCGCACAAATAAGAGTTTACTTCCTCGAAGGTGTTTGGGTTTATTGTTCGTTTCCTCTGTATGCCGAGCCACGGACGTGTGTGCATTGAAAATCAAAACGGCCATTCATCAGATGTAATGTTCCCAATTGACACGAAGCCAGTCACAATATTTAGTGTCGTGGTGAGACTTAAATGGCTGTTGTCCGATTGTGTGATTGTGTGGGGACCCCCGATGTCACAACCGTTCAATGGCGGAGGAGTGGAAATCAAATGTTACATTGTAATAAATAAATATTCACGTTATAGTCATTTTCATTATATAACTTAAGTATTTACCAGACTAGTCTTAAACTCACCAAAGCCTTAGTTAAGTTTTAGTTAAGCTTTAGTTAAGTTATCATAATTGATAACTTAACTAAAAATTAAATAACCATTGGTGCCTCCATAAAATACCTATGTACCACGAATGTAATGAACGTTATTAATAGTAATGTCTATTTATAAATAAAGTATGACAAATAATTATATTAATTTTTTCCAACTTGCCAGTGTGAAACATGTATTTGCTTATATAACCATTCAGCTAGAGAGTACACTGTTTGAATTGGGAAGTCAAGTTTAATTACCATAAAATCGTCTGGTTACGGTAAAACTAATCCTGATTTTATAATATTGTATGAATAAATTATAGACAAAAAAATACATTATTAAGGCGCGATAGTGAATTTTACGTACTAACTCATTTATAAACAATTTAAAACTATTCGTAGGATTTTTAATAATGTCTAGGGAATAGTATAAATTTTCTTTCAAACATGTTAATATGAAAAACATCGAACTGAAGCATGAACACGAAGAAAATTCAAGATTTATCTAAGCCTGTGGTAACAATAATGATTTTAACTACTGAAATTTGCTGGATTTATGAAAGTTTTTCACCGCGATACCATGTTTCTATGAAAATATTAATATTATTTGTTGAACGTGCACAAAGCTTTCTCATAAATAGTCGAGCGAAATCTACCTACGCCACTGCCTATCATAGTTTCCCTCGGGACACGCAGACAATACCATTTAATATTATTTTATATTGACGCCTCTAATAATGCATTTAATGGAGATTTGTGCGCGCATTTTACACGCAGACTCTTTACAGCGCGCATCACAATAGGATCCACACTTTTTGTGGTTTCAACGAACAGCGCACCATCTGTGAGGATTTTCGATGGATAACATAACCATATGTCGGGTTTTTTCTAGAATGGCGCGTCGTTTCGATATGGATATCATGTCACGGAACAAATTTGCTATAAAAAAGTGCGGGGGTGTTCTCATTCATTTTCTGTTTCATTAAACCACCCTTTACCGAAACGTCACCAAAGTTTGTCACGTGATTTCTTACCCACTTTAATAACTCTTCGTATTTCCTCACAAATAGTCACAATGCATCAGTTTTTGTTTAAACACCCGACACACCCATTATCAATGTATATATGTATTTGACACACCCATCCTTCGTTCTATAGGTATATATTTTTATTTTTGAAAGAGATTAATGTACGTATTCAAGTGGCACTTCCCATACATTATATTGTCGTTGCTCCAACTCACAGTTGTAACGTACTCGTATTAGCATATTATAAAAGACGAAGTCTGAGACAATATTTCACTTCCTCGTCTCACTTTCACCTATCCAAAACTAGTTCGCAGTATGATTCATGGGCTACAAGAAAGTACTTCATGTATATAATGCTTCATACATTTAATGAACGAAGACACGCATACAAATTATATTTACATCTATTTCTAATAATAACAAAAACATTTAATCATTTATATTGCGTCATTTTCGTAAAAAATTAAACTTGAGAGAGTCTTACAGATAAATTGTTTAGTCTTGTATTAATATTGCGGATAGTAAATTGTTTTGCAAACTTATGAATATACATATGTGAAAAAAAGCGGTTTCAGTATTTTTTAATTAACCTCTTTGATACACTGTTCCTTATTGCGAAGGGCAATGAGTTCCACGCTTTTAGTCCTGCCACTGCAAAATACAGCTCACTGAACTTAGTCTTCTGCCAATGGCTTTTCTATGGATAAAATAGAGGCTAACCTAAAAGTCTACGATTTGAGTTGTTTGAGACGCAGATATACCATTTTATATGTCGCCTTGTACATCAACCTGCACAATTTAATTAATCGACTATATAATTTAATAAAAATACCTTGTACCTCCTGCAAGACTTTCAGAACATGTGTAAATGGCTGAAAGTTTTTTATAAATGTCTGGGAATTATTATCTGAGGATATCTGATATTTTTGAGGAATTCTTTGAGCAAGAAATACAGGTCTCAAGACAAATTTTAACGACAAAAAATGACTTGATCCTTTTCTTGCGTAATTTGACCCCTTTATGTGTGCGATCGTCTGTAGAAATTCAAAGCATTTCCTAATGTGGACATATGAAACTCTTTATGTACCTATAAGTTTTATTGTTCTGGTACTTATTTTTTATTTGAAAATTATTAATACAGATGTTTATACAATTTTATTATGATGTAGAACATATTATATTAACTACGTTAATTTCTTGCCTGTGATCATATTGAAACTTAAGGAATAAAAAGATAGTATCTAATTGATGCAAAGCATAAATAATATAGCTTAAAAAGGATGTTATGTGTCCGAAGATGTATTGATAAAGGAAAAGGTATTTTGCAATTTCATATTTATCAGAGAAATATTGAAAAGAAATGATAAAAGATCATTAACATAATCAATAATCATCGCTATTCTTAGGATTTTATAAAGTAGTGGTCTTCAGAGAGAGAGAGATAGGTTACAAGCATTGGAGATCTGATACTGGAGAAGGATAAAAAGAATAAGCTGGACCAAGAGGGGTACAAATGAGGAAGTTCTGAGGAGAATGCAATGGCAGAGTTATATCGTAACACCATCGAAAATTAAAGGGACCAATGGATCGGTTATTAGACTTTGTACCTTAGAAGTATAACTAAAGGAAATATTGAGGAAAAGGATGCAAAGGAATGAATTCACCAGATAATAAGTATGGTTATTGCAAACTCTAATGGACACCTTCTGGGATGGGTTCCAGGACTCACAATTATTGTATATGAAAAATGGAGAAACAAAATGTAATACAAGTAGGTATGATTATAATCTCCGCAATAGGCATTTAAAAGAATACCAGTGTTTTGGTGTGTACGTACGCACGATAATTTGTATATCTTCATTTGTTTTGATGTAAATTAGTTTTATTTTTAACAGTATTTATAATATACTACCCGTAACGATAAAAATTTAAATATGAACAGAAAAGTCAGCATAGAAATATGATTCAGCTGATGGTATGACCCCCAGTTACTCGAACAAATCGACATTAGTCATAGGAGAAAGCTAATCTGCCTACAGGTTTTGTTAATCCGTTGCAGGCCGCCCGACGTGAAGGGACAATTCACTCACCACTAGTACCGGTTGTCATTACTAGGCCCTGCAGTGAGTGGCCTATCTTGCGGCCGATTGGCTTTCTCCAAATCCGTTATCCTTGCCGAATTCAATCTTCACCCAAATTCACCGATTCATCTTTCCATCCCTATCTACTATATATTATCTGTGTCCCGCAAGATTATACAATATTTTATTTGATTCTACATATTATGTACAATATTATACACTTAAACCTTTATACAACTATAGCTATAAAATAATTGTATACAATTTCATAAGAGTATATACTTTTAATCGGGAGTTTAAATAATGATGCCCCATTGTAATTAGTTTAATTTTTTTTTTACCGATTGTCACGAGTTTTCTAATTTACTCAATAAAAATGTAGTGTCAGGTTTGGGGCGTTGAATTTAAAATAATAAAAAAATACGATTTCAATAATCATGTAGGTGACGGATGATTAAAGGGTCAAAGTTCTTCCTGCCTTAGGTATATACCTGAGTATACTTATATATATATATATAAAGCGGAACAAAAAATACACTCCTAGGAAATTTGCTTAGATAACCAGATTCATATTTAATACTTCAAATTGTCGGTGTACTGTCGAGCATTTGTATCTTGATAGTTATGGCTGCCTCTAACACACACATATTTAGTTTTATTTATTATTTAAGATTGAGATTAGGCAGTGAGAAGTAGGAAGCTATCGGAACAAATGGCTGTCGATCATAAGCTGCTCGCATTCGTTCGAGCCCACGGTGATATCAACTATTTATTATTCATTTATAAACGATGATTTTAGGTTCAAATTGAGTTCAACCCCCGCGCTGTCAAATTCCTTCACGATTCATGACTCGATTAAAGATCAATATATTTTGAAACTTATGAATACAACAGAAGGTAAAGCAACGTTTAATTAAATTGATTGATATTCAAGAATCACTGCGGAATTAAATAATATTTCAAATGATTATTCGGCCCAATTTTTAAAATAATATTACAATTTTATGATATTAACACCCTTGTGATTTTCGCACCGCGAAAAGTTGCATTTTTAAAAATAATATTTTACAAAATGGATACCTATACATTCTTAATAATTTCAGAAAATTATAACTAGTCATCGTAGACTATGACGGGTTATTAAACGGTGATTCATGCATTTGGTGAGCATTTTTAAGCGGTTTGATGAGTACCTACGTTTTGATTGAAAAATTTAATAAATTCTTTTCGTTCTGTTATCAAAATATTAGATAATATTCTTTACAATTATTATTAAATAAACTAGTGTGCTAAACGTCTCTAATGTTTGCTTCAGCACTAACAAAGCACAGTGAGGCTGATATTAAAAATACTAAAAGATACAGTGTTGATGTAAAATAATAATTTACGTAACATAATACCGAGCTATAAAAAACATGTTTTTAAAGCAAAAGAATATTATTGAACCAAGTTAAAGTAAATTTTAGTTAATATAAATATATTGAACGAGTATTTCCGCGATACAGTGATTTGAAATCATTGCATAGTTACTCGATACACGCGCTTATCGCTGTTGTTTCCATTAAAATTCTTCGGAATATCTTATGAGACGGATCATGAATCTGCAATGAGGAATTGTTTGAGATGAATGGGTGTTAGTGGGCCTCGTTCCTCCGAAATGATCCAAATACACAGATATACATAAATACTCGAAGAGAGAATTGTTGCTTCTCACCGACTGATGGGCCGAGGCCAGTGTTATGATTGATATTTTAAATTGTTTCCAGCTATCTTCGGAAGCATCTCCCGTCCGTCAATGAAGCGGGCCTCGGGAATATTCAGATTTATCAGAGTGGTCCAGTTGGTGATCTATCGTGAGTGCGGTGGTCGCTCTTGGCGGTGGCCAGGGGCAGCTGCAGAATATCATTATATTATACTGATTATATTTTATAACATCTGTTCATTCATAATATTTACATTCTGTCAGGGGTCATACTCATTTACCTTTGCTCACTTTTTACTTCAGTTTAATCATTCTGAAGGAGAAACAAACATTGACAGATTTTTATATTTCATTTTTTAGAAGAAACTGAGCGTACAAAATAAAGTCATATAACTTTGGCCATATATTTAATGAAGATGGACAAGACTATGATGACATAGAACAGCAGAGGAAACAGTTGAGCGTTCGTGCAAATATGTTGTCACGGCGTTTCTACCGATGCAGTAAGTAGGAGAAGAGGATCCGGTTTAAATCGTTCTTCACCAGCATGTATCCCTGCGAGCTCTGGTCAAAATACAAGCAAGTAACGTATAACTGTCTCCGACTTCATTACAACAACTCACACTGTTCGTATTGGCGCGTTATTGCAGCGCATCTACAATGTTTGCCGAAGACCGTATACATAAATTCGTTCCGCTTCTGAGACATCGAATTGCGGGCGTAAAGCTGCGGCTAGAGCACAGTACCAACTCTCTGGTGTAAGCGGCACTCTCATGGAAAGCTGGTTCCCTGACCAGGGAATAGCAATGACTACAGAATAGCTACAGATACAATAATGGCCGTAACTGAAGTATTTATATATGTAATATTTATATTTGGTTTATATTTATATAAATATATGTGTAAACTTTTTATTTATTTATATTTTCCTTGGTTTTCTTTTCATAAAATAAATAATATTTCGTTACTTTAATGTATTATATAATATGTATTACTCGATTGAAGAACATATTAACAAAGATATTAAACATTTAACTGTTTTCTTGCTAGAATGGTTTGATTGCAAACTGTTCAATATTGCATCATCAGTTTTAAGGAACGAGATGAGAAGTACCTATTCTGATAGTTTAAATAAATTGCTTTGTTTATTTGTTATTGTATATTATTAAATATTTTTTTATATAAACGTGTGTTAGTGTTGCTAATTTGGGATTAATATTCTCAAAATCACTGACAAAATCGAGGACACCGGAATGTATTTTATACGCACTAGCATGCCAACATCAAACATTGAAGCGGAAATAAAGATGTGGCTCATATTAAATAATTGTTTTAAAAAATTCAACTAAATGATAAATTAAGGTACTGAGCAAGTTTTTTGTTATATGTATTATTTGAAAATATTGTACATTTTTTAAATAGCTCTATTTTTTTTATCCAATTAAACGTTTTTAATTTTTACCTGCAAAGAAGTTGTTCGCTTTTATTCAATAAACTCTTTTTTATAAATATATTATTTTAATGAATGTTAATTGAAATAATAAATATACAGACAAGTAAGACGCTCTGTGGGTCTAGTTTTTTTTTTAAGATTATGTGAGAAAAGTGTAGTAATTCAAAAAATCAACAAAAAATATAAGTGTACCTATATAAATTAAATGAGATTAGAAAATATGGAACGCGACTTGTCATGATATTTCTATGAACTTTTAAATATAGTAACGCGTTTACTCGTTTATGAAAAGTTGATTAATAATGCACAATCGCAATTGCAGTGTACATTTCACCGTAATATAGAACTGCCAAAGGAAATGCTGATATACAATACATTTGTAGGATCTCTAAATAAATACATATATTATAGAAAGAGACAAAAGCCACTCTGTGGCATTGAAAGGTAATAAATATAAATATTTATATTTTACATGTGCGATAACTTTCTACCTTAGTTTGGACTAAAGCCTTGTCAGATAGCATTCAAATCAAAAAGAGTGAAAATACTTTTTTTAAATATTCCCACTATTTGAATATAATACAATAATGGTTGATGAACAAAAACTATAAAATGTTCCAAATTTGAAATAAAATAAATCTAAGAATGCTTGCATGTTTAAGCGTATTACTTAATTTCGTGTAGGTATTTTTGATAATTAAAAGAACAATTGTCTGCATCACAGACAGCCCCCGCATGAAACAGCTCCGGCCCGAGCGCGCGTTATGCAGTACGCACCTGAGCATGTGTAGACTCAAGAACTGATTAAAGCAGTACTCCTAAACGAATGAATTACCGCTATCTCGGGTAGGGAATGAAATAACGAAAAGATAAAGCGCTGCTCCAATCCGACCCCGAATATGAGTGATGCTGCACTGAGGAAATATTTGATCACCGCTGGACCCGCCGGCAGCTAACAAAGTGGGGCCGCGCCCCGCTGGGACTTGGGAGAACCCAAATTTAACTGGTATTATTATATTTTAACTGCAAAAAATATGAAAATAGTTTGTGTTTTGAAACAAAATAAATGCATCGGATCGAAGAATCCTCGAGTGGAAAGTGGGGCGAAACCGAAATAATGATCATATTAAAAAAACTCTACCTACTTACTGAAAGGCATTTTTTACTTAGTAACAGTAACTCAAGAAAGACAAATTATATACCTACACCTACTTATACATACCTATTGACATTTTCGTTTGTATTTGAAATTGATTGAGTAGATATACCTACGAGTATGTAAAATAATTATTTCTGCAATTATAAATAAACCTTTACGATAATTAAATATTTTTATCGAAAAAGATCGCATAAAACCAAAAAAAAATGCATAAGTTGATTTCTATCAATTTATATTTTCCCACAATAATATTGTACACAATCAGGTTCATTTAATTTAATAAATAAAACGGGTTAAAGACGTTTTTAAAAATACGGCACGAAAAGATAAAAGAATAAAAAATGAAAAAAATTACATGTAAAGTAAAGTAAAATCAAATGTCATCAGTTTCGGTTAAATATTTATTCATTCATTCAGATATAAAATAATAAAGAATAAAAAAAAAAATTACGATCTTTATCTTGATAATAATGAAAATTATTAATATATTTTTTTAAAAAATGTTTCTTTCCGCTGAATTTAAAAGGCTCAGGTTCTACTGGCAGTCCTAACTAAACTAGCTAGTGCTGGATTCACGAAGGTCTGGATCCGTGAAGAAATGCGTGTTATTATTATTCCATTACCCATTTGTTCTGTGAAATTAATGACAGCTCCACGATGGCATGTCCACGACTACTTCAGCTATTATGCTGAATCACCGCTAATTCCTGTGTGCCAGGAATATGAAAAACGCATTCGGTCTGTAGCTCGCTTCATCGTTCGAAAATATTTCATACGGAGTTTATTATGTTGTAGGTAGGTACCTAAATACAATATTTCATTATTGTGTAACTTCTATAAAATACAAGGGTTACAGTGTATTGAATAAAACACAAATAATTTGATATGTAATGTTTTTACAAAATAAAGGTAATTTGCTTAGTGAAGTAGTACAAATGAATGAAAGGTAAAAGCGCGCCGGAATACAGACTCGGCTCGATGCTTGATCGGGCCACCGTTTACGAAAAGAACATTATTTGTCGGTTCGCTTACCGTCGAGTTAGTTGATTTGTAGACTGAAGGTACGGCCGTCTCCATACCGGCGCTGGCACCACTTGTTGCCGCGGGGGGGTGGGGCCGGGGCCGGGGGGCGCCCACCCCCGGGGGCCGCGGGCCGCGGGCCGGGGGCCGGGGCCGGGGGACCCACACCGCTCTCCGCTCGCCCGCCACCCGCCAGTCAGCTCTCGCCACTCGCGGAGAGCGGTTTGCAGATTGGAGGTGTAGGATCGCGTGCCGCCGATCGCAACGGAGACTGTTTATGTTGTGTTGTGAAGTCCGAAGTTTCAAAAACTTTTTAACAGTTTCGTGAATAAAAGTTTCCGTGACAGTATAGCTGTTGAAAGTTATAAACTGAAGTCATTATTTATGTTCAGAAATGAGTTGTACACAAAGTTAGTGATTTTACACTTTTTGTGAAATGTTGACGAAGTTCAGTGACAGGAATAATTCGTTATCGAGGTGACCGCTCGAGTTCCGATGTCCGCGCTGCGCGTAGCGGTCGCGCTGTGCTTGGTGAGCTGGTGGGGCGGAGCCGCGGACGGGCGTGCCGCTAGGCTGGAGGGCGCCCCCCGCCACTGCTCCTGGCAGCGACTGTCCGCCGAGGGCTCACTGGGGCTGGCCTGCCGCCTGCGCACTGTGGCCGGGGCGCCCGCCCTGCTGGCCGACCTGCCGCCCCCGCAGGCCGAGCGGGTGTCCTCGCTGTCGCTGGAGTGCAGCGATGTCCTCTTCTTCGAGAGCTCCCTCGAAATCGGAAAACGGTCCGACGACTCTAGTTTCCTCGGTCACCTGAAAAAGCTGCAAGAACTTCGTATAGAGTTTTGCAAGATACGCTATATTCCCGCTTCGGTGCTGGCGCCCCTGCGCGACCTGCGCACTCTGTCTCTGCGCACGCACAATACCGACTGGTCGGCCATGTCCATGGAGTTCCACCGCGACAGCTTCCGCGGCCTAGCGGAGCTGCGCACGCTCGACCTGGGCGACAACAATATCTGGACGCTACCGGCCGAAGTATTTTGCCCGCTGTTCAATTTAAAGGAGCTAAATTTGACGTCCAACCGCCTCCAAGATATATCTCAGATGGGATTTTCTGACTGGGGAGAGGGCCCCACAGCCCCCGGGAAGTCCTGCAACGGCGCCCTAGAAACACTGGACGTCTCGAAGAATGACATCATCACGCTTCCTGATAACGGGTTATCCAGCCTGCGATCCTTGCGTAACCTGTTCCTGCAGGAGAACTCAGTGTCCTCCGTGGCGGACCGAGCGTTCGTGGGGCTCAGTGCCCTGCAGGTGCTCAACTTGTCCAGCAACGGTCTCTTGGCTCTTCCGCCGGAAATGTTCCAATCTTCCCGGGACATCAAACAGATTTACCTGAATAACAACTCCATCAATGTTCTGGCACCGGGACTTCTGGAGGGACTGGACCAGCTTCAGATATTAGATCTCTCAGTCAACGATCTGAGCAGTGAATGGGTGAACAGAGACACATTCTCCGGTCTGGTTAGGTTGATAGTTTTGAACTTATCTCATAATAAAATATCAAAGATAGATTCACTATTATTTCAAGACTTGAATAATTTACAATTTTTAAGTTTGGAGAACAACAAAATATTGAAAATATCGGAAGGCGCTTTTTCAAATTTGAAAAACATTCATTCCCTTTCCATGGCGCACAATAGATTAACGCGCGTGGACAGTTTTCACTTTTCAAATCTGTACGTGTTGAATCAACTGTTTTTGGATGGAAACAGGATTGAATCCGTGCACCCGCGATCTTTTGAAAACATAACAAAGTTACAGGATCTCGGACTCAGCGGAAACCTCTTGAAAGAAGTTCCGGAAGCGATAAAGAGTTTAAGATTTTTAAAATCTTTAGATCTCGGTAAAAACGATATCAGCGTGGTCGAGAGTGGATTATTTGAAGGATTAGATGACCTGTTTGGGCTGAGGTTGGTCGATAACAATATTGTCAATATTACTAAAGACGCATTCATTACGCTTCCTTCGCTTCACATTTTAAATCTAGCTTCAAATAAAATAAACCACGTAGACCAGAGCGCTTTCGGATCCAACCCCACGATACGGGCCATTCGATTGGACGGCAATGACCTAACCGATGTCAGAGGAGTATTTACTAATATGAACAGCCTGGGCTGGCTGAACATCTCCGATAATCATTTGATGTGGTTCGATTACAGCCACTTGCCCGCGAGTCTAGAATGGCTGGACATGCATAGAAATCAGATTCAAAAGTTAGAGAATTATTTCGACCTCAAAACCAACGTCAATATAAAAATGTTGGACGTGAGCTACAACCTACTGACGAGTGTAGATGAATCCTCAATACCCAACAGCATCGAAGTGCTCTTTTTAAACGATAATCAAATTAATAGAGTTAATTCGGGAACGTTTTTACATAAACCTAACCTAGAGAAGGTGGTTCTGTACGGAAATAAAATAAAAACCGTCGACATTGGGGCATTCGCCCTTTCGCCGGTTTCTGAAGATAAAGATTTACCTGAATTTTATATCGGGGGGAATCCTTTCCACTGTGATTGTACCATGGAATGGCTGCAGAGGATAAATCATCTCAGTCACCTCCGACAGCATCCGAGGGTCATGGATCTAGATATCGTTACTTGCACGCTCGCGCACTCGAGAGGGAAAATAATCGATTTTCTGTTAGATGTAAAACTATCGCAATTTCTCTGTCCGTACGAAACACATTGCTTCGCTCTTTGTCACTGTTGTGATTTCGACGCTTGCGATTGTGAAATGACCTGTCCCGATAGATGTTCTTGCTATCACGACCTGACTTGGAGCTCCAACGTGGTGGACTGTTCAAATGCCGGATTTGAAAAAGTTCCAGAGAGAATACCCATGGATGCCACCGAGATCTACTTGGATGGAAATAATCTCGGTGAACTCGGGAACCACGTTTTTATCGGGAAAAAGAAACTTCAAACGCTGTACTTGAACAATAGTAATATCGAGTCTATACACAACAGATCATTCAACGGAATAGACAGCTTGAGAGTATTGCATCTCGAGAATAACAATATAGGAAAATTAGACGGAGTTGAATTTCGCAAATTGAATAATCTGAATATTTTGCACTTGGAAAATAATAAAATAAGAACAATACACAACGAAACCTTCTCGGCAATGTCGTCGCTCGAGGTACTTAAATTGGATAATAACGGTATCGTAGACTTCTTGCCATGGAAGATATTGAGCGACGCGTCCATTCAAACGAAAGTGTCGTTACAAGGCAACAAGTGGCAGTGCGCGTGCAATGAAATCATGAAACTAGAACAGTGGCTGCTGGCTCACTCCCAGGATCCTGACGGCGTTCCGTGCCACGGGGCGGAGGGGCAGCTCGCCAACTCGAGCGTGGCCGCCTTCCTTCTCAGGTGTCGCCAGCAAGTCGAACAATCCACCGTCGGCTCCGTTACGCAGAAACATTTATTTCTCGATTCATCCAAGACAGTGGAGAATTACATTCCATACGTAGCGATCGTACTCATAGTGACGATAGTGATTCTGCTGTTCTGCGCGCTACTTTTCATGTTTCGCGAGGAGTTTCGGCTGTGGATGCACTCCAAGTACGGCGTGCGAGTGTTCACGTGTTCGGCTAAAGAACTTAACGATTTCAAGGACAGAAACTACGACGCGTATGTTGTTTACAGTTTGCGCGACGAAGATTTCGTCGCCAGAGCGATAGTGACCGAGCTGGAGCAGTCGGGCCGCTCCCTCTGTCTGCACCACCGCGATCTGCAG
This sequence comes from Eubasilissa regina, assembly GCA_022840565.1. Taxonomy (NCBI): domain Eukaryota; kingdom Metazoa; phylum Arthropoda; class Insecta; order Trichoptera; family Phryganeidae; genus Eubasilissa; species Eubasilissa regina. The sequence goes on along the minus strand of JAINEB010000025.1, from coordinate 681,190 downwards.
GCGGGAGAGAGGTGCTCGGACGACGGTGTCATCCGTGGAGTGGAGAACTCTAAGAGACTAATTATAGTGCTGTCCATAGCATTCCTCCAGAACGAATGGTACAAGGCAGAGTTCAAAGCGGCGCTACAGAGCGGAATCAACAGCACGAACGCCAGTCACAGGCGACAAAAGATTATCTTCATCGTGACCACGGACCTCAGCGCGCTGGATCTGGACCCGGATTTGAAAGTGCTTCTCAAAACGTGCACAGTGATCGTGTGGGGGGAAAGGAACTGCAGGGAAAAACTAAATTTTCGCTTGCCCGACGTGACGATCAAATCCCCCAATCGGACGCACAGTGTGAATAACGCCAAAATAGTGACCGAGGGCGGAAAAAACGTGAACACGCGCTACACCGCGTCACCCACGTGCCAGGACACGTGGTTCCGGTACTACGGGGGGGCGGGCAGCCCGGGGGTGGGCACCCCCAGCCCGCCCCAGTCCACGTACGTGTCGGGCGTGGGCTCGGAGGACGAGGCGGGCTCTGAGGGGCTCGAGCACAGCTACGCCAGCATCGATAGCCGAGAGCAACTGCCCTTGCGTCGGGAACCCTGCCGGCCTTGCGCACCGTGCGGCCCGTGCGCGCCGTGCCCGCCCTGCGCGCCCTGCCCGCCCTGCCCGCCGTGCCCGCCGCCACACCCGCACCCGCCCGCGCACCACGCGGCCGGCAGGAAAACTTACTTCGTGTAAACCGAGCTTCTCCGTGTACAGTTCGATAATTATTGCCAAACACTAAAGTCCTACTATTTTTAATAACTTTAGACATTCTAGAGTCTTTAAATATTCCTAAGTACTTACGTATCTGAAGTGACTCTCTGTGAATCGTAATAGTTTTAAAACATTGACAGATAAAACTGACGACTTGTAAAAAAACAAAGAAGACGATAGTGGAATTGTATATAGGTATAACAATTAATCACTTTTTATGTTTCACAATTTTCGCAAATCAATCAATTAGTACACTTGTGCATTCGTAAAATAATTCATTCACCTAACTAAGAAATTTGATAAAGATCATAAAATTATAGATAGGCAATAAATATTTTGTGATTTATGTAAGTTTCATATTATGTTCCGATTTAAAATTATTACATTATAAATTGAATCAATCTAGTATGTGGAAATAATTTGTTTAAAAATCGTTAGTTTATTATATAAATGTATGACTGTGAATTACTTAAATAATTAGTTCGGTTTTCCCATGAATTGTTTATGATATACTGGACTGTCGAAACTAGTCAAGATTGCTCGTATTATCTGTATCGTGTTCACCTACTCGAATTGATATTGTACATAGTTTAGATATTAATTTATTATCATCTTTGATGAACCATTCGATGAATATTTTTGCATTAAACGCTTATAAATACATATGAAGTTCTGTGTTTTCTGTCGTCATCCAAAAATTGGTCATTACCACGACACACCTACTCGAGATAACTACGTGACATCACATCTAGTAACTCAACTAGATCACCAAGATGGGTTTCATCCTAATAGAAGAGGCTGTTTAATTAAATAGTAATGATTAAAGTACAGACAATGGTAAGTTTTATAATTTTACCGTTTAATAAATATTTAACTAGACAGTAGGTATGCATAAATGAACTTATGTAAAAATTATCAACACCAATCTATCCTATCTTGTTCCCTGCATATTTAATATAATAATCTAATTTAAAATATTTAACTAGATAGTAGGTATACATAAATGAACTAATATAATAATTATCAACACCAATCTGTTCTATCTTGTCTCCTGCATATTTAATATAATAATCTAATTAAAAATATTTAACTAGAGAGTAGATATACATAATGAATTAATGTAAAAATTATCAACACCAATCTGTCCTATCTTATCTCCCGCATATTTAATAAAATAATCTAATTAAAAATATTTAAATAGATATTAGGTATACATAAATGAACTAATGTAAAAATTATCAACACCAATCTGTCCTATTTGTCTTCTGCATATTTAATATAATAATCTAATTAAAAATATTTAACTAGATATTAGGTATACACAAATGAACTAATGTAAAAATTATCAATACCAATCTATCCTATCTTGTCTCCTGCATATTTAATATAATAATATAATTTAAAATATTCAACTAGGTATTAGGTATGCATAAATGAACTAATGTAAAAATTATCAACACCAATCTATCCTATCTTGTTCCCTGCATATTTAATTAAAGTTTTCATTCAAAAGATAATTTTATAATTATTTGATCAAATATTTTTAATTAGATTAAAAAGATCTAATTTAAAAAAATAATATGAATAATTAAGATTTAATTGATCTAATTAAAAATATTTGATCAAATAATTATAAAATTATCTCTTAAATGAAAATTTTCATTGAGAATATTACAGGAATATTTGTTTACTTTCGGTACCTGCGATATTTATAATATTTTTAAACAAAATCAACGCATGTACTTAATGCAATTGTAATAGTATTTCTAAAAAACACTTAAAAACTAACATGTGCACAAAATATGTAGAGCGCATTTAAGTAATTTAAAAAAAACATATTTAATCATTTTAATAGATGGCTGCGAAATATTTAATAATACATAAACGATAAATTTAACTTTTTAACTAGATGTTAGGTAACTATTCTATTGGGTAACATTGTTCTCTGAATACTGTACATTATTCTATTTTTCGATCTCTTGTAATTAATTATTACGGTTTAAAATAAATCAGACAATCAATTTTCCTGATAATTAATTATTATATTATGTAAGCTCTAATGTGATTGATAAATAATAACAATCCGATTGTACTGGGCCAAACGTAGAAATCGTGTACTTAATTTCAAATTAAAAATATATCTTCTTTAGGTACAGAATGGTGAATTTTCGCAGGGAGTTTTGTGAAAAAATAATATGGGTGAGATGAATAATTTGTAATTATTATGAAAGAGGTGCGCTCTTTTGCACTCGATGCTCGTGTCATCTATTTTTAACTAATTTAATCTTACATTTACATTGGCGATTGTAAATCTTGAATTAATGGATGGATTAAGTAGAATGTAGATAAGAAACTTGGGTAGATGTCGTAGAAGAATTATTGGGTATATAATAATAGAGAAAAGAAATTCGTGGGTAGGTATCAGAAAAATAACATTTTGGACAAATATCGGAGGAATCTTACGTAAACATAAGAGAAAGATAATCTTGAGTAGCTATCAGATCTACCTATAATATCTTGGGTATTTAAATAACTTTGGTATGTATCGAAGACCTTACCGACCACTCCTTAGTAATAAAGAGACTAGAATGGCTTGGATGGCATCATATAAATAATTACATATTGGCCGAACTGTTTTTAATTTCGAATGTGTCGGTTTTTGGATGAAAATGTGATATTTCCTTAATTTAATCATTTAATTTGATAATAATTTTTTTTTTAAATTACACTCAAGAGCGCTTTACATAAACTGTTTATAGTTTTACATTATCTTTGTATTTAAATTTAAAAATTGTTATTAGAACTTATGGAATTCATTTTTAGTAAAAGGTGCGTTCTTAGTCTCTTCTTAAATAAAGTCTGTGATGCACTGTTTTTTATGCCTCATGCATAGTCGTCAATAGCACGAACTAAAACGACAAACAGATGAATTAGTATTTTAATAGACACGAACTAATGATCACGCACATATATATTCTATATATACAAATAATCTACCTCTAAAGGGATTTCAAATTTCAGCCAACAATTTATCATTTTATAAAACAGTGCTAATAGGTAGATGAAAAATCAATAAATATAATTTTTTTGAATATCTTTATAATTGATTTATTTAATTTATATTAAAAATGTAAAATATCACAGAATTATGTTCTGAAATTGTAACTTACAATAACAAAGTATCATTTTAATTAAAAATATATAAGCAATATCAAAGTTTATCAAAATTTAATAAAAATATATTAATTTGATTTTAACGTCGATTCATTGCAATTTATAGTTGATTGCTTTTAAAAATTGAATAATAGATGTATAATAAATAAATAAAGTATTAAAATGCCCTTCAGGTAAATTTTTTTACGAATTTGACGCTATAAAAATTATCTAATATTATTTATTATCAATTAGAAAAAAAGACTACAAAATATTCAAAGTTTGTCGAAAACGTAATCGGTGGATATGACGAAATGGTAACCCGTATCCCCGAATAGGAAAAGTTCCAGGTTCATATTCTGGTAGAAACCAAAATATTATTTTGATTAATACAATATATAATATTTTTTGTATGAGTACGTAGAACTTTCTAATTGATCAATTTCATTGAATACATATCCATAAAAGTGTAAGTATTATAATTATATTATTTATTTACTTTCATAATCTAAATGTTATCACACGCGTAAGTATAATAATGACATAATTACACCATAACAGCTGAGAGAAAACATTAACGTAAAAACACTAAATTATACATTTTAATAAAAATAAACAGTATATAAAAATATTAATTATGTGTACACGTCAGGATTTAGAAAAATTTCGATAATGTACAATAAATATCATACGTCCGCAAAATAACCAATTGATTTAGTTTAGTACGTATAGAACAAAGAATTTTTTTTAATTTAAGTAAATAGTTAATAAAAAAATAATAATATGCATGCACAGAGTAAGTGTCTGATCAATATTTTTACTATTTTAAAATTAAGTTAAATAATTATATTATGAAAATATTACTAACTTGGTGGTCTCCTGGAATGTTAACAGACTAAGAGCGTTATTATATATTTTATAATCGTTTTTATATTAGGGTGGTGAAAAATAAATAAAAATGATGGTAAGTAAAGTAAAGGTAATGTAAGAAAAGCCATAAAGGTGTAAGGTATAAAAAAATATATTTACACCTATTATAATGGGTATAAAATAATAATTATTAATAACTAAGCCCCGAAAAGCAATAATATTAAAAATATTATAAAAGAAAACAAAATCGGTAGATTAAATGAATGTAAAATGTATTTTGTAATAACCATTAAAATGAATCGTGAAATGATCTCAACCGTACACTCGACCGAACACACTGTTCTCATTTTGTTTAATCAATCAATAAAAAAGTATATTAATCCCGTCATAAACGTTGCTCCCATAACAAACACATTTTCGCTGTCCATAAATTTGAACAGTCTCGACAAAACCAACAAACATCGGCCGCCTCCGAAAAAACGCTCATTTATAATTCGTGGACCCGGCGAGGCTACTTCGGGGGAAAGTGGCCCGCGCCGCTAGGCCGACACCGGCCAGCGGAGCAGCCTCTGCCACTATCACCCGCCCCACCCATTACGTGTACCTTTTAAATTGAAATTCCACGGCTGGTGGACTTCTTTATTTGTACCTACTGCCTGGGAAAATATTACATATGAACATTTTATAATTGGAATAATTCGCAATACAATAGGAACTGTACGTCGTGCATTCCTCGGACAGCGGAATTTGAAGGTTGCTGTATCTAGTCTATTTAATAAGAAGTGAGTTATAAAACAATGCTTTGTGTAGATAACGTAAGCATTAGAATAGATGATATTTTTTCGGATTTGTCTTGTACAGCGAAAGACCTCAAATAAAACAGCCACTAGATTGAAAATGTTTTTTAACGCGTAATATTAGGAAGGTATCGTCGTTCAATTTCTCATTCAAAATCGAAAATCACTTCATTTTCCAAAACTTTTATTAACAATACCGTCAAATATTTTTGCAATAAAGTATACAATGAAGAAAATAGAAATGAATCAAATTGTAGTCGACAGAATTAAAAGCGCGGATTGGAGAGTGAGCTAAATAATATATGTAGGTGCATATAGCGAGTGGAGTGTTAGTGGTAAGCGGAAGAGGTTGCAGCGGTGTTGGAAGCTTCTATTATAAATTAAGATAAATCTGTCGGATTGTAAATAAGTAATGAATTTCCTAATCTGGGTTTCCACAGCATTTCTTTGAACCAAAAATTTCCCAGCAACTTTTTAAATAATTTTATAGAATTAATGTTTTGCGGAAAATATTTTAGTATATACCTGTTATATATACAGTAAAAAAATTTAGGTTTCAATTTCTCCATATTACTGAGGTAAGAAATCATGTCGTACCATTTTAATTTATATTAATATTAAACTGAATATGTAAATATTCGTTTCTTCGTATAATAATCAATTTAACTTTGTCAATCAATAAAGAATTGCTGTCTTATTATAGCTCTCAATAATTTATAACGGTTTGTTTGTATGTCTCATTTTTTAAAAACAAAAAATTGAGCAATTTCTTTGGTTTATCGAAAGAAGAAACGAGATAAACTCGATTGAGGCAGCCACTATAAATACAAATAACGGATAAAACTAACGAAAAGAAAGTATAAACCGCTTCTATCTAGGTATTAATATTACATTTAGGTCCAAGTGAATTATCTTTGCGTTAATATATTTCGGAAGCAAATCAAAAAATAAATACGTAGCATGAAATTTCTCTAAATTTTTGTGTACGGTCACGTGCTCGGTAACACGGAATTTAATGGAAGCATCCAAAAAGTATCGATCCATACTCCATCAAAACAATCGTTGGCAAAAAACAAACGCTCGGCCGGGAATCGAGCCGGCAGTCTCGGCGTAGCGAGACGAATCAGGTAATTCGGTGAGTGTGCCTTCGGCACGTGACCTGACGCCGTTAGAAGAAAACCAGAGACGGCTTCCACCATCCACTATCTACGTCCACCGCCCCTCGTCCGCGACCGGTTTCCGCTCATTTGTTGCCATCATCGGCGACCCTCTCTTCCTCTGTGCCGCTTCGCTGCGCCCAATCAAAACATGAATAAAAACGACCTAATGCCACTTTTGTATCGGTTCATCAGATTTCATACGTTTCCGGAATTGGATACAATTGGATTTCGAGGAGCAGTTCAATACCATCGTAAGCGTTAGTTTTGACTGACTAAACAAATAGTATTTAAGCTCAAATCATTCATCAATTTTTAATTTATTTGAGAAATATCACAGCGTTACTTTAATTAATTAATTGACACATTTAAAATACAGTAACGCGAAACCTAGCTTTAATATATGTGAGGTTTACTTGCACCCAGAGGAAATATTAAAATTATAAAATGCTTTAAAAACTTTCTTATACAATTTCAAAAGTAGTTATCGAACAAAAAATAATAATCTAAATATAATGATAAGAATAAAGATGCCTAGTAATCATCGTGAGTTTACTTTTATGGGACCACGTGCGCGCTATTGAAGAGTATTGTAATGTATAAAACGGTATTCGGTAAATTCTTCGAAATCAATTGCTCAACCAAATCCTCAAATTGTACGTTGCTTCAAATACAAGTTCCTTGAAATTCAATTGCTCCATTATCAATTGATCGAATTTGGCGTTAATTATTTTATTAAATAAAAACCTATTTCTGTTTTATAAATTTCGTTCGTTAAACATGTTCGTCGAACATGAATAAATATTTGTTAAACATGGATAATTTTTATAAAAATGTAAATAATTTTGTTAAATAAACAACCTATTTCATAAAATTTTTTATTCTTACTTTATTTTTATTACGTGAATTTTTCTCCTGAATTGCTTCAAAATTTCTTTGTGTAGCATGAATTATAAAAATATAAATAGTTTTATTAAATAAATAGCCTATGTCAAAACATTTTTTTAAATTTTATTTCGGGGAATTTTCATTCGAGAAATTCGCTTCGATTATTCGTTTTCGAGCAATTTACCTAGAACCGTACAAAACCAACAAATACTAAAATATTCGTTTCGTAACAAAATCATATTAACCAATCATTATTTGTAGAACCGACAAGAATTAAACAAAAATTCCTGAAATTTATTCTTTACACCTGATCGTTTCGATGTGCTGGAATGGCACTACCTATGAATGCGACATATTTATTGAATGCACTTTTGCTACAATTCTTCACTGAATGAATGGTTTAGCGTGACAACATGTTGTGCGTATTGGTTGCAGTTCGTCTCACGTTTCTCGGTTCGCGGAGATAAAATCTCCTCGTGTTCCATTGTGCGGTCCAGGATGCCGTGGCCGTATTGTGCTGCGCCAGGAAGGTATAAAAGCATATTTAAAGAGACTTCAACAATCAAAATAATTCTCCTGTTCCGAGGTCTATTCGGAAATATTATTTATCGGTAATTTAAAACCATTTTAATGGTAATATGTCATAATTTTTTTTTAATTTTCAGAAAAATATTAAACTTCTCATAATAAAATAGTATTTTGCAGCTTTTATGAATGTTCAATAACTTATAAATTTGAATAATTGAATTAGTAATATTCTTTAAATCGATTTTGTTAAAATTACGCTTATACTTTTGACTTTGACGTATTCGTTTGTGCTAACATCAAGGTCTGTCGTCCATAAATAAAAGAGTCCGAAGTTTGATTAAGAATATTAATTAATGACATGGATTAACATATAAATCATTTAATCTTAATTTATTTTTGATTTAATCTAATAATGTGTTTTATATTATTAAGGTTTTTGTAGAACGAGCTATATTTATTAAGGTGCTCATTCATTCTAGGCATAGAGACAAGAAAAAAGCTATGAATAGTATTATCTAGATAAAGGGTGAATATGAGTAGACTTAGAGCAGTCTAGAACTGCAGTGTCATTCTATGAAATATAAAAGGAGGCACTGCAAGTGTAAAAAATAATGAATTATTTACACCACGACTTGATATTACAGAGGTGTCAAAAAGGGTATTTAGCGAAACGTCATATTGGATGCTCAACTTGTACGCGGAAAAATAATTATTCGAAAGAACTGGAATGTATGAATGTACGGACGATAATGAACGATTGATTATGCCCTTATTGTATATAGATAGTGTAATGCGTTAATGACGAATAGCGAACGAGATTTAAATTTAGAGTTTAGTAATTTGGAAATACGATGCGCGCAATGAGATTAACCGTACGGTGACGGTATTCGAGAAGCAGACACGAAAGACAAGGTGCGAAATAACGGAACAAGATTCTGTGTACTTGCATAGGAAATATCCTTTATAGGAACGGAAGATATGAATAATTGCTAACACATTTTGTTTAGCCGAGACAAGATTAGCGGTGCGTACTGGAGTCTTGATACCGGTACCGATGGAAGTGAAACCTTTAACTGCCAAGTATCCGTTTATGGTTAGAAAATAATAAACCAATTATGAATTAATGTAAATTATAAATGAATATCAAAGTGTAGTGAATACGTTTAAGAAAGGGTCACCTAGCAGGTTTGATAATGTTGAACGAATGAATGAGTAAATTATGGTAAGAACGCGATGTGACGCACGTGTTGATGGCGGAAGACTCGGATGACGCTCCTGTCCGCTGGAATTGTGATGACAATAATCGATTGATGCTTTGATCTGATTATCATTTTTCAATTATGAATATCGTCGAGTGGTGTTCTGATCTCGCTATGAGGAAAGAACAAACACAGTATTGAGTCAGTTTGTCTAAATAATACCGGCTCAGGGCAATCGAGAAAACTTACTTGAAAAATACAGTTAAATATATTTTATCACGAGAAATCATTGTTATTACTTACTAAAAGCATGCAATATAATGTTTAGTACTTGTATTTTTCTTAATTAATTTTATTCGTAGCAAATATTATTTTTGTGACCGCTCCCAAAATAATTTATAAATAATAATACACTTTACAGTCGCTGCACAAACCGGCGCCCTGTATAAACAATTTCTTCTATCCATTGCTGCATCAATGGCTTAACTAATATATTGCATAATATTTAATCATAGAAATAGTTACATTAATAATTCTAAAACAATCTAAACGCAGTGCAATGCAAAATTGAAAAAAACAAAACATAAATCAACACACAGCTTGTTAAGGAAGCAATTTCGATTGAACGCATTAGCTACCCACCTGTCATGAAAATTACTAGATATTTTGAATGTATTTCCAATAGCTGAAGACGACAATTTTTTTTGCTACGTTTAAATCGGTTACATTTAATGAACACATAATAATGTACAGTACAATTCATTGAATTAACCGATGCATTACATATTTATGTTGAAGTCATTATAAAGGCGTGTATATTAATTAAGGATTTCTGGATGGTGACATAATTTGATTCTACGATTTTAAAATTATATGATGTTTTAAAAAAAATATTTCAGCATTTTAGACTTATCAAAAATGTACTTGTGTTTGCTGTACAAATGTACTGCATAATTAATCTTATATTATTATTACTTTTTTAACTAAGCTAAGTGCTTGCGCTTGAAAAACATAACACTAGACCTCTCGATTACTAAACAACCACGGAGTTAAATTACCAAGAAAGATACGAATAATTCATAAAATGTATCGATAACTTATTTTTATTGTTCAATTTTAATCATACACATTTGATGAGATAAGTTTAATGCCTTATTTTATAATTTTACATAATACCACTCAATGTACATGTTAATATTTCTGATATCTAGATTTGTTGGATTTATTGTGTATTTATTATTTATGAAACAACAAAAAATCGTTATATTTTATAAAATAGTTTTCAAAATTCTAAATAATATCGCGACCTAAACATGTACCCAACTTTGTTATCCTGAGTAGCTTGTCGGTCTAGTGGACAAGACGCTGGCCTAGTTTTCGAGTAATCGGAAGTTCGAGTCTCCTTCCAGGAGACCAGCAAGCGTTTAGCGTAGTTTGAAAAAACATAATATGAATATTGATATGACATGTATTCCGCGACGAATCCCAATTTTTCTTATAAAATAAAATTATTCGCTAACTAGAAAAAAAAAATTAAATCAATTTAAAACTAATAGATCAGCAAATCAGAGTATTATTCCGAAAGATATAATAATTATTACAATTAATTAAATAACGTGCTTAGCAGGCGCGGTCGCTTCATACGTGCTTTGGATGCTCCGCATCCCTTGTGTTCTAAAGGTAAAAAGCTTTGGATTTTTTGTTTCTAGCCGAAAACAGCACTGTTGCAAATAAACTTGTCCTGTCCTTTAGAGACCAGTCATATCACACACTACGACATGAGCGAGTTGAAATACATACATATTCTCAACATTCGAACATCTATGAATCGCGTAAATACACAGATATCAGCAACAGTGGATTCTATCGTTCGTTCCATATCCACAGAGTTTGGAAGTATTCGAATTTCGCGCATGCGCATTCAGTCTACCTATCAAGGTCTTCGAATACTGTATATGCGATCATTAACAGCATCCAACGTACAAAAAACTACTTTAATGATTATGGGATTATGGATTATGTACAGAATATATACATATTGCGAAGCGAGCGGATTGTTTTGAGGAGTTTTTTGTGACGCATTTGACAGTTTGACTTGAATACTTGAAGCCGAATTATTAAATATTTTTCGATTATATGTTGTTTGTTTATTTTATAACAGGTATAAACTTATTATCCAATATCCCTTGAACAAAAAGTCACCGACCGCCACTGGTGTTTAGGTATAGAAATATTGACCGATTCAAGGTACCAGAAAAAATAATCCAGTCAGTTCCGAGGGCTGCCGATGCAAACATTGTTTTTTTTTTGACAAATATACTAGTGGTACAATAGTAAGTAAATATAAGATGAAATTGCACAATTTATAAGTAGGTCGCCTCTTTTGTTGTGAGGGTTATAAAAATAACTAAATCAAAGAGTGAGTCTTCCCTTGCAGTTATTTCAATGCAGGTCACTTTTCCACTTGCTCCATTATAGTATGGGATCCACGGTGAATTCTAACATAAAAGTAAAATAGTACCTACGTGCTCCTAATAAATATATTTAGTATTTAAACCACCTACCAACTACCGCTGGTGGTCGGTTGGTATAGGTATAAAGGTTTATTTATTTTGATTATTTTAAAAGGCGAACGACACCATAAACTTGTTCATTTCTTGCGGCAGACGTCTTTTTCGGAGCTGTACATGTTCAGTCTCGACAACTGGTCCGGTCAGTCATGAATTTTTATGTTTGATCTCTCTGTAAAAACGGACTCGAATTGATCCATCTCAATTTATGTAGGTATGTGCAGGATTTGGTTTCAATCTGGCTTTTACAGAAACAAAATAAATAAATGAGAGTACCTTTTATAGTTACTTCTGACGACTGGTTTTTATATATTGTTTCTCTTCATAAATTATATACAAAAACCTCTCTTCAGAAACTATGCAGGTTCTTATACGATTATATTATAATATTTCTAAATCAACCATCAACTGACAAATCATTCCTTGTTTTTTCCGATCTTGTTAATTTTCATATCTTCCGAGCGGAAAAAATCTGTATTATCTTAATCAGAACAAACATGTTTAAAACATTTTTCAAATTAACATCAAATATTTAACTTCACCCGTTGTCTTCCATTTTATTATTATTTATATTAAAGTTAATAAACCTAAACTAACGCATTCTAAAACAAATATTTAATGAATTATTTATATAGGTTAAAAATTATTTATCCTTGTTTTTGATTGTATCACCAATATTATAGATTCTTGAAAACTACCGCCGCCAACACCAACTTCAAATCAATGAAATAAACAATTGTAATGAAAACGAGATATTAAAAATATCATAAAAAAATGATGTCCAGGTGTTCGAACATAAATTTCATTAGTAGCTGAATAAAAGACGTCGGTTTGATTATAATTGATGGTTTCCTTAATTTTTTGCACATTTCTAAGTCCGAAAGATTTTTAGCTGACTATATTTCATATGTAAGAACAATGCTAGCAATAAAGTTATTTTTTCAGTTAGTAGGTACCTACAGCTATCATTAAGCCCGTATATTCTTATCCACCACGCGTCTTCTATACGACCGGAATGTCTGTCTACACATGGTAATTTCCTTTGTGTTTTTTAGAATATAAAAGTACGGACCCCTATCTTGAACACGCTAGGCAGTCGACACACACCTATGTAATAATTAATTGGACCCACAGGCCAAGTGGACCCGTGACATTAAAACAAATGTACCGGAGATGAATCCGACAAAAAAGAATCCAAGCCTCCGATTCATTGTTTACAGATCATAAATAACCTGAAATCCCATCCGTGGTGAATTGAACATTTTCAATAGCCCTGGTTTCCGTTGCAATCCACCCTTGGAATTATAACCAGTTATGAGAAGGAATTAAAATCTAGAATGTTTGTCTAGTCGCGATGTGGTTATCACTTTCCGAAAATAAAAAAACAAGAATAAAGGAATAGTTGACTGTGATTAAGTGGTGTACATATAAAGTAAAATATAAAATATAGATGTATATGTATTTAATTTGGTTGAAATAATAATATTAGAAAAATACTACAAATATATTTTAAGTGGCATTAATATTTAATAAAAAATGTAGAAATACACAATGCTGTTTGCGGGAGTTAAAATTCCTAATGACTTTCAGGCATTTGTGAAAATAGTTCTTTCATAATTGGCTACTTTAACACAGACTTCAGTCTGGCAAAGTAGCCAGGACAACGCTGTATTTTTCAGAGGTGAAATCTACTCCATCCCACACAGTAAACTGCGACTATTTAATTGCAATATAATTGTATCTTATATTTATTATGTTATATTAAAATATATTCACCTCTGTTACAATAAAATATATTCACCTTTGTTACAATAAAAATGTGTATGTCAATAAAGTCTCAATAAATAACTCTAGAAATTATATCCGTACTCTGTACTTTATTACTTCCTATGTCTACTGTACTGGGTTTGTATACATTATAACGTTAGTTTTAGAATTCTTAGTATAAGAAAAAATGTAGCTTTAGTGTACCTAATTAAAATAATGATTATCCTGGTTAGTTCATTTCACGCACAGTTCGAAACGCCTAGTATTGATTGGGATATTTGCCGCTAGGATCGCGTCCATCGATTCGAGTGATGGGCCGGCGCTAGCAGGTACGTACACTTCTGCCATTTGCGCTTCTACCTAGGATTCCCCCTGCGGGCGGCTGTTGCCCATTCCCGCCATATTGGGGAATTTATATTTGAAGATACGATGAAGATGGAGCCATATAGAATCCAGGTGCAGAGCCAACGCCAGAGAGGCGTTTGGACATCGCGCCAAGGATAATAATTGAAGGGAAATAATGTAATTTCCTTTCTTTATTCTCCTCTATTTTATTCTTTCGTTAATTATTTGATTTCTTTCTTTCATCTCTTTCATAATTTACTTCTTTTCTACATAAAATGATGTCTTCTTCCCATCACTCGTCGACAATTTCTTATCATGGTCCACCTGGGAGAAGAAGATTCGTGCATGAGCCGCCGGTTGAAGGAGTGTTCTGACCAATTGCCAGGCACTTGAAAACGGCGGTGGATGCTGCTCCCAGGACACCAAGAGGGACGGATGCAAGAAGATGTTAATTTTTTTACCGCAGGAACAAGAGAAATCGCTCCAGGTCAACGTATTATTTGTAAAATTATTATTGTCGTCGCCTGTTACGTAGCTCCGAAATTTAATTTAATTTTTATTTACCAAAAAAATAATTAATACAGTAGTTTTTAGTTCTTTTTCATTTTTGTAATAAAATTTAAGGTGAAATTTGCTGACTCTCTTTTATTATGAACTTATCATCTTTCATGTTTTACTGTTTTTTTTGGTAAAGTTTATTTCCCAGAAGATGGCAAGGTGGATCTCGATATTACAGTAAGTAGGTACCTTCTGATTTACGTACTCACAAATTCATACTCTCCCCTGTTACTAGTCGGTGGAGGATAGTCCGCCAGCACACGCTTCACAATGGCGCTTCCAAGTCGTGGCTGGCTACACCTCACAACATATATACTCAATACAAATAATTTATTGCAAATATCTCAGCTAACACCCGATAATACCTGGTGATCTTGACAGACACGGGCGGGGTGAGGATATTCGACGGTCGTCCATGATGTTCATGACGAGTATCAAAACAACCCAACTGACATTCATTCTCCAGTTCGAGGATGGACTAGACTGCAGAAGATAATATTTCTAAAGGTTCGATCATATATTTTATTTTTCTCTTATACTCTCCCTAGGTACGTACATGTTGCTTGGCATTGAATTGTGAGTCAGTTATAAAAGTCAAAACACTTCCCCTATTTTTTAACCATTTATCCTAGTAAGCATGCTCCCAGGTCCCAGGTGGGGTTCTTTTGATACAAGCCGATGATGTAAACAAATCCGCGAGCACAGACAGCCAGCGCGCTCAGAGATTTGTTCCGGTGACTGCGCTTACGGGAAAAAGGATCTCAAGTAATATTAACTAATTTGTTCTTATAGAGCCGAACGTTTCATAATGAAAAGGATGTGAAATGGGTTGTATTTACGAGAGAGATTATTACAATACGTCGCTAAAGACTCGGTGTCTCGGCTGATCGCCGAGCATTGGAGTATTTAGCATAATTTAATGTTGATGAAAACTCAGCTCTGTGCCTAATAATTTCTTTGCAGACAAATTTGAAAGGAAAGATACGTCACATCGGAGTGAATTATGATTTCCCTACCAAATACGAATTAGCTACATATGTGACATTTTGAAGGTACATTTTCAAATAGAAAAACAAACGACTTTATTTCTAATGTTAGAAATTTGAAAATTTGATAACTTTTCTGGATTTTATAACTTCATATAATTGCGATTTTTGTATCTATTTTGAACTGAAATTTATACATGTATTTTTTTATAAATTCTTTACCGAATATTTAAATATTGTAGAAAAAACATTATATACACGTTTAATATATCATTTATATTAAGAAAAATTTTACTAATAAAACGTACAAATATCGGTCGATAGCCTTTATGGCTATATAAAAAATAAAACAATTATTGTGATGAATTATAAACCATTATTTATTTACATTGCATTTAGTGAAGATATGTCCATGCATTAGGTATCAATTAATGAAAACAACGTCTCGCCTGTTGCGCTTATTGATTGTTTTAAAAATTACTCATTTAAATGAATGTTGTGGTAGAATTATATCAAATAATTAAATTTAATAAGTACATATATAATGAATGTATTAAAAGATTAAGTTATTCAGAAGAATTAATTGAATTCTTTTCAAAATTCTTTAGACGGAAGATGGAAGCATTCGCTGCGCAGTTTCTCGCCGTGTTACGTATCACGTGTTTGCCGAGCGGATATGTAAAGCGAGAGGAAGGGGTAAGGAGAGACGATGCGCTGCATAAACTAAAGGGATTTCAAATTATCCGTAAATCAAACAATCCTTATGACGCGGTGGGGCCCGCCCGTTTGTGGCGGGCGCCTATTCTTTCGTCCTTTGTGTACGACAGGGCTCGATACTCCCAATACATTCTAACAATATTAGTTTTTGCTCAAAAATACTATGCGATAATCTTATGAATTCTAAGCTAGATCTCAGTGTAACACTTTCATATTGCACGGTGTCAAATGTATATAATTATATTAATAAAATTACTAAGTAGAAAAATAACTACTACATTTAATGTAATTATTTAAAATCGTTTAAAATATACGTCACCTTAATATTATTGACAGATTTCGACAGAATATTTGTTTATTTTGAATGACTAGTACGTATCTATTTTTTTTATAAAATATTATTTTAATCAGTAAAAAGTAAGTTATACCTTTACAAAAACATAAAAAAGAATAGAAAATGTACATTAAGATAGCCCATCATACTATTAAATGATTCTTATATAATATAATATATAATCCGCCAGATGGCTAATAGTTCTTTATTTTTATAATAATCAAAAATGCTATAAAATGTTTTATAAATGGAGGAACAAAGAGTTTTTAGGTGAAACGAAAGGAATAGTTTGTCAATTTTTAAATGGCTTAAGGCGAAAATAGGGTGACATCTATGAAATACAAACCAAACTGGCACCATGAACGGAACTGGCACTGGCGCCTCCGCGGCAGCTATGGGCGGGTAGGCCGGGCTTTCCGCCGGATCGTTCTGTTCGGCGCGCCACTTCTGCACCGTCAACCAGACTGCAGCTTATTTTGCAGAGCTTCACTACGTAACTTTATTAGTATTCAGAATCGCATATTTATTATAATCTTAATTGAATAAACTTGTATTATTTTGTTCATGCAATCATCATCTGAGTTCATCCCTCAATGTAAAGCCAAGCTAAATACCTAATAGTCTAATAACTGTTAAATACTGTTCATATTACCATCGTCTATAAATTAATTAAAATGTATGAAATAAGTTAATTTTCAGTATCCTCGGTGAAGTAAAAAATCTATTCGGTGGTTCAGAAGCGGAATTTGGACAACCCTGCGATCTGCCAAGGATCAGTCTATTGCAACATTTGTACATCCCGTCTGCGTGTCTGTAACGCAAATGCTCGTTTAAATGTAGGTATACAGTGTTCTATAAAGGGTTCAAATTCAATGTTTATACGAGCCCGCCATTTCCCGCCCCACAATGCTGATGTATAAATCATTCCTGCTTTTCAGAACTAACATTTAATACGGTATGTTTTTATTACTTTTCAAAGGGCAACTTGCATTTATAGGATGTTTTAGAATCGGTTCATTCATAATTTTATATCCGAAATACGACTCGAACTAATTCACTCAAGTTTACAAAAACACAATGCAAATAATAATAAATGATAAACGTTTATTAATCAGAGGTAAATTTTGCACTAAAAATTGTTTGCTTTTAATTCCTTGCAGTGTGAACAGTTCAGTGACGCAAGTTATGGCACTGTTATGAACCTGTTAAAGCGGCACGCGCCCACCTTGCGCTGGAAGAATGCACAACGTCAGAACGAATGGACACAGAGGATATTTATTTAATTGCAGAAAAACTTGTTGAATGAGTTAAATTAGTAATTATTTGAGTGATAATAGTTCAGTCACGGGCATATCCCGTGTAATCGTCATATCAGATCTCACATCATATTTGTCGTTCAATTTTCAATTTTGACCAGTTAATCGAGCAATTACACTAATTTGCAAACTTTTTCGCAATAATCGTATTTTTTCTTACACTATTCAAAGACCTTTTCTGTTTTACCAATATACAATGTTCTAACTGTTGAACAGTTATTTTATGATTTTGGAATCAACCGCATTAATATAATTCTAGCCGTTTATACACATTTATTACCGTAAGACTTGAGCACTTGGCGGGATATGAAAAAATATTGTTTTCTGGTTATTTTCAAAGAATCGATGGAGCTTTCGGTATCAAAGGTATTTCTCATTTGTTCAACTATTTATTAGTTCGATACCAGAAGTCTGGTGCATACGAACAAGTTTGTGAAAAAATGTTTTTTTTAACGGGTTTATCTGAGATGGTCGACATTGGGTAGACGTTTGATGTGCTCTGACAGTGAAACAGAATATGTGTGCATCGTCTCGTAAACAAAAGTCGCGAGTGCGTGACAAGTCGAACACTTCCGTCACTTCCTGTCATCCTCGATGGAACGGGGTTACCGTGCGGCGTGCGGCGTGCGGCGTGCGACGTGCTGCAGTCGGCCATTTTATTGTAATTGTTAAGAGCAGCTGCTTTAGTGGTGCGGGGCGTGGCGGACCCCATCACGCCACACACTCACACTCGCGCACCACTGGTGGGGCTCACCAGCGCATTGGCTGCCTTTTTAAATGAAGCCCGATCGCTTGCCATTAAAATGGGAGTCGCTTTCTGCACGGCGGGGGAGGGCGGGTTATTGCCCATCACACAGCCTTCATTTTAAAAAGGAAATCAATTATAGCTACATTTCTATCTACTTAAAATAATTTATGTTATGTTCAAATACACGTACTATCATTTGAATCAGGGGTCAGAGTATCTTCCATTACGATAAACCATACTACTACTAGATCTCAGATTACTCGTTTGTTTAAGCATCTTTCAGAAAATTTAGAACTTTCCAATGTGAACTACATAAATAAATCGATATATTATTGCAGTTGACTTCATTATTTAACGTTATACACTCTACTAAACAATTATATTTTGACCATAGTATACAATAAATAATATTTTTATTTCTGATCAGCCTTAACCAGTCATGTCATGTCATAATATACGGTGAATAAATAGCTTCTCTTCTTTATAGGTATTGAGTAATATATTATTTTTTAAATATTATTCGAGTTACTTGCAATCTTAATGATCTTTTTTTTTCTTGAAGAACATTTAAATGTAGTTATAGTTCTCTGTTCTGCGCCAGGGTTTTTACTTCCTGGTAGTTTCTGCATCTGGCAGATAAATATTTATTCTCGGCCTTTTCTTCTTCATCCTTCTAACATTCCTCTTATCGCTGTATTACGCATGTTTTTTCATTTAAAAAAAAGATCGCAAACGTACTATAGTTGGACAAGCGCGAGAAGAGTCTTTTGTCCAAAATTCTTATTTAAAATTTTGAGAAGTTTTGTGTGCCCACTTTCTTATCGATATGATATGTTTTTAAGCACAAAGATTTTTTTTTAAGTGCTTAGCTATTTAAAAATATTACGGATTATAATAACGGTGTACCTAACCTAACCTAACCTAACCTAACCTAACCTAACCTAACCTTAGTTCATTTGTTTTCTATTTCTATCTCAATATTTTTATCAGAAATCGCGAATTAATTCGAATTATTGTCTTAATTTATGAGAAATTTTTAATTTTCGTTAAAAATTTTCTTAATAAAAGAAGTAAACAGTAACTGTTTCGAACTCCTGTAGATAATATACAGAGGAGATTAAAAATTCCGCAGCAGAACTTTATATTATAAGATTTAAAAATACCTCACTAACTGCAAATTTAATTCAGATCAATGAGGAACTTTTACACGTAACGTAATAACAAATACTCACTGGTATCTTCCTCATCAATAGGAAGACATCATCCAATATGGTCCCTCACGACTGAGAATCGCGCTCTTTATAAACCCCCGCCCTCTTGACTAAACTCCTTTACTTTTCTCGGCATTCTGGAGACCTTTGGGGCGCCACTAGAGAAGTGCCTGTTGCCTTTTCCACTTGGTTGATGGCCCACCGCAACGAGCTTCTCCGAGCTATCTTCTCTTCTCGCAAGATCCCCAACAAATTTGAGATTTCGTCTTAGGCAAATGATTGAGTCTGTCCTTGATATTCAATTCCTGCAGAATGGAGACATTTGTGCATTTCGCCGTCCACAGTATGCGAAACATGTATCTCCAGCACCACATCTTAAAGGCATCAATCCATTTTCTCTCCTTTGTCTTCGGGGTCCATGATTATATGTCATATAAAAGTGTAGCAAGCACCCAGAGACTGAACAAGCCTGATCTTCGTTGTCTGGGAAGTATCGCGGTTTTTCCTTATTTTGTTTAGTCTTGACATTGAAAAATAGGAAAATATCAGTGAGTAGTAAAGTGTTAGTGTTAAAATTTAATAGGAATTCTAAAACATTTTATTAAGTATTTTTTATATCTTCAATTTTATTGAGGTTTTCTATTTCAGGAGTAAATGTATTAACCGTGTTTGTAACTGCAACTCTTGGCGTCCTTTTATCATAGTATTGTAGTTGTTCCAATAAGAATTTTAAGATCAACTCGAAATATTTTCCGTGAATTATAAGTATTAGAAATAGATATTTTGTATATCCGCATACTAATCTGGTGTAGGTACATCCACTGCTAGTCGAATCAATCGGCAAACAGACGAACGATGTCGCTTGAAAATTTTTATTTAACTATGATGTGTTTCAAAAGTCTCTTAGGCCGGTTGTGTAATCAGTAGTAAATTTTCACTACAGTAACTTTTTACCATCGCCCGTAGTGAAATACGTTTACGGGTTGTTCGTTCGTCAAGCTTACTATAATAAAAGTAAATAAATAATTTCACCTAATAGTGTGTCAAGGCGAATAATCACAAATACCTGGGAATTTTATCAACGTTTATTTATTCACCATCGGCAATAAATACAATTTTATGTTTTATCTATGACTATTCATCCCTGCGTTTAAAATCTATCATTACTGGCAAAATTTTTCGATCTATGTGTAATAATTTAAATTCAATAACGAAATCATCATCGGATGAAATCTCATCACTAAAACAGCGGGAAATTGAATGATTCATTGTCGTGTACTGCAACTTTCAAAATATATATATATAGAGTTTACTATTTTTAACTAACGATTTACGGTTTTACTATCCAATATCGGAAAGTAAAATTAGTTTACTATCGATTGCACTGTCGAGAAGTAAATATTTTTTACTAACAATCGAACAACCTGTTTTCGCAATTTTTTTTTACTAAAGTAAAATTTTATCACTGAACACACAACTGGGCTTTAGATAACTTATTTTTATCCTAGTAAAACTTGTTTCTACATCTTCCATATTTTTTTTTGTTGATTTGTGAATGAATTTGAATTATACGATTTTATTATGCATGAAATGAAACTACACAAATAAACTAAAACTGCTGCGAAAAGATTTGTCAAAATGTATTTGAGTATGAAGGCTCTATGAGTGCGTAATAAATATCAAAAAATCCTCAAAGTAGGTAGCAAAGGTTTGGGTTGATCGCATGGACCAGGAAAGCTGATGTATGGACATAGACAAGGCGAGAGAAGTGGGGACAGAAGGGCTTCGAGAATAATTTAGCTAGCTGGAAACAATTACAAGAGGGGCGTGGTTTAGAAGTTAACAAGTCGTTACTTATCTTCTACTGACAAAATGAGTTGGATTCTCACAAACAGCGTTCATTCTTCGCATCTGCTATCAGCGTTGTGAAATCAACTAACCTAACTTTTCGCCTTGTTAAACCGAATCACGTGACCCGCCCATCCGCTTACTGCCTTTATGGTTATGATTTAATTAATTCTCAGCTTTTTCTATTACTACAGCAGATGAGTATCGCTTTAGTATATGTCTAGTTATTAGTGAAATTATAATCTGGTTAACTGTATTATTACGTAGCTTCTATCTTTACAGAGCCGAATCGCGGTGATCGGCGTCTTATTCCAATCCTTAATCTAGGATTAATCTATCGATTAATAAATGTATTTAATTTATCTGTATGATTCGCGCAAACACTTTTTGAGCTCTCAGAATAGAAAATTATGTTAATTAACCAAACGTTCAATTAAATTCTTTTTTTTTTTCTAACTATAGAGGATTTGATAGTATTTTTTTGTTTTTGGAACATAACTATAATGTACCAACTGCATTCTAGCTCGCTAATATCTAGGATATATTAACATACTATCTGTTTCCTTATTAGGTAGCCACTAATAACTTCTTTAATTTATTAGAATTTTTGACAATACACATATATATTACCTTTCTACTATAATAAATAGATACCAATTTAATACTAATCTAAAAGACTTACTTAGTATTTTTTATTAACAATTTTCCATTATATACAAATACTAGTGGTCCATAATTAGATTTCTTAATAATTTAAAACATTGTCTTACGGGGAGGGAGAGTGAGGTACCATTGGTTTGAGCAAGCCCTAAAGAGAATTAATGTATGAAATATTTGATACAGGTGGGTAAGGTGTCAGAAGATGATGGGCGGGGTGACTATATTTTTCTGTTTAGAACTGAAAAACATTCAATATAATACACATTTATTTCGCTGAAAGAGGAAAGGAACGATTTATTTGTTTTGTGTAGGATTCTAAAGAGTATCTTTGTACAATTTGGAATGGCTGTAATTTAGTATAAAACACATATTTATCGAGGAATAGAGTGGGAATGATGTCTATGTTTTACGTAGGTCCTTGAGTATAATTATTCAACATTTGTTTTATGAGTAGATCGGTCAAACCGTAGGGAATATTAATTTTAATATACGTGTATATATAATATACTCTGCACCCAATTATCTTCTTTGTATCGTCCTTAGTATCACAGTGTTTTCTCATGCTTTCCAAAATGTATAATCAAACTTTTCTTAATTGCAGCCATGTAAATCAATGTTTATTTTGGCGGTGTAACATATTTGTCCGGGGATTCATTTATAGAAAACCGCCTCAGCGAATGAACACCGAGCGATACAATAGACCATTATAGACACGCCTCAAACAATGTCATCATTAAAAATATATTTCTCGCTGGTACATTTTTTTCAAAAATCGCCCACGTTCCGAACCGTCGAGTGTGTTAAAAATGTTTTACGATTTTCACAACTCAGGTGGAATCGTTGAAACGAATTTATACAGAGTTTATCGGTAAACTTTGACAACATCACCCATAATTACACTTCCATCGCTAACATTCTATCGCTGTCAGGAATTGCAGCCGATGTTTTAATATATATGTGGGTATGGAGTTGGAGTTGGTGTTTTAGCATTTAGGGTTTGAAAAATTCTTCGAAAACAACTTGATTTTGTCCAGAATATATGTTTAGAAAGCGTAACTGGTCTATTTAGAGGCTCACTATTTTTTTTAAAGCTATCAAAAGCAAATAGTTGTGTCCACAAAACATGGAAGGAATTGTGTAAAAGTGATTTGCAAGTCAGTGCATAGCAAGTGAGGGCTTGTAACGAATGAATCTTTATCTGTAGGAAAGATTTTACTTTTCTTTTACGTTATTTTAATATATTTTATATTGTTGTTTACTGTTCGTACATTATCTATTCCTTGCTGACTGCAGAGTTTCAATCTTGAGGGTGGTTCAATTGATATATTATTGCAATAGCAATTGTTATTAAATATCAAATCTGTCGAGCATCATCGAGTGACATACATCGAATCACATTGTTGACCTATGACCAAACTTTGAAGTTTACAATAAACTCGATCGAGAGATTTGAGTTGTCACGAAATGTTTGTATTCCTCACTTTCACTGTCCGGTAGGTCGACCAGACCAATCGAAAACATTGATATTTTATATTATATATTTGGATTAACGTAGGGATGTAGGGTGGAAAGATAGTTTACAACAGAGGTAAAAGTATTTAAAAGTATAAAGTATCTTTATGATTTTATTATTATTTATTTACCTAATGTCACATCTTTAAATTTGTCAGTAGTTGGCTGAATGTAATTATGATGATTGTCGTTGTCATTAATATTCAGACTAAATAATAATGCAGCAAAGATTACAAATTGTTCTGTATAAATATCGCGGCAATCTGACACGACGCGGCCGTCGCTACGACAAACAATTACATTCCTGATAGAAAAGGATTACATATTTGTTTTGTGTAACTATATTACTTTCATTTAATATATATCACATTTTTTTTAATTTAAAAAAACTTGGTACAAACCTCTTAGATTATTTAAAAAGTTTATAATTTATTATACATATAGGCAGGCGCGCGCAGTCAGTACATTGAAATAAGCCGTCCTTAATTATATATTTTGAGAAATAAAGCGAAATTAAATATTTTTCTGACAGATTGCTACCATATATTAAAATATGACTATTATGAAAATAATTGTAATAAGAATATTACGAGATGCACATTCTATTTAGATTTATTTCGCAGAAATTATAGTCAAGTACAGCTTATTTCAATGTACTCACCGCACGCCGCTGCATATAGGTAATTATAAATCTATTAAAAAATTATACATACTTATATGTGTTATTATTTAATTTTTTCATATAATATATGTGTTCAATACATGCTAAGTACTTCAGCAACCAATTCATTATAAATGCTAATTTAATTAATCAATGAGAAAGATATACAGAAAAAATCAATTCATCGAAAAAAACATTCGGTTGCTACCGAGATTTAGTTAAAAATGAATCATAATTTGAACACTAGTTAAATATGTAAATATTATAAAATAAACGTACATATTTCTATCAAAATCAAAAATACTCCACGACATCTATCTTCAATTATATTCATTTCATTTATTTACAAACCATCACACTGCGTCGTTTGAAAAATTCTTTCACTCATGCTTCGATGTTTTCAATACGGATGTGTCGGTTTGCTCTTATTTGATCGCGAGAAATGATTTCACCAAGATAAGCTCTAATCATCGGTTCCGATGAGCGATCACCGCCTGTTGCTCCTTTGCCTTTGTTCAGATCATTCGATCTGAAGAACCTCGAGTCTGTATAGTACACAAGCTCCAGATGCTCACGACAAGGTATCATCACCTATCGATCGTTTACTCGAATTGCAGGAATGAATAATCAACAATTTTCGACAAAGTGCCACGGTATTATTTGCTCACCGTACAAGTCAATTCGAACTGAAGCGTGGGAGATTCGTGTTGTTAGAAATCTGCATTTCTTACGCACTCATTGTTCTGTTTGAAGATGTAATCAAATAAAATGGCTGACCCGAATGATATCGTTCACATCATTGACTGATAATACTCGTAATTTCAAGCTTATCCGAAATTTACTGCTAGACCTAGACATCCCGATAAAGTTCGTCAGTGTAGTTCTCGGCAACGATTTATGCGACGCGAAGATTATTATTTGGCCGTATAATGGATATATTCGTGATTTTCAAATTCATGGTGTTGGAATTTTAAATAAATTGTTAGAAAAAATATGGAGAAATATTCTGATCGGGTGATATTTCCGTTTTATACACATGTACCTCACGCTCGACCATAAACACTATTATTGTCGTGACAATTGATCTGTAGTATTCAATATACTATACTTCCTCTTAAATAAATATTTAATATATATTTAATAGTACGTATGTATGTAGGTACATATAAAATATTATGCAATACAAATCTCAGTATCTCTCCCATCTAGAAAGAATCCGGAGTGCGCGTAGCGAAATTAAATTTCGGAAAAAAAACATTTAACACAAAATGTATAATAGAGCTTATACACAAAAATAATTCTCCGCTAAACTCTTACGTAAAAAATATATTTTAGAGCGAAATAAACTTCGAAATAAATATATTTAATTTGATTTAATTCTCAAAAAACCGTATTTTCGTGTTATTAGTATTTTCGAGACCAAACATTGTGAAATTTTATGCGCGGCTTATTCAGTATCTACGAAGTTGCCGTTAGATTTAAAAACAAATAATACCTATGATAAATCTGTGCAATGAAATGACTAACCGAGGTCATCTGATCGCTTTTGTAGTCTAATAAAGTTTCTAATCAACAATTTGCAACAATTTCAGGAGAATTCGTATAACAAATTAAAATCGAGTGTTTCTATATTCATAACATTAACAATTTATACTGACGTTGGTCATGGTTGACACGGTGGAATTATTTGTTTTTATTCTAATCTTTACCTACACTTATATATCTTACACTAGGGAAAAATTAAATCAAATCATAAAACATTAACGTTGGATAATTTTATTATCATTTAACATGAAAATGATAAATATGTAGTACCTAATATAAAATATAAAACAATGTAATATCTAATGTAAAAAATAAGAAACTTAGACGTATACTGAAATAGACAGAATTTTTAAAATTCAATTTGGCATTAAATAATTTTGTTTGGTAAAAGAAACTGCGCATTTTATAGGGTGCGTGTCTTATGTTGAAGAATTCGAAATTCTCAGGTTTTCTCTCAGAATACCTCCCGTCTCCCCCACTTGTTGTTAGGCAACAAAATCAAAACATTTACTTTCATTGACATTTTAAGGCTGAACGTTTTTTAAATTGGATAATCGAAACGATCAGTTTAAATCATTCAGATGTCTGTTGCGATACTTAGCTGCCCAAATACACCGAGAGTGTGTTTGTTTTAACAAAGCATGACCGTACTCGATCTGAACTTTTTGCCCGATCAATCAACGTCACGAGATTAGGTAGGTAGGTAAGTAGGTATGTACCTACTGCAGAAATCCTACACCAATCCGAGATTTCAAATATCAGTTGGGTCGTGTGCGGAGTTTTTTATTAGGCGTTAAAATATTAACAAACTCTTTACAAACATGCTGTACATATAATAAATGAGAACAAAATGGCCGATGTACGTCGCGTATAAATTAAGTATAATTGAATTTTCTGTGATTGTTTTTAATATTTTTCAACCTACGCCCAAAACACGACACGATTGAATGCCGGCATGATTTTAATTACATTCATTTTTTTATCATTCATCTTGAACTTTATCAATCGTTAATAACGTATTAATATTAGAAAATATGCTTTTTACCATAGACGAGCGCAAAAAGAGTGCTGCTCTATCGGTGGGTATAAAATGAACTAGAGTGCTCAGAGCCAGAGCCCAGAGGACGGAGTGTATAATTTAGTTGTCCCAAACGCAAACTTCCAAGTAAAGAGGAATGTGTAATAACGGAACATAATCATAACAATAAAGGAAGGCCATCGATCATATACTAATCCCATACTTATTTGTATCATTTTGCTTTGGGGATACACAGCCCCTCAGTTTAATTACGTGCGGCCGTCCCAGGGCAGTCCGGGGTCGCGCGGTACCCCAAACTGTTTAATACTTCACCCTCCAGCTATTTTATTAGGAAGATAATAAGGTTCAGCCATGCAAGAAATGCCCGGACCCGAATATTGTAAGGGTTGCTCCCGTTAATTTATCGCATAATAAGTAGCCAACTTGACTCCAGGTCATTCCCATATCGTACTTCCAGCCAATATTGAGTGACGGCGAATTAAATGTCTCGTGTGACAAGATAACATGACGATATGATGGAAGTTTGAGCTGTTGCACTTGTTTAGGGATTAATTTCCCGAACAATAAAGACTTACCGAGTTAATTGGATTAATTTTGGGGGCTCTGAATTATATCTGAAGCGACAATTCACGGTGTGGAGAGGAGCCGTGTCGATAATATTTTCTAAGTTTCTTCTTATTCAATAACTAAACTTTATCTACACCCTTTCAATTTATATTTTATTTCAAAGACCCGCAAGTCTATGTAATTTATTACTATATCTTAAACATCATTTAAACTCTGTGGTAATATAGTTGGATTTTAACGTCTAAGTTCTAAATTATAGTCCCTGACAAATGCTTATAGTTTGAGAGATTACCGAAACTATTATAATTGCTTCGGGGACAGTAAATTGGTCGAAATTCAAATCGGATTGTCATTAAATGCAATTTCGTATTGCGTCCAATTAACTGGTCGTCATGTATATTTAATTGCTGTGACAAGGGAAACCCTAATCCTGGAATCAATGAGATTCCTTTCAATGGTTCACATTTTTTAGATTTGTTTTCGAATAATTGTATGAATAAGGGGAAAAGTTCACGATGATACATTTAATACGATGTTTGTTTCTATTTTAACTTAGAATAAAAATTTATTCTTTCCTTTTGATGCAGATTTACTCGAAGTCTAACATTCACGTTGATTTTGGATTGGATGATTATATAGCCTACTAGAATGTTCAATGAATTGTAATTTAACCATATTTGTATGTAAATTTATCAAGATTTTGATTTTAGAATAATTTTATGAATAAGGGGAAAAGTTCACGATGATACATTTAATACGATGTTTGTTTCTATTTTAACTTAGAATAAAAATTTCTTCTTTCCTTTTGATGCAGATTTACTCGAAGTCTAACATTCACGTTGATTTTGGATTGGATGATTATATAGCCTACTAGAATGTTCAATGAATTGTAATTTAACCATATTTGTATGTAAATTTATCAAGATTTTGATTTTAGAATAATTTTATGAATAAGGGGAAAAGTTCACGATGATACATTTAATACGATGTTTGTTTCTATTTTAACTTAGAATAAAAATTTCTTCTTTCCTTTTGATGCAGATTTACTCGAAGTCTAACATTCACGTTGATTTTGGATTGGATGATTATATAGCCTACTAGAATGTTCAATGAATTGTAATTTAACCATATTTGTATGTAAATTTATCAAGATTTTGATTTTAGAATAATTTTATGAATAAGGGGAAAAGTTCACGATGATACATTTAATACGATGTTTGTTTCTATTTTAACTTAGAATAAAAATTTCTTCTTTCCTTTTGATGCAGATTTACTCGAAGTCTAACATTCACGTTGATTTTGGATTGGATGATTATATAGCCTACTAGAATGTTCAATGAATTGTAATTTAACCATATTTGTATGTAAATTTATCAAGATTTTGATTTTAGAATAATTTTATGAATAAGGGGAAAAGTTCACGATGATACATTTAATACGATGTTTGTTTCTATTTTAACTTAGAATAAAAATTTCTTCTTTCCTTTTGATGCAGATTTACTCGAAGTCTAACATTCACGTTGATTTTGGATTGGATGATTATATAGCCTACTAGAATGTTCAATGAATTGTAATTTAACCATATTTGTATGTAAATTTATCAAGATTTTGATTTTAGAATAATTTTATGAATAAGGGGAAAAGTTCACGATGATACATTTAATACGATGTTTGTTTCTATTTTTACTTAGAATAAAAATTTCTTCTTTCCTTTTGATGCAGATTTACTCGAAGTCTAACATTCACGTTGATTTTGGATTGGATGATTATATAGCCTACTAGAATGTTCAATGAATTGTAATTTAACCATATTTGTATGTAAATTTATCAAGATTTTGATTTTAGAATCATTTTAAAGGTTCTGTTTTATTCTATAAATGTCCGTTATTTATGGTTAAATTAATTTAATCGAAAGTAAATCTTTTAAACTCGTGTATGACCAAAATTTTCGACAACACGTTTGATAGACATTTCATAACACGAGGTGTTACCTCAGGCTTCAAGTCATAAATCTACGATTTTACGATTGTCGTGAAAAGTTTTATCTAATGGGTCAATAAAAAAACGCATTAAGTCGTAAATTAGCATTGAATAAAAAATTCAATTCAATTAAGTGTTTTTGCAAACATATTACGGGATAGGGCAGAGTTAGGCTGAGCTCGATGAACTCTAATAGTGCTTTTTCAGGGCTGCAATTCAATACAATAATATATCTGCTGTATTTCGTGCTATAGCATTATATGTGTAAATACACGATATTTTATCATATCCATACATGTGTGTGTACATAGGATGCAATTCCACATATTTCACTTCTTTTACATTCATGGATTGTCAAAAGCTCGTCATTTATTTAAAGCGTTCCCCAACACATTATTCTTCTTAAGAATATGCTGTACACCGCCGTGCCAAGTTTTTCATGAATATCCTGTACTCCTCCAACTTTACTAACTTTTGTTTACTATACTGTTATCTTGCGTATTTTACGTACTCAAACCTTTTTATTATCTGATAATTTCTATATCTTCACAATCATATTTCCACTGCTTTCAGTGTACTTTCAACCACCATTTGCCGTTTCCATGTATCAGTACTAAAATCAAATTATTTGTTACCAAATCCAAATTTAATTCCATTCTAGGTGCAATATGATATTCCTCATCCTATAAAATTAAACATTTTGTATATCTAAACAACTCAAACCGGCTTTAAAATAACCATTTTAATTTCTCCAAATGCTGTAAATCTAAAGCTTGTATTTTGTGAGACAAAACACATAAATGAATAGTTTAAGTGCTACATCGGAATTTATTAGATTTTTTGTTGACAACAAATGTAGAGTAGCGTGCAAGTTAATGGCTCAATAAAATGACCGATCAAATTAAACTTGTTCATCTCCCCGCGGCTGGAAGCCGGAGCCGCCCTAGACCGGCCCTAAACCATCCGGAAACTAGACCAGCCTATTGTGCAACGGTTAGAAGCCACTTCGCAACTTCAGGGTAGGATGTGGCTAGATGGAAGAATTCTTAACAATTTTAGATTTGTCTATCTACTTACTACATCTTTCGTACTTAGTGTATCTACTACTTAGTGTATCTAAATAATTATTTTTTTAAGTCAGTATGTTGTCAAAGTCAACATACTGACTTAAAAAAATAATTATTTAGATACACTAAAATTGTATTCTTTTTTCAGTAACATACGCCTACTAAGGTGTGCAGTAATGAAGATATTATGAATTATTGAATTAGATTATTATTGTAATTAATAATAAGTTACATAAATAATCAAAATCGCTCTGCAGTTTCCTGTGCAGGTGAATCTATTTGGACGAAATCAACTATTGTTATAGCATTCATTCATTAAATAATAAAATATCCAACAATTAGAGATATTAAAAAATCGCTTTGTTACCCATTATTTAGGAGAAACGATTAATATATATATATATATCAATATTATAATACATACAGTAATATAATATTGCTAATTGAAAGCCCGTCAACAATGACATTAACAAATACTATTTTCAATAAATACACAAAATATTTGATGGCCTACCTCCCTATCTACAGTCTGTTATATTAAATTAAATTATTATTCATGAGAAGCAGGTACCTATCTAGGTTGGATACGCGAAGCTCAGTTGATTCATATGAAAAAATGGAACGTCCAAAGAGTAAAATATACTTTTTCATACCCGATACTAGACGATTATGCTTACAATTATTTTATTCTAAATATGCGTGCAAGCGGCATACGTTATTAAAAGTGTGACCGACGTACAGATGACGAGAATTATTTAAGTGACGATATGGCAACGAGTATTTGAATCATTAAATTTTAAAATCCATCCTAATTAAATATTATCATTTTTATATCATTTGATGTACAGACGTGTCTACTAAATTTAGATTTTTTTTAAATTTTGTTGCAAAATTCATTCCAATTATTATTAGTGAGAAAATATTCTAAAATACTAAATTAGTTTCTCAAAATGCAGGATTTAATTAGGACTAGTTTGGAACTGAATTAACTTACCTACCAATAAATATATATAAAAGTGCAAAGCAAATTATTTTGTAAACTATACATTTTTTATAAGTCTTAAATTAAATCGATGAAACATTGTAATAATAATATTTTTTTATAATATTTAAATAAGTTATCATATATCATCTAATAAATAAGGTAGAATCGGAAAACAACGATATCGACACAAAAACATACAAGTCCCCACAATGTACCGCAATAAGAACCTTGAGCACATTAAACACAACACTATTATTAAGTTTTAATCAAATCAGCTTAGATATTTTGAAACAATGGATCTTTAGTTGGCTGTATTTAATATTAATAATCTTCAAGTTATTAACAAAAATATTTTCGATATTAAAAATGAGTAAGGTAAGAATCACCGCCTTCTCGTCTTCGGTGTCGTGAATAAACAATGAATCAGAGGATTGTGGCCGCGCGAGGGGTGCTGGCATTCCATTGAAGGATTGTCAAAAGGCAGTGAATTATAAATTATAAAAATTTGTTTACGATAATATTTACATCACCATTTCATTCTCTTCTGGAGTTTGAGTTTTTTAAAACGAATTATTTAATTTATTTTCAAGAAGTCATTTTCAAAATTAATTTTCATAATCATGTGTTGTTGTAAAACATTACACGCCAGTAATGATAATGTATATTCCGTATTTAGCAAAGATGTAAACCGCTTTTTCTCTTCATAATATCTCATAAATATAGCACTGAGACTATATAAAAAGTACGTATATTATATGAAAATATGTTTCTCAATACGGATGTACAAAACTTGAAAGCCCATGGACCAGTAGGCCAATGTTGATAATCACTTACTGTAAATATCTTTGTAGGTACGCGTAAATATATTCTTATATATTTGTTGACGTATATGCAAGGAAAAATATATTTTTTAAATTCTCTCCTACGTCACTCATAACTCATAAGGATTTTTTTTTGGGTTAGTTTATTATCGCGCTCGCAGAATTTTGATATCTGACCACCACCCCGAGGCTTGAGGCTGGAGGCTGGAGGCTCGAGGCTCGAGGCTCGAGATTGGTCGCATGTAAACTCGGGCGCGTCCAGTCCATACAATCAAATAGGAAAAGCTAAATAATATATTTATCCCACCGAACGTGGATAGATTAAAGTGTGAGTATTGCAATATTAATTGTGCAAAATATTGAATATTGTACGTATATTTGAATTTGTTCTTGTATTTATTCTTAATTTCTAATTAAGCATAAGTCACTTAAATTATAAACCGAATGCCTCATCTGTTAACGAATACTAGATGGATAGTTCTTCTAATTAATATAGAGTTCCATTTAAAACAAAAATGCTGTTATGTTCCCCGCGCTAATCTGCATTTCTCAATCTCCTCTTCTATTACACAGCCTCTAGTACTCTCGTGGTTATGTGTAAAATTCACACGCGTGTGTGTTAGGTGTACATCTTAGGGGGTACGAAGGAAGAAATAAATTTTGATTTAATTTATTTTTGTCTAATTTAGTAGTTTCATTTATCAAATACAAAAAAAGTTGCTTAGCACGTAGGTAGGTACTAAGAATAAGTATATTTTTTGCATTAAATTTTATAGGTTGCTACTGTCTGGGTACTAATTTTACAAATAAGTTTTTTATTATAAAATATAAAAATATCATTTAATTGTAATTATATGTAGGTGCACACGTATGTTTGGATAAATAAATAAACATTTAGTTAAAAATATACCGGCGTATGAAAGTTACATATATCTAAGTTTTCGAGTTCGCGAGTATTGTGACTTTTCATGTGAATTTCTATAAAAAGTACCTTTGATATTTTTATAATTATACCGA
Organism: Eubasilissa regina; assembly: GCA_022840565.1. NCBI lineage: Eukaryota > Metazoa > Arthropoda > Insecta > Trichoptera > Phryganeidae > Eubasilissa > Eubasilissa regina. The sequence goes on along the minus strand of JAINEB010000025.1, from coordinate 647,597 downwards.
ACAAAATGTATTCACCATGGTAAAGTATTTGATGTATTTATTTGTTTTCAATGAGATTTATCTTGTACAAAATATAATATATTGCGGAGGATGCAAGCTAAGTGTTTGGGTTAACATTTAAAAAAAAAACAATAATTATCAAAATGTTGTTTCATTACACGAGACGTTTAGTTTGTTAATGAACATACCGACGATAATTTATTAACATCGTACAGGTACATGAAACCCGATACGCTATATTTATATATTTTTTTAGAAACAGAAAAAGGTCAACCGCTAAACCTGCAGCTCGCAGTCCGCACTAAACTTCGGCGCCAGAAATTAATAAAAAACTTCACCAATAATTATTATATTTCAAATGAAGAAGGTTGTGATATTGAAGTTAATCAATTTTATTTCTTATTATATCTTAATTCATTTTTCCTACTGTGGAATTATGACGAGAAGTAAAAATACACAAAAATAGTAAGGTTAAAACATATATATAAAATAGTAAGGCAAAGTTAGATATTCATTAAATTATGCAAAGATGAGGTTGTAGAAATAACAGGTGATGAAGAATATATAAATAATTCTATAAATAGCAAGATTAACGTGGATAGAACAAAAATTGAAAGCAGTGAGTTAAATTTGGTGTGACCATAAAGCTCGAAATTTGTAAGGTACTCAATATTATGCTAAAATGTTCATGAAAGTGGAAGAAGCGATAGATTTATATTTTTACAACCACATTGTGGCTATGTAGTTTTTGCTTGAGAAATTGTAAAATTCAAATCGAATTATTCTAATTAATTAAGTACAGATACACAGCCTATTAAGGTGACCGACCACAGGTCGTCTATACAGCGTTTTACTTGTATTATTGGTATCGCCTGAAATTGCCCGTGAGTATTTCAACTGTTATAATTAGAATTAGTTAATAAAATATATATTCGAAGAGTAAACAATCTTTATTCGAGAAATTGATTCGAGTCGACGTGTATTTGAGCATTTAGAATGTTTTTTTTCTTGTATTAATATGAATGTGTGGAAAGGAAATAATCCATCAGACCGAGCGCGCAGCGGGGTTCACGATCGTTTCACACTTGTTTAAACAATAATGTATGGTAATATTCGCTTTAAATGCACCGCGGATGAAGATGTGAGCGCACCCCGTAACCGAAACGCGATAAAATATGCAAGATTAATTTGTCTGAATCCTTTCATTAACATCTTATAACTGATAATTAAAATTAAAATATAATGCCCAACTTATACGTTTTATAAATTTATGAAAATTAGTTACTAATCATAATTATTAACATATGCATACGTATCATCATCTTTCTTATAGAGTGTGGAGTGAAAAGATCGTACGCTATACATTTATGTGTTTAGCTTCTTTCTCGACCACACACCCTTTTTTAATTTTTAATTTGATATGTGTATAATATATGTGTTCGGTTATTCCTGACGCCTCACGTTTTTTAATTTAAAAAAAATCATAACAGTGACGAGTAACGAAAAATGATTTAATACTTGATCTACAAGTAATTTCCAACATTTTAAAAATAGCTTAAAATCGAAATTTGTCCGTGACGTTTTCGATATTATTTTTTCGTGAAAATTGTTTGTTAGAAATTCTGTTACTATATACCTATTTGACAGTCATTGCTCCGTGTGACCGAACCGTATTAAAAAATCGTCGACTGGGGGAAAAAGTTAGTCAAAGGTTGAAGAACGATCTTAGCACCTTAATACCCGTAGCGGTAGGTCTAAGTCCAGACAATGCTAGAGATAAATTTGATATGTTTACTTTTGATTTGTGAAATAATGGCCCTTGTACATTTATAAATTAATTAATTAACGCTAATGTAAAAAATAGATAAATAAAAATATAATTTTTTTCATGAAAAATGCATTCAATGTCGAATCATTCAAATCTATCAGTCATTTTGGGTGGTCTCGCATCACTCGAAAAACAATTCAACATACCTGATCACAATATTATATTATTGTGTTTAAAATAAATAAACGTTAAATGTATCCGAATGTGGGTCAATAAACCCGGCCCGAAGCGACACGTGCACGGGCGATCAATATTGCATCGCGTGATAATTGTTTAGAAAATTGAAAAAAATATTTCTATTTTTGTCGGGTCGAAGCAGAATTAGTTTAGTTATATCTACTTGACAGCTGTATTGTCGCAGGTATAAATAAGGATATATAATATGAGCAACGTTAGCCTATCCAAATGATCAAACGCTTCGTAAGGTAATCTCTGGATTAATTATTGGGATTCAGAATAACTGTGGGTTATAATTTATAGTGTTTAAAGCTAAACATTTAGTAAGTGATTTATTTTGTCTAATTTAATAAGCACCATCCGTGCTGTCGCGTATATATTACGCAAATATTCCGCGATAATATATTACGTAAATTGATTAATGGTAAAATTATCAACAAGTTGTCAAATGATATTTTTCAAAAATAATTTATTAATAGATTTAGCCTTAAGAATTATTGCCGTCAACAGGTTAAACGAAATATTTTACAATCGGAAACCAACTCTCAAATGATTTACAAAATTATAATTGTTTTGAATAAATAAAAGTTTGATGTGATTTAAAGTAGGGCCATAAAAGCAAAAAAGAACATAACATAAGCCGTTGACTCCAAACTATGCAAATAAATTGAGAACCACTTTTTTTGGACCTATGAATTCCTTGATCAATATAGATAGATTCGATAAAACGAGATATTTCAAATGCACGTAAAAATGTATATTTTATAAACATCGCGTGAAATAAACAACTTTGAATTACGGAATCGCTTTTTACATATTGCGCATATTTGAACGTAATGGGTAAATTATTTGTGGCGCGCTGCGGTGATATAATGCGAAGCGACGAATCCTGCTGGGATCGCAGCGGTTCGAAACACGCTACCTCGCCACGGGAATTTGTCGTTTCATTAAAGTTCTTCATTCGAATTCACACCCGTGTTCCATTCGATTTTTAAAACAGACACGTGTTTTAAATGGCGTCGACGGCGCTGATGACTTTCGTGAGATATGTAGTCTGTGTGTAAGTACTTACCCTCAAAACAGCGCGGAAGAAGCGTCAAGAGTATTTTAATTAAGCCCCAAACAGAACGTAACTATTTTGTATTGGATAATTTTAGCATTTTTCGTACATCATCGGATATCTATACAGTTCTTATAACAAAAAGAACATTAATATTCTTACTAAAGTTTTAAAAAATTAATAATATAATATTAGTCCTAAATCTTCTAAACATGTAAATTAATTAAAGTTTAATTATGCATATTTTTATTCGCTGAAATATAACCTGTTGGAATATTACCTTAGTCATTATTTATATTAAATAATGATAATCTTTTAAGTGATAATAATGAAAACATCAATTAAATAAATGTTAGTTATGCAAAATCACGGGATAATAATTTGTAAAATTTATTTTTGAATATTAAAGAAACATTAAAATTTAGTTTCATTAACAAATATGACGTCTTTAACTAATACTGGAAGCAATCTGATTCGATGATATTCATATTTTAATATATTAACTTTTAATAATATATTTTGTAAACTCAGGTCGAGAATTTTTCTAAATTTAGGATAAAAATGTTCAAATGTAGGTGCGTGCATGCAAAATCTAAATATTTTTTTATAAGAATTGTATTAATTGTGGAAATTGAGTTTTTGGTTGATTACTTTTGTTTTCTTTAATTTCAAGCTAATTATTGACTTAATAATTTTTGAGTTACGTCATCTATAAAAAACCTTGGAAAAAAATTTGTTCTTTGTTTTTTATACACTGCAGTGACATGTTTACTTTGGTTTAATTATCAAGGAACGATTTATTCTGATGAATCGTAACTCACCATTAAAAGATGATCGAATATCATTAAAATAATGTACACGCCCCCGAATTTAGGAAGATATTCATTCACAAGACATTGTGCACTAAGTACATCGTAGTGATCTTTGGATATTCTGAATAATTTACTGCATATTAGAAATGTAATACGTAGTGATAAATAACAAATAATCTTATAGGCAGTAATAGGTGCAACTACAATATTTAATACGTAGGTATAAAGAAAGTTCTCTAGCTAGAGGCTTGCATACATTAAATCCTCCCAAGTCTACTGAAATTACCTCCGTCCGCTGGCCGCTAAACACAGCTATATGTATGTTTGATCGTACCTGACATGTTCTTACATCTAAATCAACTTCCTAACCTAAAACCTCTTATTACTGGCCACGTAAATCATTGTGCGATCTTCAGTCATCCGTCTTCGAGTAGCCAGTTTGCGCTGAGAATTTGTCAAAAGGGGCGCCTTTTTTCATCGGATTTAGATAAGGCTTCGAGAGTTTATAACTCGGTGGCTTCTCGAACGCAATTTTGTTCAGATTGGCATTTTGAATATTTAAATAAAGTTATCCGGCACGTAACTAAAATACTTTTACAACAAGTTTTAATTTAAAATAATGTATTTAAAACAATATTTACTTTTCTTCTTCGTGGTCTGGTTTTGTTAACGTATTACAGAATTTCTGTGTTTTTGTATCAAACACTTATCTGACTTTGATGCATGCGTAGACATCAGTCCGGGTCTGGACTCATCAGAATAATAAGCGAGTAGCAAATGAAGATAGTTTGTTAAAAAATGCGAAAATTTTTCTCAGATCAATATTCTACAGGATGACTGAAGGCTACCTTTTCACTAAATACGAAATGACTGGATTCAGTATTCGGCGGAGTGTGTACGATGCTGCAGATCGGCAGAGTAATCTGAAAGGCATGTTTGCATTTCAGCAGGTAACCTGCATTTAAGCCGAGAGGAACGATTATTAGTGTACAATTAGTGGGCTGGCCGCCGGTGTGGGCCCACTCTTACTTTTTGTTCCCGCAACGTCTTGCCTGGAAGCGACGGTCGAAGATTCGAGTCTCGCGGAGTCTTTTTGAAAGCGTATAAATGATTGTATGTTCATCACCAGGCTCTTATTTACGTGAATAATTATGTAACCAAATAGTTACCGAAATGAAGCAACAAATAATAAAGATACATCTCCTTTTAACGCGCTTTGAAAGTGATTCATTTTCCCGACTAATGAGAAATGATCGGACTCGCGTCTCACCTGGGGAAACTTTTTTCATTAAAAAAACAAAATTGTTTTCAGTTGTTTTAATTAAATTTGGAAGCGTCCAAATATTAAGGACATTATTATTTCAGAGCCGAGCTGCCAGTCATTGTCAATATACCTCCTCCAGTGATGTCTTTAAACCTTCCAAATTACGTTACGTACCGACGGTAATTGATGTTTGTTTTGTTGATGAAAGGAGAATTAAAACAAAAAATAAGCTTTGCAGATTACATTATTAAATACCATTGAATTTTCTATAGAATTACAATACTTTACTTTTAATCATGGCAATATAAAATAAACCTTCTACACAAAGTAATATTAAGATGTCCGAAGTTGCTCAAACTCATCCTTATCAATTAGTTTAGTGTTTTATTTAATATGCTCAACTGCAAGATTTAGGAGTTTTAGAAATACAAATATTCATAAAACATTAAATGTTTCATAACTCTTTATGCTTGCGCCCGATACTTTGCCGAATAAATGTTAGTGATAAAAAAAAATTTATACGACCAATTGGTGACAAGTAAGCCAAGGTCAGAAACTAGTTGGGAATTTAAACGTTTCCGTCTCGCATTTGTTAATTTAGGGTATATTTACATTAAATATTTGCAAAATCCCTCAAATTTGTGATAGACCATGTCAATTAGCGATTAGAAATATTGTAGTATAAATGTTTACTAATATCGAATTCAAATGCATTTCTGAAAAGTTTATCTGGCGTCCGCCAAGAAGCCCTGAGAATCAATATAATATATTATATTTACATGCATTTTTCCGTTAATCGAGCAATATCATAAACATGAACATCAAGTTAACATTTAAGATGTTCAATATTACGAAAATTCAGATTCCATCAGAGTTATCGGGTTCATTAAATTGAATTGCCCGCCGCACACAGAAGCCGAACATGCATGGGCACACGGAACCTACCTGCATCACACGAGACCTGGCAGTGGCTTATTGCCTCAGGCAGACTCGACTCTATTCCAATAAGTACACATGAATTTTAATTAGTGAAAAAAATATAATATTTTAAAACTACAATATTATTTATAAAATCTACTCATCTTTGCATTCAAAATCATAATATTTAATACACTTCGAAAAGAAGATGTGTAATTAATTAAACAGCCATAGATATTTTTCATGCATATATATATGTATTGAACATAAACATAAAGTAAATACATTAAAGTATTTTACAAATACACACTCGCGCAGTAGGTTACGTGGGTGCTGGGTGCTGGAAATGTCTCCACCAATCGCTACCTCCAAGAATGTGCCGAATCGCATTAAATGACCCCAAATATATACCGCAGTTTGAGCAACCTGCTAGCAGTGTTAGCAGACTCTGATAAGGCTAAAATGTAGGAGTAGGAGAAGAAATATTTCGCAGTGCAGGTTAAATTACTTTCAGATAAATAATAATAGATTGATCTTGACCCGAGTCAACACAGATACATTATTATTAAGGAGAACACATTCTTATTGTGAAGTTGTAATTATTCAGAACAGACGGTCTGTGACGTTTTAAATACTAATTTAATACCGGTAGCGCAAAACAATATTTTTCGACAAAATTGATTTTATATGTATATATTTATAATTAATACATTGTATTAGTATTTGATACATTATTGTTTTAGGCCGGCTTCCGACCTCATTTATGCATTATTATGTATTTTGAATCACTGAAATATTGTATCTGCATTAGTTCAATTCATTTTATAGTTGATTCAAATGAATAAACATGAATTAGGTTAATAACACAACTCAACAAAACGATATATTTAATTTATTTCCTCAATAAAACTAGTTAAACATTACTAACTTCTACGAGAAAAAAACGAATCTGGTAATATTTATTTTTGATTAGCTCTATTTTTGGAGGTACACATCTTTTCATTAAGTCAATCGCAAAAAAAAATTTAATTAGCTACATGAAATACTGAAATAGCGGCCTAAATCAGCGCACTCTGCCTGTAGTCCTGTTCTGGGATATCTTTAGTTAATAGTAATGTTCAACAATAGTCTCTCGGTGGAACCGTTTACCATGCTCGTCTCTCACTGCACCGCGCTCTACTGGGAAGAAATCTAGTCGAAATCGTTGATACTTGTCTAGAAGGTTGTTTACGAGCTCAGCATAATTTTCAGCTCTTCGGTTACCCAGTACTTTTAAAGGTTCGACATTTTTAAGGTCTCGAATTAAATCACTCAGTTCACCTTAGGTACGTCTGTGTGGCTCACCTAGTGCTCAGGTGCGAAATCAGAATCCTGTGATATCGAAGCTTTAAGGTATGGATCTGATATCACCTCCGTACTATTTTCATCTTCATCTAAGTGCAGACTGTACTCCTCTGGAGGGGTAGGTACAGGCAGATCGTCTCCGCGCAGTACTGGTCGAATAGCTGACAGAATTCTAGGGTATTTTTTGCTCTACTAATTTTTCTCGATATATCATGTTTAATAGGTGGTACCATGTAGAAATAACAGCTATCTGCGTAATTTATCGGCTCTCTTCAAATCATAGAAATGCAAAAGGTATTGAATGTCCGTTTTTATGGATCCATCGATAAATATGTATTGTAGCAGATACCGCATTTTATCGAGATCCGCTAATCCAAATAATAGTGGTAAGCTGATTTTAAGAGTGAAGTGATTTGACGGTTTTGGGCGGCAAATGTGACATCACCGCACACGTAATATAATTGTCAGATTTGTTAATACATTTCCGTGGCTTCCTGGCTTGTCAAGTTAAGTATGACCACAAAACAAAACTCCGAACAATGAAAGGAACAACACTCTAACCTTTACTCTAAGCAAGCTGTAATCATACACTGAACAAAATTAGATCTACAGTGACTCCTCATTCCCGCTGTCAGGTTTGCCAACCCTTATATTTCCTTTTCGTACTACCTTACTTCGCCGCTCGTAATGCCACTCGCTTCATTTTATATACATCATAAATGGGCTCGGAAATGAGAGCTAATTGAGCATTTTAAATGTCTTATTCGGTTTTAACATACTGAAATCAATAATATATAAGCATTTTCAAGCTCAGAAACATTTTCATTGTTGACCAATGTAATCAGGTCTCTTTCAACGAACGATGCTACAACGAACCGCTGTAGCATCGTAATAAAGCCAGGAATACATGTTCAGTAGCACCACCGTTTGAAAATGATTTTTTAAATGATTTTAAACTAAGGAAACATTGTTTATGTTTTTATTTATGAAATATTAATATGTAAATTTGTATTATTTTTACAGTTATATTATTGATTTTATATTAGGTACATTTTTCTATTTAAAATAATTGAGAGGAATGGTAAATTTCTGAGAAAGATTCTGGGACTGAAACGGATTAGCTCTCAATACACTTTTTTATGCATACTAAAACTAACAGATACTGTGAAGAATGAGATTTTAGTATATTCCGCTATGTATAGTGGACGCATGAATACTATTTCAAAAAAGTAATTTATAAATATTAATACTATAAATATCCACCTAACAACGAAAAAGGATGATTAAAAATGTTTGATTTTCAATTATTCATTAAACTTTAATCTAACACGATTATTCATGTGAGATTTATTTTAAATTCATACTACAACGTTATATAACTCATAGAATACAGATAAGACACTAATACACCCGACACTTTTTTGAACTCATTCCAGTATATCATTTTGTAGTCAGCGCATCGAGCTTTGCCTCGACAATCGTTTAGTAATTAACCCTTTACATTCAGATTCGACCGATCGCAGCCATCTAACAAAGCTCACAAAGCTCTACAATTATTTAATACTTAATTTAACTCCCTCCTCTCCGCTACCCCGCGTGTAATCATTCCTCTGGGCAGAGCCGTGAGCAATTGAAAGCGAATTAAATATCATCTGCAGTAATTACTGATCCAAAGAATCGTACATAGTATTTACATATATCACGTACTAACTGGGTAGACACAACTCACTATACATCTGGTCGCATTCACGGTGGCTTTCTGTAAGAATCTTACTCCTTTTAATTCTGAATCGGTTGTACAATCCATCACCTGTATAAGTTTTTCTTCAATTTACAAAATAAGTTAAATCACTTAACTACATGCAATATTTTTTTTGATGTACAATGCAGTATAAATAATTGACGACGAAAGCGAGAATAAAAATAATCTCGACAACAACAGAAGATTGTTAAGTCATTTTGTGAATTTATTTTGATCTGTACTTGTTTAATTTAATAGTAACAAAAATACACAGCGTCTGTTATTGTGATCACTGCATTTGTAAGCTTCAATCACGTTTTGTGATTTATCATGATCTGTTATAGTTTGATCTTTTTTTAATCACCCCCATTTTATTGAATGATCATTTATTGTAATAATTGTTCACAGTAATCGGTGAGCACCTACGGTACATATGTATATTTTAATAATTTACATGACACGCTTAAAAAATGAAATTAATCTACTTTTACTAATAATATAATAATAATATAAATTAACTTTGGGTTTTATTGTTTTAAATCAACAGGTTTCGGAACATAATTTGTTCTTTCGTCGGGGCAAATTAAAACTAAATTCAAGCATACATATAATTTTGTCATTAATTTCGTTGGTTGTCTCGAGATTTTATGTCTTCGATGTTTCAGTTCTGAGAAATCGGTTGACTTAAAACAAAGCGGTTAGGTTAAGTTATTAAGTGTTAATTATTGAAATTCATTGTAATAATACTCGACTGATTTAGTAACTAGTGTTTCTTCGTCACTTCGTCATAAACACTAAAAATAATTATTAAAATAACCACGAAGTTATAGTTCCATTACTAAAAATTAAATTATATTTATTTAATAATGGCCATTTTTTTAAGTAACATCGAAGTATACAAAATGGAAAACCGTAAATATTCATCTCTTAATTGAAATACTTATTCAGTTATATTTATTTAAATAAATTTTATTACTCAAAACTCAAAGCTAAAACTATTTAGAAATTACATTTAATATACCTAACTACAGAACATACTTCATCATGTTCAAAATATTAAAATTAAATACTATATAGACAAAGTCATCCAACTAAAATCGTACTCACTTTCTTAAACTTACATAAAAAAATAAATTTTAACACGTACATATTTAGTTACTCCGTGGTCAAAGGCACAAGACTCAGATGGTGCTCAGATGCTACCGACTGTACTCTGCTACTCTGCTAAGGTACTCTGCCGATTAACATCGAAAGCACACAAACACTTAAATAAAATTGAAATCAACAAGTGGATTGTAGCAGCGGGCAGACAGTAGATACAAAAGATAGTCATACCAAACCAAACACAACTTCCTCGAAGTTGTACTATGTATACATGTGTATGTATGCATAAGTGTCTGTCACTTAAGTCAAAGTAAAGGTACAGTGACAATGCATTTTGAGGATATTATGTAACTTATTTCTTTATAATAAATAAAAATTAAAATAATAGCGCCATTTCCGTAAAAAAATCATTTAAAGGGCGATTTACACACAAACTGTATTTAAAATTAAAGATTATTATTTGAATTTATGGAAATGATTTTTTGAAAAGTTGCGTTTTTAGTCTCTTCTTAAATACAGTATCTGATGCACTGTTTCTTATGACGGAGGACAATGAGTTCAGTCTGCAAATGCTCGTTCACTTAACTTAGGGCCGGTTGCGTCATGTTCGGTAACTATAAACTTTACTTTTAAACTTAGTTTATTCGAAAACGCGTTGGGTCATCTCATTTTTGTCTCTTAATTTTAACTTTAACCCGCTTAAATGTAAACTTTACTAATGCACATGCGCACTGCGTGTGAGCCACCTGACAGTTGTCACCGACACTAGTATCGAAATATACAATACTATGTCGGATAGCGGTGATATCGCAGACTTTTTTAATGATAAATTTATTATACAGTATATTCTTAATAGGAAAAGTAAAACTCGGACCTAGGCACATTATTTTTTGAGGGGAAGATATGGGTTTTAAAAATTATTTTTCCGATAACAAATTGTATCCAAAGGATTTGTCATCTAGGACACATTCGCATTGTGCGCAAACCGCCGTCATTAAAAGCATTCTTTAAAATTTTTCGACGTCGTATTATTGAAATTAACATTATTATGTCAGATAGCACTGATACCGATTCTTCTGAAGATCATATAATTGTTCAATACATCCTTAACAAGAAGAGCAAAACTTTTAGGCCACAAACCGATCATTTTATATGGGAAGAATTAGATTTTATTGCAAGATTCCGCCTGTCCAAAAATAAGGTTAGGTAACTGGTTTTGCTTATTTCTGACAATATAATGTCATTTACTAATAAGTAAGTTAAAGTTATTTACTTTATAGGTATATAATAATATTTTTGATGAAGATCACAATTTATACGTTTACCTGAATCTATCGAAGAAATTCAGCAACTCAGCAATTCCGACTGATCGGTTCTACAACCCTTCCTGCAGCTGAAGTGGAGACTGACCTGAGAGTTTGACGTCTACTATTCAAATTGTCTCAGATACAAAGGTCTTGAAGATAAAGCTACGCTATGTTATGTGTCGCCTTGTACGAGTACATCAATCAGCTTATTATTCTTTGAGGGAACTGGAGTCAATGTTGCTCATACAAAACGAATGTTATGTGAGAGAATTTTAAAACTACATATATTATTCATCTGATTAAAGTATATCTTATAAGACATTTGGTGGAGCGTTCAGCTAAAATGTCCAGCGATTACATAGTGATGATCTTTTCTGAAAACCTGATCATCGCCATAAATGTAAGATTTTCTTTTAGAGCGATGATAAAACGACACTCAGTTTGGTCGAATGCTAAGTTTGCATAAAAACAATAAAATGCTGCGCCTGTTGCGAAGGTATTTACTTGTATTTACTTGTGTAAGCTGTCGAATAAACATTTTGTAATGGTTTTATAAATGTGCTTAAATTTATACAAATATGAACTTTTTCATTTTTATTATTAAGATAGATTAACTTTATAAACGTAAATATCAATAGGTAATAATACGATTGCAAGATTCCGGACAATTGTACGTATATACATAGGTATGAATAACGTGTGATATTAACCGACCTATGAGTGAGTGTTCACGAATTATAATTAAACCAGATGGCAAACAAAATTATAATTCACCAGAGGATGGATAAACATAGCTGCTAGGCCTGTGGGTGGCCAACGGTGACCGCGAAGTGGCCATTGGTGATAGCTGCGCGGTCAAGGTCCTAGTAAAATCTGTATTTCAATGTGGGAATCCCCTATTATATTAATTCATCAAGTAATATATTTATTGTTACGAAATCATATTTTCTACGTTAAAAAATAATTTCTATGAAAACCGTGATCGCGCAGCAGCTACCACTGGCTGTGTAGCGGCAACAATAGCCGCCCTTAGGCCTAGCAGCTATAGCCGATTGTTTTTCTTAACGTACCTCGTATACATTGCCAGTAAGAAGAAAAACACCACAGTTGCGAGATCGCGTGTCTTATGTAAGTATGTCGAACATATTTTAAATATCTCTATATTAAAATTATTTTTTAAAATGTATATTATTTAATAACATTTATTATTCATTTACATTATATTACGCAAATGCACCGAAGTAACATGTATTGCTTAAAATATATTATCATTTATAAATTATTTAACCTCTCGCATTGCTTTGGCATTGCGACTGACCATAGATAAGAGAGATGACAGCTTAGATAAGAGAAGAAGATGACAGATGGTTAACATACTTGTCAGTCGTCAAAATTCGTACGATTTTGCAAATGTATGTTTTTTTTTACTCGAAATAAAGACAGTGCTCACGAAATGACACTACAGTTCAGCAAGTTATAGATGAAAGACGGAGAAGCGCAATATTGTTATGGATCTTATTCTAGTTTCACAAATATTATTATTCAAAGTAATGTAAAGCTCGTGTCCCCGTCTCACTACATCGTTGGTACACTACACCTTCAAAAGGACACAAATTTGAATACAAACAAATGCAACTGAGTGATTTAGCAATCTGTATCTATTTTATTGCATTTTTGATGGGTTACAACTAAAATAAACATTTCAAGGTCCGTCTGCTTCAGGTTAATTGTACTGCTAGAATGATTGTTTATGTATTAACGGGATATCAAACTTCCGTTCGGCATAATCGATTTACACTGCCAACGCCAAGATTGTATAAATACTTTTTTCTCAATTCTAAATTAATTTAGCTTATCGGAGAGAGGTTCGAGGTTCGGTGCGCCGTAAACTGGTGGATATTCATATTTTCCAAAAATAATTACCATAGTAATTGGAAGTGAAATTTGACTGACAAAATGAATTGTCGTTTTCTGTCAAATTGACGTTTGATTAACTACATCCTCGCTTTAATCAGGCATTTTAAGGTTATTATAGAAGAAAACATTTCTGACATACGACAGCGCTTCGCACGAAAATGTTTACGTCAAAATCGTCTTGATTAATTACTTTCGAAAACGTCTCAATTGATTTTGTGTTTTTTACAAGCGCTGTATATTTTTTATAAAATATAATTAAACTGTTTATTTAAACATTATACATACATTACGAGTAACTGAAGTTTTGTTTATATAAACTATAACAGAAATGTTGCCTATTATTTTTGTTATCGTGTTGAGTATCATTTTTACATAATAACGTTAACAAGAAAATTACTAACAACATTTTTATTTTTTACAATTAAAAACAATCATTGATATTTTACAATGCAAATTTTTCATTTTCATTTTTGCATTTCATTTCCAAATTTTTGGATAATCTTTGACGTAACATATTTTGTATACATTAAAGCAGTTTTTACAGTCCAATTAAGATTATTTTGCCGATCAATAATTAGTTTTTATTATTTTTACACATGGATCCTATTGAAAAGTTATATACTTTCGAAAATGTTATTTGTTGCGAGAACTGTCGGTTGACTGATTTTATTGAGTGCCATAGTTCACCATTCTTGCCTTACCCGTATATTATGAAACAAATCCACAATGTTAGGGACAGACAGTTGTGTGTACTTGATACAACTCGACAAACACAACTCTGATAAATAGTCAAATATCAGACGTCACATCTGCTGTTCTGCCTGACAACTAGATTATTTTTTAAGTAATCAAGGAGATGATATTTTACATCCTACGTTAATCTTTCGTCTTCTTATTAAAACGAAAGTAGCTAGTATCTACCTTTATAAAATACTTGAGCGACTGTACAAAGTGAGCCTAACAATTTATTATTTACTAAAAAGAGCAAACGAACGTTTATTATTTGGAAGGAGGTCACGAATTTTTTTCCAATTCGCCAGAACGATCTTTAAATAACAGTTTGAAGTTGATATGAGATATAAGAAAATACGAAAATAAGTAAGTATATGAGATATAAAAGACAAAAGAGACATATCCACTTCTTTTTATATTGCGATGTTTCCTTTATACGGTGTCCTTTTACTCGACAGTTGTGCAAATATCATACCTCTGATATTATCTTCTATAGGTTAATGAGATTTCAAAGATTCTTCAGTAAGGAAAAGTTCGACCTCTGTCAATGTCTGGAGGCATGTAATATATTATTTAGCGGTTCCTAGATACAAGGCGAGCGGCTTTAGCTCACGGGAACCACACACATCGATGTCAGTAGCAATTACTCGCTATGCGGTCGTAACAACATATTACCTGTCGTTATACTGAATTGCATAACAATGTAGCGTATCGTTAATATCGAGTTATTAGTGTAACACTCCATGCACCGCGCTGAACTGCGGCAGAGCTATAGGTAAATATTATATAAAGGCCTCCCTTGGCAAGTGCGAATTTAACGTATCGTCTGAAACAACACCCGACAATATTAGCTTTATCAAATTAAAATATTAAATGCTCGACAAAACAACATTATTTAATCGTATTTACAATATACTTACTCAAAATACAAATCACTTAATTTATTTTTTCCAACTTCTGTCAAGTTTTACGGACATAGCTTAGCGTAGCCTAGCCTAACCTTGAAACAAGGCATCGTGCGGCAGTCGCCTTTCGGCTAAGAAACGTTGCGTTTATATGTCACTGCGTATTAAAATATGGAATGGTGAAGTGTTGTACTGTTGTAGATTATTACTATTTGAGATATCTCACTGAAGAATATACGGAAACGAGTTGCGAATAAACAATTAAATTAATAAGCAATTTCGCTGATAAGTTTGGAGCTAAAATCAAACCGTTCATGATATTTATACAACAGATCTCTGCATTATCAAACGTCACCGCATGGTTGTCAATGTAATCACCTCATTATCTGATGTCGCATGCGAGCTTGCGCACGTGGGAGGGTGGGTGTGTGGGTGAATGTGTGACGAGCGCGTGCGGGGCTTTAGCACCTTTGTAACGAGGGGTGACAGCAAACTGCAAATGATTGATAGCAATATGGAGTAAACATTCTGTTAATGTGCAGCCGCATTTGCACCGATTATTATTAAATCGTGAGTATCGTGACATGTAATATTGTCATATTTCCGATCGAGAGCACAGAACTATGATATTTTTTTTTAACACAGCTGTATAAATTATCAGATTAATCCTCAAATTTTTTGATAGAGATCAAAAATACACATAATTTGATATGACGTATTGACTGCAATGTTACTCTTATGTATTATATAATTTAATTATTTATTAAGTTTTTTTAACCACTTCCACGAATTAAGTATACACCGAACGGTTTCGGAAAATACCGTTTCCTTCATCGGGATGTCATAAAACTAACTAAAACCATGTGTCAAATTGTACTCATATTTTCAAATTCAATTATTTAAAAAAATAAACCTAGCACCTAACTTAAATCGTTACTATGGTGAAATATCTATAATAAATAATTCAATATTATAATGAATAACCACTACGTAAATTTTGCGTATAATATTAAAATATTTATTTCTTTATTATTGAAATTATTAACAACAAAAAACTATATTATACAAGGTACCTATGTACTAAAATTCTCTTAAACCGCACTAGACGAAAACATACTAAGAGAGCAAGCCGGATTCAAGGGAGGTTTCAGCACTATGGTTGTTAAAGAAATCACGGAGCGCTACCACGAATACATAATACAGCCACTGTGTCGAATTCATCGACTATTCAAAAGTATTCGATTCTATAAAGTATTTAAAGTTGTAGACGCGTCAAGCAAACAGCGTATTGTTAAACAGAAATGCATACAGTAACGTTTCAGCGTTCGTTAATCTCCATAGTAGATTCCGACAAGGTGATACAATCTTACCTAAAATATTTACGGCTACTCTCGAAAATCTTTTTAGGCAACTAGTATGGGAGGAGAAAGGTTTTTTTGTATAAATGGCGAATAATGAAACCATCTACGTATTACAGATATATTGTGAATTTCCCATAAAATCATTAAACTCTGCAGAAATACATGACAGTGAATAACAATGGACAGAAAAGTTGGAAACACATGGGGACGCCTTCATCCAGCAGTGGATAGAAAACGGCTGTCGATGATGATGATGAATGATATAAAATATTATCATGAGCGACTCTAACCGCCTTATAACAAAATTCCTTTTCTTTATATTCGAAAGAATTTTTTATATTAAATTGTTTTTTAAGTAATAAATATTTATTTATTTATTATATTCGACTATAAAAAAAGCAGTAGTAGAGTTATGCATCCCCAAATAAGAAAGATCTTGAATAATGGGGATGACTTTCCTAATTCATATAATACAAGATCAATATAAACTAAATGTATGAATTTGTTTACAATAAATTAAAAAAAATATACATACATGTATAATAATACAATATAAAAATGTTGAGAAATTGATCAGATTATAAATAGGGAAAGATGTCAATAATTTAATACTTTTGAAGACCTTTAATCCATTTTATAACTTCTTTTTTGTGAACATTCATTTAATTGATATTGGCAGTTGGTTATACAATTTTGGAGCAGGAGTAAATATAATAGTTTTTATTTTTAATATTACAAAAATACATCTTGTACGGATTTTTATTCATTTATTACATTTTTTTTTCATTAATTTATTTTATGCACAAAAATGACGTCAGATTATGCAAACAATTCAACGTGGTATTTTTATATGATATTATGTACATTTACGAAAGTGTTTCCGTATTGTATGTTATACCATGTTATACCATAATTTGAATGTATCTTTAACAAAATACAAAAACTGCATTTTTTATTTTAGATAGGCATTTTCTTTGCTAATTTTATATTTTATTAAGTGACGCCCACTTATACTACATTATTATAACAAATAATAATAAAAATATACAAAATCGTGTATTTTATTACTAAGTGAACCTCTATATTACAGGCCATAATGCAGATAAATAACTAAATATGTTAATGATATTAATATTACAAAATGTAAATTTAAATATTTAACAACAATTAAAAGCGAGCAATTTAAAGATAATGGTTTTAAAACATCGAAATTCCATTATTCATTCCGCTGCAGCTTCTTGGTCTACTACTGGTCGCATGTTATTTTTATACGGTTAAAGGACACACAAAAATGAACGTTTTGATAGTTTTAGGAATGCTGAATTCCCACGAAAAATCCACTTTGAACTAATTGAAAAGCCGGGCCGAGTAACGTGCGATGAGAGTTTTTAACTTTTTACTAGAATTGGAGCGGGAAATTTTACTAGATGAAATTTCTACCAACTTTTTTCGAAAGTATTTACTACAGACTGGATCAGAGTTTTACTGATAAGTTTGACAAAAAGTGAAATATTCCACAACTTTGGGACTATATTGTACGCTTAACGTATGAAAAATTTAAGCAGATATTGCGAAATATAATGCGTTATATAATATTGACGATAGTTCATGCCTTCCTAGAATCTTATCCCCCTTGCATGCCTACAGAAGATTAATTTATCTGTACTTTATCGTACACTGGGGAACTCTTGTCACTCTCCATTTGCCAGTCTTTAACTCAAATGTATCAAACTACAATATAATCATTTGTATCATATTATTTATCCTGTATGTGTTAATGTGCAATTTTAATCGAAATTGTCATAAATATATAAATATTTTCTAATTTCGTATGTCCATTGAAAGGGCTGATTTTATATCCGTCACTGAATCCTTATCTGAAAGTGCACATCATTATCGAGCCGTAACTTTGATTAATATTTATTCAATTAATATTCCATATGTCGAGTGTACTTACATATTTTAACTTTTACAAATTTTTTAATCTGTCATCTGTTCAATGAAATATGTATTATATATAAAATTAATTTAAATGAGTATTATTATTATTATGAGAACATATAAATAAATAATATAGAATCCTAAGTAAATATTTAATATATATTATATTTATGTATAATTTTTTTTTTTATTTAATTTGTTCATTCACCCAAATAAAATAAATATTTCGACAACTAATGGAAAATGTAATAATGTACATCAATGTAATAATGTAGTTTGTAATGAATTAATTTGATTAATTTAAAATCATTATTATCAAAGATCTTAATTAAAATATAGTGTAAATCCCCCACCAAGAAAGCTTTTCCGTATCTTTGAATCAATTATATATAATAGTAAAGGCAGGCTCGCACCGCGCATGAATACTGGCGGCACGATTAATTAAGCGCCAATAAAGCCAGGGTAATATTTTTTTGGCTTCTCAAAGTTTAGGATCAACAAACACGATTTGAGAGGTGTCAGCTGTCAGCTGTCAGCTGTCAGCCAGATTGAGGACCACGTGACTCGAAGCACAATGAAAGTGAATGCGGATGACGACGAACAACCATTATTGTTAGAAGCACATCGACCGTGTTCCTATCGTTAATATTTACATAATCAGTGTCAAATGTCACGGCTTCTCTCTACTCCGATATCCTGGTAGTGATAGTGGAAGTGCTCGATGGTGCGTCGGAGAGGAAATCTTCGGTCCGTCGCAGGTAAATAATTTTTCTGTAGGTTCGCCCTATCATTTCGTAGCTAAATATTGTTTTCCCCGTACTATCTGGTTCATATATATAAGTGATTATGAACTTGCCAAATAATACTCTTTATTTTTAATAAAGTGGGAAATAACTTTAATAATAACACGTGGCGAAAGCGAGAATTTACACCCATTATAAATAATTGATCGTACCGAGTAATAATTAACGCGCGGATACAGTTACAACTGTGAATTGTTTATACTCGGCGCGGATGGCTGAAAAAATAGAACAATAGACAGAAGAATGACAGAGGGTATAATTTGAGAATGGCCGTATCCTCCGAAGTATTGTTTTAACTCGGTCGAGGCGGGGCGCAATATATTACAGTGCAACATCAAACGGGTTTGGAATGAGCTGTCTGAACATTTCAAAAACAATCACGTGAGTTCGCGTGACGCTTCCAGCGTTCGCTTTTTCTCCGGCTAGAGCCTCCGCCCGGCCGGGAGACGGGACCCTGTCTCGGTCTCGGCTGACGCAGTGTCAAGGTCTTCGTAGTTCAAACACATTCTTCAACGGCCCGTCTGGGAAGTTTGGAGAATTAAAAGCGTGTAAAGCTTAATTCAATCGGGAAGTCATGCGTGCGACTGAATAAGATTGCCAAACTTGATTGATAATTGAAAAGTTAGTCTTTTTTGTACACCGAGTTTTTTGGCCCCCGCCGAAATCCGGTATTGTTCGATCGGCGAGGCGATAAGTCCACTCTGATATTGTATTATTGTTCGATCTTGCGGATTGATGAAAAATTATTCGCCATAAACAGATATAATTATTTACACTGACAAATTTTATAACGAATGATTAATTAAGTTAATAATTCATTGTGAGGTGTCTACATAAATAATTGTCAAATATTAATTGCATGAAAGTATAAATGTTTGATGCCACATATCCGAGGAGTAATTGCTCGGTATCAATTATAAGAAGGCTGCTTTCCAAACGTTGCTTTCCTACTGGGGCCTGCAATGAAAAGTTTAAAAATTGCATTGAGATAAATCTACTTTTATATGTATAGCCTATATACGAGAAAATGTACCATAACGTCTACAAAATGTTCTACTTATTTGATAAAAAAATATATACAGCTATACATGTTTAATTTAAGGTTTCTGGTGTGTGTACTAAACAAAAATTGGAATTAAAAAAAAAAATTGACATATATATCTCTTCAGTTTACCCATATTATTGCGGATCGTGATCTTTCAAATTGTTGAATGTGAATGTTCTTCTAGCTTTCTCCATTGTGCATCTCCAAGAATATTGTAATATCGACAGCGGACACTATTGGTCATTCATTAGTCTGCCCTCTTTTTCAAAATATTCATCGGCGTTGTGAACACATCTCGGGAATGATCTAGGAGCAGAAAAATTTTAAGATTGAATTTCCTGCAGCTGTTTCCCGGGTTCAACAATAGAACACGATTTCAGCAAGATGGGGCTACTCCACAGACAGCTAGAGTTTCAATGGAGAAGCTGAGGGGAATTTTTCCCAATAAATTAATCAGCAAGTACGGAGAAATACCCTGGTCACCTCGGTCACCGTGTGACTATTTTTGTGGAGATACCTTAAGTCAAGAGTTTACAGCAACAATCCTCGAACAATTCAGGCCCTGGAAGAAAATATTCGCCGTGAATTTGCTGCCAATGAACCGACGCTTTGCTCTCGCGTGTTCGCAAATTTAAGAGTCCGATTGCAAGATTGTCTTGAGAGAAATGGAGGGCATTTAGACGCTATTGTTTATAAAATATGTTTAAACTGTGTCGTCAAACTCCATCTATAAATAAAATATGAGAATAACATAGTAATTTTTATTTTATTTAATACGAAACTTGAAAATTTTCCGCTGGACACCCTGTATATATAATGCCAACCTCTTTTATCTCCTAAACACACGGGACTCGTGATTCTAACATTGGGAAATAATGGAACGCGAGTTTTATAAATGTATTTATTTATATATATTGATTTATTGATTCATTGATTCTGAATTTTCTATTATTTCTTGTCGTAGTGGACAGTATATGAAATAACAGAAAATTCAGAATCAATGAGGACGGCGAAAGAGCATTTTAAATGATATTTTATGGCTTTGGATTGCTTTCTTATTAAATTATATTAGCATATGTGTAATAAGCAACAATAATATGCTGAAAAAAGCCGTTAAACTTGTTCGTCGAATAAAACTCCGTTCGCCGATAAAGTACATACTACAGTTCAAATGTGTTTGGCAAAGATCATAAATTATTTATTTGTTTTTCTCGATATGAGCACATAATGACGGCAAAACCTGCATATGATGTATTATTATTTCTTATCATAATGACGATCAAGGTTTACTAATTGTTTCGGATCTTTGGCATTTATAAAAAGTTAACATCTGAATACAACAACGTTCAAAATGAATTATCTTACATAAATATAATATATACAAGTTATACTGAAATAATGATAGGTACTGGAATCACTTTTGTCTTTCTTCTGAATTTAATAATAGCAGAATAAAAAGAAAAAAAGCTCGAAGAGAGAGATATTTAAACAGATCTTGATATGTAATATCTATTTTGAAAGTGATTCATCGAACTGAAAACTATGCACAGATCGTGCGTGTACAGAGCATTGTATTTTATTTTAACTCTCGAATTTATAGTCGTGACAAAAATATAACTCAACATGTGTTTAGTACAAAGTTTAGTTTATTTAAATAATCATGTTGCGCTATAAAATATGTGGCTTGTCAATTAATGAATGATATTATCTTATGAAAATTTTTTATATGGGTCAAACGCTCCCTGCAAGATACTAGTGATCAGGATGATTCGCGTCAGTATTGTTTGTACAATCGATATAATTCTTACATTTTACATGTGGTCAGCAGAAATATTTTTATATGTTGGTATTTTTTGTTCGTCATCGCCCCCCACCCCCCTCATCCCCGCCCCCTGACCAGCCGGCTGCGGCTGAGCGCAGGGGAGGATACATCTCAACTTTTGATTGATATTCAATGACCTCGCCGTCGAACAGATGTTCAAATTATCCGACGTTTCAACACACGCCTTAATATAAAGCCAGTTTAGTGCCGAAAGTCGCTTAAATTATTGTTTTCCTGCAATTAACCCATCAAATGCCGCCTAATCAATGGCTCAGTGATTATTAGTCAATATCCAACTCCAAATATGTAAGCGCTCGTTATTTCATTAAACCGAATAGAAAAACTTATTTGTTTATCGATCGAGATCTGTAAGTAATCCTATCGACACATCTAGCGTACGATGTGGTGGGTTCACTATTTCACACCTTCGCTGGTCACCCGGTACCACCGTGAGGTAAAATATGTTTATTACAAGATCAAATTTGATCAAACCAACATCGATATCCATATTTGTGCTATTTTCAATAAAATATTATTACATTTATTACGGTTTATCTGAAGCATTACGATCCAGTGTTATATTACAGAAATATGATACATTTTACCGAACATATTTTAATTTGGTTGTAAGGTATTTGTTATTAGGTATTTGAAATCAAATATCGGTGATTTGAGGTCACATTATGGAGGTTCATTTTTTAAGAAAGTGTCGCGGTGTATTTGTCGCATTCCAGCTGCACGTTCCCATTTCCATTTCTCATTACAAAGCGCCAACGTAAAGTCTAATTTCCTATACTATTATAAAATCCTTACTCATATGCCGGCTACCAAAAAGTTTGAACAGATAAAAAATATTTTATAATCAATGCAACTGGTAAAAGTAGATCGACCCGCACATCGCTGGGTCGGTGACTAAAAGGGTTGCAGAAAGAACGCACCTGGCTGCTGGTGAGAGAGAATAGGTAAGGATAGATATATCCTAATATCCTAAGATAAGTGAAGCTTTATCTAACAGTGGATGGACGCCCGGATCTTTTATAAACTGCTGCAACAGCATTTTATTTTTGACTAATGATGAAGAAATGCAACAATTATCAGTACTGCAAAATAAAACCTTGAAAATAATATTGAGAAAAATATATACACGGTGCGCCGTTAGAATCTGGACAAAAAAACGTTATTGCAAAAAGTTGTTTATTTAAACATACCACATATACAAAGATACCAAAAAATGCTATTATATCTCGTTTTCTAAAAATAAAATTTATCAGGCCTCAAAGACATACTATCGATGAAAGGGCAAGGGGTTCGTCGGATCCGGTACCCTGTAAGACATGAAAACGAATTCAAAGTCATATGTCATTTAAAGGATCCTCGATGGGAACTTTCATTCTATATAGTCACCCTGCGCCTCTATCATCTCGATTCTCACCCTAAAGCGCAAGCATGCTATTTTCAACTGATCGCGGTCCATGGCCGTAAACTTTACCTCGATGGGGATGTTAAGGTTGACGTTAAGGTGCCTAGACTCGTCGGACTACGCCCCGCACTTAGTAGTCCAGAGGGCTTAGGTCGGGATTGGTGGGAAGCCAAAAGTTCTTCGACCAAAACATGTCAGAGAGCCAATTTTGCACTAAACGGCTCGTGTGAGCGGGTGCTTCATTTTATTCATAGATATACGGTCTTCCAGAGGCCACAGTTTCTATCCACGGCTTTACTACAGTCTTCAGGACCTTTAAGTGAACATACTTCGTGACCGTTTCGCCCTTCTGGAAGAAGTGCGGCGGCATGACATCACCCTCACTTGAGACGACGCTCAGGACGTGGATATTGGCCGAAAACATGGTTTTGCTCACCACAGGGACGCCCTTGGGGTTATGGGCGTATCGTACAGTCATATACAGTTGATTTTGGGTACCTGAAGAATTTAATCATGTGGGTGGGAGTTCTCCCGGCACAAAGGCTTTCTATAATTGCCGCTCTTCTATTTTACTCCTTGCATGGGTTGACAGGCTTGGCCATTTCGAGGTTACGAAAGTCTTACTGACATATTTAGCTAACTTTAGCGCCAACTAGTGCCTAATACTGTATTAAAATATAGCGGGAACTTGAAATACAATTTTGTCTGAATTCTAACGGCGCACCCTGTTTACTCGGATCAGTAGAATGCTGAAGGACCTTAGTATGGTAAGCTTTAAACAGAAAATATATTTCAATGTTATGGTGTTTATCTTTAAAATCTTCACCAATCAAATATCGGCAGCATTTATAAGAAAAATTGAGGCAAATCAAGGAGCACAAACATCACACAAGACGAAGAGATAGATTGGGACTGCGTTCTTCAGGAAGAAAGGCTTTTCATAGGATTACTGAGTTCAGAGGGTAAACAGGTTCATGTATTTAAAGTGCCTACATATTCTTTAGTCTGTAATGTCCAAAATATAAAACAAATTTTGTTGTTTAACCCTTCTTAGCCATGCTGTCTACTGCCAAATTAAATCTGTATATTTCCGTAAATACACGTAACACAAACTTATATTTTAACTTTAAAAAAATCATTTAAGTTTAAAAATGACTAATGATTTATAGGATTAACTTTATATCCAATTATGTTAAGGTAATTGTTTTTCAATTCAATGCCACGTTATGTAAATGTGATGGAAAAATTAGTATTTGCAGTAAGACGGAGGCAAAAGATCAAATATTAGTTTCACAGTGAAAGAAAAACGAACATACAAATACAATAATGTATCTTTCCTACTAATTAAATTAATAATAATAAGAAGGAATCTCGTATTGTATAGAACTTGTGTAAATAAATGCTACGAATAATATATATTTTTCACTTTTATTACTCGATATTTAGAGTAAATGTACGGCAATAACTATTTTAAAGCCGTTTAAGCTCGTAAAAGCATTTATTCTTATTAAAAATGCTAAAAAACTATAAATACTTAATGGTAACACTAGTTGACAGCATGGTAGCTTAAGGATACTATGGTATGATAAAGGTTAAACAATATTAGAAAGTCTTTAATTTTTCTCCTATTGATTGGACCCTTGGGAATATTTATTTAATAGGTTTATGCTTGAGAAGTACATAAATGTTTTCTCATTCCCTCTATTGAGACTTGGAATAATTTTATACTGTATAATAATTGTAAGATAGGTGTGCGTATATTCAGATTTGAAATTTTATTGTAGGTTGCCTGAAAAGTTAGAGCATGCTAAAAATAGAAATTATTAAATGATGTTATCATAAATACTTAATCACGCAATAAATACATTTAGAGAGGCACAGTACATCGTATTACGATCGCGAGTTACTTATGCATGCAACCGATTGGATGCGTAATGAATCATATAGCTCTTATTTTATTTTAATTCTGAATTTAACACAATATTTTCTTGGAAATATTTACGTAAGTAAGTACATACATATTCAATTTCCGAAAAATAAATTTATCCCACTATCTTAAAATACCTACCGCAAACAAAGTGGGTGTGTCTGTTAATTTCATTACATTTTTACAAAGCAGCTAAACTTTTTTGCCTAATTGCGCTGTGGCGAGAAGTAAAAAATGTTATAAGCATTATTTTATTTGAGATGCTGTCGGTGGATAACGTTAGATGCTGAAAAATAATTAAAGAGTAACAACTTCGTGTGGTGGCCAAATTAGACACTGTAGCAGCCACATACGAGAAGTGGGCTTTTTTTCGCCTAGCGCCTCTCGGGGCGGGCAGACCGCGGATTCACTTTTTGCTTAATGTCCGAGTTTTCCTCCGCACTCGCAGCCAAGTTTTAGGTTTAAACTTCGTGACATGTCCCCGTGAAATTAATTACTCCTGATCCTGATCCGCCAAAAAAAGGAGAAAAAGTGTCTCCGTAGCTCATCGTGTGTGACTTATCGGGAGAGCAGGGAGCACGGAGCAGATAACCTCGGCGAGAGATCAGCGTCTCCTCGTCTCGTAAAGTCGCGAGCCTCCTCTGCCCCTCTTAATGGAGCATCGTGTACGCTTCTTTAAGCATCGAAGCAAAAGGAAGAATGCCTTCGGCGATATTACCGAGGAATGTAGGTCTTCACGATCATCGCAGACCTCGCGATGGGTGAATTTTTATATTTATTCTCGAATTTATATTTTTCGATAATTTAATGTAAATAATATATATGGCTGTCCATATGACCTTAATTCACGGTTGTAGAGAGACTTAATGTTCAAGTTGCCTCCCAGCAGTACCGGATAGTGAGAAATCTGTCAAAAAGCAATCTACCTGCTCTAGATTTTTCTGTTTATTTTAATTATTGTAAATCAAAGTCTCAACCAAATTTCTTATTTTTATATATTTAACAAATGTAAATATATATTATTATTAGTATGTGAGATTTTTTTTAAATACCTACATGTTCTTTAAAACACTACTCACTCGTAAGCTGTTTAATTCCAATTGCGCAGATTTTAACATACCTACTGACTACTGACATTCCACGTGTAAGTACCCGCTGTTAATAATAATGGAAGTGAAGTACTCGGAATACACGTCACATTGATACTCTTATTACTCATCTTTAGAACTCAACCTAAGCGCTTATGCTATAAAAGTAGGACTAACTCCTTATTTACCGAGACGAGGGTCAAACTCTCGACCGTTCACTGGGCGTATGTATGGCTTACCGCTAGACCGAACGAGTACGTCATTAAATACTCTCCCAAACTTCGTCTCGTTTCTTCTATTCTTGTTTATTTAGAGCGCGTCTTCTACGGTTTGAGGTAAAATAGAAACGCCGTATATTTAATTTTTATATTTTTACATCGTCAGTTTTTTTATTTATTGATTTTATGTAAAATGTACATATCAATAACGGCAAACAAAAAAATTCCGTTGGTGTAACAGAATTCAAAAGTCAACTAAATAAAGGGTGGCCACTGAAAGACTGAATAATATAAAACAAAATTAACTTTTCAATCACACGTTTTATCATTTTTTAATTATTTTATTTGGATAATTAATGTTTCTTTTTAATATTATGTGTGAAAAACAACATTCATCAAATGACCGCAATTTTCCTGCTCACAAATACACGGTGGTTTCAGTTTCTCTGAGTTTGAATAATGAATCTTTCACTGGAATAGAAAAAATTAACGAGTTTTATTCGTTGCTGGACATCATACATTGCCATTCTAATCTTCAAAGGATTAACTTATGAATGTTTCAAACCCTTCGTCTTTCAGTGGGCACCCTATATAATAAATTCCAAACAAATTCATTAATAAATATAAATTAGATAGGCTTACACACACTTCAAAATACATTGCAGTACATGTCACGTTTCAATAATTTACTAATTTATAGTTTTTCATGATTCCGTATATTTTTTTTTTCATAGGTGCCGAGTCTCTCTCTTCTTATCGTACTTTTTAATCAAAAATTTACATAACTATTTTTGAAAATGTCTGCCATGTTTTTATAATAATGTTTTCGTAAACCCATCTCAGGAACCAAGTTTTGATAGTGTCTGCCATGTTTTTATAATAATGTTTTCGTAAACCCATCTCAGGAACCAAGTCTTGATAGTGTCTGCCATGTTTTTATAATAATGTTTTCGTAAAACCATCTCAGGAACCAAGTTTTGATCAACATTACGCTTATAAATATTTTCAACTGAACATTATTATTATTTTTTTTTTTATTAAAATTTTTTTAAATTTTTTATTTGTTAACTTTGTTTTATTAACCACTTATTGAGTTTAAATACATCTACCGGTTTCGAAAAATACCATTTTCTTCTTTAAGATGTCAATACTAACTAAAACCATATATTATTGTTTCTTTACCAGAATCTATTTTTAAAAAAACAACAATAATTTGAAAAATAAATTTAGTATCTAACTCAAATTGTTACTTAATACAAATTACTGGAATAATTTTTAGGAAAAAATTTTAAAATGGGACTCGTATTACAAATTTGCATCTAAAAAGAATAGCACTTGATAAAAAACTTTAAATACTATGTGATATAAACCAATTTTACTTAAAGAAAATAATAATAATTTAGATTACACATTTTATGATAGTTTAAAAAAATTTCCATCTTGGGTGTTTCTTCCAGAAGAAATTGAATTTCTTGAAAAAGGTTTTAAATATAATTTCCAATATAATAATAATAATATTAATAGTGTTATTGAAAATTTGGCAGTAGATATTGAAACAGTATTATACGAAAAACCAAAAACATTTCATTGCAAAGTTACAGATTTTCTAAATAATCATCAAATCCCTATAAAAACATGAATGAAGATATGAATTTTAACCACAAAGTTAATTTTGCTAATTTCTTAAGAACATTATTTTATTTTCTTTGCTCACTAAAATCATAACAGTCCGCGTCCCTCCTGTTAGGTGTCAAGGATTAAATGTGGATAAGTTCTAGGGCTAGGGTCAGGGTCCAGTGAACAGGTATGGAGCGCCAACCCTTCACCACATACCTAGATGTGAAATATTATCCAACATGTAGCGCAAATCTGCTACAAATGCAAATGCGCAAATTGAAAATTTAATGTGGCGACTGCATAGACAGACCTCTGTCATTTATAAAATAATAGAAACCAAATGTAATATTTGACTATACTAAGAGATATTGTTGTAGCCTGTCGCTTATTTGTTTGGTCGGTGTTTTGGCTTGTTGGAATTTTGTATTATCAAGATTTTTGTGATGAAATATTGGCTTGTCAGCATTTTGACTAGTATGTATTTAAATAGTCATAATGTCGATATCCGTATATTCGGATATTCGGATACCCAATTTCATGTTTTCCGACGCTGCTCTTCATTCGACCTTCATTATGAAAAGAGGATGGCCCACAAATTAAATCTTTTCTAAGAAATGTACGTTTACTTGTTCAATTCAAAACGCTATTCGCGCGAGTGACGTGGGTGACTATGGGAATGGGAGAAGCCGAGTGCGCGAAGACAAAATCGCGCAAATCTTCAAGAGATTGAGACATAAAACATCAACAAAATTATTTGATGGTGTTTTTCGATACCGCCTCACGGCCCGAGCTCTAACCACATTTAGTATCATATTTAAAATGATGCAGCAGGCATTATGTCCACCAAATTTTCGTGATTGATTTAAAAAATATATTAATAATATTTTTTAAATATTAATAATATACTTGATATAAATTATATGCACTAGAGACGATGTTAATGAAGTCGAAATAACGTATGTTATTTAAATTTATCATGAAGCAATGATAAATTAATGTAATTACAATTAAATAATCTAAAAATTATATACAGCGATTGAATGTATTTTTAATAAAAAAAAACTGAATAAATATCACCGACGAATTACAAAAATCTACATCATTTAAAAATATTATACATTTTAAACGAATGGTGTTTTAAAATATATTTTATATGAATAAAAGTAATTAAATAATTGTTGCATTTCAAACCGTAGAAATCAAAAATAAAAAACATTAAGAGCTAAAAAGGGGTAATATAAAATTATTTATCATATTAATATTTGAGTAAAAACACCTTAACAAATGTAATAATAATAATAAAAACTTTGAAATTTTGAAATTATAAAACCATATCCTCATGTAACACAAAAGCAATACTGCATTTATTATTGGTGAATTATTGAATTAGGTCGTCATCGGTGTGGCTGCTGGGTCGCCCTTCGCTACAGGTGTCCCGCTGGTCAGCGGCGTGCCGCGACTCCGGCCTACAGGCGGGGAGGGGGGGGGACCACCGGAGGAGCGCCCGCCCGCCGCAAAATAATTATTCCTTCACTCACGGTCCAGGGCCGCCACCGCGCACCGGCCGCGGGCGCATCGAGTTGGAAGAACCATACCTATCTACTATCTCGCCATTTTTCGCGGGAGTGGGCAAAGAGGATGTAATGCCACACTATTCTGTTCCGATCCACAACTATTGTCTGGCCTGCATCTTCTATCTATCTTGCCTCCGATTTTTCCTGTCTAATTTTTTAGTCACCCAAGTTTTTCAAGGATGTCCAACAGTCGCGTCATCCATAACACCTTCTTCGCGCTCTCTTATCCTGTACATATTATATATGACTTTGCCACATACCTGTGCATTAGAATAATTTCATTTATTCTGCATTCAATCTTCTTTAATTCTTTCCTCGCTTGGTTCAGGCTATATTTCAATTAATCAGTGCTGATACCAGATCTCTATTCTGCTAATTTTGTCTTGGACAAGTATCTTTCAGTAATTATTGTGGTTAAAGGACTATTCAAACAGTCGAATAAATGAAATATTTTAAAAACAAGTCTACACAAAGCTTCAAAATATCCAAAAACAATAATATTTAGCAGTGCGTTCTCTCACTGCTAATCTACGCCTACAGTGTCGAAACATAAAAACTTATAATTAGCCTCAATCCTAAGTTTAAGCTTGACATCACTGCACCCGAAGTATCCTAACACGATTGAATCAGACCAGATATAGGCCAAGACCGATTTATTAAATATCCTAGTTAAGTTCTCCACTGTTAGTTGAAGAAATGATAACTGATGAAGAGTAAAAGTAGGACTACAGGGGAAGCGCCACAGAAGCAGAGACAAGCATCCAGTTCGCTGGGCCAATGACATAAATACCACAACGAAAACATCTACATATATACACAAGAATAAGAAGAAGAGAATAGAGAGGTGAGGCGGTCGTATGAATAGATGTGGACTGAATACAAAGATTAGTAAAAATTTTGTAAAATAAATTAAATATTTAAATGAATATAAATAAAATTATATATATATATATATATATTAAATAATCTTGAGAAATATACACAATTTACAATCCTATTAGATTCTACGGAAGCCCTGGCCGCTCAGCGGTCACCACGGGTCGCGTAGCGGGCTCAATAGCCGTTAGCCCACCCGCGGGGTATAGCAGCAAGCAATCGACGGTACTGGAATTGTGCAAACGGTGTCCTCACGTATCAACTTTGAATTATAGGTATACATCTAATTAATAATACTTTGCATGATGTTCTTGAAAAAACTGAGATCATGTTTACATAAATAATTATTGAACAAACGTAAACATTACGAACAAAAATATATTTGAGCGAGATGAGAAATGGTCAATATACTCGGCAGTCGTAAAAATTCATACGATTTCGCTAATGTATGTTCTTTTCACTCGTAATAAAGACAATGTACACGTCATTTCAAATTAAATATATATTTACGAATTATTATTGAATATATAAAAGAGAAAACATTTAAGTAACCTTAACCTAGAGATATTAAAAATACGTTCGACATATTCACCAAAGTAACAATTTTTTCTTACTGGCAATGATACCAACAACAACGACAGTAACAGCGACGGAGGATGCGACGTAGAGCAATTATGTAATAGGATGCTACATATAATGTGATCGTGTATTCCGAATCATAATACCAGTCCCGATAACGTGGGTAATATTTTCTAAAATAATTAATAAAAGAGCATGAATTGAAAAACTAATAATTCTCCACAATCACAATTTGACTTAGTGAAAAGATTTAGAAGTCTCCGGCAGGTAGTTAGCATGATGCGAGCGGTCAGGGAAGCGAACATAAAGTCAAGTTCACGAAGCAAACATCGCGGAGACTTCCCAGCTACTAATTACAATATTAAAATGGATCGATGCTAGTGTAAATGAATGATGATTAAAATGTTACTCCTGTAACAAAGTACATTTTATATTGTGTTAAAAGTTTTTTTATATTGTGGTACTTTTCAGAGTGAGTCGATAAAAGTGTGGAATATTTAATTGTCTGATTTCAGGAGTGACCACACGCGAAGGCTTTTCGTGACTGTATACTTGAATAAGAAAAAAACTTTGTTATCTTTTAATTAATCTTACCCAAACTCAAACAAAACTAAATACTGACGTACCTATTAAATGTGAAATGATGTAGGTACCTATATTTTTTATTTCATAACTCTAATTGAATTTCAAATCCCAATGTAAAGTTGATGTTGTACGTTATTCTAGATCAATTGTCCTACTGAGTCACACTATATTAAAATTTATTTGCGGTAACCCTGTGTTCGAAGATCTCAGCCAACCTACTCCCCGACCGGTCCCCGGACCCTCGGCGTGGAGGGTTGGCGATTAAGAACTCAATTAGGCGCGCGGCCGCGGATCTCGATGACCCCAAACGTATCGGACGTTTGGCGACTGTATGCATCTTCGAGACAATAGATTTGTAGAGATGAGAGTCGTATAACTCTAACGGTATGAAAATATTTTAAATGTACCGTGTATGTACGAAGGAATGTATGAACAGCTCTCATTAACGTAATAAATGGAATTAAGAAAGAAAAGTAATGATTATAAATAGAATAATTAAAATGCAAAATTATGGTACGCTAAATTGCAAAATACATTTTGAAATATTGAGATAAATAAATCTACTGACAAAAATTGAGCGGTGGCTTTTTAAAATAATTGAATAATCGATTCGAACCATGAATGTCGTAAAACGGGTGCAAAATTTCAACATAATATTGGTTTGTAACATATTTCAGTAGTATAATATAATAATATAATGTAATATGTATAATGTAATATAATTTAAAGTAATA
The DNA here is from genome assembly GCA_022840565.1 of Eubasilissa regina. Lineage (NCBI taxonomy): Eukaryota > Metazoa > Arthropoda > Insecta > Trichoptera > Phryganeidae > Eubasilissa > Eubasilissa regina. The sequence goes on along the minus strand of JAINEB010000025.1, from coordinate 614,898 downwards.
TAATATTTGTTAAAGAGAACGCATTCTTCTTGTGAAGTTTTAATTACTCAGAACATAAATATATGGTATTTTAAATACTAATTGAACGTATTAATTAGAAAGGTAAACATATAAAATCAATTTTATCGAAAAATATTGTCGCTGCTACCGGGATTCGAACCTGAATCTCTTCCAATCTGGAGAATGTGCATTATCTAATTATGCTATGCCAAAATAGTGGATTGACGACAAATTTTCGATGACCTCTTTTCTACTGGCCTATCCTAGATTTTTTTGTTCAATTTGCTTGCTTCAATTTAGTCAATTTTGTTAGCAATATTGAAATATATAGTCGGTTTGGTGGCATCAGTCGTTCGTCACAGGCAGTAGTAGTCATAGAATTTGACATCCTCCAATTTCCGCGTTTATGTAGCGACTCGCAAGCAGAAATTCGGTCCATTTATCTTTTATAATTTTATATTAAAATTTACATAAACATAGTGAAACAATAGTAACAGTAACAGTAATGTTTAATTCTTGGTAAAAGCGATGATACGCTATCGAGCGGGTTACGATTTGTAGATTTTCTATTTTTGACGTGCACTGTATTACAACTGGATGCCGGGTACTGCCGGGTTAGTAATACCGGGGTAGTAGAATCAATAATTTAAAAAAAACATATACATCAAACAGTTCCTGTCGAAAAGAAAATCGTCGAATACTTAAGTTAATAATAATATAGCACGCATTCAGATATCGTTTTAAACAAAATTTAAAATATTAAGAATAGACGGGAAGTCAATAAATTCGCGGAATGCTTGAAAAAGTATTATTTTACCGTTTTCAATATATTTACCTTCAAGCCTAACACATTTTTCAGATCTTTTTATAAGTTTATTTATACCCTAGAAAAAAATTGCAGTTTTAACTTCGTCGTACGTCAATTTCTTCCCCCGGTGGTGTTTTTCATGTTTGGGAATAAATATAGTCGAACGGAGCCATACCTGGACTGCACGGAGAAAGGTTAAAGGTATGGAATCCACAGTCGTAAAGAGCACTTCTTAAGTACTTGGGATATTTTTTATTGGACGAAAATTTTAAAATAAATACAATTTTACTATGTTCATCTTTACCATAAATTAAAGTAATCGATTTAAATAATTTTTATGCAGAATTTTAAATTATATTATTTTTTTACTTATTCAAAATGTGTCAAAAATAAAATTACGTAAACTGATCAGAAAAAGGGATATGATGTACAGGCATTATAGAATGACAGCTGATTAACGACTGACATAAACCTCCTTACGGAGTATAAGAAAACAGGGATAAACTTATCTTTTGCTTTCTACGTTTTCTAAAAACATTAAATTATATTTATAACTGTATATATAAAATCGGTTCGGCAATTCAGAAGATCGTAAAGCTTAAAATATTACAGTAACTTTGCGCACCTACACACATAAAGTATGTGGTGAGACTAATCCAATTAAAAAATTAAGTTCTCCGGGGTCCATTTTGTGTCGCATCTACGTTTTGTTTACCAGTTTTGAATGAAAATATCAAACGAAAAACCGACAAGTTAATCTTTGAATTATGTTTGTTCAAGTCTAATATAAAATAATATGTTCTGGTCACAAATGCTACAAACAATAATTACTTTCGACCTTAAAATGTTTATTAATATCGTAGAACGTTTTTGTCTTAGTTTTTTTAATTAATTAATTTCAATGGGATTCACGAATTTATTTTTAACCTTTATGTAAAGGTCAAGGATTATTCCATCAAATGAGTGGTAGTTTAACACACTTAGGAACAAAGTAAGGAAACAAAATGCGGTCTTGTAAACCATTATTAGTGATCTGTGGTATAATCTAGAGAAGGATTCTGCACTGTAGTTTCGGTTAATTCGTCTCAGGGGAGGAATCTATATCCATTAGGATTGATTCCCGAAAACATCAGCTTTTTCTATATGGAAGAGAGGGCGAACGCGGACGGAAGGGAGGTGGCTGATCGGATTTATTTCGCTAAGGGGTAATTATTTTTTTGGCTTTTCCAGTTACGTAGACTATTACAAGCGCATTTAAATACAACAAAATGTTTTCTGTAATCGTGTGTTTCTCTATTAGTATTAAGAAATATACATCTTTATGTGCATGATACATAAATGAAGGGTTTACAAATAAAACCGTCAGTATCCAACTGAGGAATGAGTTTTTGGCAAAAGTGAAATTTTTATAATCGATAACTATTCTTGAAAATTGTAAATTCAAAAATTATTAAAATAAAAGCATATCAATTTTAAAATCTCCATTAAATAAAAATACGATAGATATAAGAAAATTGTAAATTTTGTTTTAATTTATTTATATTAATTTAATATTTAGTACAAATTTTATATCAGTACATAGCCTTCAAAATCAGTAGGTACTGTACTAAATAAAGAAGTATGTCGTCTGACTACTTTACATAGAATATAATACATCATGTTTTGTACATAATGATATGTATTATTCAAGCATTTATTAAACATCCGCATACAAAAGAAATAAATGAATGATCGCAAATTAGTTGCTTGTACACATTATAATCGTAGTGTGTATATTATTATATATTATAATATCGTGCGCGAAGAAAACAAGCGAATGATAACAAATTGTCTGGTAGAAAAAAGATGGCTTACAGCACGCTCAATTAATGGAATCTGTTTATAATCCAACGATTTATTCTCAACGAAAAATATGTATGTCTTGTGGGTGAACTAGATATCAGTTTCTTATCTCTATCGTAAGTATGTGTATATTTTTCGGCTCCCTCGCTCATTTTATCTGCAGCTTCAACAGTATTTGCATTGAAATGCGTACATACGAGCGTGTGAATAATTCTCAACGGTTAGATGCTCGGTGTATGCACTTATACTTTTTTTACGATTTACTTATCTACTTTAACTGATTTATTTAAAATATATACATACACACCGCAAAGGGCGCACGCAAGAGTTTTTCAAAATAATTCTTGAGGAAAAATATTATGTTAAAATAAAAAATTTGTGTTTAATTTATTCATGTTAATTTACGTAAACCTTATAAATATAATCAATAATACATATACTAGATTAAGAGAATATCGACACGTTAATATATGAAAGAATTTGTCAATATTCTTTTAGACAACGCTTTGAATTTTTTAATTATAAATATCAAACCGGGATAATTATAACCTTTAAATATCGAGACAGTTAACTAAACATAGCATTTATTTTAACAAGTTAAATAGTCAAACGTCTCCAAGGTACTTAATTCAATCTGCAATTAGCCGAGGTGCTTAATTTACAGAACGTTTTTTTAATAATGAAAGCCTCCTAATGTATTTTTATAGAATCCCTACTGCATACATAAATTAACAAATTTATGTGTGCAACAAGTGACACGTGTCAGAATATAATTGACCGAATAACTAATTAGTGAATGAAATATAATGAGTAATTAACTTCATAATTTGTCTGGTGCTGTTTCGGGGTCGCATCTGAGACCCTGCCGTACTGCGGTATGTACAAAGCCCTGCGGAAGGCTGCAAAATAACGGAGAGCTCCAGTCGTCTCAGACCACCCTTGCCATTAGACCGAGCTCTCCATTATTCGTGTGGGTGGTACTGCGCAATCCCATGCGCGGGCCTCTGCGCGGTCAGCCCAAGAAACGATGAAACCATGGTAGACGTCATACTTGTTGTGAGGGACCGCCGAAGATTCAAGTAATTCCAAAAAAATGAAATGATAAATATAACATATACATTTTAATCAAGAAATTATTACGCGAAAGTGCTTTCATACATACCTAACTAAGTAAATATTTAAACATGAGTATCTTAATTTCAGCCATTGTTCAAACATGACGTGTTTATGTGCCCACATCGAGACTTCATGCGACTAAAATAGCCGATCTCAGACGCCGGTGAGGTCGTTCTACCCGTTACATGCATTAGAGCGACGATTTCATTTTCTTTCTGGTGGTCTTTCTCCCCGCACCTCGTGCCTCCCCAAACCTACTTCTAATATCAGAATTGACCGTCCAATTAAGGAATAAATCTTATTATTATCGAGTCATTGTCAAATTTCTAAACAGTAATATAAATTTTATTAATACTCAATTCGGTTTTAAATTTGTTCAATCTTCTGATGCATCGCTTAGACCGTGGAACAACTAATGCGAGCAACGTTGATTACAATCGGCCACTACCGCTAAGCCATTCTTGGGGTAACATTAGATGACTTCGCCTCTATTTTCGCAATCAAACTATTCAATCTGAATCAAATATTTCTTAATTATATTAGCCGTACCAAAATTCCTTGATATTGTTGAACATTAATAATAAATATTAATTGTTATTAAATTAAATTGTTACGCATTCGATATTTGAGAAGTCGTAAGTATACTGTGTTATGTGTTATATAACATAAATTGTACATTTTAACTAAACATACTCGTATGTATATATAATATTTGGAAAATGTACTTGGTGGATTATTATTTTCATTTTTTATTGATTATATAACTTAACTTTATTAAAAACACTTAATTAGTCATTTAAAACATCAATCGCTTTTGTAAAATTAACCAAAATATTATAAATAACCAACTAACTTAACCACATGTCTTATTTAAAAAAAATTCTAATAATTTAATATCACCGAGTGATGGATATCACCAATTTACGCATCTTCCATCATCATAACAATTTAAGTTAAGTACTAGAATTATTTTTTAAATAAATATTTATTTAAAGAATTTTAAAAATAGATTTTTTTTAAAAACATTCGAATAATGTGACATATGTTTTTTGTTAGTTAATCTGACATCCTGAAGAAGGAAATGATGTTTTCCGAAACCGGTTGATGTTTTAAATTACTCATTTAGTGGTTTTAATAAATAATGTTAAATAAATAATCTATTAAAAATGTATATATACAAATATAAATAATTATCATGGCGGTTTATTGTAAGATTACATCTAACACAAAAATTGTTAAAATTGGCGAATGGCGATTTCAATATTATAATAATATTCCGTGGCGTAACGATTGAGTCGGAACGGAGGAGTCAAGTACGCCTTCGACTTTTTAATTAATTAATTCTGTTTGGTAATTAAGGTCAGAAAAGCCTTTTATAATGAGTAATAGAAATAATTAATTACAGTTCTAATGTTTTATCTAGCTTGACAACAAAATTACGTGTATCCATTTTTATATAAGACAAGCTTTATTGACATACATTTTATTGCATCAGAGGTGACATATAATAATATTAACTAACTAACTTACCATCACGCTATTTTCCCGCGGGGGTAGGCAGAGAGGATAGAGCGCTACCCCTTCTGTCCTGGTACACAATTCTCGCCTCATTCACATTCATACATTTCATACAAGCTCGCCGATTATTGACGCTTATTGGGGCTAACAGGACCATCCTCTAGTAAATTGATATAATACACATATTTCAAATAAATTGTTATTAGTGTTGAGTGGTAATGCAGCAGGTATTCATATTTGATAGATACAGTCTTGTCCTGGCTACATACTTTTCCAGATAGACTGCCATCTGTGTTAAAATAACATCTGTTCTTCTGTTGAGATATAATTTTATTTAAACAAATAAATTTACGAATATACAACAAAATATATAATGAAAATGATTGTTTATATGCTATATTTAAGTGTTTTTATTTTTATTCAATTAGGGCAGCGTTGCTTCCGAGTAATACCCACCCAGTTGGATCACACACATCCTTAACCTGATTATGTCATATATAAAAATACAATTTGATATAAAAGTTGATAGTATATAGTTGTTGCTCTTGAAACTGGTGTGTGGTTGTCTTGTGTCGACCATTAACTATCAGTAATCAGTTTAGAAGGTTTCAAGAAAAAGACAAACAATCAGTCGAAGGGTATCCACGTTTGACCTGGAATATTTAAGTAATTTGTTTACTTTCACCGTAAATCTTAAAATTACTTACAATTTCATTATATATATTTAATGGAAATATTCGTTAATCTAGGGCTATGCACGATATATGAAATCGTGTTGAATTTTAATGGTTTTTTTTAACCACAGATAATTTTAATAAGTTAATTTTATTACAAAAATAATACAGAAAAAAGTGTTCGATACCTACATTATGTAATAAAAAGTAAATAATCAAACCTTTATTAAAAATAATAAGATTTTTTCAATCTAACATTCCGTAGGTAGAAGGCAAAGACGAACCCTTGAAAAACTATATCCATTTATTTCTCGGGGATAGCTGAGAATGGTTTAAACCTCCGAGCAAAAAGTTTTAAGATGGACGTTTCGCTCAGATAGTATAGATAACTTCATTTGATTAAGTAGAAAAATTTCCAGGTATCGACTCACAATTATGGTTATAGTTGAGGCATGATTTAGTGTCGTGCACCTGCACATGTATCTGAAGGCAGCAGGAGAGATAGACCGTGTTGTGGCTACTGTTTTGGAATACAAAATTTGAAAAGGTTATGGCCAAGTTGTTTCATGGGTGTCGTCAAAAAGGGGTTAACGATGTTTCCTTCCAGAACCGTAAAGATACACATTTTGAATTGTTTTAATCATTTATCTGCAGCCTGAGTAGTCGTAGTATGAGTAGTAGATATGTAGTCAGATAGGTATGCGAGAATACATTAGGCACTCGCGTACTCTGCACGTGCTATATTATTATAGATAAGCATCGCTATATGAATATACTATGTCATTTTATCTGGTAATATCGACAATAATATTGTACAAAGAACTTTTCCACGAGTATCAATCGCTGTTACCTCTTGTGTTTAACAAACTCCCACAATATTGTAGAAAATCACAAACATTGGCTTTGGAAGCTTCACAAACGGCCAGAGTGCGTAGGGGTATCTAAAGAAATATGTCAAAATAAGGAAAGCGGACACGTTCACCCTGCTCTATTGATATTTAGCTGTGAATACATTTTATCAGTTAATAGAGTGATTGATGGTAATAAGTTTTACTTGATTTAAAATGATTGGTTATTTAAAATAGTAACAGTGTGCTTATTACAGGGATTTAGAATATTCAAAAGGTTCACAATGTTAAACCATCCTGTTAAACTATATTATTTCATTTTAATGAAAACACGTTTTTGTTGTGATTTTGCAATTATTAACATAGTTCTGTGGTATTCTTAACACGAATTAAATGTTTTTATTATGAATATTTTTTCGATAAATATGTTTGTTTTTAATTTGTATTTTGTATATTTTATTTCTTACTAAATCATGTACTCTCATTTTCCTGTAGGTGCAGTTGTGGGCTGATGCATCTGCGATATCAGCTCTGGTGATAGACCTTGTAAAAGAATCTGCTACATTGACTAAAGAGGTCGGAGACATACGGCAGAACAGGCCAGAAAACTCTTGAAAAATCTTGAGAACGTGTACTCGCCAGTAATCTTATCTACTTTCTTACCATCACGCTGTTTCCCCACGGGGATAGGTAAAGAGGATAGAGCGCTACGCTCTTCTGTCCTGACACACGATTCTCGCCTCATCCACATTCATACATCTTCTCATACAAGCTCGCCGATTATTGTGACTTTTAACAGGACCACCTTCCAGTATCTGGTTTACCTGGTCGTGCTAAGTCTTCGGCGGACGCCCTTTATATCTAGTGTCATCAACACTTGCTTCATATATATTTATTATCATTCTCTCCTCATTCATCTGTTCCATATGACCAAATCACCTAAGTGATCCTATCTTAATCTTACTCGCTATACTAAGATCAGCTTATATTCTTTCCTTATTTCTTCATTCTTTACTCTATCATAAATGGATCTGCCACATATACCTACGCTTAAATGATCTCATTTACACTGCATTCAGTCTACTTTTGTTCCTCTTCTACCAGATCCAGGCCTCACTTCCATATATCAGTGTAGGTACTAGAACTCCATTGTGTATCGCTAATAAATTATGAAATGTTGCCTCCCTCGACAGTTTCAATATGAGTTCTGTATAACAATTATGTGGTGGGTACCTATATATTATGTTATTTAAATAACTATAAAGTTCAAAATTACGTTTACCTGCTTTTACGATACAAATATGTTTAGTAAATTCAGGGGTTACCAAACTATTTATAATAAATAATTCCACACGATCAGTAATGTAATGTTAGAAAAGGAATCAAAGGAATGGAGGGTTATTAACAATATTGACAAATAAAATATTTTAACTCTTCATCTATCATCGTAATTGACTCGAACAAAGTGAAAATAAGTCGTATTAATCATGAAAATAAGGGCCGTCGGCGCCAGTGGGCAGGACGGGAGCGCAGGAGGGCAGCCGGACCGAGGATCACGTACGACTTTACTGAGAGAATATATGAGAACCATCATCTTGTTTTATGGTTATTATTTCCTACCTTTTATCCTTCGTTTCGTACTCGCAACACTCACCCATCACGTAATGGTGAATTGTTTTATTTATAAGGAAATGTAGAAAAAAAATTGTACCCTCGACTGCTATCTGCGCGGAGAATCTAGGTATACTACTTCACACGTCGTCAAATGGGGTTTCGGATTAACATCCAGAAAATATATATTTTCAGAATTACGCCTAAACAAGCGATGAAAGCTTATCACGCTGATTATTTTGACATATTACTACATTCTGCTACTTTTATCCAATGTTATTAAATAACTTTAGTTCCTATACCAGTATCTATTCCGGTGTAACCCAATCTGTATTTTTATTTAAAATATCATAATTTGAATTATTTATAATATTTATCGTAAGTACATATTTAATAAATATTTATGTAGAGCATGCTCCTACATCAGCTGAGACTATAATTTTCACTTATGACTCATGACTGAGCATCGAGTTTTGATGGATCTGCATGAAGTATTAAACACGTAACATTTTGTTACTTATCAAATATGGACACGCGCCTAGTTTGATAGTACATATTGTATAGGTATCTTAAATTTGTATTCAGATACATAATTAAAAAAAAAACACAACATATCCCAGCCTTCCTTACCAGATCAAGATTTATATAAATTTGCAGTTAGTCACAGAGGCGTGTAATGCGTTCAATATTATGTGAGATAAATGGGTAAATTTCCATTATTTTTCAGATTATATAATTATGCATAGCTTATTTTAATGTACGGACTTAATCAGCTCGATTCAGTAAGGGATGATAAAATAAATCGAACGATCAAACGTGCGTGTCTCCCTGTGGCGTCTCAGTAGCTCATTTTACACAACAGCTGTTTGTAATCTCACAATGCACCTAATGAGTGAATTAATGTTACAAACTTATGTGTTAATATTTAAAGGATCTGTTTACATCGACTATTTCTTTATAATCTGATAAATATTCTACAGTATCGATTTCATTCTGAAATAATTTGTAAGATGTGTATGTGTGCACGTAGCTACATCAACTCCACTGAATATGCTGGTTTATGTATTGAGAAGGGATATCATTACTATAAGTGAGTACTACAGGCATAAAAATAAAGATATGTGTTTCAAACTTGTCAAATATCCGACTAAGGTAAAAAACGAAGCTTCACGAAACAATGAAATGATTTGAGAAATGTAATCACCGCGGCATCGCGTCGCCCATCTCCGACCATGTATTCAATTAATTTAAACATTAATTAAAACATTACAGCCAGCTTATACAATATGTTTTTTTTTAATTTAACGTACGCAAGAAGCGGTTTCGCCAGATATACCTTCTCGACAGATAACGTATCCGACTAATTAACCTCTGATGGGTCTTCTATGGAGCCTGTTGATGCTGCGGACTAATCATCAATTATCTCCAGATTGATATGTCATATTATTTCTTCTCGGAACATTGCAGAGCCCCCGGTCGAAGTGGACCCCCTGTCGTTTTATACCGGATCGTCTAAACTATAATATGAACATCTTAACCAAACACAAGGTGAATTATAATCAGCCGGTTAATTTGAGCATTCGAGAAAAAATGGAACGATGTATGTGTTCACGTTATGATATATTCGTTCCTTTTTTTCACCTCTTTTTACCACACTGCATATCTTTTATTGGATAAAACATTATTTGATCTTTTGATCAATTTCCGTTTCTAGGTGTACAATCTAGAAAGGTTATTTTAAGTGACTCGCGTAAATTCAGCGCGGACTAATTCCTCGGTGTCTTTCATTTACACGGTCCTATTTTCTTTGAGATACACACAAATTAATTATGTGTTAAATTGATAATAAAAGTAATAATATTATTATCACTGAGATATATTTTATGAAATAATTTTGAAATAATTCGTACTTCGTCAATGAACGTACAAAAACGTATAAAATGAAGATTTTGGACTAATGAGCTCTCATAACAGGGTTGCATAATTCTGTAATCACCACCACTTCCTTAACTTCCACTCTTAATCCATAATTCTTGTAAATCATTCTCATCTCGGCCAGAATTTGCATTAGCTGATACACGGAGCGACACGTTACATACATTCATAATTCCTATACCTTGTCGTTCAACTCTACTGCTACTATTTAAATTTGTAAAATAAAATGATCGATTGCACAAAATGTTCAAATTAATTAATAGATAGGTAGGTGCCTACCTACTCCCTCTCGGTCAGAAAAGAAAAAATATGTTAAGCAGCAAGGAAGGTAATAGTGCTCACCTATGTTCGGTTGACAGGAATACACTACGTCATATTTTAACGGTCGTTTCATTTATCAAATGCAAAATACACATCGAGTAATTATATTTGACATATTGATTGCTACTGAAATACTTTTTTTATGCAAATCGTTACTAGATCCATTCGCTTTACTGCCAATAATAAAATTGATTTTAAAGCGTCATAAAAAGATTTTAGCTGCCGAATTATCGTAGCATCGCGCGAAACGTTAAATTTATTTCTGATCTTAGTTTCTTACATTCTTACCGTATTTTGACAATTATAAAGAAATAAAACATTTTATAGTCGTTATAGAGGGTGTAACAGACCTAGTCCACAATATTTTATTGGTGGATACCTGACGAAATTAAGAGTTGAAAATGTTCGAGGAATATATGCAAATTCTGAACCGCTACGGAAATTATAAATACTTGAAATTTAAAAAAAAAATCATATATCAAAAAATAGTCTGGCTGCTCGTAATTTGGTAACCTTTAATTTGTAGTAATATTCAATAATAATTTGAAATCAATAAAATATTTCAATAATTTCAATAATTGCATAATTACGATTTTTTTGAAATTCTTATTACCTCTGTTATGGTTGAGATTTGGCACATATTCCTTGAACATTTTTGACTCGTAATTTAGTTAGGTGAAATATTGTGGACTAAGTCTGTCATACTCTGTAAAATAAAAATGATAAATTCACATTCATTTTTTGGTTTACAGTACAGAATACAGAATTTTGGTACAGAATAATATGCACTTTGTTATATTTCGTTGTTTTTCAGTATAAGTTTGAACACATCTCCATTAAAAATAAAATTAATTTAATTCATTTTAAAACCTCGTAGGTTATAAGTCGTTTAACCTTTATTAGTTTTGTTGCACAAATACTAACAATAAAGTTATGGAAAATTAGTTATTAACCGTTAAATAAAATAGTATGTTCGTTGAGTTATTCGCCAAATCGATTTTATCAGACGGTGTCATACATCGAGTAGTAGTGAATCTGTGCCCAATATGTTCACTATTATGTGTGACACATGATATGAAATACACGAAATGGAGTATGGAATTGTTATTTAGTATAAGTATATTAGTATGTCGATATATCTATAAGAATGAAGGAGAATATTATTTATATATTATAAATGTGATGTGGCACTCTGGACATACGTAAATATGTGCAAGATAAGTTGTAGTAAAACGAAACATAATGATCGTGTTTACATTAGAGCGTATATAAATATACTTATCTATACACTATTTTAAGAATAAATAATCTATATATTGTGTTTCCATTCAACAGGAACCGTACATCGAGGATAGACTCTCAACTATTTGTCTTAGACGAACACATTCTTTTACATCTTTCGAGAAAATAAGATGGCTTGGAAAAACTTGTGGTGGGCCACGTCGAAGGACGGAAAGGAAGAGAAAGATTTAACACCCGTTGTGCTTTTTTTCAGGAGTCAGTACATAATAAAGTATGTACATTGTAACGTTGCAGTTACGTCCCAGTAAGTACTATCAATAAATCTCTATTTAATGTCAACTGAAAAACGAGAACACTCATCTAATTCTTATCTATGGAATACCGGACTTACTGCTGTAAAAACGCTCGAGGGCGCAGCGTGTCTGCACCGTGAAAACTAAAGTTTAGTCGCGAAACGTTGTTAACTTGAAGGAAGAGTGAGTGACATAACATGATAGGTTCCCATGCTCTGTCTTTAGTTTGTATAACTGTCATGAATAATTTTCGCATTTCAGGACCCCTGGAGGTCCCTTCCATGCCGGGAGAATGTTACTGTATCAAAATTACAGTACACCGTGAGATGATATTATAAGTCCATCTCCCTGTTTTGAGCTTCGATTGAGTTATCCCATCAATGTTCTTATTTTATATTAGAATGAAAAGGGCGACTATGACCACCGGGCGGGACGAGAGTCGTACAGATGCAACTCGTGCCGAGATGGACGATCGGCGGGGACACCTGACGGATGGACGACCGTGATGCAGCCCGTAAAATAATCTTTTAGTGACATTGGAGGGCGACCGATGCCGGATTTCAAGGGGGCTCAGGGACGTCGATAATCATCATGACGCCAGTATCGTCACTGTACTGATTCTGAATACTGGTCAGTGTCAATATATTATACATTAATAATATCAATTGTATTTGACTCAAAATAGTATTTTTACAGTCACGAAGTGGCCTGTAATAAAAAACAACCGATATACATTTTAATGTCATCAACTACCGACGAATTCAAATATCCCTGTCGAAGTTCTGTACACGTGCGAGCTCGGAATTTGCATCCGTATTATGACATGAGCGGTTTAGGATCTCGAGTAAATGGCGCAAACACCCGAGGCATTTATGGATATCCAAATTGAGGGAAAAAGTAGTGCTAAGCTCTGCGGCGGGAAATAGGATCACGAGCGGTACAGCGCACGGCGGACGTGCTGCGGGATGCGGGATGCTGAGGAGTGATAGTGCCTTCATCCCAGAGTCACATCACCGGCCCGAACTGGCTATTGGAGATGACAAAACAAAAAGCATTATTCAATTTATTTATTTATTCTCTTTCCGTATTCTACAAACGTACTGAGAGGTAATTCATTGATAAATTGCGTACGTACATTTTTTAACCGTCTCTAAAATTATAACACTATCACAGACCGTCTGTTCTGAATTGTTACAACTTCACAATAAGAATGTGTTTTCCTTAATAATACAACTTATTTTGGATTTTTCTATCATAATTAGCTTTTCATCACGGCTGACCATTTTAATGCGGCCCGAATAGTCGCCTAATACAAAATCCGATTCACAGCTGAATAACCCACAAGAAATTCTATTATCATATTCTTATCGTGTTTATATCATACCCATATCACTACATTATGTGTGCAATTTAAATAATAGATATAATAATCCATTTAATAATTTTTTAGAATTTACAAAAAAATGATAAATACGTGGTATCAAAAAAAAAGTTTTGCTTCGAATCATTAAAAAAATAAAAATACAAAAATATTGAATAGTATGACAAGTAAATGTATAAATAAATATTAATAATAATACTAGCCTTATGCCATCCGTAGCTTTATTGCTAGATATGTATGGACACTTTATAAAAAAAGGCATCATCTCAAAAATATTATACCCGCAGTATAATACATGTTCCGTTTTCATAAAACACATTTTTGCTGCGTCTTGCGAATCGGCCGCGACTCGTGTTATTAACACTTTTCCACGTTCAAATTCCCATCCATCCTTTTTCCTTACTGCTTGTCTTCATTGTGAACTTTGGCGTCAGCAGACGTCAGCAGACGTCAGCCAAACGAAATTTGTTCGATCTAGACATCGCAAGAGCATTGGTGGTGTGGATTTGTTCAACTCTTATGCACCAGCACTGTATTGTTTTGGATATCCTGTGAATTGTGTGCACAGTGATATGGATTGTTGTCTTTGTGTGCCACGGTGAAGTTTGTGATATCGCCCTCTTCGATTGGAAGCGGAGATCTGCCCACCGCGTGCCGTTTGTGGGATCTCGGTTGCGACTGCAGGAGTAACGGAGGCGTCATATACGAGGTAAGGCGAGCAGTTCTTTAGATTCCCTATTCCCCGAGATCGCTGGTTCTTCGACTCGAGGCTCCGAGCACTCTCCCGAGCCGGCTCTGTGCATTGTTGTCCGCGACAATCGTCGACAAGTCGAGACAAAACGTCTTGAATATAAATAGTTTGATAAAAAATGAAAAGCAGGAGGAGATACGACCTGAATTACAATATCTCTGTTATTTACTGCAGACCATAACTTTACTCTCGGGCGGGAGATGTCAGATAAGCGAATGCGTTTTCGTAGAAACGACTGCTTTTTGTTTGAGGTCTGAGCCTCGATATTATAATGAAAAATGCGTAAAGCATAACTAAATCAAAAAACTATCGGTCAACTGAAAATATTGCCAGCATTACATTCATCTACCATAGATACCTAGGTACGTCAAAAGCAAATAATGTACAAATATTTTTAAATAAAATTTTATTAATTAACACCTTTACGGGGTTTTACAAAATAGGTTTGGTACAAAAAATACAAAAAAAAAAACACATGAGCAGTTACACAAGTAGCATAGAATATATATAGGATTGAATAGAAAAATACAAATTAAAAAATAAGCAAAACAAACTATAAAAATAAAGGTTCAAGACAAAAAAACAATAAAAGTTAAGGTTTGACACAGAATGGCTGAATATCAAAATCAGTTGTGTCTTTGACTAGAACAGCATCAAAAACATTAATCTTATATTTAAACATTGAATATCGGAATATATCTACAAGATCAAAATCGTTCCCAAGTCTCTGTAGTATTTGTGTGGGTGCATTCCTATGAAAATTAGTATATGATGAATTTACATGAAACAAAATCGATGACCTGGTACTCCGCGCAGGAACGTGGTATACAATAAGTTCAGTTAAATTAGGGGCATCCAGTATGCCATTTACTATTTTAAATAAAAATAACAAATCACTTAAAGTTTATTTATTTTATTAGTAACTATATAATACTATGTAAAAATCTGTTTGGACTGTGCCCGTCTCACTAGAGAAATAATGTGTAGAGAGTTCTTCTACACGACAAGTTAATTAAATTAAGAGTGCTCATTACAAAATCACAATTCAATTGTTCAGCAGGTATACACAGTTTGAAGTTAATACATCTAAAAATTTATACTGAACCCTTTCTAATTTTAATTCGTGCACTTTATAGAATAGAGACTAAATAGTTGAGTTGAATTCTAAATTGCTACGAACTACAGCCGTGTTTAAAATTTTAAGCGATTTAAATGAATTGATATCTTTCACCGTTCTTAATACAAAACCAAGACATTTCATAGTTTTATTCGTGGAACAAATGATAGTTTTTTTATCAAATAATACGCCAAGATCTTTAATTTGAGATACTTTTTTAAGAGTAACGCTGTTTATGCTGTCATGAAAAACAATGGGTTAATCGAAACAAAATAAACAATGTTTTAGATGTTGATTAAATCATCTGAAGCTCGTAATTCTACATTGTACATTGACAATATTCTTCTCCCAATATATTGTACCAGACTACCGATGGCCATGCCCATTGGATAAACAGTTTCCATGTCAAACCACATTACTTCAGATATCGACATTTTCCAAGTAAAGCGTTCAGTTTAGAAGTTGCCTTCTACTACGGAACTCTTTATGTGGTATGTTTGGTTTTAATGATAATGTGTTATTTCTGAGACTTTAAGAGTAAAATGTACCACAAAACTGCATTTAAAAAAATATGATAGAAAATAGCGTAATTTGGCGTGTGGGAGAATAATGTATAAGAACGTTGTTATTCCTTTTTAGATACCAATGAGAAATAAATATTTCCACAAAACAATAGTTCACAATCTTAACATAGAATAAAAGGCATACGATGTTTTAAATACAAAGACCAGTATACAGGGTGGGACAAATCGAATAACATATTGTATGCAGGAGTGGTTTGAGTCTCGTTCCTGGAGTCCATTATGATAGTCCCAATTTCATTTATTAAGAATATTGCTTTGTACAGATCTCTATTTTTTTTAAATTAATAATAATAATAATCTTGTATATTGTATATAACTCTCTTGTAAAATACTTTCATAGCGTTATGAAAAATATATTATGGAATCCTCTTCAATGAAACCATTTTAGATGTGTTATTATTATTAATAAGATTATTTTTGTTAATTTTCGCTTTTTTGTTGAACTCATTTTTGTTTTTAGCTTATATTTTTTGCATAATTACGGGAACTATTTTATATTTTATCATTAGTGGGTATGTTGGAGTGTCATACGCTAGGCATAAACTTAAGGTATGATGCTAATAACGATATTGTAGAAGTACGAGGGGCTGTATTGCCACTAGAGGCTGTATTCATCTGAAATGGAGGAGCTCTGCCGAGAAGAATACTATCTTTCGGAAGCATTTTCTTGTAAAAAGTACCTAGACGTGTGGCAGTTATTTCCCGTCCTTAAAAAATATTATTATTACTTACACGCGAGGAAAATTCATGTTGTATGTTATTAAGTGAAGGATTAAAAATATTATATAATTAAATAATGACACATTTATAATTAAATGCTATGCATACATTCAAGTTCAATTCACAAACAAGTTTGAGCCGCGTCGTTGAAAGCAATTTGCAACGCGTTTGTATCAACAGAATCACAATATGTGTATTGAGAATACCGCGCGGCGCGAGGAAGTAGCGTTTAGGTTGCATGCGTTTGTGATAGATTGCGAAAACTTGATCAAATATGTGCACAGCTTTATTTGTTATTTCGAAATTATTTTGCTTAATAATTTTAGTTAACAGATTAATATATGAACTGTGAATGATTTCCTCGTGGACTTAATAAAACATAAATACTTATAATATGTAGATATATCAAATACGTTTGTAGGTAATTTAGATTTATTTTGCTGAAATTATGATTTATTGTACAGCATTTTTAGTGGTATGGATTGCAGGCCCTTCGTAAGTAGATTTATTGAGTTATTTTAGTAATAGATTTAATTAATTAAACAATTTTTATTTTCTTCGTTAACAGTCATATATAATGAGTTCTAAGCCAAAATGCTTCTATAATATGATGCGAGATTAGCAAGCTTATTTCATTTATGTTATGTTATTTTTCTTTATTCGACGAAACACGAGATTTACTGTTTTTTTAGGAAAGTGATAGCTTTTCAGCCAACACTAATGAAGCTGTGGAACTAGCCTTACTTTGTTAAAAAATAATTTAAGCCCAAAAACCTGATGGAATAATGTTTTGTTTATCTTTTTGGGTAAAAAGCTTTGTAGAGCCGCTTGTTTAGTATGATTAAATTGCAATAGGATGTTGCAACAAAAAATGTTATAAAAAAAAGGTTTATAAGATTACTATTTTTATAGTTTTACGCCAGTATTCACCAAATGCTACAAATTTATTCACTAATTACATCAATTTTATTTATGATACAATACGTAAATATGTTCTTACTTTATGTTGTGTATGACAATTTACAAAAAAGAAACATTTTTACCTAAAACCAAAACTAGTTATGTCTGCTTTGATACATTGTTTTAACTTTAATACAGATATGTTATGCTTTTTTGGAATAATTTTTGTAGCCTCCATTGTAACTGTATTTTTTTATTGTAACGTGTGAAAACAAAGTATATAAGAATTACAAAAATGTGATTTCTGAAATAAATATACTTTCAAGTAATTTAGTCATGCGCCGTAGTTGAAGCATATACTCGAATATTACTTCACAGGGGTAGTATTTCAACATCCGTTTGAATGTTTTAATAAGTTCAGTCATCGCAATTAATGAAGTCTTTCGACAATGCCTAAAGTAGAAAAAATAATATTGTTTTTTTATATATATACACTTATATCAATGTCACCTTATTTGATATTTAAAAAAAAAGTTTTATATATTGGTCAATTGTATTTTTAATATTAATATAGCTATAATATATTAATTGTCTTATTCAATATTTTTAAATACCCAATGTCAACGACAAATTTAAGAAGAATCGTTACTCCACGTATTATTTACATAACATAAAACCATTTGGTTAACCGTGCTCTATCGATCAATTATGCCGCCGCTGTTAGTCCAATCATTTGACTACATAAAATTTGTTTTTATTTTTCAATAACTTTGGCATTTACAACACTATGTTATGCCCGGTGCTTAAAATGATATCGCGTTCCAAGTTACAAGGTGAGTAAGTTTTTAATAAATTTCACCTTTTTATTGAAGCGTGTTCCCATTTTTCACCGGAACATACCACCAGACGTCGACGTCACGCTGAGAAAACTACTTTAGTCTATTATCAAATTATTACCGAATTAATCACGTGGTAACTCGTTTCATGTATGCCCATTGATTTGAATCCAATAAACAAATCCGTCCGCTCAGTGTTTGTGATGTTACGCAAAACGTGAGACTAAAAGATGAATGTGAGTGGACTAAAATTAACACTTTGAAACCTAGGTTCGACGTTTATTACAGAAGGTATTCCACCTAGCCATAAAATGACAATTTTCGGAATCATAAACATATCACACACCTAGATTAAAACCAAGACAACTCAGAAAGTCATTTTTCGGTAGATAAAAAAATAAAAACATTTTCTTCCATTTTTTATGAAAGTTATGAAACTAAATATCATTTTAGGTCACAAGTTATGAAACTAAATAACATTTTAGGTCATAAATGTATCCTCAAATTACACTATTCGAGAACTGGGGCTATGTTAGTTGCGTATATGACAGAGTATCAATATACAATAAGTATACAATAATAATAAGTGTACAATAATAATTCAAAATTCTTGTTTTTTTGAGTGGTCTTAGTTTTGATCTAGGTGTGCGATTTTCAAGTTTATATGAATATACTATTATATAAGGTGGCGGACTAATGGTAGGTACCAAAGTACAGAACAATAATCCCTTTTAAAAGGTTCGTCACCTACACCCTACGCGCTGGACAGTTGTGTTGAATTAATGGCTTTACACGTATAATTCTTTCAAGAATGCTCCAGAAATCCAAAGATCGAATCGAAAAGCGCTAAATAAGTTGTACAGAGTTTTACTAATGATCACAACTATTCTGATATTTCAAGATACTAAAAAAGATATTTGATGAGTGTATGAAAGAAAGTAATCTGGAGGTGTTTTTGTGGTATTCTAAGTACGATCACTATCTACCCTTATTGGAATATATATATATATTATTTTTTTCTATTTTAAAATTAATCGAATAGCTTTCGCTATGATTTCCTGATTTGTATTAGTATTGGGACAAGGATGCAACCCCGATTTCCTCGATCGTTATACGAGCATCTTACCGTTAAACCAAATAAGTGTATTAAATTGAAAAATATATTCTAAACTAAAATTTGCTTATAGAATATTGATTATTCTCTTCGAATAATATTTAAAAAACGATATTTAGTTTACTAAGTCTACTTTTTTTAAGTCTTTACTCAAAATTTTGGCTATCAAAGAGTTAACCACATGATGACTTATTTAGTGGATATATTAGCATTTTATAAGATCGAATCAATTAATAATTTCTTGTATTATATTATTTGTTTAATGCCCTTTTTACGTTGCGCCTTCTAATATTATAACAGCAAATGTGTTAATTAGTTATAACATTTGATACCATCCTAGTCCTCTTCTAATGGAACCTTCTCGTGCGTAGAAAAGGTGAATCAATTTTTATGAATTGTACAAAAATAATTAAATAATGAAGTATTAGAGAAAACTTTGACAAACGGCATTAAATATTCAGTAACTGTAAAATATATGGCATAAAATATCTGTGTGTTTATTTGGTAAAAAAGTTGTATACGATTCAACTAATAAGAGTGTAAATTAATAGAAAACGTGAAATTATTAAAGAATTTATATTTTTTCTCGCTCTTTCAGAAAATATTCTGGTTAAGATTCAAAGCTCTTTCAGAAAATATTCTGGTTGAGATTCAAATGTTCATGTTATTAAAATACAAACATTGCCGTATTAATAATCAACCACCCAATGTACCCCACTTTAAAGACGCTACCTAAAGTGTGAGTAATATAAATATCATACACAATTAAATCTACAAATATGGTATCTTATTAACAATAACTGTTATATGCAATAACTGTTATAATACATGAAGAAATATTTTTTAAATAAATTTCAATAATTAATTAGCGATTATTTTGAAATATGATCGTAATATTTGGGATCTTTTTTACGAATATTCTTAAAATTTTTATTAACTTTCGTTTTATAGTTATTACATTTTACGACTTTTTAACGTTATCAATCTGCTGGTAGAATAATAAAACACGGCATATTCTATTTGGTCTGGTATGTTTTACTGTGTATTACGGTAAAATTACCGCAGCACGGATATTCTTACTATTTTCTTTAATAAAAGTATAAAAGTGTTGTATTGATAGCATTAGGCAAGATTAGCGGTAGGACTCTCGCCTTGTGACTGAGATGGTCGGAGATGCAAGTCTCATCTTACTGATGACTATTTCACTAAAGAGCTCAGATTGATGCTGAATTTGTAAAAATATCCAAGTGATGTATATTCCGTGTACCGTGCAAATAGTGCACAAATAGTAAACCATCACAGAATCACATCGTTGAAAATTGACAAACAAATAAATTAAGTCCCAATATATAAACCTAAAATACAATAAAAAATCAACTACCAAATTAAATATACTTATATTATTTTGAATTTGGAGAATCATTATACGGGATCATTTGGGTTTCGTTCTCACTTTACTGTTAGTATTATTATTATTATTATGTATAAACCTAATAATGCCCTAAAACTTAATTTCATTGTAATATAAAACACGAAAATCTACCTTGAATAAATATTTTACAATGGATGAAATATGACGAGATATGTATGTATATAGCTCAAGGCGCGTAACTCAAACATCCGTAAAATGTATATCTTGAATAGGTAGGTACTCGCACAACACGCTGAGCGTCCAGGAGAGCAACACGAGGCCGAAAGCAGAAACCAGTCCGAGTTGTGCTATTACGAACAATGTTTGATTTTATGAAGTGCCTTACATATTTATAACATTCTCGATTCCGAGATTGCCGTAACGGTATCCGATCACACGGCCGCCGGAAGTGCGGCGTGACGTCGCTACGGCAGCATACCTCTTCCCATCGCATCGCGAGGTTACGTCGCATCTCGACAGAGGCTCCAGACAGTGGACAGTGGACAGTGGACAATGGACAGTGGACAGTGCGCCGGTGTCGGTGTCGTACTGACGTGTGGTAAGAGCCAACAACCAATACACTCCACGATCGCTCTTATGCAGATGAATAACGGAATTCGAATGTATCGTAAATTAGATGACACCTGATCTTTATATTTTATTATTATTTTAGATTCAAGTTTTCTTACGGTGAACGACCGTATTAACATTCCTCGTTTGTTTCACCATTCGTCTTGGGCAAATAGACTCATCTACAGGGGTGGATCGAACGGTGTGACATTATTCTTGCTAAATAATGCTCAAAAAGTCTGTCATACACACATTTACTTAATTAATTATATAAAGGATTTTAACATTATAAAATTTCATAATACACTTAGGTAACATACAGCACATGAGACTAATTATAAAATTCCACAAATATATTTAAGCATATGAGTATTGAAGTAATGTCACAGTTTTCATTATAATGTAACATAACATGACTAGGTGAGAGCATTATCAAACAAACGTGCATTAACTTTATATTTACAGTACAGGTATACTCGTAATAAAATAAGATAAAAGCTGTGGGGATAA
This sequence comes from Eubasilissa regina, assembly GCA_022840565.1. Classification (NCBI taxonomy): domain Eukaryota; kingdom Metazoa; phylum Arthropoda; class Insecta; order Trichoptera; family Phryganeidae; genus Eubasilissa; species Eubasilissa regina. The sequence goes on along the minus strand of JAINEB010000025.1, from coordinate 592,796 downwards.
AGGGTGGGGAAGTTGAAATTAGGGTGAGGTAGATGAAAAGCAAGGAGATGTGTATGTATAATACTGATAAAATGATTGGCTAAAATCGACAGGAAAATGGCTCATGAATTACTTTAGTGTAGAAAGGTTAGTATTAAAAAAATCAATTTCTGTTAAATTACGATTATATATAAATTAATACAACCACATGGTTGTATTAACTAATATTGAATTAATTGATATATTTTACATAAGATCTGTATTTTTTATTGTACTTATATTATTAATAATTTTAGGACATAGGGACTCGCTGTGTACATATTGCAGACTAAATAAAGCTTACTAATGGTTTTGTAGATACGAAAAACATTTATTTCTCGAAGTGAAAGGTCAAAAGACTGTTCAAACAGTATTGCTGACGAACTGAAAACAATTGTTTTCTCACCATTGACTATCGCTGATTATCGCTTTTGGATATTTGACAATCGCTACTTGCAAAAACAGGAAGAAACACCAACTGTATGTAAAAACGAGGAAAAGAAAACAATAATATTTAGCCACCAATCCACGCCTGTCCATGTACTCTCTGTATTATCTGTAAAATAAAACTTATCTTCGCCGTCATTATATCGACTCTAGCCCACACGAAACATCCCAGTCGAATCTGCATTACCTATAATGCACTACCTGCTTAATATAATGTGCACCCACTGCTGGATCATTGCAAACTGAACAATTACTCATGTCCTAGTTATTTATTTGCCTACAGTTCCTTGTACAGAACCAAGGAGCAGTGTACAACTCGGGTTATTAATGCATGATTAATTAAGTATGTACCTAAGTATGCCGTAAATTTGCGTTTAATACTAACATTTAATATTTATATAATTCTTTTAAAATTAGCAATATTAACTTTGTGGTTAAAATTCATATTTTTTATTTATTATCTTTGTTTTATTAACTACTGAATTGACATTCTGAAGAAGAAAATGGTATTTTTCGAAACCGGTAGATGTATTTTAACTCAATTCAGTGGTTAATAAAACAAAGATAATAAATAAAAAATAATTATATAATTAATAAAAGAGAACTTAACCGAACATGGCTGAAGAACGATGTCAACTGTAATGTTTTTCAAAGCCGCAGGAAATACAGTGATGACAGCCAACATCTGTTTAACGTATAGGAAGATGAAGGAATGAAATTAATACAAAAATTAAAATTTAAAACGTATTATGATAATTTGTAATATTGTAAAATTGCTTTAGTGTTGATACATAGATTCACATCGTAAGATTAATTTGAATCATTTTTCCATCGATTAACATTCAGTAAATTGTACTTGTAATAATAAATGTTCCATTATGACTAGCGTCCATTATTACATCTTAATAATTGAGTGGCACACAGACAGTGGAATTAAAAGTAGTCACTTTACGCGAGTCTACATTTAAAATGCATCATTTCTTCAGATCTGTATCTATAGACCTTTTGATGAGCGATCTCTGATTTCACATCTCAGGTTCCGTCGAAAACGAAATGTCGCTCTTGCAAGATGGCCCCGTAAGAAAGTTCTCGTGATGTAACCGGTCGTCGTTCCTGCGTCTGCTATTATGTGTTTGTACAATTAAAGGGCACGTTCCGCGCAGTGATCCTGCCCATCGGCCGGCACTCGGACTGGGTGGTCTTCGATTTTTCCCAAAACGTGACTTTTTGCGCGTTCACGATCGGGAGATCGTAAAGTATGAAGTCGGGAATGTTTGCGTTAGCGATATGTCCAAACCGGAACTGAACTACGCCGCAGTGTAGAAAATTAGGCTACTGAGATAAAAGTGAAGCACGCTGCAAGCGGGAAAAAATTCTAAGCGACTTCATCGAGTTAAGCCCGTTTGTTAGTTGGTCCAGTCGCTGTGGTGAGATATTTTGGCGCACTCTTTTCACTATGTTCTGAACTGGATCACCTGCGCTCGGCCCTCGGCCCGAAGACAGTCCTCGATATTGACGATCAATATTGAAGGGTAACAGCGGAAATGTCGGCATGCCTTTGTCATTACCGGCAATGAGAGTTGTCTGTTTGCGCAACTGAGTGGTGGTTGGTGAATGATGGCGGGGGGGAGGCGGGGGATGGGGGCACACAGCGGACCCTCGGCACGAGACGAATGTGTTAAGTGTTAAGTGAGTGATTGGGAAATACCTATTTTCTGTCGCTGCTAGTGAAAACATATCCCCGTTTGCTACCAATGCTGTCGTATAACGCACAACAATTAGTTGTTTCGTTTAGTATTTTTAAACTGACCTATTTAATGCACTGTATAACTAAACCACTTTTTTTAATACTTAATATTTTTTTAAAATCTAAAAATCTAGTACATAACTATAAATATACAGGTACATATAGCTATTAATACCTGACTTAAGCAGGATTTTATCGAAGCGGTCGATAAAAGTAAATTAAATTCAATACATGTTAGTGTGTTATTACCACTATTTAAGAACTTAAGCGTATATTTTAAAAAGTTGATAAATATGCAATGAGAATATTTGACATAAAAATCGCACATTGAATATTCAATTCAGCAGAGATTATTAAATACGGTGTAGAATATTGAGTAGGTACAGAGAAGATTATTCGATACAGTGTAGAAACTCGTCCGCTAGTGAACCGCTCTCGTATCTCGCGCCGTTTCCAGAAATGCTCACTTATTAATACGAAGATGCACGGAAGAATTAATAATACCCCATAGCATGCGAGAGACATCCATTTTTGTAGAACGCAAGAACACAAGAAACGAAATTATGCTGGAGCACTGAACAAGCGCCCGAAGTCCATTTCGAGCAAAATCGCGTGAGTTATGTATATAACTATATTCATTTTTAAAGACCACCCAATAATACTTTTTACCTCTACAAGATTAGCTTCTGCATTATAAAAATAATGATTCCGCTCCATATGAACGTGTACATACAACAGCCATTTTTTTGTATAATGAATGCAATTTTCTAATAGCAAAAATGTGTTCTAATATATATATCCACAAATAATTAATTAACACGCATGATGGTACTTACAACTGTAACCTAAATATGCGGCTTTAATATGGCAACCCTTCAACGGGTAACAGTGAACAATAACCGCGAGTACTCACCCCTTGGCGGTGGCCTCAGTCTATGCGATAAATTAATTCACAATCAAATTATAAGACCAGGTATTGTATGATTTAACTGGAACGAACATCAAACGCGCGTTATCCGGGGTGTGATTTTGCTGGGTGCTGGGTGCAGTCAAGTGTGAATATAGAAGCGCATGCCTCTGCGCCACTCTCTATCAAGGTAGATCGGGGATAGATGGTTATCATTTTAAAAAAACATTAGATGTGACTTAATCATTTTGGAATATTAGTAGTATCTAGATTCGCGAATTCTGCATCTCGGATTACTTGAATGGAATACGGCAAACTCTCGGGTCAGCAACTGTGTGAGTTTTTGAGCCAATCAACGTATGAGAAAAAGTTATGTAAACAGGCATTCACTGTAATATATTCAAAAATATGTATTTATCTTTTTACCTCTGTTAATACGATAATATAAAAATATTATTTGCAATTTTACGAGTATATACGAGCTTTAAATGTAAAACGACGTTATTATTTTAATTATCCAACACAATAGAAGTTACCAGAATGTACTTACTTACTAACGCGCCGTTTTCCCGCGGGGGTAGGTAGAGAGGATAGAGCGCCACACTCCTCTGTACTGGTACACAATTCTCGCCTCATCCACATACATACATCTTCTCATACAAGCTCGCCGATTAATGAAGCTTTTAACAGAACCATGCTCTATTATCTGGTTTACCTGGTCGTACCAAGTCTTCCGCTGACGTCCTCTATTTCTGGTGCCATCAAAACTTGCGTCATATATCGTTCTTACCATTCTCTCCTCATTCATCCATTCCATACGACTAAACCACCTAAGTGATCCATTCTTAATCTCACTCACTATACTAACATCAGCTTTACATTCTTTCCTTATTTCTTCATTCTTTACTCTGTCATAAATAGATTTGACACATATACGCCTAAGTGACCTCATTTTCAGAAGAACTGGAACTAGATCAAAACCATCTGGGTGTCATTAAATAGTAAAATATATTATTTATTGTAATGGGTTGAAGCGCGATTGACCGCGTATTACGCGTTTAAACATAAAACCAGGAATACAATACTGCTCAAACATTCCGAAAATCGTGTGTTAATGCGTGTTTCTAAATCACAATTCCTGGGGGCCATGTGCCTTGGTTTGATCAATATTTTGAATGTATCGTACGTTTTATTTCTCATTTTTAAATATTAAATCATAATATGTGTGTTTTCTAAATTTTATTATTTCTTAGTTAAACTATTAGATTAACTTATATGTTCGCTACATATTTGTTTGCTCCTTACTGTATACTAATTTACCATTGTAGTAATATATACAAGCGCTCGTAAAACACATGTTTTATAAATAAAAGACAAAATAATGTTTCAGATTTTCGAAGAAGTTAATGTGGTCAGTTCTAAAACTTGATTCTTAAACAAAAAAATCTTCCATTCCACCATTTATATAATTTGATCACAACGACCGATGTACCCGTAGTCACCCGGCGCCGGTCTCCCCCGGCGCGATGGGCGACGGTTTCGACAATGCGAGTGACGCCTCGGGACGCGGACGAGGCCAAATTAAACGCTCCCGCTGAACCTATTGGATAGGAAGTTATATTCAACGTAGACAGATGAATAGAATGCTTCAAATTAGTTAATTGTGCTTGAAATCATCGATAGAAACGAACAATTATTATGAAAGTGTTCGATTTTGCCAAAAACATTGTAGGTAATTAAGTATCAATTCGAAATTTTTAACATGCGCCAATGATATTATTATAAAAATAATATATATTAATAGTGTATGCCAAAAATACGATGCGATAAAATACCCAATCAGCTATTAATTACATATTAGATTATTTAAAAAAAAAGATATATGGGGTGAGTTGGTAAGTGTATCTATATCTCTTAATCAAGCTATAAATTTGATTTCAGTGCCACTATCTATTAATAAATGTTATCAATAAAGTTTCACGTAAAGAATAGTCAATTTCGTAGAGAAACTGCAAGATTTGCAGTCTGTATGGATGAAACTGTAGTTTCTTTTTCAAAATAACGTGCACTGTTAATTTTTTATTCCAGTACAGGTTGCGATCTTCCTTATCGATTTACGCGGCTTGCGCATAATTTCACGTCGAAATTGAGTCACATGTTTTGGCGTCGCTGCTGACGTTGATGGTCCTGGAGGAGTTTGGTTAACCATCGTCCATTATTGTCTGAATTTTTGAACCCAACACCAGATGCGTTGCGTGCTTGGCTCATCATTTACTAGTCGAATATTAAAGTGAGTACAAAAAGCGCGACGCGCACGAACCAATGAATCACCGCACTTTAAATATTGCTCAAAGGCGAACGCGCGGTGCGCTCCCGACCAGTGACTCGTTACAACTGGCAAACCCGCAACTCACGCGCGTCGAACAATTTCCTTCCTACTTACCTCACTCTGATGGTTTAAGAGCAATTACAATTTAATCTTGAAAGTTTTCCGCTGAACACCATATACATTTATTTGGAGTTGTAGTTTTGTGATTATTTACATGGATTACAACTAAAAATACAACCGTAGCAAGTTTGTAATTAAAAGTAAAATATTACAAAATATGCGCCAATATGTTGAATTGTCAATGTGACAAAAGTAGACGTTTAAGAAATGCATAACGAAGATATATTGTCAATTTTACCTCCACGTATTACCGGAAGAAGAGGAGAATTTATATTTAAAATGTTTTTTTATGATTATAATATTCAATAATACCTCAACGAAATATGCTATCTTTTAATTTTACCGTTTCTTTAAAAATATTTATACTTTGTTTTATGAAAATAAACGATTTAATTGACTTTTTTTACGATGTTTTTAATATTTGTTTGCTCTTTTGAATGGTACTATGTACTATGTACCGTATAAATATATGATTTGATGTTATTTGAAAATGTCTGTATTCCGTTACAAGTACGAGACGCGCGGAGACGATCTGCCTGTACCTACCCCTCCAGAGGAGTACAGTCTGCACTTAGATGAAAATGAAAATAGTACGGAGGTGATATCAGATCCATACCTTAAAGCTTCGATATCACAGGATTCTGATTTCGCACCTGAGCACTAGGTGAGCCACACAGACGTACCTAAGGTGAACTGAGTGATTTAATTCGAGACCTTAAAAATGTCGAACCTTTAAACTAATGGGTAACCGAAGAGCTAAAAATTATGCTGAGCTCGTAAACAACCTTCTAGACAAGTATCAACGATTAGGCCGCAACATGTACTCGTATTAGGTTTTCCAGAAGTTTTATTTAAAATTTTTGAAATAAACTAAACTATATATATTAATTCCAATACTAATAGTAAGTACATCGCGCTTCATTCGTTTCAGTAATTTTACAAATGTTTTTTTGAACCCAGTAGGTTTTATCTGTCATTAAGGACCAAAATAACTAATTAAAATTATCATTAAGCAGATCAGTAAAGACATTTTCATTATTTTAACAATTTGTCAGAAATAATACAACTAGATGCTCTTGCCTCGAATTTGTGGTAAGCGCATCTACTTGTCCAATTTTCATAAAATTCTTTCTATATCAGCTATCCTAGAAGGTTACATTCCGATTTTTAAAGACTTAAATTAGGAAATGGTTAATGATTCTTCTATTACAGTTTCCAAGGCATAGCAAAATAGCATAACCTTATGCAGTTTGAGGACAGTTCAAAGTTTATGCCGATGATTTATATGTCGCACTTACCCCGATTCACCCTACATGTAAGTATGTTAATATCTGACTCACTGGGCTTCGTCTACGCTAAAGTAAGAATTTTACATAGTTTATCGATAATAAGCAAATGTACATACCTAGAAATAAAAAAATAAGGGAGTGATGCTATGCTTAAATAGGAAAATCATACATAGGTCAATTTTTAGTCATGGCACTTCAAGTGTGTGTTGTTTACCGATGCACGTCATTAATACGAATTGCGATTAATACAATTTAATGTCCTATCCATAAAAAATTCAACACTTAACATATTCGTAACAGATTTGTCAGTGGCCGAGTGTACAGTGTGCCATGAGTACAAAATCGACCTATAAAACTTGAAATATTGTTCATACATATATACGAGTACGTATTATGTTACGAAAAACGTAAAAAAGTATCAATACAGAAAAATGTTGTTAAATAAATATCCAATAAGTATGTACCTAGTGATATATATATATTTAGATTATCTATTGTTAACACATTTGTATGTGTGAAATACTCGGTGACCAGGATGTCCAATGTATGCATGGAAAGTGAACTGAGAGACGAATGTTAGCAAATAGAAAGTGATGGCGTTCGAGAAAGATGAAAATGTGACTAGGTGTGATATATTGGTAAATAATGAACGCCTTGACTAATGAACGAGTTCGGAAAGCATGTTTACTAGGGACGGCTACTTGAAAGTGTTACCGAATGAGGATGACTGCGGGAAATAAAGGTGACTACCGATAGGAGTTTGTCACACGAATCAAAAGTAGTGTTCATAATGGAATTCTGGTGCCAACACTAATGTATGGCAGTGAAGCCTGGAATGGGTAAAAAAGGACAAAGGTTAACTGAATGTGGTGGAAATGTGGACACTTGCTAGTGACCAAAAAGGGTGATAATCTGACGGAGCGAGATCAGGCCTGTCGGGTGAATGTGGTAGAATTTCCCAGATCTAATAAATCATATTTACTTCCAAATTTTAGATTCACCCCAACGTTCAACCCATCATAAAAATAAATACATTTATTTTGTACATCTACCTCAAATAAAAATATGCACCATATTAAATACGATTGTGATGATACCTTCGAATAAAAAAAAATTATAATTGGCTAACTTTTATCATATTAAAGTTGTTATACAAACTTCCTTGTTTGGTGTAATTGTAACATCAAGGTCTACCCTGTAGCTACATACTGTCCAAATTACACATCCCAATTAACAGCACCTGTCGTATATGTAGAAACAAAGGGGAAAAATGGAAAAAAGAAAGTACAAAAAAAAGGGAAACCATCAAGAATAATTCAAGCAAAACCGAGATAGAAAAAATAGACAATTTAATCAAATTTGTTTTATTTCTTAAACTCGTAAAATGCACGCACTCGAGAATTAGTGCAGAGTATGCGACATCATTTCTTGTATTTTGTATGGAGAGCAGAATGAGCAATTGAAGCATACCTACTTTTACCGCTAAATCTCCAAGACGCGAGATAATACGAACTTTCAAACGCTATATATATATTTTATTCAACTTGTATATATATAAGAGGGTTTAAATTTTATTGTATGAGACCCAACAAACATGGATGTCAATTAAAAACACCGTCACAAAATTACATATTTATTAGAGTAAGATCGGTAAATATGGCCTAGTCGGCTAAAATGGCCCACCTGGCTTACTCCAAACCTAGCAGCCGAATCCGTCAGAACTTCATTGCAAGTCATAACATGATGCGGTACGACGTCGCCAGTGGTATTTTACCACTCTTGGGATATTTTTATGTCACAGGTGACGATTTTATTATTTTATGAGAAATAAATGAAGTATTTAAAAAATATTTTTTTATGATCGAGTATTGTGTGCAGGTAATATGGCCTACAATAGAGTAGGTAAATATGAACCACTGGGCCACTTTTTTCTTATTACAGAAAATGGCTGTTTCTGCACATGCAGGAAATAGAAAAACAATCGTCGGATAGAATATGCAAGCAGCAATTTGTGCACTGAGAAACTGGGCCCTGTAAATTTGTGCCCCATAAAAATGCACTTACTCGGGGTGAGTAAAGGCTTTAAAACTATTCAAGGTACCCAAAACTACTTTCCGGCGTCTTGCATCAAAAGCACTAAAGGACCGAGAACAGTATTTAAATGTTGCAGTTTCTACAAAGTTGGGGAGACATACTGTCTTACCTGTCATCTTCTAGATAGCATTCTGGCGATGAAATCAAAATATAATACTTCGGCTTAACTAGAAAAGATATGTCTTTGGCTTGTCAACTAGCTGAAAATTCAATAGAAGCTTCTTCACATTCACAAAGTTCCACCCCCTACATCTCCTACATCTACTTCTGAAATTTCACTATTACCAGGACCATTGTTGACAAGCCCAATTTCATACTTCCTGTTAGTGATTTTATATCTCCATTTGAGTTTTTACCAGTTCCCGTAAAAAAGACGAAGCAAGGCCAGCGAGGCAGGAAAACTAGTCAATCACTAATCATAACTTCTTCAGCGTATAAAATAAAATTGGAAAACAGAAATAAAGAATGAAAGAAAAAAGCTAGTGAATTATAATCGAAATATCAAGAAATGCAATGCTGAGAAAGTAAAAAATACAAAATATAAATTTTGTCTAAGAAAGGATGTAAAAATCTTAAATTTAATACGGCTAAAGGAAAATTTATCTCATTGAGGAATGCATCGACTAATAGAGATTCGTCTGGCTCCGAAAATGAGAATGATAGATTCAGTCTGGGTGATAGTTTGGATGAGAGCCCCGAGAGGCGAAAAGAACAAGAAGTAAAATGTATTTATTGTGATGGACTATATTTCGATGATCTCAACGGAGAATCGTGGGTACTATGCATGTCATGTAGAATATGGGCTCACGACGAATACTCTGAGATTGAGAAAAACATCTTCATTTGCGAATTCTGCTATTCAGAATACTAAATACGTTGCTGAGTGCCTTGATAATTTTGGTAAGTAAATATGGACCACCCCAGTCCATGTCACAAACTTATATTTTCGAATTATTTCACTATTTCTCAAATTTGAGTTTGCTGAAGTATATTACGTTAACCAGATAAACATTTGACTTATTAAAATTAAAATAAATGATGCGTTTTAAATTAAAATAAATCAGAGTTTAATTTGAAAATGTGCTTATGGTGGTCCATATTTGCCGGTCTTACACTATTTATTTATTTTAATATTTCTGTTATACGTAATACTTACTATTTTTGTTGTATAAATATGTATTTTCATTTATTTCATTAGTTGTAGATTTTTGCCGCTTTTAATATTATTGAATATTTAGAACTTATTAAACTTTTAGACTCGTTACAAGATTTGATCTAAACATACCTAGAATGTTCTAGAATATTTTAGCTAATGCAGATTATTCGTAAATATTATATTCTGGGACTATAATTTGGATTATCTGGAAAGAAATTTGAGGTTAAACAAAGGTTTTTAGTTTATTGTTATTTTTATTACAAAACAATTCTGTGACGAGATTAAAGTTATTAAAAATTACAAAACATCGAACGGATCGAAGTAATTTTTTTCTTCTTTCTGATTTAAGATATTGAATCTTTCCACTTATATTTATCGTAATTTAACACCAACCGGTGTAGTGGTGGGGAATTCCTAAAACTACAGGTAATATTTTTTAAATTACTAAAGTAATCTTGTCAAGTTTTTGAAATGTACGACTAGATATCAATGCATTAATGTTAGTTTAAAAGCCACCAAAGAAGCTTCTCCGTATTTATAAAAGAATGAGATCAAAAACATAAAGAAAAAAAAAAGAAAAACGTTAGTGAATTCGGATTCCTAAAGCCCTTTATCCTCACCCAAGCCGCGAATGTTAAGCACAAAAATGAAACACCATTTATACGTGCAGGATGTGCACGCTGTTTTTAATAATTGAATAAAAATATTAATGAACCGAGGAAGAAAGTAAAAATGAATTAATAGTTCGTTTGAATTCGGTCGGAAGCCGGGACTGCATGATACAATCGTCATCCAAATTGCTATACACGAGTGCGCTCGAGGCTTGCACCCATGCAAGAACGAGAACCTTCGTTGCAGGGTCCGGTGGACCGGTTGTGAACGCATGAGAACTTTGGCAGTCGAACGTGAAATCGAAAATGCACCAATGAACCCATTGCGACTGCCAGTCATTATCTTATGTTAATGAAGCCGACAATAGTGGCTCTGCAGAATATGATTAATGAATCGACTGACGCTCCGCGGTCAGCGGTTCCCGTAAATATCTTCGCGCCATTTTGTGAAGCGATACTTTTTGACAGTTGACTTAATCTGACCTGCGGAACGTATTGGATCAATTACTCACCTAGTAACGAAAAATGATTAATAATACATTTATATTATTAATTAGACAAGTATTCCAGCTATAATTGTAAGTGTCTACAACACCCACGGAACAATATTTTAGCCGATTGCAATTCTTCACTCAGATGAATGAAATAAAGTACTACAGAAGAAAAAAATATCAGGAGTGTTCGTACACAAGAGAGGCTTAGTGAGGGTGTGTGTGATAATGTTATAGACGGTCAATATGTAATGATGAGTCAATTATCAAAAATCTGTTAGCAATCTGCAAAAATGTGTAAATTATTTGTTTTATAAATTTAACAATTTTTTGATTATCGAGAGCTTAACGTGTAGTTAGATTTTTACAACGGCATGATAGAGCAGAAAAAATTGTAATCTAAATTATCAATATATTAATTTACGAAATTCACCTGAGGGCACATATTTGGGATGGGAAAAACGGTTATTTAACCTACAGATCCATGCTTATCCTGCTGTGCGAACACATTTTGTTTCACCGCACGCTTCATGTGCGGTAATTACAGCAATTAAATAAAATGGTAGCACTACGAACTGTATTTGTGACATCCCCGGTTGCGTAATTTGTAGTAAAAAATGTGTCCCTTCGACCCCTCGGGCTGATGCGAGCGTGAGTGAAAAATTATATGTTAGAGTTAACTGCTTATTGTTGGGAACTCATCCGTGAAAGTGGAGGCTAATAATGAAGAGGAAATACTCAGCCGCTACTAGAAATAATGACAGATTGAACCCGTCCCACCGAGACCGCCTTCATTTGTGTGCCCACAAATAGAACAATCTTTACAGAGATATTTTTCTAAACTGTGACGATACCTTTACTAATACTTTAAAACAGCTGTTCACTCTATATTGTTGATAGTAATTGCTCGCAAAAATAAATATATATTAATAATAATAAATTCCCGATGAATTAACACATTTTGTTTAATCGTCTCTCGCATTTTGTGTGCCTACTGCTTAGTTTCCGTACTTCAGATATTGGGGTGTCGGTGTTTTAATAGGAAAGTTATGTCTCATGGCTGAATAATTTGCCTAAATATGGTAGAATTGTATAGGAAACATGGTTTTATTTGAGTAACATATCATCCGTAAAAAATGGTTTTATTTGAGTAACATATCATCCGCAGGTGTGGGCAGAGAAGATAGAGCATTATTCTGTTCTGACAGGCAACTTTCGCTACATCCATACCTTATACCATCCACACCTTCGAATGAACACTTGTCCATTACCACTCTCATTACCAGCGCTGTGCTAGAATCACCAGAAGTTTATGGATGTATAAATACTGTACAGGTACTGTGAACTATTGAAACCTCAATCTTTTAATTTTAATCAATTCATATTTTATTTGTGAAGTTACGATTTTCCATAATTTAGTTCCTTAACTTAAGAAAAATGTGGGTAATTAAAACAAATGTAAACGAATCACTTAAGAAATGCACGCATATAAATGTATATATCAAAAAATATAGTTACTACCGAATTTTTAACTTTCTAATGCCGGTAGATAACGTTATATAATATACAAATCCGTAATATTATATTTTGTCGGGATCAGAATATTTTTCACGTTAACTGATTTTTTAGGTGAAACGTCTTCACGTCAACCGTCATTCACTGTGCGAACGAAGTTAACGCATTTGTAATAAATGAATTCACGGGAAATGCAAACGTTGAAAAGGTTGAGGAAATATTGTTCTGTATCGTACGCACCTTGCTACGAATTGGATTATAGCGGAGTAGATTGATTACGTCCTGCATGCCAAGATGCAACAGAATTATTTAGAGAAGTAATCTTCCTGCCGCCACGGTCGATCAATTTCCGTTGCAAAAGCATCAATTGATTTCAATGTTGGTCATTATGGTCGCCGTCTCTCTACGAGTGGTATTATCCGCACAGGCTTTTGTTAGGTAAGCTAACTGAATTTGACGTCCCTACAATATTGATTTCATTAGGCAGAGCTGACTCTGTTGGATCAGATCTTATCTCGAGGTAATTCCGTGATTGATCGGTGCCATGACATTTCCCGCCATTTTTTGCCTCGGTGTATTTTTACGTGAGCATGTTTAACTTTGACAGGAATCTGACATGTTTATTTTTATACTGCACAATACAAAAACTGATAACATCTTGAACCAATCTGCCTTCGGCCGATGGGAAATGTGACCTATTGCACGGGAGGCGTCAAAATTCAAACAAAAAATACAATTTGAATTATTTTCGTTCAGGAACATATTTTCGTGCAAAAAATATCATGCTTTAATTTATTTGTGACTATTTGCTCCTATTTATTATAATTCATATAATAAAACAGAATGTTCGGTCCATAAAATGCATTTTAAATATACAACCTGCAGGTTTACGGTCAATATAAATAATTTTTATAACTTTTAATTTATATGCATACGTGTACATCTTGAATGGTTTTGGAATAAGGCATCTGTCTAATGCTATATAGCAGTCGGATCCCAATCACTTAATTAAAAAATAACATGTTATCCTCGTATTATTCTGTACATGAACAATAATAACGCCTTTCTTATAACTCACTATTATTTTTAAACATATTACATTTTTCATATGTAGCATATATAGTCGAATAATACTTATATCTTAAATAATTAATACGTTGAGTAGTTGGAAAAATGTCCACATTCCGTAGTTAATCAATTTATTAGTAGCAAAAAGATTTTAAATGGCTTATTAATATTTTTTTAACAAATGTATTGAGCAATTTAGTAATATCGCATATTATAATAGGTCAGATCTCATAAAATAATGAATATCGTCAGCACTGTAGACACAGTAGATCGTGATACAATCAAGGTAAAAAATCAATTTCGGCAATCGAACTTAGATGCAAGAATACAGATAACTCAGCAAGCTATTGATGAGTTTTCGTGAGCGAGAACGAGCTACTCATATTCCTTTATGTTGTTTGGGCTGTGAACAAAATAATATTAAAATTACACAAGACTTCACAAATAAGCAAAATATAGAGAAAGAACGTGGAATCTACAGAAAAAATATATAGGTGTTTATGGAAACAAAAACTAAACTACTAAAAGTATTTTTTAAATATTCTATTTACAAGTAACCAGGCAAACATAAATGATACAAGTTTTAAAATTATTGAAATATAAAAATGATTAAATAATATATATACTTACTCGTATAATAAAATATCCAACAATAAGGGTATTATAAAATCAAGTAAATCCTATTCAACGTACCTATGTAATATATGGCAACTGATAATTACACTTTTAATCCTATATGCCTAGTTTTATTTTTTATTTTAAAAATAAACCAAGAGATGCATATAGGAAAGAATCACAACAATATCCATTTTTACTATTTTCGAACTAACTAAATGATTATGCTATGAAAATATAACTAACTTACTGGAACGAGACTCGAACCCCCACGCTATTCGTAGATCGCTAGGCGAGTTTCTCAACCACTAGACCAACGACCACTGGGGTTCGAAAGTCCATGCCATTCATTCCTTATATTATGTATTAATTACTTATTCTTATATTGTGTATTAATTACTAATTCTTAGTTTATCATATTGGCAAGAATTATTTTGCAACCTTAATATAATTAATATTCATTATCATTTGTAATATTTTCATGTTTGACGACCTATAGGTAAATTGATTGATGTGCCTAATGTATTATTCCTAAACATTTTTGCTAGATTGGTGTCAGTTATAATCACGATTTCTCATAATAAACTGTATGTCGTGTATACACATCAAATTATGTGTTGAATATTATTAAAGCTAATATACACGATAATATTAAATAGTGTTTCTGTTCCCACATCTTTCCCCTTATGAGTTATTATAGCCAATAAATACACAGTTATTAGGAATAGTTTAACATGTAGATTAATATCACGTTAGTCCTCTCCCGCGAAATAGTAACTTTCCTCCGCCCGGCGCCCGGTTCTCGGCCCTGGCAGTCTGCGAGCCTCGACAGATCTCTGCAGTCTGCAGCCGCGACCTCCCGTCTCCCGGTGCAGGCCAGTCTCCGAGGAAACTTCGTGATCCCTTTGTGGTAATCCACATCGTGATGCTGCGTCTCATCTCTCCATTACTCCTCTCGGGCGGCCAGTGACGGTTGATCTACACTGTCAAACAATAAGACCGCTCGCTTCTCGAGTCTGGGACCTCAGAGTGCCATGGGCGGAACAGTGTACGACGGAACTGAATTATTAAAAGCATTTTTATATATACATTTATATTAGAGAAGAAAACTGCATATATAAAAATATTATATATAATTATATATAGAAAAAATTATTATATTTGCGGGACGACGATAGAAGAGAGCCAGGTGAACATAAAAAAATCACATTCGCAAATTAGTATTTGAATTCTTATGATGGATTTGATAAGATATCATACAGTAAGCCTCATACTGATTGTTTTCATACAACTCTTAGGTACCAACTTCTGTAATTAGACCATACTGTAGAGAAAGTGGTATGTTGTACTCAACCCGCAAGCGATTATTGTCACGTTACAATATTTATACGGTAGGAAGTACCATCAACAAAAAAGTAATAAAGATATTACTATTCTTACAGATATTTTATTAAACAAGTATGGGAAAGATTATTTATAGAAATTTACACAAACATATGAATTGCAAAGATATAATTTAAAAAAATAGTAAATAATTAATATATTGTACATAATTGTTTTTTTTGCATAAAAAGTAATACAAATATTCTTACAAATAGCTTTTTTATAAGATGTAAATAGAAAATTTAATTTAAAAAAAAATCTAAATAATATTAAAAACGAAATGTTAAGATATTTATACAAAAATACGTAGAAATATTAAGAACATTTTAGGAATAAAGAATAATACCTCCATATACACACTTATCTTCTTATGGACGCTCGTCGATCGAGGATGCTTCTAATAGTTTGATATCTGCCTAATCGTGTAACGATTCATTTATTCGTCGTAGTTAAAAATAATGTATAATGTAACAAAACAGGTGGTAGTCTAATTTTTATGCCAAAAATGTTATTCCCTAGAAACACGCCAATGGTTTTATATCTACATACAATTCGTGGGATACAAATGACAGTGACATTGAGGAATGGATTTACATAATTTAGATTATGCTGAAGGAAGTTTTATTATACCACTCATAATACGCTAATATTATATACATTATTCAAAAGGAGAATAGATCAAATAAAAAAATGTTGTTTCAATTGTATATTATACTATTTTTTAACAAAAACTTAATCTACTTGTTTATAATAATAAATTATTTTTTTAATGAAAATATTCTCGTTACATAGACACTTTTAAAAATAGTTTATAAAATATAATTGAAAAATAACTTTTAAAAAGTAAAGAACGAAAATGAGTGCTTAGTATCTGAATTGTTTTTTTATTTTTTAGTTTTATTAGTATTACTTAGATTACAAATAACCGGTTTTCACTGAACCTGGCTGTGGTCATAACAAAGAACAATGAGAAATAAAATGATAATAATTTAAAATATTTGAAAAATACAGAATGAGGGCTCTTTTCCGGTGATATATTTTTTTGCAGAATGTAGATTTTTAAATTATTGAAACAAATTACTAATGAATTTTATAAATATGTTTTAAATTATGCCATATTGAAAAATTACGTTCAAATTATTTTGCTGACATAAGGCAACCGTACATCAAAGAAGATATACGATTGTTGATACAATCTAAAAAATATATTCAACCTTTTTTTGGTGTACAGAAAACGCCATGTTAATCCAAGAAAAAACTCTTAGCTAAAAAAAATGTATTACTTTCCTGACGTTTCTCCTTTTTATTCTCCCACCTCTATCCATTTACTTACAACGTGGCGCAAAGAAAAGGCTTAAAATGAAATATGAAACATCTCGTGTTTTAAAATGTT
Source organism: Eubasilissa regina (assembly GCA_022840565.1). Classification (NCBI taxonomy): domain Eukaryota; kingdom Metazoa; phylum Arthropoda; class Insecta; order Trichoptera; family Phryganeidae; genus Eubasilissa; species Eubasilissa regina. Next base: position 575,613 of record JAINEB010000025.1, on the reverse strand, counting down.
TCCTGCGGAGCAACTGTTTCGAGTCATGAGCGCTTCAACATTTCCTACTCACAATTGCGAGCGCTCCGCAGATATCCGGCTATTTCCCGAAACACACCGCGATGCTTAATTAATTGTTACCTTTCTCGAAAGCTTTAAAAGGACTTCGCTATGGTAAAACATTTTATGAAGCTCTAACATTAATACAGTTGTTGCGAAGCGGTTCCATTGTCTGTTGTGGTAGGTTTCGTATTTCTAATATCCGAGTCAAGAAAGAGAGAAAATATAATATTCATTATAATCTAAGTTAAACTTCTCTGTCAGCACCAACTTAACATTTTCAGACAATACTTTGGATATGAAAATGTCACTCACGTCCATTCCTGGCTCTTTTACCATTCTTGCACGAGTCTGTGCCAAGCATTGGAACGTTTAACGCGTTATCGTTTCCAATACTATATATCGAGTTCACTCAAGTCAAGAAAGGAAAGGAAAATACGTACTCAAAATTTATTCAATAAAAATATTCAACAAAATACAATTTAAAATCGATCTCGAGATATATAATGAGAAAAAGGATATATGTTTCACTTAGAAAGCGCGTGCTCGGTACAATAAATTTTATTTATAAAAAAAGTAGAATAACTATAAACTTTTAAACACAATAAGGACGGAAATCATGAAACAAATATCATAATATATTAATATTTTTCAAATGTAATCATGTTGTTATCACACCACGCAAATAAATCTCTCAAGGATGTCTTCTGATAACTCTCCTGTATATAGGTACATATTCCTGAAGTCGACCTATTTATCTTTTATTGTTACCCAGTAGGTAGGCAATAATGGGCCTGTTTTGGGTTTACACGAATATGTTTGTATCAAAATGAAAAATTTTAAAAATTATTTATTCTTAACACAACATAAATAAAATCTTAAAATAACAAGATGCAGACCTAGCGTGCTAAGCTCGCAAAATTTTCTTCCCCTTTACATCAACCACTTTATTACCTCCCTTTTGTATACTAAAGACTCGTGATTTGCCTCATACATAAATGCTTATTTACTAAAACGTTATTAATTATAACCTTTATATCTTCTAACTCAAATTGGTATTTGTCGGTTGAGAAATATCTGATTAGCCAGACGAGTTAGCATTTAAGCACGGTATTACACCTGATAATTATTTTCATATACTGTCAATGAAAAATATTGCAAAAGTGTATGAATTCAATTTAGTCAATATATATAAATATAAATAAATGAAATTATAATAATAGAGACGCATACACGGATATCGCATCAATATTCTAGTATTTTCAAACGATGCTAAATGCCTTGTGCTATGCAAATAAGACTAACATAGTGGTTTACCAGGTTGAATCTCGAACCCCATTACGAGTGCCTTGCTCCTAGACCAAACGAGCACCTATTTGCTTCACTATTTATAATATAAAATAAATGTTATGATATGTTTAAGAATTCAATTTTGCCATTCTCAAAAGTGATTAAAACAAAAATAATGAATAATGTGTTTCGTTACGAAGGGTTTTAAAGGAGATATTAAAAGTAGTGGAGAAGTATAGTTAATTTATTATTATGGAATCACCAGTATTTATACTTTCATTTAAGTAAGTCAATGGCTTCAAAATAATTTAGTTTTAATCCTTTGTAATTATTTTTATTATTAAGAAGTTCTCTTTATTATTATCAAAAGTAGTTAATTTTATGAGATCAGTAGAAAATTATGAGAAGTAAGAAATAATTTTAATTAATATTTTGTAACTCACTCGCATCATATATGTAATTAAAATATTCCTCATAATTCGTCGCCTTTTTGGGCATATTTAAATATATGGGTGTTTTTAAGGAAACTATGGTAGACGTGAAAGCATTTATACTACATCAAATATTTTATTAATGTTAATTTTTGTGTAAATTTAATATGATTAATTAAGATTACTGCCATTAAAATACTAAAATGTTTTTATGAAAATATGATGTAAGTATTATTATGAAATTAAATATTATTATTTTAAATATAAACATCACCGAAAAAGAAAATTATTTGTCCTGAAAAAAATCTTTCAATATCGACATTTTTAATATTCATTCCGCTACTCTTTATATCTATGACGTAATAAAAAACTGCACACAAATCAATTTCCCATAGACGAAATCAAGTATTTAAATTGAATTTCTTCTATGACGCATTGAGTTCTCACATTCATCAGAGGTTAGAAAAAAATCGATTGATTGATTCAATAATGCCGTCTCAGCGAGCCCGTGAACACATTTAACCTTTCTACTCTGATGTCTGTAAAATGTTCGGGAAGTTGATTCGACATCAATGAAATTTTACGTCACAATCGCGGAAGAATACTATGGAGGATACCAATTATGTATATATATATAATATATATATATATATATATATATATTACAATAACTTTCTCTGCTATGATTTGTAAACTGAAATAATTTATTATATTGAAGGTAACGATGCTTCTTGAAAGAAAAGTGTATCTCCAACATCATTCCCGATCTTTATTTATTTTGCAGTAGGTAGCTAGCCAACTATTTAAAATTATACATATAATCAAAAAAGGGAACTTCTTATACAGTCTAATTTTTAATTAATTAAGGTAGATTAACGACTTCATAAGCTCAACTAGCCTATTTATAGTTCTCAGTACAGTTTTTCAAATTATAGCCTTTTGTAACTATTGTTTGCTTGCATTTATAGCGTAACCTAACCTGAGTTAGTCCAATAGTACGTATAGTATAGAGATGACAGTTACAAGTATTTTGAGTCTGATTTTAAGAAGTCGGATCTGTCAAGAAAGAATTATCGAATAAAACATATTTTATTTTTAGCACGTACTTATACAGGAAGGTTACAGAAACAATACTGTTACAAAAAATACAGCGGTACTATGGATGATTGTGTAGTGAAATTGTATATATATATATATATATATATATATATATATATATATATATGCAATATAGGTACAACATTGGTACATGACAATATAGGTACAACATTGGTAACCAGTTGCTACGTAATGCTAATTGTGTGTCACTTAAATGTATGTGTGTGAGTGTGTGTACGTGTCATAAAAGTGAATAGATGAGTAGTGGGGGGCAAGTCAAGGGGCAAGTAAAGGGGCCGTCTCTGGGGGAAGAGCCATAACAGCTCCTTCTGAATAACAAGTCTATCTCTGAAGTATAAAATTATTATTAACTTTGATAACCTATTTCCATAAACTTAATATTACATGGAAAACTGAGTTTCACTTACAATGAATCGAGACCCAAGAAATTAGACAGTAATTAGAGGATAGAACCCCAAGGAAATCTGTGGTAATATAATATTTATCACACTAATCAACTAGTGCACTTTTAGCGTCATTTATTGGTATAGTTTTAAGTTTTATTAAGTATTGATGAACGACAGTTCCTTTCTAAATAACACATTCACTTTCTTACTTTCTTCACTTTACTTAATATTATAAAGCTGTCCCTTTTCAATATACTTCGTATATTGTCAAAATTAAACGATTAGGTTGATAATGCCATCATAAGGCGAAACGCGTCTCACAAAAATTCGAGTAGAACTAAAAAATAAATGTTTTTATTTTCATATGTGGGTTTATGAAGTTCTGCAAACTTATCTCCGAAACAATAAATATATTCAAACACTTAGCGTAGAACGGATAAATTTTATTTTTAAAAAGAACACATTATTTTTACATAGTTGCAGTTTATTTGCAGTTCTGTGGTATTTTAATACAAATTAAATGTATTAATTAGAAAGATATACTAAAATACTAATTTAATGTATTAATTATAAATATATACATATAAAATCAATTTTGTCTAAAAATATTGTTTTTGCGCTAACGGGAACCTGGATCTCTATTTCCAATCCGGGGAAGTATACTACCAATTGTGTTATAGCGCCAGTATTTTTCATGACAAATTTTCGAACCTATATGTTACACTTTTTCAAATTCTTTCGAATTTTTCATCTGTCGTTCCATTATTTGAAAGCCATCTACATTGTTTTTACGGAATCTCAAATACCTTTGAGTAAACCGACTGCAGACGCCAGAATTATCAATTCATTTTTATTCAATTTTGGACACATTATAACTTATATTATTAAGGGAACACATTCTTATTATGAAGTTGTAATTATTCAGAACAGACGGTCTGTGATGTTTTAAATACTAATTTAATGTATTCTAAATGAAATTAGTGTTTAAAATATTACAGACCTGTGTTCTGAATAATTACAACTTCGGAATAAGAATGTGTTCTCCTTAATAAGAAATATATACAGATAAAATCAATTTATCGAATAAATATTTCGGTTGCTACCGGAATACGAACAAGGATCTTTTTCATCAGGGGAAATGCGTTATCTTCACACTGCGCCAATCGACTACGTTGACAACAAATTTTCGAACCTATATATTGTAGCTCTATCGATTTGATAGATCTATTATTCCAATTTTAAAAAGCTCTCATCTTTTATTGCGACAAGTCTCGTATACCTTTGAGTAATATAAGCTAGGAAACGCTAGAGATTAAATCAATTCATTTTTTAATAAATTTGGATAAACTTTGATTCAACTTATATATCCCGGTAGCAACCAAAATATTTTTTCAATAAATTGATTTTATCTGCAGGCATGTCTTTTTAATTAATACATTTATTTTGGATAAATTTTAATTTTACATGGTTCGAGCATATTACTTAATAGGTTAATAGGTTAGTCATACAAAATTATTTTGTTCAGAACATACGCTTACGTCTATGAATATGAAATATAGTGTTATATTTACCTATCCCAATGGGACCGCGATACGATGGTGCTTGTATATTTAGGTTGACGTCGAATAAAGGATTGCGGTGTTAAAGAACAGAACGGCTTTAGTGCCCCTCCGCTGTCACAGGATCCTAGCGGGGACCCGCTTCAGCTTCTCGGAAGGGTGGAAGAGTCCCGTGGAATCCCAATCCGTCTCACCGCCATTGTGGAGATGCCCGAGGACGCCGTGACTGATGGGTCCGCCCGACACATGCGGTGTCCGTCCGCAGGAATTTTAATTCGGCTCCCGCGCGGCTCCCTCGCACCACAGAAACGATATTTTTTCAATTCCCACCGCGGGATGAGGGACGCCGAAAACTAATTTTCATTAAATTAGAATTCAATTAAGAATATTTATAACTGTAGCAATCTAAATGTTTTTGTTTCACGATAACTGCGCGTAAACATTAAGTATACTTTTGGTTCGTTGGTGACTCTTCGAACTCAGTAGGATTTCTAAATCCCATTCATTTTACATACTCTTACAACCTTACTACAAATACTAAAAAAATAACATTATTTAAACTGTTATATTAATAAATATTATTATTCTTATCATATTAAAATTATAATTTATGGACTTCTTAAAAATATATATATAATATAATGTAAATATATAAAATATTGTTGATATATTTGTACATATAAGAAATAGACATTTCCGTAGCAATAATGGGAAAAGTAAAGAAATGTGGTCAAGAAGGGTAGGTAGTACATATAGAGTGTGGTTCTGAGTCATGGTAAACTTGCTTTTTTTGATGATTTTTCAATCACAAAACTTATTACAAATTATTGATTTAAAATAAATTGATATACATAAAATTCAAATGAGTTTAATTTCAGTAAGGTTACTGAAAGCAATTCAGTCAATTTTGGCTAATGAAGAAAAATTGCAACAATTATCAGTACTGCAAAATATAGCTTTGAGAATAATACTGAGAAAAAATAGATATTCTCAGATCAGTGCAATGCTGAAAAATCTTCATATTTAAACAGAAATTAGATTTCAATGTCACGGTACCTACATATGTACTTTTAAAATCTTCACAAAAAATATATTAGCAGAATTTATAAGAAAAATTTATCCAAATCATCATAAACATGAACATCATACAAGATGAAGAGATAGACTGAGACTGTCATTCAAGAAGATGACTGAAACTCATAAATCGATGATGTACAGTGCGATGAAAATTTTCAATGAAATACCAGATGATACAAGAAAGGAGAAACTATACAGCTTAAAAATGAAACTAAACAAATATATACAAGATAAGTTATTGTAAAAGTGAAAATTTGATATGATTATATATATATATATATATATATACCTACGAGTATATATTTATGTATAAACTATTTTAAAAATAAATAAACAAAATTTCAATGTTTAGGAAGCAGCATCCTAAACTATTTGATAAGCAGTTAAACTAGATAGTTATTAAATAAAATTTCCTGATTTAGTTTCATTTGGGTTATTTTATCATTGTTTACCGTTATTTAAAAATATTTGTCAGAAAATAGGTAATAAATTTTCACGAAATGCCATTTTAATGCAAAACTGCAAATTTTGACTAGTCAAACGAGTAATGTAAAGGAATAAACCAAGGCGGATGTTCAATATTTAGTCAAACATTAATATTGTTCGGTATATATGGATAATTGCCATCATTTTCATGTCAAAATGAATCACAGATAATGCTGCCTTAGGTAAACTTCGTACACAATAATTATTTCTTATCAGATGCTAATATTATTTCTTCAGCCTTCGGAGTAAAATATTATTAGGGGTCAGTTTATATCTTCACTAGAGCCATATTTCTCAGGGCATCATTATTCCTACAGACGACATTCGCTGAATTTGGGATTCATTCATCTTGTATCCTTGCGTCGATGGTTTTTAATGTAAACATTATACGTATTATAACTATGTTATATTACATAGATACATATTATGTATATACTAATTACCTCTGGATTCTTTGTCCGGATGATTTCGTCAGTTCGGAGTCGAATTATCAGGCACGAAAGTAAAAATACAGAATATTTCACAAAATAATTCTAACACTCTTTGACAAAGCCACCCTTTGACTTCATTCAATAGGGTTTTTGTCTCTCGGTGGCCGCGGCAGTCCGAATAGCTGTCATACCTCGGTCGCCGAGTCGCAGCCGCAAAAAATGTCAGATATATGTCGCAGTGGAAGGAGGACATTTATTTCGCCTTTCAAACTAAATTCACGCGACCGCGACCGTCAGCGTCACGAAGCCCGCTGGGAATTAATACGGCGAGTTCATTCTCTATTTACCTTTACGACGAATTCCTGTATTCCCCGAACAGGGCTCCTGAATACATCGCGAATTTGTGAATTCCGGTGACGACGATCTCCCGAGGCATTTTACTCCTGAAAGAAATTGTGGCAGTCATTCAGTCTTTAATTACGCTTCCAGGTATTTTTGGGTGCTAATGAGGACGTAAACTTTCAAGGTTTAGTTAAGCCGCGGATTATCTTCAGTCGGTTTTTGTTAGCTGCTCCTCTCTGCTATCTCTCCGAATCGTGTTTGGTTTGAACGATATCTACTTATCCATTTAATGAACGTATATTCATTTAATAATTATCAAAACCAATAGCGAGTGGGTATATATTAATGTATATAATTATTATACGTATAAATCAATCGACAAGAAATTATTCATATATATATATATATGTTTGTGTCCAACATTTTTTAATAGTGAGAACATAATCTGGGGGAGCGTCAACTAAAAACATATTTTTAATATTTGCTAATTGTGCTTTTAATTGTGTTATTATGTCCACTTTTATTTAATTTTGTTTATCAAAACCACCGAAAACGATATTTTTTCCCAAACTCGTTGATGTTTTAAATAACTCATTAAGTAGTTTTAATAAATAAAGTTAAATAATCTAGAAAAATAAAAATATATTATTTTTTATGAAAACAATTTTTGCTGTAAAGTTGCAGTTTCAGAAAAGAGTTTTGTAGTGTTTTTAATGTATCTATGTATATTTTTATTTAGTTGTAAAAAAAATCTTACATATAGTATACAACACTTTATAAAAAAGAATAAAAAAAAGAATTAAGTACATCACTTAGTCTTAAATTATTACATATACGCAAGAAAATAAACTCATGAAATGATCAGCAGATAAATTTAGAAACTTTATATTCTTAACCTACTAAAAGTAGCAAGACTAGTTTGCTTCCTTCACATTTGCTGACAGTTTATTGAACATTTTGAAACCTTTATAGTATAAACTATTTTGTGTACAGTACATATAATATAACACAATACAATTCAATTGAATCAATTAGAAAGATACGCAGATTTTTTTTTGATAAATATTTTTTTTGTAAGTAATCTTATTAAATGATTAATTTACTTTGTATTAAAGATAATATTATATGTAATCTAAAAAACCAGACTATCAAGAATGTATTCCTTTTTTAGTCTAGTTTTGAGTGCTCAGATCCACATATCACTTTCAAATAGCATCGTTATTTTCAAGACAAGCTGAGAATCAGATAAAATAGAAAGATGGTGCCGGTAAATATGTAAAATAAAAGTACTAATATTAAAAATTCACATGGAACATACATAAACATAAAAAATAATAGTAAACAATTCAGATACAAATGCAATAGGCGTTTGTCACTACAGCAACTGTGATGCCTCTCTTCCATTGTGATCATTGATGAAACGACTGCACCGCAGATTACGAGTCGTCTCACGTAATCGTTACAGAAGATGTTTGTTCACCGATTGACGCTAAAAATCGTAACACGAATTCCGCCCTCCGCCTGTATGATATGTTACATGTTACCGACAGCTGCCGTGCTCAAAACATGTTTTGATTCCTTCGCACGTGCGTCGACAATCTCGTCTCATAAATGTCGATTTCTGTTTCTGTAACGACCCGTCTACGGCGAGCGAACAGAGAATCGGAAAATCTCCTATGGAATTATTATTACATGTGCGTAATAATTAATAATTGTCTCCAGCTCCAGTTACTCAGCAATTTATATTCGGTTTAAGATTTCTGACTTCATTTTCATTGAAAAAATTACAACTACATGTTTTATAGACAATTAATTAATATCAGCCAAAATGTCATCAGTTATCATTTATTGGTAAACATTTCTGCTACTTCATATGTCGATCGCTCGGGTAGGAATCGAATATTGATGTATAATACTATTTTATGACATTTCAACTGAAATATGTTTTCCAGAATTGTTAAATTATTCCTTAATACTTGTCTAGGAAATGTTACTTACTACATAAAAAGCTTCTAGAAGCTAATTATTTACGATAAATTTCAATGCATGTTGTTTCTAATGGATGCATTTTATTTTCTAACGTTTTATAATTTATTTTTTGTACTATTTTATTTTCATTAATCAATTTGTTACACGGTAAAACCACACACACACGCGTTAAACTTTTTTAAATAGACGTACATTTTAAAGGCGCTTCCGGATGCTCAAGTTGAGAAACAGTGACATACATTTCACAAATAAAAACGCGATTATATGAAATCAAATATAGAATTTTAAAGTGAAGGCGATTTAATATGTTTGGCAGATATTGTACAGAAGCCAGCAGAGGACATCAGCGAGCAGGCGATAAGTGAATCCGTTCATACACCGAAGGCGAGCTTTGTCTGTTTGGTTAGATAAGTGATGGAGTCGCGGCATTCCGTCACGCGTGCTGCGGTCCCATGTTTGGGTTAGGCCAGCAGGCCTCGGCACCGCAATTGATGGGGAGGTGAGGTCCCGGGGGATACCGGAGAGAGGAGGCTGCGGCTCGGGCTCGGGGAGGACAGAGGTAGGAGGAGCGGCGGCGAACGGTTTAAATACAAATTGCAAATATTCATTGGCATGAAAATCGTCGACCGATATTCTTATACGATCAAAAACAATAATAATTATTGATTTTTGAACAAAGCAAATCTAACTCAAAATGTTACGTGAATCGTTCTGAATTAGAAATATTCCATTTAAATTTATAGAAACTATTATAAATAGATACTTACTCGTGATTCCGTAGGCGAGAATTACGTTCGTTGGATAACTTTCGCTATTCGCCTTACTCTCATCTTATATCAAATCTTTCGTGGTTTCGAGGACGTCCTATATTTCTTGGCTATCAACACTCTCATGGTATCATTTTGCATTAATTATTAAGTGCCTGCTCCACTGCTGCAGGTAGGAGGATGGCAATATTAAATATTAAACTACGGTAAATCTATACTTAGCAGGAGGTTAGCAAATAGCACAAAAATATTTTAGAAAACTTTTGTTAAACAGGGATCTATTCTATGTTACTACGTACTATGGGACTACATTATATCGCTAAACTTGATTATTTTCTATGTTTGTCATTTGGACCTCATTGTATCGCTATCCTATTAGTACCTGCTTATCAAGCAGCTGGGCGAGCACCGCATTCAAAGTAAAAGTGATTTCGCAAATTTTTAGTTACAGTGTACGTATATTTGATTGACCGTAGTTTATCTGAACAGATTCATAGATTGATACTTTTATTGAATTTATTTTATTAAATATAATGCAATTAATGTTGTTTTTATAATGTTCAAATTAAAAAATAAGTTGAAATTTATGATTCAAAATAGAGTCGTTGATTATTATTTTGCTTTGTAATAAAGTAATATGACCATTCCCTCGGCGCCATTAATCTTTAATTAATATGAATCCATTCAATTCTTAATCGTACCCTCGATAGGAATAATGTCAGTCCTTAATTCGCCTAAAAATGCTACTCGCGCAATAAAACCGTTTTAGAAATAAGCCTGGCGGGCACTTTTATACTAATTTACTGACCGTTTCTATCGAACACTGAAGCTGCAATCCTTACTCGACCAGTCCACCCGGTCTCTCCATTCACGCATAGCTGCCGGTCTATTCTCTGGTTCTCTACTCGCGCGGCATCCTCGAGAACCGCCAAGCGAACTGCAGTCCACCTACTGTGGTTCACAAAACGCCGTTACTCTCAATTTTAATAACGTAATAACTCGAGCAACAGAAATCAAGTGAGATCAATACAACAAATTAATTCAATGGAATTCAATGGACCGTTCTCAGAAATCCTATACAAACTCTACTTAAGCATCCCTCAATCTTGTATCGGTGTGCGCACAGATTCCAAGATATTCGTTCGTGTACATCTACGTATTAGCAAACGTGTAATCTGCTATGATAATAAGCGGATATTTTGAAGATTAATTACCAATTTTCTTTGATTGGGACTTATGAGAAAACGCATAATAATTAGGATGGATAATTTGTGTCATTAGCTGTCTGTGCCCTTTACTTAGATATTAAAATGCTTATACTCTCTCAAATATCGGTGCAGAAATGTATAACAGATATTTAGATAAATAACTTGCATACTTTTAATATTTTTAATACTTTCATTCCATATATTGATTATAATATAGTTTTGACGGATATTTTTTGAAAATTATAAAGCTTTGTTAATAACAATTTTAAGAATTGTGACATTTTTAGATTTGTCTTAAATGAGGTTATCGTTTTGACTTCTTGTATGGTTGTTCGCTGTATCTACAGGTTTATAGATATTAATCTATGGTACCTTATTTAGTAAGTTCGTTCAAATATAAATAAATTTCAGATTTTTTTTCCTGGATCGAGTAACGCTAACGGTTTCGAGTTATAATCAAATTTCTAATTTAATAAAATGGCATTCAAAAAAAAAAAAATTTAAGTATTGTTTTAAGAATTACAAATAAGTGATCTCAAGTGATTAGACTTCGTTGTGCTTGAAATCCGCACACTTCAGTATTTCAGTATATATTGTTCACTCTCCTTAATTGTTAAATTGCAATATTTTAATTTAATTTATCTTATTTAATTAAAGTTTTTAATTTTTTAAGCATAAAAAGTATTTTCTGTAACATATTATTGTATAAATACTAATTGTCTTAAAATGTTTTTAAATTGTATTAATGTCACACCAGGACTATCTATCAGGGTTATTAACGATCTGTTTATAATCTATACGTAAATAATAAAAAAATAATTTAGAATGAAATATGAATAAAACATCCCCTGATATAAATGTTCGCAAAATTATTATTTTCTGGTTTAAAGTTACCTACGAAGCTGAATATAAAGAGTTAATTTGTGGCAAGTGGCTTCGCTAATTACCCGACTATACCCGGACAGGACTTAACACTGGACATTTCCTCTCATCGGTAGTACGTGATTGAAATTCCAAAACGTTTTGGGATCGTTCCCCACAAAGGAACCTTTCAAGGGGGCACTTTCCAGGGACAGCGGCATTATCTAAGTTGCCGTGTCAAGCGTCTCTTTAAAATACCGCGGAAGATGCACAGCAACGACTCCGCTAAGCCCGATCGAGATGTCCATCAAGCTAGCGACAGTACAAGGTGTTCGAGATAAAACGACATCTTCTCGGCAGGTGTGCTCCAGTGTTTGTGTACACGTCACGTAGTATAGGTGCTGAATATATGTTGTGATCTATTCAATCATTTTATTATTCATCATTATCGTTCGTTAGACTGGGTGATAAAACAATACATATTAAATGAGTATTTTTTCGAAGCCACGTCTACCAAATTCCGTACACATTAAGTAATATCGTTATTGATAAAAGGATGTAATCAGTGTTTTGTTTGTTAACTATGAAATATTTAAACAATTATTTATTTTTATTTTTAAGGAGAACGCATTTTTATTGTGAAGTAGTTTTTCAGAACATAGTTCTGTGATATATTTAATACAAATTAAATGTATCAATTAGAAAGTTAATCGATTATCAGTTTATCGAATAAATAATTTGTCGCCACCCAGGCACGAACCAGGAACCCTTCTTATCCGGGGAAGTGCGCTGACCTATTACACCACGGCACCATAGCAAGATAACAACAATTTTTAGAACTTACATGTCACACTTTCAAATTGATATATCTGTCATTCTATCATTTGAAAGCAATCTACTTTATATTTACAGAATCTCAAACCAATAGGAGACACCAGAATTAATTAATTAATTAATTCAATTTCAATTATTATTGTGAAGTTGTATACAAAAATATGTTTTCGATAAATTGATTTTATCTGTATATCTTTCTAATTGATATATTTAATTATTATTAAGTTATTTATTCTACACAGTCTCACAAAAATTTATCTTTAACCTTTAAGCTCATATTTGAGTGTCGCGCTAAACACCTCGTCTCCAATCTTGGTCATATGTAGCGAGCGAGATACACGATCAGTCCATCTTGTTGATAACCTCTAGGCTCTATTTACCTCTTTTTGCTTTATAAAAAGTTTGCAACGAATCTCTCTATTTCTTCGTATTTCATGAAAAATAGACAATCCACGATGGGTGTTGCTTGCGACGCCGACACCTTCAAGGCTAGGTATTAGTCTACGAAGAGTTGTAATTATTGTCTATTTATATAGTACCTACTGTCCTCTATCTGTAAGTTAATCACAATTTATTTACTGTCTTCTCAAATTAAAGTCTGTTAAGCAAGGTTTAAATAAACATCTAATATTAAATAAAAGACGTTTAAAGAATTTTTAAAATGTTACCCGGGATATAAATTTATTATGGCATCAAGCGTACCGGTCGTAAAATAATTAAAAATAAAATATATATCGTAATATTGGTACGCTAAAGATTGAAAGCTAAATGTTGGGCCGGTTCCGTGTATTATTCCCGACAATTGCGCTCCGATCAATTAGTCTCTCGCAATACAGGCGGCTGCTCCTCCGTTCCTCGCCGCGTCATGTTTCAATCCCATTGTGCATCTTCTAAAGGAACATTCGCAGATGAAAGTGCATGGATGTAAACATAATTACTGAACAGTGATGCTCCATTGAGAGGCTGCGCCGCTTCGGCGATGGGATTCCAGGCGGCTCCGGGATGTGGCTGAAGGATCGGAGTGCATGCTGCCGATTAAATACATGGGGGGGTTTCTCCGTCTGTTTTTTGTCTATTTCAAGTAACTTTTGATAAAATATACGTTTGACTGTCAAAGTATTTTAAAAATATTAACGATCATGTTTGGAATGAGAAAGAGATATTTTACAAATTTTATTAATATTATACTGACATAAGCGATCTCCACTACCGCAGAAAACACCGGTTATTTGTATAATCGTGGACTTAAACAAATTAATTTTTTTAAATATAATATATTGTGAGAATAATTTAATGAAACAAGTCATAATATTATATTTTATACAATTAATGAATATATATAAAATATCATGTAGAACGTAGGTGGCCTTTTATTTACATTGCCGTTATGGATAATCCCATTTTTCTAATATCGTATTGTGAAATTCTGATGGTTCGTTCACATTTAACCCATTCTAAAAGCAATAATAAGGAAGCTCCATACTTTAAATTAGCATTCGCTTTGTCCGGCCCGGCTTGACACGAAATATCTCCATATAAACGATTTCCATAACAATAATTACCGTGTAATCATCCGTATAAAAATTGTCCGATTGGCCCCTAACGGCCGCCGACCGCTGACCGCCGACTTGGCCCGCTTAACATAACAACATGTTAAACATGATACAATATCAATAAACTCAGCAAATAATTACCCGCTCAAAGTATGAAACTGAAGGAGGGTTCGCTCGCAGTCCGGTGTATACTCGTTGGCGAAAATCTTCGGACAGGTGATTGCTCTGTTGAGCCTTCAAAAGGACATATTTAACTGTACAATTAGTTCACTGTACGGTCGCTATCTTTGGCAATAGACTTCTGCGCCTTTGTCCGTCCTCTGCTGGGCACCCGACCCGATTAACGTTAATTGGGCCCCGAGCTGCGGTGACGGCGGCTCCTCTCTGCAGCGTGCTCTCGATTTCTGTCCAGACGATGTTCCCGAGAGCAAGATTTCTAAATATCTTGTATGTGTGATTGATATATGTATCATCGCCTTTTAGATAATCTTTTGTCTCTTCATAAAAACACTTTCTAGTAAGCCCATTAAGTATTACATGTATTTATTAAAATAACTGCATAAATTACGGTTATTCTTAATATATTTTTAAGCTTCTTATAATTAACAATTAAAATGAACATTATTAATTAAACTAAACGCTTGGTTACTTTTTTGGTCCACACTCTTAGGGCAGAATATATCAGAAGAAATTATAATATTTGATTGATACGTTAAAGTGAAAAGGGTGTTTTATAAATTTTATCTTTATAATAGATTTTCAACAATATCAAACTTCAAATCTTAGGATTAATGAAAATAATCCCGAGATTAGAAATTTTTATTGAAGTTACATTTATAAACAAAGTTCAAAGTGAAAGTAACGTAAAGTTCAAAGTGTAAGTAAAGCAAGTAAAGTCTTGTCATGAGATCTAATAAAATGTCTCCAATATTTTCACATACATCTTGTTTTCGTTATTTGGTTAATCTTTTCATAAAAGATTTATCGTTTGCCTAACAGCAGTCAAAGCTTATCGTCACTCTTATTATATGGAATTTGGGATTTATGAAATATTCCAATACATAAGTTAAATCTGTGCTTCGTTTCTTTGTTTATTTTTTTTACCGGAATGCGAACTTAAAAATGCTATTGACTAAGCATAAGATAAATTTACGTCGAAATGTTCTTCGATAGTTAATTTTTCAAAACTTCAAAATTTTCTGTCGTTTCCACCCACTCATCTAAAATACGTGTTTAAAAAGTATTCATCGTAAGAGCGATACTTATTATATTACGAATAAATCATTTCTTCCATATTATGTTACTTAATCAATTGATCACATTTTCTAAGACACATCCGAGTACATACTTTATTTTTAGCATTGTACATGATAGATATCTATCCTATACGTATGTTATTATACTGCTTGTAATAAACACATACCAACTTGCCCTAAAACAAGATTGCCTATTGGGGCAATGCAATAATCATTCAGAAACGTTATCTGATTAATATAATTATGTAATGTTTTTTGTATGTATGTATGTAATGTAAATAAATAAATATAAAGGTGGTTGCAACTATCCTATTCTAAACCTTCAATCTAAATTCACTAAGATTAATGTGAGAGTGATAATAAAATAAAACAGATCAACATTTCTTCAATAACCTTACTGGACATCGTTATACAGTCATTAAATGGAATTAATAACCCTATTAGTCATATTCAAATAAGGATAGAAATGAATTAATTGGTGATAATCTGCATTGTTAGAGTGGATGATGTGGTCGCCGGCATGTTAACAAGTCCCCTTTAAAGGGATCAGATACCATACAGTACTTTAATCAAACGTGCCCTTATATTTGGGAAGGATATTTCAAAAGGATTTGCTTTCTCATTTTATCAAGAAAAACCTACCCGATAATCTGCCATGTTAATCCGATTAATATTTGTATGGACTGTTGATTGCGAGGAAACCAAATATATACATACATTTCTGAAGTAAAATAATTAATATGTCGGTAGGTACCTGATAATGTTTCAATTATTTATTTTAATATTCTTGGTCGTTTACAAATTTGTTTAATACGAAATTTTCTAAAATTATATATTTTTTTAAATTTTCCAAAAATAATCTATTTTATTAAAATTATTAATCAAATATGAAAAATATTTTTGAATATTATTCGGCAGCAAGATGTGGGTAGGGGTAGGTTTACCAGGCGTGGACCGCGTGACACCAGGAAAAGGGATGATCATGTCATGTCCTTTTTTCATTCTCTGGTCCTTAGGAATTTTAAATGTCCCCAAAAATGCCTGGAATTTTCATAACGAATTATTATTTTGAAATATTTTATATATTTACTCATTTTGTTTGGAATTGCTTGTATATTTATGTGATGCCTTTTAACGATATTTTATTATTAATTTGGCAACTTAAAATTTTGGTAGATTTCTCAGTGGGGTCGTCGATAATTTAATTACTTTTATAGTGGCTTCGGAATAAAATGACGAAAGGAATGCATACAACGCAAGAAAATAATATCAGCTCTTCATATTGTGCTTCACTCCTTATCGGGACCGCCTGCCGTGTTCAGCGTGAGTTAACATTTTATGATCAATATTTCTTAGCGCCATTTCCTCCTATTTAATGTAAATTTTGAAAATCGATATGTTTTTTTACAAATTTACTGAAAACATTAAGAAATAAAAAAAATGCCATATTATTAAATAATACATAAATATTAGGAAAAAAATAACAGCGACACCCCACTTAGGTATCTATATATATTTATATATTATTATAAATAAAATTGTATATATATATATTTAAAAATTCGCTAATGTAAATTGAAATACTATGAGCGTGTGTACACATTTTGATATTATTACTCAGTATATTTTTATTAAACTTGTAGAAAGCTTGACTAACATAAGCGACCGGCCGTCCGACCGTCTGATCGTCATCGCAGAGCTCTGTAATAATAATATTAACGAATGAAACACTTTGCTTTTTAGAAGTATCATTTTTTATTACTTTTGAAGTTGATTATGAATTCATTTAAACTATAGTGAATAGGTAGTAAAATGTTAATTTAATTATTCTTCTAAATTTACGCATTTACCTATATAACGAATAAAGGCAACTTTTTAATGTTAACTTTGTCCTTCTGTTTTAAATTTGGTTTCTGACAACCATGGGTATGGGGATTTACCTGCCTAAGAATCGAAGCTAATCTTAAGAAGTTATCGTCGAAGTGTATCGAAAGATGAATAATAATAGGACCGCCGCCAGTGAAGGTTGGAACAATCTAGGCAGGCAATTGTTACATGGGGCCATTTAATTTATTTGTTATTTAATGTTACGCTTTAATAAAATAGATACCTAGTAATATCTGTATACGCCCACTAGCATTTACACCACCTAATAATTTCTATATAAAAACACCAATGCTGTTCAGTTTTTCTATTCACTGATTTTAGGTTCCCAATTTAATACAAAAAATTAAGTGCAAAATCTGTTGTGCATCTGACCTTTCTGACCACATAGCCCTGATGATGAACTCTGCTGCAATGGACTTTGAACGCTGGCCAGAAAGGTCTGACATGCATGGCAAATTAACCCAGAAAACGATTCTGAACATCCGTGAAAACCTAAGAACATTTTTAATTATATTAAAATCTATCAAAATCTATCAAAATAAAATAAAAATAGTACAAACGAGGTTTTAGATAGTTTATTTGTATATGATTCTGGAACGATTATACGTAAATATAGTATACTATATAGTACTGAAGATTTTTGTCCATATAAAAACTTTACCTGGTTGGTAATTCTATGAATAAATTTTCTTTAGAGAAATCATAATTACATGTCGTCACCGTACAGCAGAGTTCGTCAACTTTTTTTTAAATGAGCGAGATTTACAGAAGGCATAATGGAATAAAAAAGTTGTTTATCTATAAATAAACTCAATTCATTATTACTTATTACATGTTTTTAGTATAGAATAAGTAATAAAAAAGAAAAAGTAGAATAAAGTTTAATAACATACATAAATATGGTTTAAAAACTAAAACATTTGATTTAAAATATGTTTATTTAGCGGGTACTCTAAAAATGTGTTTTATTTTTACCTACATCAGTACTGGGATCGGTACCAGGTGATTCCAAAACTTTAACGTAAGAAATCAAAAAGATTTTGTAAGCATCGATCCTGCTATCTCTCACATCATAAGTTCTCTAAGTACTCTACCATCTCGCTATTTCCCGATTAGATTGTGGTGTCAAATTGTCATTTATGTATTTCTGTTTTTATTTTGTTTAAATATAATGTATTGATATTGAAAATATTTTTACAATAAATATTTTATTATTTCTAAATTTTTCACATTATTTTAATATTATTAATTTAATTGTATCTATTTTTTTTTTAAATTCGAAGGTGCCAGATATCTCGTATTTTAAGCGAGCACTTGATTTTAGATACGCCCTCTGGTTAATTTGCGTGTCCAAATGTCGTATGTATAAGAAAATAATGCTGTTTTTATAAGTATATTACGCTGGTGACACATACGAATGAATAAAATAAGAATATTACGGACTTACCTTTGTAGACGCGAAATATGCGGGGGAAAACATATGTTGCAAGAATTGTATGATTCAGGTCTCTAGAATATGTAACACAGTTTTTAAATACAAATATCTACTATTAGTTTTGCCAAAGTGACGCAGCTTGTCTTACACTCACTTACTCTTAGAAAGTTATAAAAACAGAAAATATGTTATTTTTATTCATTAACTTTGTTTCATTAACCACTAATTGAGTTTAAATATATTTACCGGTTTCGACAAATACCATATTTTTCTTCATGATGTCAAAACTAAAATATGTTATTTTATATAAAAAACATATGTTATTTCTTTACCAGGATCTATTTTTATAAAACAATAATTATTTAAAAAATAAATGTAGTACCTAACTCAAATTGTTTCTTAATACAAATTTACTAGAATAATTTTTAGGAAAAAAAATTTGAATGGGACTCGTAGTTAAATTTAGTTGGTTATTTATAATTTTTTGGTTAATTTTACACGATTTATTTATCTCCAACGATTCCAAATTATTTGATTTATGACCAACCATGACCATTTTCTATCAAATGATTAGAAAATTCTGAAAACCCACTATTGTTCAAACATCTCAAATGCTCCTTTACTCTTATATTAAAATTTCTACCCGTTTTACCATTATAAAATGCAGTTTATAGACACCAGAATTGTTAAATTTATCATCTTTGTCTTTAGAATTGATGAGTAAATTTCCTATATTATTATTTGTATAAAATGCCGGTCTAATGTTTCGCGGTAGGTGTTTGATATTTGATTCGAAAAGTAATTAATGTATAAAATCCTACGCCAATAATCACGATACAAATGTTCAGATATCCCAACGCTATGTAATCTGAATAATTTTTCTATCTCTAGTATTTCACCAATATAACAACTTGTAAATAATGCAAGACTTATTTTTACTTAAAGTTATGTTAAAATAATATTTTTCTGGTGTAAACTGGTATTCATTAAGGTTAGAAGTTTTTTATGTGTATTTTTTAGTATTTTCACGATTTAAAAATGACTAATAAAGAAATTGAATGCAAACATGCTTAATTAAAAGTTTCCGCAAGCACTAGTGTTTGAAATTGGCCTCTCTTCTGGGTTAAGTTGCGTTTTTTGTAGATCGCCTTGAAACATGTTTTAATGTAATTAACTTTAACTTAAAGAGTGAATGATATATTCCGTTCGAGCGTCTTGATACTTCGCACGGCTATGCACAAACTCGCACATACACCCTCCACCCTACGCACTATACATACAGCACACAGGAACATCAAACCAATAGATACGTGGGCAAACTATTCTATTTTTTTTTCCACCGTTCTAACTTTATACTTTGTTACTGCAATTGTTCTTGTTAGTTTCAATTTGTAGTTACTATAATTTCACTGTTTAATTACTAATTGTTTTTATTAAATGTATGTTTGTGTCTGTAGTTCATATTGTATGTTTATACACATAAGATTGTACCATTGCAACATTTCAATATAAAAATAATAATAAAATAAAATCGTTGGTTTTTTAACCAGCGGTTACCAGTTTGTATACATTACACAAATTAAATATTTTTATAGCGCATCGATCTATCACAGACTACTGAGTGGGGGTCCGGAGTGTAAAACCTCTGCGGTATAGGAAGAAACTGCTTATTAATAATGAATTCCTGTCATTTCCTTCCCGGCCCGTTCGTTTGTCGGTAACGCGACGAGGTGGCGTCAACCCGGGCCGCAGGATGTCGCTGGCTCCGTGACCTTTATCATAACACTTCAGAGAAATCTCTCTCGCACGTGTGCATGGCATTTCTATGTATGTATGATATTGCAAAACCTTACTCTACCGTGCGTACAACTTTGCGAGAGATAGACATAAGGGAAGAACATCGCACATTACAGTAATATCAGGTTGTCGGTTTCATTAACTTGTAACAAAGTTTTGACGCTCTGTATAATTATGAAGTAGTATTACCTACCTGATATTTTAATAATAGTTTACTGAATCTGTTAATAAATCACACTCGTCCTGTTATTGAATTTTAAACTGACGCCACTGAGTAGATATCTAATTGAACTGATGCAGTGTACAGTGATCCCTGTACTGGAGGCCGAAGAGAGGGTCGTCTCCCGGCGCACCGTAAAATATGAAAAGCATCGCAGGTAACATAAATGCAGAAATCAGACAAGTAATAAGAATGAAGATCATATAACTAAGCTATATTAAGCGATAGACAGACGCTGGCTGAAGAAAAATAAAGGACAGGAGTAGATTCGTCTGGTCAAAGAGCGTACTTTACAAGTACGATCAGTAACTGTCTCGAGGAGATTACTTCGAGAGAAACTTCGCGGTGAAACTTAAAGAGCGCGTATGTAAAAGTTTGCCTCGGTCTCGCGAGAATGCAATGTTCATCAGATTCACGATTCATACTTGTCCTCGATGACTTAATTTCATCTCAATTTTAACGTCCACTCCACGAGTGACATTAAAGTTAAATTAATGAAAACATACAAGCTACAAACGAATACTGACGCGTACGGTAGTAAGATTATTATTTTATTCCAATTTGATACTCTCAGCTCTCAGCACGGTTCAGGGCCTGAATTATGAAGGGAGCCCGAAGCGGCTTGCCGAGTTGCTCGCTGCCCGCGTCACCCCCGGGTGGGGTGGCAGCGTAGAGTCGCTCCAGAACGACGCACCTCGCGAGCGACACGCAGTAGACACGACTTTAATCATAACGTCTTAATTGAGATTGATGTAGTTGCGGGTGGGTTACATCGCCACCGCCGAGCACGGCGGCGCAGGTTGACGCGTTTTCATTAGCATTACAGAGTTATGCGGGGCATAAATCCGTCACGGTTGAAGATACGATTAGTTAATATTCATCCTGTATGAAATGTCTAGTACAGGAGTGGTTATCTAAATTGGCGTATTATATGATGCTCAATCAATTTCCTTAAAGGTTAAGCGATGCCGGTGGAGACGCGCGCATGCGCATATATTACAATAATCACGCGAGTGCGATCGCAGGTTCATCTCGCGACACTGTCGGTCGGCCGGTTGCTCCCGGTTGCTCCCGGTTTGCAGCCAAGGTGCTAATTTCTCATTCGTAACAGAGAACTCCATTTGTAACGATGCGTTTCCTTAGCGTTTCCGAAATTAAGTCTGTCTACGTTCATCCACTATCATTGTGGATGAACACTGTTAATACTGTATAGATTTTAAAGATTCTTTTCCACATATTATTTGGATACGGTGGTTTTACTTTCAATATTAATACATGTGTGCTAACAATACGTATGATTGATTAAAATATTAAATTAATTAGTGTCGTAACTTTTCTACAGTATGTGGCCTATATCAACACACAGCACCTCAGCGCCAGTGTGCGCTGCAGCCTTGCACTCCTTCATAATGTAAAGTAGAATTCATATTCATCTTAACTATTTGTATACATTTTATATATTTTTATACAAATTAAGTCAGACGGGTTTATCGATTACAATAATACATTTTAAATCAAAAGTGTATATTTGTATTTACCTTCTTCGTTATTTTCATCAATTACTGCATTTTTTAAATGCCCCTCATCTCCGACTCACGCGTTAATCACCAATCGGTCATATCAGACGGCTTCGGACCCTAGTACCCTGGTACCCTGACATGATGGATTCGAGCCGAGTAATTTTCCTTCACTGGGTAGGCGCATCCACAAATCGATGCGAAAACGCACGAAGGTAAACATAAATGATCACGACTGCTGAGCGCTCGCCTCATCGCTCGGTCACAGCCTCCGAGCCCTGACGAGTCTCGGGGTGCGGGTCTCGATGGCTGATGTAACGTCTCACTCCGGAGCGGACGTAATTGCTGGCTTTCATCGCGGAACTTGGATGCACGATAAGTAAACAAATATCCCGTGGACTTATGAGTCATATTTGGAATGCCACGGGTTGGATGATTATAGTATAAATATATATATATATATATATATATATATATATATATATATATACATAGTATCTAACGGTGAGTGTACACGAATATAATTTTTTACCCACAAGATGGAAGTTTAGCTTATTAAATGCAAAACTGCAATTGCGGATCAATACAAATATTATATATTTTACTTTAGTTAATGGAATATACAAGTTAGCGGCCTTAGGGTGTATGTATACAAAAATGTTTCCCTCAAAACAAATAACCGTAAAAGTACAGATTTATACTGAGTCATTCATATAAATATTATCTATAGCATTTTTTACAGAGAGCATTCCGATCAACATTCAACATTTAAAGAAACCCCGTTTTTTAGCTTGTTTTATCTTACCTAAGAAGTTTATCGTGAGGGTTGTCTTACACGCTGTATTTATAATATTATATTATATTTGACGTTAACGAACTTTTTCTCTGTTCTATTAAATATTAAGAATTAATAATCCTCTATTCGGTTAAATTTAAATAAAAATAGTTATTTTTCATGAAAATAAAAAAAGGTGTACAAAACAATATCCCGAAAGCATTAGACGCTAATGAAGGGTGCGCGTCAAGGATCGGGTAGCGATCAATAAGTCGATTGATTGTAATCTTCTTGCGAGTTGACGTCGCGTCACTGCTCGGACGCGGGACGCGGGTGTCCACTGTCCGCTCTCCGCTGTCCGACAAGCGTTACGGCCTCGCGCGATACAGAGCAGCTTATCTGACGACATTAGCCCCGAAAGATAAAACTAATTAATTGGATGGGCCAAAAGGGTTCCACAATAAGTCCACAATAAGGAATACAAAAATGCTAACACCTGAGGAAGAGTAAAAAGCTTACATTCTTGGTGTCGAACGCGTGATTTGATGGAGATTTTGCGCTGAATTCTTTCACAAGGTGGTAAGGAAATGATTTCTTTAGACGAAATTTTTAATGATTTGCAGACCGACATAAAAAATGTCGATGGATATTAAACTCGTTAAAACCGTGTAATGATGTTTCGATAGTACCGGCTTGTGATGGAAAACATTATGGATTTAGATCATTCCATTTTTAATAAGAGGTAACATACCTCCTAGATTATTCCGATTTATTTGAATAATATTCCTTATTGCATCATCACCAACAAAATATACTTTCTACAA
This sequence comes from Eubasilissa regina, assembly GCA_022840565.1. NCBI lineage: Eukaryota > Metazoa > Arthropoda > Insecta > Trichoptera > Phryganeidae > Eubasilissa > Eubasilissa regina. The sequence goes on along the minus strand of JAINEB010000025.1, from coordinate 551,530 downwards.
GTCATATTATTTCTAGTAATAATATCAATCCAATAAAAATTATTGGTAAATTTGTATAAAATAATTCCATCCAATTGTGATGATCCGCCTTACATGAAGCTAGAAATACTGGCCTCGATGATTCAGCGGGCTCAACATTCCTATCGCCGACTTTCTCTATCTTCTTAGCTTATTGTTGAAAAGAGTTTGGATGAGTTTTTTGTTGCATCTAAATATTTTCCATGATAACACTCTTCATCCACAAATCTGTAACATTATTGAATTAATTCAAAAATCTAGAGTTTCTATAATTATCTCAAATATGGTAATTATAGTTTGGTATTTACTTTAATATGTTTCTCAGCTCCCTTAAGTATATGTAAGTATATGTCCAATTACTGTGAATGTGAAATGACTGCGATATTATTCATAAAGATATAAGCAATATTTCATTGTACCTACTGCAAAAAAAGTTAGTATTTTTTTATTAAACACAATAGGCATATTTTTTAAATATTGGCATGTGTTATTTTTTTAATGCAGTACACATTTTAACAAGATTTTAGTATAATTAAGAATAGATTTTAAATATGTAAACCTCCCGTAATACATGGCTTAGTGTTCTACAATACTGCGAATGAAAACCGACTTGAATGAAAGGATAATCTTAAAATTCCAAGGTACAAAATAGCTCGCTATATAAAGCCTTCTTAAAATGTTTTGATATGCTCATCCTAATATAATACCCCGAATACCAGGTAAGAATTATGATCGCCCAAAAAAACACAACCACTTCTGATCTGGTTTTGGACCCACCCCAATAAAAGCGCAACCATTTTTAATGGAAAGCGCTTGACCACAAGGTACAAGTGCTAGGGACATCAAATACAGCTCTACAAGTAATATCTTGATTTTGTTAAGTTGGCACTATATGCTTCATAAAATTCTAATAAATTTTCCAAACTCGGAAGTATATTAAATGCTGTTAATTGGAATAAATAATATTAAGGAAAACACTTTTTCTTTTCTTTTTTTGTTGTGAAGTTGCATTTTCAGAACATAGTTCTGCGGTATTTTAATACGAATTAAATTAATCAACTAGAAAGATAAATGCATAGAAAAAAAAATTGGCGTCTCTTATGAGGTTTAACTCAATGGTATTTGAGATTCACCATAATATAAAATTGATTGTTTTTAAAAATGGAATAGTATATGTATCAATTGGAAATATTACAGAATGTAATTTTAAAATTTGTCGAAAATGTATTCGATTGTTGTAGCGAAAAACGGAGAACGCATTTCCCCGGATAGGAAGAGGTCCAGGTTTGAATCCCAGTAGCAACTAAATATTTTTTCGATACATAGTTTTTTCTGTATATCTTTCTAGTTGATTAATTTAATTTTTATTAAATTATATTTTTCACTAGCACACTGTTTCTCCTTGAGATGGGCAGAGAGGACATTCTATCCTAATAAATCTCTTCTTATTATTGATACATTATTTTATACATTGCTGAGGCTGACGCGAATATCCATTATTCTCTTTTCTTTCATCACTTTTCATTTCTAATTTCATTCCTTATTTTCTCTTCGCTTTTTGTCTTACTTATAATGTATAAGATTTAAATATGATGACCGTTAAGCTGAAAATATATTTGAATATAATGGTATTTATTTATAAAATCCACAATAAGAAAACGAAATATACGAAAAATTGATGCAAATCAACAAGAGCACTAGCATCGTACAAGAGGAAGGAATATACTGAGACTGCCATTCAGGAAAAAGGCCAAATCTCAAAAATCGATGATGTATAGTGCGATGAAGATTTTTAATGAAATGCCAGAAAACATAAGAAAGAAGGACAAACTGAATAGATTTTAAATTAAATAAGTTTTAGTAAAAGAAAAGACTTTAATCTTCTTTATATTAGAGCATATATATGAGTGCTTATGCATGCACCATGTTAAGAATTAAATAAATGAATAAATATTAGTTTGATATATTAAATAGGGATGGTTTGAAATATGACACCCCTTCCTACCGCTTTTATTATTTGACATAATTATGAAACGCTGAAAGTATTTTATTTTTATCATCATTAATATATATTTTTTATAAGCAATAAATTACGATGGAGGCCACACGAGTATAATATCCCCATAAAATGAAAATTATTTGGTACAAAATACACAAACCTCCCCACAAAACTAAAATATTAAGAATACCTTTGGACCGGTCTCTTTGAGTACACCTATTTTATGTCTTATGATTTAAATATGTATACAAATTGTTAAATTTATTTTGATACGGACTTGTATTAAAGTCACGGTTTTTCAATGTAAAATATTGGGTCGTTTGAAGTGTCCTTTTTTAAAATACACGTGAATTTGGGATCCACAAATATGTTAACGTTATTTTTATTTATTTGATCTTCGTCCAGAAACCCTAATTATGAACTCCAGGGATACCCAATTAAAGTTTTTTTCTTTTTTTTGTTATCGGTCGAGCAATATATAGAACACCGACATCTTAAACAAACAGGATTACTTTATTGTGTTTTTATTATTATTATTAGTGTTACGATTTAACTTGGGATTATATTTAATAATATATTAGAACTCATGCGTTCTAACGACATTTGTATATGGTTAAGCGAGTGAATAACTCGTCTTCCATAAAGGAAAATAGAATCGTAAATATGCACTGATAATAATAATATTAGATTTAAATATGTATTTATGCACTGTACCGAACCTTACAATATCATATTTAAGATCTAAGATTTATAGATATATTGATTTATTGATATTAGAGAATATACCGGAGCTGTATTTGCGAGAATCCCACGAGCCGGAGCAGCGTTTTGGTTTGTTTTGTTTGCAAAAATTTGTACTCTTAATTTCATTAAAATCACATAAAACAAAGGGAGAACTGACTTGTTATATTGTTATATAATCTCTTGGTTTCACTTGAATATAAAATATTTGCAGTGAAGATTGTATACATCAGTGTCTCAGTGACCACGGCAGGCAACGAATGTTGCGACACACTCTGCATTTCTTCTATACTGTTGTTCTATAGAAAAGTTTCGAGAGAAAACTTTAATCTATATACGAGCATCCTTGGGTAGATATAAAAAGTAACACAATCAGACCGTACGTAAATACATAGTATTCTTCATACATCTATTCTCTTTTCTTTTTTAAAATTTAAGTTAAGTTTCTACTTAAGAAAATAATTGTCGCTATACATTTATGATATATACACTTCTTTACTTTAACTGTTTCTACATATTTTATTTTTATTTCATCAAAAATAAGCATAACATATACGTACCTATTTGATTTTAATTCTCATGTAAAAGGGCTGTTAAGTAATGGATTATTTACATTATATTTTATACTTGTTTTTTCTTTAAAAAAATCTTTGCCGTACTCGTTCACTAATATATCTGTAAGGATATTTTTGTTTTCATAACATTTTTGTTAATAGTACCTAAACAGTATTGTATAAAAAAATAATATAATACAAAACTAACTTATTAACTATCTTACTATTAGGCCATTTCTCCACAAGGGGTATGCAAATAAAATAGAACGTCACACCCTTCGGTCCTAGAATACCACTTTTGTCTCCTCTGTTTTTCATCTTCTCATTAGTGCTCTATGAATATTGAAGCTATTTGGTTTACGTTAATATCTCGCCGTCTATTCTTCTTCCCTTTAAATCTCGTCTCATATTTATTTTACACAGTTCTATATGGGGTTAAAACATGGAGCCTGAAAAGGAAAGAAAGGAATATGCTCGACGCCTTCGTGTTGGCGTCACATGCTGCACGTACCGCGGACATCATGGAATGTCTCTATTCTTTACTAACTCAGCACTCAACATGGGCTCTCTACAATATGCAGGAAAATAATCTTTTCATAATTTGGGCATGTTGCTAGAAGTGGAGTTAGCGGAGACATTTGTGAGCGCGGGCGACGTACAAAGGAGGGTAGCGGGGGCAGTTTGCGCTCCGGAAGCAGAGTAAAGGGCCGCGATACCCAATCATGAACTCCTTACAGGTTCCTCGTGACCAACCCATCTTAGCGACCCTGTCTTAATCTATAAGTACATAGAAAAATACATTATATTGCACTTAAATGCATAATAAAGTACATAAATGCACAATATACCTATGTAGTACATAAATGCATAATATCTGAGTGGGGCAGCAACAAATTATCCCGACCAAGCACGTGCACTTCTACGTTCTATTTTCTTTAAATTGGAATTAATTAATAACTAGAAAATTTGTTTTACTTATTTTGAATTGAAAATAACTACTAGAAAATAATAATCAAAGATATATTTAAAAATTTTACTATTAGGCGCACACCTTCAAAATAATTAAGTATATATGTAAGATATGTAATGTGTAAGCTATAAATAACTGGATAATGAGAGTTCGTCCTGACATAAATATATACAGTAGTATTGAAACCGGTCGACGATATATTAATCAAAGAGGTTCATTTTTTTTATGTAATATAAATAACTGTTTAAAAATAACGACTTTACATGGTTGGACGTTCAAGGATAATACTGCTCCTTGATAATGCCACGAAATTATTTTATATTAAAATTTAACTCATTTTCATTTCATATGTTGTAATGGGTGTTCAGCAGAAAATTTTCAAGTTTAATATTAAATAAAAATAAAAAACTATAATGTTATTTTCATATTTTATTTACACAAAATGGAGTTTAACGATGCGGATTTTACGTATTATAAATAATATCGTCTAAATGCCTTCCATTTCTCTCAAGACACTTACAACTGGACTCTTAAATTAGCGAACACGCGAGAGCAAAGCGTTGGTTCAACGGCAGCAACTTCACGGTGGATATTTTCTTGTAGGGCCTGAAATGTTCCAGGATTGTCGCTGTAAACTCTCGTCTTAAGGGTGATACAAAAAAATTCGCATGGTATAAGGTCCGGTGACCGAGGTACCCGGGATATGTATCCGTACTTGCTGATTAATTTATTGGGAAAAATTCCCCTCAGCTTCTTCATTGAAATTCTAATTATGTGTAGAGTGGCCCCGTCTTGCTGAAATTGTGTTGAAATTGAGAAACAGCTGCAATTGCGGTATCAAAAACTGTTCGATTATTCGGCAATACAGCCAGCAGTGACTTTCTTGCTGATTAAAAAAATATGCTCCAATTATCCCTCGGGCAGAAATTGCACACTACACTATCGTTTTTGAACAATGCAAACGTTTTTTATGACGTTCCCTTGGATTGTCGGGGTACCAATGTCTCATGTTCTGTTTATTAACATAGCTATCAATATGAAAATGTGCTTGGTCAGTAAACAATATGTTTCCAACAACGTTGAGAAACTACACGATTTGTAGTTTGTATGGGTGAAACTGTAGTATCTTTTTCAAAATAACGTGCACTGTTGATTTTTTTTATTTCAGTATAGGCTGCAACCTTCCCCATCGATTTACGTGGATTGCGCATAATTTTACGTCGAACTTGAGTCACATGTTCTGGCGTCGCTGCTGACGTTGATGGTCCCCGAGGAATTTGGTTAACCATTGTCCCTTTTTGTCTGAACTTTTGAACACAACACCAGATAAGTTGCGCGCTCGCCCCATCACAAGATCACAAAACTTCAAGATTACAATTTAATCTTGAAATTTTTCCGCTAAAAACCCTATATTTGTTGCGATTGTTGAACTTATTCAGCGATTCCGGCCGTCCCAGGGATCGAGCCCCCAGGCTGCCTAGACCATCTATGCGGTAGCTACGCCGCTGAATATAGTACATAAATGCCCCTTTTTTTAAACAGGAAGGAGGATGTAGTAAAATAATTTGAATAAATTTTACACTATATATATATATATTAAATAATAAATATATGCATTTTTTTAAAATTAAATGGAAAGATAATTATTTATATTTAGGAAATTAATTTTTTGATCGATTGTTTCATTAAAATTTAATTTAAATTACTGATTGTATATTATTTATAATCGTTATAAAAATGCACACACAGCTCTTTCCCGGCTACATGACAATATTTTAAGACATTTAAAAATTATAGATGTAGTCCATTCAAAATCACATCCAAAAAAATTAGTTCAATCGTTTTGATGATTCTTTTGACGAATTTAATACATTTTTTAATTGAATAATTTTGAGACAAGTCTCACTTTTACTTAGGTAAGAAACGAATACCTAACTGTGTTTGACTTGAAAGGAAATAAATTCTCAATATCAATAACACGCCCGCACAAAATATCCCTACTCAAATAAATGATATATCTCATAAATCTGATTTCAATCCCGAATCCCAATCTCGGTATTCTGAGGAAGGGCGGATACGTCATTTTATCGGATACTCGTGGCTCCTTGATTATCTCCATTGTAGAAGGGCTAATTTACTCTGTAAACAGGATGTTCGGGACAAAGGCAGAACAGAGAGAACCTCTTCAAACAGCCCTGAAGAGATTTGACTAACCGCTCAAGGCAGAGTATGAAAGAAATTAATGTAAGAAAGTAATCTATTCATTCCCTCGGCGAACCCAAACCTTTGAAATTAATTTTACTTCGTGATGTGTGTATGCGTCGATCGGTACAAACAAACAGCGATATTTGGTTGCATTCAGTACATATTATTATTACAGATATAATATATTCAAAAGGGGTCCACATCAAATTATAGAGAACATACCTACAATATATACCAAAACCTAAGAGTATTTACATCGTTAGACTAATAGTCTTGATAACATACATTCCTCGGCGGATGTAAGTTTCGCATGGCCGGGCAAAAAATGTAGCCATATTTCTGTGATATTAATTAATTCACACTCCCGTTAAAAATTGTATATTATTTTATTTTGCGCAGATTCTCTGTAGAGGAATATTATCAATTCAAAATTAAGCTACAATAAAAAAATTCGTATAAAGAACAATTTAATGGAAATATTGACGTCCAAAGTACTAAACATACAATTAGCTGCGCAATATGCACATTCGTTAATTAAAATCTAGTTAATTAAAATTGAACTCAAGTTGTTTTAAGTTTCGGTTCCACGGTTAAGTTAGTTCGCGCTAAAATGACACGTTTCAGTGATATTTCAAAAACATTTATTGTTCAATAAAAATACAAATTTATTAGTGCGACCGTGCTGAAAATAATTATTTATTACAATTCACCGAAATGAGACAAACCAAATTAGAGTAGCCTACATTAACGTTAATAATCTACATTCTTATACGGTATATAATCTTAAAATGATTCACGTGAGAAAGCGAAAAAAGATTGACGCTATCGGAATATGGTTCTAGAGATTCATGCCTCATATTCTTGTACCACCAGAATAATGAATATATCCTTCTTCCAAGAGGTTTAAATTGAGCTGTGACATAGACAAAACACCTTATTTTTAGAAATAACTCACGACACAACGAAGATTATTGTTTTCGGAAGAACCCCAAGAACTAGACCCAGTGGACTGACTCTGCACGAGGCCTCTGGATTTACTGAGATGAGATGAACGCAGATTATTGAAAGGATCTACGGAATACGAGAGATCACGACCTTCAATGCGGAGTGCGCACATCGACGGAACAGAAAACGAGAAAGTCAGCAAATCATAATTGAAATGAAATAAAACAATAATTACACCGATTTATTGAAAATTAGAAATTACTTTATAATTTTATCAAATAAATATAGATCTTTTGTATTACTTCTTTCTTTCAGGAGCAAAAGAGGATTCACATGAATTATGAATAAGATATTACAGGGTGAATATTATGTTCCAGGTCGATTTTACTTGGCAGACATTTGTCAGTTTACATTTGGTAGTCGTAGAGAGTAGTTGGATAACAATTTATTATGGAGCATCTAACGCTTCAACAATGTGCTAAAGTTATCAAAACCAAAGTTGCGAAAATCTTCAATTGATCTACCAACGACCATTACACCCACGCAGAGCTTCTGTATGGTGCGCCATGTGGGCCAGCGGAATCATTGGGCCCTATTTCTTTCAGGATGCAAGAGGTAATGCTGTAAAAACTTGTGAAAGCGTGCGGTTATCGCGTTAATAGAAGTAATTTATTTTGTTCTTGTATTTTAGTTTATTTTTAAGCAAATAAATACTAATTAAATGTATTAATTATAAAAATATACACATATATGTAAAATCAATTTTATCGAAAAATATTGTTGTTGCGCCACCAGGCTTCTAAATAATTGGATACTGCACCTTCTCCGGTTTGAAAAGAGATCCAGGTTCGAATCCCGGTGGCGCAAAAACAATATTTTTCGATAAAATTGATTTTACATATATATATCTTTCTAATTAATACATTTAATAAGTATTTAAAATATCACAGATCTATATTCTGAATAACTTCACAATAAGAATGTGTTCTCCTAATAAATAAATAAAGATTATTAAAAATATTATTTTTAATTATGTAGTATTGTGATATAGGAATTATACATAGACTTGTATGGTTCACATATATTAAAAATAGATATTCTAGAGCGTTGTAGTAGAGAAAGTGAAGGCTAGGGGTTGATATTGTGGCGCGCCGTAAAGAATCAGCAGACCGGGTCTGTATAAATTGCTATCTATATACACAAGAATTATGTTTAATCACATAATGTGTGTATACTTAAATAATTGCCGACAAATTCGGAAAGGGAGAACAAACGAGCCCAGCTATCTGCGAAGATCTGCCGAGCGACAGGTGCCCGAGAGGGACGCCAGTGGTCGGCGACCGTTCAACTTATAATATGTATTTCAATATAAATTAATTTACAATTTAATATACCAAACCCAGTTCACTAGGATAAACTTTTGTTAAGACATTATAAATATAAAGTTATAAGTAACTTAAAATTTGATTTCGATAAAGCGATGGCATTAGAAAAGTAGCGAGCTGCAGATGAATGAGAAGGGGGCGAAGACAGAGAGAATTGGCGACCCTTGGAACATTTGGATCAATGTAGAGACACAGGTTGAAGTTGATAATGACGATATATATGTATATTGTTCATAGTTCAAAAGTGTTCGGGTGAGAAGTGTCGTCTCGACGATTTGCTCTCGTTCATCGTGAATTTTAAAAAAAAATCCAGTAAATCAAGAAAAATGCTTTTGATCTAATTATTCATATTAATCATTTATTAACTTTGTTTTTAAAAATCTTCCTAATGAAGGTATTTAATGTATTTTCCGAAACCGGTTGCTGAATATAAATAATAACACAGTGGTTTTAAAAACAAAGTTAATAAAGAATTAATTATTTAAATGAACCACATCTTGTTTGCGTTAATATTAAAAATACGATCTTTTTTCTCCATTAGTATTTTATCTTTCTTTGTAATATTATATGTTTTATTTGGTCATGCTAGGTACATATAGGTAGGTTTGCTCACTTTCTATGACTTATTATATTTTTTAAATATTTGTAAGGTACCTAATCAGCGTACTTAACTTATTCATACAAGTAAATTTAGCAGTGGCGTGCAGTCAGTACTTTAAAATAAACTGTATTTAACTAGAATTTATGTAAAATAATTCGAAATTAAATATGTGTCTCATAATATTCTTATCACAATTATCACCATTCTTTTAAAATTGTAATACATCATAAAATTCTGTCAGATGAATAATTAATTTCGCTATATTTCCCAGAATATAAAGTAACGTTCATATAATTTTATTGTACTGACTGTATCCCTGAAATTTAGGACGGTGTTAGGTGACCGAATGGTGACCGAATGATTTGGGCGTTAGGTGACCGGATGAGAAAGTATCTGTTTGACGTCCCTTTAAATAATTTGTGAATCGGTTGATTAATTCTTTAACACGAATAATTAGAATTATCACATCATCACTAAAGTATGAAGCATTTATCGGGAAAGTGAAAATAGTGATAAATAAATAAATGAAAAAAATTATCGACCTTGCGTGCCGACCCCTGGTGCCCACCGACCTACCTGCGCCGTTCCTGCGGAGGGATCGTTATATATTCCTGTCGGTCAAAGCTTCTGTTGTTTTAACGTCTGTTTGGGAAACCGATTTCACCAACACATGTTGCTCAGCGTAAACATTATCTGTTAACTGCGCGATAGCGATAAGCCGAACCGTTCCCGACACAACAATGGAATCCCTCTAGTTCGATAAGAATCCCTCAGAGACCGGATTACTCCGACTGTTTGCGAACCGATGAAAGGTTTTTGAAGGGTTTTCGCCTGATTTATAATTTGCTTAACATTTAAGAATACTCGATTGAATTATTTACAAAACAAAGTATGGAGAGGATCAACATTGCTTCGTGAGACTCGATGGCTTAATGTATACGTACGGGTACAACAAATAAGTTAACATTTTTGATAGTCTGAAAGTCGATTTTGTGTTTAATTTAATAACTTTTTTTGATAAACTTTTTGTGTAATGTAATAAATGTTTTAACTAAACTTGTCATTATTTCCTTTCATTCTGATATTTTCATTAATTCCAAAATGAATACAAATTTTATCGTAATCAAATATTTTGATAATTAAAAAATAAAAGCTTACTATTTACGAAATTTCGCAATATCTGTAATATTTAAAACATTCACTAAATCCCGAAATTTTTTAATAAAGACCGAATATTTTGGGCGTAAATTGATTATTAAAAGTTTTCGTTGAAACAATGGATAACATTTGACATATTTTACTTTATTGATGAGATATGTAATTTTCTATAAAATAAATAGCATCATAGTCACTTTGTTGCAATATCATGAAAAGTAACGCATTATAGTTAAACAGTAGAAGAAAATGATTTCTTTTTTAATCATCGTCTCAAAGAAAATAATCACTCACAAGTCACAAATGTAAATGTAATACAAAATGCAGGTTATGCGTGCGTCTGTAATTATTTTTAGTAAATATATAGCTTTGTTTTAATTGCATATGAAACAGCTTATTTGTGAGACAATTTTCACCTTATTTGTTCATATCAGACATCAATATTTTATACCGGTGGGCCGAATGTTAGAAATAATTCCTTAAATATTACTTAAATAAAGAAAAAATAAATAAAATTTTCAGATATATTAAACACATCATACTGCTATTGAAAAAAATGTGTCTATGTATGTATAAATACACTTGAATTTCTACTTAAAAAATGTTTATAACCATTGTTTTGATCCCGTAATTAATGTATACTTTTTTGGTAAAACTTGTCTTATATAAATACTGAAAATTGAAGGGCTTAGAACTAGATGAAAGGCCATTGTGTCACAAAAAATACAAATAGTTTTTTTGATACTTAATTAGTAAGAACTGATGGTAACTTTTTATTGCACTCAAACAAAAACTTGTTTCTGATTTACGTGTCGTGCCTAGATAACGAATTTACCTAAAAAAACATGTTAAATTTTATTTTAGTATTCTTATTATTTGATTTATTATTCTATCATCAACATATTAAACACGTACAGCTCAGCTACACATGAAAATCCTCATTTCTACTACATTCAGTCTACTGTTGGTCCTCTTTTGTAATAATTATTATATAGACGTAATATCTGAAAAATTATTATTTGTAAACCTGTGTAATATTTGTAACCTGGTGTAATAATAAAAACGCAATAATACAAAACATTATTATTATTTGATGAAATGTATTGGAAATCATAATAAATTATTTATATTACACCAAGTTATTAAGACTAATGAAAAAAGCGTTGAATATTTACAATCGTTATTAAAACGGTAAATAATACAAAATCATGCTTTATATTTTATAGGCAATAATACTGTAACTTAATTTGCACACCATAAAATCTCATCTCAACGCTGTTTAGAACCTCCATTTAATGACTTTAATGCCTTATTACGGGAACAAGACTCGCATCGTAAACTTTGTCCTTTTTTTAGTATGGCCGCATCTTAAACAAAACCTCGGACACTGCAAGGGGGCAGTTTACGTAAAATAAAATGGGATCTTCGGAAAGCTAAATTATTAAAAAATTAAACAAATTATTTAAAAAAAACACGTTTTTGCTGTAAAGTTACATTCTCAGAACAAATTAACAAATTTCTGTGGTATTCATTTTGATACAAATAAAATTAATCAATTAGAAAAATATACAGAAAAAATATATCTATCCAAAAAATATATTTATTTGATTGTATTTTTTTGATAGATAGATCTTTCTGTATATCGATCTAAATGATTAATTTAATTTGTATTAAAAACAAATTGGTGATGTTTTATTGTTTATCTCATTTCATTAAACAACTTTATTAATATACTTTTTCTTACGCATTTTTTTTGCAATTATTAATGTTAAAATGTTTAAATTCATTGTACGTGTATTTAAACATTTTAATAGTTCATTGGTAATTTTATTTAAAACAATTATCGATTACTACGTAGATTTATCTTTTTTTTAATAGAGATGCATACACGGAATACATGTCACATCAATATTCTTATTAAACGCTTATGCTATGAAAATATGACTGACTAACTTGCTGGTGTCCTGGAACGAGGCGCGAACCCACAACCACTAGATCACTACATCAACAAGCTACTCATTATTTTACATATATGTATTCTAAATATAGTTTTAAAATAATGTACACCTTTATTTGACTAAAACATATACTTCTAAATGTGGATTTGAGTAGTAGAATTGACAAGATTAAGAATAGGTGGCTAAAGAGGTTTGTACATGTAGATCATATAATTTGAGGAGTACTTAATACTTAAGGTGAATGTCGGAAACAATAGGAAAATAAGAGGTCCGCCAAAGACTTGACATGATAGGGTAAAACTAAATATTACTGAACGGTCCTGTTTGATCAACAGAGTATTAAGCCAGAAAAGAATTAATGTGTTGCGTTTTATCCTTTCAAACTACCGTTGTCACGAGTTAAATGAGCTAGTTATGTTAAACTTTTCCTTAATTATTAATTCTTTAGAAAAACTACGTAATTCTTTTTCTTTTATAACTTCAAATAGGTAGATACTTAGTGCCTTTCTTTTAGATGCCCTCATATTATTTTCTTCTATTTTATGTAGACAATCTTAGAGTCTCATTGCAGTTTATGCCCTGACCGGACATTTAATGTTTTAAATTTTATTGAGCGCCTAATGAAGATTGATAAGGGTTACTCCGCATACTGGGGCTATTCCCGTATATTCTAAATCAGATGAATGCCGATTTGATACGCCAATAAAAGACGGCCTGCTATAGTAACCGATCCCTCGCCCTGTGCATATAACTATAAACTTCAAATCAAAAATTCCAGTGGACTATTCCGCGATGTATCCAGCGTCTGTACTGAGAAACACTTGCCCTCCATTGCTTTAGGATCTCCGGTCAAATAATACAATTTTTCATCTTAATTAATAACGAGTAAATATTGTCATTCATTTTATATTTATAATGATAAGAAAATATTTTATAAGCGAAGAGAAAAAATAAAGTCTTTCATTGGATCAAATTTCATATAAGATACAATGGTTAAAATTACAACTCTTGGAAATGTATTACATACAAAAATACAAGAAGAGTGCTCAGAAATTGAAAATATTGATAATCTTTACTTTGTGACTTGTGACCTGTGTCGCGAGGGCGCGTGACCAATTGGAATATGTAGTTTCATTTTGAGTATCACTTATAATCAATATGGAGAAATAAAAAAAGGTAAGTAATATTTTTGATGTAAAAGTCAGACAAATTAAAAAAAAAAAAATATTTTTTTTTTTAATATATATATAACATATAATCTTCAAATGCAAATTCAAACGTAATATCCATATTAATAGAAAGTTAAAAAGTGACCTCTTATTTTTAGTATAATAGAATGCATCATTTTGTAATTCAATTCAGCTGAGACAAAATGTTCACTGGGTTAAGGACTATCGAGTTCCCGTTTAATTTTTATTCAACAGAATTTATAGACAATAAATTTAATGTGGGTATTAAACTTCCGAATGTATTGATTTTAAATATTGCGGCAATTTACATTTAACGACTTATAAATTGATACCTCACGCCGTTCCTTTGTTGTTCAGCTGTTCAACAGTTGATTCGATTAACTTTTAGGATAACGGAACGCCCGGAATGTTTTCGGATATATTTACATTTAATTCAATTTTACGCACACTTACAGAATCATGACTGAATTAAAATAAGAGAGTAATTTATTAATTAATTAATTAAATTAAGTAACGTTCTTTAAATTAAAATTGCAGACTTCTCAGATTTGTATTAGACTTCTGAATGCACCAATTCACAACATGTATTCATCTTATATGCACTTAGGTATATAAAAACTATACATAATATTTTATATCTCAGCATCAGTCAGGTGGACAGTTTTAGTATAATTTATAAAAAAATATATAACACCGTACGATGGAATATGAACGAAATTGAATAATAAATTGTGACCATAAATATTTATCTTACTTCTCCAATGAATATTATCTTGATTATTTCTTATCGGATTCATCAGTTTTCTCAGCAGAACGTAGGGCAATTAAAGAAGCCTTGGACATCTACGTACTCCGGAATGTCGATAAGGCTGTTATATTCTCCGACTCGCAAGCAGCTATTGAATCCCTCTCTGCTAATATGAAAGTTTGACTAAATAATCTGTTCCATCAGAAGAAGTTTATTTAATTTGGATAGCAACAATAAACAAGTGTCATTCGTTTGGATTTCTGCGCAAAAGGGAATTCATGGAAATGAATGTGCTCATAAACTGACCAAGGAGGCCACTCTTTTCGGAATTTTCCCACATCAATTCTATATCTCGATGTATGACAGACTTAATATGGTAAAAAAACGTACGAATTCTATCTGGACTACACAATGGATAGATTCAAATAATCATAAGGGTAATCGGCTTAAAATAATTCAAAGATTCATTCCCCGCACCCCCTGGTTCACCAAAAAGAAAGTCTCCAAAAAGAAAGAAATAGAACAATATTAAATATTTCTAGAATGAGAATTGGGCATTGCCAGAAAGTCCCACATTTACGAGATTGAACTTAATAGATTCCCTAGTATGTGAGCGTGGTGCCGAGGATAAAACCCTTGACCATATCTTTTTTGCCTGTCCATTGCAGATCATAGGTTTTTTTTACAGTAGTCTCGTCAATTGTAATTTTTTAACTCCCGGTTAACTTGTGTCATTTTTTTCCCCTAAATTCGCCACATTAATCTATATAATAGCAAATTTTTTGAACGACAATGATATTGACTTGTAATATTTCCTATTTTATAATATTATAGTACTTTCTTTTATAAAATAAAGTTTGAACTTTATTAATGGCACATTAATCCATTCTTGAAGAGTGGATTGCCTATTTAAAAGAAGAAGAAGATTATTTATTAAATTAAGATAAATAACAATATAGTGACGTTCATGCCTTCGGATGATCAAAATATAACATTATATTCTCATTACGGAGTAATCGATTGTAAAAATGGCCTAAAAAATATCTCAAAAATCTGCATTAGTGTAAGATGTATTTAATAAAAGCTTTCAAGTAAAAAAAATTGAATAAATCTTTATTTACAAGTACAGTATAAATTGATTTTCTGGTAACAGTATTACCTTTAATATATACGAAATGACAAAGTTAATAGATGATTTGCATTGACGATTTTATATCCCCTACCGCGTGTTACATGGCTGCAATAAAAAGTAACATTCGGAAGTATGTAATATTTCCGCTTTAAAATATGGCAAATGATAAAGCAGATATTTTGTACATCCAAATTATGAAGTTATTGGACAAATAAATGTCAAACATTTCCAAACAGCAGTCCTGCGCGATTTATGACTTAACAGCCACTGCTAAATCTCTAATATTTGCAGTGTGTGCTCGGGTTGGTCGAGTTGTAAAATGTACAGTCAGATTCTTTCAACGATGCACAATTTTAGGAGAAATTTATTATTTTATAACACTATTTTAGAAAGACCTTTGTGTGTATGCGGATATAGCGGTGTCCTTTGGTGGTGACAATTTTGGTGTTGAGAATAATACTATTGTGAAAATGTGGAGAGCGATGTGACCAATGGAACCGGGGGATTTGTGAGGGTCCAAGAAATTCCAAAACCATCCCTAATCGGAGATAGGGACTTAACCACCCGTAATTTTGGAATAGGGGTAACGAACATTTTTAAGCCTAAATATAGCCATATACATAGAGATTATATTTCATTATTTTACTTATCTGCTCATATTAAAAAATATATTATGATTGTAGATAATTTATTATTGAGTTATTAAGCATTTAACATAAGTGTTAAGTGTATGTTGTAGATATTTTTATTTTTAGAACATATTAAAACTTGTACAAATAGGTACTTAACATAAATAAATACTTATGAAAGTTACATTTTAATGGTATCTTTAGAAAAATATATTTTTTGGTGCTGTTTTGTAAAGGTTGCCGCGTCAATAGCAGAATAAAGATTCTTTTTCAAATGTTGAATTTATAATTGCTTAAAAACATGGTCAATATTAAAAATTTATAGATACTCGTACATGTATCCATATACATTATTCAGAAAAAAATGTGTCACCGATTCTCAAAAAATCTTTCTATTTCAACTCCAAAAGTGTAATAATTTATAGTTTGTTATCCAAAAAATTCCAAATACTAATTACGTTGCTTCCGAAAATTTAACAGGAGTTTCTAATTCGGAATACACTCGTATTGAAGAAATGCCTCGAGTAAGCCCAGGCGAGAAATTACGATCGTGCCTAAATTAAGAGCGTGGCCCGCATTTAAAAAATTTAACCGACTTTATAATTTACGGCGGCAATTGTAGTTCGATAATTCAAATAAGGATATTCTGGCTGTTCATGGCTACGGTGATTCCCAAGCGTGTGACAATATTCTGCAATATTTTTAACTTCAGCTATGTGGTCCGAAAAATTTGACTGTAGGTACACGCATAGAAATTTCACTATATATGTATAAATATACATTATTTAAAATATAGTAGGTATTAGAGATGAATGTTTTAAAAATAAAAAAAGTGGAATATATATTTAGTCTGTTTTTATTATTTTTCATACAAAACTATAAACATAATAAACTTATTCATTTTCCAATATTAGGACAATAAATATTGTCAATAATATTGTTTATTTATTGTATACAGCGCTATTATTTTTTAATTCTTACTCACTAATCCATGCCACTAATATTTTAATATAATTCTGAAATACAAATTTTACACTACGTCCAAAATTTTATTTGGCCAATGCAGTTCGCTATTTTAATAGTGAACACAAAACACGGTAATAGTTTAGGAAGCACTTATTTGGTTCGCTTCGGTGCTGAGTGTTTGAGGCTTTCTACTTGTCAACCGGCAACGCCACGCCGGCGGTGATATATGGCAGTTAAACAAAGGCTTAAACAAAGGTTAAACGCCTTTATTTTACTTGTCACTACTGGGTGCATCCATAAATTATATCTCATCTCTTTGGAAAGTTACTTGACCGCACTAAATGTACTTACGGACTCAAAATGGATGTTTCAATGAACGTGTTACAAGAATTTAAATGAAACTATTTACAAAGTATCAAAAGCGAAGATTTTTTTAAATGTGAATCCACCTAAAACAACCACCTAGATCGAGGTCCGATGAGAGAAGTGGTGGTTGTATGGCGGAGGATATATCATTCCATTGTTCATAAAGTCAGACATAGAAAATGATCTGAAGTTCAGAGCACTTTCTAATAAATACTGCTAAAAAAATCACAGCGCGCCGACGTTTTTGGACTCCAGTGGTATTAGTACAATAATTGGGTTCTAATGCAGTATGAAAAAAGGGACCGCATTAATAAGGATTGTATATAAGATATACGAATATCAGTACTGCATGGTTTGTTAATTAAATAGTATGAACAAAATTAGTATCTCGTCTTGCAATTTGAAAATGCTCAATGGATATGTGCTTAATATCAACCATATCAGAGATATAAGCATTTAAAAAAAATAGTAATTATGCAATTATTGAAATATTTTATTGATTCCAAATTATATATTGAATACAAAAATAAAAAGGTCATTGAATTTCGAATGGCTAGACTATTTTTTGTTAGATTATTTAGGGCCTAAAGCAAAGATATGGATAAATAATATAATAATTTCGTAAATACTTATTTCTAAGTTCGTAGACTTCAAGCTTCACACGATTTTCTAAAAATTCCTAACAATAATATTTTCTGTAACAGTGCAGAATTTGTAAAGATTGCTTGAACATTTTCGACTCGTAATTTAGTCAGGTATCCACCCTTAAAATATTGTGGACTAGGTCTGTTACACCTGTATAATATTTACACTTTCACAAAAAAAAACATACTTTAGTGTTTTTAGGCATTTATATGCACTTGCAATTTTAAAATGTCTGCTTTGCTTTAAGGCGATCTTTGCTTTTCCGCGATGATTTTGTCACTGCATATATTACAGTGAATGTTAAAATGTTCCGACGTCAGACGGCATCAATGACACAAATACATAACGCATGCGCGGCGCATAGTTTCACTGATATTGAGCAGTGACAATGTAAATCAATTGTTTGATTCATTTTAGCTAGCTGAATTAGTGAAATTATATTTATATTTGTGAAAACAAAACTTCACTTGTAATATACATTCACTGCAACATATACAGTGATAATATTTTCACATGTTTTCATAATATAAGTGGGTAACGATTTAAAAAAATGTATAATTTCTTGCTATGGTGAATTTTAGACATTAACAGTCAATATTAACACACGAAAAAGGTATCAATACTTACAAAAATATCAATGCCGAATGGAATGTAGGGTGCGAATTATTTGATTCCCCATCTAACGTGGCCCCTCAATGCATCGCATTGTCATAGTTACGCCACTGACCCAAAAGGATAATGGAGTACCTAATAACATCTATGAAGAACAGTGGCGGTCGGTGACGTTTTGCAGAAGGGGTGCTGAGGGATGCTCCAGAATGTGTTTTTTCCGCAAATGGTCGAGAGACAAAACATTTAAGCATTAATGTTTCAATTATACATTCATACAATTCACTATTTTCGTTTACAGCGTTAGAACACGTTGGTGAAGAGATCATATTATTTTCTGTATTATTTTTTTGTTTAAATGATGAACTAAATAGATAATTGAAAGATATTGAATGTTTCAATAATTCGGTGTCAAGTATTCTAGTCAAAATGTCAAAAATGCGTCATACAAACAAATTCCTCAAATAAATCCGCTAGTTTCGTAATATGTATGCTGTTCTGTGCATTATATCCATAAAGATTAAAGTCGTCTGTTGTACGTTGGATGGTGATAACGAATGCGTATACAGTATTCGAAAACCTTGACAGGCGGAATAGAAGTGCATGCGCGAAAGTCGAATGTTTTTGATCTTTATGAATTCGGAACGAATAACTGTTGCTAGTATCGGTGTGTTTACGCGATTCATAAATGTTCGAAATTTGAGAATGTATATGTATTTCGACTCACTCCGTGCGCGTGCCGTGTCATAGTGTGTGTTATGACTGGTCTCTAAAGGACAAGTCGAATTTATTTCCAGTGGTGCTATTTTAGACTAGAAACAAAAAGTCCAAGGCTCTTTGACTCTATAACACAAGGGATGCGAAGCATCCAAAGCATGTATGAAGCGACCGCGCCTGATGAAGAACATATCATAAAGAACAATAAATATGAGTATGTATGTTTAATATACATAATGAATAAGTTAAAATATAATATAAATAGACCGAGACGTAGACCAGTAAAAGGTAGAGCGACCGGCAGGGATGGATGTGATTGTCGTGGACTTCTGAGTCTCATGAGGCCGCTGAAGAAGAAGTATAATAATAATATAATATGTTTAAATATAATGTAATATAAAATGAATTAAAAATTTAATTATGCAAATGTGTACGTAAAAAATTGTGTAAACAAAAATAAAATAATTTCCAAAGTACCATATGTCTCGTTTTAATGAACAACAAACACCTATACCAGGAGATCAGGAGAAAAAATATATCTAAACAAAATTTTAAAATACGAAATTTGGTTCCTAGTACTGAAAATTTTAACTAAATTTAAAACCGGTAAGCAGCAAACATCTCTCGTTTTCAAGAAGCATCCATATTTTGTAAAACCTCATGTATATTGGATATTCTAAAGTTTATTGTTTTATGAGCTTCAGAATTACTGTCAATATATCACCCGATAAACACGGAAGCCGAGATCCTCTAAGCAACCATTATAATTCGCTCATGTTTATGGCTACCGTGCAATAAAACTTTCCGAAAATGTTTCCAAAATCCCTTGTCAAAGTTACCCCCGCGGTTTCTGTCGCTTTAAGCGTGTGAGAACATTTTCAAAACATCAGTACTTAACTGAAATACAAAAGTATTTGTATGAAATTAGTTTAGGTAAGAGAACTACATATTACTATGGGAAAGTTTTGTTTAAAAATGATTTCTTACTTACTTAAATGCTTATCTTAAGAAAAGAGTCACAAAGTAAAAAAATAAATATATTTTGACCAAATCTAAAGAAATATTTTACATGAATAGAAATTATAATTTTATATCCATAGAAAGGAAATAATACTGATGTATTTTTAATAATAGTGTACTAGAGCGGATGCACATATTCTGTGCAGTTTAAGAAGTAGTCATATCATTAACAATGAAATATTTTTCAATGAGTTGTGAAGTATCCCAACAGATGGAGAGCGGCTATCTTACCGAAAAAATACCGTGCTTCTATACATGGTCTAACAATTTATTTTAAACAAATATCGGGGCTCTATAAATTCAATGTAAATACAGTACTATGCATTATTAATACATTACTACATATTAACATACATATTTAAAACAGTTTTCACCTTTATAGAATTCATCCGTACCTAGGTACATATAAAACAAGTCCTATAGAACTACTCTAATTCCACACATATTAATAAAAATATAAAAAAACAGAAACTGAAATTTGGCCAGAGTAATCTATTATTAGTACGGCTTACCATAGAACTAGAGTGTAAACCTACTTGGAAGTTCAACAAATAAAGCTTAAATAATATGTTTTTATTTATAAATTATTCGGCTTATATCTATTGTCGCTAGGTACTTATAATCTGTATAAAACCTACATGTGAAAATAATATGAAAAACAATCTATTTGTATAATTTAAGATAAAGCGAGATTGTTGTTTTAAAACTAATATGAATATATTATTTCTTAGAGAAAATAAATTATTTTATTCCATTTAAATATAAATGATATTTAAATCAACTCAAAAATTGTATAGTGAAAGAAACCATTACTTACTCATACTACCACCCTAATGAAATTCTAGATCTTAACAAATGGCATAAAACGAGATAGATCGTTTTGACATAAATAATTTGACATTCCCTGCTCATATTTAATATTATTAAAAAGCTAATCCTTACGAAAAATTAAAATGAATGACTATTTGATTACCTTTGACGTATCTTCTATCATCAAATTATCCGAAAATCTGCCTGTGACTTGTGAAGTATTTTCTGCGACGAAGAATGATCGCACTCCATAACAAAATAAATTTATTCAAATAAAACGGTTTTTCACGTTTGTCAGAAATACTCTATTGAAAAGTTATGAAGGTGAACAAAATTAATAGAAAATGTTATTTTAGCGGAAGAAGCATCTTCTAAGCTATCTCCTTTGTGGTGGACACAGTGGAGTCAAAAAGGAACCACTTATCTTTATTTCATTTTCGATATTCCTAATTCATTTTCTTCCAGAATGAATACATAAACCTCTATCTTCTTTGTCTGGAAATATCCCGCACAATGCGAACTGAAATTCATACCGCCTTTTTTTTTGCAATATTCGGATTTGCCTCGCACATTTTGTGCACGCAGTTTTTATGCAGCTCTCGACGGGATTATCTCTCGCGAAGCTGTCAACAGGGAAGACAGTCTCGTGGACCGGGTGATTGACATTTCTTTTTAATATTTTTAATAAGATGTTCATTGTAAAGCTGCTGAAAGAGGCCCATATGTGTGTCCTGGATGTATCAATTACGAGAAGCAGCATGCTGGGGATTTTGTCAGAGTTATTTCATGCTGAAAATTATATTTTTCAATAGGAAAAATACAGTTTGTGAAATGTATTTTTAAAATATTAATATTATTTAACACATTCTGATATCTTCCTTAATATAATATAACACCTACCCTACAGGCTACTAAATTTCTACTAGATTTCAGTTTTCTTGACAGAGTTTATAGAAAACAACGGGATTATTTATTAAGTCACCATTTAAATTTGTTTTCATAGTAGTTCCTACTTAGTTACCCACTAGTTATACTTTTATAATTTTGTTTTTATCTTCGGGAAACAATGTGTATTAATATACATTGTTTCCCGAAGAAGATACCACAGGTATCGAAACATATTGATTTATCAATAAATGGTGGTTTAAACAAAGTTTTTTACCTTATTATTTAAATAACTTATAATAATGTGTACATTTAGAAGCATGGTGTCTGTACTAAAAGGAATTCATCATCTGAGACAAAATTGATGCTACTCACGAAATGGAATCCTTATACTAGCATTAATGTATTTTAGCAACACCTGGAACAGGCAAAGATGAATGCAATAAACATGCGACCGCTTAAGTATGTTTGTGGTAAGTCCATAAAAGATCGAGTAAATAATGAATAAATTAAAGCCGGTCTAAAGCTGTCCACAATATTTTGTGGATACCTGACTAAATTACGAGTCGAAAATTTTCAAAGAGTATGTACAAAATCTATATCGTTACAGAAAGTATTATTAAATGAGATTTTTATAAAATCTTGTTAAGCTTAAAGTATACGCACTTCGAAGTAAATATTTACAAAATTGCGCAATTATTATTGTATATATTTTATTCTAACAAGAAACAGCCATTCGAAGTTGGGTGGAATTTTATTGTTTGCATTAATATATAATTTGGAATCAATAAAATATTTAAACTAATCGAAATAATTCAACATTTGCGAGTCACGTGTCATCCCCACTGGCACTTGATTTTCTCTTTTTGATAGACGCAAGACGCAATCCTCAACACAATAAAAGCATTCATTCACAATCAGACATCCAGGTGCAATACCGCATACGGGAGAGGTGATGTGGGCTATATTTAAATTTGAAACAAGGTGAAGTCACATTCGGTACTGAATGATTGCTATGTTTCCAAATATTATATTCTTATATCTCGTTATTTATCATCTTACCTTTATCCTATGTTTTCATGGGTGAAATATGGTCACCTTTGTCAACCTCGTTATTGTAAGATTAAAATATCACAAGAAAGATATCCATCTATTAGGATTTTAAATTGGCCCGGCAACTCACCTGGCTTAATGTTAAAAATAAATTTTATTTTCTATTTTAGTGAGTAATTATTATTCCTCATTACAAAAAGTTAAAGAAGGCCGCAGTTATTTATTACCGCAAGCGGCAGGTTGCCAACTCCAGTTCGGTTTGTGCATGGCTGAGGTCTGATTCTCGTCCCGAGGTACCTACTAGCAATTTATTACTATTTCAGTTTGGAAAACAGTAGGAATAAGTTATTAATTAATTTACCGTGAAGCCAAACATTGCTCGCTCAACGGCACTGGTGGAATCTCTCTGTCACTTCGACGTTTTACGCTATACTTTATTATATTTATATTTTTTATTCCTTCTAGATGACTCTCCCACGTTCCTTTGCATTGTAGTCAGTTTTTATCCTCTCTTCCATTTCATGTTTCATCGAGTGTCGGTAATAAAATCCCAACTCACGAGTGTATAAACGAATATTCTAATTTCAATACATATTTAGTTTTGATCGTGGAGTGAACTTTAATTATGTGGGTGTAAGTACTTAGTAGAATTTTTATTGAAACATCATTATACACGGGAATCGATGAAGCGGATAGATGCCGAAGTTAGATCCTCGAACAGAGACACTAGAGAGTACATGCGTTGCTGCATATAATATGAAGATGAGCGTGATGCTGCATAACGTGACAGTGTGTGGGTATATATCATCATCTAAAGCTTTTAGTTTTCCATCCCACGTACTCTCAGGTATGACGTAATGGATAAATGATGCCTGAATCACCCGGTGACCTTATAGGAGCTCTTAATTATTATTGTTACAAGTCTTTAACCTTTGTCCGCGTCTTCACTGCGCATTGTTCTTCGGCGAGAGGCCGAGTGGACAAATGTCTCGGCATTCTTTCGTGGATTGTGAATGTATATGAATATTTTAAAATACTCTGCTATGATAACTGCCTCTGAAAACATATAAGGCATTTTATAAAAAGCGTGTGAGTTTTAAAATCTTCATCTTTGCCACTTCAACTCACTTTCTCTGAGTAGGCTGTGACTAAATAGGCACAACATTTTTCGTACAGGTATGTTTGTTTTTTTCGTATTGTAAATATATAGTAATAAAAATTTTATTAATTCAAAGCAATATGTATATAAATAATGATATTGAAAAAGAGTAAAGTATAATTTTTCCTGTAATTTACCGCAGACATACTATAAAAAAATATAGAATAAAATAATTAATGCACATTCTACAATTTTTCGGTAACTGTTTCAGTAATAATATTTTGTGTTCACATCAACGAATATTTCTTTTTACTTTTTGTTCTTTGAGAATTATTTATTTTATCTGAACTAATATATTAATATATTTGTTCTTTTTCTAAAGAACCCGAATCAAATAAAATAAAAACTAACAATCCAAACATTGTTGCACTGCGATGTAATAAAATTAAATACATTTCATCAGACGAACTCACTTATAATGTTCAGCAGCATGTCAAAATGTCCAGACAACGGTGAACGAGAAGGCGTTGAGAGGCGAGAGGCGAGAGGATACGCGAATATTCGTCATACGGTCCACGGAAGGTGAATGGCAGATGTCGACTGACAACACGACACGGGAGCGGACCTTCATATTATTATTACAGAAGGGTTGACTTTGGATAATAATGCACTTTTTTTTTAAACTCAACAACTGCCTTCTCGACGGGTAACAATGAGAAATTCCACAATCATTGAATAAGATTTTAATTCCATTAACGCCGGGCTACCTACTACCACTACCATACAACGAAAACAGTGATGCTTGTATTTGACATAGATTTACAGACGTTCCAAACGTTTCAGTGAGAATTATTGTCCACTATTTTATTTTACTATTTATATTTAAAATTTACCCACGAAAAGCTTGAGAGTGAAATGTAATGGTAATTATTACACATTTGGCAGAATTTTATATAAAATATTAAAATCATTATTTGACATGGTAGTTACTTTATGGTGCAATATGATTTTTTTTCTGAAACTCTGTACTACACGCACGCTGAGTTTTTTTGTAATATAATTTCAAAAGGTGCAGTACCTTTAATCATCAGGTCACTAAACTAAATACAGTTTGGTAACCTAGTCGAACAGAGTCGTGGGACATGGAAAGAAAAGGAGGTTTTGGTCGGTAATAGGAATATGAACAATAAGGGTGTATATTAACTCGGGAATTTGAGAGGGAAATAGGGGAAATTGATTTGAATGACATTTGCAGAAATAGACTAAAATTATGATAGTACGTATTTTAACGAAATCTTATTTTTTGTATTATATTCGTATATTGTTTATTTGTTCTAAAAATAATTACATTAATTCAGGTATAACGTTACAGTAATCTTATGAATGTAATGTAAAGCAATTGATTGATTTTGTATCTCAGACCGCATAAACAAGACGTAATCATATTTACTTACTTGCTATCACGTGGGCATAGGCAAAGAGGATAAAACACCACATTGTTCTGTCCTGACACATAATTCTCGCCTCATCCACATTCATACATCTTCTCAAACAAGCTCGCCGATTGTTGGATTATTGAATATTTTTATGGTTATGTAATTCGTATGAGCTCTCACTAAAATGACTTCAACTATGTCGTGAGAAACTTTCAGCTAATTTCGTAGTTTTAATACCCCTGGTGAAGAATTTATTGACGTCAGGTGTCCGGTAGGTCAAGTAATACGAATATCGAAAGAGTCGAGTGTGAAGGTGTTGGCGCACGATTATGAGGCGTATCACTATATTCATTAGAGCTCACAATATCTCGGCGAACAGGACAAGGTGTTAAAAAGACAGTCACGGTGGTATATGAGTCCTTTGTCACGCCTTTCGCAAAGGATACCGACCGAAGGGTCACTAATGGTGAAAGGATTCCAAACAATTAAATCCTATGGACCGAGGAGCAGCGGGCAGACTCGTCATCACCACGTGACTGACAGTTGTCGTTGCTGGTAAATTTAATTTAATACACATTTCGACGCTTCATGAGAAAGGACTTTCATTAATTTCAAGATCACTTTTGACAATTTGCTATTTGACAAACGTTACTATGCACGTACATACACATTCTATCGTAAGCAAGAAGTGCAATTTAATTTATAGATATTTATATTTTATATTACAGATTAGTATTCATTCAATTAAGATTTTTTAATTATTATTTAAGATAAAAATAATTTTTCGATAACTTTTGTGATAAGATATTCTATGTTTGATTGGGAAATTTAAATTAAATTAAATAAACTTAAACGTCTTTATTAATACCTAAGAAAATTTATTTTGGGATCGGTGAAGATAGGCGGATATACCTGCAAAAGATTATTCTTTGTTATATTATATCAAATTTGGTTTTTTGAAGGCATTGTTATTCAATTGATATTAATTCGTGCTATTCTACGAAAGTCAGAAAGGTATGATATAGTATAGAAAACATGTATTTATATGATAAACATCTTTCGTTATATAATTAATTAACACCATGCTTATTGAGTAATATAAAGTTTATCATTTAGTTGGAAAAAATAATGATTTGGCAAGTTTAATGAATAAAAACCATAAAATATTATAATTTTGATCTAATACCTAGTGGTGTCACGACTATTACTTTTGATACCAATCAAACTATTAAAGAACGATTCTCAAAATAATGCAATTAAAAATAAAATAGTTTCATTTTTTTATATTTATATTTACTTACTATCTTTTCCGAATGGCTTCAGTCATATTATTTAATAAACTTTCTAAAGATTGATAACACTACTAAAAATACATTACATCATTATGTAATATTAATGATTCTAAGATAAGATTTCCACTACAAAAACAAAATAACTATTATTTACAACTCTTCAAGAATTTTTCATCATTGATCTCTTCTATTACACGCCATTTCTCAGTCCTGGATTTCTAAGGCACGTAATATATTTATATATTGAACGTCCATGAACATATATATATATATATATATATATTATATAATTATATATATGTACATACTTACATTAGTACACATTTATTGGTTGGATATTCATAAATAAATAATATGGTGTTTTTATTGATAATCCTCCATTAGTGTTATCTACACTCGAGCTTCGTATTAATTTGTGTATTTAGTATTATGTACCTATACCAAACAGCTTTAGTAAAAATCGTAGATCCTGCCTACGAGTTACACATATGTTTTAAAGAAAAACATTTTAAATATCATGGACAACTTACCTGGTTGAAATACATAGAAAAGTAAATTAATTGACAGTATTTATTATTGGACAAATGAAAATAATTGGATTACTGAAATTTGTTATTGGACACATTAATATATTACGAGTACAATTTATTGTACCAAAATAGGGAGAAATATGAAAGCCACACTTCCAGGAGCTCTCTTTTGTAGATATTCCATAAACACATTGAATTATAAAGTTACTGACTTATGATAATAATAACAAGCGAATTGTACTCCGCACACATTATTCCGTAAAGCACGAGTAGTACCTATTCTGCAGTAGGCAGCTATCTACCCAGCGGCAGTTGTTCGGCCCACGTAATGTTGGAACACTATTAATTACAGTTTTACGTCTCAATTGGAACATTGTGGGGTATTAATGACCATTAATATAATCGTAAGTAATATAATCGTTATGATGTTTGAGGGAATAGAACATTTTCTGTCACTAAGTTATTAATTATCGCTACTTGTGCAGGTTGTTACCATTATTTACTGCGGCTGTAATCATCTCATGGCCGATGTTCCTTCCAAGTTTAAATCACGGTGTGCCCATTATAAATATTTGGTGCCATTTTATGACCAATGACCGTTGCTATTATTTATGCGCTGGGGGAGAAATAATAATAACACGACCTCACCAGCATGAGGCTCCCGGCAGATCCTGGATTGACCGCTTAACTAATGAACATGTATTAAGGCGCATAAATAAATCAAGAGAACTTATCAAGGAAAATATGCATTCTTCTTAGGAAAATCCGATCATTTCTTTAATATTTGCAAATTACTTTGTGGAAACATATTATATAAATAATAAGAAAAAACACTTTAATAAATAAACAAAACCTTTTTACAAATAAATTACCGTTAAATTTTGTTTTCACGGTAGTTCCTAATTAGTTACCGACCACTTTTATTTTTATAATTTTGTTTTTGTTAACATTTTTAATTTTAATATAGGTGCATTTTATCCTGAGGTAGGAACCATAGGTCTTAAAACATGTTGATGTATCAATACATAATGTTTTTAAACAAAGTGTTTTTTCTTAATATTGAGAAAATATGACCTTTTACAACAATGTTATTTTAGCTTTCAGGATATATTGACCCTTCCCAAACCATGCAGTAACACAGGTCTACCATCATAATTAAACCTGCAATATTTCTATAAATACATGCAACATAAAATTCATATTTTATATAATCCTAAAGAAAATATTAGCGCTCAAGAATGACTAGTGAAAAACCAATTATTAAAAGGAAATCGTACAAAAACAATTATTTTTTCCATTCAATCAATTGTAAAATTAATACTTTGATAAAAATACAATTTGATTAATGAAAGACAGAGATCACAAACTATTTTCACAGTGAAAAGAACAACAAACATACAAATATTATTGTTTCTTTCTTACTAATTAAATGAAGAGAGATAAGAAGTAAGGACACATTGTATAGGACTTAATGATTGCTCTAAATTATGTTATTAATCATTTTCTCAAAATTATATGCTTAATATTTAGAGTAAATTCGTGCCATTAAAGCCATTTAAGCTAATAAAAACATTTTTTCTAACAGTTATTTACAGTAACACGAGTTGACAGCATGGCTACGTTCGGATATTTTATATCATGGTATGGTAAAGGTTAATGAACTGCAACGTGGTCGCCAACCTTTGTTAGAAGGCGGCTCATGAAGAAGCTTCGTTAAAAATGTAACCTGAAAGGGAACATTGCTCATATCGCATGAGCATCGCGCTCCTTTGGAATATCCTGGACCACGTTTAGCGCATGGTGCTCTGCATAGTGCATGGTGCTCTGCATAGTGCACAATGCTCTGGTCGTTTAGTAATTATTAATAACGTATAAGGATTATTATTATCCATGCTGTCTTTATCTCTTCTATAATAGTTCGTCATTGTCCTGTTTATTGTGGAGAGCTATTTTTCATTATGGAGTTCCTGAAAGATTGAGATATTTGTTCTCCTTGTAGTCCATCGTGCAAGCAGCATACAACACCAACCCAACACCTGGAATGTTTTTTATTTTTATTTTTCCTTCCCACCGTCCATATTTCAACTCCACACAGAACGAAAAATTCCCGAGCTTTCTTTCTTTTCTTGAGATACAGCGATTCTTCTTCTTCTAATGTTGTTCACTTTTAGTACCAATTCTTCTTTAAACCTCAGCTTTGCATTTTGTTTTCGCGGGTCACCAATGTGCTATCATTTGGAGACCGAAGATCAGAGAGTACCTACTCCTAATAATAAATATTCATCGCACCCCCTTCCCATCTATCCAGTCCCTTTCTTTATAGATATGTAACACATCAAAAGATCTGTCAGATATTGAAGTACATATAATGTTGTATAATTTCGAATAGATTGGTATCGGCCTATTTCACACGCTTGTTACTTCATTCTTTTTGGAGACTTAACAATTTGTATAAGAATCTCCAATAAGAAAAGGTACCTACCAATATTATGTTTTTATTTTTTATTTTTAAGAAGAACACATTATAATTATGAGTATAAGTTGCAGGTTTTCAGAACATTGTATTAAAAATATCACGGCGTCTCCTAATTGGGTTTTAATCAAATCTATTTGAGATTCTCCGTAAATATGAAGTAGATTGATTTTTTAAAAATGGAATAACATATGTATCAATTTGAAAATGAAACATATAAGTTAAAAAATTTGTCTTTAATTTACTATGTTGACATGGTGTAATGGTCACCGCATTTAGCCCGATAAGAAGGGTTCCCGGTTCGAATTCCGGTAGCAACAAAATATATTTTTGATAAATTGATTTTATCTGTATATCTATTTGATTAATACATTCAACTAATATAATTCACTTAACCATACTTACTTCGTTAAATAATCATGATTCCTTAACTTACGAGTACTTCCGGTTTAGTAAATATTAAAAAAAAATTGCATTACTATTTCACATATTGAATATTTGGCTTTATTTGAGTAGGGTGCACTCTCTCCTATAAGATTCAAAGTTTCTTGAATGACGTTCTCTTATTTAGCCGTCAAATTGTATTTTATTATATAAGTACGGCCTTACGTAATATCAATCGAGAGTACTTGAGACCTCAGGTAATATTGCGAATCCACGAATAAACATAATACTCGCATGTTCGCCAGAAGGAGGTAACGAAAGGTCACACGTTTCCGCCCTCACAAACATCTTCCGCACCCGTGCACCGGAGCGACTACACGCATGGATAAGGCGAGCACATAAACCTGCTACGACCGACTGAAAAAATTACGCAGGATCAGGATCCTTTAAAATCGGAGAGCGTGCGAGACAAAAAAAAATGAAAAAAAAATTCAAGAGAGGAAATTTCGTTTAATAAAAACAAACGCACGAAAAAATACAAAGAACATTGGAAAAACCTACGATTTATATAAATTCATAGTTATTGAAAATTTCTTATCTGATTTTTTAAATAGCATTTACCATTCATTATAAAGCATGCCTCGTCTAACATTACCTAAAAGTTATAAAATAGGTACCTCCCTAAAATACGGTCTTAACAAAATTGTGAACAGAGGAACACAAAATTGTTTTTCAGTGTTTTTTCACTAAATTTCAATTCCTTTGAGTTTTTATTAGGGCAGATTGTAAAATCAACAGACAGTTAAAATGTTAAAATTTCCAGATTATGACTAAAAAATTTTCACGAATTAACACATTTTAAATACTAGTTCCGAGAACAGACACGCCATTTCTCCCCTTTCTGACCCCAAATTGTCTAGATACAATAGAAAAATTACTTCCGAAAATGAGAAAGGATGAGCGGTAGAACTGAACAAAATAAATTTTTGTTTCTTTTATTTTTATTCTTAAATTTTCTGTCAAAAAGTTTTTATATTGTACTTTATTAAAATTCAAAGACTATAGGGCACATTTTCAGCAGGTCTTTAATAGGCTGCTGATAATCTGTATATTAAAAATAAATATCAAACCTCACTAGCATTTCTTTTTTATAACATTGCTCAAAAAAATTACATAAGTACCTAGTGATTGCTCTATTGTAATCCTAGGAATAGTAGCGATAGCAATCGAAACAACCTATTATTTTAAAATTTGTTTTTTAATTAAACAAGTACCTACCTCAACCTTTACATATAATACTGAATGTCTGTCTTTTCATTCTACATTATTAGACTCATCTAATACAAATTTTGTATTGTAATTCCTAAAGTTCCTGCGTAAAATATAGGCACTCTTCCCTCTCCCTCTGGCCACCATACCCCCTCCCCACAATACAATATTGAATGCCACCCGTTTCCAACTTTGTAAAGTTAGTTACATTTTAGGACCCTGTCTAAAACGCAAGCATCCTCCCCAACCCCCCGACTCCCCTACCCCCACCGACGATATAGATGTGTATTATATTGAACCATCCAAATTTTGTTTAGCTCAAGAATCTTGAGAAAAATATAATCATCCCGACGCACTTTTCCGAACATCTCATCCTCCCCCTGCCAGAATCAAATTTGTATAATCAGTTATTATTTAGACTCTGTGGAAAAAAAACGTACGTCACTCCCCCTAAACCTTTATTTTAAATTATAACTAAATAAGAATCTCGGGCAACGCCGGGTAAGAACTGCTAATAAAGATATAAAGCGATTCATTACATTTTTTTAAACTTTATATTCCGCTTTCCCTGAACTTTCAATATTATTTTACGAAAACAACTAAAAACGTGATGATTTTGCTTATATTCTTCTCTTGGCGAATATTTTTGAACGCATGGACATAATTTTTTGTTTAATGTTTATGTCAATACTTTATAGCGATGAAATTTGTTAATAATCTAACTTAACAGATCAAATTTAAGTGCCTCCGGAGAAAAAATAAAATTATTTGATTTCTGCAGAGGAACCGTACGGGTCCAGGGAGGGAGGCTGGGAAGCCAGTTCCGCCGCCTTTGATGGATTTTTTGCTTCCGAGAGCTGCGCGGGGCCTAATCTGTGAAAATGACACGTGACACAGTTTGAAGATTTAATTTGCCAGCAGGGCAGGGCGACGGAGGGTAAAGAATCCGAATCGAAAACAAAAAAGGAAATTCGACGGAGCTCGGGCGGATGGGAAAAAAGTATAATCCCCTCACTTTTTATTGCACCCGCGTGCTTTAATCGCATACGAGCTCAAGACGCTTACTTAATGATGTTTTTTTTTGGAAAATTGTTTTTGTGTGTATTAGTATGAAGTATGAAGAACCCTTTTAAAATTAGCTTCTATTAAATAATTGCGCCTCTTAAACTTTAGTAAAAGGATAAGATTCTAAAATTATTTTTTATAGATATTTAAACTCAATTTCATGGTATTATTGGTTTTAAAAATAGATACAGAAATGGTGAGTCCTAAGAATGCCTCCACCGTAATAAATATTTTATTTTTAATATTTACTAAAAAAAACATTGTGGTTCATTCTTTTTAATGAAATTTAACAATTAGTTTGTATTTATTGTATTCTGACTACATGAGATTTATGATCACCCTGATGAAGGAAAACGATTTTTCCGAAACCGGTTGGTTTTTCATATAAAACCACGTACATAACAAACATATTCATTTTTAATATTAAAAATAAACATGTTTATCTTTCGGGTAAATCATTTACCAATATAATCATTTTATTGTAATCATATAATAAAAATATTGAGAATACACATTAATGATATATTACGTATACAATATACCATTTATTAAGCAACGTCATTTATTATAATGTAACCATAACATACTGTTTTTTTTATGCCATCCAGTCTTCGTTTTGGGTTATCTCAACTTTTTTTGGCCTATTAGTTGACCTTCGTTTCTATACCTTTTTCATTATTCGTATTTTCTTCTAAAATGTGTGCTACTGTAATTTGATTGGTAGGATAAAGAATTATTTAGATATTTTAGTATTGCACCTTTTCATCGCCCGATATACCACTCTTATGACTCGTGTCTATGGAATGAGATGCGATGATATAAATCTCAATACTATGTGTCTTCAGGTCTGTATTTAGAATTTGATGTGAAAATAAACCCAGAGATCAATGTGAGATTGGTAAAATAAGACAAAATCTCAAATCTGCATGCACAACGTTCGATATTCGTTTACAGCGAAACTCAAAATATGTCCACAAATTATATGTCGCAGACGTTACCTTGAACCATAAATATAATATACATCCCAATTATGTATTCCGAATGTTAGGCAAACAGAAGTTATCTAGAATTATGTCCCTACAAACTTTTATTCCGTTTTAACTGTTGCTAAGGAAATTCTAAATCGCACAATCACGAATAGCAATGGACAATGGACTGACATTTAACATTTAATGTACAATAATTGTAAAATGAGGAGCAAGACAACGAATATCTGAGATATAGCAAGTACACGGGAATTATAAAAACCGAGAATTATCTCCTGAGTCTCATAGGAGCAAAATCCATGTTTCAGAGATAGTTTCGAGTCGAAAATCTTCTAAAAATTTCCTACGCGGTTACAGGTCATTAGTTTGTGAATTAGGTCAGTTACAGATACATCACTACTGGCAGGATCTTGAATTTATCTTTGCCAGAATCTTTGTTTATACATATTATATGAGACGTCTTATTTTAAAACGCCACTAAGTTTCCCACTTACGTTACAATAATAATAATATTTTTATTAGCCTATTATAAATCGTCCATCGAGGTCAAACATAGATTGTGCTATCATTTTATTGAATTTGATCTTAAATTTTGCAAAATTATTATACGACACTAAATTAATTAATGACTCGACTAACTACAAAGCACGAGCGTACAAACTTTAAATTTCACAATTTTGCATCAGGGTAACGAATTATTCAATTGAGTATTGTGTAAAGTTAGATTGCGAGGTAAACGGAGATAGTATTGTAACCGAAGGCTGTGCGGTGGGTGGCAGTGCTCTGTACGTGTGTAGGGAGGGTGGGTGAGCCGCTCGAGCGGAAGATGAGCGTAACGCCTGCCAGAAGCCAGCTCAGTTTTTGGCCAAAACACTGGCCGGTCCAAATCCCAGTCCACATAATACCACAAATATATTCTATGATATGTATTAAAATGTATTCTCTACGAAAAACCAAGACTTCTATAGTGATTACTGTGACTATTTGCAGATGACTTTATATTTATTTAGAATAGAAAAATATATCTAAAATCATTAACTTGAAATGTTTTTGTCTCGCCACAACTATTATATAAAATTTAATAAATAAACTGTTGTATTTATAACATCGACCACATCGACCATTGTAAGAAAATTATTAAAAAGTACAACTAGCATCACACATTTAATCATCAACAACCGATCAAATATTATTTCATTTATATTAAAAAATATATCAATATGTGTTTTAATTAGTTAACACTTGTGTGCAGTCTTCGCTTTTCTTTCAGATTTCTATTGAGTTTGTCAGAAGGTTGACGTGTTTATTTCGAATCATTAAAATTTTTCTGATTCGTCTTTCTGTTGCGAAAATCGCCCATTTTAATGACTCTACTTTATATTCAAGTCTACTGGGATGAATAAATTGGCACAGTGAAGAGCAAGCTTTCCGAAACGGAGCTGAATTTCACGCCTAAACAAATAATGCACTTAAAAAGTGGTCGACTTTTTGGTTCAAAGATTAAAGATTTTAAGCGCTTTATCAGTTTAAATCAATTTTACCCACACGAATCTAAGGGAAATTACCTTATTTCTCGATTCATACTGATTTTATAAAACTTAAAACGCTCATACCTTTTGAATAATGTATCTTTTGTATGTATCCAGGTGCGATATGTAGTACTCAAAGATGCCGGACAGGTGGATCTCGGAGCAAGGAGCGAGCGATGTGCATCGAAATCAAAGCGCGTCCAGTAAGCATCACTCATCACACGTATGTAGCTGAAATTCCTCTGAGCTAGGAAGCCCTACCGGGGAATTTATGATAGCAACATCATGGCGACATGTGATAGATTGATAATGCGTACATAAATCTAACGGTCGTGTTTAAAGGCTGCAACAGTGCCAGCTGGACCACCGGGAGGCTGTTTATAGCTTACTTAAGATACCGAGGTGATGACTAAGATTATGATCGAATTGGCAGCTGCCGTTTCACTGCTCTAATCAATATCGATTTGAATAATTTTACTTTAAATATTTGTCATTATTTATTGCTGTATTAAATGAATAGTCTCCACGTGTCTCTCCGTACAGAAGTCGTCCAGTAACTATTAAGTAAACAAATTAAATTAATCATTTGGAAATATATATATATAAAAAATACAAACTAGTTCTGAAGTCGTAGCTTCACGATACAAATGCGTTTTCATTAAAAATATATGTAAGTTGAATCAAAGATTATCCAAAATTAAGAAAATGAATAGATTTAATTCTGGCGGCACCTCTAACGTGTATAAATCAAAGATTTTTGGGATTCATTGAAATATAATGTTGATTTCTTTCTAAAATAGAAAAACTCTTGTATCATTTATAAAGACTACTAAATATAAGTTACAAATTTATCAGAAACGTAATGGGTTTTAACTTGGCGAAGTGTTAACGTGTTTTCCCGAAAAGGAAAAAACCCCGCGTTCGTATCCCGTTGGTAAACAAATATATTTTTTGATAAATATATTTTTTCTCTCTATCCTTCTAATTGATTGATTTAATTTGTTCTAAAATTGCAACGTCACAACAAAAATATGTTTTCGTAAAATAAAATCTTTTAATTAAGACTTTCAAGAGTATCAATTATCAATTCAAAGAACCAGTTATAATTATCTAACATTACAAAATATATTAAGTTTATCCAATCAACTTTATGGACCTTCAATAATAACAATTATTGATAGGAATAACTGTTTTATGTTACTGTAAACTAAATTGTTTTAACCGGTAACCGAATAATTTTTGACCAGTATTATTTTTATGAAACATAAAGGTACATTAGTACCACACCGATAGTTTTTTTTTTATTTCCGAAGATTTAAACAGAAGGTCAAGTGAGGTAGTTATATTGTCATTCATCAGTAATTTGAGTATAGTTAAGTGTTTCGAAACGTCGACAAATCAGATAGCAAAGGAAAATAGAATTTGTAATAATTAAAATCAATGAAGAATGTTCCGCAACATTTATAAAAAACACGTATGAAATCAATTGGCAAATAAATCTTCTTCGAGCCCGCGACTTGTCACTTTTTGCGGTTGTTAATAAAAGTAACAATATTTCACTTTCAACATCATTCAATCAATACATTTAAGTGTCGATTATTGCGAAGCCTCCTAGGCGGGTCATACTCGCGTTTGACGTTTTTAATTTAATATTTATTTCCCCGTCGATTGAAGAATCGACCAAGAACAAAAGCTATCGGGCAACTGAACTGGCGAGCGATGCGGCCTCCCGAAGCGTGCAAGTGAGACAGGTGCACCTGAGTGTACTCAGTGTATTGCGTATCTCTGTATTCAATCTTTACACATTGCTGAATCTGTTCTCCGGGTGAGCGCGATAAAGCACCTGATTCTATGCCAAAAAATACAGTATAAAGTTACGAAACTATCACCGTACCATAAAATCAATAATTTGAGCAAAAAGCGAGCCAATTAACAAAGTAAAAATCTGTTTTATCCTAAGTTTGAATGAGATAAACTTTTCCGTCACATTTGAATCGTGGTGTGAGTATTTTGATTGATTATTAAACATTGAAATGTGGGTAGTATATAATATTATTTACTACATCTAATAAAATACGATATGGAGCGTTTTGATGATGTTAATAGTTTTAAGATCACACATGTGTTTTGATAAAATGTACTATTTCAGGAAATGTGCATTTATCCAATAGTACATTTAGTAAATGTGGAACGGAATGTTGATATTTTAATTAAATAAACATGTTATTTGTGGTATTGCCGAAAGGAAGGAGGTGGAAAAAAATGTTTGCTCATTTTGGGACGATGTGTGTATTAAGGCATCGAGATGATTCATCTCGCCCTTCCAGCAGCCAGACCTCAGGCCCGAGCCAGCGCGAGTTTTTATCTGAGAGAATTGCATTATAAATGTTAACAGTGCGGAAATCGCCGGGTCCATATGTAGCGTATCAGATAAATGAGATTTTTTCTTTTGAAATGCAAGTAATTTTATAACACATGTGCATACATTCAATCGATGCTACTCTATTGAACACAGCATTTTTATCAAATATCGGTCCATTATAAATTTAAGACAGAAAGAGAATTATTATTGAGTAGAATTAAGAAAAGGGTCACAGATTACGCATTTCAGATAAATGAGATTTTTTCTTTTGAAATGCAAGTAATTTTATAACACATGTGCATACATTCAATCGATGCTACTCTATTGAACACAGCATTTTTATCAAATATCGGTCCATTATAAATTTAAGACAGAAAGAGAATTATTATTGAGTAGAATTAAGAAAAGGGTCACAGATTACGCATTTCGTCCCAGAGATATAAATATATAAATGCACAAGCAAAACTTTCGATTACTAAAATTGTATAATTTTTTTGTGGTCTTCACATTTAATTCTCCACGCGGTAGATTTCCTTTGAACTTGTAATTCGTATGATCTCTGGTATTTTTAATTAATGTACGGATCACTGAAAAGCTATTCGTTTACACAATTCTTATTTATGTTTTGGTAATTGGATTTGAATACATAAGACACGGCGAAAACGAGAATATCCAGTTTAAATATGTTTTTGTTAATACTCCTCGGGTCTGACTACATGTCGAGCTCAGTCCATTCACCGTCGAGTTGTAAAGGCAACAATGATTACGAATTCTTAATGAAATTAATCGGGAAATAATAATTTAGTATCGGCATGAATAAAGCGATCTTTTTATCCTACATCATTGTAAAATGAACACACACCTTAATTCCACAATCGTGAAGATCGAGGTGGTCTATTTATTATTTTCTTTTCATGCCGTACTAGGTGAACACCAGCCTTAGAGAAGGCTACTAAATTTTTTTTTTTATGTCCGATTGTCTGTGAAAGCACATTGAGTGCTGTGTCAAATTTAATACGGATAATAGATCTACACATTTTATTAAATGTAATATGTAATACAAGATCTAGCTTACAGTAATTTATGAGTGAAGATATATCCATATTGTGGTCAATTTAATAATATTTAAACTGCTAAAAGTGCCGTTAAGGACGTTAACTCGTGTTTCAATTTTTTATTTGTCATCAGAAAAGTCACTACCTACAACGGTTA
Source organism: Eubasilissa regina (assembly GCA_022840565.1). Taxonomy (NCBI): domain Eukaryota; kingdom Metazoa; phylum Arthropoda; class Insecta; order Trichoptera; family Phryganeidae; genus Eubasilissa; species Eubasilissa regina. The sequence continues at coordinate 512,592 of JAINEB010000025.1, read as the reverse complement.
ATATCATGTTTAGAATCCATGTCATGTTAATATAATGTGCCCAAAAAGACTTCATTTCCATAAACGATACCACTGTTTTTCATAACATTTGAAATCTTTAAAAAATTACCAGATAAATTAAAGTTATTATATCTCTAAAATGTGAATCATCACATTCAATTTGAATATTTTCTACAATTTATTCACTTCTGAAAAATTATGGACTTAGTCTGATCTGATAAACTTAAACTTGTATTATACTGAGGACGGTTTAAAATTTGTTTCAAATCAAAGTTGTAAAAAAAGCGTCTATCATTCCTCGACTAAAGATGGTGATATTAAAAAGGTAATTTCGGAAGAATTACGTCTTGATGACATCCTCAGAATCAATCTTAGATTTGGAAGGAGATAATTTTTAATAGGGGCATTTAGCCAGCTCCCCGCCTGCGAATGGAATGGCCCATCAATCCGCGGGACGCTGCGTCGGCCGTCGCCTTCCAGGGCCGCTAATTATATTTAACAATCGAATTAACATTCCACATAACTAATTGACCGGTACAACGTCTGCCATATTCTGATCTACCTGCTACCGATCATTGCGTCTCTTTTTGGCCCGAATCAATGTATACGTAATTACTTCTACACTGTCTCGCTCCGGCAAACTGGATCTCTTATGACTTGAAAATTCATATCGTTTTTACGACGGATTTAAAAGTACGGTTATATAGAGAAAGATGCAGTGTAACATATTTTCATAATTTTAAAAGCGTTTGTTGAAAGTATCTCTTTTTATTAGGCTCCCTACATCTTACAGGATGTAAGTACACCTGTGTATATAAAGTATGGAAAGAGCATTAACGAGACCACAACTTTTCATGGCTGTTCTTTTTTTTTAATTTATTATTTGTTATATCTGTGTTTACTTTGCATAGCTTATGTATATAATATGGTCGTGCTGTAAAAAAAATGTAGGTGCAATTGACTAGTTTTTTTCTTATTCTATCGACTAAGGCAATATCTTATATTGAAAATATATCACACGGTTGAACCAAAATATCCACATTGTGGTTGTTGTATTTAAAATGTTATTATGCGCTACCTCCACCTATCTTATTGTTGTAATATATTAGAACATTTCTAAAAATCAAAATGTTTTCGTTCGTAACAAGCTCGTGAACAAAACTTGAATGTGAGTTTGTTGATGTTTTGCGTTCGGGGTAGAAAAGTACATGGATATTAAAATCCAGTAACAAGAGAAACTGTATTCTTCTTCAAAACAGATCAAAATTACAAACTCTACATAAAAATAATTGGTAATTATAAATTAAATAAGTTATATAAGGGTATATTTAGTGAATTTAAAAGAATATTTATTTCTTATCGTATACCTAACCATGTCTATTCTCAAATACCCCCAACTGTTTGCGGTATCTTAGCAATCATCTTTGAATGTCACTATATAAAATACTTTGTGTTTCGCATTGCACTGTACTCAGATTTAATAGTCCTAAAACGAATCTTTCCGCAACAACCATAGGCTTGAAATATAATAAATGGTGTTCTTTAAAATCTTCAAATATAAATATAATATTACAGGTATGGGTGTAAAGTCAAATCGTCAATCTTCAGGTATTATTGAGGGTTGGAAAGCAATATTAGCTTTAACCATAGTGTTTATTGATTAAATACATTGTTACTTCATCTATTGATTAATTGTGAAAACTCTCATCCTAGAATAATGAAAGTTTAGTAAATATATATATATATATTTTTTTTTTTTTTTTTTTTTAAATAAAATAGAGATGCGTACATGGAATACATGTCACATTAATATTCTTACTATTGTCAAAGTAAGCTAAACGCTTGTACTATGAAAATAGGACTAACTTGCTGGTGTCCTGGAACGAGGCGCGAACCCCCGACCACTAGATCACTAGGCCAGCGTCTTAACCACTACACCAACAAGTTACTCAATATTAAAGTTATTAAAAGAAAAATAATTTTATATATACAACATCTTTATATTAATTATTGACTTGGCACATTGGCAATTACTTTGTAGAGCAACATGATTATTTTATATTTTTAAATAAACTATACTTTGTCTTATAACTATAGTTTCGAAAGGTGCAGTCCCTTTCATCGACAGGTGTAAATAACAACCAAAGTATAGTTATGATAAAATTAATTAAATTTTTTATGTAGTACAATGTATAGTTTATTTAAAAAACAAATTAAAATATAGCATGTTCATTTATTAAATGCTTAAAGTAAGATAAATTATTTATTTATTTTCTAATAAACATCATCTATTATTATTATTTACATAATAATTATTAAGTATATTATAAAGATGCAAACGTAATTTTTCGATAACCTAAAGTCAGTTCTGTAGTATCTGCATTAAGTTGACACATTATAAAAAATATGCCCATTAAAGTTTTACTTTTATTTTCGACGGATATTTAAGTTTTTAACCAATGCGATTATTGGTATTTTTTTAAAAATTAACCGTTTTTACCGAACTTTCTCCAGAAGAATTTTGATTACATTATAGTATCGAAATAACATGCGCGCTGATAATGTAGGAATATTCTCGAAGAGTCCAAGATCTACAAGGGGTTGTAGACTCAATAGACATGATGAATGACGATGGTGATCAAACTAACATGCACGTTAATCGTTTAATACATTCAGTAACGCGAATCCTCTACAAAGTGGGGTAATTTTTGATAATACTAACCGTACCTGAGGCGAAGATATCAATTTTTGCAAGATCTTTTCTGTTGACAGCTCCTAAATCTCCGGGATGACGAGAAAAGTGAAGAAATATTAAGGTGACGGGAGTTGAAGAGAGTGGCGTTGTTCAGTTGTAAGTCAAGAGGGACCGACAAATAATAAAATAAATTATTTTAAAAAGTCGGTTAATAAACTATATAATTTATTTACTCACTTCTCGTTTTTACAACAACAATATCCAGTATCTAACATAATATTTATATTGTATAAGAATTTACAATATTCACAGATATAATTTATTATCCATCATTAAACAATAAAGTAGATCCTGTTGTACAATTCTATTAATCGAAAATACATTATAGGCTTTTAAAACAAAGCAACAACATTTAATTTTCAAACGAAGTCATTAGTTTCATTCAGTATATTGTTATAATAAATAATACAAGTATTATATTAATTTTAAATAGTACCCGGAATGGCTAGATCTGTAATACAAGATGGAAAAGTATTCACCCTGGTATATTCAAGAAAAGGGTGAATTAAATAATGAACATAATTCATTATAAACACATTGAGAAATCATTAAGAAAGGCTTGGACATTGTTTACGTGCATATTTATGAAAGTGGCAAACAAGAATCTTCGATGGCTCGACCATAGAGAGCGTGCGCTCATCCATGATACGTAATCTCCGAAATGGCTGCTCAATAATAATCTGTAGGAGGACGAAGAATGCGCGAGCCTAAAGTGAGGTGACAGGGCAACATAATATTTATTTATTTAATTATTAACATAGTGCATGCATAAGCATTCCTATGTGTGCTCTAATATAAACCAGATTTAAGTATTTTCTTTTACTAAAACTTTACAAATTTGGTCAGTTTCATTTTAAATCTATTCAATTTCTTCTCCTTTCTTTGTTTTCTGACATTTTGTTAAAAATCTTCATGGCACAATACATCATCGATTTCTGAGATTTGGCCTTCTTCCTGAATGGCAGTCTCAGCCTATCCCTTCCTCTTGTACGATGCTCGTGCTCATGTTGATTTGCTGCATAAATTTTTCGTGTAAAGTCCGCTGATATTTTCATGAGGATATTTTAATAAATACCATTACATTCAAATATATTTTCCGCTTAAAGGTCATCATATTCAGACATTTCAGCATTGCACTTAACAGAGTTTATCTATTTTTTCTGAGTATTATTCTCAAAGGTTTATTTTGTAACATTGACAATTGTTGAATTTCTTCTTCGTTAGCCAAAAACAAAATCCTGCTGCAGTAGTTAATGTGAGGATTTATAACAGAGTTGTATACTATTTTACAAGACTCCGTACTAATAAATCTTATGATCCATCCCAGTAGTGAGATTTTCTTACCAATCTTTTGAGTCACGTATTTTGTATTTTGCGATAAATTCAATGTTGTATCCATTATGACTCCCAAATATTTTATTTCAGTCACTTCCTTCAGATTTTCACCATCTCTGATAATTGTTGGTATGATTGGTTTCTTTTATTTCCAATGTTCGTGAATTTAATTTGTTTACATTTAGTTTTAGTTTATTTTTTTTCAGTCATATTGCTATATTGTTTAAGTCGTAGTTTAATTTATTTAGTATAGTTGCATAATTGCAAAATACTGTTTATTCATGACTGATGCAATGCAGTGCCGGATCAGAGGAGGTGGAGGAGATGTATTTTCGAGATGGCCAGGACCCATAGCAGGTTACAGAGCCAAGAATGATGATGATTCACGAAAGTAAAAATTGTGGTGGTCAAAATATCAGCTATTGTCAAGATTGTATTCCCACGGGAAAGCGGATTTCGATTGGAATGTGAATTTTAATGGGAGAGTTGATTCATACAGAACAGTCGATTCTGCAAGAAGACAGTCCCTTTTCATCACCTCATTAATGAATCACGACTTTGATTTGATATAAAACAATTACCTGTCACATGATTTACTATTGCTGAGAATGCTAATCTTGAACCTGAGAATGCTAAATATGAACTTTGAAAGTTTCTTAAAATTAAAGGACCAATGCAATCGAGGGGGCAAAAGTAGAATACTTTGGTACGATGATAATTTAATGCGATATCTAGTTGTATTATATTAATATTTGTTTTAAATATGAATTCTACTGGTAATTGAGTTTTTGAAAATTCCCAAATGGTACATTTAATGTAAAAAAGAGTCTTGTACACTGTGTACATTTTACTGTTAATATACACTAATAATATTTGAACGTGTTATTCTGTTCTCATATTATTCAGCTGAAAATGTGTGGATGCATAATCCACAAAATAATGTATAAGAATGAAGTCATTAATGCTAAACCGGTCGAGATGTAAATGAAAAATGAGAAATATCAATAAAGGTAATGTTTCCTAATTTTATTGTGTAATGTATAATTAAGCTGCAATAGATCATTAATAAGACTCTAGAATTGTTTACGGCGTAACGCGATACCACCCAGTACCCAGTACTCAGTACTGGGTACGGTACGGAGTCTGCAGGCTGCGGGTACGGTACAGAGTACAGGGTGCACGCCGACTTCTTTATTCGAGTGAATTAAATCACTCGCACATAATTATACTGAAAGACGAGAGAGATGGTACCTGTAATCAAATTAGCGGTTTCCAGCACATAAAGAATAGTCTATTGTCTTCCCAATTCATTAATATTACGGTTCCCGGCTCAATAAAGCGGTCATAGACGTTCTCACTTAAATCATGCTCGCGTCTCGGAGTTATGAGTGCGCGGTGCGTCGGTGTGCGTGATGGATCGCAGGTATAAATTACACACACCGTGATGGATGGCTCGGCCCGGCGCAGACGGGGAGGAGTTGACGGGACGATGAAATCTCGCTGATTGAATCATTCGGTGTTTATCGACGGGCACGACCATACCTCTTTACAACGATTTTCTGCCATGTGTGAACTTTATTAATTAACCCAACTTTCAAAATAAAATGACAACTTGTTAGAGATTTGTATGGAAACTATAAATTTCTAAACGATTCAAAAATATACATGATTTAATCACACGATGTATTAATACGGGACTAGTAGTACTCAAATTTTGGTAAATATATACCGGAAGAATCCCTTTAATGCTTTAATAAAAACGTGAATTTTACTTCTCATTCTTAACTATGAGTTTCGTTGTTTAATTTATGAAAGTCTTATAAAATAGGTATGTTGTTAACGAGTAACTGAGTTGAAAAAACTTTCCACGAAGAATAAGAAGATTCAGATAAAAGATGTTTACGAAACGAGGCTTTCTGGAAATGTACTTAAGTCTTGTAAAGAAACCGAACTATAAAGTAATGATTGTTGTTGTATCGTGACTTTCGTTATAATGAGGTGTGTCGTATAGAGGCACGGCAAGTATAATTTGTTTTCCTTCGAGAGTGTTTACAAGTCCTGTGATTGGTCAAGATTACCGGGGAGCGCTTTAGCCTGAGAGCAGTAAAACAAATTATTATTCATTAGTGTTACTTGAATAAAAGTTTGTTGCAAAGCAATATGAACTTGCCCGTATCTGGAAACTAGCACCCATTATTATTATTAATATATAATATATTACGGTATCTTGAACAGATTCAACAAAACATTGATTCTACACAATATTGTAATTAGTACTTAATAATGACTTACGAACATAATACTACACTCACTTTTTAAAAATAAAAAATAGTAATTGCTAATTAAAGTAGATAACTATTTAATAAATATAACATAGAAACAATTTATTTATATTGCCTGAAGAATAATAGAATAATGAGTGTTTGAAGAACGCAACGTTCCCTCTGATTTTTTTCTTGTTGCGCGGAATAAAATATTTCTACGTGGCAACTGTAGGTTTTAACTGTATTTTTTTCCAAAATCTAAAATTAACTGTATATATAATATTTTGGGTATGAATTTCAGCATACCAATAAAATATGACTATCTTTGTAAACTACTGAACCCCTAAAATATGTAGAAACGAAGTATGAATGGCACATGGTGATGTAAGAATGAATTATTATTTCGTGTATTCCTTGTGCAGTGTCTCATAAATGTGACATTTAAATATATATATATGTTAGAATGATCCGCAGATAATTCTATGTAGTGCGAGTCAGCATTTTAGCGCACAATCGACCAGCTTAGAAAGACCACTGACTAAATAGTATTATTATTTTTAATTATCAGTATTTTAAAAAACTAAACTAAACTACTAAAGATTAAACTGAACGGTAGAAATATAAATTATTGTTTACAAAATTTTACTTTATATTTAATGAAAGGTGAACAAGTTTGGAATAATTAATTCTAGATCTAACGGTCGGTAATTTAAAAAAATCACATTTTTGTTGTAAGTTACAATTCCAGAACATAGTTATGTGGTATTTTTTAACACAAATTAAGTAAATCAATTAGAAAAATACATATGCAGAAATAAAATATCTATAGTTTCCCCGGATACAAATATAGATTCGAATCCCAGTAGCAACCAAATATATTTTCGGTAGATAGGTTTTTTCTGTATACCTTTCTAATTGATTAATTTAACGTGGGTAATTTTATATGTATTTGTATCATTTTAAGCAAATATATTGTGAAATACAAATCAATTTCCACATCTTTTATCATCGTAACAATTCAAGTTAGGTACTAGATTTATTATTTATACGAAAACATAAGAATATTAATTTGTTTTTTTCATTCAGATGAAAGAAAACATATGTTATTGAAACTGGTTGAATATAAATAACTCACAGTGGTCACAACAAAGTAAATGAAGTATTTATTGATTAATTTTGTATAATTTATCGCTTAACTGTAACTGTACACTAAATATTTATTTTACATTTTTGATAGAAGAAATATAAGCGCACAGAAAAGACGGAAAAATAAAATTCGTCGTTTCCAAAATCGATCAAATTCGGCGTTACGTGGGTATATTTTCTATTGCGGAACTAGTGGTGGTGACTTTATCATTTATATGGTCACACCGAACTATTGCGGAACTAGTGGTGGTAACTTTATAATTTATATGGTCACACCGAACTGTTGCGGAACTAGTGGTGAAGACTTTATCATTTATATGGTCACACCGAACTCGCAGCAATGGCATCATTATGTATGAAGAATAATAATACATTAAAATATATACTAATTACTTGGGATTTTAGAATACTCTAGATATGTAGTTAAAGATCATTCTACAGTTCTGCTATATTCCGAAATGTTCTGAAAGGCTTTAAAATAAATCTGCAATATCGTAAAAAGATTTATTATGGTGTATTCGAAATCTTTAAGATGATTTCGAAAACTATAAACCTCGTACGCAACAGACCAGTGGAAAAGTTAGGGAGGTGGATACCTACACTCTGGAGCTGACACTATAAAAATCTGAACTCCGAATGAACGTTGTATGTGAGTTACAATGAAGTTACAGGTATACATCCCTTTTATTTCCTGTTCCTAAAGTCGTGTGAATCCGAGATCCACGAGAAAGGGTTCCACATAGCTGAGTCTGACCACCCGCGATATTTAAGTGGAATCATTTAAGGAATTGTGGGCGGAATGCGCATGCGTACTTTGAGAGTCCGTCCGACAAAAAAAGTCTCTACCTTAATCAAATTGAAGACGCAGATCGTGGATGTGTGGGGAGATTTTTTTTATGTTATAAAACTCGTCTACGTGTGAATATTATGGTTTATATTCAATTCAATATTATGGTTTATATTCAAGGTTTGCAATCAAGTACTTACATAAATATTAATTGTTGTTGTAAAATAATTATTATGATAATCAATTTCGATTGAAGTAGAATTTATTTTTTTAAATTTTTTATTAATATTAAAAATATACTACAATTTAAATAATCAGTGGATATATATATATATATGGTTGAAATTGTAGTATATTTTTAATATTAATAAAAAAAGAAAAAATTAAAAAGAAAAAATTAAAAAAAAAAATTATAATATGTATGTATATATAAATGTACAATATATATTTTAACATTTGTTTCTTCTCTATGAGAGTAAGACTCTTATATAGAGGAGTATATTCCAGTTAATTTATGTTTCAGTTAGTCTGCGTACATATTTTTTTTACTTCAGTTACAAATTTATGATAGTCCGTAATTTTTGTAATTGTGATGGGGAGATTGTTAAAAAATTTGATACCTCGATAAATATATTAATTTTGAGTTGCGGTATATTTTAGTTTTGGGATATCAATTTGATCTCTACATCTTATAGATCGGAATTCGCTTCTAAAATTTAATTGATTTTTAATTTTGAAAATTTGATTTATTGATTTTTTTTGTATGTGTCTACTATTTTTGGTACTTTAAAATCTGTGAAAAGTTGTATACTTGGATAGCCTTAGATAGTTTTAGAATAATTTTTATTACCATTTTTTGAGTGATTTCTAATTGTGACATTGAAGTTTTATATACACCTCCCCATCCAATAACACCGTTTTGTAAATGTGACTGTACAAACGCGTAATATGTTATTTTCAAATATAAACGATAAGATGTTGCTGAGTCTAAAAAATATGTAGGCAGTTTTCCTTATTTTGTTTGTGAGATTAGTAAAATGTTCTTTCCATTTGAGATTGTTATCTATTATGATTCCAAGGTACTTGATTTCTTCAATTTTTCTTCAATTGACGAATATTGGTCACAAGAGTTTTCTCGAGTACAGGCTTTGGTGTGAACTTTAATATGAATTTCGGTGTTTTGTTTCTGTTGAATAGCAAATCGTAGAAAGTATGTTTTATCGGTATTAATTGATAGCGAGTTATCATTCGTCCACTTTTTTATGGTATTAACATCTTCATTTGCCGATATATTAGCGTCAGTCCAGGTTTTTTCATTAATTATTAATACTGTATCGTCTACATAAGATATTATTTTACCATGTAATTTGAGTTTAAATATATCATTAGAGTATATAATAAATAACAATGGTCCAAGTACTGTACCTTATGGTATGCAAAAGTCAGTGGTTTCAGGTGTACTATTATGTCCATTTATTTTTACGTTTTGTTTTCGGTGTGTTAGATAACTTATTAGCCATGATAAAACATTATTATTAATTATTAATACATTAATAATTGTATACTTTACAACGCGTCTCTGCTCATCTTAATACTAATGTATGTATAAGTCTGTATCCATATAAGTAGTGCTTGTCACGTATATTATATATTATAAGGCCAACATAAAATATTTTTTAAAAACTTAATGGCCTCCCGGGACGAGGATTAAGTCCTTAATTTCTCGGTTACTAAGTGGCTTTTATGTCATTATTTGTCTAGTTGGCCGCCGGACCTAAAAAGTTTGCAAAATAAGAATATATTTTACTTTTAGTTGAATGCTGTGGCTTTGAGATTTCTAATAAGATGTAAAAGAAAGCCGTAAGAAGCCGTTCTAGGATCCTAATAGTATATCACCTTAATTAAAGTTACGAGATTTGAAAGTCCAAAGTCAATCATTGTTAACATTATCGGCTGCTACGATGTCCCACATTAGTATCACGATCTAATCGTAATTGCATATCGCATTGTGTGTCATGAATTTGAAAGACTGTATTTGTTAACGTTAAAATATTTGGATGATTTTCTAAAACAATACTTACCATATACAATATAACTAAAAAGAGCGCTAACTAAATCGTTACACCATTTCTCCACGGGGATAGGCAGATAGAATGGAATGCCACACTCTTCTGTTCTGATACACAAACTTTCGCCTCATCCACATTCATACAACTTCTCACACAAGATCATTAATTGTTGAGGCTTCTAATATAATCATCTTCAGGTATATGGTTTTGCTGGTTGTGTCAAGTCTTCCGCGGACGTTCTCTATTTCTGGGGTCATCAACACTCGCGTCATATATCTTTCTTCCTATTCTCTCCTAATTCATACATTCATTCATTCAACATGACCAAAGCACCTATGCGAGCCTTTTTTAATCATATTCACAATGCTAAGATCAACTCTACATTCTCTTCTAATTTGTTTAGTTTTTTACTCTGCATTCAGTCTACTTTCGTTTCTTTTCTGCCAGCTCCAAAATTCACGTTCATATATCTACTTCAGTGTTGGTATCGGGAATCTATTGTGTACCGCTAGTAAAGAGGGCTAGTTATCTAAAATCATCCAAAGCTCTTCGTAGAATTTGCATTTTCTGTGTAAAAGTTGTTGTGTCGAGACAATATTAATAAAGCAAACATCTTTAAAATATAGTGATTTATGAAATATTCATTTAACTTTGAAATGATAATAATATTGAAGATAGCTCGCACGATCGGTGATATGACAAAGGTGGTTTAGATATTTGTACAATTATTCACGGTAGGTGCTTCTCGCAGTGCCTTCCTACCTATCTACTACCTACCACCTACCACCACCTACCGGCGGTGCGCGGGGGCGGACCGGCCGAAAGTTTGACGGGGCTAATGTTTTATTCATTGTTTGGTTACTTCTGCTGTTATAAGAAGCGATGTAAGACAGTGATTGACATCCGTTCCAACATGCATGGGCCGCTTTAGGGTTCTCCGCAAGATGCGCGTGATGCTTCGGGTTATATCTTTGGAAGTGTTCAACGGCTTGAGAGATTTGGACGGTTTAATTAAATATTTTATGTAATAAACCAGTATTATTACATTTTGTGTAATACATGTAGACATACGTACATATATATGAATATTTTCAATTTATTTTAATACTTAATGTTCATTTAATACTATAGGTGTTTGTGGTACAGTGAATTGAAAAATACATCCTTTAGAATTTATCTAAGAAAAAATAGGCAAATTTTTTATACGTACAAAAAAAAAATTTTGTTGTACTACCGGAGTACGAACCAGGACCTTTTTTCCAACAAAAAAATAGAGTAGATGGCTTTCAAATAATGGAACGACAAAAATACTGGCGTTTTAGCATAGTTGGTAATGTGTCTTCCCTGGATTGGAAAAAGAGATCCAGGCTTAAATCCCGGTAGCACAACAATAATATTTTTCGATAAAATACATTTTTAAATATGAATTGAATATATTAATCAGAAAGATATATATATATATAAGATTGATTTTACATATATATATATATATATATTATATATATATATATATATATATGTAAAATCAATCTTATCGAAAAATATTGTTTTTGCACCACCGGGATTCGAACCTGGATCTCTTTACAAACCGGAGAAGGTGCAATATTCAACTATACTACTATTCATACTTAAAATACCACAGACCTATGTTCTGAATAATTACAACTTCACAATAAAAAAGTGTTCTCCTAATAATAAAGTTGTATCAATGTGTCCAAAATTTAATAAAAATGAATTGATAATTCCGGCGTCTGCTATCAGATTACTAAAAGGTATTTGAGATTCTGTAAAAATAAAGTTGATGGCTCTTTCAAATAATGCAACGATTAAATGTATTAAAATCAAAAAGGTAACATATAGGTTCGAAAATTTGTCGCTAAAATATTGTCGCTGTGGCATAGTTGGATAAGGCACATTCCCCGGTTTGAAAAGAGATCCAGGTTTGAATCTTGGTGGCGCAATAACAATATTTATCGATAAAATTGATTTTATATGTATATCTTTCTAATTAATACATTTAATTCCTATTTAAAATATTACAGATATTATTCAGAACATAGCTGAATAATTACAACTTCACAATAAGAATGCGTTCTCCTAAAAATAGATTTTGTATGTATATCTTTACAATGAACACATTTAATTAGTATTTACTTATAATATACTTAAAATGTTAGTTAAGACAGCGGATTTCGAAAAAGAGCTTTTTTTCGTACCGATATGTTTTATAACTCCAAAATTTGTTAAAAAATATATATATTTTAATGTCACTACAAAAATTAGTGATGTAGCTAGGCGTAAAACGATGAAATGCATACTATGGAATAATAATTTTTATCTTAATTAGTACATACTAATTGAGATAAAAACTCAATTTCACCATAATTTAGAACCAATGAAACTGACAATCACAATATGGCATTGCTCAGGAATTCGAAGACCCAAAATATCCGCGGTACCACCATCACTATCGTCACACACATTTGGGGTACTATTTGTATACGAGGTTTCCGACCACGCGAGCAGCCGCGGTCGCAAAGCTTTAAACAAAGTATTATTTTTAAACGCCCGACAGCGCTCGTAAAAAAATAAGCAAATTCCATTTTGGTCTAACTGAAAACCATTTTCGATCCTGGGGCCCGGCCTCGTGATTAACACGTCCGAGCCAGCAGCAGCCAGCAGCCAGCGACGGACCGACACGATTCAATTACTAAAGAAAATAATGAACATGTCTTTTGTGCGTTACTTCACTGAACCACCGCACTGGAAAGATAATTAAAACACTTTTCTTTAAGATTTTGCAAATAAATTAATATTTTGTTTATTTAATATTCATGCCACTACGTAATTAATACAAAAAGTTGCATTTATTTTTAGATATAGAGACGCGTACATAAAGGTTGGGTCAATATTCTTACTTAAATCCTATCTTAACCTTTACCATACCGTAATATAAAATACCTGTACCGTAAGAAATTAGAGTTTTTTTTTATATTTTAAAAGATTACCTTAAATGGCTTTAAATTGTTAATACTATAAACTTACTCTAAATATTGAGCATTAATTGGGAAAATGTGAGCAATTTCCTAACATAATTCAGAATATTCAGTAAGTCCTATTCAATACGACCCTTTTTCTTTTCTCTCTTGATTTAATTAGTGAGAAAGAGAGATTATATATTTGTGTGTTTGTTATTATTTTCATTGTGAAATGAATATCATCTCTATACTACAAATGATATTTTTGTCAACGTATTAATTTTACAACAGACTGAAATGAAAAATAATTATTTTCGTAAGATTACATACATAATTGATTTTTCACTAGTCAGTTCTAAGCGTAAATGTTTTCCTTAGAATTAACTAAAATATGAAATTTATGTTGCGTATATTTACCGAAGTATTACAAGTTTAATTGAGGCGGTAGAGCTGTGTTACTGCACGGTTTTAGAAGGGTTTATCTAAATTGGTGCTTTGAATATAGAACTTACTCGATGGTTTATCCCGACTAAGTGATCAAGTACCTTATAACTAAACTAAAAAACAAAGAAAGATAATATAAATAATATATTAAGAATAAGATTAAGAATTGAGTTAAGAATCAATCCGCAATAGTACGATAGCAATGGTGAGTAAAAAATAAAAATATATTAACAATGTTCATCAACGGGTTTTTTGAACTCTTGTGGACCTTTAAACTAAAACTAATGATAAAACGATCATTTAAATACTTGAATTACTGCTCCACTGCTAGTAATGTATCGTACTGCTAAACAAAGACTAACAGAACTGAATTTTAAAATTTATTCGACATAAATGTAAAAATAAATACTTTTTATTTATTATTAAGGAAAACACACTCTTATTGTGAAGTTGTAATTACATAGGTCTGTGATATTTTGAAATACTAAATTAATGTATTAATTATAATTATATACGTATGAAATCAATACTTTTAATTTAATAGAAGCGGTGTGGTTAGTTTGAACATTAAACCTTAATGTTCTACTGGGGTGAATTAGATGAAATTTGTAAAAAAAAAAAGTGCGCACTACCCGTACTGTGAATTTTTTAAACTAATTTTCAGATTGGATAAAGACACGAAGTCGTTCTTGTCCGTCGTCGTTTTGCTTTCCACTATTCACAGTATATTTAGGCTCTTTAACAGATAATAATAATAAAATATATTCTTATGACAATAATCAAACATGGATCTAAAATAGTGGAAGCTGTTCCACGATCTGATTGCTCGACACACCCCTCGCAGCCGGCGTTCGTTATCGACCACGGATTGCTCTGTCAGTGCACTCATTATTTATTTATTTCATCGTACTTTTAACATGTTAATAATTTTTTGCGCAAGCCGGGGAACGTCACCGCTCGCCTGGGAACCCTCGTGGGCAGAACTGATGGTATTATTAAACCCCGACTCGACTCCTGACTTTCTGATGCGCAAGTTCTGCGCATTGCAATTATTATTGGCTACGCTACACAGTGGTTACAAATAATGCGCATGATTATACTAATAGCAGAAAATCCATTTATAAAATTATGTATTTGAATTCTTGTTCTGTAGTAAAAAATTAAACATCATCCATCCACAGCGGTCTCTCGTGACTGAGGATCGTGATCACCGTGAACTCTCGCCCTCTTGACTGTACTCTTCCACTTTTATCGGCATCCTGCAGATCATAGGACTGTCACCAGAGAAATGCTTGTTGTCTTTTCCACTTGTTCGATCCAACGGATGGGGAATCTTCCTCTTCCTCTTCGTCTTTCGACGTGACCCACCACAACAAACTTCTCTACGCTATCTTCTCTTCTCGTAAAGTACCCAAAAAATTGAATCTCAGGCAAATGGTATGTCCTCGATCTGCAATTTCTGCAGAATGGAGACAATCGTGCATCTTACCATGCATGGCATGCCTCCAGAACCACATCTTAAAGGCATCAATCCGTCCCATGTCTATTCTCTCGCTTGCCTTCAGGGTCTATGACTTCACATCATATAAAAATATAGAATGCACCAGAAACTGTACAAGTCTGACCCTCGTTGTTTTGGAAATCTCGTGATCTTTCCATATTTATTCAGACTTAGTCTAGATTAAACATAAAATTTAATTAAAATGAAATGAAATTATATTGTTCAGTCTTTTTTTATATTTTAAATTTATTAACTCTGTAACAGGCCATGAGGCCCAAATACTGTAGAAAAATACCCAGGCCTGATAAAATCACATATATACATAGATACATTCTGACCTCACCAAGAATCGAACCCGCAACCCCCGGTATGAGAAGCCAATGCCTTGATCACTGGTCTATCAGGGTCGTTTTTTCGGTTGTTAATAATTTCTTGAATTCATAACCACATTTAAATAAATATGAAAAAATGTTCAATTATTCAACAGAGAATACTGTGTATTTAAAAAAAAGATACTATTAAGTTTTCAAACTACTGAGTGACAATTGTTCTCTACCAACCTATACCTCTCATGATACATACCCGTAAGTTACGTTCACCGTGCAGATAATTGATACATAATATGTTTACTCCACACGATTGCTGTGTTTACTCGAATGGTAGTAGTTTAATTCGTACATAGTCTTCTAAATATTTAAAAGTTACTACTTACTAGCTGATGTAGATTAATGATAATGTACATAATTAATCTAATACATTATATCCATTAAAATCCTTTAAAATATACATTGTGTAAACATGTATTACATTTATCATTAGTGGTGTGTCGTAGAAACAAATATATATTATATTTTTATTTTTAACTTTGTTTTATTAACCACTTATTGAGTTTAAATACAATACCGAAATTTTAAATACAATACCGGTTTCGAAAAATACCGTTTTCTTCTTCATGACGTCAATACTAACTAAAAATATATGTTATTGTTTCTTTACCAGAATCTATTTTTAAAAATAAAAAAACAACAATTATTTAAAAAACAAATTTAGTACCTTCATACAAATTTACTCGAATAATTATTAGAAAAAATTTTTAGAATGGCACTCGTAGTTAAATTTAGTTGGTTGTTTATAATTTTTTGATTAGTTTTACATGCTTTATTTATCTCCAATGATTCCAAATTATTTAATTTGTAACCAACACCGTTTATATGCAAAATTGACAATTTCAATTTTTTATCAAAACCATGACCATTTTCTATCAAATAATTAGAAAATTCTGAAAACCCACTATTGTTCAAATATCTCAAATGTCCCTGATATTGACATTCTAAAGAAGAAAATGGTATTTTTCGAAACCGGCAGATGTATTTAAACTCAATAAGTGGTTAATAAAACAAAGTTAACAAATAAAAATATGAATTTAACCACAAAGTTAATTTTGCTAATTTCAAAAGTAAATATAGATTGTGCTATTACAGACGATTCTAACTTGATGGTATACCAGGTACAAAAAAATTCAATTTATCAAAATAAATAAATTTAAATTTGGAAAATAATTGTGAATTCGTTACTTCAAAAAGGCAAAAAAACTTTTACTGCTCTGTAACGTTATCTACTTTCGATTTTGCTTAAAATATTATGTATGATTACTCTTGGACAACGTATATTTAAAATTTTTCATTAGATAGTGGTCAATGACTTATATTTATATATCTAGCTTTACAAATTACCATATCAGTAATATTTGATATGCTAATAGCTAATAATCGGCCCAAAAAATGTGAACACGCTCGCTTAACAGATAATTGACGAATATGCGAACACCATACGAAATACGTATCTACTACGAAATGACATTAGAGTACCTATACCATGAAAAAAAGTTTTATCTGTCGAAGTAATAAGGTGCCATTACACGCAGTTTTCAGTCAAGATAATAAGATAATCCTTTTCGAAAAAAATAGACTATGGAATAAGCTACAAAAGCTATAAAAAATTTGCAGACAGGTCAGACAATATCAGTTCAGTAAGATTGTTATGTGTATTGAACAAATAAATGCAAAAAAAACTAATTATCTTGCAGCATCGGTATAATGTTGCACGCGAAGGACTATCGGAATTGAAACCTCTGGCCGTTGGTAACGCTACTCTGTGTAATAACGCCTAGAATTCTGTAGGGTATTTACAGAAAATAAGGATTGCTTAATATATGTTTATTTTCTAGAACCTTTAGTAATATATAGATTTTTCTTGCTTGTATGCAGTGCAAGTCTCTGCTATGAGTATACATAAATCACAAAATGTCTTGGTATCACATAATACGTACATAAATTAGTGAGTAACCGAGTGTAGAATTTGTGTATGTGTATGTGTTCGTCAGTATATTTACTTTTATCCAATATGTAGAGCGTACTTTAATAATATATACTGGTTTTTCTTTATCAGTTAACAGTTAATGTTACACAATTAATTAATATTATGGTACAGTAGAAAACGCGCAAATTAATTAAAGGGAGCTCTTTGGGATAGTCAGTACTGTGAATTTTATAAAAACACAAATAAATGCACAGTTAATGAATATTTTTGAAGTGATGGTGATAAATAATAATAATAATAACAATGGATAATTTTTATAGCACCATTTTTATAAAAAAATTCACCTCAAGGGCGCTTTACACAAAAACCATTTATAATCCTACGATATCTTTGTATTTAAATTGTTATTTAAACTAATGGAAATGATTTATTGAAAATATGCATTTTAGTCTCTTTGTAAATAATGTCTCTGATGCACTGTTTCTTATGACGGAGGGCAAATAGTTCCACGCTTTTGGGTTAGTCAAGGAGTAGTGTCGTTTTATTTATAAGATATTTATGCATCCTTAATAATTAGGATATTAGAGAACGGAACGCCCGCACGTTCCTATCCTAAAATAGGTACCTACAATTTTTATTCCTACAACACGTTGGTCGGCTCCAAAAATTCTAATTTTTTATACTTTTCTTAAATTTGTTAACGACGAATTGGTACGCCAAATCACCTCAACATTATTTACTCTATTATGTCTATTCGTTTATTTTATCTAATTTCTGTATATATTTATATGTATTCCAAAATGTATTTTTTTAGTCTGTAGTATGTCATAATCCTGATAATTATATTTCCATAATTAAATGTTTTATTTTGAAGCTATCAAAATACAGGCACCCACCTATTCCAATCGGTAACCTGTCATTAGATTCATATCTTGCAAAGAAATAAACGGCATCAAACAATACGGGACCGATCCAAAAACGGCGATATTTGTAGTTAATAAGTAGTAGGTATCGTTACTTTACTGTTGAGAATTTACGAATTTCGAACGATGATAACGGATTATCTAAAGATTATAATTGTCATACTTTACCTTAATTAATCAAACTTTGGCTGCGGTTATCTCATGTTAGTCATTGTGGGTCAGGTTCTAAAGATTTAACACCTAAATAAGACATATTTTGTATTAGTAAATTTTTTTAGGAGTTAAACAAGAGTTCAATAGTTTTCTGTTAAATCTTTAGGACAAAGATACATTAAAATATGTAAAAAAAATACTAAACGATTTTTTTTAATGTTATTTTTTCCGATTTATTTTTACTAATACCTTTAGCGATCACATTGAATATACACTGGATACATTTTTATGAGAAATGTTACAATATTATGAAAAGACGCATTACGCCCGGTTGCATATTAAAGAGTTGCAGAGTTCAATGCATTTCGTTTGCTCGGTTTCAGCGTAATTGATAATTAAAATATTGAAATCTATGCGCATTTTCCGCGCGGACTCGTGCAACCCTCCGGATATCTAGATTCTACTCAGATGTGCCCCGAGGGTGGATTTACATTTACTTCATACAAATGAGAAACACCCACGCCGAGGGGTTATTCAACACAACATCTCTAGTAATATAGCCAGAAAAAGGCCAGAAAAACCTCACAGCGGCGAGCCGTTCCTCTCCGCCTCGCCGGCCCGCCTCGCCGTGCCCACAGTACGTACTATTGTGTTTCAATTATCATACGAATGAGAATTCGAAGATGCTTTTTCGAGCAGACAATCCAGGTCCCTCTTGCCTTAAGATCATTAATATTTTAAACATTTTATAACTAATAACATTAATTATTCTAAATAATTTAATGAATTTGTGTATTTGCGAAGAATGTTTACTAGGAATGGCAAAGTTGACGACAATGATATCGAAAAGAGAGTGATTGCGAGAAATAATGTGAATGGTGCTCTGAATGCAATTATCGCTTATAGGAATTTATCACCCGAAGCGAGACCAGCGGTACATAATGAAGTTCTGACGCTAACTAACGTACGAAAGCAAAGCCTGGAATTGGCAAAAAAATGGGAAAGTAGACTGATATTGAATGATAACGATCGCTGAGGCGCGCGTGTTGAACATCTAAAATATATTAAATCTATGAATAATTAACAAATCAGGAGCGAATATAGTCGAGCATGTGGAACGTATGAGCGAGGAGAGGACTATAAAGGAAATAATATATGAAGCGAATGTTGAAAGTAATAGAAAGGAACAGAAGGAAGGAAGAAGAAAATAACAAAAACGTCCGCGAAAGACCTGGCATGATCAAGTCAACCAGACTATTAAAAGCTTGTTAAAAAGATGTTTAAAAGTAGACAAGAGTAGTGTCAGGAAAGTGTGCCATTCTATCCTCTCTCCCAACGCCTGCGGGATAATGATATGATTATTAAGTAAGCGAGTAATAAGAGCTCTAGCTACATTCACTTTTCGTTGGCTAAATAAGTATCAAACAGAAATCACCCTAGAATATTAAAAATAACTAAACATGTTAGTACTTGGAAGATTCCCTGTTCCGGTGACAAAGAATTGAAATCTATGATACAACATAATTTTGTACTTTTTATTTATATATATTTCAGTTCAGTCAACGAAGTTGCAAAGTTCTCAGTTCTCAGCAGCCACGCACAGGTCGTTTAGTGGTTGATTGATGTTTGCATTGCATCATATTACACTTCAGTTTCATAGAGCTCATTGTTAAGTATTAAAGCGCGGGCTCAAAATGTATTTTTGAAAATATAATTGAACATAAATGATGAAATTATCATGAAACTCATCGTTATATTAACGTTTTGTGGAGTCGGTATCGATCCATTATTACTCTACACGACTACTGTAGGGGAAGGTGCTAAGCCAAGAATATGTTTCACCTCGATACATCAGTCGAGTTAACACTTGACAGCGCTCGATGTGTCTATTCGCGGTTAAATATTTTACGTTTGCAACAATTGTGATTTTGTAATTTTTTCACTAAAAAAGTCGTATTTTTTGCTCACACCACATTATCAAATACCACGAGTGAGTAATATTTTATTACATTTTTATTTACTTAAACATTCAAGTGTATGCCTTGCTTTGAATAGCATGTTGTATTTTATTTTAATATTAATTATTTTTACTACGTGACATCCATAGCGTGGTACTTTGAAACGCGTACAACTAAATTTAAATTATCTTAAAATACACACATTTTAAAATGATATCTTTATAGATTACAAAATGCCACGAATTAAATGTGGATAAAACAGCCTGTCATTAATGGAACTATGTTAGCTCTTACCATACAGGTAGTTAAAGACGGAATGTCATAGAAAGCTGCCGCAGAATATTCTCAAGTATGAAGTAAGTAGTATGTGTGTTTTATTTTATTATTAATTAATTAATTTTTCTAAAACCTTTTTTAAAAATGTTAATTACAATGGACTTCCACAAATTTAATCACGATAATTTTGAAATATTATACTTATTTAGTTACAATGTACACCTAGGTACTACTTGTGTATTTTTTTATTTTAAATATTTTTTTTAGTAGATTTATATATATATATATATATATATATCTTTGCACAAAATACATACCTCTTTTTAATGAAAACATATCTTTATGTTTAAAATAATTAAAAATAGGTATATTTTTTTAAATTCAGCTTTATTACATGATATATATATATATATAATCTATAAAGAATAATAAATTGTATATATTTGACATCTCTGAGTGATGTTTAGAATCCCATGCAGGGTCCATCATCAGAGCTGACATCACTGACAACAATTATTTATGTATCGAATTATAAGAATTCCTTATTTAATCACTCATTTTGTGAAAAATTTTGAAATCAGGTGTAAATTTTTTAAAATTAAATTATAGAATATTTAATTATAATGTCAAGCCATCGAGTGTTTACTTTTTTAATTTTTTATTTTTATTATAATTGACAATAATTTTGCTTGTGTTCAAATCATACTACGCGCGTCCACTGAACACGTGTCTGTATGTCGTATATGAATGTCCGTATGTCTTACATTATGTATTATATATTACGAACAGTAGAACAAAGCAGCGAGAACACTGGTTATGTATGCGGGTAATTTGTATGGCTTACAGATTTAGTGGGATAAATGACACTAAGATAAATGACATCGGTGAAATCTCGCGGCTACTTTGAGAAGACTAATTATAAAACAATTATGAGAACTGTGACGCTAAATAATTATAAATTCGAACACGCATACCATTAATGCGAATATATTTCTTAAATATTTGAAAATAGAAATCAAAATTCATAGATACATGAAATTTAGCTAAAGTACCCGGCGTTGCCTGAACTTTACGCAGGTGAAGAGGCTTCATTTATGGGGATGGGGTAGTTTTTTTTTAAAACCAAACATATACAGATATGTATATGAAGGTGGTTTTTCGAAATCTCATGTAGACAGAAAGTTTCCTTTCATTTTAAACGTGTTCAAAATTTCATCAAAAAGTACCAAAACTCTACTTTAAGGGGTTGGAAAGGGAGATGGAGGTGGTTTTTCGAAATCTTATATAGACACTTATTTTTCTCTTATATTGAACGTTCGTAAGGTGAGTAAAATTTCATCAAGAAGTGTCAAAATTCTGCTTTAAAGGATGGGAAAGGGGGATAAGGGCGGTTTTTGAAACCTCACGTAGATAGTGACCTTTATCTTGTTTTTATGGTCAAGTGTGCAAAATGTTGTCAAGTTCGGAATAAAACTGTAATTATGTATAAAAACACAAACAAATTCCAACCAACCAATCCACAGACACTCTTTTTTATATATAGTTAGAGATTTACAAAACATAAAAATATTGATCACGTGTGATTTAAATTAGACATCATAATCATCCAAAGATCATTACATCAAAGTCGTCATCATTATTTGTAGCAAATCTGCAAAGCTCACAAATACCCAACCCGGCTATTGACCAGCTTAGTGAGAAAAAAGCCGTTATATAGCGGCCAAATACTAAATTTGTAAATTGTTTTATTATAATTATAATAAAACATACTTTATGGTTTTAAAAGGCTCCGTGATAACTTTTTAAACTAAAATCGAGACTAAGGTCACTCGTAAAATATAACTTATTTGGTAAAAGTGGCCGATGGCAATCAAAACTGAAAGGTGAGTATACAAGACGGCCGTACGACTCGTGATGCGATACGGTTCCGAGTGCTAGACATGTGGCCTGCGAACAAAATATGAGCACCGGCGAATTTAAAATGCTTAAGATGGACTGAAGGAATGACAAAACTGGGTTGAACTCGGAGCTGTTAATTAGAGAAAAAAATTCAACTTATTACGTACCTCTTTACGCCTTAATACCTTTTTGAACACACACAAGCTATTAAAATAATAAGCCTCTTCGTGAGCTAAAATATGCCAGGGCAAGGGACAAATTAAGTTTTAAATATGTACCAATAGTTTCCAAGGTTAATCTACGCAAGGTTTAAATAATTAATACAAAATCAGATAATTTCGACGTTGATTACTTCACTAAATGAATTTGTAGACATTTTAGTCATGATAAAATAAAGGAAAGTGCATGAAAAGAAAGAGAAAAATAAAATGAAAGTAACCAAAAAGTGCATATATTTATAATAATTGCAACCCGATTAATGGCAACTTGCTATAGCGGCCCCCTTTATATAATATTACCATCGCGCTCTCTCATTACGGCCCCATTACTCGCTATAGTGACTTCCTAGCAGCATCGTTAATACGTTAAGTGAAGTTAATATTAAAATCTTTAGAACTTTTATTTTTCATTTTAATTTAATAATAAAGAGTCTGGGGATTAGCATGGTTACCATTTTTCATAAAATCAGGTATACAGTGTTATAATTATCATTATAAACATTATTTTTGTCACTGACAGTATAAGCATTGTTAAATGAAATAAAGGCCTTGCTACGAATTCGACGTCTTCGGTAAGTCTCGCCTGGAACATAGTGTGATATGAGACCGCCGATACGAGGCACACCTACACATATATATCTACACTGCTGGATTTAAAACTTTCATTTTCGATATCAGGAATAAGAGAGCTTATCTTATTTTATTTTCATATATTTTATTCTAATTTTATGTTTAAATAATAATTGTATGTTTAAACACACATCATATTTAATATAATGTCAAGCAGACGTTGTGAATATCATGCTTCTAAAAGACTAATGATCAGCTTCACCTTGATAAATATATTTCAGTTAAAAGTGTTTTGTCGTTATTAAAATACAGTGAAATATTTGCATGGCAGCAATGATGAGGATTGCGGGCAGCGCGGACGGCTGCGGTACCCGCGTGTCCGGCGCCGGCTGATTGGCGCGGACTAATTACAGCCCATTACTTCGCCGGCCGAGTTGGGTAAACACGGAAACAGAGCTGACCCGAAGGTGGACTACGTGTGAATACGGGAACACGGCGAGGAGCGAACGGTAAGCGGGGACACGTGTGAATACAGGAATATAATACCTCGGATCCGTGGAATTACCCGAGAAGCAGGTGAATATTTGTATAACAAACTGTCCCCGTGGAAATAGACCGACAATATTACGTACTATATTTTTAAGGGCTGCTGCATCTACAGAAACTTATTTTGGGTATAAAATGATTGTTCATTGAATGTGGTTAGCCATCACTAATGGTTTCCTACTTTTGTTTGTTACACAACGCATTAATTTAATGCCGGCAGTTATGCGTTTATTTTTATTTGATAAATATTACAATAAGTTGACAGTTTTTAACAATTAATCAATCCTAACAGACAGAATCACTAGTTGCTACCCGCTAGCTGTACGAGTAATTTTGTTTTATTTTCGCGGCAACTCGGATCGTGAATTCAATTAACTGCAGATGACCTTTATAATAATTTCTTACCTTGAAAAGCAAGAATGATATTTGATGTCAGCAATAAAATAGTAATGATAGTCAGTAGAGAAAAGAAAAAAAGCAGAATATATTCTAGTTGGTCAATAAATGCGTTATTTAAAGCCACCGGAGGCCAGTTACAAGTTTTTTTCTTAATTTTTAAAATTTAATCGAAGAAAATGCAGGCTTTTTTTGCATTTTAATATTCCAAATATAAATTATTCATTATAAAACAATAAATAAATTTGGTTAGTGAAATAAAAATAACAATTAACCATAAATTTTTGCTTAGCACAAGCTAAAATTCCCAGCACAGCTCAAAATGACTCGCCAACTCAAAACAAGCAATACTCTATCCAAAAATATTACTCACGTAATTATCTGTTTTCCTCTATTCTCTCCAAAATAAGGCATGAATTCAGAAAAATAGATTTTCGTATACATATTTTACTGGTATCCTGGTGCGTTCCATTATGGTTATTTTCTGACTGGATGGAGTACTAAACGTTATTTAAAAACGTATTATAGATAATAGTTTAAAAATATATCAATTGAATTTTTTCAATAGTATTTTTAACGTTTTCAGCTGTCAACCCTGCGGAAGGGTATTCCCGCTCGGGTATTCCAGACTGTGTTGGCTGTTACTGCGGGCTTAATATCTGCGCGGCCTGCTGGCCCCTCGCCGCCCTTCGCCCACCGCCCACCGCCACCAGGTAACAAAGGGTACCTGGATTATTAGTAGAAATTTTCTTTTCTACAATATCACACTTTATTTACCAATAACTGAAATAACAACATCCAATCAAACAATATTGGGTCGGTTCGACTAACAGTTTATCAAATCAGCGAGTCGTCATGAGGATAGCCGCGATAGCTCATCATCAAATCTAAAACATTGTTTTAAATCAATCTTTTTTTTTTAAATGAACGACTAATAATGATACAATGGTAGAATAATATCACCCGTTTAATAAAAAAACGCCCATTTATACGCCTGTAAAACCAATGTCGATCTCATAACTAATGTTTACCTCATAACTAATGTCGACCTCATAACCGATGTTGACCTCATAATCGATATTAATATCATAACTAATGTTCTCCTTATGACTCGAAAGCATCACATTTTTATTTTTATTGTTGTAAAATAAATATTTGTCTGCAATAATTTGTGTATTTTTAATGTAAAAAGTAGCAACTATATACAATAAGCGCAAAATGTTTGATTAAATATGTACGGGTAATGCACGATGAGGTTGGCATTATGAATACAATAATGCATAAATAATGTAATATTTTATTAATATGTAACGCAATGGTCGCGGTCATGTGATGGTCATCATATGACTGCGCAGCGGCCACAACAGAGCCACAGAGCAATCGGCGGAATACGATTGGTTTCTGCTAGTATAAAATAATTTTTCAATATATATTTTTTTTTAAATGTTGTTTATTGTTTAAATATAATTACTTAAAGAAACAGAAAATAAATATATTTTTTTAGATCAATCATAAAATTCATTGTCTCTATACATCCATTAGTTACGACACTTAAATGTTTTTTTTATATAAATAATTTAACACGCTCAATTAAAGAGAGAATGGGAAATTCTGGAATGGTTAAGCGGGTACCGTGGGTATGTATATAAATATGTTCATATGTAAACATTAAAAAACATATTATTAAGAAAGCTGTAATTTAATTAAATTAAGTTATGTTTTTTTCATTTGATATGTTTTAATCTTTAATTATTATGTATTATTACTGTACTGTTTTCTCCACTTTAAAATTACACTGGACATACAAAGCATCACCAAAATTCTTCCGTTGAAAAAATATAATTTATTTATATCATTTGGAGCATTGTATACGAACTTGTAGTTCAAAATTTAACAGCACGCATAATTTTTGAGAAAAACTAGATGATTTGGAAAAAATTAAGATTTTTAGTAAAAATTGAGATATAATTAAAATACGATTTTAATTATTGTTATTTTTAAATGTCGATATCTTGATATTGTTCTTAAGTGCTTCATTGGCTTCAAATCCTTGTTTTTATAATTAGAAACCCTGAGTCAATATAATCACTCCTTCGGTGTCGTCA
This sequence comes from Eubasilissa regina, assembly GCA_022840565.1. Taxonomy (NCBI): domain Eukaryota; kingdom Metazoa; phylum Arthropoda; class Insecta; order Trichoptera; family Phryganeidae; genus Eubasilissa; species Eubasilissa regina. The sequence continues at coordinate 485,950 of JAINEB010000025.1, read as the reverse complement.
GCGCGCCTGATGCGTCAACGTTCAAGTCCAACTGAAGGAAAAGGGAATAAATCAGTCTAGACTGACCGTAGGTATACTTAATTTACCCACACGGGAAAATGAATCTGCAGTTGGATTCAGAATCAGCATCGATGTTGGTCAGTCCAGGTGCAAGGGGCATCACGAGAATATGTTTTATAATTATGACATTATTAATCCTCACGGATAAACTAGAGTATCGTGTCCTCGCGAGTTTAAGTACTAGAGTTTGAAGAGAATCGTGCCAAAACGAGAATGACGCCAGCACGCTCTGCACTGCACGGTCCCAGATATTCCACCAGCACGCGCTTCACACACGCATTCTCTAGGCCTGGCGTGTTCCACGTGGTGTGTTATTTATTTATTGATAATATTTTAACAGATCCATCGCGAATACAATCACTCCACCAATTTTTTTGTTAAATTGGTCATACTCTTAAGATATGAATAGAGGAATACTATATTTTCGGCATTATTTTACATACTTCTTTACATGTTTAATAAAAACACAAAAAATGCATAGTTTTGACCCCTTCAATATTCTACAAATAAAGTATTTATTTTTAAACTTTGTGGATCATTAAATTCATTTCTGTACCAAAAAACTATATTAATCACATTCCACAAAACAAAGCTGCATAAAAAGTAACTTAAATAAATATAAGTAAGGCCGGTTGATAAATGCCCTAATTGCTCGGACCGCGTCGCACGGTAGCGAGACGCGATCTGATCTCAGATCATCTGTTCTGGACCACACCGGGAAATTTATCTCAGAAAAAAATACATAATCACCACACCAAGGTCGGGCGCTCTGTTAGCCTGTTACGTCGTTAATTTCCCGAGCAGTAATCGCCTTATAAATATGCTCACAATCATTTATTTAACCAGATGGAACTATTTGATTTCTCGGAATCTTTTTTTCGTTTCGCCAGAAGGTGGTCAGATGTAACTCGGTTATGGAAACATAATTAAATACCATCTGAAGAATGCTTTTTAATCACCAAGTTAATTCAATTAGAGTCTTGCCTTATTGCTGTATTGTTTTTGGGGCACAACTTAAATTGGGAAATTTTATTGTTATAAATTAAATTGTTGATAAATTTGTATTAATAGATAATAAGATGAAAATTACTAGAACCTATTTTATTACGAATTATAGCAATTCATAGTGAAGTTGAAGCAGACACATTTATAAACGAAATAATATTCACTGTGCGTACGAGCCGCGTGGCGTGAGTTTATTGGTTTTTAACGTATTTATTTTATAGGATCATATTATAAAATTACTGTTAAGTAGGTATTCAAGAATCTTATTGAAAAAATGAATATGGATACATATATATATGTGCGTACATTTAAAATATGAGTGTATATAAAACAGCATGTGCATCTTGTACGTAAAAAATAATTTAATTTATGTTGGTCCCCACCGTTATGGCTTAACGCAACTGTAGGCTTATTCATATTTGTTAATTTTTTCATCATTTGAAATAGATATATTACAATTTGATAGTAAACGATCAACTGAAATTAAATAGCTTAACTCTTTTAAATGTAATAACCACAACAGAAGTTAAGAGTTATACGCTTTGCCCGCTACTTATTGTACCGAAGCAACGAGATGGAGCCGTAACGGATTGATAATGCAGTACAAGGAAATAAACGTTTAGAGTAGACGGGACATGAACTTTTCTGCATGACATATTCATTACCGATCGGTTTTACTTCAGTATTCGGTTCACTAATGACGTTTTCACATAAAGATGGAATGTATTTATACGCACATTCTATCAACCCCTATTCAATTACTCATTAAGCATAAGTATATTTATTGTACTCATCAGCTCCATCAAGATACTCACTGCATATTGCAAACGTGACTAGGGCATCATTATAATAAATTATATACATTTATAAATTATTCTTTCGAATGGATGCTCATAGAAACGAGGTGATAATCAGTATTTGAAGGAATGAAATGAGTTTCCGACATACCTGTTAGAGCCGGTACACCGATGTTTCAAGTCCCTCTTCAAAGGATCAAGCCCCACGGCTGGGGCTGTGTGCCTGGCCACCCAGTCCGACGGTTTGATACAACATACATATTAACTGGACAAGGCGTCCGATTCGGACATTATTTAAGTACTTTAATCATTTATCATTCTATGTGTTTTAATAAAGAGCTTAGTGTTGCGGTAGATATAGTCTAGATATCTAAGCAATCGGAAAGAAAAAAATAAATGTATTTATTTATTGTTAAATTAAATTCATTATGTACGGATAATTACAAGTGTATATAGCAACAATAATGTACACGTACAATAGTACGTCTAAATTGGTAATTATTATTATTAATATATAAAATATAGTAACAAGATAATGATATACTAAGTATTTCAATAGATATTTATATTTTTAAAACAACTTTCAAACTATATTGACGCCTCTTATTTGAATTTATGTTAAATTAGTTAAATTCAATTAATTTTAGATATAAAGAGTTTATTCCGAGTAATGTTTTACATTATACATACAGGTTACATTGCTACTTGTATTTTTGCAGTTGTAATTAATTGTAATTAATTGTCTCGTAAAAAGTATCAATAAACATAGTCCTTATACACTTGGGTGCTTGGAAGTTTAAACTTTTTATAATTAATACAAAAATTAATTAACTAGAAAGATAAATTTACTTACAGGAAAAATATTATGTAAATATATATATATATATATATATATATATTTTTTTACATAAATATATTTTAATTAATACGATAATTGATTCGTTTAATTTGTTTTAAAATACCGCAAAACTATGTTTTGAAAATTCAACTTTACGACAAAAATGTGTTCTTAAAAAAAATATATACTTTATACAGTGAAAACAACAATTTGAAAAGAACTTATTTAATAGATAAATAGCTTATTAATATTATTAATAGGAAACAAAATTTACGCTACAAAAAATGAATGAACTTTCTCCACTATTGCAGAAATACAAAAAAAAGAGTAAAAATATGAGAAGTGAGAGAAAAAGTAGAAAATAAAATAATCAAAATATAAACAAAGGAGTGATAAAAAATATAATGAAGAACAATTTTCAGAGGAACGGGAGGGCGAGGGAAAAGGAAAAGGAAAATGGGATAGGAAATAAAAATAAAATGAAGGCCATTCAAATTAAGGTTGACATAATGAATTTAGATATAATTGTAATACCTAAAGAATTTAAAATGTTTTATTCATTAAGTGAGTTGAAATAAAGGGGGGCTCGGTAGAAAAATGAGTTATGTTTAGTATTGGTGTTGTAATGTGGAAGGTTAGATGTAAAATTAGTTCTGGTTGACCTAGATGGCATTCGAATAGATATGCGTCTAAGTAAATCAGAACAGTTTACTTTGGAATAGGCTATTTTGTGCAGAAAGATGACACCGGCAATGTCTGTCATTAAATCATTATATTATTAAATAACGATTTAATACAATAAAATAATTATATAATACAATATAAATATATATAATGATTTAGTATCTATGTGTATGTATCTTCTACGTGTAGGTATGTTATCAGCCACTGAATTATAGAAGAGAACACTGCCTGCCGCTATATATGGTAGATAGGTATGTGTATAACCAGGGTACGTATTAAGTCGATGTTCACGTAGTTATTGGTAGCGTAGCACCATTTACCAAAACCAATACACCACGCCCATGAAATTGTCGGTTGGTGGTTCGACTCCCGCTTCGGTTCATTTGCGGTCTGCCTCGGTACACCCATTACTTCTAGATTATTCCATCGGAATCAATTTACTATCATCATAGATTGTTTTTACTCACGGCAAAAATAATCAACATTTTAAAACAGGTACCTACATACCCGCATATGCACCTCCGGGACAATGGTTTATTTTAACGCGCGGTTAGGAGAGAATTTCTTAGAATTTGCCAGAAGTGTATAATTATTTATTAATGTTATTTTTCTAACTAATATTAATGAAAACCGTTAAATCATAATAATAAATTGTTATCTGTGTGTTCTCTGGAATGTAAAATAATATTAGATATATTATTTTTTATAAAAACACATTTTTGTTGTGAAACTGCAATTTCAGAACATGCTTTTGTGATATTATAAATACTAATTGTATTAATGAACTAGAAAGATATACAGAAAAAAACTAAGTATCGAAAAAAATTTTGGTTTATACCCGGAACTTTCCCTATCCGGGGAAATGGTTACCATTTCGCCATATCCCATATTTTTTTAAATCTTTCCAATTGATTAATTTAATTTGTATTAAAAATATTGTAGTACATTTTGTATTTTTATTTATTTCAAAGGTCGCTCACTTTGATACGTCCCGAGTACCGTCTTATCTCAATATCAAAATCTAAATATTGAATATTTTTTTAAAGAACCCCAATTTTTTATTAATTTTACGTATATTTCTTTCTTTCATATTTTATTCTTGTCGGTGTAATCAAATTCGTGAAAGTACTTTGTATAGGTATAATATATTTCTTTAATATAAAAGTTGTTTTATCGTTAATGTAGTAGGCAACAGGAAAATTGAACAAATATTTTAAATATCAACAACCAAATTCCTTCGATTTAATATAATACGACCATCGACTTCTTAAATCAAGATCAGTCCTACAATCTTGTTCTTTACAGCCTTATCTCTTTGTTCGGAAAATACAACGGACTCTCGAAATCAGACAACTTGAAAACGTAATCATGCGGTTAAGAAGATCATCTTCAATTGGATGTGGTCTCAGAATAATGTAGTTGTAAATACCTACGTGCGTTCCTCCAAGTACGTCGTGTACGGGGACTTAACAAGCGAGCAGGCAACTTTTTACTCTTTACAATACACGCATATTTCTTAGATTAGTATAGTTACACTGAAAAATCAACAAAAAGTAGATGTTTCGGACAACTTAGATTATATATTTTATTAATATGTTTCGTATGTAAGAAGGTATATCCATGATTTATGCAAACGGATTAATGAATTTTTGAAAGAACTGATTTTTGCTATTTATTATCTCGGTGTTTGAAGATATTTTCACGTCTTATCTTGGAGAATGTTGATTGATTTATGTACTATCCGATCACGACTAGAGACACGCACGTACCGCGAGAGAGATTCGAGGAATAACAATATTGAAGTAATATATTACCGAGTTAATCAATCTGTCATCTTCACTTTGTTTGTAATCTCTGAAATCGTTATTCTCGTGGCTCTCATATAAAATTGTTTGATATTCAGAAGTTTATGAATTATCGCTGTATTTAAAATATATTCAAGTAGGTTTATTAAATGTATTACGGGAATCATTCATCATTTCATATTCAATGGCAAAAAAAAAACCCGCGGTTTATATTATTTAAAAATAAATTTGATAACTGACCTTTTTGTTGACATTGGCTACTTCATTGTTTAGCAAAAAATCAAGAATACCAATAATATACTCGCTATTATATATTTACGCGTATATTTAGCCCACTCGCTATACGTATAACCGTACGGATGGAGACACCTACAATATCTCGCTGTCACCTATTCCTTTGATACATTCTGTAATAAATAATAAAAAACTATAGATCGTGCGAGATTACGTTTTTTTATTTGTTCGATAGCGCCTAAGAAAGGCGTCCGAATAGCTTTCTTATTGGTGTTTGGGATTTCAATAAATTGTTTATGAAAAATGTCAGTAATCGCGGTCGTAAATTTCAATTAAATAAATACCTGCCACCTGTGAGAGGTCACGGGCCACTTCTATTACAAATACCTCTAAAGATTTCATAAAAAAAACAATATATTTTCAGCGTCGCTCAGATCAGTGTCCGATTATGTAGGTATAATCACAAATACGATTTATGGGTAGAATCAATACTGTTTTCTTGAGATTACGGTTTTAGGCTGCGTAAACAGTGCGGGTATTAAATATTAACATATTAAGTTGATTCAGTGGAAACAAAATGAAACAACATTTTCTGGTATTGTGTGCACAGATGCTTATATAATTATAACGTCTTTTAATACATTTAATAAAATACTTTTTCAAAAAGAATACACAGTGGATAATATTTAGAAGTGTTATAGAAAACGGTGCGCGCTGGAGACGATCATATACTAAGCTATGCAAGCTGTTTGCCAAACCCGATTTAGTCCAGATTATCATTATCGATCGATCGAGATGAACACTTCCAATATATTGATATTAACCTCCACGAAGACGATCTTCCTGTCCAACAACCCTGAAGGCATACGGAACGACGATAAATCCGTGATGAGATGACTGCACTCGTGTCAGCTCGAATACCAGGACAATAGAATTGATAAAATATGGAACGTATAATACAATATGTATGTATTTTTTTTTATAAATAAGAGACACTGCTTTATTTTGGTTAAATGAACCATAATTATTTCTCTTTAGCTTTATCTTCTTCTTCTTCTTAAATGATTAAAGATTGAATGAAGAAGATTGTAGTTGCGAGGATCGCTTCGAGAACATTGTGTATCTATACACGTTGTGTTTCAAATGTAGGAAAAATCTAGCCAAAAATATATCACCAAATTATGATGCCAAAATACTAACCGTACCACCAAACTGCACCCATAAATATCTCTCTGAATTCCAAACCATGACTGAAAATGATATTAAAAAAATCATAAATAACTTAAAAAATGATACAACTCCTGGCTACGACCAAATCACAACAAAATACTTAAAGAAAATATATTAACTCTTACCAAACCCATAACCCATATTATAAATACTAGCTTTCAAAATGGAGTATTCCAATCTAAATATAAACAAAGTTTTATAACACCAATATTTAAAACAGGAAATAAAAAAGATATCAAAAATTACCACCCCATATCAATAATCTCCAACACAGCTAAAATATACGAAAAAAATGTTAAAAAACAGCTCATAGCATATATCCTCAATAATGACATCATAAATGAGAAACAATTTAGATTCATGGAAAAAATTAGCACACGAGATGCTATCGCAAAAATAATTTCAATAATTAACAAACACGTAGATAACATTGACAAATGCATTGGCATATTTATAGACCTTAGGAAAGCCTTTGATAGCATATCACACAAGAAACTACATAATAAGCTTAAAAACATTGGCTTTAACGCAGTGTTTTATCATGGCTAATAAGTCATCTAACATACCGAAAACAAAATGTAAAAATAAATGGACATAACAGTACACCTGAAACCACTGACTTTGGCATACCACAAAGTATAGTACTTGGACCATTGTTATTTATTATATACTCTAATGATATATTTGAACTCAAATTACATAGAAAAATAATATCTTATGCAGACGATACGGTATTAACAATTAACGAAAAAACTGTACTGACGCTAATATATCGGCAAATAAAGATGTTAATAACATAAAAAAGTGTACCATAAAGATCGTTAATAATCTGCATCATTAAAATAAAATAAACTTCAAAATCAGAGTGACACTCCAGTCGTCCAATAGACTGCACGTGCATTTAATGAACTTTTCAACACACCTATCTGATCGCACAATGCTGATAATTCTAATTAACCGTTATAGTATAAAAAATCTAACCGATTAAAGTTACTCGGAGGCTGTTCCCACCCTCGGGTCGTGTAGGACCGTGGTGTTCCGAGTGTACCCGTCAGGTCGGGCTGCCCGCAGTTTGTTCACTTAAAATCAAAGCACCCATACGTTTTCTGGCTACACGACATTACAAATATTTATGAGGTGCATTCTGATTTTTATAGCGATGCGTTTGGCGAGCGTGGGCCGCGACAGGGCGCAGGCGCAGACGCAGTCCAGCCCCGAACACGATAAATGTTCCCGCACCACCCCGTGTGGGCATGGCTTTAATATTTTAACGAAAATTTATGGCAACATTTTGTAACCTAGGGTAGTGTCAGCATTTAAAAATATATTTATCGTCATATTTTAAAATATTATTCAGCGAAATAGTCTTCTGGCTCATGTAAGTTATTCTGATTTATTGCTTATCCAGGAAAAGGAAAAGAATTATCACTGGCCAACAATTTTAAACATTTTTTTGTAGTTTGTATAAAAGTACATAATCTTTATGTATTTTGCAGACGTGAATTCAAATTTTAAAACAAAAAAAATCTAGGATATCTGATTTTTTAGTTACTGATATATTATATAGTTTAAAAATACTTAGATATAGGTGATTTTTCAATTCTGCACCAATCATGCCATTGTTTTTTAAACTATTTTAAACACTTTTTTTGCATCGACACAGTAATCTGACACGAATCATCTGTTAATTGACTGATGTCTCGTGGTCAGTTGTCAGTTTTAGTGGAAAGTGCACTAGAAACCCCAAAAATAATATGTAAAATGTTCAAGAGTAGCTCAAGACATGTATGACCGCGGTTAACGGTTTTGGTCATACATGTCAATAACACTAAAAATTGGCGTAATACAACCTTATCGCCATATAGACTTTGATTACGTATGATAAATTTAGTTCAAAGCAGTCATCAAAATCCCAGTTACAAAATCATCGATGGCCAGTGATTATTAGTCATAATACATTTCTCAGCGACAAATACAGTATTATGAAACTAAAGATTGTAGGGAATATTCCTATTGGGTTGTCTAATAAGTCTTTGCAGTTTTGTTCAATTATTTATTATAAAATCTTTGTTTTTTAAAATACAACATTGAATTAATGGTGTATTTTCCATTATAGTTCAGGGCTTCATCCATCTTTCGACCAATTTTTCCGTACCTTTTCTATAAAAATCGGGTTGTTTTGTATCGAAATAGCTATCGAACCAATTTCTGAGGGTATCGTCCTTCTTGAACGTAAGGGTATGCATTTGATTGGAGAGCGACTGAAAAATGTGAAAATCTGACGGAGCAAAGTTGAGACTGTAAAGAGGATGTGGCAGAATATTCCAGTTGAGCTCCTGGATGATCGTTTTGATGAATTGAGCCGTGTGTATCAAGAATATTCGTTTTTCTCAACTTGACACTCCTTTATTTAAGCCCAAAAATTAAGAAAATCTATAAGATATTGGAAAACGATGACACTGACATTGAAACAGAAAAAATGCTATCGAGTAGTATGTCATTTTTGATCACAAAAACCAAATAGCGGGAAAATAGCATTTTTTTAAAATGCAAAGACTTATTAGACGACCAAACGATCCGTCGAACGGAAGTCCTGCATGTGTGAGAATCAATAAATTTTTCATGTCATGCGTGGTTCGAAATTATGAAAGCCGTGGTAATACACTTGTTCATGAACAATTGATGAAACAGCTGATAAAACTTTTTCTACTAATCTAAATATGTGAGTGAAAAATCGTGATCCAATTATATTTTGTTTATGTACGTATAAGGTGTCATAATGATGAGATATAATAATGATTTTATTTCCATTTTCCTTTACCTTCCCCCCCCCCCCGTTCCGCTAAAATATCTCACTCATTATCTCACTTTTTGTTTATATCCTTATTTTCAACTTATCCTCTCACCTTTTTCTGCGTTATAGGAGGAAGTACATTATAGTTCTAACAAGTTACCTATATATTTAATAAGTCCTTTTTTAATTGTCCTCGCTGTTTAAAGTATACTGTAACTTCAAAGAAAACATGTAACTGGTTAAATTATTGTTTCACTTTCATTATGATTTTTGTTTTTATAAATAAAGTGTATATTTTCTTAATAAAATAAAATTTTAAAAAGAGTGAACGCGATTTACATAGTCTAATTTATTCAAGAAAAGTAATCTTATAATAATTATTCATTCATAATAAATGAATTGCACTCGCGAAAGATGAGTGTTGACAATACGCAATAAAATAATATAAATTTATTTTGAATGCAATAATTGCCAACAATAAGTTGGTAGTATTCAAAGTAGGATTACACAATCACGCAAGTCTTCTACAAATTGTTGTACTTTATAACCTAATAAGTGGACGCTATAACTATCTGTACTGTAAGAAAAATAATATTTACGATGTTTGTAAATGAGTCATCAACCAGTACTAAAGAAGCCGGGACTAATCAGTAACGTAGATTTAACAATTACTTCGCGCACCGGTCGCCGTCACGGCGGGGTCACGATTAGTGACGTTAAATTATTGAATTCATTTATTTTTACCTGATTCTATAAATATACCTACATCTGTAAGCTTTTGACCTGTAACCTTATGAAATTACACTTAACATGAAACAATTAAATTCAAGCGCAATACAACATTTAACAACATTATTGCCACGAGACTGAAGCATTTTTTACTCACCGTTACACATTTTTACTCACCGTAAAACACTTTAATATTAGGTTGATATAATAAGAAAAATATACAACCTTAATATTCTAAAAGATACTTAACGGAATAATGGCAAAAAATAATTATTTGTAAAATTCTTTTTTTATTTCGCAATCTCGCTCCGCATTGCAATTTTTTATTCGGAGTCATTGTTTTATGACATTTCACATTTCAATTATAACACCAGGTTATACATATAAATATATCTCTATAATTATTTATATAAAAAAAATACTTAATTAATTCTACTTGCAAATAGTTACATTTTTAATTTGTTTTAACAGTAGTTTCTAATTAGTTACCCATCACTTTTATATATATATATATAGTTTTGATTTTGTCTATGCTTATATTTTCAATTTAGTATACATTGTATCCTGATGAAGGGACCATTGGTCTTGAAAATATTGATAAAATCAATAAATAGTAGTTTAAACTAATTGTGTTTTCTAATTATTTATATAATTTGTTGCCACGAAGTAATATTGCAAATATTGCGAAAGAAATACTTAATTGTTTAAGTAAAGAGATTGTGAACTCCCGGAACTGGAAAATTCCAACCTGGACAGATAATTGTTTTATCGATAATAGGAGGAACTATACAATGACTTGGCTAAATTTGGTTCAACCAGTGGTCACCGCTTAGGAGAAATTCGTTGCACAAACTCGCCCATAAACCATTGAACGAATTGATTTAATAAAATGCAAATTCCACGTGACGTTTGACTACTCTCACGCGTGTTCCGAGATTAAAAAAAACAAAGAAATACATAAAAGTATTATTTTCACACAAAACATTCCCGCAAATGTACTCAATGATATCATTCCAAGGCAGTTTTTATTTGATTATGTATGTATATGCGCCGCTAAATACTATTCAGGCATATAAAAATGTTCAATAAATAATTATTTAACAACGCCGTTCCGGCAAATGGATCGTCCATTTTTATAACGGTCTATAATATAACCCTCTTCTGACATTGGAAACTTTCGAGTCCGAGTTTTGTCAGTTTATTAATGGCGGTTCAGACAGGAGATCAGCGGTGGTCAACTACCAGTTCTTGCCGGAACGCACATCGCACACATCGCACATATCGCACGCTGCGACAGTTGCACAAACCGTCAATATTATTTAAAACTACTTAAGTACTCGGTAAAGTTAATTGTTAAACAGGAAGTGAGCACAAAATACTTTTTTATTTCAACCTTTACATTTTGGATCGCGCTGTTATATAATATAATCAATCAATCAATCGTCAAGGCACTCCACCAATGATGTCTACATTCATATAAATATTTCATAATTTACGTGTATTTTGTTTGCAAAATGTCTTCATTTTACTTGATAACTTAAGAATTTGTTACATATTTATTTACGATAGAAATATCTGAGTTTAAAAATATTTTTTCGCTACAAACGTCGTCCATGCGTAAGTAAGTAAATTGGGGGCGGAATTTAAATATGCGAAATTTAATCGTTTATTACTCCAGATTGTTTTATTTTTCATTTTTCTCTCCATTAAAGTAATAAAAAGGGTGAAAAGATCTCCCTGATTTAAGTTATCTACTTTTATTTTTTTCTTGTAACTACCGATAATTAATTAATTAATTTATCAGTTTTGTTAATTAAAAAAAGGCATTTATTAATTTTTCTGTCAAAAAATACTTCGCAATCGTCAAAATTTTAATTTAAAAAAAAGTGAATCTGACGATCGTGCTTCATAACTTTTTGATTGTGTTTTTTAAATTAAACGTATAAACTGTGCCGGTGTCAGATTTTTTGAAGGCGTGGGCTCGGCGCTCTGTCGGCATAAAACGCAAGATGTAAATTAAGTTTCGATATGTCAAGTCACAAACGTCAAGATCACGCGGGTCAAAGTTAAATTGAGTTTATCTCCGAGGAAACGCGTCCCTATCAGTGGTGTATCGGGACTCTGAAAAATTCCCATTCGGCTTATCTAAATTTACATCAGGTACTGCCGACATCCATCTATAAATCCAATTGTAAATAAACATCGTTCAACAAAAACCTTGCACTCAGAGATGGGCTTCGAATGATTTTTCTCTAATACTTTTAATCGAGGTCCTTTAAAATATTGCATATGTTTATTTTTTGTACTTTTGGGGTTAGATTAATATACTCCTAAAATAAGAAAACTGAATTAGAAAAAAGTTTTAGTGATTATAGAAGCTAATTTCAATAATTAAAAATATACATGCACGTTCTTGATTATTATTTGTAATATGCCCACCACTGTCGAATAAAAAACATGTTTTATGTCAAATATTGATATTATCAGAACAAAAGATTAAAAAGATATAAAACTATCGATTCCCGAGTGTCGCTTTTGAATGAATTTTGAGGAATTTTTATTGAAATAAAATCAGTGTTCACTGAACTGACTACGAATGGTGCAAATTTTGATTATATATTACAAATTATTATAAACACTTTAAATTCCAATTAAGTATTCGGCGTTGAATATAAATAACTTAACTACTTATTAAGCCAATGTCGCTTATATGTGACATTTTGTGATCATAATAAAGAATGAATGTGTAATAAATTGAATCAAGTCTCGGACACACCATCATGAACGCCGGATGTATCGCCATATCAATTATTATTACTTTAAGCAATTGATCAATATTTAATCAATATAATAAGTTTAAGCTAATCTAATTTAATTTCCAATTTTTAACTCTTGGCTTAACTCCGATATTTTCATAATTATTCAACAAATGCATAGGTTATAGGCAATTTTCCTTGTAGGGGAAGGGATAGGTAGAAATAATATCTCAGTTGTGACCTCAGAAAGTGATTAAATGTTCAAAATATGAATCATCATACTACATCACGCTGGCCTACTTTCGATAGAAGACGGCACACGAAGAAGAAGACTTGTTAAAAATGCGCGTTATATTTAGTTGTGTGCACTATAATGCCTAATCGTGTGCGCGCGCACCTTCGGATTCGGACATCTTAGAGGGAACATCGGTTATAGGTATAGATAGTGATGATAGAACAAAACACTTTTCGTATCTTGATACACAAATCTGGTCTTCCAGGACCATCGTCCAATATCAAGATAAAGCCGCTTCTCTCGCAAACTTTGTTTCCCTATTTCAAGTGCTATTGACCACAATTTTATTTTTTATTCTCTCAATTTGAACAAAATTCATCACTTCCGTATGACTAAAATATGCCAGTTATTTTTTTTTTAAACTTGCTCCGTAGTAAAAAACCTATTACAATTTGTTAAAGATTATTTTTATTCAAAATCATGTTATAAATCATAGTTATATTGTAACTCTTTTGATAGCACCATTCACAAACCTAACCTAACCTAACCTAACCTAACCTCAATTAGTTCTTCAACCTCGTAAAATTTTACTTTATTACAAATTATTTTGTGTTATTCATTATTTGTGTTATTATTTATTTAAAACTGCTGTTGAGTTGAGAAATTTATACATTTATGTGAAAAGTATAAATTATTTTAGAGTTTGCAATTAATACTATGTTTGTGTTAGAGTTGAACAATAGGTAAGTATGAGTATATATGATTTATTAATTACGAGGATATATAGTGATAGCTACGTACCTAATTAAATGTGAGTTAACGTGTTGGAGTTAAAGTACCTACTTAAATAACCCCGTCGATCCGGGAAGTCATTATTTAATTATATAAATCAAAATAAGTGATGGTTCATAACATCTTTTAACCAATATCAATATTAACAGAAATATTTTAAGTGAGAATCTTTACTTTATTTATTAAATTAGAAGTAAATTTTACACTGTCAGTAACAAAACTACTCTTGTATTAGGTAAAACAAATTACCATTTAAATTATATGTTTCGCGTAGATTTTTTGCTACGAATATCTGAAAACAAGAGATGCCTAATAAATATGACGTCAGAATGTTACGTTTATACAGTTTCAACCAAATAAGAGGAGAGGCGAATTTATGAATATTTAAGCAGTTTCTTAAGAATAGATCCTTAATCGTGTTTTCTAATTAACTTTCATAATTCATTTTAAATTCTCATATTTTGTTTTTTTAACAAAAAATATATGAAACATAGTAAATCAATATGCAGAATAAATATTGTTGACAATTTTCATATCCACTTTGCTCAAAGACTATTACTGTACTCTATTCGGTAATAAAGTGTGCATTTGGATAAAAATTCAAATTCACTTATTCGTGGAATTTTTCTGTGATTACTTAATCCTTTAATATTAAATAAACGTGTTTAAATTAAATTTTATAATTTCACGTTCCATTAGGTTTAGTGGTAAAACATTATAATAACAGATTTCCGATAAATGCAAAATTTTATTAAAAAAATATATGATTTTAACACCTCTGTGAATTTTTTAAGTATTGAAAAAAGTATATACGATATATAAAAAATATAATTATGATCCGATTATGTGACATACGTGATGCGTGATTTGTATCAAAAATTAGGAGAGTGCGCGTGAATTAAGTTGTCACAGGACCTCATATTTCAAAATAATGATATAAGGTTCGCACCGGACAGTAGATACGGTACCTGCGCATCTACAGGTGGTTCCAGGAATTGATAATCCATTTATCACCTAACCTATTCACGATTCGCGCAAATCGTTTGAATGTATCACCGGAACGAATGCGGCGTCCGAGCATCGCGCATCAGGCCGTTTTGTTGTCTGCTTGTCGGAACATTCGGACAAAGCGATCCGAGAACAGAACAATCTTGGAATATTATAATGGAGATCTGTTAACATAGCCTCCCGCTGGCAGGAGCCTTCCGAATATTTTCAATTCTATAATGTCAATTTATATCAAATATGTTCACAGAGCCATTTGTATTTTTTCGTAAATCGATATCACCAACTGTGAATGAAAAATGATGTTCTTCTCACAAATAAAGTCTATAGCGTTTTGTTTGTATTTTTTGTTCGGCGAAACAATAATGATATTATTTATTTGTAAATAATAATCAATATTTGTTCATGAATATAAATGTAAATTGCGTAATTTTAAGAAATTGCGTAATTTTAGCAGATTGTTAAAAAAAAAATTTAAGTTGTTATAAAATCCTAATAATAAAATTTCACAGGCCTTAGAGGCATACTACCGATGATAGGGCAAGGGGTTCTACGAACCCGGTACCTTGAAAGACATGCGATAAAAGTCAAAAAAGTCAAGAATATAAATGTGAATTTGAGATTCTTAGATTCAGTTAACTATTATTCAATCGCTTAAAATGTATACACACGTTTAAAATATACGCTGATGCGGGTGAATATCTTACAGCAATTAAAAAATCCGACAATTCAGTGGCACAAAATTTCCATAACTTTCCAAAAAAATAAATTACATAAATGAAAAAAAATAATTGGTGTGCAAACATTAATACATTTTTGGGCCCTTGTGAAAATAATATTTTAGATTTTTTATATTCCAAACGTTTGTATTGAGATTTTTCTAATTAAACTTTACCATTACTTTTCAGCTACGTTAATCGTTCCCTTAATATAGGAAGCAACTTGGCCATCAGTGTCAAGTACGAGGTCAGCTCAGGTATGAGAGTTCAACATTTGGAAGAAGGATGAGATATCGAGTTTTTTAAGGGAAGGTTCAATAAGTCAATTGGTTATTTATGAAGTTAACGTTAAGATTTGTTGATTCTAGGTTTTGTAATCTGTACCTCTCTTTTACTACATGTTTAATGGTAAATCCCAAATGGTGGCTATTAATCTATTAGGTAAGAATTTGTTTTTTAAAATTACATTCATTTTATTTTTCTAATTAACACTTGACCCACAAAACGTCTTGATAGACGTTTATCTGAAGACACATTTATATCTATTTGCAAACATAACAATTCATATCATTCTTACAGATAAGACAGGTTATTATGGATAAGCCATTTTTTAATAATTTCACCTAAATTGGGAGAAAGCGTGCTCTTTTGTAAAAACCCAGGGATTTTATTTTTTATTGTAGGAAAAACAAATTCTATTATCCTCGATCCATACTTATTGGTGATTTTGGAAATCGTTAGATTCAGATTTGCTCCACCTCTTGTATTTTTTCAGTGTGAAGCGACCCTATTTACGTAGGTATAAATTTACGAGTAATTCATGTGTATAACAGAATTTACAATACAATCTTTGTTTTAGAAGAGCGATTATATCAGAAATACCTTCTTTCTCTTCCGATACTTCTGCTCAACGGACGTTAGCGATCATGTGGCCGATTATGATTTTTTTTGCATCCGCTAAGAACGGTCATAGTCGACTGTCTATAGCACCATAAATACATATATTAAACGCATAAAGTCACTTTAGCACAGTCTGTGTTCCGTACAATAGAATGAAGAACAATTAGCGTCGCATAATGCTCGCAAATTTACATTTTGGAAATGAATTAAGCTACGAAAGTTACTTCTTTTCACAAGAACACACAAAAATGAAGTATTAATAATTCAAGAATACAGCAATATCAACCATTTTACCAACAGCTGCTATGTAAGTTTAATTGACTATAATATCGGCTCAAGCTGGCGAAAGGTTTCGCACCGTTTAAAAGTTGGTTGCGCAGTAAACGGCTCGGAGTCTGTGACGAGATTTCCGAAGTGTAAATCATGGTCGGATATTGCGCGCATCACATCTGGATTTTTGGTAGCCTTTTGTTTCAATTCGCTTGCGTAAGATCGGTTTATTGAAAGGTTATAAATAATTGATTGCATGGAGGCACTCGAACGCTGCCAAAATTATATGTTGCGCAATGTGCAGTCAAATCCATTATAAGAGCAATCATAAATTACATAATATTATTGTAATAATTGTAGGACATTTTGCCATTATAATATTATGCATACATAATACATTCAGAACAAGAGAAAAGACGCATAATTCATTGGGTATATTGTAGTTATGGCATTAGATAATAGATACACAGATGAACGACCTAATTTTGAGACGTGGCAATTTGGAGTTACAATACAGGTCATTGATTGCCATCAATCAGAGGCGTGCAGTGCATACAAGCAAAACAGCTTTGCATTACCAAAAATTCTGGGAAACAATTATAAATTAAATAATCTATAATCTATAATAATAATCTTCAATGAACATATTTTTACAGATTTACTACAATTAGCGCCATCTATGTCATTCATATTAGTTATCACGTGCGCGCATGAAAGTTGGTTGTGCGCATACCTGTCACTCTATTTTATCAATAACCCTTTAAGACTGAAGTGCGTGTCCTAAAATAAATTAAATTTTTTTAAATTTACCAACATGTCAACTAGAGTTCAATATAATAAAACTCAAGCAACTAATCTTGGAGACACAAAATATGATGATGATTTTCTGCAAAAATCGCAAAATGTTTTGTAAAAAAAAATGAAAGAATTTAAAACCGAGCGCAAAACTTTGTATCTCAACAATACGATGAAATTCTGCAAAAACTGACTTCACTGTCGAAACTGGGTAATGAAGTGGATAAACGAAAACTAAGCTGCAAAGATATTTTAATAAAGACTTTAAGCGTTAGACTTTCAGAATTGGAACAAAAACATTACAGCAATGATATTGAAATAACTGAAGTCGCAAACAAAAAAGAAAAAATTGAAGACATAGTTTTAAATGTTGCCGAGAAATTTGATATCCCTCTACAATTACACGAAATTCAAACTACAAAAAGAATTCCTACAAAATGACAAAGCGGCATACCGATAATCTAAGTTAGATTGAGAAATCCACACAAACGAGATCAAATAATTGGTAATAGAAAGAAGATAATCACATCATCGGAAATAGTAGGCCATGGAGAAAACAGAATATATATTAATGAGGGTATGTCCCCCTTTTCAAAAGATTTACTATGGAGTGCCAAAACTGCTACCAAAAATCACGGCTTTAAATATGTGTGGCATGAAAATGGAAAAATCCTCGCAAAACGAGACGATGAAGCTGTGAAGAAGAGAATATAGAGAATAATATCCTAAAGCAACGTATGAATCAAAGCTCTTAACTTAAATGGTCAACCGATCCAATAAAAACTGTAAAGGACACGATTCCAACCAAAACAATTGACAGTAGGTTCAACTATAATCCTCTATCGCTTGGTTAAAAATTTTGAACTTAAATACCAAAAAATGTTTGATGAACTTATAATTCTCCTTAATGGCTTAAAAATCAAGTTGGACGAAATTATATTAACTGAATGCTGGATAAACAAAAATTTTCTATTTCACCAAATCGAAAGTTATAAACTATATTATACCAAAATTAATAATAAACAAAATGATGGTGTCACAATGTATATTAATGATGATATAAATCACACCGCAGATGAAGTACACGTCGAACGATCTAATTGTCTACGAGTAATTCTAAACTAGCAACATTGCATCCTTGGAATCTACAGATCTCCGTCTGAATACAACATTACACCTTTCTTCATTGAAAACATCGAAACATCGAAAAAAATAAATATATCATTTCCGGTGACCTCAATATAAATATCATTGACAACATACATCCTCAGGCTAACGACTACTTATCTATGTTAGCATCATTCGGCTCGTTTCCAGCATCTGTAACACCGTTACTATAGATACTAACTTTTCCAAAACCTGTTTAGATCACATATTCAGCAAGACTAAAAAACCTTTTGAGACATTTGTTTTACTCTCCACAATTACTGATTATTATCCAACGCTTATAAACCTAAAATTCAAAGAAACTAAATTGAAAACCTTAAATTGTACTCCTGGTCCAACTGAACGTCTAAAGAAAATAATCAACTATAACAAACTAAAATAAGATCTAAAAAGACTTGGACTTGGACATCTACTTTAACGACACATGATGCAAATGAGGCTATAGAAAAGTTTACCCATACACTAAACACTTATCTTACGAACAATACTGAATTTAAATATGTACAGCATAATACACGTCATAGATGTAATAATCTTAAAGATTGGATAACTCCAGGTCTAATAAATAGTATCCACAAACAGAACAAAATGCATATGGAAGTTAAAAAACACACAAACGATATAAATCTCATAAATGCTTACAAAAAGTTCAGAAATAAATGTAAGCTTTTACTCAAGATCACAAAAGAAGCTTATTACGAAAAAAAAATTAAAGAAGCTTTCCAGAAGGATTCCAAAAAAATATCATCAATGACTCCACGCACAAAAATAAATACAATTATTCGGCCATAGCCAATATTGAAGTCCAGGACAATTTTCTATCTGTAAAAGAGAATCCTAAAATCATTGCTGATGAATTTAATAATCAATATACCAAATTGGGTCCCAGACTAGCAGATAGCATTCTTAAATCCAAAAACTTACATAAAACACACTTAACTGGAAATACAATTTTTCAACACACACCGCATAGTTTAAAATTTTACCTAATTTCTTCAAGTGAATTGTCCACTCTAATTTCATCTCTACGTATAAACTGCCCAGTGGGATACTATAGGATATCCAGTTTCATAGTGAAAGAAATGAAAGACTTTGTTTTGAAACCTCTGCTACATATATTTAACCTTAGCCTAGAAACAGAAATAGTACCATCACATTTAAAAGAAGCAGTTATCAAACCTATTTACAAGAGTATTTAAAACAAATATAATCAACTACAGACCGATTTCTCTACTTATCTGTTTTGTAAAACTACTGGAAAAAGCAGTAAAAAAGAGACGCATGGAATATCTTAAGACAAATAATGTTTTATTTGAAAATCAATATGGTTTCAGAGCCAATATGGGAGCTGAAGATGCTATTGCAAAACTAGTCGAACACACTACTACAAACATGGATAAGGGACGCAAAGTACTAGACATCTTTCTAAGCTTATCGAGGGCTTTTGATTCTATATCACACTCTTTGCTTTTAAATAAGCTCAATAATATTGGTATTGGCAGTTGCTTGAATTGGTTCAAAAACTATCTTGAAAATAGGAAACAAACTGTAGAAATTAATGACACTCGCAGTCATCCAATGTATATTAAATATAGAATGGTGGCACACTCGGTCCGATACTTTTTATAATATATATCAATGAATTTTTAAATAAAACTTTGGAGTATGGAATTAAAATTAGTTATGCTGACGATACTGCAATCATTATAAATGGTGATACGTGGGATGAAATATCTAAAACAGTAGAACTAGCCACTGCAGAAATTAAAAGTACTCTAGACAATCACCTTCTAACACTTAACTCAAAAAAAAACATATTTCATTGCCTTTTCGTTAAAAACACAAGAAAACCGTGTCGTCTCAAATACTATTAGAATACATACATGCATTTCGGACTCAAATCAAGTATGTAACTATGACATCATTGAAAAATCGAATGAGATAATTTATCTCGGATTAACAATTCATGAAAATTTGTGATCGGTTCCTCATACCGATCGAGTTAAGCTCCAAAATAAGAAAATTATTTTACATATTCAAAATTTTACGCAGCTTTATGAATATTACTTTATTAAAAATTGTATCCTATTCACTTTGTCAGAGTCTAATCAGCTACGCAATATGTGCATGGGGTGGTGCAGCTCTTATTTCAATGGAATCTCTAATTAAGGCTCAGAAATAAGTCATCAGAGTAATTAACAAGAGGCCATTTAGGTATAACTCTGAAGAACTCTTTAAATCCTTACAAGTTTTAGATATAAGGCAACCGTTTACCAGAGCAATCTTAAAACTAGTTTTTAAGAAAAAATAACTTTATTTCCTCGATCTGATCCAAAGTAAACCAGGAGCAAGGCCTTAAGATACTACTTAGTGCCAAAATTTAATACAAAATTCGCTCAACTAACTTTCTTATTTTGTGCTCCGAGAATATTGAATAAATTGCCAATAGACCTTAAAGGGTCTAAAGTGATTAATGACTTCTAAGCAAAAATAACAAAGTGGTTGCTTGATGTGGGTAGAAAGTAAAATGAAACTAATTTGTCATTTGTGCTAACCTAACTACCCACATATTCTTGTCACCGACTAATGCACTGAATACTGAAAATATTTTTTTTTTTCAATACCTCTGTATAACTTCTGATTATAGTTTTTTCACATAACTTTTTATAACTTACTTATTATACATATCTCTTAACATTTACAACTTTTAAAAACTGTAATTGCTTTAGAACATACTACGTCTAGTAAAGCACCGTTATTTTTCATATGTACTATTTATGTTACAAAAAAAATTTAAAAAATGTACCCGTAGAAACATTAATGGCTTAGTTCTAAAAACTACCACGACAACCCACCGCTGCAGTCGTAGCTATAATTGACGCATTTTAGCTATTCATATTTCTATCGTCTACTTTTAAGCTAGTGAATTAAATTAATTTCAGTTGATCCGTTTTGTATGGAGTCGTTACTTATGCTGTTTTTTAACAGAATAATATTAGAAAGGCTTACAACGGCGTGCAAATCATTGAAGTATATATTTCCTCTTCTAATAATTCGCGAATTTTACTATCTTACTATTTTTAACGTGTTGATTTCATGATCGTTCTTTGCGTTCGAGGTGCGTTTGGTGCATGAATTTGTTTTTGATTTGGGAAAAACAAAAAGCAATCGGCAGAACTATTTCCTACGTTAAAATCATTTCGTTTAGTTATTACATTAAGGATTTTTAAACAATAAAAGAACCATTTTCAATCATAAAAAGTGCTCTTAAAAACGTCCATACATCTTTTACATTGATTTTTATATGGGTAAGAAGGTACTATTTTACGTTAAAATTTAAACTTTAAAAATACTATTAATAGTACTCTAAAATTAAAAATAAACGACGGATTCATTCTGACTAAAGACGTTGGTTAAACGAAAATTCATAATCCTGTGTACAACATATATTGTAGTGCATGTATTATATATGATTGTATAATATCATCGGTAACAGCATAACCTAAATCTATACCTACTGCACGCCACTGCTATCAATCTATGAATACGCTTATGAAAATATATGAAAAGTGAAATACTTATGATTTTTTTATTCAAATTCCCTAAATTAAGCCTACCATGCAGAGTTACTCTACACGCGTACATACCTAATATAGTCTACATAGACTTTGATACGTTTTCTACTTTCTAACAACTTTTTAATTCTAATTTAAAAAAGAAATATAAAATTAGAAAATATATTTTGTGTACGTAATATTCATCAAATTAAAGAATATGGGAATAAACCATTCCTCTCATTCCTCATTTCTCAATCTTAATTATTAATTGTGCTATTATTATTTATTTGATATTTATGCTATTATTATATATTTTTTAGATATCTAAAGTTGTAAATACAACAACTATAACAACGTGTAAATACAAATAAAATATTTATATTTGAATAGATACTCGTTTTCAATACTCGAACCAAAAAATAAATAAAATCGCACTTGTAATTATAAATGATATGTAACAATAAATTAATGAAATATTGAATCAAAAAATAAACCTCTTATACATAATAGACTAGAATAAAATAAAAATAAATGGATGAATACAATAATATAAAGGAAGAAGAAAAAACTCTTCGCATTCATACATTTATGCACGCATACTTATACAGTCACGCTAAATTTACATACGGACAAAACAGGCTAAACGTTCCTAATAACTCGCTTCTTCATTTCATACATTAGTAGGTTTTTATGGCACCTTACATTTAAAGTTATTTATATTTTAAGCTGCCATCGTAGCATTCGACAATGTTTTTAGTGCACTCTAAAATGCAATGACGGTTATTTCTTTCCTGCCCTATCATTAGGATGGTGCCACAAACGCCGGACCTTTTAGTGCTCGACTGCGACTTAGCTGATGCAAATCGGAGCCCCTCCGCGCCGCGAGCCGGGGCGGCCAGGGGCGGCCAGGGGCGGTGGCTTCCAAGAATTATCTTGCGTGACAATGGGCTCATCGATTATTCTTCTCGGGAAACTATCCGACAGCCGTCCGAGACGGCCGAGAGTAAGACTCGAAAAGATGGACAAGTCCACACACACTCTACAGTACGCGGCAAGGCTCACTTCTCGATGAGTTCGAAAGCTAGAACGATTCTTTTCAAAAAATATTTTTAAAGGGATTCATTATCATAATCAACATCACCATCATCATCATCATCATCATCATCATCATCATCATTATCGTCATTATTATTATCAACAGTTTTCTTTCCATTGCTGGATAAAGACCTCGCCAAGTGCTATTCGCTGCCACGTATTTCCGCAGAATTGGATGATTTCGTCAATCTAGCGGGTATAAAAGCAGCCTGTTGGTATCTTGATACCTCTCGAGTACCATTGGATGACGGCATTCATCCAACAACCGTCCGTTTTCCGAGCGACGTGACCTGCCCATAGTCATTTAATTTTTTGGAGTATTCAACTACATCTTATACGTATTATTTTAAAAGGATTATTGGATACTAATCCAAACAAGTATAATAACTTAACTATTCATATACGATCGATCATTAATGAAATTTTTAACCAAAAATACAAAATACTAGCGGTCTAGCACTATTGATTGTTCTAGCGGCCAACACTTATCCAGATACGACTCTGCATAATATTACTTAGCTCGCTGCATATTTTAATTATGGTAGGACTCATAAAACCAAATTCAAAAAAAAACAAAAATTAAAGATAATAATTGCACTATATATTCATAGAAAATTCTTGCGAATTATCTCAATTTTGTTTTATATTCCCGAAAAAATTATTTAAATAAAAATTCAATCATCCTTCGATTTTCGCGGTAGATACGTTCCAGAAAATTCAAGACAAATATTGAAGATACGTTCCAGAAAATTAAAATCCGCGTAAAACAGATACCGCGTAAATCGAGGGATGAGTGTAGTAGTAGGTAAATAACATAAACATTGATTGATTTTATTATTTCAGTAGTATTCTAATATGACCACGAATTTAAAAGTTAAGTATTTGATCCCCGCACCGAGCAATTATATTTTCACATCATATTTAAGATTCTTAGAATTAGATATGTATAAAAATATTTTTATAACTGAGTGTGTAAGCCTGAATAAATAGTTCAATATGCGAATATCTTATAATGCGTGACTCCACGGTTACTTATACATAATGCACCTGTAGTATTGTAACTATAGTATTGTTAGCGAAGATCTCCGTCCCTCTATTAATTATTAAAAGGGAGATTCTTAATAATCGCCGCCAAGCGGTGCGTATATCGCGGTACGCAATGATAATTATACGTATTAAAATTATTTTCAACGGTGAAAAGAAGGCTTCGCCGTTGATATTCTATTGTACGTAATAAGCTTATGTCAAAAAGTTTAAATATTCATTACACGTTAATATTATTCACGAATTGAAAAGTATCCAGGTTAGTCTCGAATGCTGGTAGCAGTTGACAGTCCAGCTGTCCACTATCTTCAGGCAGATCGGGGCTCGTCTGCGGAGCCGGCGAGGTGGTCACTGAAGACTGAAGACAGTACCGGAGGAGCACGCGGCCCTAATATTAAATCATTTCCCCGAACGGTGGAATGCATAATGCATACTGTACTCCGTACGTCGGGTCTCTTATGGTTTCATTTAGAGGGATGATTGCAATGAAAAAACACAAATCACCAAGGAGTAAGGAGTTGAATGCAAATTCACCAGCAGACACGATCGGAGCGGAGCAGGGCCCGGTCGACTTTCTGTCTCGGGATTTACATATATTTTTTTGTTTTGATCGTATGCCAAGAATTTTTACGAACAGAGATGCTTTTTTGGTATTTTATTGAGAATATTGATTCTCCCCTTCAGTTCTCCCCTGTTCCCCTACTACCAGACTCTTCTAGGATTGACTCCGATACTTTTTAAAGTTTGTTGTATTAAAAATAATATATGTATATATATTTCGTGGTGCGTAGTCACCGCTACTTACATTTGAATTTCGAGTTATATTTCAAAATATATATTATACGGAATACGTCTCATATCAATACTCAATACTCTTACATCAACACTTTTGCTCAAACTGAACTAAACGCTAGTGCTATTGAAATAGTACAAAGTTGCACTTCTAGGGAGAGGCCAACTTACGACTGATTTTGATTACTCGGCGAGTCTTACCGCTGGATAAGAAAGCTAAATATATTTTATTAATTAAACTCATTGGAATATTATTATGCAGTATACGCATTCAAATTAATTTTTTTAATTTCAATTTTTCTTTAGAATTTTATCGAAGTCGTATGTCTAATATTATATAATATTTGTTTTCATACTTATATAATAAAATTGAACTTATTTTTGATTAATATCAATACCCATATGTTTTTAAATAATTTTCATAAAAAAATTGTACCCTAGGTTAATATATATTAATCATAATTCACAACGACATTTTATCAAAGATTCTACATGTTCTTAGCTCCGAAACTATACAACACACTCAGTACCAACTGGAAATCGTTTAATTACAATAAGAGTACACAAATATGGACCCGATATATGATTCAATCAGACAGAGATGAATCAGAAGCATGGCTGTCCAACATTCTAATATAATTTATACAATACCTTCACTAATAATTCACTAGTCCTACAACATTCCTACTACATATATTTTTATTTTATTTTTACTTTTTTATACATATTTGTAATTCTCTTTTTATTCCTGTCGATGACTTAAATAACACCACAACAGCACGAAAAAAAAACTGGCTACTTTAACACAGACTTCAGTCTAGAAAAGTAGCCAGGACAATACTCTGTATATATCAGAGGTGAAGTCTACTCCATCCCACACAGTAAACTATGAGTATAATTATGTCTTATGTTTATTATGTATTCACCTCTATTAGAACAAAAATATGTATATATATATATATACATATTTTTGTTCGAATAGAGGTGAATACATAAGACATAATTATACCCATAGTTTACTGTGCTTATATATATATATATATATAAACACAGTAAACATATTATATATATATATATATATAAATAAATAAATAAATAAATAAAATAATCGTCTATTATTACAGCAACAAAATCGGCTTTATCTATTTCTAATCTATTTTTACTCAAAATCAATGAAATGATATTAGAAATAATATCATTTTGAATCTTATTAGAAAATCCATTAAATATTGATAACAATTTAGCGTCATTGTAATAATTTTCTAACACCCGTCATATTTAGCTTAATTCACGCATTCAATGAGATTACCACGATTCCCTGATTCATTATGCCCTCAAAAGGGTAATTTCTGAATTGCAAGAAAACAAATTATATCAATTAGACGTTAAAAAATATTACAGTTTCATCTACTTGTTGTTATAATTTAATTCTACTTTCACTAAAACTTACAATTTAACTAACTAAAAAGTAATTCATAAAAACAGAAACAGATTGAATTTATACTATCAATTAAAATATATACCTGTACGTACTGATGTATTAACTCAAAGTAATAATCAACTTGAATATATATTATACTATCTTACACTCCACAGATGATTGAAAATAAAACTTGTCCGTTGAAATACACTGGAAAAGAGTTTAGTTAGCGAAGCAAACTTGTAAAAATGTTTTCACATGGATTTTTCAGTATCGATTAATCCCTTTTGAATTATGCACAAATCGTTTGAATAAAAGATAATTTTTGGCAGCCTTAAAGACGCCCAAATGGTTGAGTAAGAAAATATATAGTTTAGTACGTTTCTCATAGGATTGAACAAATAAGTTAGACGCAACCGATGCGTTCGTTCTAGAAAAATGCGGAGACGAATGGCAACGAAGTTGAACACTAATGATTCGCAATTTTTCACACTGTTGACGGCTAGACAAAAATATAGCCATGGGTTACGCTAATCCGTGTAATAACGGCTAGAATTTTATAGGGTCTTTTCATAAGACAAAAATTTATTTTTACTGTCCAGAATCTTTAGTAATGCGGTGATTTTTTGCTTGTATATAGTGCATGCCCCTAATAATGATAGATAATAATAAAAAGTTGATGAAAAAACGATAATCATCTAATATACTCACCTCACTTTTGTGTCACTACACTCTAATTAATCCGCATATAAACGAGATTCGACCGCGAAGAAGCGATTGGTCCACGGAAGGTCATCACTCATTACGCATTACTTACTGCTACATCGAGTGAGTACTGACGTCACGACCCGGTGATTCAATTAAGTATCACTTCTTGTCGAGTGATGTCAGTGATGTGGCCGTATTCGGCCGGAATATTAAACACTTGGTCATGTTTTTCCCATCACTTGCGTGATTGAAATTTTAACCAATTTGTCAGGAATAAATATTTTCACGGATACGCTTGCGATATACATGATAAGTACTATTTTACATGCGGGTACACGATAAGTAGGTACCATTATAGCATGTGACCAAAAATTATTAAGAGTAACAATTATGAAAAAAAATCGTAAATTTGTAAAAAAAAACACAGTTATTTTTTCTAAATAAATATGCTACTAATGTTTTCAGACACATTTTTTTTTTCTCCTTTAAGACTATGTACCTTTAGAAGCAATCAGTTATTTACTTTTCCAAATACTTATGTTATAGATTTTTAAAATTGCCCATTTCCTGATTTTCTCTTCTTAGTACTTCTTTACTGAGTCCAAATATGGACTCTAATCTAACCCACCACAAAAAAATTTGAAATATAGAAC
The DNA here is from genome assembly GCA_022840565.1 of Eubasilissa regina. Classification (NCBI taxonomy): domain Eukaryota; kingdom Metazoa; phylum Arthropoda; class Insecta; order Trichoptera; family Phryganeidae; genus Eubasilissa; species Eubasilissa regina. The sequence goes on along the minus strand of JAINEB010000025.1, from coordinate 457,866 downwards.
TACAGGAATGTACTGAAAATCTTCTGGGTAGACCGAGTGTGACTCAATGACGTTTAGAACATTTTAAGAGGCGTATTAAAAATTAAGTACTATTCTCTGTCGAGGAGAGAAAACTTGAATACTTCGGGCACGTCATAAGAGGCAACAGATATGATACAATACAAGCCGTACTGTAGGTGAGAATTTAAGGAAAACTGGTCCATTGCAGCTTAAAGTCATTGTTTAGATCGCCTGAAATTCAAATAGCAGGGATGATAAGTACCCTCCATGAGGGAGTGGAACTTTGATGAACGAGAAGATAGCCAGTTGGTGAAAAATTAGAGGAATAATGCATTATAAAATTGCTGCGACTTAAAGCATTGAGAAGGTGTCGCATCTACTTTTATTCATTCGAGACAATAAATCGTTTTAATAAAGAACTGCTTTCAAAAATATTACGCTAGTAGAAACCAGAAATTTTATTTTATTGGATTCTTACAATGCTACTCACTTTCTTACAAAACCAGTATCTTGTATTTCCGTTCTAACCAAACTCGGTAAATTGTCTATAAAACTATATTCATACTTACCTGCAATATAATTTTACCGAGGCCTAGGTACTGCTATGAAAAATGACCTTAAAATTTAACTATAATAAATCTTCTTTAGCACGTATATATCCGGCAAACACGAAAACCTTTACCAGTGTGAATTATACAGATTTTACTAAAATAAATGATGTGTACTTATGGATCGTAAATAAATAAATCAATAATATTCGATTATTAAAAAAATACACGAAGTTAAATACTAATCCGTGCTGAACAAAACATTGCATCGCACTAATATGATTTATAATAAATGGATTGGAAGCATTTATTTGTATTTTTTGGTTACTTACTTACTTACTTACTATCACGCTGTTTCTCCGCGGGGGTAGGCAAAAATGATAGAGCGCTACACTCTTCTGTCCTGACACACAATTCTCGCCTCATCCACATTCATACATCTTCTCATACAAGCACGCCGATTGTTGAGGCTTTTAACAGAACCATCCTCCATTATTTGGTTTACTTGATCATGCCAAGTCTTCCGCGGAAGTCCTCTATTTCTGGTTCCATCAACACTTGCGTCATATATCTTTCTTACCATTCTCTCTTCATTCATCCGTTCAATATGACCAAACCATCTAAGTAATCCTTTCTTAATCTTACTCACTATACTAACATCAGCTTTACATTCTTTCTTTATTTCTTCATTCTTTACTCTTTCATAAATACATTTGCCACAAATACGCCTAAGTAATCTCTTTCCACTGCATTCTGTCTAATTTCATTCCTTTTCTGCAAGTTCCAGGCCTCACTTCCATACATCAGTGTCGGTACCAGGATCGCTAATCTTGCCTCGGTTGACAAATTCCCGTTAGATATAATTCCATTCAAAGCGCCGTTCATTTTATTTCCTGCAGTCATCCAAAAGCTTTTCCGTTATCACTCGTAAAGAAAAGATCTGATCCATGCATCCTCTTCCATTCACAAATGTCCCATACTTTTTCTTTCGTCACCATTCTTGCTCTTTCTATTAAAATTCTTCCATACAGTTTACCGACAAAGCTCAGTAGACTAATAGCCCTATAGTTACCACATTCCATTTTCGACCCTTTGTCTTTGTAAAGAGGCATAACGACAGCCCTCCTCCAATCTAACAGGGTGTGGCTCTCTTCCAAATATTGATTAAAGAGCGTATGAAGCCACACTAATGGGCCACCAGCCTTGATATACTCTGCAGCAACGTTATCGTACCGCACAGTCTTACCATTCTTCATATGTTTTATTGCACACTTTATTTCTTCCATACTTATTGCATTTATATCATTTTCCTCATTCATACTTACCCCAGAAAGCCTTTTATTTGCATTTTCTACATTTTCATACGTTTCCTGGAAATATTTCATCCATCTTTCTTTTATTTCATCCTCATTCGTTAACATCTCTCCATTTACTGACTTAATAGCTTTCGTACTTCTGCTTTCAGTACCACATCGTGATTTTTTGACCGCCTTCCAGAAGAATTTTATATTATCTTGAAAATTCTCAGTCATTTTCACCCCTTCTTCTCTTTTCAGGCGCTCTTTCCTTTCTTTCTAGATTTAACTTTTTTCTTACAAGCATTGTACAGATCTTTTGCTCTCGTGTATTCATCCCCGTTTACTGTCAACAGATAGCGCCACGCATTCTTTTCTTTCAAAAGTTCCTTTATGCCATCGTCCCACCATGCATTACCTTTTTTCCTTCCTTGGGTAGCTATGCCACAGGTTTCTTTCGCTGATTCGCATAAAGTAACCTCAATGTATTCCCATGCATTGTCTATATTCAGATCACTCGCTCCTTGTTCACTCAGTTTTTCACATACTTTCCTTTTAAATTTTTCTCTGACATCATCCTTTTGCAGATTCTCAATTTTGACTCTAGATGGCGCCGATACTGTTTTTTTCATAGACCGCCATCCTTGGAATAAAACTATTCTTGAAACAACAAGAAATGGTCAGCTTCCATCTCGGCGCCCCGAAATACTCGTTTTTGGTTATTTTTTTAATTAGTTACAGATGCTTCGTAGGATTTCATTAAAGGAAATAAGAAATGTGTTAACGACTAAACATAGCAAAAAGTGTATCCAGCTCAAATTAATTTTGCTTTGTTTCGTGATTATATTGCAAATCGTACATATTGTTTGTATTTTTTTTTCGTTATTCGAACTCAATTTTACGTTCTATAAAATATATTATTTTAATTGTGATTTATGAACATTTCAAATATTTATGAAACTTCAAAATCTATCGGACATTATTCGCCGACATATAAAAAAATCATTCAAAGGTTTATTCCAACACACAATGCTTATTCATTTTCAACATTTTCAAACGCAAACAAATACTGCAAGAATAAGAAAATATTGCACATTTATATTTTTATAAGGTCCATAATAGTGTATAAATAAATCTGCTCAACCGTTGTTCAATCATAAATAGTTCTTACAAATAACACATTGAGCGCCGGTCACGCCGATTAGTACAGTTCGGTCCGTGAAATTGGCCATCCGGTCTGGAAGGGTTGCAGTGCGAGAGTAAGTATCTGTGTATATGTAGAGAGAAACATACTGGAGAGCCGGAGCATGTTAATGCTAATCCTGTACATGTCAATAAGAAGTACAGCGAAACAAGAAAGGGACACGAATGTTTCAATTCAGCATCGGTCACAGCGGTCCGCGCTAGCGGCGCGGGCTGCGGCGCGGGCTGCGGCGCGGGCTGCGGCGCGGGCTGCGGCGGTTCGCGGGGCCCGCAGAGGATGACGCGACACTAAAATGTTACATTTAGAGGCTTTTAGGAACATCAGGGCTAGGAAAATTGGACTTAACTCTAATAGTTTTTTTTTAAAATTTATTTTGTCACAAGAATGAGCTCCGCATTAAAATGGGTAGGGTTCTAAAGGGTGTCCAGCAGAAAATTGTCAAGTTTAATATTAAATAAAATAAAAAACTACAATGTTATTCTCATATTTAATTTATACAAAATGGAGTTTGATTATGCAGATTTTACGTTTAATAAACAATATCGTTTAAATACCGTCCATTTGTCTCAAGACACTCATGCAATCGGACTCTTAAATTTGCAAACACCCGAGAGCAATGCGTTGATTCAATGGCAGCAACTTCACGGTGGATATTTTCTTGTAGGGCCTGAATTGTTCGAGGATTGTCGCTGTAAACTCCCGACTTGAAGTATCTCCGCAAAAAAAGTTGCACGGTGTAAGGTCCGGTGACCGAGGTACCCGGGGTATGTCTCCGTACGTGCTGATTAATTTATTGGGAAAGTTCCCCTTAGCTTTTCCATTGAGACTCCAGCTGCGTGTGGAGTGGCCGCCCCATCTTGCTGAAATTGTGTTCTGTTGTTGAACCTGGGAAACAGCTGCAGTTGCGGTACCAAAAACTTGTCGATCATTTAGCTATACACGACAGCAGTAACTGTCTCTCGCTGGTTAAAAAAATAAAGGCCAATTATCCCTCGGGCAGAAATTGCACACCACACTGTCATTTTTAAACAATACAAACGTTTTTAATGGCACTTTCTTGAGTTGTTGAGGCACCAGATTATATTGATGGCTATGTTTATTAACATAGCCATCAATATGAAAATATGCTTGGTCAATAAACAATATGTTTTCAAGCGTTCGTGCTGTTCCAAAACGTTTCTTGCATCGTTCTCACTAAGATTTCACGTAAAGAACAGTCATTTTCATTGAGAAACTGCACGATTTGCAGTTTTTATAAGTAGTTACTTTTTCAAAATAATGTGCACTGTTGATTTTTTTATTCCAGTACAGGCTGCAATCTTCCTTAATGATTTACGCGGATTGCGCATAATTTCATGTCGAACTTGAGTCACATGTTCTGGTATCGCTGCTGACGTTGATGGTGCCGGAGGAGTTTGGTTAACCATTGTTCCTTCTTTTCTGAACTTTTGAACTCAACACCAGATAAGTTGCGTGCTCAGCCCATTACCTACTCGTAGAATATTAAAGTGAGTACAAAAAGCGCGACGCGCACGAACCAGTGAATCACCGCACTTTAAATATTGCTCAACCGCGAACGCACGATTCGATCCTGACCAGTGACTCATTGCGACTGGCAAATCCGCAAATAACGCTCGCCGAACAATATCCCTCCCACTTACCTCATCCTGATGGTTTACAAGCAATTACAATTTAATCTTAAAAATTCTCTGCTGGACACCCATTAATTTATTAATTTTATTATTTTATAAAAACTTCACAGGTACATTATGGTTTGTTGTAAGTTACATAATATTTTAAAACGTCGACTATTAATTAGGAAACAAATAAAATGTATGAGTTACATGCAACCACAATATGTTGCAATAAAGTCATACACCCCGAAATAAGAACAATCTTGAATTATGACTTTTACATTGTGACACAGAATAATATTTTATAAAAAATGTTCAATTAGAACTTGCGAATAAGAAAGTTGTCCAATACATAATTTTTTATTTCTATTTTAGGATATCTTTTTATACACATTTATATTTACTGCTAATATAATCGATTTTGGCAACGAAGTTAATTTTTTTGAGATGAAAATTAAATAACTTACTAATTAATGGTGCTGTGTCACAATTTAACGTTATTAAGGAGAACACATTCTTATTGTGAAGTTGTAATTATTCAAAACAGTCGGTCTGTGATGTTTTAAATACTAATTTAATGTATTCATTATAAATATATACGTATAAAATCAATTTTAGTCGAAAAATAATGTTTGTGCACTACCGGGATTCGAACCTGGATCTCTATTTCCAATCCGGGTAAGTACACTACCAATTGTGTTACAGCGCCAGTATTTTTCATGACAAATTTTCTAACCTATATGTTACACGTTTACAATTGATACATCTGTTAAATACCTTTGAGTAATCCGATAGGAGTCGCCAGAATAAATAATTCATTTTTATTAAATTTTGGACAAATTGATACAACTTATATACTATTAAGGAGAAAATATTCTTATTGTGAAGTTGTAATTATTCAGAACATAGGTCTGCGATATTTAAAAAAAATTATAATAAAAAAATCTTTGTTCAATAAAACATACCTAAGCTATATAACCTTGCTAAATTTGTAATATTTTATTTCACAAATAATTCATTCTAAAGAAGTAATGTGTTTATTGTAATGTTTCCCTTTCTAAATGATCTCATCTGAGGCCTCTGTTGTGCTTGTACTTTAATATTTTAATGCCGTTTTCAAAAGAGTAGACTAGCGGCATTTACTATGGAGTTATCTGAAAATGTATTTTAATATTGTAACTACCTCTATGTTGTTTAACCAATATAAAATGCGGAACATTTTTTGCAATTGAATTTATATACATTAAAATAGTTTTATTATATCAAATGTTTTGAGCATAATATGGATTAGTTTCTTCAACGTAAGAAATTGTTTTAAAAAATTTATTAAACTTCTTTATGTACCTTCTAACTAGATTTGTTGTAAAATTATACTTTCACTGACTCACCCAAATAGGTTAATTTACAATAAATACATATTTTTGTATGAAAGCACCCATAGTTTCATCCATGTAAAATAAAAGTGTTACTTAATTTTCATCTTTTCAATTTATACTAAATCATACAAAGAAGAACAGTAGGTATATGCTTTAAGATGATTTTAAACATACGAGTACCTACGCCAAATATCCGAAAGTACACTTGACAAAAGACAAACATAACATTAAAATAAACCAAATGTAGTGAAAATGTGATGGCACAGACATGTGGAATACCGATTTATAGGATTTACAATATAATAAAATAATAACAAAAAAATATATGATTAGGCGAGAGTTTACTGTCAAGATGTAAGAGTGTGGCGCTCTATCATCGCGGTATAACTTGCAAAAATACGTGATGGTAAGTTAGCTAATTATTTCGCTCTTTGTACATCCATTCACCTTCTGAAATATGCTTTGAGATTCGTTAAGGTAATGAATTTTTCTAGCTAAATTATATGCTTGTTTTATTACATTGTCATGCATATACAAATTACATGACACACATACATAAATTACATAGAGAGCGGAGGTTGTATTCGGAGTACACTCACCGAGCAGTCACACAGGATCGTTTTACTAAAAGTACTCTCTCTGTTCACATGATAATATAATATTCATATATATAATTTAATATTTATGCATGCTTACATAATATTATATCCAAAATATTACGTAATAACGCATACATTTCAAAAATAAAATAATATTATTATTGTGTATGTGCCCAATAGAGCAACCCCGGTGTGATGGAGCATCGGTAACTGTGTCGAGTGATGACTCCAATCTTGTTGCTGGAGATGTAAACCAGATTTTTATTAAAAAATTATAAAATCAGAACCCGGTGTGGTGTGATGAGAAATTTGTAACAAAAATGTATTAAAAAACCTAAGTACTGGCAAAGTTAGTCGGTTTGTATTAGTTTATTGAATGTACGATCGGGGACAAGACGAGGATGGTGGGCGAGACGACACGGGTACAGTACGTCGGACATACATTTCCGGGAAGGCGTGACATTTATATTAACAACTGAAATAAACTCCACTTTGGGATCATTTCGACGAGAGATGTTCGGTTCGCTTACGTGATAGCAGGCGATGCAATGTACACTTAATTCAGCATCGTAGTGTTTAACTTTAAGATTCATTAGATCCGCAATAAAACAATGCCCGGTTTTGGCAGGAGTATAACATAAAGAAAACTAATATTGTAAAATGATCACAAAATTCCTAAGGCATTGTTCAAGTACAACTTCTATGCTGCATAAATAAAATGCTATAGAACTAAAAAGCTTCACGAACGTTGTTACGTCATCCATATCGTTTGTTACCTATGTTGTTTCTGTGACGATTGGAGAGCGTAACGTGTTACCTCAAATCAAACATCAATATTCTTCCTTCTTCGAGCTGAACAAGAATTACTTATTAATATAGGAAACATGCACGTCATCAACTGAATCTGTTGAAATTTGTCATACAAAACATACAAAATGAGAATCGCATACAAGTTTTACTTAAATTTCAAATCAATATATTTTAGATATAATCATTTGTTGTTAATTATATTTTCTTCTTACTGGGCAACTTCGTAGTCCCATCAGCGTCTCTACTCATGTACAAGTAAAAATTCCTCCGATACTTGTTTTGACTCCCGTCAAAGGAACTCATTTTGTTCTGTTCAGTAAATTCTGCAGCGACGGGAATCAGTGAGAATCAGGCACACGTTGAATGCGAATACGCAAGTCTGAAGAACGGGGAATGTGGAGAACACGGTGGAAATGGATGAATGACCAGCTTATCTCAATTGATTTAACCCAGATTTCTTATGTTATGCATCTGCCCAATCTCTTGATAATACAATTCTGCCATTTATAAAGTTGTAAAGCCTACGAAAAATTGATAAAGCAGGTCAAAATTTTGTCATAAAAGTCAAAGAGCATTTGAGATATTTAAATAATCACAGTTTCTCAAAGCTTTCGAATACTTTATTGGAAAGTGATTATACTGATCAAAAATTTGGGACTATGTTACATATAAACAATGTTGGTCTTAAATTTGGATAATATAAAACTATTAAAAATATATAAAGCGAGTAAAAATAACCAACTAAATTTAACCACCAGTCATATCCTAAAAAAATTTCCAATAATTTTTGATAATTAAGATCATTTTCCCATATCTTCCATCATAAATTTATACAAATTATTTGAATAATTTACATTGAATTTGAAACAAATGATAATAATTTGTATGTTTTGGTCTAGGTTTTTGTTACCCTGATGAAGGAAAACGATTTTTGCGAAATCGGTTGATTTTTTAAATATAAAAAAAAACTCGTGTGTATAAAATGTATTAATTTAAGTACAGTGTTCCCTCTGCTATTCGCGCCGCATTATCTGTGCAAGGAAGGTAAAACGGATCGGTGAGAAACAATCCAACGTGCTATCCTCAATCTTCATCTGGCCATGAAAATTATTATATTCAACGTAACATGAGTGATGGAGATACTGTCTCTGCTACAAAGGTATTATATTATTGTGTTAAAACATTTTTGAACACATTTATATAATAGGTAGAGTTCCCCGGGAAAACGGACAAAAATCATATTTTTTACGTAAAAAATAAGTACCTACTTGTTTGAATAGTTGTGTATTTTAAATATACATAGTCTTTTATCCCTTACTAGCTTTTATATTTAATATCATCATCAATTCAGTATGTTTATACGTAAACATGTCATTTTTAAAATTACCGTGGATTATTTACTAGACTCTTCGCCTATTCTGAAGAACTTACATGCATACATATCGATTATAGTTGTAAAATAAAAAGTTACTATATATTATTTTGACAATAGGAACAGCTGTATGTAGCTATTTTATCTTATACAATATTTAACAATGATTTAACGTCCACACGTGACACCACACACGTGTTTACGAGTAGACGGTTCGACTCAGAGAAAAGACGTCTGTGAATACTTTTAACCTGTCTTATTTAATCAAAGAAAGACAGTTTGGTTGACTTATGTACTATTGGAAAGTACTGAATCAATGTGCGCGTCTTACAACTTGGAAATTTAGCCATCACACACAGTTTTCGCTCTATTAACCCAAATAATCAAGAAAATACTGTAGGTGAAAATACAATAAATAAGAAACAAGTAAAGGAAAATGACAAAGAAGAAGGCTGAGATAGAAATATATTGAACAAATATTGACTAACGGAAACATAACCTCTTACCATCTTAACGAGAATCGTCAGCTACGACAAAGAGTAGGGACAGATGGAAAATGTTAAACTGACACGAACTCTGTCCTTAAATACAAGAAGACGCTGGATGTATTCATTAGATATTAAAACCGTTTGACAATAAATAATTTGGTATTGACCCCGGTCCCTGAAATAGTCGCTTGCAAATGTCCGCTGTGAACATTCCATTAGTGTTTATTGGGCCCGTGCTCGGTGGGACTCCGGCTCGCAGTCCGGTCCATTCGCGGACCAGTCACGAGTCGCGGATCCACTCTTACTTACTTACTTACTCTTACTCAAACTTACGGGAATAAAATAATTATTGTGACAATCCTGTGTATCTCATGTAACGGCGATTAGTCAACTCGTGGAATCGATATTACTGCTGAGTACACGATGGAGTGAAACACGTTAATACTCACATTGTTTTTGATTCAAATCTGGTTGACTAGATCAGTGGCGTAACTACAAAAATAGAGCCCCCTAAATAAGTATTATGTAATATACGAATATCAGTACTTCGTGGCTTATTAATTAAATACTAAGAACAAAATTAGTCACTTGTCCCATATAATATTTACACTTAAGTATTCTTAAGTATTTATATACACTTACAATTTAAAACATTGTTGTTTCACTTTAAGGTGATTTTCACTTTCCGACGATGGTCATGATGGAACCCAACATATTAGCTGGGTATTGCTACTGAATACAACGATAACGTGTATTCGTAATATGAGTGAAAAACGTTTTTTTTTATTTGATAATTCCATTTCTTGCTAAGGTTTACTATTAACACTGGGAAAAGTATGGGCGCCGCCAAAAATATCAAACTGATAATGGATTGCAGGGCGCTCACTTTTTTGGCCCCAATGCACTGCACTGGCTTCATTGGCATAGTTACGCCATTGGATAAGATGATAGTAATGCTGAATCAATTTTGTATTATAAAATATTACGCAAGTTTCGGTGAGAAACTTCAACCTTCTTCTTTTTGGAACGGCAATAAGGTTGTTAAAGTACCACAGGATTAACGCCTCTTTAACACAATCAATTGTACACTTTCTGATTTATGAGTAAATCGTGATAATAAAAAATCTTCGCATTCCAAATCAGTAGTGGAATTTATCACACCTTAAATATAGCATATCTAAATATTCGGAGAAAATAGCACCAGAAAAATAAGATATTTGCAGAAACCTGGCGGTACCCGATCAACCAAATACTGAAATATGGTTTTGTTAGAAGCCTTAATCGTGTGTGTATGTAATCCTTAGAATGTATGAATGTGGGAGCGAAAAAGAGCGGCTTGACGCCGACGATGTAGTATTAATGGCGAATAAAGAACAAGAATTACAGTCTATTGAGTAGAATGGATGATGTATGTGGAAAGTGACCTTATCATAAATGTTAACAAGTCGAATGTGATGGTATTCCAGAAGGAAGAAAGCAAGACAACGTGAAAAATACTTGTAGGTAATGAATGTTTGGAACAATTATGTGAGTTTGTGTATTTGGGAAGGATGTTTAATAGAAACGGAAAGACTGAGAAATATATAGAAAGGAATATGACTGCAGGAAACAAAGTGAATGGCGCTTTGAATAGAATTATAGCTAATGGGAACTCGTTAACCGAGGCTAAACTAGCGGTACACAATGGAGTCCTGGTATCGACACTGATGTGTGAAAATGAAGTCTGTAGCTGACAGAAGAAGAACGAAAGTAGACTGAGTGCAGGGGAAATGAGATCGCTTAAGCGTATGTGTGGCAGATCCATTTATGACATAGTAAAGAATGAAGAAATAAGGAGAGAACCTAAAGCTGCTCTTAGTATAGTGAGTAAGATTAAGAAAGGATCACTTATGTGGTTCGGTCATGTGGAACGGATGAATGAAGAGAGAATGGTAAGGAAGATATGTGACGCAAATGTTGATGACACCAGAAATAGAGGACGTCCGCGGAAGACTTGGCACGACCAGGTAAACCAGATACTGGAGGATGGTCATGTTAGAAGCCTCAATAATCAGTGAGCTTAGAGAAGATGTATGAATGTGGATAAGGCGATAACTGTGTGTCAGGACAGAAATGTGAAGAAACGGCGTGATGGTAAGATAGTTAGCTTAATCAACGATTTTACGAGATTTATGAATGTGGCTGAGGCGATAACTGTGTGTTGGGACAGAAGAGTATGGCGCTCTATCTTCTCTGCCTACCCCCGCGGAGAAACGGCGCCATGGTAAGTTAGTTAGTTAGCTTAATCATAGATTTTTACGAGATTTATGAATGTGGTTGAGGCTAAAGTGTTCTATCATCTATGAATCACCCCCGAGGGAAAACGGCGTAATGGTAAGTAAGAATATAATATTACAAAATATATATTTTTTTTGTATTTTTTATACCTTTTATTATGATGAATATTTTACAAGTTTTATAATTTTAGGGTGCGTGTGAATGAATCTTTTCTTAAAACGCGCGTAAAAAATGATGTCAATCGTAATGTATTTTTTTACACGAAAAACACTGACCAAATGATGCATACTAACTTTTACCACCAAATCTCTGAGCCTTGACAGCAACATCTTATCGGTTTACATGCACCCTAAGAGCCATAAAAAGCAAAGTCAATTTTAAATATGTAAAACATTTATCGAGAGTTGATTATACTTCCTACGATATATTATTACAAAATATGGTAAAAAATGTCCACTCACGTTTTTTTGCAAATAGTTCGAAAACAAATAGATTGATCCGGCGACCAAACGGGTTCGGCATGTTCTCTAGAATAAATCACAGATGCTGGGGCGGGCGCGGGAACACTCACTTCACTCTCCCAACCGGTTGTCGAATGGCAGCTCCCATCTCTCCATGCAATGTGCTACAATATTAAATTCCTATTATAGTACGTAATTACTCTATATGTGTATATAACTGACAGTACACATTTCAATAATAATATAAATACTATTATTATCAAATCGTGCTTTTGAGCCGCTGACCCGTCTTTCTCTGAATTTAAAAAAATAAATACTATATTACTGATATATTTTAAAAATGTGTATATTAAATGTAAGTTCTGTTAAAATGGTAAAAAAATAATAACTTCTCTCCTTATATATACATTAACTAAGATTTGTATTATTTATATTCGACTGTTGAAGCTTTTAATGTAACCATTCTCCAAAATCTGCCTCTTGTTCTCTTGCTCGACATTCTTGTTGCTTTAAACTTTAGCGCTACTAGTATATTTTCTTTATTATTTTATCTCTCTTTATTATCACACATTCCGCGTACCCAGGCTATGGGACATTTTTATAATTCTATCAATTATGCTAAAAATATATATACGGTCATTCCAAATTCATAATTATGTACTATATCTTATACATATATAATTATGCATTTTATATCTGCTACAAGATATGTTCAATTATAATGTATGTTTTTATTTTGTGACCGCATTGTATCAGTTAGTATTGATATATTATTTCCCAATTCAGGGTTTTATATATTGAAAAATCAATTAAAAACTGTCGACGAAGTATCCACATGTAATCGTCATCTGTAAACTATATTATTATCCTTGCGAAATTCAAATTCTAAAATGATTGACCAGTGTTGTCAGATAAGGCAAATGCCTTTGAGGTTAAATAATAACCAATGTCCTAAAGATAATCCAAAGTATTTCCAGTCCCCGGAAATAATTTGCAAATACCCGGGGGCTTAGAGGACTGAAAATTCTGGCCTAACGGCATGTACACATATTATTTTGATTGAAATTTCCAGGAATAAGTCTATATTTTGCTATCTCGTGTGTTTTGGATGATAGTCAAATATAGTAATCAATTTTTACCAAAACAAACCAAAGGTTTAAAATAACATCCGTAAGATTTAAGTTGCTAAATTGAGATATAATAAGCTAAATGATATTTATTTTAGCCAGTATGGAATATTGACCGAAAATAGTATATAATAGTATAAAAAGTATACTAACTCTACATACAATTTATTTTTAATATCAATTAACAAAACGATATAATGCTGATATATTCTCGAAGTGAGAAGTAAAATATAACGAATGATGCTCGGCTAATGTAAGGCTTGTTTCATTACATGGCTGCGGTGTTAAATCATTTGAAATATATTTACATCAAATCTCATTATAATATCAGTCGGCAGAGCTATCCCGCGCGGCCGATCGACTTACCGCTTTATTGACTTCTCAATCCAATCAGCGCATTCGCTGCCACCAAATAATACAAACGGCGTTGTTCTGCGTTGTGTCTCCATCCGTCGGAGGCCTATAAAACTAGATTTAGTACGGCGAATTACTAAATTAAGACCATAAATATCTCTTGCCATCTCCCACGATATCTCGGATCGTTTCGTAATGTTGCATCGACGGATAAATCAGACCAGCAACGATCGCCTACGTAACGACATCCAATTGTGCGCTTGAAAAAAATATTTGTGCATTTAATTTCTTTTTCTAATAAATAGCTATCGTATAATATCATTAATTGGTTTATACCATCATGCCAAAATGGCCGGAGGGATCAGCAACCGTGATGAAAATAACCATCACTTTGTTTCACAACTTTTCTAGTTTATATGCGTTGCTTAAGTTTATATTCCTCGGGTCGTGAATAATATTGAGGAAAGGCATTTTGAGGAGAATGGAAATTTTTTGTTGTAAAACGTACAAATTTATAACCCAAATTTTATAATCGCGTAAACTTCCTTTTCAGATGAAATGGAAATAGCATTACAGAAATGATGTCTCCCTTCATCTGGAGACTGGAACTACAGCTCGGTAGTTTTACTCCCTTTATATAACTTTACTGCTCACCCAGCCCAGATCTCAATCGCTGCATAAGATTTCCGCTGGGTTCAAAATAACGACAGTGATGCTTGAAGATTTAGTATGTGTGTATGTTCTTATTTTTTTCTTTAGATCAGATTATTAAACCTTTTTATAGAGAGTGGGTTCGAGGTCTTCTGGTCATGATCAAAAAAAGTGCTTTGAAATTTTCCAGTTGTTACGTTATGAAACCCTCTGAAGATTGCATTTCTGTCAAAATTTGACGGGTTATATAACGACCGAAAAAGTTTATTCAGCGAATAGTTATTTAATAAGTGATATTAGAAAAGTACTCACCTGATAATAGCAATCTGTGCAGTCCTAGAAGAGACAACGTGACGCTCTTCGACCCCATTATAATAATATCACAATGTTATGCGAGTTATATTATATTGTCAAACTATTCGTGTTTATACAAGCCTGATGTGTTAATAAAAGCTAAATTCTGAGCAGAGGGTAGACTGCGGTGATAGAGACACAAACGCGGGCTTAAATATAAATATTATATTTAAAACAAAATTAATCAAATCTCGCTGGTACTTTCTGTAGGGTAAAAATATCCAGAATTAAAAAAATCTTACATGACGGACTATCATATATTTGTTTCTCTTCTTCTTGTTAGGGTCTTCACTAGCGGAACGGGTCAGGGCGGGCGGTGGAGGAGACCACCAACCGTGCCAACTATTCTAATAAACTCATTTTCATTTTAAAATTCAATACGAGAAATGGAATTATAGTACAGTTAATGCACCTTCATGTAGTAGGAGAAATGGAATTATATTACAGTTGCAGCTTCATTTAGTACGAGAAATGGAATTATATTACGGTTGATGCAACTTCATTTAGTACGAGCGTTATTTATTTTACTTTTAGATTCTGGTAAAGAAACAATATATACGTTTTTAGTTAGTATTGACATCCTGAAGAAGAAAATGGTATTTTTCGAAACCGGTAGATGTATTTAAAATTAATTAAGCGGTTAATAAAACAAAGTTAGCGAATAAAAAAAAATAAAAAAATATTATATTTTTTGTTAGTTCGAAAAAGAATAATTTCGGAGAATAATAATTGTGTTCGGATAAAAACATTTACGAGTCGTCAAGATTATTTAGTAGGCAACGAAAATGCTCTTCTTACAAGAACCCGATATTCAATCATTACTATTCTTAGACATGTGTGAATTTTTGTTTTACTGTATAACAAAAACTTACTTCACAATTATATTTTTCTCTTTATATTGACTGCATGGTTCACAGAAGATTGTTCTTTATTTACATTATTATACTCAGATCTTCCATCTCTCTTCTTTTTGGATTTGTTTAAATAAAATAAATAATCATTTGTACAGCCTCTTCTATACGGTCTGGAGATTAGCTTTCCTAAGTAGTCAATGAAGTGAAGATTACAATGATGGATAGAAAAACAGAGCACCATACAAAAAAATACAAAACCCAAAAGACACCTGTATATTCGAATGCGACTGTACCTTATTATATTTTTCTGCGTTTTCGATATCCCGCAGCCCTGAATCCAACGGTTACTTATTGTTGTATTTTTATTTGTCTAACATTATTTATTTTATTAATTTTAATTACCATTAAATATATATGTTCAACTTTTTTTATAATTACATTGTTATTTTATTTTAGTATAGTATTAGCCGTGATGATATTGGGAAATCAATATCTGAACAAGGTAGGAACCGCTGCATAATTCACGTTATAAAACAAATGTTATTTTCGATTCGAGAGTGGCCATAACATGAAGGAAATAAGTTGAAAACTTATAAATCTAGCGAGCTAGTTTCCCTTCGGCGGGCAGAGTTATGAGCATTCCCGGAGATGAACGTAAATTAACTTTGCAGTCTGTTTGCTGAGAAAATAAAGCGCGCATTAAGTTCCGGAATCTTCTTCCCTCATCCGAACTTGTGATTTATCTTCCTCCTCCGGCGGAGATCGCCCCGACGGGTCCGTACTTCATTACGTGTGACTAATTGCCGCATAGATAAGAACAATTTGGCAGAACGGGAGAGGGCACCTGAAGCCGAGGAAGTCAGAAAAACAATACAAATCTTTCATTTCTAAGCATTTGAGCTACAGCTCAAAGTACTGTGGCAGATCCCCATCTCTGGAAACTCAGAAATTGACTCTCCAAATTGGAATGTCGCGTTAATGAGATATACAATGATATATAGAACTAAATCTTCTCTCGGTTAAAAAGGATTTTCTTTGATTTAAATAAATTAAATTGTAATGGATGCGATTTAAATTTTACCGTTTCGCACTGTAAAATATATAAATATATAAATAATATAAATAAAATATATAATATCATCAATACAACTTTTCATTCTGGAGTTAATTAAATAACTATAGGTATTTTTGTACATAAAAAATATGAGTTATTATTATGAACTGAAGACCCTGAGAAACCTAGACCTAGTCGGGGGCTGGAACGGAACTGATGTACCTTTTCGCTGTTATTAGCTTGGACTCCAAACTAAAATGATTATCGTCGGTCCCTCCCCGAAACCGTTCAGACTACTCCACCCCTCAAAGTAAAATCCTTTCAAATATATTGCATTTTTTTTACTGGTTTGTTTTTGGGGGTTCTGTAATTTTGAGTCATCTTCGCCATCTGTGATTTAACGACGTTTTATGATAATTATTAGGTGCATTTTTGTTTTTTTGTTTTTACCTTAGAAGTCATTAAATTTTATCGACACACATAAATATATTTTATTATTTTAATACATTGTATATTCAGGGAAAAACTGACAAAAAAAAATTAAAAAATTTATTCGTATTTCGTCAGTTTTGATTAAGTAACCAATATCAATAATTTATTTATAGCGTATTATTATCAACAATTGTAACGAAATTAATTACAAAACTTTCAATCGTTTAAATTAGCTAAATATTGACAAATTAAATATTTCTCAGAAACCTTTTTACTGGATCAGGATCAGGAAAGTGGACGATAGTAAGACGAATTTGAATAATCGATAAAATGGACAAATATTTATTATTATTGATTTCCAAAGTACCGGGTGTTATCGGAGGAATATTCGTTAGGAAAAAATAATTTGTAGAGGAAAATATTCAAAGTTGCTCTATAAGCCGAACCAATAACACTACAAATAATATAATTTCTGAACATTCATTAAATTCGAGTGCTTTCGTTTGGAAGTTTTCTCAGTAGACGGACGGAGTCTCGGTAACAACCGACAACTAATAGAAACTTTCCAAAAGGTTCATTAATTCAAAAAGTTCAATATTGGTAAGATTTTGTTTTTCAACAAAGTCTTAACTGCTTCTTTTAATTTTGAATAGAAAAGTGAGAATATCGGAAAGTAGCTTATTTGCTCATACCGTGTACCGGACACTTCAATATCCATATTACAACCTAACGTCCTAACTCACAAATAGGCAACCCTCAAATGAAACATGCAAGTTCGAAAATTTGTCGTTAACTTACAATGTTGACGTGGTAATAGGTCAGCGCACTTCCCCGGATAGGAAGGGTTCCTGGTTCGAGTCCGGGTGGCAACAAAAATATTTTTTCGATTAATTGATTTTATCTGTATATTATTTTTCTTACTTAATTTGTATTAAAATATCACAGAACTATTTTTTACAAAACTGCAACTTCACAATAATAATAAAAAGTCATAAATTCTAACTTAGTCAGGCCGTTTCCACGTAGAAGTAGCCGGAAGGGATGGAGCATCATATTCTTCTATCCTGACATACAAGTTTCGCCTTATATATATCACCCAATATAACTCATATATCTCAATAAGTAAATATATTCATATATCTCACCCAAGGTCGTCGATTGTTGAGGTTTCTAATAAGACCATCTTAAAGTATCTGATTTACCTGAAAATGCCAAAAATACCAGAATCTCAGAGGAGAACAATTTAGCAATTCCTAAGATGCGTACCACATATGGGCAAAAATTCAATGTTTTTGAAGCACCCAAATTATATAATTCTCTCCCTAATATATAAAAAATATCGAGCAACATAGACAGTTTGAAGATGCAATAAAATTCTGGCTAAAAACTCAGACCGAACGTATGTTCATAGCATGGTCACCCCTTCAATGTGAATACATACAGAGTCAAAACTTCAGACCCAATACCAACGAGTGAGCAGCCTGCGCATGTGTGTGTGTGTGTTAAATTAAATAGTACTCTATTATTTAAACTTATTAAAATGTGTATTATCCTTACAAATTTCAAGTAGGTTATAAATTTCTTAAAATCAAATATTGCATATATTATGTTACTTACACTTTTTATTTTCTCCTTTTTTTTCTTCTTACTTATTCTAAACCTATAGTTAATAAACAAATTATGTATAATATCATTGTTAATTAAAAAAGTAAAATGTCTCAGCACGGGTGAAACCCAGTGACACAGATATTAAAATACGAAATGTACTTACAACATACGATAAATAAAAAATAAATAAAATATCTCACCATTTAGTTATAGTTTAATTTGTATTATTTATAATAAGGAACATTTTGAGTATTTATATATAAGAAAATAAATTTTAATAATAATTAATATAAAGTATGAACGGTTTTGTGCATGGATGGAATGAATCGTTCTTGTAAACTTTATTTCATTTTCAAATTGCAAAACTTTATTCCGACGAGTGATATTAAAAGTCAACTTATTAGCAGAAAGTTTGTCGCGAAGGAAGTGCAATTCGATGAGACGTTGAAAAGTATAATTATTTGCGTTACGTGAATTAAATATGTGTAATATAAAGTACGCAAGAGTTGAAAATTGTACAATATAATTAAAAAAATTGTAAAGAGATTCACGAGAATCGAGAGTACTTTATACAACCGAGCAATCGCCGGCGCTCCGCTTCGGGCCGACGATATCTAATCAGACGAAAGTGAAGTTTAACTGCTGTTCGGCGAATAATTCTTCCTGCCGGTGTTTGATTTAAGGTGGGCCGCCGTCGATGGCTAAAGAAAGCCGTTCCTAATCTTGATTAAATATTAATGCCGATGGACCGGAGCCGATGTCTTCGCTAAATTATTTACGGCCACTTGGAGTGGATTTTTGCTTCTTCAAATATTTATATTCTCTACCTGTCCAGCGGTAGTCGAAGGTGGCAAACACTCGTGAACGGAAGACTTAATACCTGAAATAATAAAAAGGTATTCCTACTCTTCTCGGACAGATTTTATCAAAACGACATTTTTTGACAAAAATTCTCTGTGAATTGACACTTCACTGAAAAATACTTTTTTCTTGGATATTTAAAGTTTTTTTTAGTTCTACAACTTCTCTAAAAAAGCATGTGCTCGTGCAGAGAAGGGGATTATATATTAATAATTATTGTTTACAATTACTAGCTTATACGAAAATAAAATAATAACAACGTTATAAAAATATTATAGATTTCGGGGTACATGTTTACCTTGAAAGTATTTTTTGATAGCATTTATTATTTTTTTGTTACCATTAATTAATCTTTCTGTTTTCAGGTAAGCTGTTAAAATGATATGTGCGTATAGTGGTGTTGTGTAAATGATATGTTAATTTTTGACCATGAAAATACAAATTTAAACAATTTTCAGTAATAAAATGATATTTTTCTTTTTCCTTTAATATTTGAATAAGAGAATTTCTTTTAAGTAAATCACAAAATGTAGGTATTTGAAATTCTTCGAAAAGTAATTTTGTCGGAAAATCTTTTGGTTATTTTAGTATCACTTTTGTGATAAGTTTTTGTATATTTATTACTGGAATCAGGCAAGTACTATAAGCTGATCCCCAACTAATGATGTCATATTGTAATATGGACTGAATAAATACATAGTATACTGAATACAAATTTTTTATAGTAAAAAATATTCTGATTCTTAAACATATGTATATTAATTTTCTAATCTTTTTTACAACTTGACAAATTTGATCATTCCATTTAAGATTTTTATCGATCATCACTCCGAGATATTTTATTTTATTTGTTGTTTTTAAAGTTGAGCAGTAAGAGAGACAATAATTTTGATTGTGAGTTGTATTTTGTGGAGTGTTCGTGAATTATTATGTCGAATTTTTTTGCAAAAGGAATAACGGAGGTTTTTTCACTATTTAATGATAGTTAATTAATGTCGAAAAAGTTCATAGTTGTACTTATATCTTCGATGGCCTTTAATTTTACACTTGACCAATTAATTTCACTTATTATTAGGACCGTGTCGTCAGCACATAATGTATTCATTGAATAAAAATGTCGTTTACGTACATAATAAACAGCACTGGTCCTAATACGGTCCTAATACTGGGCCTCGGGGGATACCGAAATCTGATGTTTCTTGATCACTTCAGGTATTATTAATTTTTGGGAGTTGGGGGGAATTTTTTAGATAGTTTCTAATCCACAGTGTAACGTTGTCTTTTAAACCAATATTATTTAATTTCTTCAATATTTTCTGATGTGAGATACTATCGAACGCCTTCTTGAGGTCAATGAATATTCTCGCACATTTTTTCCCTTTCTGGGTGAATATTATATATCAGGCCGATTTTGTTTGACCGCCATTTTGGTTAACCAGCTTTTTGTCAGTTGGCATTTTGTAATCGCATTGAGTAGTCATTAAAACATTTCATCCAAATAATAATGGCAATGCTATAACCGTTGGAAAACTCTGTAACATATGTCATTTCAACAGGACGGAACCACCTCATACACAGCTCGAGCTACGCTTGAAATTTTGTGAAAAAATTTTCCCAGCCGCATAATGTCAAATAGTGATGATATCGACTGGCCTTCTCGATCACCTGATTTGACGGTTCCTGACAATTTTCTGTGGAAGTACTCGAAAGAAAGGCCAATAAGCCAACGACAATTCCGATGCTACAGGATAACATTCGAAATGAAATTGCTAAAGTAACACTCGAAGTGTGCGAGAATGTTATGAAAAATATGGTTAAAGAGCACACACTTGTGCCGCTGCTAGAGGCAGTCACTTAGTCGATATTATATTCTACAAATAATTGTTATAAATCAAGTAATTGATAAATAATGTAATAGTGTACGACCAGGCTCAAAAAGTCCACGATTAGTTTCCAATACTGACAAATCTTCTTGACAGGATTTTGAGTGATGTTGAAGAATTGTTAGCAACATTAGCTGGGTTTCGTATGCGAGCATTGCGGTTAGCGCAATACATTATATTTTAAAATACGGATATAATATTTATTTTAAGGTAAAATATCTTACGAGCAATATCAAATATTCTTACATTCAAATAACAGCCAGGTTTTTTTTAGAGTAAGAAATACCCGTAAATACGTTTTAGATTTTTGAGATAATTACAAATTTTAATAAAATTTTAAACTAAACTAATTATGTTATAATTATTATATTCTCTGTGTATCAACTTAGTGTATCAAAGATGAAAAGTGAAAATATCTTATTTCATTTCCTAACTAACCTAACTTCATAATGTAGTCTTATCGTACATACAACCATCCATATAAGAGCGTAATTATATAATTTTGTACTAATCCCAATATAAAATGTTTACCATCTTTACCGACCGAGTCCTTTTCCTTGTCTCGAATAATAGCTAATATTTCAATGGCTAAATAGCAATGCGGCTCCACAAAGTAAACATCATTCCTGAAAGAAACAAAACATATGTTTGACATGTTACCTTCACCAGGTTACAGGCGATTAGCTTTTTTTTTACAAACGCACCGCAAGCCTGTCTTATTTTTTATATTTAGCATTTATGTTATCCACTTAAATACCCTTATACCTGAAATAAGGGTGAAATATATGATTACTCTTTGCCCTAAAACTAAAATGAAAACAAGCCGTAAAAATTTAAAATCTATTGTGTAAATTAAGTGTGAGTTGATATAACTATTATGAATAAAAATTTAATTGCTAAATACATAAAGTAATTTATGATACATTAAATGAAAATTCTTCCTGCGTGAAAGTTTATTTCTCTCATCTAGCAAATAAAATTTGACTCAATAACAGTAGGAAAATTAACTCTAATCTGATTCAAAAGCATCAATGGTCATAAAATATACCTAGGTAGATATATAATACATAGGTCAATATGTATTAACATGCATATGAGGATACACACACATTTGAGAACTTAATTAAGCGTGTCAAACTGTATATAGTTTAAGCGGTTCTTCAATATTAACAAAATTACTTTGTAGCCATATATTATATAAATAATAAGACAAAACACTCTGTTTAAACCTAATCCTACTCCAGTTCACGCAACCAATGAATAAACTACCGGGTGTATAAAAGTAAGGCATCTCGGAGAATTATTGTCACAATTGAAAACACTAATAATTCTGATTGTTGTGTGTATGTTACGAAATTTTATATATATAATAGTATTATTGTGTTAATAATTTTATATATATAATATATAATAGTATTATTGCGAAACAAATTGAATTACGATCGTGACTGAATTTTATTGATTTTAATTCACTCAATGAAATGCGATGGCCTCGTGATCAAAATATTATACATTGTTCTACATACACAAAATTCTTAGTAGATATGGATCCAGCACGTAGGTACCTACAGAAGTCGAAAAAATCTTTGTCTATTATTATATTATCTTCCAGATACGTAATACAAATTACATCTTCTTCCGAAGCAAAAATAATTGCTTGTTGGCAACTAAATACATAGTTCATGTTTTATTAGACTCGTTTTGCAAAATATTGTGAAGGCTTCGTATGCCGTTTCCCGGAATAATTATCGTATTTTATAAACATGGAACATCCGCTCCATTAGGGGAGAAACAGCCATTAAAATATATATTTCCACAAAAACATCAACAAAATTATCAAAAAAAGATGAGTTTATTGTATTTATACTTTTCACGTAGGCTTGTTCTGATTTTCTTTATTAGGTTTTCAACTGTTGGAGGATTATTTGACGGATATTATCAATATGTATAGATTATTTACACTAGTCAACACCTAAATCCTCCCGTTATGTATTTTGGGTTTATTATTATTGGATTGAATATGAATCTTGGGTCCAAAATGTTCCACAGTACATGATTTTTGGAAAATCCGGGAGTTTTAAAAAACTCACGATTTTTAGCAAACACTGACATACGCAACTTCATTTAAAAATTTCTAAACACCAACTTTATTTTATTAGTTAATAAATCATGTTGTCCAAATATAGAAACCTTAAATCAACATAATCATCCCTCCGGTGTCGCCAGTATGGCTGGCGTGTTCACGTTGATGTTCAAGTTCAATATCAGTAAAGATTAAACGATTCGATTCTTGACTTTCAAATAAAAATTCTGAGCATCTTAAATAGCGGAGCTTTCTTTATAAGGGTGAAACTGTATCGTAACATAAAAAATGGAAATTAACACACCAAGTAAAAATATATATATATACGTCTTAGTCGACGAAATGAATTATAAAAAAAAATAGGGAAGACTGTGATGGGGAAGATTTTTCTTACCTGAGGGAAATATTTCCCTTTATCGATGATGCTAAGATACACAACTCTGAAATAATACATAAAGAATATAAATATGAAAAATGTATCAAATATTAGTTATTTATGAAACATTATTATCTATGAAATATCTTTTGTCAGAATAATAATTTATTATTACTTGTAAATACAATAATATTATAAATACAAATTGGATTTAATGGAAAATTGTTATTTTTTGGTACAAAACACTTTTTCTCCCTAAAAAGGTGGTTGATAGGGAAATTCTGCAGTCAAATTAAAAATCAACGCCAGACAATATTTCCGAAGAAAGCGAAAAATAAATTTTAGTCGACCTGATAACACTGATAATAATAGATGTTATTATATATTACATCATTATGCAGACCGAGGCAGGAAACGTAGATAAGTAATAAAGATGATGATATTAAATATTAAATCATATTCACGAATTTCCATCGGTTAAGTATACGAGTACTATCAACAGAAAACGAAATAGTACCTATTCCGGCTGCGAAATATTATTGTTACCTTTGTTGATAAAAAAATTGGCAAAAGATTCGCAAGGAAAGTGGTTCGTTTTCTACTAATTGAGAACAACGGTAAATATTAATTTTGTACTAATTATTTTCATCAAAATGAATGGATATAAATAAAATAATGTTATAACTCGTTTCGTTATAAGTTTCTTTCGAAACTCGAGTAATACAAATAAACTTAAGCTCAGTTATAACATTGTTTTATTTATATCTATCCATTTTCATGATGAAACTCTACAAAGTTAATATCGATTATAATTAATCAATTATAAAAATAATTAAACGAGGTTGAGGGGAAGAAAGGGGCCTACATTAGATGCCACGCCACTACCGTGTAGGTTAATATCAGTGACGCATCTTGGAATCTGGAGGGTAAGCTGATATGAGGAGTCAAGTACAATAGTCTAGAAAACTCCACACATAACATAAATCATTTGTTGATGATTTTCGCCCTTTATTGCATAACATTTGATCATTTGTAAGCTCGAGTTGTCCGTTGTCCATGTTGCATCAGGGTGGACGTACCAGATTTTCGCAATCTTTGTTCTCATCATATTTACATATTTTTTGCTGCACTTTGTCAAAGGGTCCCTCCGGCGACCGCGGGGGCGGGGGGCGTGCCGCGACCCCATTGTCTCGAGGCCCCCGCCGGTCCGTCCCTGTCCGTTCGGCCGTCCGGAGCCGGCGGCGGTATGAATGCGATCTCTACACGAGGGCCGACCGAAAACTTGTACATTTTTTACGGTACAAAAGCAGTCGCGGCTAATTGCAGGAAACTGTGTTGATTTGCTTAGGTAAAACGTTTGTGAGAAATGGCCGAGTATTTCTTAATTATTAGGAATGTCCGCATCCGTGCCAATTCAAATTGAATATTTAATATTCTTATCCTGTAGAATCTGGACTGATCCATAAATTGAAGCGCCGGAATATTTTTCATTATATTACAATACAAATGTTTGAAACGGCTTCAACGAGCAATTAATCTAAATCCCATTTGGGAGATTGTAAGACCAATTTAAAATTTACTATTAAAATTTACTACCTAGCAGTCTATACGTACGGAATGAAAAATAGAAATAATGTTGTAGCAGTAAAGTAACCAAATGCGTACGGCACTAATTCATTAACGCGAGATGAAAATATATAATAAATATTATGTTATTCCCGTGTCGTTCTCATTGTTTAAAATATGAACTATGTATAGGAGTTGATTAGTCCGCAGCGTTCAGAACGGTATTGACAACTGAAGGTTGAAGGGATGCAATGCCCGTTAAGGGTGATAAAAGTCAGCTCACAGAAACTCAGTCTCGGTCGGAGAGCAGTCGGGTAACGGAATAGCAGCCAGCGATCGCCCACTCCGAACATTCTTCCCTCCCACACGAGGCGTACTCCTTTAGCGACCCGCGATGATGTATCTGTAATGGGAGGATATGGGACAATACGAAATGTTTTATAGCCACGGCGCTCATTTAAGAACCACTTTACTGGTTTTGTTTCGAAATACATTTCGTTTTTAATTATTGGCCTTCGCGGGTGAGGGACTTATGATTTATCTCGGGTTAGGTTTGCCGCGGTGTATTTGGTGAACGGCGATATGTTATAAGGATACGTTTCTGAGATATTTCTGAGGTGTGGACTTAATTAAATATGAGTCAGGTGAAAAATTTTTTGGCGAAGCTAATGATACCTACTGCCAGAATTAATCTTTAATGAAGGTATTCTTAGGGAATTTCCTTCTTCAAATTCACTTTGTCAAAATCTAAATAAAAGGGTTAAATAACAAAAAGAAAAATAATTTTGAGAAATAGTGGCTTATATTACTGTATGTACTTCGCTACTCGGGCTCTGAAAGCATTTTTAATTATTTAATTGTAGCACTCTCAATCTCAAGATATTTTATATCAAAATTAATTACAGACGAACCCGCATACAACGA
This sequence comes from Eubasilissa regina, assembly GCA_022840565.1. NCBI lineage: Eukaryota > Metazoa > Arthropoda > Insecta > Trichoptera > Phryganeidae > Eubasilissa > Eubasilissa regina. Next base: position 431,675 of record JAINEB010000025.1, on the reverse strand, counting down.
GCTCGACTGTAACGAGTTCACTGCTGTAGTGAGCGAATGATAACACATTAAAATATATCAATTTTAGTACAAATTCTTCACGATCGTCCGAGCAAAAAACTAGAGACCTCTTAGGATTCGAAGTGTAAACATGTGTCCAAGATTTATGTGTCTCGCCTTGTACCACCGTATCTTTAAACGTGTTACCGAATTCCAAAATAATCCTTAAACATCGGCGCCCGAGTACCGGACGCAATAAAAGGGATATTTCGAGGAATTCTGTGTCTGGTCAAGGTTTCAACAATAATAATTCTTCGGATCTCCATAGAACAATAATAATACCAAAATTTTAACAAATTACTGATAATTTTGAAGGGTATTTTCGAAAAAACTATCGATTTTTCTTTAAATGGCTGGTGTAAGAAGAAAAATTTTAATTTTCAATCAGATCGACCAACATTTTTAAGTTAGAGAGAGGAAGGAACAGTTCAATGACTTTAATTTTAAAAGTACTAATTATATGCAATGTTTTTTTTTTAATAATTGAATCAGATCATGAGACGTATAGTATTTTTTAATAATAAAGATGTGTAATGTGTACTCTTTACATACAATAATATATCAAGCGTTTACGCTATACAAATAGGATTAGTAGGAGGTTTTTAGGTCGAGGCTTGAAACTTTGATCCCTCAATCATAAATCGAATACTTTACTACTAGATCGAGAAGGTAAAATACAAAAAGCCAGATAATAATTAATAATATAAATATAAGTATTAAATTGTTGGTAAGTTCCTGATATGTCTCTCATATCCGATATTGATGTAGGTACTTATTTCTACCACTCTAAATCTAGCTAGATTATTCCGTATGAAAGTATTTTTTTCTTTAAGTTCTTTGTTAGATTATAAATGTCATTTTAATTTTAATTTCTACGCTTTTTCACTAGAGAGATGATGATCGAAGATTTTTACAAATATTTTAACACGCTATACTTGTGCACGCTTTTCATTAAACCCCTCACTTCATTCAACCCATTCTTTATATCTTTAAACTAATGCAAAGTGCTAGATCATGAAAATAAGACTAACTTGGCTGTGCTTTCAAGCTGTATTTCACGATGAGAAGAATTCCATCTCTGTATGTTGCCAATAGTGGGTGTCAGATGTCACTTCACTAGTCAGCCAATATGTGCAGTAGATTTATGCTGATATTTAAATGATCTAATCCTCAACTCCTCGGTGGGTTTAGTTATAAAATCACGCGGAACAGCTGGCAGTGGGCTGGTTCTCTATTCCGAGTTGACGTTGAAAGGTAAACGAGTTGTTACAAATTTATGAATGATCTAATTAAACCTCTAATTACTTTATTTTATTCTAACCAATTTCAAGCTGGTACACAAAAAAATCTGAATGATAAACATCAATATTTAATCCACTCCACGGTGTGACACGTGTCCTGTCTTTGAACTGCACTATTATTTGAGGACTCTTAAAACTTTTCAAATAGCTCCAAAAGGAAGACGCGATCAGCAATATGAAATATTAATAGTATTGTGAAAGAAAAGAAGAATTCGTGGCGCTATCTGGTGATGAATACACAAGAGCAAAAGACCTGTACAATACCTGAAATAAAAAAGTTAAATCTGGTGTGAAAGAAAGGAAAGAGCGGCTGAAAAGAGAAGAAAGGGTGAAAATGACAGAATTTTCAGGATAATATAAAATTCTTCTGGAAGGCGGTCAAAAAATCCCGATGTGGTGCTGAAAGCAGTAGTATGAAAGCTATTAAGTCAGTAAATGGAGAGATGTTAGCGAATGAGGATGAAATAAAAGATAGATGGATGAAATATTTCCAGGAAACGTAAGAGAGTGTAGAGAAGCAAATGAGGAAGCACCTGAGATGCTCTCTGGGGTAAATATGAACGAGGAAAACAATATAAATGCAATAAGTATGGAAGAAATAAAGTGTGCAATAAAACATAAGAATGGTAAGGCTGTGGGGTATGTTAACGTTACTGCATATATATATCAAACTCTTCAATCAATGTGTGGAAGAGAGGCACGCCCCGTTAGATTGGAGGAGGACTGTCACTATGCCTCTTTACAAAGGCAAACAGTCAAAAATGTCGAATGAATGGTAACTATAGGGCCATTAGTCTACTGAGCTCTGTCGGTAAACTGTATGAAGAATTTTAATAGAAAGAGCAAGAATGGTGACGAAAGAAAAAGTATGGGACGTACAAGGGGCATTTGTGGGGGGAAGAGGATGCATGGATAAGATCTTTTCTCTACGAGTAATGACGAAAAAGTTTTTGGCGAAAAACCAAAAATTTTTTTGTGCTTTCGTAGATCTACAGAAAACATATGATAAAGTTATAAGAGAAAGGTTATGGAATGTACTCTTTGATTACAGGGTGAATAGTAAACTTATACACGCAATCGCATCCCTATACGAAGGAAGTTCTGCGTGTGTAAGAATCAATGGAGCACTCACACCATGGTTTGACATTATTAAGGGTGTCAAGCAGGGTTGTTATTGTCTCCATGCCTGTTCAACTTGTATATGGATAAATGTGTTAAAAAAATGGAATGTTTGAATGCAGGAGCAAAAATGGGCGATTTAATTGTATGCTGTTTATTGTACGCCGATGACGCAGAACTAATGGCGATGAACAAGAACTACAGAATCTGGTGAGTAGAATGTACGATGTATGCAAGGAAAGAGACTTCATGATGAATGTTAATAAGTCGAAAGTGATGGCATTTGAGAAGGAGGAAAGCAAAACACCGTGCAAAATACTTGTAGGTAATGAATGTTTGGAATAAGTAGACGAGTTTGTGTATTTGGGAAGTATGTTTGATAGAAACGGAAAGGCTGAGAATGATGTCGAAAAGAGGGTGACTGCAGGAAATAAAGTGAACGGCGCTTTGAATGAAATTATGTCTAACGGGAATTTGTCAACCGAGGCATAACTAGCAGTGCATAATGGAATCCTGATACCGACAATGATGTGTGGAAGTAACACCTGGAGCTGGCAGAAAAGAAACGAAAGTAGACTGAATGCAGTGGAAATGAGATCACTTAGGCGTATATGTGGCAAATCTATTTATGACAGTAAAGAATGAAGAAATAAGGAAAGAATGTAAAGCTGATGTTAGCATAGTGAGTAAGATTAAGAAAGGATCGCTTAGGTGGTTTGGTATGGAACGGATGAATGAGGAGAGAATGGTAAGAAATATATATGACGCAAGTGTTGATGGCACCAGAAATAGAGGACGTCCGCGGAAGACTTAGCACAACCAGGTAAACCAGTTGATGGAGGATGGTTCTGTTAAAAGCCTCAACAATCGGCGAGCTTGTGTGAGAAGATGTATGAATGTGAACGAGGCGAGAATTGTGTGTCAGGACAGAAGAGTGTAGCGCTCTATCCTCTCTGCCTACCCCCGCGGGGAAACGGCGTGATGGTAAGTAAGTAAGTAATAATATTAAGCATCCACATTCAGTAAGATGGAGTGACTCATCAATTTTTAAACAGCCTGTGTGCACAATATGTGCCTACTAGAAACAATATTGATTTCAAATTATCTATTCAGGTGGTGTTAATTTGAAACGTGTTGATCATTTTAAGTTTATTTACTTTAATGACTTAATTAATTACGACCATCTTTAACGTTTTACAACATAAATTTTTCACAAAAAAATACATAAAAATAATTTCATTAAACCCGTTTCATTTAATTCTAATTTCGGTATACCATAGTTGTACATTATTATGTAATACACATGAATTATCATTTAATACATTTCTCGGTATGTATGTATGTAATAACTACCAAAAATAAATCCTTAAAATGTTTCTGTATTGAGTCAAATGAATCAAATACATAATCTTTAAAAAATGCTTTTATTTCCGTGAGTTTCTTGTAGGTATAATAATTATTCGTAGTCACCTTTTTGTGTTTTTCAGCGGCGCATGTATAACATCAGTTTACGAAGATACCATGTGCCATAAATTGTAGCGATTTTGAAACCCGATCATTAAATATCAATTTTGAATTTGGCTCAATGTAATTATTCACCGAGCTCTCTCTGTAAACACATAGATCCGTGTAAGTGGACCATGCAGGCAGTGTTTTTTTACGCATATATGATATACGGCGTGTGTTTAGAATACTTGTTCAGCAAATTTGACGTATTGCGAGAAAAAATATACACAAAATGTAAAATTTCGCTAGAGTTATGTTGCTCTTTCAGGTGAATATGAAGAAAGTGTTTATTAAGCCACATATTTTTTGACGCAATTATGTCATTATTATGTTAGACGTCTATAAATTTTAATTTTAATTAAATTAAATTATTTGTTTCAGGAACAATTTACAGTTCTGATTTCCTCGCAAAATGTAAAGAAAACTTTAAGTAGGTACCTATTTTTTGGATCTCTACAATTCTTACATTTGGAAATATTATTTGATATTACAGTCGAATAAACAAATTTCGCTAATTTCCTTTGAGAAAAATAATTTTAATAAAAAACAATGAATTTATAAAATGAGCATTGCTTGTTCGGACCGCGCTGATTAAAAAATTACCACTAATATTTCACGACCGCAATACAATTTTTGGTTAATAGGAGTTTATTAATATGTATGTTGTGATATATAGATACATATATTAATGCAATTTATAAATACATACCTTAGAAAATATTTCGGCACCCGAAGTACAGTACAAATAATCTACAGTGCAAGTAAAAAACTAAATTACTTGGAAATATTTGATATCGGTATGAATGCAACAGTGCCCCGCATATTAAACAATATAAATGAATTTCAAAATTTAAAGAAAGTGCATTACAAAATATATTGTGGGAATTTGATCATCACTTTACTCAATAAATTTGGCCCGAACCGAGCGATACTGACATTCATGAAGAACTAACTGCCTTAGTTTTCATCGTTAAGGCTGCTGTGAAAAATAAAAAGGTGCTATAAAAGTATTTTGATAATTTCACTGTGCCGCAATATTTACAAGAATAATTTATGGTTATTCATATAATTTAATATTTGCAACACACTTTAAATGTGAAAAAAAAAATATTCGCAAGTTTGCTTGATATACAAGTTTTCAGAGATTTTGAAATTTTATTGACTTAATTCAATGATACGTAATATTAAAAAAATAATAATGCACCATATACCTATAATCGGGATACGCCAAACGCGTGATACAATGACCGATCGTAAAATGATAAATATTTAGGTGATCGTGATATTATTAGAAAAATGTATAGAAAAATGGCGAAACGGTCGATCTAACATATTTGTAACATGCGTAGGGCTAGTATCGGTGCGCTTACCTAAACATACTGATCAAACCTAGAATAATTCTTGTCTCAAATTTTCTAAAAATAATATATTGAAAGTCCACTTTGTAATTGCTTTTTATGCATCCACCTTATGTATGATATATATATAAGGTTTATGTACAACATATAGTCTGATACTTGAAAACTAATTTATTAGTACAATTGCTTGTAAAATATGCTTGTCTCAACACATAATTTTTTAGTGAGACGGGCACAGTACAAGCATATTATACATATATGTTACATGGTTTTTAATAAATAAATATTCGTACATTTTTTTAAGTAAATAAATGAAGACGAATTCTGCTTAAGAAACGACAGTGTTAAAGTCAATCTCAGGAAACGACAGTATTAAAGTCAATCTCGATAGTGTGCAGTGACGATGTCAAGGACAGAACAAATGTAGTAAAGGCTTCCACCGAAGTTTCCTGCAAGAATTCGCTAGAAATACCGTGAATCGAGTCGAATGGTGGCAAATGATTTCCGCTTCTCGACTACAAAGTGAATAATGGCCACGTCTGAAGTAAGTGGGTTTGATTGTAAATTTGGTGGCTGGTATTATGCTTAAGTAAATATTATCCCATACTTTAAAATTTTAAACGTCAACCGCCCCTGGTCGCAATAAACTTCTGAACAAAAATAAATAAATATTCCGTTTTAGAGGAGTACGCTGGTATGTCGGATGTAGGTAGAATAGGAAGACAGGTTTTGAAGCAAAATTTTCAGTCACAGAAATTAGTGAACTCCAAGATTTTGTCAAAATCCGCTGGCCGGCCACTCGTCGTGAAGGAGTCGTAAATCGTTTCGCCGGTGATTCCCATGAACCGGCCAATTAAACCGTCACATCTCATACGGTCGTATAAATTAGCATTTACACGAAAAAAGGAAGTTTTATACGGGCAAATTGCACGTTATCCAGGCTGTGCGCCGTAAACAAACAAGTCGAAGCTTATCTATTATTTACAAATATAATTACTCGGACCAGCCCTGTGTTTATATTGTCAGCACCGCAGTCGGTGATTGATTTATTCAGGTCCGGCACCCGGGCGGCCGGGCCGCATCAGGCCTGGAGCTTCTATCGACAACATCGCAAAGGTTTTAAAAAATACTACCCCGATTTCCCTTTTATTACTTTTCTAGATATTTTGGACCTAAACTGTTTAATAGAATGCTAAAAGACTTAAATCAATTGAATTGTCACAAGAACATGAAACTATATATTAAAACTTGAATTCGTAATATGGGTAGAGCCAGTATTGGTGCACTCACCTAAATATATTGATTCATACTTATATTAATTATTGCTACAAAGTGATCCAAAAATTAAGTTCATTTTAAAATTATATATACACCTTTTATATGGTAATAAATGTAATTCTATCTGCTTGTAATTTTAATTAATCGAACAATTGCTTATAAACTATGCCCGTCTCGACACAGAATTTCTCTAGTGAGACGGGCACAGTCCAAACAAAATTTGTATATATATTATATAGTTACTAATAAATAAAATAAATAAATGCTTGTAAGTACATTGAAGACCAAATATTATTTAGAATATTGGATGCCTATCCCAACCTAACCTGACCTTACTTAATCTTAACTGTTGTCAGCGCTAACGGGAAATATTTGTTCTTACAATAATTAAATAAATAAGGAAATATATTAAATTGAAATACTTTATATTTTATTATTACTATTGTAAAAAGCGTAACATCGTGATTTTAATTTACGAAATTTTTGGTCAAACATAAAATAATATTAATTTTTAATATTTGTAGAATTTTATCGTAGTTAATAGTATAGTCATGTGGATTTGAAGGTTTGTGCTAAGGATATTGTCAATCTTTAAGGACTGGCTTTATAGAACAGTATTAATATTTTGGATACATTGCCACGATGTATCTTTAAATATTTTAAATATATTACCTATTAAAATAGCAATATGTGCCATGAAAAACTTGCACATTAACAAGTTAGGAAGTCACCGATGCATTAAGATCAAACCTTCTTTCCTACGGCGCTACGCTCGGCCCGAGATGATGAAAATGAGAGAAAACAGATTTATCTGTGGAAGTGGCTACAAAGTTACAAACCGCAGCAATAAGATCTTGAACACAGCAGTAATAAGAACATGAACTCCGTAGTAATAAAGTTAATGGATGTAGAATGTGAAAGGATGAAGCCGTCGTACTGTGTGATATGATTTGTGATATTATCTTGCCTCAGCTTATTTGAAGACAAGGCGAGATGCTACGACCAATACTTCGGAGTTACCGTACATAGTCGATCGCAATATTATAGATACGTAATACATTATTTTTTGTTACATCAATGTAATTATAAACATAGCTTTTGAATTTGTCGTAAAAATAAATTATATATCTTATTCAAAAATATTTATGAATAATTATGCACAAATGAATCGGAACATAACATTTAATGTATTTATTTTGGATATATTTTTTACCATCACAATTCAGTTTAATAAAATAGCTAATACAAAGAATAAATAGGTTTATAACATCATAGATTGGATAAATCTACATTTGCACTGTTAGAAGCTTGGGATGTAATTTCGGCTCGTGTTGAAGAACGTACGGCCCGGATAAACTAACACTTAACACAGACAGCAAACATCAAACCGCTAATTATCTGAGTTTAACTGAAAAATAACGATCTGCCTCGTGGTAACGGAAGTGTCTTCAACATCGGACCGACAGTACGGCGGTTATAGTCTTTCGGAGCCTGCACTGCGGGACACATGCTGGACAAATATGATAAGTAATTTATTCGGCGGAATACAATTCTGACTTCTTTGAAAAAATCTATTTTCTATGAAAATAAAATATGATCCATCGCCTTCCTCTCTGCGGTCGCCCTAGAGTTTTTCTCAGCCTTATTAATATTAATATAACTTAACATAGTTCTCGAGTACATACGCAGTCTCTTGAACGCAGTCGTTGGTAAGGAATACGTGTCATTCGCGATGCAATACAATATAATATGGCATTAACACATAATAATAACAATAAATGATAATACGGTAATTGAGGGAAATATTTGGAAAAACCATTTATAATTGAATGGTAAAAAAAAAACAAATTATAAAGGAATACAAATCTAACTTCGGTATTATTAATAAGATAATGATAGCTGACTTGGTCATGTAAAAAGTCAATGCTTTAGAAAAGGATGATAAGGAATATTTACTTACTTAGTAAGTCTTCCGTTTTTTCAGGGACGACTCACTGCTGATAATACCTTCTACATAGATACGCATGGTATAAATTAACAAAAATAAAAATTCATAAAATAAAAACATTTTAAAGGTGGGAAGAAATACCACGTCGTGAGTAAGAAATGAAGAATGGCGGTTACTTTTTGGTGAAACGTAATTATTTTAATTTTCACAACTATACTTGGTACTACACACGCGTTGGGTTATTGTCACTACTATAATTTCGAGAGGTGCATTCAATCTCATCATCAGGTGATAACAAAACTAATTAGTGTTGTACAATTCTGCAATTCTTTATAGATCTTTGCCATTTTTGCTGTACTGGCCACTTTAATATCAAAGTGCAACGCTGTGAAAATTAAAATAAAATAAACAAAGGATTTAACGTAAAACCGTGATGTGTGTAATACACAGAGCAAAGAAAAAAGTATCACATAGGTAGTTTGGATAAATTACTCGGAAAATCAGTTAAATACCCACGTCCTTAGACCTAGCAGAAGAAAAGGGTTTGTAAACAAAAGGCTACATGTCCAAGGGGAGCAGTACCGCTGGTAGGAGAAGACCGAGGAGGATGGATAATTCTAATGGCTCCCTCCTTCCAGAAGAGGGTCTAGAAAACTAATGAGTGAAGAGTCACTAGATGCTTATGTTGTACATATTTTGATATCGTTTTGTATTATTCATATAAGTATAAAATAAATGTATCTTATTCCATACAATTGTTAATTAATTCTGACAAAATGGTCGATTCGAACAAAGAATAAATAATAATAAGTTTGTACCTAATATTTGTAGCATCAAGTGGTGTAGTCCGCGTTTCCTACTAGCTGTATGTAGCAGTATATTCTATTTAAAACTCGCAACAGTTTGGTGGAATACTAAATTTGGGAATGACAGTTTGTAGTTAATAACGGCTGACCCTGCCCAGACACCGGCGATAAATAAAACTATTTAATAAATAATCAAGTGTGTACTGAGTGCGGAGAATGTGGAATAAACTTCCCCGTGCATATTCAGCAATGCCTAGATGAGCAGACAGGTAGACAGATAATCGTACCCACCGACTTTGTGTCCGATTCGGCCATATTGATCGACGTTATAATTTCGTTTGAACAATTGGCCATTAAAATCGCTAGATGCATATCATTTTTATTGATTAAAATTATAGTAATTTAAATATCCGCCCTGGCAGATTGTTTGTTTAATGTTTCCAGAAAGGCTATCATCGCATCGACGGACCGATCCACGTGAATGTTAAAAGTCTAATTGAATTTATCGAATTCACGTAGGAGGCCAAATTAGGCGCCGTGAATCAATTTTCTTAAATTTATTACGTGATAAGTGTAAACCGCCTTGTGAATTTATGGAAGGCACGTGAAATATTTCTTTCTCGTTATATGTTCACTGTTCACGATATGATGGAACGCGCGCTTCGTGCTCTTTTCACCAGAAAAAATAAAATTATCACTAACCATTCGTTAGGCTACTAATTATTTATTTATTTATTTAACTCCACCAGAAGATTAGACATTAGCTCGGATCGAGTAATTAAAATAAATCTCATTGTAGAGCTAGTAATTCATTATCATAAATTATTCTTCTATTACTTCTGAGTAGTGCGTAGTGCGTACTTTAAGTGATTTAAATGTATACACCTGTATGTGGGTCACTAAGCACCATTAAATCAGTGTTTAAGTGAAATTAATACGGCGATCCATCAAACTTTGTGTGTTTTAGGTTGCAAATGTTCGACTGTTGCGAAGGTTGATGAATTAGGTATATAATTAGATCATTTACTTATAACAGATTGAAACAGATCACATAACATCTCATAATCCGGAGCTTAAGATTCTCAGTAATAAAAAAATCATCTGGAGATGAATATATTTGACATAAAGATATTATATATATTGTATCTCACATGATTCTTCTCCAGACGATTTCTTTGTTACTGAGGATATATATATATGTGTGTGTGTGTGTATTAATAGTATTTTGTGACGATATCTCAAATATTTCCTTTAATGCTGAACGTATTAGTAACTCCAATTGCTTTTTTATCACATTGTTAATTTGAATTACTAGATTATCTCGTTATTGAAAATAATGAAAATAGTGGATATTGAATTATAGACAGACTTTTGAGCCACCTGTGTAGTGGATAGAAGTATTTACAATATCATCAAGGAACTACAGATTACATATCACTAGACCGAACGGTCATCTCAGGTCAAGGCGAGAATGAGGCTAGTCAAATAGTTTTCACCGTAAATATCAAATGATTTATAATTTTTTTTTTTTTGTTAATTTTATACTTACATGATAATAACAAATTATTTTATTCAGAATTGAACTTCATAAAATACATAATTAAAATGAATTTGTTTTCAAATGAAATGATGTCGCGACTAATAGCAATTTGAAATTTAAAAATTGTTTTATTGAATGTTTGAGAACAAGAATTAAATTAAAATTTCTCGTTGATAAAATACTTTCAGGTTCGGGCCTCGTTTCAGGAGATCAGCAAGTTACTCCTATTTCCATAATACAAGAGTTTAGCTTAGTTTTAAAATAGTAAGAATATTGATGTGACATGTATTCCGTGTACGCATCTCGTGTACGCAGTTAAAGAAATCAAGAAATTTACAAAATGTAGAGCTTCTTGATTTATTGAAATATGATTATTTTACTTAGGAATATTGAATCTCTTCTAGTCACATTTAATAAAACTCGTATCATAATCAAAATGCAAGGGTGATATAAAAAATTTCGGAAAATTTTATTAAATTAATTGAAGTTAATCATTAAAAAAAAAATCAATTCAAGGTAGTGAGCCAAATACTTTATTTACAGATTTCTAACCTTAGAGAAATGCTTTTGGACAAGATTCCGTACGTATTTTCAACGGTTCCAAATTTGAACGTCCACTACTTGGCGCCATACTATCTCATGTAGAAATGTATCCAAAATAATATAACGTTTCCCCATCTATTTTATATGAATTTCCGGACATCTAGGATGTAGTGTTTATAGATGTGTAATGCTTCATTCAATGACCAGGTCTGTGAAACGCCAGCAGGGCAACAAATAATGTGTTTTTTAAGTAAGGTTAAAATTAGTTAAATATTTTCTCTTTTATATATTCACTAACAGTACGTAATTATATATTCAATTCGAAATGAAGTGTACATTGTAAGTGAAAACATTGCGAAATCGTATGACTTTTGAGCTGTCATCTCTCTTATCTATGGTCATCTCGCGTTGTATCATAGAAGCCTTGAATGAAATCGTACGAATTTTTTCTATGATCGCACTGTCAAAGAATGATGTGACGATGACATATTTACGTACGTTTAATAATCATTTACATAAAACATTATTTCAGGTTTTTCAAGAATATGGTCGCGTTGTTAAACGCGACGCGAGATGTTAAATGTTTTCTCTTTTATTATGCATTACATTACAGTCAATAATTAAAACTACCGTAAATATTTGTTGGTTATACTTGCGCAGGGCCTAGCAGCAAGCAATCGACAATAGTTGATGAGATCCTGACCGCGATGAGGCCATAAGAGCCGCCCGCAGGGCCTAGAAGTAAGCTTACCTGCTAGTAATGATTTAATATGCTTACATTTTACAGCTTACCGGTTCTATATATTTAGTAATTTTTGTTTAACATAAACACTGGATATAAAATGAATGCATATTTAAAGTATATATATATGTGCAGAACTGGATTAAATAGAGCATAGCTCGGTGAGATCTGACGCATAGAAAACACAAAGCACGCAAAGGCTCATTTTAATATAATATTGATAAATAACTTGATCGATGATATGCGCAACTTGATAATAAAATTAATGATTAAACTTATTGATCCGCCTGAAATAACCGTCGCGTGGAAGTGATTACAAAAATTAATTATATTTCATTCAAAGCCAATACTTAATTAAAAGTATTCATACACGGGGCGGGAACCAAGTATTACGATATTGAATTTTTTTACTCAAACATTAGCCACCTATAATTAACTTATTTTAATGGGACCTATCCTCTTCATATAAAGTTATACGGTCCTTTATAGTAATTAATATTATTTTAGCGATTTTCCAAATGAACAATATTTGATTGGAAATATTTAATATCGTGGAAGGTTGGAAAGGATGATGTTTTAATATTACAGAAAGAACTCAGGTCGGAGCCTATAGTAGCGATTTAGAGTCTTTATTTTTTTATACTAATTTTTAATTGAATATAAATCGAAATGAAGATATATTGAAGCATATTTATTCACTAATTATTCATATCCATTATTCCCGCAATATTAATTTTATGCGTACAAAAAGATTTATATAACTATTCTCCAGTATATATACACTTCTCTTGCTTAAGAAGAATTTTCCCAATCGAAGTACATTATTTAAAGAAAAAAATAGTTTTAGAAACAATTTTGGAATTTATTTTTTTAGATACATATTTCAAGCTATAGGTATATACGACACGCTTAATAAAATTACGCTTCCTTATTTTGTATCTATAATCCGGATATGTTATTGGATCCGTACATGTACGCGGTAAGTGTCATTGGGTAAGAAAAAACACACATTGAGCATCTGTCTTATCTATGGTCGCACTGCAAAATGCGACGCGACGCAAATGACAAATAAATATTAAAGTTTTGTCAATAATCATGTATGTAAACATGATTTCAGTTTTTTCATGAATGTATTTAAGTGGATATATCCGTAAGAACGTCGTTTGTACTATTCCAGGGAAGATATGACCTGTGGTAGGCTATTGTGGCCGCCTCGCGACCGATAGTGGTCGTTACGCGGCTTGTGGTGCCTGCTGCGTGGCCAGGACCTCCATAGAATCTATATTTCTCCTAAAGCAATATAATAAGGTTGTTAAAGCAATATAATAAGGATAGTGGATTAACAATGCACAATTGTTAAAGAAATATAATAAGGGATTTCCGCGTTCAAATACAGATTGTACGGAAGCCCTGGCCGCGCAGCGGACATAATAGGCCGCAGGGCCTAGCATCAAGCAATTGCTAATTATCAGTCGGACAGTTACATAACAGTTCTATAATACATGGAAACATACATTTATTTTATAATAAATATTTTTTATATTTTCATATTCAGTTAGAGTTAGGCCAATACTTACTCGAATATTATACAGAACTGTAATAAACTGTGATTACAACTATGATTGTGACTGTAATTGTGTGATCGGTGTTCGATTGTAACGATGATTGATAATTGTGATTTTTCATAATTCGACGACCAATTACTGTTATACTAACAACTATACTTTTAACTGTTAAATCACAATCATCAAACATCCACACAATTAAATACCAACTACAGTTTATCCCTATATATTATAATATTATACTAATAATATATAATAGATATACTACGCATATTTATTATCTTTTCAAAATTAGTTTGGCTATAGTTAAAAATTACTTTTATTTTTAATTCATTTTTTGCAAGCAAATTTACTATCCTTTCCAGGTAAGAAGAAAGTATTGAGCGACACGCTTGACAACTTTACTCTCATTTATGCGTACTTGTCGATAATTGGGAATTCTAAAACGACTATTTTGAGTGTTATTGCGGTACTTACTAGTTTACTTGGTCAAATCGGGACTTTCATAGATGTCCTCTATTTCCCTTACTCTCTTCGTATACCTACTCATATCTTCGACGGAACACAGTATACATAATATAAAACTATAATATATTATTTTATAAAATTTATTTCCATTTAACATTTCAAATGCCATTAGATAGTCAAGTCGATAAACTTAGTATATAACACGCCATGGTCAAACCAAGCTCCTGTTGCACAAGGCACCAGAAGAGATGATCAAACAAAATAAATGCACTGCCAACTGATATCCTGCACGTCAACTACGGCAGCATTTTAACAATTTTATTTATTTTAATTAAATTTTTTTTCGATAATTTTTTTTTTAATTAATCATTATATCTAAATAGCAAGGTAAACGATGTAAAATTAAAAAAATATATATTTGATTATGTATTTGGCATACATATAGTACCATATCATATTAAAATACCATAAATATCGAATCCCGGTGGCGCAACAACAATATTTTTCGATAAAATTGATTTTATATGTATATCTTTCTAATTAATATATTTAATTAATATATTTAAGTTGTAACAATGTGTTCAAAATTTAATAAAAATGAATTGATAATTCTGGCGTCTATCAGATTACTCAAAGGTATTTGAGATTCTATAAAAATAAAATAGATGGCTCTTTCAAATAATGGAACGATTAAATATATTCATATCAAAAAGGTAACATGTAGGTTGGAAAATTTATCGCTAAAAATATTGTCGCTGTAGCATAGTTGGATAATGCACCTTCCCCGGTTAGAAAAGAGATCCAGGTTCCAATCCCGGTGGTGCAATGACAATACTTTTCGATAAAATTGATTTTACATGTATTCTTTCTAATTAATATATTTAATTAATATTGAAAATATGACAGACCGTCTGTTCTGAATAATTACAACTTCACAATAAGAATGTGTTCTCCTAATAAATATATTCATATAGTTCATTTTATCCGACACCAACGACTTAACTATTTACAGAATATTACAACAAATGTTTCCAACACGGTTTGCCCAGGCACTACTTCTGAAGCAAAACAATGCTCTCCATCCTCTGGACTTGGAGACTAGCAATAAACGTCGACCTTAATTCCATTTTTATAATTCTTAATGAATAATTATATTATCACACGTTTTGTTATTTATATGCACAGACTCTAGGTAAGGCGACACTGTAAATGAAGTGTCTACGCCGAATATTAATTTCTCTATTAATATAGTAGTAAAATGTTTAGAGAACTTTTTTACCCTTCCAATTCATTCGCAAGACGTTCTTGGATTGTAAATACCTAGTACATAGTTTTAAAAAAATATCAAAGCGATAGCGCTGACGTATTTGTAATAGATTTGGCGGTTTTGAAGTATATACCGAGAGTACTCGGAAACTAGAAGGAATTAGAAAAATACTAATTGAAAAATTGCCTCGCAGATATGAATGTATACGGATATTTGTATAAATATAGGTACTTTAAAATAAAAATGTATCCTATCTAAATGTTAACTTTTTGTAATGAAAAAGCTAAATTATACCAATCTGAAAATATCTATTCTCTCTAAAATACAAAACCTCGTCTCATCATCATGTGCGGTCTCTACAGTCAGCAAGGAAATTACTAAAGCAGTAATTTATTATAAATACGATAACATAGATGTATTTTGTATTACCCCTCATGGCCGAGTGGTTTAAGACGTTGAATTCAGAATTGGATTGGAAGGTGAGCGTGGTTTTAAATTAACTAAGACACAAATCACTATTTATTTATTTGAGAAATTCATGTTTAATCACAGCTTATATACAATATACAAAAAAAACAGTTTTTGTTTTTAAAAAAGATCGTTTTTAAATTATCGCCACCAGGGCGAGAAATTATAATCTGTCGCCAGGAAGTAGATGTGTACGCACGTCGGAATGGTAAAGTATGTTTGAGCGTCAGTTTGGTTATATCGTAATGTAGTAGAATACTCAATATTCAATTATCTATACGTTAATTTGAGTGATTTTTTGAATTGATGAATCAGACATTATCTAGCAAATGCAATAGGCACGAAAACACTACCTGTTGCACCATGACCACGAAGCGGCAACTACCTAGCAAAAGCAATCGGCAAAAATCTGCATTGAAAGATTGATTTCACGTAAACCCTGGAAGTGGCCGACCAGAGTCCATCATAGCTGCCCGCAGGGCACTAATTGTATTATTTTCCTGTTAACTGAATCAAACCCAAGAGGCCCCAAAGATTTACATAATAAATCTATAAATCATTTTCTTTAAAATATATCATGTATTTTTAGCCCGACAACCGTAAATCGAGTTATAATTTAATTTAGATCACCGACTTTAATATGCAATAAATATAAATTGGTGTTGATACGAGCAACTGTGCTTCTTTAGGCAAGAATTTTGATGGAAGTCGACCGGCGCACTTGCTTATATATATCTTATCCTATAGCGTGCATGCATGGACATATTTTGTTTATTGCTTCAAAAACATAGTTTATTAGAATAAATACGAGCGAAATTTAAAACAGCGAGCGTCTAATCAATACTGGTGTTGGGGGATAAACATATCGGCAATCCCTCGCGCGCGAGTTCAGTTTCTTAAATCACCTAATTATATCCACGAAGATTTTTGCTATATTCAGGTCATTTGATAAGCCGATATTTTAGAGAAGAGATGATAGAAGAATAGATGAAAGACTGAAATAAAAAGGAGTATATATAACCTGGCCATTTATATATGCAAAATAATTATAGCAACAGCATTGCCTGCAACGTTTCGTTACAGCAAAAGTATATTTCACTGAATGTGTGTACAGAATATCTCAACGAGAGCAGTAGATTTTGTTTTTGAATAACTTGACTAAAAATAAAGCGATTGCCACTGTTAAGCAGGTAGATTTGATATAGACTTGGCAATTATGTGTGGAATATTATATTATTTAAATTGCCGCCTCTGCTACTCATAGAAGAGAAGTGACCAGTTATGAAATGACCAGTTTCTCCAATAGCCGTACTCAATGAGTGAGTTACTTACGGAAGTGTATCTATTTAACCACATCTACTGTACAATGTTGCCATATTTTAAGACATAAAGTGGCGATATCTTCTCTAATGTTGGTTGTGAGTTACTTAAAAGTCTGGGGCTTGTTCATTTAAAAATAGAATTTTTTTTTCAAAAAAAATCATAAAATGTCCAATGGAGTTAAATCCGGCGACCTCGAAGGCCAGTCGATTTCGCCGAATTTCAAAATTAGTTTACCCGATAACATCATATTTAATTTGTTTTAAAATACCTCAGAACTATGTTCTGAAACTGCAACTTAACAACAAAATTGTGTTTTCAGTATACATATTTGATCTTATATTGTGTGCCGTGTGCGATGTGGCGCCACTTTGTTGAAACCGTGTGTCACATAGGTATCTTCCAATTCTGGGCCGAAAAATTTGTTGATTGTATTTCGATCAATAACATGTTGCGTTCACCGGTGACCGTAACAGAATTTCGTTGACCGTTCTCGAAAAAGTATGGGCCGACACTACCCCAGCTCTCGCAGCGCCTCAAATTGTCCTCTCGTGGATTTTCACTTTCCCAAATATGAATGTTTTGATTATTTTCGAACTCACTAAAGTTGAAGTATGCCTCATCACCCAAAATGATTTTCTTACAAAATTCAGGGTAATTTTTGACTCGTTCAATCTTCTAAATACTATAGTTATGACACTGTTCGTGCTCTGCAGGTTGAAGAGCTCGCGTTAACTGATTCTTGTATGGATGTAGATGCAGATCTTTTTTGAAATTCTATACAAATAAGTATGTTCGAGGTCGAGAAGATTTTAAATTGTAGCGCACCATTAGCACACGCGTAGATGGCGTTAACCCAAAAACTAACAAGTTAATTACATTGGAAATATTTTTTTGAATTGATTCTTTTGCTAATGCTAATAATATCTATGGAATTGATATGTTATAAATTTAAGCTTATTTATCATAATATTATTCTTAATTTTTAACCGGATATCGCACATTAACGATACAATAATAGATTGTACCCTTTATAACTGCCTGCAGAGACTATAGCAACCGGAGATAGTCCATTACTTTTTGTTAAAAAAGAAATATTTATCAGAGCAATAAATATTACCTCAGTACGGCAATGATATTTTAAGTAAATTTATTTATGGTTCTGCAGTCTATATCGAATCTCAACCTCCTGATATTTGGCTTCCACATGCATAACTTTCACGGCAACTGTCTTCCAGTTCGGAATCTGTAGCAGCTCTACTGCATCCATCTTTCGAGTCGAGGTCTTCCCGCTTTTCACCTACGACGTCAAATTCCGTTAAGGACTTTTGGGATCCTCGCTCCCTGCATCCTCTGGACGTGCCCCGCCCTGCCAACTCGCTGCAGTATCATGTGGATGGAAAGTCTGAGCTTCTGATAAATGTTCGGAGAGTTAGATACAATACTTCATTACATCTAATTCTCCGAACTTCTTCATTCCGGCCAGGTCCATAAATTCTCCATGGCACTTCTTCTTAAAATTTTATGACAAGGATATTTTCGCAGATATCGATAATTTTCTAGTGAAGGTTCTTTAAATGATCATTTTCATACTGTCATTAATTTTTCAGAAAAAAAACATATCGGAACCACATTCAATCGATTAATTGATCGTTTTCAATCATTCTAAACCGCGAAGAATTATTGCACTTTTGTATTTTTTGCACCTTGCACTCAAAGGAAAATTATATCTTTTTTTAATAAGGATGTTTTATGATTATTGTATAATATATACTACAAATATTGAATGTTAAAAAAATATAATTATCGTCCAATGATATAAAATAAATAATTAATCTTGTTTTATGTTAGTACTCAAAAAAATATTTTCTTTGTCGATGCAAACTGAATTGACGGATTATAAGTTTAATAAATCTTCCATTAAACGAAATCGATTAAAGACGAGAAAAGTTTAAGGCAAAAATAAACAACAAATGAAATGCGATAAATATCGTAAATCAGTGATTCATTGGCTATAATATATTTGAAGGAAACTTATTTCCGCGGTCTCTAACCACTGCTGGAATAATTACAAAGGCATTTTATCCGCTTAAATGTAAAATATCCACGGAATTACAAGCAACTAGCTATCCATCATAATTACAGAGTAAATAAAAAAGACTAAATGTCGTGGCATTAATTCCCATTCAGCAACACATGATGCGTATCTAATCCAAGATTTAAAATTTAATTTACTCTCCTAAAAAGTTTATCAATAAATGACTATTAAAATTTGAGTACGAATCTATTTACACTAAAAGTTGCAGATAAAATTAAAATGCAATACAGATTATGGTGTCATGTATGTATATAAATATACATATGTATATAGAATTGAAAGTGTATATTATATTATACGTATGTCTGCATCGCATATCTCTATGAAATCCTATTTTACTATTCTAAATCAAATTTTGGATGCTTACTCTTTAAGTACTGTACAAAATTCAGGCTAGATAAATTAATTTATTTATGAGTTTTATTGTATATAACTAAATTAAGCCAGCTATGTAACAACTACATCAAATACATCGGATCGTACTTGGTGTAGAAGCGTGAGAGTTTAAATAATATGCTGGATACATTTTATATATCAATAGGGCGGAAACTGTGGACAAACCTAATAAATAAAATGACAAGAACCTCCCAATAATCTCAGCAGCAGAAGACTAACTAGAAGAATACAGGTAACCCCCGATCATCGCGACCCCGGTGAATGCGGATTCGTTATAACGCGGTATTTAAAAAAAAAAAGATTTTTTTTCTCAACACTTGTCCGGCTTCGACACATTCCAAGAATCGTTATAATGTGTGGTTGCGCGAGCGAGCTATCTTTGTTTTTCATTCCTCACATAATACATATGTACATATATGTAAATTCACGAGCGCGAATGAGACAAAATATGTAACGCTGGTATGCCAGTTCCTGGTAAGTTTGGGTTTTTCTGTCAATCAGCTATCCTTCAACTTCAATACTTCAGTGTAATCTTAGATGAGTGTCGAGCACATATTTCATATTTCTATCCCTTTGTTATAATCACACGGCGAACCCTTAACTAATGAAGAGCTGCAGGAAATGGACTGTCATACTATGTCACAAGAAAATGACGTCTCGGAACCTATTCCCGTGCGAAAATTAAGTGTTAAAATAATCGAAAACGCCTTTTCTCTTCACAGTCAGTGCGTGCGGTTGTAAGAAGAAAATGTAAAGCGTGCTTGTAATGGATTAGTTGACGGTTATAGACTAATTTTACACAATAAACGTACAGAAGCCAAACAAGGAAACAAAGGAATTCTTTTTTGTAAAACTGAAAAAAAGAAGTATATTTTATATGTCATTGTTATTTAATGTTTATTTAGAAAATAAAACGTATTTTAAAATCTTAAAACGATTTTTTTTTAAATCCCCCGTTCATCGCGGAATTTCGCTTATCGCGGCCATGTCCAGAACGTATCTCCCGCGATCAACAGGGGTTACCTGTAATAGAAAAAAATATTAAGCCAGTCACGAATGGAAGATAACATCTAGAATCACAGCTCCCAGTCATGGCAACGGACTGCAAAGAAGGAGAAAGAAAGAAAGAGAGAGAGAGAGGGAGAGAGATTATGTTTGTATGATCGTTTACTTCGGATTACTGAACAAAAATCAATTAACCGCAAGTACTAAATTTAAATTGACGTCATAGAAATCACATTTCATGGTACAGTATTTCTTTTCGATCCACTTCTTTATCTTTTTTGTTCACAAGCGGGTCTATCGGCAAATATTAATTATTTAGTCAATTATCTGCACCGAGTTGGCAAATTCTCTTCATTAATGAAACTAACCGCTAATCATCAAGTTTGTCACATTGTTTCGGAAACCAATGGAGCACAATGACCTAGATTGATACTAGTGATATTCTGGTGTCAATTAATTAATTTATGATAAAAATACTAACTAATTTTATTTAAGTCTTCCTTCCAAACAGTTTTCAACAATAATATTTTTACTTACTTACCATCGCGCTATTTCTCAGCTGAGGTAGGTATAGATAGGTAGAGGATAGAGCGCCACACTCTTCTGTCCTGACACACAATTCTCACCACATTAACATTCATACATCTTATCATATAAGCCCGCCGATTATTGAGGTTTCTAATAGGACCATCCTCCAGTATCTGGTTTGTCTGGTAGTGTCAAGTCTTCCGCGGATGTCCTCTATTTCCGATGCCATCAACATTTACGTCATATATTTTTCTTATCATTCTCTCCTCATTCATCCATTCTATATGACCAAGCCGGATGATGAGAGTGGTCCTATTAAAATATTATCTAATATATTATTTTTTGCATAAACCTTATTTTACTGCAATGTCGAAATAATTATTAAACTAACCGTTTTGTAAAATATACCACCGGAATTACATTAAAAGGCATTGAAGAAAGAAACATAATATGTACTTTCTAAAAGATTTTATTAATAAAAAATATATATATAAATGATGTGCGTAAAGCCTTTTTAAATACTATTTTACCGATTTGAAATAATAACAATTTGGAGGCACCAAGTATCAATCCCGCAGCCTCTCAAATGCTAATTGAGCGCTAAGTTATCCTGTAATTTTTCTTTTAGACTGTGGGGTCAAATTGTCATGTAAGAATATAATGCTGATTATTTTTGTAATAGAATTTACAGTATTAATTCGTATTTTGATATATTTCATTAATTATAGTTATTGAATTTTATTTGAAAATTTTTTCCGTATCTACTTTGTAACATGTATGTGTAATTATTAAAGAGTTTTCACATCTCATTCATATCCGTCAACAGTGCGATGATAAGTAACCTCACCTGTTGTGAGATTTTAATTTTATTTATTTATTTGAATAAATGAGTATTTTTCACAAATTAAAAAAAAATTCTAGGCAGGGATGGTGTGATGAAGTATTTTATTTTTATTATTTTCAGTTTTACGAAAGATAAATAAGGGTTTTTCAATTTTTGATAAATCTGTTATCTGTATTTGGAGATCTATCCAGCTCTCCATTCTCCACGCCAAGTTCTCCATTCCGACATTCTGAAACTAGTACAAGAACCAAAAGCAGCATGTGGATGACGCAATAAGTTCCGTAACGTATTTTCGCCTCTGTGAACATGCTTTAGTTATGTGGGAATTTAATGTAGGTACCGAAAAATAAGTTAACGATTTAAACGAAGTTAAAATAAGTTACCGAAAAATAAGTGTGATTCTCTAATTGAATACTAAAGTATTTTTTACGCACACTGTATTACAATTTGAGTAATGTAATGTATGTGTATATCCTATTAATTGTACCTGATTGTTAAAGCAATAATGGTCTGTACGGAGCATCACCACAATTTACTGCAGGGACTCCAAATAGTATTACCACTTCGGGCCATTATGGCTTGTAACTTAGCTCTCCAAATACCACGCATAGCTAATAGATCACATTATGTTTTAATTAGTGGTAAAACTGGCAATTGAATTCATATAATTTCGTAAATAATATCTTATAGTAGCATTTTAATAGAAAAACTAGAGAATACAAACGTAATCGCCAAGCATTCAAAATCAATCACATTAAAATTAATAGTACTATACCTATTTCTTCATTCAATTTTTTTAACTGAATTTATATTTTATTGTAGATAATCTTAAACAATTTTACTACTACTAACTTCTATTCATTACATTTTTAAGTAATAACCAGAATGACTTTTTAATTCTTTCATTAGATACATTCTTTATAATATCTTTAAAAATGTCCGTATTTACAAATATGTAATATTTTGTAACTAACTAATATACCCAACGTTACACGGATAATAACATCCCGCCCCCCTCCCTCGAAAATTGTATTTATGCGCCATATTGAAATGACTTAACTAACTACGAAACCTGTGGAAGTATTGCATATGTCCCCACCCGGTCCATGGACAACTCGTCCTAGCAACTTGCCTTTATTTTACTGAGTTAGGAAAAGTTTAGAAATGTTTCCCGGAAGAGTCATACCTGATATCAAAAAGACCTAATAATCCAAAGCAGATAGGCTCGGGGCTTAACGGCGCTCTGGGGTATGATGGATACCCCACACCACCCTAGAATTATCAGGTTCTCACGTTCGGAATAAGGCCATACAGTGGTGAGATATCTACGGATTTAAAAGTGTTTAAAAATCTTCTTCTAACCACATTCTTCACAGGTATCTGTTATTCAATCCAAACTTGGGTGGATATTTAATATCAAAAATTCAAACATTAGTCCCTAAATAAACAGAAAATAATAATATTAATAATAATGAAGGCTGTGGGTCCCTTTTTTCACATTGAACGTTAGCGAATATGTATCTAACAACATCTTAATTTTCTTCATAGCAATTTCAGTTAAGCTGCAAGTGGCTCCAATTCAGCGTGACAAATATTTAGGGGAGTGGATCAACATTGTTGAAAACAAACTATTATATTTTTTATTTATTATATTAGTTTTATTAACCACTAATTTAGTTTAAAAAACATCTATCGGTTTCGGAAAATACCTTTTCCTTCTTCAGGATGTCATAACTAACTAAAAATATAGCATTGTTTCTTCACCAGAATCTATTTTTAAATTTAAAAAAAAAACAATTATTTAATATTGGAGATAAATAAAGCATGTAAAATAAATCAGGAAATTCTAAACAGCCAACTAATTTTAACTACGAGTCCTATTCTAAAATTTTTTCCTAAAAATTATTCGACTAAATTTGTATTGAGCAGCGATTTGAGTTAGGTACTAAATTTATTTTTTAAAATAATTGTTGTTTTTTTAAAAAATTTAAAAATAGATTCTGGTGAAGAAACAATGCTATATTTTTAGTTAGTTATGACATCCTGAAAAAAAAAGAAGGAAAAGGTATTTTCCGAAACCGGTAGATGTTTTTTAAACTCAATTAGTGGTTAATAAAACTAAGATAATAAATAAAAAATATGAATTTTAACCACAATGTTAATATTGCTAATTTTAAAAGTACAAACTATTATATTTATGATAGAATAACATTGTGACTTATTAATTACCTATGTATATTTTGAAAAAAGTCGTCGCCATGAATCCTTGAATTTTTTCAAAATCTTTAATTATATTTATTTAATAATGAATTGAAAAATAAAGTATTTGTTTAACAAAATATTTATTTTATTTTTCTGCTTACAGATGTATGTAGTGCATTAGTTCACTTCGATCCCGTTCAGGCATTCAGTATGTACTTGCTGTTGGCGTACCGCGTGCTCCCTGTTCACTGTTCACTGTTCACTGCTCACTGTTCATTGCACATAGCTTATAGATTACGAATAATATAAAAAAGTGTTTTTATTTGTCTTATCGCTTTTTTTATCGACACTCGAAAAATTTAATTTTCAACATCGAGAAATTGTAGTCAAGGTATCATTCTAGTATGATATTTAGCACTGCTATACTACAACATACTTTGTTTAATACTATGATATTTTGCACTGTTATACTACAATGAATTAAATTAATCCTGGGACCCTTCTATAAAATTTAAATATCGTATTGAGTATAGAGCGAGCCCGAGCTGAAATTTTCCGCATGAAGAAAATATGACCTAAATTTAAATTTGCGGATGACGCCATGCTACGTAGGTACTACCTGCGCTTGGGAATGAAATCAAACACTCACTGAAATAATGTGGAGAATTCTATAAATAAGATGATTAGATAAGGTCACCGGTTTACAGGAAGGCAGAAGAATTTACGGTAATGGTTCGGGAAGTTAAGTAAGATTTACATTTATTTTTACTATGTTTCTACCTACATTGATCGCTTAATACATATATATATATATATATATATATACATGTAAATTAACTATATTTTACAATTTTCATGGCAGATGATCAAAGTGATAAATCAAATATACGTCTGGATGAAATGTCTTCATCCAGACGTATATTTGGAGAAATTGTGCGCAATTTGGTAGCTGGTCTATCGGCGTGTAATCGAGAAATATGACCTTATTTAGCAGATAATGGCGTGTCGCACAGAGTGCACAAGGCAGCTGTCCGGCTATATCTTCATTGCATCCTATTGGCTGCCGGAGTGCAGTGCCGGTGCACGGTATCACCGTAACCCGCGCATTTCCATACATACGAGGGTTCACTAATGATAATGCGCCGGGCGTGCTACGGCTTAACGGGGTTACACCGAGCCGAGCTTAATTCGCTTCATAAACGGGGCTTATTGCGTGCATCGTCTGTGATCGTGGATTTGTATGTTTGGCTAACGCGGCTTTTGTGCGTGCAAAATGAGACGATTCACAGGCGGAAATGGAATAGGTCAGGTCTGTGTGATTCCTGTTTGTGTCACCTGGTCTAATAATTAGCAAACTCCAATTTGTTCCCCCGGTAAGCGCACGTGCTTCAACGGAACAATTTCTCTTTGCGGTATATCTTCCGCCTTTACAGATTACCAATTTAAGGTTGTTTTAAGCTACTTTATATAAACAAAAATTAACAACAGGTAATGTAGTAAAGTAAAGACGCGATGTAATATTTTGATTCACCCCTCGCAAGCAATAAAGTGCTTATTTTAGGCTAGCGTTTGTATAGTTACAGCAATACTATGTATTACTGTACTGGTACAAAATTGTTTGAACATATACAACTTTTAACTCGTTCAGGTCGGAGGATAGACTTTTGAACTTGACTACGTATGTTGAAAAAAGTTAGCATGGATAATTAGGGGTTTCGATTTATCATACGACTCAATCACATTTCAGCTTTTGCGGGTCGTCATATTTTAGGCAAGCCGGGTCTTTCGTAATCACCCGAAATGGTATTTCTATATTTTCACTTGTAAGGTCGATGATGTAATATATATTTTTTACTTGAATCTCAGTTTTAGTAAAAATCGCTTAATTGGTAAATTTTTGATTTTTTTTCCAAGAAAATATCTTAACTAGAAGAGCTCACAAATACTACTTCTCTATTTAATTATTAATTAAAATTTCACAAAATATTGTTCTTTTTTTTACAACCAATAACCTAACAACGTGCGCATAAATACGTAATAAAAACCAACCAAACCAAAATATAATATTCTTAAGGGAACACATTCTTATTGTGAAGTTCTAATTATTCAGAACAGACGGTCTTTTTTTAAATAGATTTAAAAAAAAAACAATTTTATCAAAAAATATTGTTATTATTATTGATGGAAGAGATCTATGTTCAAATTCCGGTAGCAACAACAATATTTTTTGGTAAAATTGATTGAAGGAGGTGAGGTGGCCAGGTCTTGTTTTTGCGTAGCATCCTGAAGAATAATTATTTAAAATTGTGAAATTTGGTTTACATCGATTAAAGGATATAGATAACAGTTAGATAGATAGATAAACATGTATAATTTCATATTTATTTATTTAATGCATTCATTATCACACGTTCTTTTCATTTATTTCCTATGGTGGTATACATATGAATACTATATAGATGGATTTATTTAATTTTTATACGTAGAACTCTTTTGTATATAGTGAAATAGGTTCCTGGGACAACACTGTCAGAATGCAATCATTTATTTTAAAATGATGATAATTTAAGATACATCGTGGGTTGCCATGTTCGAGAAAATATTATAATGAAGAGTTGATTTAAAATTCATTAGATTTTGTCCGTATAAATAAAACAGTGTGACCCTTATTTATGTATAGAGCGAACTCCTTGCCCGAGTGCTCCCCACCACCGTCTCCGCCCGCTAACTAAATATTCAGTTTGATATCATCTGATCTGATATATTCTGAGCGAGCGATCGGGTCACTCCACCTCTGATTTGTAAACAGAAATGTCATGTACGAATAGGTGATCCGACTAGCAGAGAGGACGGCACCGCGATGTGCTGAATATGCAGAGAAACAAACTGTGCCCGGTATAAATTCATGTTTTATTCATTACCGGTGAAGTCGATGCTGTTGCAGTGCAGATATGCAATTGGTCAGTCACAGTTGACTGGATTTAGACACCGCCTGCCCATGAATGCAGACCTAATTAGTAATGGAACGAATCTTGTTTTATATAAGGAAATTATTCGGGTATAGGTGACACGTTGGAACTCCTTAGGTAGGGAGTTAGGCTGGCCTGCGTGGGTGGGTTTCTCCACCTACGCGCCTACATCTCACTCTTCATGCCTCGTGTTTTGTAACTCCGTTAGTCAGTTCGTGTTAATGTGACTCGATCCATTTTGTGTCTCGTCCACTGTCTCTTTTGAGAGAGTTTTTGATGACTGGATCCCTGTATCTTAATTTTCCGTCTATATGTAAAACTATGTATTCTATGGATTTATGTTATATATATTTTTTAATGAATAAAGACAGCACTTAATGGACGTTGGAGGGTCTAAATTTTAAATTTTGCAAAAATTGATAATAACTACATTGAATTTCTTTTCATTTTTCGTTTTATATACTGCATAAACTTGAATATTTTATTGAATTAAAGTCGCGTATTTTTAATAGCTTTGATGAGTGGCAGTGACAAGGAAGCTCTAGCTTCTAAATCGGTCCCGGGAAAGGGTGGTTCCCCCCACCCTCCCTCTAGCTGTCTTTTATAATAGTTCAGTCACAATTGCAAATAAATAACATAACATGTTTTGAGACGCGATGGTTAGTCAAATTGTTGGATATAGCAAAAAAAGAAGAAGATTCGGCAGAATTGTATCTATCACCAGTTTTTGTAAAACTAAAAAAACCCTTTAATCTCACAGAGAAAAGCATTCAAACGTATATGACATACTTGCATACATGCGAGTATTTGTATGACCACTAATGTATGAAACCGATGTCTCTCCAAGGTTAAATCGCATTGTTTGTACATAATTTCCCTGAGGAAACCTGGGTCAATAGACATGGAACTGTCGTTTCTTCTAGGTCTTACCGTAATTTTTTGAGGCAACGCCTTGATAATGACACGTGTTACCGTGCCGAAGCATCGATTTAGGTTTATTTAGGGAAATAATAGGTAAGTCAAGGGTTTCGTGAAAATAATCTAACAAAAGCTAACACATATGTCTGTCATGTGACGCTGTATCTGGGTAAAATATTAAGGAATATTTAGAGATATATATATATAAAATCTTAAATACTATGGATTATTTGATAACCGCATGTTCTCGAATGCTGCCACCCCTGACTGTAATGCTTTTGAAAGTTATAAATAATTGTTCGTCGGCACTTTTCAGAGCTTCCTCGATCGTGACAATGGCATTAGTTCATTACACTGTGTTATCCCGAATCTGCATGAAATTACACGAGTTCGCTAAGAGAGTGAGAACAATATCCAAAGTGCTCCGTGTTGAATCCGTGTGATCGAATCAGCAAATTAAACTTTACAAGGAGTTGTCTGTTAGCACACTTAGTGATCTACCGATGAATTCAATAAGCCGAGTTCCACACCTACGGAGTGATACGCGGCGGAATGAATTCGCGTAAAACCCGTTCCATTTTCCCGCCTCTGGGACAAATTATGTATCTCTACTGCGCATGCGGGCAATTTGTCTCGCCAGTCCGCGGTACGTATGGTACTCTCGTCTCCGATCTTCCCGCGAGAACCCGAGAAGGAGTAAAAGGGTACGACGAGCGCAGTATCTTCTTGAACAATACGAATTTATTTAGGCTCATTTTATATAAAATGTACACAGATTTAGCGGGCTACTTGAAATCTCCATCTCGTGTTTAGTCGAGACGTGTCCTCTATGGGCGGGAATTCGCCTTGATGCATGCGTGCACTTATGATTCGCGCTGGAATTTTAAACGTGTTTATTGCTTCTCGCGATGGAGGGAACGAGAAAAATAGACATTTTTAAGCCATGGTAGGAATTTAAGAAATCTGAGAGTGTCACGTGATTCGGAGAGAAAAAATATATGAGGGTTTTCAATTAATTTTATTTTTATTTAACACGATTTTTGCAAACCCCAGTAGGTAATCCCATACTTTGTTATTTACACATTGTATTTAGGTTTTTGAATAGGTATTAAAAAAAATTAAAGTGAAAAATTAACTAATATCTACTTTTAATATAATTATTGCAGTGCAAGGCACATGATTACCAGAAACAATGACATCGAAACTGATACGAAACCGAATAGCGGCGTTCGGAATAATACCAATCCTGGCTGTGCAAGTAATCATGAATTACGCGGTCAACAATTATAGTATTTTTTTATTTTAATTCGAGCCTGTTATGTGAATGATATATGTATACCATAAGCGTGCATTAATGAATTAATTGGTATGGTAGTTACGACCGAGACAGGTGGTACAAATCTTGGTGTGAAATAGAGTTGGAGACCTATTATAGGTCGTATGGGTATATCGCAGCCGCGGTCGCTTCAAACATGCTTTGGGTGCTCAGCATCCCTTGTGTTCTAGAGTCAAAAAGCTTTGGACTTTTTATTTCTAGCCGAAAACAGTTTATAATTTATAATTAACGAAATAAATTTGTTTTATCCTTTAGAGACCAGTCATAACACACATTACAACGCGCGCGCACGGAGCGAGTCGAAATACATATACATTCTCAACTTTTGAACATCTATGAAACGCATAAACATATAGATATCAGTAATAGTGAATTCTATGATTCGTTCCGTATCCACAAAGTTAAAATATATTCGACTTTTGCGTATTCAGTTCCGCCTGTCAAGGTCTTCGAATACTGTATACGCATTTGTTAATAGCGACCAACGTACAAAAAACTGATGAAAATCAGACTGATATTTTAAACTATATAAATAAATACTATTCCTCAATAGGTAAAAAAATTTCAGATGATCACTTACTTAGAATGAACACAAATGAATTACAGTTATGTAATAATGTACGCCTAAATTTGCAAACATCAAACTCATTATTTTTAACTCCGACTACACCACATGAAATTAACACAGTTATACAGGGATTAAAAACTTATAGTGCTCCAGGTAAAGATGGTATTTATATCAAGCTTGTAAAAGAAATTAAGTCATACGTAACTGAACCACTTGCATTTATTACTAACCTGAGTTTACAAACTGGAGTCTTTCCATCCGTGCTAAAAGATTCGTTGCTATGCCCAATCTATAAAAGTGGAAACCCTTGTGATATATCCAACTATAGACCGATTTCTCTTCTAAGTGTTTTTTCAAAAATTCTAGAAAAAATTGTTAAACGGAGGTTCCTTAAATTTCTGGATGTAAACAATATTCTATCGAATCAACAATTTGGTTTCCGATCGAAACGCAATACAGAAGATGCGCTCATGTCTCTCGTGGAATATATCGTATCGAACCTGTACAAGGGAAACAAATGCATGGGGATTTTTCTTGATCTTGCAAAAGCATTTGACACCGTACCGCACCTACTATTGCTAAAAAAACTTGAAAACACAGGAGTACGGGGCATAGCATATAAGTGGTTTAAGGATTACTTAATAAATAGACGTCAAATTGTCCAAAATAATGAAAAATACAGCAATCTATCATTGATAACACACGGTGTTCCACAAGGAAGCATTTTAGGTCCTATATTATTTCTAGTATACATTAACGACTTTTGTAATACGACCCTAAACAATGGAAAAATAATCACTTTCGCGGATGACACCGTGCTTTGCTTTGAGGGTAAGTCTTGGGAAGAGGTCAATACTCGTGCACAGGATGGTCTGAACAAGGCGAAAAAATGGTTTGATACGAACCTCCTATCACTTAATACAAAAAAATCAAAATATATATGTTTCTGTATTAACGAAAGAACAACACCACGTCAAAGTCCTACACTCATCGTTCATGACTGCAAAGCAAACAAGACCACGGCGTCCGCATGCCAATGTGAAAAACTGACAAGAGTCAAAATTATTCGACATGTGGGAGTACTGATCGATGATCATCTTAACTGGAAAGAACATATATCGAACCTAGCAAAACGCATAAGAAAACTAATTTACTTTTTTAAAGGAATTCGATGTATAGTTGATTGCAAACTTTTGAGATCGGTGTACTTTGCACTGTGCTACTCTTTAATTAATTATGCTATTTTAGTTTGGGGAGGAGCAGCAAAAACAATATTGGAGTCGGCTAAAAAAGCACAAAAAACAATTCTCAAGGTAATAATTGGTCGTCCCTTTAGATATCCATCAGACCTTATATTTAAAGAGTACAATGTCCTTGACATAAGACAAATCTTTGAGACTCGTTCAATACTTCCATACTAACAACAACTCTCCCCAAGCAATAAATCATGGACACAACACTAGACAAACAACAAACATCTACACACCAGTTCCGAGAGCAACAACGACATTTTATCAAAGATTCTACATGTTCCTAGCTCCGAAACTATACAATACACTCAGTACCAACTGGAAATCGTACAATTACTATAAGATTACACAAATATGGACCCAATATATGATTCAATCAGGTAGAGATGAATCAGAAGCATGGATATCCAACAATTTACTATAATGTATACAATTCTTTTACTAATAACTCACTAGTCCTACAACACTCCCACTCCACATATTTTTATTATATTTTTATTTTATTATATTTTTATTTTATTCTTACTTTTTTATTCATATTTGATTTATTTTTTTATTCCAAATAACACCACAACAGCACGAAAAAAAAACAAAAAAACTGGCTACTTTAACACAGACTTTAGTCTACCAAAGTAGCCAGGACAACGCTGTATATATCAGAGGTGAAGTCTACTCCATCCCACACATTAAACTATGTATTATGTATGTTTATTATGTATCCACCTCTGTAACTACAAAAATATGGATGTCAAAATATATATAAGTAAATAAATAAATAAATAAATCTATTTAATTCATCAAAAAATTAAAATTAAATAAAAAATGAAAATAACATGGATGCTTCACCAACGTGATCTAACGCATAGATTGATGATGATGATGATGATGATGATGAGATAGATTTGTAATAGGGTGAAAAAATAATCCAATTTATATATAACAATTTTATAAAGTATCAGTTGATGTGCAACTTTTTATATTTTCACCAAAGAAAGTTAATGTTTTGTCTCCACTCATATGAATGAAGTGAATCTTGTCTCGTCTCGCATCAAGGTTTTGGCGGTGTGCGAGAAATTTAAAAATTTAGATTTTTCTTATTTTATACTTGCGTACTTACGTCAAATTTTATTATTACATTTTTAAGGAGATTTCCAATGAACTTTAACTAATCAAGGATTTATAAATGGTTACTGAAACAAAAATATTATGATCTAAATTTATTTAGTTCAAACACTTAAATACTATATTTTCGTAGAAAGCAATCACTTTGTGGTTTGACATATTTTACTTAATTTAAATACTAATTTTATGCGTCACTCCAAATATTTTTTAAATAAATTTTTGATTTAATAATATATTTACATTAATATAAGAATTCTACACTTCGATACTGTAAGTGATCGTCTTTTATCGGATTGGATAATTAACTTGTATACTTATATACGAGTCTAAAGGGGAGAGAGAAAATAGTATTAAGAATCGACAATGTTCATTTTATTTTTTAACCTGGTTAATGCTCTGTAAAAACGTGATCTAACTTAATCGTTCGTATCACATTTCATAGCATACTTCTGCATATGTCATATTTTCATAGCACAAGCTTTAAGCTTAGTTTGAAAATAATAAAAATATTAATGCGACGCATATTACATATCCGCATCTCTATTTTTTAATTTAAAAAAAGAGTTAATTTACCGAATTACGAAAATAAAATAAATATAGATCGAACAGTCGGGCGAGAGCCGTAAATTATAAATTGTGATGTCTCTTCTCTCTCTGTGGAAATTTTAATTGATGTTGTACCAATATTATGTTAATCTAGAGCAGTTGAATTCTAAATATGTATTTGTCTTTTACGATATAAAATAACACCTTAGTTCTATCATTTGTAAGTGGATCGATAAAAAGGGTTAAATTACAAATTATTTAAGTAATTAATAAATAATTCAATTTTAAAATGGAGTCTAGGATATGTGTATTAAAGTCTTATTTATCGTTGCGGAATGTTGGAGGTTTTCAGAGTAATAGGTATAAAGTGGGAAAATATATGCCCAGCTATAATAACACACAATTAATTATGAAATAACTGAAACAATAGCCATCAGTGGCAGCCGGCGATGGTAAACCGCCAATAAATATCTGAGCAATAGCTACTCCCTTTTCACAATATTATTTCGTAATAAATCCGCTGGCGAACATTGGCGCTGGTGAAATATTTCATTTAATAATTGAGGAATGTTGATGTTCCTATTCCGTATATCTAATGGGAGATATTATTAATGGCCTTCTGAAGTTTTTGTTGCGCCCTGCGACGTGTTCAGGGCAGAGTGAGGCATGACAGCTATCTGTATTAGGTATCTGTGCGAATGTTTAATTACACACCACACACATGTATACAAATAAGAACTGTTTTTTAAAACATCTGATAAGTTATTTATATTTACGTTAATTATAATAAATACGTTTTTAACATGGTTTACGGGAACGTAAGATTATTATTTTTCTATATTTTGTACATCACAATTTTGAATATCACAGAGAAGAATTGGGCTTTATAAAATAAGAAATACTCTAAATTTTTTGAGAGAAAATATATTGTGGATAGCAATGAGCGTATCTAGAAAGATTTAATAAAATAAACATAAAGCCTAGCCGCTTGACTGGTCATCATCGGAGACTGTCACTGAATGTTGTATAATATTGTATCCAAAACAAGATGAAGGGTTTTTGTTGCACAATTGATTGATCAGTTACCTATCCTCTCATCTAGTCGCGTAATATTATATTTAACATTTTATATAAAATGGAGACGCATGAGAAGATACAAATTACATCCAAATTTTTACTACTTAATCAACTAGAAAGATATACAAAATAAATGTATCTATCGAAAAATATTTAGCTGCTACGGGATCACGGATTGATTATTTCTGTATATCTTTCTAGTTAATTAATTTAACTTTTATTGAGCTATGCGCGCTTGTGATGTAAAATCTGACCAACTTGATGATTTCCCGAGTTGTAGCTCGAACCTCCGACCGCTTGATCACTTAGCGAATGTCCTTACGGTTAGATCGAACGAGCTCGTCATAATAAAAAACCGTTTTGTCTCACAAGCTCCAACCTAGTAATAATAATAGTCCACAGGCAGTGGGTAGAGGCAGAAGTAGCCCTCGGCACAATCAAACTTGTGTTTAATCTGGCGTGTAATATTATTCCATGATTTGGAGTAATCCGCAAATTAGCTCGTCCGCACACTAGCACCGCGCATACGCATACACATACACGCCTCCATCCGGACACGATCTCCGGCAGAAGTAGTTTTAACTGAGCGGAGATTAAGCCATTACAATACCACATCCTATGCAGGCGAGCCGGCCCGGTCCCAGAAGTGTCCGTTTCACTTTAGTTTATGATTAAGATTTAAATAATCAGCGTCTCGAGGCTCGTTCTCCGGTCCGCCGAAGAAGCCTTAAGGAGACTCCGAACAACAATTAAGAACTGAACTTAGTTCTTATTCCGTATCGCGGTGAACACAATAACTCCATTAGCACCACGCGGTTATTATTACATTTGCGGCAACAGATAAGTCCGCGCGGTGTAGTAGGCACGCATCTTAAGTACACCAACTTTATTACGAAGTTTGAATTACGTGCTCGGGGCTAATTGAAATTTATTCCCTTTTTATTAGTTCAGGGAACACAATCGCGGTGATGGCGATGTATGGAGGAATGCCCAGACTGGGAAGTTGCGAAGTTGGGTCTCGGCCCGATGGCCAGTGCAGGCATTTTGATGGTTATTTGGGAATCAGAACTTTATGCCAACTTTTATGTTCTTGTTATATTGAAAAGTTTTAATTGCTCTACCCTACATAATTAATGTTTTGTTAAACTTCATTAAAACTTCATAATCATTTACTTTGTTATTTGAGGAATTCGTATTTTATGCCAACCTCGGGGTCCACACTTTACCAAACGGGTTGGTACATTTTTTTAGTAATTTTATATTTAATTATAGTTATCTGACTTCGATGTGAATTTTAGTAAACTTATACTTAACAAATTAAAGTAAGCAAATATATGCAAGATAAGTTATAGTAAGATTATATTGATATTGTTTATATTACAGCATATATATATATATATATACGCATTGACAATGGCACGTGTTACCGTGCCCAAACGTCGGCTTACGCTCCCCAAGAAAACATCTACAGAAACACGATCTAACCTAAAAGACATGCCAGTTCCATGTATATATATATATATACTTATGTATACAGTACATTAAAAATGAGTAAATATTAAAAAAAAAGAAAATCTTGAATAATATGTTTAATCTATTTATTTTTTCCGTTAGTAAATATGTTAGTAGATCGGGGGGATTAGAAGGATGTCAGACTCGAATACGACGTCATTAAGTGGGCTATTATGTCATGATGAGGGTATTATTTCATGTTTCTTTGACACCATAAGATTATACATCAATTTCATGATTCCCCGGATCTATTGACATATTGTCAAGACTGGATTTGGATTAAATAATAGGTACATATACAGCGATGAGAAGTAAGATAAGGTTCTCAGGTATACACACAACCTAAAAGGAAACTAGTGGTTTGAGGTCTTTATTTTTAATTAAACATTTTGTTGCGACTTTAGAACCGCAATAGTGAGTTTAGAGCAAAATACCAAGAATATAAAGGGAAAAAGAAACAGTGAGAGAGAGAAGAGGATTAGTGGTGAAGAGGATAAATAAGACAGCATATAAAGAGAAGATAAGTGGGTATTTAAATCGTAGCCTGAAAAACGCCGAAACACAAAGTATGTATATAACATTTATTTTGTCATTATATTTCGCTAATTAAATAAATAAATAAAATAAATAAAGTTATTTTATCAGCCAAATCACTAACGACAAACCGATTGCCAATAACCGTAGCGGACGACTAGTGGGCGATGGTCTCATCGGTTCCGTGTGCATTCTAGTCACTTCTCTTAACACTTAATAATGAGCCGCTCGCGTTCAGAAAATTATTAATGCTTTTTAAAAATACATTCGACTCGGATAATAACTTGCACTTGACTTGGATATTGTATGTATACGAGCTGAGGATCAAAAGTTTCCAGCCTGAAAGTGTTTGGGTAGTAAAGTAATACATATATTTTAATATTATCTCATTTAGCTTAAATACACGTTTTACTCCATTTTATTAACAATTCAATTCTCTATAAAAATAGTAGATTTATCCTAAAAATTATCAAATACTAGTGATGGGGATATCACCAGTAACGACATCATCAGTAACCTATTGGGTTATTCGAAATACAACGCGTTACAATTTTTATGATTTTCGTGAAATTTGGAACCTGTCTTTACTAACTTTTTTGCTAAAATTTTAGTTTCTGACAAAATGTATTAAATATTAATATTAAAATAAGTGCTTAGGAAAAAAGTTATATGCCCAATTTAAACAATATTGTAAAACTACTTTGATCTATGTTAATTTCATAGGAAAAAAAATAAAAATTAAGTACTAAACTTAATTAAATAAAAATATGATATTGGCATTGGGTGTCGCAGAGACAATAGTCCAAAGAAGGTACAGTGAGAGGACGTCGCTAGCAATGTATTCAGCTCAAATATGATTATCTGAAATTACTGTATAGAAATTATTTGAATTTTTGTGATTTTGATTATCATTGAATTTCGAATATCCCTTTTTGATTTTAAAAAATATGGGTATTGTTGTATATAACGTGAATCGACGAAATTATTTCTACTGAAGTAAAGAAATTACGAAAATTAATTAATAAAAGATATAATACTAAAAGAAGAATATAATATACTATTAAGGAAAACACATTCTTATTGTGAAGTTGTAATTATTCAGAACATAGGTCTGTGATATTTTAAATACTAAATTAATGTATTAATTATAAATATATACATATAAAATCAATTTTGTCGAAAAATATTGTTTTTGCGTCACCGGGATTCGAACCTGGATCTCTATTTCCAATCCGGGGAAGTGCACTACCTTTGTGCTATAACGCCAGTATTTTTCTTGACAAATTTTCGAACCTATAATGTAGATGGCTTTCAAATAATGGAACGACAGGTGTATTAATTTGAAAAATGTAACATATATGTTACATTTTTTATCTATAGGTTCGAAAATTTGTCAAGAAAAATACTGGCGTTATAGCACAAAGGTAGTGCACTTCCCCGGATTGGAAATAGAGATCCAGGTTCGAATCCCGGTGACGCAAAAACAATATTTTTCGACAAAATTGATTTTATATGTATATATTTATAATTAATACATTAATTTAGTATTTATAATATACTATACTATACAACATAAAAAGATGAGAAAAAACAGAAAATAGAAAAAAGATTATGTAGAGGTTTTTGTCTCACTATTTGAATCAGTATGCTTTCAAATATATCGCGCCCGATTTCACCTGTTATAACATTTAGTATAATTATGAATATGCTTGTATGTAAAAATACCTACCTTCGTGCTTTAATTAAAAATAGTACGTAATATGGCAATTTTAGGATTGTAATACAAATATATGTATATACTTGGAGCTAATTCCATACTACGTAAGTACATTGGGGTTTGTGTCTGTTGATTACAGTAATAATTGAAATCTGCCGAGAATTTAGCACCGAAAGGGTAGCGCGAACCCTGGAAGGTCCTGTTCATTACAATCGTTTAGGAGTAATTACACCGAGTCATTTCGATGCAGGACCTAACCTAACCTAACTAACCCCCCTACAGTTCCGTGGGAAAGATGACTGAGGTATTATTATATCTTGCTTAATAAAGATTAATTACTTAATTATAAAAAATTAAGCCGTTCAAAGGATTGAGGCTGTCAAGTTCGATAGCGGCGCCTATTGACCAAATTTAAAATACATCATTTTATTATATTTTTCTTGATTGACTTCAATTAAGACGTACATTTAAGTACGTATTTTGGACACCACTTCAACATTTTTTTAAATTATAGCTACGATAAAATTATTATTTTATAATCAGATAACGCAGTTTGGAATAACAGGTTTTTAATAATTCTCGTGAGAGACTTATTATAAATAATCAAAACGGTTTTTACAAAGTATGATTCAAAAGTGTAATAGAATATCGTTAAAATTCTCTTACAATTCTCGTCCGCTTAACAAACATTAGCAATCATACGTTGTTTTTAATCAACCGCTTATTTTCAATATTCGTCATAATTTAGAGGCAGTAATTTTTAATTGGCGGCCCCATAGTTCAGCGGGCATGACACTAGCTTTTCATACCGGGGACTCAATAAGAACACAGTAAATATGTTATTTTCTCAAGCCTGGATATTTTTGTGATGTACATCACTGCAATCTGCATTTCAAATTCTACAAGTCACCATACTAATATTTTTTGTCACAACTGTATTCACTTTCACTTCGTATCACTTCGTACGAGTATATCAAATCATATATACAAAACACATATTGTAATTACATACTGTAATTATTTGTATCTTGGAAATATAAATCTGCGTAAATGAGTAACAGTAAATACTTATTAATGTATCATTAAGCGTATTAACGATGTAAAGTATTATGAAATTACCAGAAATAATTCATTATAAAAATTGTGATAGAAAAATTTCATTTTACATATGATGAGTGCAGTTTGCATCTCCATTTTTTCTGTTGTACGTAAATATATTTTGTTTTAGGTGTTAATCAAATGGTTATAGCAAACTCTAGCGTAACACGAGTTAATTAATGAAGACTGCACTGAAGCAATTTAATTATAAAAATTATTGAACTTCCAATAATAATAATAGATAATTTGTATAGCGCCATTTTCACCTCAAGAGCGCTTTACACATAAACTATTTATAGTTCTACAATTATCTTTGATTTTTAAAATTAAAAATCATTATTTTCACTTATGGAAATGATTTTTTGAAAAGATGCGTTTTTAGTTTCTTCTTAAATAAAGTCTCTGATGCACTGTTTCGTATAATGGAGGGCAAAGAGTTCCAAGCTTTTAGGCCCGCCATTGCAAATGCCCGTTCACTAAATTTAGTCTTCTGGCAACGGTTGGTTGGTTCTACAACCCTTCCTGCAGCTGAAGTAAAGGCTGACCTGAGAGTTTGACGTCTACCATTCAAATTGTCTGGGATACAAAGTTCTTGAAGATACAGAGGCGCCATGTTGTGTGTTGCCTTGTATATGAACCACCACATTTTCAATTCAACTTTTTAAGGGAATCGGAGCCAATGTAGCTGATGTAAAAGAGATGTTATATGAGAGAATTTGGAAACTCCATATATTATCCGTGCAGCCGCATTTAGAATGGATTGGAATCAATTCAGCTTAAACATTAGCAGGCCAGCATAAATGCTGTTACAATAGTCCACACGTGACACCGCAAATGTATTTATAAGTAAATGGGCTGCCTCAAGAGGAAGACGTCTCCGAATGCTTTGAATAAATCCGAATAATTTATTTATTTTAATTATTGTAATCACCATAGTACGTACACGATTATAACGTAACTTAAGAGGCTATTTTCATTTTTCCAGTTTGAATTTCGAGATATTTTTGCATTTTATATACCTTTTCAAGATGAGACTAATAGTTAATTCATTTACAATATCAAGTAAATATAAAAGTACGTTATTTTTTACGTAAATATTGCTAGAGTGAAAGGTATCAATAGAAAAGGACAAGTATACAATTGTTGGTTTTCTTAAATTCCTAGGTAATAAAGCTATCATAAAATAAGCATTTCTTCAACATTCATAATACATATGTGTTGCCATTTGAAATTATCAAGCGAAAATTTAATAATTTGTTAAAGTTCTCACCTAAGAATTTGTTATGCTTATGATAAAAACCATTGTTTGTGTCGATAAACATATGATTATAAAATACTACAATTTTTCCCCGATTTATAAGGAAAAAAATTGACGTAAATTTATACTGATAAATAATATTGATAACTTTTGAAGCAGCTGTATTTGTGAAGAGAAAATTATTTATGATAATATTATATAATAATCATACTCCGGTTGTAATAAAAAAAACTGTTTTTTTTTTTAATATTTATTTATTGTTTTAATAAATTACATATATATTTAATATTAA
Source organism: Eubasilissa regina (assembly GCA_022840565.1). NCBI lineage: Eukaryota > Metazoa > Arthropoda > Insecta > Trichoptera > Phryganeidae > Eubasilissa > Eubasilissa regina. The sequence continues at coordinate 391,137 of JAINEB010000025.1, read as the reverse complement.
AATATAAATGAAAATATGACAAAAGTATTATTATTCACTGTTAAATAATTAGTTGTTCATCGTATTATCGTTCTTCAGAATTTCGTTATTTTTTCTTTACACGTATTCAAAACAAAATTTGGTCCACACATATTACATTTTAAACTAAATTTAGAAATAAAACTTTGTTCTTTCGCATATTCAATATTCATTCATGTGCACCCAAACATCGATTTGTGGGAGTAAATTTGATTAATTTGAGAAAAGAATTGGTGTATGTCGACCACTCTTTTGCCATCCAATTTACGAAGTTTACACGAGTCCACACATTCAATGCTCAGTTCGGGAACATCCTGAAAATAATTTATAATATTATTAATATTGTTATTTAGTTATCAGTATTTTTATGTCTAAAATATTAAAATACGTGTTTATTCATTTATATGATTATAACAAATACATTCGTATCAATGAGACAGGTCTGTCATGTATAATTTTTTTGATAAAATAATTTATCTTTTTCAATAAATATATATTTTCAATAAAAAATAATTTATCTGCACTACATAATATATGTATATTGAACTATGTAATTTATATTGTTAAATCAAATAGATAATTGTTATAGAAATGGTAAAAATTATCAACTTACGTCGCGATTTTTTTTCAAGAAGTTTATAACCATTTAAAATTTTATTGGAACATTTCCTAGAGCGTGTCAATGGATACTTTTTGATCTTAGGCATCTTGAGTCACAGGAGGCAGTAATTTCAGAACAATAATGTATATAATAATATATTTTTAATTTCATTATTGATTGATTCACGCGCATGCGCTGGCTGCCATGCACTGGCCGCAAATTCGTTAGCCATCATGCACTGGCCACGCATTCGTTAGCCATGCATGAGCTGTCAGATTCTAAAACTAGGCAGATGACGAATGTTTAATGTTGAAATATCAAAATTATAATCTGTTTTCGTATAAAAACAGCCCAAAACCATACAATTTACAAAAATAAGCAATTGGTATCAAGAATAAGTATAATATTCATTCATATTGTAGTCAAAATTTGTATTAAATGTGTTTTATGGGCAAATTTAATTAAAAAATTTCGGAGTGCGGATATTAGGACCGCCATCGCCATATTTGAATGCCATACTGATAGTGTGAGATATAATTAATAATATCGTATTTCATAAGACGGAAAATATATTATTTAAAAAATGATTATTGTGTTTCTGATATTAAACTTAGTTTTAAATAGTAGTTGAAGCCTCAAAGCATGTGAGTAAATATAGTATATTATTTAAAAACGTATGTTTTCACTAAAACAAAGTATTTTAAAAACGTCAAAAATTCATCAAATGTACTGCAAATTGAATGATTTATAAGTCTATTCATTTTTAACATTTTGCTTATTTGGTTTCAATAGTAATCCGTAATCTTGGCTTCGAGATTATAAGAAAATATATTTCCTTTATTTATTAATTCAGCGTATTGACTCAATTTCGTACCATGTCTAAAATACATCTAATGGTCGCGGTCTTTCTTATAATATTTGTATCGTCTTAATTATGACAAATAACATTCAGTTTATTAATTTTATATTAATGTAAAGATCCAATCTAAGTAGTAGTTGAAAAAAAAAGTCTAATCTATTGAATAACTTCTGATACAAATGAATAATAAAAACCCACATTTTCGTAAAAAACGCGAAAATATGAATTATTATTGCAAGTCGCGCCTTAATAAAAACGTTGAATTCGGAAAATTTTTTGCAATAGCTTGTGCAAATGATTAGGTTAGGTATTGTGCCATATTTGTACAAAAGATCTTAATTAAATTTCTCCCCAGAAAACAACAATGAAAGTTACGATATGCGTCTCTTCATTACAAGTTTCTATTTTAATTTTACCCTTTCTTGGAACTTTCTACGGTGCAATTAAATGTATGTAACTACAACGTGACAATTAAATTTACACAGTAATATTATCTCAACTCCTCTCGTTTCGCGCCACAACATTTACATGTCTATATTGTTAATCTCTATTAAAAATGTATATATTATCAGTATATTTTTATAACAGAATCTTTAAATATTGCTCATTGCTAATAATAATAAATTGGGCACACATTCCAGAGTCTCTTAAAATGCGTGGTTAGTTATCCTTCTCCAACAAGCGGTGGCGTGCCGCCCTTAGGCGAATTTCAGAATTCCGCCCCTACAATGTTAAAAAATGTGTTATCGATTTTCTATAATTTTACGATTCAATGAAAAAATATAAATAAAACTGTATCTAAATTGAAAAATAGATAAACTCGCCAACAATACGGTTTTGGCAATTTTCGTCGATAATGTTTTTCATTATACACTACATATCACTATACATTATCACTAACAGTTTTTAAATGTTGCAAATTATATTATACATTTCACAAATGTTATTAAAATATTTAATTATTTTTCAGCCTAAAAATTTATGGGTATTTGATATTCTTAAACAAAATAGTAGGTACTCACACAAAATCGCAGAATACAACGGCCGAGTTCATTTATCGCCATTTTCCAGCCAACATTCATTAATGTGTAACCCGTAACAATGTTTTATAATTTTTAACAATGCCATTCTTTGTTTCATCAATATTTTTAAAGTTGATCCACCAATCGCTTTCTTGCATTCATTTTAATTTAGAGTCACTCGGATGTATAGTTTTCATCACTTTAAAGCTTATACGAAATAATTTATTACTTTTTTACAAGCTTGTATCTTAAACATAAAAAATATTCATTATCAATAACCAAAAGTTGGTAACTATTATACTCTTTTTTTTACTGGTTATAAAACTTTAAATTATTAAGATAAAACTTAAATTATATTTGTAATTGCTTTACACATTTCACTAGAATAAACGATCAATATTTATATATAAAAGAATATATTTTGAAATAAAAGAACGTAATAATTTGGCAAACTTGGCAACTAAAGTTCAAAATAAATAATTAGTTCGATTTTTTTAAATGCATACTTGAAGTTGCTTTGAATTTGTATTGTTTTATGAACCGGCCAATTTCCTTTCGGAGTGAAATGACAGCAAAGCTGCCGCCCTTTGCCGATTTATGAAATTCGGCTCATTGATATTTTTTAAACATATGTAACTCATGTTGGATGTACTTATCCGATTGTTTTCGCAAAATATTGAAAAATGTACTTGATTTTCGGTACGAGATATTAATTTTAATATTTATATTTACATTCTGCCGCCAATTTGTCGCCTCTTAAAATTGTTGCCGCTCTTAGGCACCGCCTACAACAGCATCTTACCGTCATACCGCATTACGTATCCTAGCATGGTTCGAGAGTGCAACTGCACACATTTCTGTATAAGGGCCAGTTGCATCATGTTCAGTAACTGTAACAGAGATGTAATCGAGTTTGAATTGAAACTCGTTTACTTTTAAACGAGATTCAAATAATTTGACAGAAATCGAGTTGCGTGAACAGAGTTTATAATTATCCAGTGTAGCAATTACATAGTCTTCTTAAAATCTCATTTTCAAAAACAAATGCCCGCGCGAGTAATTTTGCTTATGGCAACACGTGTAGGATGCTTCATTTGATATTTGACGTTTACATTAATTTGATATGTTTACTTTACCGAAATGAGCAATTGACCATTTTTGAACAATGAATGTCAATATAAAGTAAGTATTCTTCTATTTTAACCGTATTTAAAAGTTTATTTTGTAAATTAAATAACGTTATTTTTAATATTTATTCAGAGAATTCAAGATGATACAAGAAACAGTAGAATGGATACGAGGTGTGATGCAGATGTCAATGGGTAGCGGGTTTCGGAATTCGATCATGATATAGATTCTATCTGTAAGTACTCTGCAAGGCCTTGCAATGCGAATCTTATTACTTTAACTTAGAAAAAAAATGTATCACTCGTTTAGTATTTAATACGGTACCTGTTAAAAACAAATAAATACAATGCACACCTCAGTTGTAAGCAGATCAATTATACAAATATAATATGTTTGCATATTCATAGGTGGAAAATGTTGATCACAGGCCTGAATCCTGAATTCTAAATATCTTGGTGTTGCATTTAAATGCCAACTGATGGCATTACCTCTAAAAAGTGAGTAGAATGATAATTTACAATATAATTAATTAATTTTCTGGTGTATGCATACTTACTTAATGTAAAAAAATATTAATATTAGATATCGATAATGCTTTTATTTAGTTTAATTATTTCATTTATAATATATACCATTTCTTTGTTCGCAGATAAATCAAAACGCAAAATGAATTCAACCACCCCAAATAAACAAATATACAATACACAAGAATTGGATGCGCTAGAAATAAGTTATCAGCAAGAACTGCATGTTGTAATTTTAGTCAAACGTCAAGCTGAGAGAGATTTGGCTCAACTAAATTTAAAATTAGCCAAAGAAAAAATAATAATTTACTTCTTTAATTTTATAAAACTTAGCAATTTCTTTATTTTTAAATGTTTACTGCCTCGGTGTTTTTAGTTAATGTGGTTTCACCCCCTTTCATTTTAATGGTTTTAACATAAACCTTTTTTCTATTTATTAAAATAATAACGTGTAGTTATATCGCATGACTTTACAATTTCTAATTATTGACTTTAATTTTACTTACTTAACTTAACTCTCTATAAAAAAATGGCGGCAATTTCTGTACGTGATTTATGTTAAAAGGTATATATATATATAAATATATAATAAAACAGTTTTTACACAGGAAGAATTATTTTATTATTGATCCAATATTATTGTAAAATAAATGTGACAAAAATTTAGGCTAAATCTCACAAATGAATAATGTACTGCGCGATAAAGATCTTTAATAAAATGCCAGGTAATATAAGAAAGGAGATACTTCATAAATTTAAAATGAAACTAAGCTAATATGTGTAAGATAAGTTTGATTTTATTTATGTTAGTACATATATATTTATATATATATATATATTTACATTTGTACCCACAATATTAAGAATAAATTAATGAAATGCTATAACTGGTTTAGTAATTGGAAAAATAGCCATTTATTAGATCTCGTCTTATATTATTTCCATCCTGTGTAAGTTCAGAGTCAATTTCATATAATATTGTCACAAAGTCTGGTGGCTCGGTAACATTATGCAGTACCGCCGTGGCTATAATGACTGCTTCCACTTTTTAAATACTCAGCCTGAGTTTCATACCCCAAATGTTCTTTTTGCAACATTGTTAGTCCTGATTTGGCTCTCGTTATATAGTTTTCAGCCTCAGATATTGGATTCGTAAATAGAGTACGTAGTGGTTTGAGTAGATAACCGCGGTCACCAATCAGATGTTTTCCATTAAGAATTCCATCATCTAGTTGCCCTCTTAATCTAGAATGACTGAAAATATTACTATTTTTTATTTATTATCTTAGTTTAATAACCACAATTGAGTTTAAAAAACATCTACCGGTTTCGGAAAACACCTTTTCCTTCTTCAGGATATGTCAAAACTAACTAAAAATATAGCATTGTTTTTCTATTTATCCAGAAGATAGATTTATAAGAGTGATATTCCAATAAGACCTGTGGTTTCGTATTGTAGTGCTCCAACGTTTAAAATCAATTAAATCAAGACCTGGTTTACAGAACTAACTGCGTGATTTCTGATCTTTATCAAAAATATTATTATATACCTATGAAATAAATAACTTTAGATGACATTATATTGTCTGAAATAAGCACGACCAGTTGCCTAACCATACTTTTGGACAGGTGGAATCTTTCAATAAAATCTATTTCTTCCCATATAAAATGATCGGTTTGTGGCCTAAAAGACTTGCCCTTCTTGTTAAGGATGTATTGAACAACTATTTGATCATCAGAAGAATCGGTATCAGTGCTATCTGACAAAATAATGTTAATTTCAATAATACGACGTCGAAAAATTTAAAAGAATGGTTTTAATGACGGTTTTCAGTGGATGCGCACAATGCGAATGTGCTCTAGCTGACAAATCTAGTGGATGCAATCCGTTATCGGAAAAATATTTTTTAAAACCCATTTCTTCCCGCAAAAAATAATACGCCAAGGTCCGAGTTTTACATTTCCTGTTAAGAATATACTGTATAATTAGTTTATCATCAAAAAAATCTGCGCTATCACTGCTATCAGACATAATGAAAATACTCGATTTTTTTTGAAAATACTCGAAAGTTTACATTTAAGAGGAGATTTTCGGTGGTTTATAGTAAGAGACAAAAATGAGATGACCCAAAGCGTTTTCGGATAAACTAAGTTTATAATTACCGACCATGACACAACCGGCCCTTGTATTTAATACAGCAGCTCTCGTATTTAATATTTTTCAATACCAGTTTGAAGCATTTTGGACTTTCGAGAATCGACTACGCCTGATGTCTTCAATATCTCGAATCATCAGGCATTGGCTCGAAACATTTTTAATAATACTGTATCTAATGACGATGCATTTTTCTTAATATTTGTTATTTACAATATCATACAATATTAATAATACTTCAGCTACCAATCGTAACATGGCGCACGTTTGGCGGGACCAAAAATGAAAAACTAATTGGTATTCAACAAATCAGTGATAAATATAAAATATTAATTTGTATAATCAATCTGCATGATTAATTGATTTTAGTGTAATTTTAATTATAGTTTTATGCTTTAAATTATGTATATTAAGCACATTTGAGTAGCTTGTTGGTGTAGTGGTCAAGACGCTGGCCTAGTGATTCAGCGGTCGGTGGTTCGCGCCTCGTTCCATGACTCCAGCAAGTTAGTCCTATTTTTATAGCACAAGCTTTTAGCTTAGTTTGAAAATAGTAATAATATTGATGTGACATGTATTCCGTGTATGCATCTCTATTTAAAAAAAAAAAAATTTTCGTTATTGGCAACTTCAAATAATTATTATTCATGGTTTTTAAAGGGAAGCATTTCTAATGGATATAGTCTGCTTTCGGATTGAATTCATTCGTCAGCCAATTGCTCGCAAAACGATCAAAAGATAGAGAACACTGCCCGCGGATAACGACCGGTGACTGGCAATGGTTTAAGATAATATTAAATCAGTTTTCCTCTAGTACGCTCGGAGTACCCTCAGATGCTATTCAAATGAACTCACTCTTCTTTCTCTCAAATTTAGCCGGACATACACTCGACGGTATACACGATAGGTCTACCTCTTCAGGTCCCTGTGCAGGCTAACCGGAGCGTGTGTGACAAAATTGGTAGGTATCCTTAACTTAACCTATCATGTTTAGTTATCATGTTTACCTGAACAGGTATACCGTTGGTTGCGTGTATGGCCGTTGCGTGTATGACGCGAGCAAAATAAGTATGATAAAATTTGCTGGGCAAATCCGCGAGTCACCAATCTGGGCTAGCCTGTCATCAAAAAAAACTTTACCTCGGTACATAGTATATTAACAACTATCTAACTTACCTTCAGGCTTGTTCCCCGCGAGGGAAGGCAGAGAGGATATAGGCCCACACTCTTCTGTCCTGACACGCAATTCTCGCCTCATCCACTTTCATACAAGCTCGCCGATGACTGAAGCTTTTAACGAGACCATCGTTCATTATACTGGTTATATATACTGGTTTTTCTGGTCCAGGCCTCACTTCCATACATCAGTATCAGCACGAGGACTCCAGTGTGTACCGTTAGTCTTATATCAATTGACAAGTTATAATTGTATTCAATGGGTCGTTCACTTTATTCACTGCAGTCACCTTCCTTTCGATATATTTCTAAGCCTTTCCGTTTCTATCAAACGTACTTCCCAAAAATGCGAACTCATTATATTACAAAAAATGTATGAAATACATTCACATAACACAATAACATTTCTAAGCTACCACATAAATACAGTGAGTACGTAAATAAGATAAATGAACATTCAGGATTCATTTAAAAGACACAAAAATTAATCTGTCTCTGTTTTTTTTTCACATATGGTTATCAACTATTAATACAAGTTATTGGATTACTATTTGTATCTATCGTTAATATCTACCTTAATAGATAATAAATCAAATAATGTTACTAAACCAACGCAGCTGCACTGGACACTTAATTATAGTAAATGTTTAATTTAATATAAGTACTAAATTTTTTATGAAAACACATTTTTTGTTGTGAAGTAGCAATTTCAGAAAAGTTCACGTTCGAATTCCGGTAACAACCAGATCTTTTTTCGTAAATCATTTTTTTCTGTATATTATTCTAATTGATTAATTTAATTTGTATATAATATATCTTGCAACCCTTCGGAAGTTTTAATTTAAAAAAAGAAGGGTGCACGTCCACTGCCCTCGAGCATGAATAGTGTAGATGATTAAATTTTCTCTAATATATAATATGCAATAAACAATGTTAAAATAAGCATCTAAACACTGATTACGTAGTGTATTAATCGCCGCGACAAGCACTTTAAGAAATGTTTTGTAACGTAATTATAACAAATACATATATCTCAAATATGTTCTATAATAAATAATATCAGGATCAAAAATCCTAAAGCACGTAGGTAGGTGAAGTACAGATTCTTACATAAAATAATTAATGTGAGCGTATTGATGCACATATGTTAACATTTAATATGCAAATAGGTCATCGAGACAGTACCGCGCATCGCACACTTTTGTTACACAATGCTCTGGTTCCCGACCGCGCGCGCTGCCGCACCAGCCAGGAGTCTCAGCAAGGGCGATCAATTGACAATAAAAAATAATTATAATGAGATTGTTAAACAACCCTTTCAATCTGTACCGCAAACCGCCTTTTCAGAAATATTTACAAATTATGTAACGCCCAAACATTAAACGTTAAAACACGTTAAGGTCTTATCATTTTAAAATGTTCAATTTATTTTATAGTGTAACACCATAAACACACGGAGTCTTCGACCATTCGAAGGTGATTAAGTTTAACGGCGTTCTGGCAATTGACATTATTTATGCCATTTTATGCTTCATATATTTATAGAGTCCTCGTACCGACACTGATCTATGGAAGTGAGGGCTGGAGCTGGCAGAAGAGAAACGAAAGTAGACTGAATGAATAGGCGCATATGCGACAAATCCATTTATGATAGAGTAAATAACGAAAAAATAAGGAAAGAATGTAAAACTGATCTTAGTATAATGAGTAACATTAAGAAAGAATCACTTAGGTGATTTGGTAGTGTGGAATGGATTAATGAGGCGAGAATGGTAAGAAAGATACATGACGCACGTGTTGATGGCATTAGAAATAGAGGACACCCGCGGAAGACTTGACACGATCAAGTAAACCAGATACTGGAGGATGGTCCTGTTAGAAGCCTCAATAATCGACGAGCTTATATGATAAGATGTATGAATGTGGATGAGGCGAGAATTGTGTGTCAGGACAGATAAGTGTGGGGCTCTGATGATGATGATGGGGCGTGATGGTAAGTTAGTTAATATATTTTGTATTTATTTAAGAATACTTAGTATCCAGTTCAATTATTTTTGGATTAAATTTCTTTGCTGCATAAAGAAAGAGATTTCAGTAAATTATTTAACAAATGCCGTTACTTATTTAGTGAATGCCGATCATCCCCACTAATGCTCCTGGTACTGGTTAACCACTAGAACTGGGAACACACCCTACAGTGATGTAATTGAAACTTATTGTGTCCACACATTGCCGAGCCCTTCAGGCTTGACACTCAACCACCATCTGCTGTCGAAACAAAAATAACAAAAAAATTACTATTTTCCATTTAGTGAACAAAGTAATTATATTTGAAAAGTTAAAACGTTTAAATTAACATAAAAATTAATGAAATTAAATATAAAAATATTATTAACATTAGCCAACATTCACTTACTTTACATAATAATACGCAATATAATCTGAATCTGGGCTAATTCATTGTTTTTTTCAAGTGAATTACAGTGCAAAAATATTTAGACAAATAATGACTGCCTTTTAATAGACGATAAACTCGGTAATAAAATATGTACAAAGATATTGACTCTATACAATAAAATCTATTAAAGCTGTATTCGAGACAGAGTATTATAAAATATGAAGTTAGTATCGAAGACTAGTAAATGGAAGGTCATAATAATAATAAATTATTCTTCAAGAAACTCACTACAGTTTTTAATGAATGAGTAAGCCCTTTAAAACTTTAATAACTGCAAGACCCAGAATGCATTTTGTCATTGTTTTTTAATTATTTGTATTGGTTGAAAATCGAGGTCAGGATTAGTGCAGAGATCGGCTCATCAATACTGCACAATTATTTCCAAACGCAAAACGCTAATATTTGAACAATCATCCATCACATTAATATATGATAGGATGTATAACGTGGTTGTTTAACACTAATCAAATAATACATGTTATTAATTCGGTCACCTTGCTGTAGTGGAAGGGCTTGCGATCCAGACGTTATCCAGAGTGCTCTGCGGGCATGAACTTCTTAAGACGATGATGGAATGAAAGCAGCAGTCGGCAGCGATGGTACTCTAAATGCTACCTTTGAGGTCACAACTAGACTAAAACTGGGTTGCATTATCTCATCAACAATGTATACGCATCTGCTAACCCCCTTATCATTATCTTATTAACCTTAGTCTAAAACTCGGACACTTCCCCACTAAATTAAAACAAAGATTAATTATCCCAATCCACAAAGCAGGAAGTAAAAGTGACATCAATAACTATAGACCAATTACGTTACTTAATTCGCTTTCTAAAATATTAGAGAAAATTATAAAAATTCAACTCGTAAAATATCTCGAGAGTAATAAAATTATTTCTAAAAACCAGTTCGGCTTTAGGAAAAATATGGGTACAACTGAAGATATTGTCTGTGTCACGGACTTCATTACTAACAATGTGGATAGAAGTCACAAATGTATATCCATTTTCCTTGATCTCGCCAAGGCCTTTGATACAATTTCGCATTGAGTCTAATCGAAAAACTAAAAAAAATTGTATCTTAGGTAAAGAACTTGATATGTTTAACAGTTACATCACGAACAGGAATCAATGTGTTCGTATTAAAGAAATTTCAAGCAATCCTCATTCCACTTATTTCAGGGTTCCACAGGGTAGCATATTAGGTCCAATACTATTCTTAATATATATTAATGACCTATGCAACATCCCTTTTAACGGAAGCGTTACTTGTTTTGCGGATGACATCCGTGTTCTTCAATTTCAAGCTGATACACGGTCAGCAGTAGTTAAAAAAGCCGAGAAAGGTATAAGTATTGTTAAAAAATGACTCAACCTGAACACCTTAACACTTAATACCAATAAAACTAAATACCTAACTTCGAGCATAAAAAAAAATGGGTAACCCTCGTATGTTTACAAAATAAAAGTTCACAATTATTCCAACTCAGACGACGATACGTGTCAATGCAATTATATAGATCGTACTGACCAAATAAAATACTTAGGAATTATATTTGATCCTTATCCCAAATGGAATCATCATATACAACTCGTTACAAATAAAATAAAAAAAACAATATACTTTTTTAGAAATATTAGAAATTTCCTTAACATAAAACATCTTAAAATAGCGTACTACGCTATCTGACAATCAATCATAGAGCATGGTATAATTGCTTGGAGTGGAGCAACTATGTCTGCAATTAATCCAATAATAGCAGCTCAGAAAATTATATTAAAAGTTATCTTCAGAACCCCAATCACAACGAGCACTGACGAAATTTTTAATAAATTCGATGTCTTTGATATAAGACAAATATATACTAAAATTATTCTTAAATACATATATAAATACAAACAGAAACATTTCAAAACAACTCAAAATATAATTTCCACATGGACAAATACAAATAATCTACAAACCCCAAGAGCGCATATAACATACGGCCAAAGGAACTACAAATATTTTGGACCGAAACTATTTAATAGAATGCTAAAAGATTTAAACCAATTGAACTGTCCCGAGAACATGAAACTATATATTAAAACTTGGATTCGTAATATGGGTAGAGCCACGCAAACATATTGACTCATACCTATATTAATTATTACTACAAAGTGATCCAAAAATTAATTTATTAAGACCACTTTAAAATTGTTCTTCATATACACCTATTATATAGTAATAAATGTAATTCTATCTACTACTTGTAATTTTAATTAATTGTACAATTGCTTGTAAACTATGCCCGCCTCGACACAGAATAGTGAGACGGGTACAGTCACAAATAGATTTTTAACATTGTATTATATGGCTACAAATAAATAAATAAACACTGTTTTCATTGTTCCTAGCCGTTATGCTGGAAACGGGCCTGATATTGTCCAGCTGACAGATCGCATTGACAGAGAGGTGTTCTATCTCAGAAGACTCTAAGAAGAAAATCCAGGATCTCCATGTGTTACCCAGGCACACAGGTTGAGCATAATTTTTTTTAAATATTTTACCATACGATTAATTTTTCTTATCCTGATGAAGATTAAGAATTTTTCCGAAACCATTTGGTTTTTAATATAAAACTCATGTGAGTGAGTAAGATTAAGAAACGATCACTTAGGTGGTTTGGTCATATGGAACGGTTGAATGAGGAGAGAATGGTAAGAAAGATATATGACGCAAGTGTTAATGCCACTAGAAATAGAAGATTTCTGCGGAAAGACTTCGACCAGATAAACCAGATACTGAAAAATAGTCCTCTTAGAAGCCTCAATACTCGACAACCTTGTATGAGAAGATGTATGAATGTGGATGAGGCGAGAATTGTGTGTCAGGACAGAAGAGCGTGGAGCTCTATCCTCTCTGCCTATGTAAGTTAATTAATTAGTTAGTTCTTGTATGGTTAAACACAAAGTAAATCGTATACATTTTATTAGAAATAAAGTAATCTTAAGTAACTGCGGCGAATGACTTATTTTAATTACTGATCAGCGCAGGATCTAGAATAAGTCGGCACTCTAGATAATGTGAATACAAAATTATTAAACATTTTTCGCTTTTGTTATTTTATATTAGCAGTAAAATGTTTAGAGGGTCTTTCGATTCATTTATTAATATAAAATACTTTTTTTTTGCAGCATGACAATATTTAGGATAGCATTGACCCTGTCGTGAATAGCATTGACCCTGTCGGAGTGGATAGCATTGACCCTGTCGTGATGTGGAATTCTCGAAAGTATCGTAGATGAGAACTTGTAATAACAAACTAACTACAATTTAAAAGCCATTGCAATTGTTATAATTCATCATTTTTATTTGTGGTCGGTTGGTTGGTGTTATTTTTAAGATATCGTAAAATATGTTTAATACTCATTGCCATTAATTATGTTAGCCCCGCTCCGCGGTACCCCAGCGGCTATCTGCGATAATAATATTAAACTAAACCAAATCCTATCTTTTTTGACGACTGCAGCGTCTATAAAACATAATGTTATATTTTGTATGTACTTTACAAAAAAAAATTAAACAGCTGTTGTATGTACAGTAAAATAAATGTTTGTAAAAATCCATTCCACTCACAATATTATGTTCACGCTAGTATAATAAAGATTTCAAAAAGTAATGTTCCACGCGCAGACATCTTAATTAATCCATCATGTATCAAGTTACCATCTTTCAGTCGGATGCTGTAATAAGCTACAAATAAACTAGTGCAACGATGGGCTGTAGGTAGGTATATGTAATCATAAAGTCAAACAGCATGTGAAGGGTTCAGGAGAAGAAAGTCATGGAGCAAAACTAATATTAAGTCAATTATATTTTTTCTACCACGATTAAAATAAAGATTAAATGGTAAAATAATTATTTATTGAATTATTTTCTTAAATAAACTAGGCATAACTTGCCAAAAACATGTAATTCAGACGCAGCAATTTATTGATTTGACAAACACCATTCGTTTTGTTACAATAAATGTAATATGGATATTATTTCGTACTTATATTTATTTTGTTTTTGTTCGGTGAACACATATACTTCATATATAGGTATATTCCATGACTTGAAACCAATTATAATTTTTTTTGAAATAGTTTTATTGTCATTGGTTTTAATTTTGTTCCCTCACCTAGTCCACTTCTAATTTAGTACACATTGTTTCCTCAGATCGATTAGTCCATTTTGTATACGTGAAATTCGTCGAGATTTGGAGTAGAAGTGTTTTCTTCGTTTGGATCCTAAAGAAGTACATATCCGTCTGGCAGCTCGCCTGGTTGTTCTATTAATTTTGGTGAAAACTCGTCGAGATTTGGAATCCTTTGTGATTAGTTTGCTTGATTGATGAGTGAGTCGTACTCAACATTATTTATGTGTGTGTAAATCGTAGTTTACGGTGACTTTATCAGAGTTGCCTGGTAAAGTCACCGTCAACACTAGTTCGTTATTATTAAAGGATTCCTTCATATTTCCCTATTTCCCATTCTCTATTCCAATTCCCTACTCCAACTTATCTACCCATCCACACATTTCCTCCTCCTATTCCATCCAGTTCAGATTCCATCACCACCGTTGTTATCGGCGACTTGCGTCGGTTACAGATATCCTTTCCGCAACCGAACAACTAATTAAATCATCAAACGCCTCACAGATCTGCATAAAAAAATGACTTAACATCCAAACAGTCCGACTTGTACCCACCAAATTGTAAACAACAGTACTCCACAATCGAACCGATCCAAGACGTTAAAGAACTGATCACACTTCTCCTGGCCGGCTCCTCGGACACATTTTCTTGTACGCACCTCCGCACCGCCTTCAGTGAACTGCGTATATATTGAACTTTGTATATTCAATTGTGCTTCGTCTATAAATAAATGTGACTATCGTAAGTACTGTTTTATTCATAATATACTCTCTCTAGCCACAAATACCAGCCTCTATATTAGTAACATTTCATATAGATACATACAGGAGATGCGAGGAGGCATATGTACGGTTGCCATACGCCCCGTATATGCGGGATTGCCACCATATTTTACTACTCAGTTCCGTATTACTATTTGTCCCGTTTTCTCCCTTAAGTCTGTGTGAGACAGCCTGCGCGCGGTGGCGCTACGTATCTTAGTTAGTCCCAACTGTCAGTGCTCGATTAGCGCTAATTTGTTTTGCGCTTGTGTATTATTTATTATATTGTAATTATTACTTTTTTAGGTAACCCCATTTTTATACTTATAATAAAAGATGCCAAAGAGGGAGTGTCATTTTTAAGATGAATATACCAAAAATTAGACATTTATAAAAAACGGACAAACTTTTTTCATGTTTTATTTATTTAGCACTAAAACGTCCTGTATCAATGCTTGGCGAAAATGGCAATCCTAGGTACAGGGCTCTCGATTCTCTCATCACACATCCCTATTCGTGACCCTAACGAGTCTACATAATCTTTAACACCAAATCATAATAACTTTCTAACACTTTCTAATCGAGAATACAAATTAAATGTATTAATTAGAAAGATATACACATAAAATCAATTTTATCGAAAAATATGTGGTTGCTACCGGGATTCGAACCTGGATCTCTTCCAATCTGGGGGAACGTGCATTAACCGATTACGCTACAGCACACAGTACATTGACGACAAATTTTCGAACCCATATATTACACTTTTCAAATTGATACATCTATCATTCCATTATTTAAAAGCCATCTACCTTATTTTTACGCGAAATCTCAAATACCTCTGAGTAATCCACGAAAGATACAGGTTCGGATAATTACGGAATCTCAAATACCTCTGAGTAATCCACGAAAGATACAGGTTCGAATCCCGGTAGCAATAACAATATTTTTCGATAATATTTATTTTATATGTATATCTTTCTAATTGATTTATTTAATTAGTATTTAAAATATCTCATACTTATGTTCTGAATAATTACAACTTCGCAATAATAATGTGTTCTTCTTAATAACTTTCTAATTGGGTCAAGTTTTATTTTTTAGGAAGTCGATTGTGTAATCTAGGAACTAAGTATAGAGTCTAGGTCATATTTCTATTAAATTACATTATCCTAATATAGTAATTACAATGAATTTTAATATTTTCATTTTGCATAGTGTAAATACAGAATTTTTTCGGCAGACGTCGGCACATGTTTATGTTATGACGACGTTTAAAAAAATCGGTCAGCTTTTACCTTGCTAGTAATTATTTAAAATATATGGGCATAAGGTATTATTATTTTTTATTTTAAATACTATAAAACTCTTCAGGTACTCTATAAATTTTAATTAAATAATTCAACGTTTTAATTCTTTTTTAGATATTGCAATATAAGAGACTATATATGTATAATATGTATAATAATTTTGACTTTTTTAAAAACGACGTATTTAATAACCAATACAAAAATATTAATATATAAAGAGTAATAATTGTCGTTTGAACTTTTAACAATCATTTTATGAACATAATGTATGGTTTTTATATGGAAATATTTCGAGATTTAGTATACCAAAGGTTTTGACTCTGATTGCGATAAAGATTAAATAGGGTTCCGCCATTATATTTTTTGGTCATAATTATAATACATTTATGCATTATTTTTTAAGGAAATACTTTAAGATTAAATGGATCTGTCACAATAAAATTTATCAAAGCATATATGTATTGCTATAGTTTTTACAAAAATATTTTAAAACTTTACTCTAAATTGACTCTACAAAAAATAACCACGTGGTTCATGTCCTGCCGCTTCTTAAGCTCAAATTAAACTATTTAGCGCAGATTTAATTATATTATTTTAATAGCAGAAATTTTTAAGCTAAACTGAAGATGTTTACAAGTGTGTCAATAAGATTATTACGCGTGATCTTAATATTTTGAATTTAATTTTAGTTCTCGGTGTTGGGACTTTATTCCCCTGTACCCGAACGTAAAGTACCCACCCACCCGAAAGTAAAGTTCACAATCTCCACACTGCACTGATGGTTTGAACACGTGTACACTTTTTTAAATACATAGAATATCATGTTTACTTTTACAATTTTATATTATGTAGGTAATGTGGCTAGGTACATTGGTTACGAATAGCTTTTATTTTGTAATTACTAAGTCGACCATGAAAATAGTATATGCTTTCGATGCACATATTTGTAAGCATAATTTATCTTATAATTATCTTATAATTTATGGATCTTCCCAACAATGTTAAACTTGTTTCTTTTGATATTGTTAATTTGTTTACTAATGTACCTATTAATGAAAGTAAAATTTTAATTTTTGATTTACTAAATTCATCTAATTTACCTAATAATTTGGTAAAAGATCTATGTCGTTTATTAAATCTTTGTATGAACCAAAATTATTTTCAATTCAATAATATAATATATAATCAAACAGAAGGTCTTCCTATGGGAGCACTCACAAGTCCACTAATAGCAGATATTTTTGTAGACAATTTGGAGAAAAAAATTTTTGATTGTGATTCTTCTTTATTAAATAATGTTTTGTTATGGAAAAGGTATGTGGATGATGTATTGTGTATTTGGTCGGGTTCACAACGTCAACTAACTACATTTCTAAATTTAATTAATTCGTTTAATAATAAAATACAATTTACATTAGAAATGGAAAATAATTCTACCCTAAATTTTTTGGATCTAACATTGATTAAAAATAATAATAAAATTGAGTTCAAAATTTTTAGAAAACCAACTTTTACAGATACTATCATACACAATGAATCTAATCATCCATTATCACATAAACATTCAGGGTTCCACTCCATGATACATTGTTTAGTCAATATTCCTATGTCAACATCCAATTTCAATATTGAATTGAATACAATTAAAAAAATAGCAGTTAATAATGGGTATAATACATGTTTGATAGACACTATTTTAAAAAATAAATTAAAAGAATATAATAATCAGTTTTTATATAAATCACAGATAAAACATAATGATAATAATGATAATTGGCGTAGGATATTATACATAAATAACTTTTCGAAACAAATATCTAAACACCTACCACGAGACATTAGACCAGCATTTTACACAAATAATAGTATAGGAAATTTACTCATAAATTCTAAAGACAAAGATGATAAATTTAACAATTCTGGCGTCTATAAACTTAGTTGCAAGGATTGTGTTGCATTTTATGTTGGTAAAACGGGTAGAAATTTTAACATAAGAGTAAAGGAGCATTTGAGATGTTTAATCAATAGTGGGTTTTCAGAATTTGCTAATCATTTGATAGAAAATAGTCATGGTTTTGATAAAAAATTGGCATTGTCAATTTTGCATATTGTAGCAAACGGTGTAGGTCACAAATTAAATAATTTGGAATCGTTGGAGATAAATAAAGCATGTAAAAGTAATCAGGAAATTCTAAACAGCCAACTAAATTTAACTACGAGTCCTATTCTAAAATTTTTTCCTAAAAATTATTCGACTAAATTTGTATTGAGCAGTAATTTGAGTTAGGTACTAAATTTATTTTTTTAAATAATTGTTGTTTTTTAAAAAATTTAAAAATAGATTCTGGTGAAGAAACAATACTATATTTTTAGTTAGTTATGACATCCTGAAGAAGGAAAAGTGTTTTCCGAAACCGGTAGATGTTTTTTAAACTCAATTGTGGTTAATAAAACTAAGATAATAAATAAAAAATATGGATCTTAACCACCAAGTTAATATTGCTAATTTTAAAAGTATAATTTATCTTTTATCTAAGGACGTTGTTTATACTCGTAATATCATTTAGTACTGAAACTTTTGTTATATTCTACAGAAAGGCACCCAGTTTACTTTCTTCAACTGAAAATTTTAATTAAGTTATATGCTATACCGTGTAAATTTTTAATACTTACATATAAGCATACTCATAAGTACAAAATAAAAATATCATAAATTATTATGCTAAGTGTGCGTTGGAAATTAAAAGAAAATCTTGCAATCTTTGTTTAAAGTATTATTATTTCATTAATAACGTAAAAACTTTGTTTAAACCATTATTTATTGATTAATCAACATGTTTTGATACTTATTGTATCTTCTTCGGGAAACAATGTATACTAAAATTAAAAATTCAAGCATATATAAAAACAAAACTATAAAGGTATAAGTGGTGGGTAACTAATTAGGAACTGCTGTGAAAAATTTAAATGGTGACTATTTGCAAAGAGGATTTGGTTATTTATAAATAAGCTAAATAAATAAATATAGTTTTTATCTATGTTTGTATTTTAAATTTTAGTATACATTGTTCCCTGAAGAAGATACCACAGGTATCGAAATATGTTGATATATCAATAAATAGTGGTTTAAAACAAAGTATTTTTCTTATTATTTACTAAGACTCGTAAAGTGGATCTGTATTTGTATTTTTAACGTGTTAATAGGAATAGTTAATATAAATAATAAATATAGTTAAAATGGAATGGCAATGGGCAGAAAATCATTGAACGAATGCAGTAAGTCATCCAGTGGTATCCGAGGGAAATCAAGAGGCCCAAAACCTTTTAGACTAACGAAATTGTCAAATTCTGCGGAAATACGCAATACAAATAGAGAAGAACGGGAATGCTTAGGGAGGCCATAATCCAGTAGTAGATATGAATTTATTGATGATTTTTTTATATTCATATTTAATTAAATTATTTATTTTATTACAAATACGAGTAAGTGCATGGCCTACCAGGCCGGCTACTAACTAAAATGATATAAATACCAGAGATGCATCACATAAACTGGATATGTGAATTAATAATTAAAAAAAAAAAAATAATAATAATAATAATAATTAATTGTATATATGTAATAAATAAGTTTTAGAAGAAACATAGTTCAATAAAAAAAATAATAGTAGAATAATTTAGACTCCAAGGAATTTATTTAGCTGTCTCACATCGCCACTTGGATACATTAATAAGGTATCTATTGATTTCATTAATTTATAATGCTGCGTGCAACAGTGAAATATTAAAACGCCTTACAGAGGGATGGGCAGAGTCGCCTCCCCGTGTGATAAATCAGTTGATCAGAGTGATCAGTGTGATCAGTGCGATCAGTGTGATCCGGTCCGGTTGATGGGTATGATTGACCCCAATCAAAATTAATTAACCGAATTGGAAATGAGCAACTTTCCAAGTATCATATTGATCACGATTCTCGATCAATATGGTCTGGAAGTATGTACATTTTTCAAGTTTTTATGTATGTGTGTAGTTAGTTAGTACAAAGATCTGTCATGTACGACAAATGAATAATTATATTGACAAGTCAGTACCGTTTAGAGATGAAATCTATCATTTACTCGAAATGTAGAATAGATGCTCTCATTAGAGAAGCGCGCGATGTCTGACCTTGAAAAACGCCAGTCTCCACGTTATGAACACTCACAAAGAACGGACAATATGAACTCTCATGTAGAATGGTCAATGAAAATATATTATTAAACTTGGATTCACGATATCATATGTATTAGTAACCCGTGCCAAATGAAAGGGAATTAATATCCAATTCGGAGAGTCCCCTTTTTTTATCTTGTAAATGTAGAATTTTGTTTTTCGAAATGACAATTGGAAACATTTATAAAAAAATTCAAAAGGTTTTTTTAACCGTGAAATATGTTAACATCCTTTATTATTTCTACTACCATACGCCTCAATTGATTGCTTTGCTTATATTGTGCACCTTAAAAATTATGTATTCATTTATTATGTTTCCGATCTATAAGTAATATTTACAAGTTGTAAAATGTATTTATATACGCGCATTATTTGTTCAGTTCAAATTTGACCGCTCAATATAAGAATTAAAGGGAACATTGCGTATAATGCAGGGCCACTACTTTCGGTGGCAAATTAGACATTTCCCTGATAATTGATCACCGTGAGAAGAATAAAGGAATGATATTTGTTAATGCGGTTCATCCAACATGCGCAGAATTGATGTTGCTGTTCTCGAATTCCGTGTTATTACCCGGTCGGGCCACGAACCGATCAGTGTGATTGCTCATGGCCGCGATGGCCGCGATGGCCGCGATGCCTAGGAAGGAGTGGCGACTGCCCGATCTGTATCTCAGAGTAAACAATTTGGCGGGAACTTAAATTATTGATCTAGATTGTTTCTTTGCTCTGGACGGTACATTATTGTTCTCCGCCAGGCCGGAGAGTAATGGCCGCGGTAAATAATACAAATAAAGCAATTTATTCATTTCGGGACAAATTATCGTGATATTCATATTACCCATCACAATGCACAGAGCGTGTATTCTTACAATGCGGGTGTGCCCTTCGTGACTCGTCTCAGATTCTATTATTTCTTATCATCGATATTTTGTTAATCTCCGCAAACTTCTTCGTTGAAACATTGTATTGAAGTAGCGAAAAGTCTAGGAAGGAAATCTAGAAATGAAGATGATAAATCCTAATTACTCGGGAAATTATACAGCGTTATTAAATATGTATGAAAATGTTTAAATACGATAAGCTGAGACTAATATTTTGTAACCGAGCGATCATTGTGGATCTTTAAACGATTTCAATAATAATTCAATAATTTCAATAATTTCAATAATTTCAATAATGTTTCAGCTGCGGTAGGGTTACATAAAAACTCGCGCACTGCACCGTTAAGTTGATTCTTGTCAAAATTACTATGAATTAGACTACTTCTTCTACCTTGTACCTATAACTAATGACGGATACAAACTAGTTAGAGAGAGAACTTGCATTGAACGTTAAGTCTAACAAGGCACAAACCCCCAATCGCTTTATCGCCAGGCGAGTGT
The DNA here is from genome assembly GCA_022840565.1 of Eubasilissa regina. Taxonomy (NCBI): domain Eukaryota; kingdom Metazoa; phylum Arthropoda; class Insecta; order Trichoptera; family Phryganeidae; genus Eubasilissa; species Eubasilissa regina. The sequence goes on along the minus strand of JAINEB010000025.1, from coordinate 369,348 downwards.
CTTACCGCTAAACTAATTAAGGAAGTCCAATAGTGGGCCTCTGCCTCTATTATTGTGGTATCTTAGGAAGTACCACCAGATTCCCTCGGGGTTCTATCCTCTCTTTGCAGTTGCTTTGGAATGAAACTCAGTAGATTCGTGTAACAATATTCATTTATTACAACAACGTATTTACAGTAATTGACAATTACATAATTCATATATAGACTAACAACTATTGCGAAGTGGAGATGGAAAAGAGACTCGTTCCCCCAGTGACGGCCACTTATAATCCTTGTCCCCCACCACTCATCTACACATTTTCCTGCCACACGCACATACACACAAATCCAAAGTGACAGCTCTCATAATTATATTCAACTGTATATTAAAATACCTATTTTTAAGATGTTATTCTTATAATCCCGTAGTTAGTAAAAGAATTGCAATGTAAATATAAATTAGAAAAATACGTTAGTTAAATAATAAGCAACAAATTAAAATAATATGAAAAGTAATTGCAGTAACTTCAGTAACAAGAAAATTAATTCTTTATTCACGTCTAGTGCCTTTCCAATTACCTACTAAAGATCGGCAACCATTCTGGCTCTTCGTGCACGGTGTCCTGGCTCAGGCACTTTTGGCCCGTGTTATTCCTTTCCCTGGCTTTCTTCCGACGCCACATCTTAAAGTACAAATTAAACGATTTCATCTATGTTGGTAAATTGTTTTGGTCAGGTAAGTTTCGAATCTAATTTTTACCTTCTATGAAATGTTTTCGACTCTTTTGAATGTCTCAAAATAACAAAAGTAGGATCTTCTACTTTTTTAATTGAATGTAGAAATGTAAAATGTGATTGATTTTAAAATAATGATACCTAGAAACGATTTACTTCTATCACAAAAGAAATGTGAGCTCAAATTTGTCATAATAGAGCCTGTACACCGATTACACTTGTCTCGGAGACTCATCTTGAAATTCGCTTAATAGTACAAAATTGAGTGAGAAATGGGCCACAATTCACTGTCTACATATTTTGTACATAGCGTAGAATAACTAATACATACCGACTTTTACCGACAAATCTCTGAGACGAGAGATTTAAATCTTATCCGTATATACGCACTGCAAGACATTATTCTGTACCTGTAGCACGCGCTCTACCGAGTGGCTAACAGAAGAATACATTCATGAAAGTTATTTTAGTCTTCTGAAATACTGATAGACTATACAGTACAGTACCACTAATATTATCTATACGGGTACGTTTTATGCTCTTTTAATAAGATCAAATAAGATAATGCTAATAATGAAAGTCGTTCAATGTACAATGTGAGAGTGGCGCGCTGCTAAAAATGAAGTCGTAGAAAACTGTAACAATTATTGTTCCCACGTCACAACTTTGTAATGAAAAACAAGTAATGTACAGATCGCAGCCATTAGCTCCGGGCAACATTAAATATGATTGGTAATTTTCCATAATGTTGTACACATTTTTTAATCATATGCTCAGCATAATTATATCATAATGGTAAAATTTAAAATTTTACATCATTTACTACTTACTGTCAAGCGAAGCAAGATATATAAAATTAAAAAAAGTTTTCTAATTCGATTAGAAAACTTTTTTTAGATTAATTAGAAAACCCAGCGCCCGGTAGCTTCTGTATAAGATCTTATACAGAAGGTTCCTTCTGTATAAGATCATTAGCAACACATACGATGATTTATTTCTACCTACGCCACTGCTTCATTTTATCTTCCTCTGTATAATAAGATACAAAATATCATAGTTTTTATTGCCGAGAATGTTTTCGAATTATCCTTAATAGTTATTTTCTCACCATATTCGTACGTCCCAATACATCTTCATCAGTAATGTGGTCAATCCAGGTGTAAGGTCATGTTGTTCTTATTTATTTCACCAACTCACACATAATAATACTGGTTCTTAAAATTGTACAAACCATTTAGTCTGCGCTCACCGCGGTCCAACATTAGAGGCAACATTGCTCACTAGGAGGGAACAGGATCGATGTTGAAGGTTGCTGATTAGTTTCATTTACTGATGCATTCATTGAATTATATGCAATCTATTAGCATTTCTACGTTTCAAGTAAATCATCGAAAACCGACAAACAAAACAAAAGCGCGTGGCGTCACACCTCTCACCCGATTGGCATTACGGTAGAAAGCGTTTATCGTTCGCGCTGATCGCACATTCGTCAGATGAAATGACAGCAGATGTAACGGAATAAACTTGCCAAAAAATTCTCTAATTTGGATAAAATAAATACAATTTCACTCATCTGACTAACTCTACGACATAGAAAAGTCTAAAGTAAAAATTTTGCAAAATATATTTTTTTAAATTAATTTTTATAAAACGTGCACTAGTTTTCTATATATCTCTTTCATCGTTATTAACCGATCAATCAAAGATATCTTTATTATTTGTCAGTATTATGCACGCCCCATAAACGACAACGTCGAATTTATCAACAGCTGCCCATCAATCTATCGTGAGAAATGGTCTCTCACGAAATTTTTTTCTTATTATTTGCACATTCTTCCATATCTAATTAATATTTTTATACTATTATAATTTTTTTATGTTAATATTTAACCATTTAATTTATCATCTGCCTTGTCCGTCGGCAATCATTTAGGAATATGTCGAACATTAAAAAAAAAAAATAGAGGTACGCGTCACATTCTTACTATTTTCAAAGTAAGCTAAACTCTCGTTCTATGAAAATTGGTGGTCTCCTGGAACGAGGCTCAAACACACGTCCGCTATATCACTAGACGAATGTCTCAATCATTAAACCGACAAGCTACTCAAAATTTCGAATTAAAAGCTGTAACATTGGACTTTACATAGTTTGTTGCTAGTCAACATTAGTTTCTTCCGATAGTAGGTATATATTATATTTGCTTAATCTGACACTTGGTGATTTCGTAATTTTTGTAGAATCTTAACCGACACTTCGATAAAAATTAAGTTAGTAGTTTAATTTACAAAAAATCAAAAAAACTAATTCGTTTTGAGACAAGAAGAAGTAATACAAGTATAGCTATTTATAAATTAATGATAACTTTTTCTCCAATTTGTCATTTGTAAGTTTGTTCATTTTTGCAGAACTAGGTACCGACATACGTTTACCTTCTCGTGAAATACGAGTATATAAGCATAAAAGGACGCGAAAGAATTGCACCAACGCACGGCGGGAAAATGACACCACGGTTGGTGTTGTGAATGTTTGGAAAGAAACACTACCTATAGGTATTTTGTAGACATGATAATTCATATGATTCTTAACAGATTTCGATCAGTTAGTAAACTATAATTTTGTAGACATGATAATATAGGGATTTTGTAGACATGATAATTCTCATGGTTCTTAACAGATTTCGATCAGTTCGTTAACTAGCCTAATCCATGCTGTTTCAAAACTGTTCATAGCTGTTGAAAAACTAAAAATTTATTAACTCATTTTATATTGCAACTATGTAGAGAAAAAAGGAAAAAACGTTTTTATTTACAGAGAAAATCTATCTGATTCTTGCGGTTAGTGCGGAAAGGGATTTTTCTGTGCTAGACTTGATTTGTTAGCAAACGATATGTCGAACAACGCTGCTACAAGTATTCCCAAGTTCATCGGAGAAATTATATCGAAGTAATGTTGGGATCAAATAAGTTTTCAAAAAAGATTTGCAATTAATGGAAAGATGATTACTTAAAGACGAGGGATCCTCGTATTAGAATACCAACTAGTAGTACAAGCGTATAGCTATCATAATAGCTATCGGGCTATTTCATTTTTGCCAGATCGTGTTCTTTAGTGGAGTTTATGATTTGGATTTCGGGTTACTATTGAATGAAAGGAGTACTCCTCGGAAGAGTAATTTGGGTGAAAAACGGTTATCATTCAGATAGGGAAGAGCAAGGTTTATCGGATGAGAAGGAAGTGGGCTCGATGATAAGATCTGGATCAGTTTCGCTTACAATCGATCTAAAAAAATGGATAAAAGATAAATAATAACAATCTTTGAATGAAAATAGTACCACCACTATGCGCTGCGAGATGTGTGCATAAACCATTTGGATAACACATATACGGATTGTGTGCAATTCTGTAGTAATGTAGGGCAGTCCGCGCACCGAACTCTTTGGACCATTCACAAACTTTTATTACCAAAATCTTATTGCAATGCAATACGTAATGGAAAATTATTTTCGTAATATGACTTCCGACTCGAATCCCATCAGAGCTTGAAATTGGCGTAACTTGAGAGCAGCCGACAACGCGACCGTGAAATCACATTGCTTCCTCAAATTATTAGCCGTTAAATCAATATATTATGTACCCACAAAATGACTCGGCTATTTGTACACATTTTGGAAAAATACATACTTCGCTTCAGATGTATGACGGTATCTATTGATTTATTCTTAATATAGTATAGTGCATACATAAATATTTTTTATATATGCTCTAATATAAACAAGATCAAAATCTTCCTTTTATTTAAAACTTATCTTTCACATACTTGCTAAGTTTAATTTTAACTATACAATTTCTTCTCCTTTCTTATGTTCTTTGGCAATTCATTAAAAATCTTCATCGCACTGTACATAATTTATTTACGTAAGTATTTATAGTTCGACTAGTTCCATTTCTGTATTATCGCATCGCAATAAGTATTTCTGAAGTCAGAGAAATTAGTATCATCATCATTATCATATACACACCAAAATAATTGTATCATTAATTATATGGCATTCATGCCAACCGAAGCAAAACTGGGGGTACACAATGGAGTCCCGGTACCGATACGGATGTATGGAAGTGAAACCTGGAGCTGGCAGAAGAGGAACGAAAGTAGACTGAATGCAGAGACAATGAGATCGCTTAGGCGTATGTGTGGTAGATCCATTTATGACAGAGTAAATAATGAAGAAATAAGACAAGAATGTAAAGCTGATCTTAGTATAGTGAGTAAGATAAAAAAAGAATCACTTAGGTGGTTTGGTCATATGGAAAGGGTGAATGAGGAGAGAATGGTAAGGAAGATATCTGACGCGAGTGTTGATAGCACCAGAAATAGAGGATGTCCGCGGAAGATTTGGCACGACCAGGTAAACCAGATACTGGAGGATGATCCTGTTAGAAGTCTAAATAATCGGCGAGCTTGTATGAGAAGATGTATGAATGTGGATGAGGCGAAAACTGCGTGTTAGGACAGAATAGTATGGCGCTCTATTCTCTCTGCCTACCCCTGTGTTAGTGTGATCCTGTGTTTTTAACTAATTTCAAACGACAACCCCGCCTATTGATCAATTAAAACGCAGAGTAGCATCGACACACCATTACAAGGCGCACATCACGTATGGTATTGCTCATGCTAATACAATCGTTCTTTTTAAATGGAAAGTAGAATGTCGCACATTTCTGTATTAACAAACCACATCTTCTTCATTTTCCCTCTATGTACATCTTTTTATGTATACTCGTCGACTGTTGAAGCTTCTATAGAACTCACCATAAATTTATATAAAGGGTGTCCAATGAAAAATTTTCATCATTAATATTAAATAAATAAATAAACTGCAATGGTATTCTCTCAAGACACTCTTGCAATCGGACTCTTAAATTTGCGAACACGCGAGAGCGTTGGTTCAATGAAGGGCCTGAATTGTTCGAGGATTGTTGCTGTAAGCTCTCGACTTAGGTATCCCCACCAAAAAAGTTGCATGGTGTAAGGTCCGGCGACCGAGGTGTGCAGGGTATGTCTCCGTATTTGCTGATTAACCTATTGGGAAAATTTCCCCTCAACTTCTCCATTGAAAATCTAGCTGTGTGTGGAGTGGCCCCGTCTTGCTGAAATTGTGTACTGTTATTAAACTCGGGAAACAGCTGCAGTTGCGGTACCAAAAACTCATCAATCATTTAGCAATACACGTCAGCAGTTACTGTCTCTCGCTGGTTAAAAAAATAAGGGCCAATTATCCCTCGGCCAAAAATTGCATACCACACTATCGTTTTTGGACAATGCAATGCGTTTTTGATGGCGTTATCTTGAGTTATCGGGACACCAGTATCTCATGTTCTGTTTATTAACATAGCCATCGATATGAAAATGTGCTTCGTCAGTAAATAATATGTTTCCAAGCGTTCGTGCTATTCTAAAACATTCCAGCATCATTCTAGCTAAGGTTTCACGTAAAAAATAGTTATTTTCGTAGAGAAACTGTACGATTTGCAGTTTATATGGGTAAAATTGTAGTTTCTTTTTTAAAATAACGAGCACTGTTTATTTTTTTATTTCAGTAAATGCAATCTTCCTTATCGATTTACGCGGATTGCGCATAATTTCACGTCGAACTTGAGGCACGTGTTCTGGCGTCGCTGCTGATGTTGATGGTCCCGGAAGAGATAGGTTAATTATTGCCTCTTCTTGCCTAAACTTTTAAACCCACCACCAGATAAGTTGCGTGCTCGGCCCATCACTTACATATCGAAAAAACGAGTACAAAAAGCGAGACGAGCACGAACCAATTAATCGCCGCACTTTAAATATTGCTCAACCGCGAACGCGCGGTGCGCTCCCGACCAGTGACTTATTGCGACTGACAATCTCGCAAATCACGCGCGTTGAACAATACCTCTCCCACTTACCTCACCCTGGTGGTTTACGAGCAATTACAATTTAATCTTGAAATTTTTACGCTGAACATCCTATATATATATATATATACTAATGATAAGACGCCATTTAATCTTCGTTTCAAAAGTCCAAGAAGTTAGTATAATTTCCCGCGATAAAATTAGTTTAGATTAGTTTTAAAAATAAAGTGTGAATTTAATGTGACAGTAAATTCAGTACTTAAGTGAATATTCCGTATTATTATATTCCGTATGAAAATTAAATTATAATCGTATTTCGTAACATAGACTTTCAGTGGAATGTAAAGGAAGTCTCCGGTGCAGATAGACTTATTTTACAAACTATCGACCAAATTATTTTGAAGCTGAAACCATCCAACTTTTAAAAATGTGAATGAGAGATAGAGCCAAATATTGAGATCAAAGGCAGCCGGATAAGATAACATAAGGTCCGCAAAACAAAAGTAAGAGATCTTTTATCGTTTTTGTATAAACTATCACAACACAGAATGCACAATGGACACGACGGTCGCTAGTAAACCGCGTTTGATATACTCGTAAAATACGGGAAATAGCCGCCGGAGCTTTGAAGATATTTCCAGATCCGCGGACAGCAAATCTTCACCTCGTTAACCCTCATGAGAGGAGGCCTCATGAGAGGAGGATGTTATGGAAAAATATACGCTTTTATAAAGGGTATCATAAAATATCCAATCAAAAACCTCTCCATCCATGTAAAAATATCACAATAATTAGAGTTCTTGAATGGTAAATGATAAACATTTCTAAACAATTAATATCCTGTGTAAATGAAAACAATACGGATGAACTCGACTAAAGCGTTATTAAGGAAACCGAGATTTTATTGATATCATAAATAAGTAATTAAACAATTTGAAAAATGAAAAAGTTTAACATATTGAAAATAACAAAGTCAGTGATGAAATAACAAGACGAATTCTGTCAGCCGATATTTGCTATTTTGGGCCCAAAAGCACCTAAAGTCTAGGCGTATATCATGTAAAAGTAATGTTTGTCTATTCAAAACCCTTATTAGATCAGTATTGATATGCAGAGCACAAATCTGGACTCTGAGCTCTGAAATTACAAAATCCTGAGAAAAATCTTTATTCAGATTTTCGATGATAATAATTAGCGTCGCCGCTGCAACCTCCATGTTTATGGATTCTACGATGAGTCTGAGGTCATCGAATTTTTTTCGACCTCTATGAGCCGGACATCTGACACATAAGAAAAAGTCTCCACCTACAATTTTATAAACCAAAAGGGAGACGGGCATGCTCTCGAGATTGACGATTGTCAATACAATAGACAGAACAGAGAGAAATAGAAGGATCTTCTCAAGGTATCCATGGACCACCCCATCACCCCACCATGATGACTGAAAATAAATACATAAATAATAATTCTAACTTACCGTAATTGTATAAACTGAACGCAATTATTAATCAGAAACGCGCAACATATTACCACCAGGCGTGCGGTGAGACTATCACTAAAGAACAACATTACCGGACAATGTTTTTTTTATACCAAACCAATTTTTTAAAAGCCCATAAGGGCGTTAATAAATAAAAATAAAAAATCAATAAAATTATAAGATTCGTTTTAAAAATATTTTACACGTCAGCTGCACTTTATACAACCTGGTATAGTAGATAGTAACGACCTTATTTCCACGATAGCTATGACCGAAAATCACTGCATTCGCATCCACGGTATGATAGCGGCGCGGCTAGCGTCGTCCTAAAACCATTTAAATCATTAAAAAATGTTGGATAAAAATATCAACTTTCAATATTCCAAAAGTTTTCCGGTGAAATTAAGTTCTCGTGATTTGTATTTTATATTCGATTTCCAAATATTCAAAATGGAATAGAGCAAGTTAATTGAATTAAAATTGGAGAAATCAAGTCTGCTGAGCAAATACCGTATTAGCATACTCAATTAACCTTTTTAATCTGGAACCGCTCCAAACTACTCCCAATATCGGATTATAGGAAGCTCGTGCAAGCGGTAATTGCTTTTTAAAAGTTATTAAATGAAATTACCCCGCAGTAGATTTTAATTTATTTTAGAGATGCAATTAATTACTGAGTCGGTACCTATCTCCCGCAGGACTTATCTTACAGAGTTACTGTATTTATCGGCCCCGTTGTTGATAGGATAGTATGTTGATAGGATAGTACGTTGATAGGATGGTTTTGCTCCATATTTATGTGGCATTATCGTTTTGTTGAACTCGGCTGTGCAATTATTACTACATTGTATTCACAGCGTACTGAGTAGCCGGTTGATAAATTGGTAAGATAAATGATATAAATCATACAATTGTGTCCCTCCCTACCGGTTGAATGTTTGATAATACTTCTTTATGAATAAAAAATAAATAATGTATCATTTTACAAAAGATTTCGGATTATATTTGTGATTGCTCACGCAGATATGGCTAGTGTGCAGATATTTTAATAATTAATAATTAATTATTATTTTTTATTTGTCAACTTTGTTTTAATAACCACTTATTGAATTTAAATACATCTATCAGTTTCGAAAATACCATTTTCTTCTTCAGGGTGTCAATACTAACTAAAAACATATATTATTATTTCTTTACCAGAATCTATTTAAAAAAAAAACAACAATTATTTAAAAAAATAATTTAGTACCTAACTCAAATTTTAGAATGGGACTCGTAGTTAAATCTTGTTGGTTGTTTATAGTTTTTTGATTAGTTTTACACGCTTCATTTATCTCCAATGATTTCGAATCATTTAATTTGTGACCAACACCGTTTACATGCAAAATTGACAATCACAATTTTTATCAAAACCATGACCATTTTCTATCAAATGATTAGGAATTCTGAAAACCCACTATTGTTCAAACATCTCAAATGCTCCTTTAATCTTATATTAAAATTTCTACCCGTTTTACCAATTTTTAAATGCAGCACAATCCTTGCAACTAAGTTTATAGACACCAGAATTGTTAAATTTGTCATCTTTGTCTTTAGAATTTATGAACAAATTTCCTATTTGATTTGAAAAGTCATTTATGTATAATTATGTTTTATACGTGATTTATATAAAAATAGATTATTATGATTATTAAATTATTTTATATTATTTTTTAAAATAGTGTCTATCAAACCTGTATTATACCCGTTATTAATGGTTATTTTTTTAATTGTATTTAATTCAATATTGAAATTGGATATTGACATAAGAATATTGACTAAACGATGTATCATGGAGTTGAACCCTGAATGTTTGTCTGATAATGGATGATTAGATTCACTATGTATGATAGTATCTGTAAAAGTTGGTTTTCTAAAAATTTTGAATTCAATTTTATTATTATTTGTAATCAATGTTAGATCCAAAAAAATTAGGTTCGAATTATTTTCCATTTCTAATGTAAATTGTATTTTATTATTAAATGAATGAATGAAATTTAAAAATGTAGATAGTTGGCGTTGTGAACCTGACCAAATACATAATATATCATCCACACACCTTTACCACAACAAAACATTTTTTAACAAAGGAGAATCACAATCAAAAATATTCCTCTCCAAATCTCTTCCTCTACAAAAATATCTGCTATTAGTTGACTTGTGGGTGCTCCCTTAGGAAGATCCTCTGTTTGATTATACATTATATTATTAAATTGAAAATAATTTTGGTTCATACAAAGGTTTAACAAGCGTCATAGATCTTTTACCAAATTATTAGGTAAATTAGATGAATTTTGTAAATCTGAAATTAAAATTTTACTTTCATCAATAGGTACATCAGTAAACAAATTAACAATATCAAAAGAAATAAGTTTAACATTGTTGGGAAGATCCATGTCCTTTAACGTATCCACTAATTGCGACGATTTTTTTATAGTGTATTTTGGTTTAAAATATTCAGACTATTTATAGTTGTTGTAGTAAATGAACATAATTTAAAAGTTGGAGCATTACAGTTTGAAATTATCGGTCTTATTGGAATATTAATTTTATAAATTTTTAATACGGAATATGAATATGAACCCTAAACCTCTAAAACTCTATTAACAAATAAAAATATGAATTTTAACCACAAAGTTAATTTTGCTAGTTTCAAAAGTAATAATTAATTACTTTATTTTTTTCCAATTTTAATACATACATATATTTTATAATTTTCAATATTTGCTAAACTAAATAACAGTTTTAAGGCACGGAATATTCACCAATCGGTTTCAGAAAATACCTTTTGCTTCATCAGGATGAAAAAAAAACTAACTAAAAATAAACGATCTAATGTTTTAAATTTATTTCATTTTAAAATTAAACATTTTTATTTATTTAATAAATTTAGTACTCTACTTAAATCGTCACGATACTGAAAAATGTGATATTTGATTTAAGCCGGGTACTAGATTTATTTTTAAAATATCAATATATATTTTTTTAAATGATTTCAAAAACATTAGAACAGTTTGACATGGTTTTAGTTAATTTTTTCGTCATCGATGAAGATAAGGTTATTTTCCGAAACCGATTGCGAATATAATTAATTCATAGTGGTTTAAAAACAAAGTTAATAAATTAAAATATTATTATAAAATCGATATTAAAATGAATAACCCCAAAGTGTTTGTATTTGATATATGCAGATATTTCATTATTATTTGTTGAATTACTCAGAATAGCAATACCTAAACATACAAATGTGCAAATCATTTCGAAGAATGTTACCAATAATTTAAATTAGATTGGGTTAATAAATTTGACTTTTACTCATCTCTACATGATTCAATCTAAGAGTATCAATATGTATCTTGAAGGAATGTAGCTGAAAAATATACCATGTACTTACATTACTTTCCATCACGCCGTAGGCAGAAAGGATAGAGCGCCACACTCCTCTGTCCTGACACAATTCTCGCCTCATCCACATTCATACATCTTCTCATACAAGCTCGACGATTATTAAGGCTTCTAACAGGACCATCCTCTAGTATCCGGTTTACCGGGTCGTGCCAAATCTTCCGCGGACGTCCTCTACTTCTGTTGTTCTCAACATTTTCGTCACATATCTTTCTTACCATTCTCTCTTCATTCATCCGTTCTATATGACCAAACCGCCTAAGTGATCCCTTCCTTATCTTACTCACTATACTAAGATCAGCTTTACATTCTTGCCTTATTTCTTCATTATTTACTCCGTCATAAATAGATCTGCCACATATATGCCTAAGTGATCTCATTTCTAGTGCATTCGGTCTACTTTCGTTCCTCGAAATTTTAATTGAAAAACAAGCAATTTATTTTATTAACAGATCTTTTAATAATAATTTTATTTTGATGTAATAAATAAAATTGAAAAAATTCGGAGTGAAAGTGAAAACAAAAACATAACTTATGCGAATATAACAAAAGAAAGAACTACAATATCACTAATTCTCGAATTTCACAATTTGCAATAATTATAATATCCAACAAAAAAGATATCACAAGCGAAAACCTACAAACAATTGTACAGAAGAACATCCAAATAAACAAACTGGGATTTGGTGTAAATGGGATCAAAAAACAAAACAACAAAATAATATTATAATAACTTGCCACAAAAAAAAACACGCGGAGATACTTACAAAGGAAATAAATAAAATTAAAAGTGACCTGGAAATTACCGCAGAAGAATTAAAAAAAAAAAAACATGCGTTATTTCTAAAGGTTTACACACTGACTATCAAAAAGAAGATTTTATAAATGATATTCTGCTTCAAAACGAAGACATTAACAAATTATTCACCACATATAAAGATGAAAATGTATTAGAAATCAAATAAAATAACAAAAATAAAAGAAATACACATTTATGTAACTACACAGCAGAAGTAACTGGCGAAATGAGAAAATTACTATTAATGAAAGGAAGAATAAATATAGGCTTTCTCAGAATTCACGTCGAAGACTGCAACCCACTCATGCAATGTTACCATTGCCTAAATTTCGACCATACATCTATACGTTGTACAAAAAAAATGGATGCACCTAAATGTATACACTGTTCAGGGGAACATATCCACACAAATTACCCGAAAATAAATTTAAAACCGAATTGTTCCAACTGTATAAAACACAACATGAAAAATAAAACAACAATATGCACAGCCCATGTAGCTAATGACCAACATTGCCCAATTCTAAAAAGAATGAAGACTATAGCACAACAACGTATTGATTATTTATAAAACTACAATGGAAGACACGACTTTTGAAGAAATACAGAACTATTACTCCATAAAAGAAATATTATGTGATGATGTTGATGAATGCAACAATATTTTCACACATAAAAATGCTTTATCCATTCTACAAATGAATATAAGAAGCATAAATAAAAATTTTGATGAATTTTTAATAACATTGAATACATTAAACAATTTACCGGGATTTATTATGTCAACAGAAACACATACGTGCGATTGTGACATTCCGTATACTATTCCCGGCTATAATAATATTCCAACGACAAATAACATAAACAAAAACAGTGGAACAATAATATATTATCGAGTATGCTTCGAAATAACTGATACCTCAGAAATCTTTTTAGAAAATACAAACTGTTTGAAATTAGAAATGAAAATACAAAAAATAACCTATAATATAATTGCTATATACAGAATTTCTAACTCGAATGTATCCATATTTTTAAAGGACTTAAAAAATATTTTATTGAATATAAGTAGCAAATCAAATATAATAGTGGGTGATATAAACATTAATATTGCTTCGACCCATATTAGCATAGATAAAGACGAATATATGAACCTAATGACTGAACATAATTATAAAGCATGCATAAATAACTATACTCGATGCATGGAAGGTCAACGTCCATCTTGCCTTGCCCATATATGGACAAACATAAACAACATAAAAAAACTGACAGCAACCAAGGCCTGTACTCGAGAAAACACTTGTGACCAATGTTCATCAATTGAAGAAAAAGGCTGTATCAAGTACCTTGGAATCATAATAGATAACAATCTCAAATAGAAAGAACATATTACTAATCTCACAAACAAAATAAGGAAAACTGCCTACATATTTTTAGACTCGGAAACATCTTATCACTTACATATCTGAAAATAATATATTACGCGTTTGTTCAGTCACATTTACAATACGGTATTATTGGATGGGGAGGTGCATATAAAACTTCAATGTCACAATTAAAAATAACTCAAAAAATGATAATAAAAATTATTCTTAAAAAAAAAAGACTATCCAAGTATACAACTTTTCACAGATTTTAAAGAACCAAAAATAATAGACATATACAAAAAAAATTCAATAATTCAAATTTTCAAAATTAAAAATCAATTAAACTTTAGAAGCGAATTCCGATCTACAAGATATGGAGATCAAATTGATATCCCAAAACTAAAATATACCGCAACTCAAAATCAATATATTTATAAAGGTATCAAATTTTTTAACAATCTCCCCATCACAATTAGAAAAATTACGGACTATCATAAATTTGTAACTGAAGTAAAAAAAATATGTACACAGACTAACTGAAACATAAATTAACTCGAATATACTCCTCTATATACACGAGTCTTACTCTCATAGAGAAGAAACAAATGTTTAAATATTTATATATACATCCACTGATTATTGAAATTGTATTATATTTATAATATTAATGAAATTAAAAAAAAAAAAAATGTTTATGGCTTAAACTTTGTGGTTAGAATTGGTATTATTTTAATTTACTAGGCTATAATTTCTTGTTGATAAAGAGTTTATCAAGATAATTACGCCCTTAAACTTTAACTATGATAAAATTGGGAAATATGCAAATTTAAAAAATATTTCATAAATTATTCTGCAAATATTGAATTATTGAGACTATTTATAATGTGATGTAGAAGTATAATATATAAAAAAATCAGGGGGAATATTTCGCATTGAATGATTTATTTAGCAAAGAACCTTCAAAAAACACGAAATGTTAATAATTCTAAATAATATTTTGGTATTCAACAAAACGGATTTTATTAGATAAAGTAAGGTTGATTTAAACACAAAATACAAAGTTGAAAGGTTTGATAGCTTTAAAGAGAAAAAAAACTTGTAAAATATGGGCATTACGCGCCCTGCTCCTACGCACGCCAAATTTTAATATTCTAAGGAGCGAGAAATCATTCTTCCCCGAGAATATGTTACCAGACACGAGACAAAAAAGGAAAGGACGAAATCGCCAGTTGAACAATTCACAGGAAGAATGGCCTGTTTACATTTACGCCTTTGATTAAAAATGTTATCTCGGTCCAGGGCTGCGGAGGATTTGCGTGGCGCGATTGTCTGCTCCCAGCACAAATATTAAGATCACCCGCTTAATATAATATATGGCTCAATTTGTTATCCACACTTTTTCATTTAACGCTTCTGCATCTCTCGGCTGGAATTCAATTTGAACAAAGGGCTACACGAAAATACCTTTACTGAACATTGCGGAAGACGTTATTATTTACTCGGCCTTAATATTTGTGTAGTCAATTTTTCTGCCTTCGCGTACAGGTCATTAATAGTATATAGCTGGATTGTTGTCATCAAAATTATATAAAAAAGTATTTAATTTAATTCTTTTAAAATTAGCAATATTAACTTGGTGGTTAAGACTCATATTTTTTATTTATTATCTTAGTTTTATTAACCACAATTGAGTTTAAAAAACATCTACCGATTTCGGAAAACACTTTTCCTTCTTCAGGATGTCATAACTAACTAAAAAAATAGTATTGTTTCTTCACCAGAATCTATTTTTAAATTTAAAAAAAAAAAAAAAAAAAAAGGTGATAAAAGTCATACATTAATAGTGATGAATAAAATTGATTATATTTCGAAAACTGAAAATTTCCTCAGTTTACCAGTTTGACCAGTTTAGTATTATGAAAAAAGATCCGACTCAAAAATATCAAATGAATATTACTTACTTACTTACTTACCATCACGCCGTTTCCCCGTGGGGGTAGGCAGAGAGGATAGAGCGCCACACTCTTCTGTCCTGACATACAATTCTCGCCTCATCCACATTCATATATCTTGTCATACAAGCTCGCCGATTGTTGAGGCTTCTAACAGAACCATCCTCCATTATCTGGTTACCTGGTCGTGCCAAGTTTTCCGCGGACGTCCTCTATTTCTGGTTCCATCAACACTTGCGTCATATATCTTTCTTACCATTCTCTCCTCATTCATCCTTTCCATATGACCAAACCACCTAAGTGATCCTTTCTTAATCTTACTCACTATACTAACATCAGCTTTACATTCTTATTTCTTCATTCTTTACTCTGTCATAAATAGATTTGCCACAAATACGTCTAAGTGATCTCATTTCCACTGCATTCAGTCTACTTTCGTTCCTTTTCTGCCAGCTCCAGGCCTCACTTCCATACATCAGTGTCGGTACCAGGATTCCATTGTGCACCGCTAGTCTTGCCTCGGTTGACATATTCCTGTTAGATATAATTCCATTCAAAGCACCGTTTACTTTATTTCCTGCAGTCACCCTCCTTTCGATATCATTCTCAGCCTTTCCGTTTCTATCAAACATACTTCTCAAATATACAAACTCATCTACTTGTTCCAAACATTCATTACCTACAAGTATTTTGCATGGTGTCTTGCTTTCCTCCTTCTCAAATACCATCACTTTCGACTTGTTAACATTCATCATGAGGTCGCTTTCCTTGCATACATCGTACATTCTACTCACCAGATTCTGTAGTTCTTGTTCATTATTCGCCATTAGTACTGCATCATCGGCGTACAATAAACAGCATACAATCAAATCGCCCATTTTTGCTCCTACATTCATACATTTTAGTTCTTTCACACATTTATCCATATACAAGTTGAACAGCCATGGAGACATTACACAATCCTGCTTGACACCCTTTGTAATGTCAAACCATGGTGTGAGTGCTCCATTGATTCTTACACACGCAGAACTTCCTTCGTATAGGGATGCGATTGCGCGTATAAGTTTACTATTCACCTCGTAATCAGAAAGTACTTTCCATAACTTTTCTCTTATAACTCTATCATATACTTTCTGTAGATCTAAGAAGGCACAAAAAAGTTTTAGGTTTTTCGCCAAAAACTTTTCCGTCATCACTCGTAGAGAAAAGATCTGATCCATGCATCCTCTTCCACCCACAAATGTCCCTTGCACGTCCCATACCTTTTCTTTTGTCACCATTCTTGCTCTTTCTATTAAAATTCTTCCATACAGTTTACCTACAGAGCTCAGTAGACTAATAGCCCTATAGTTACCACATTCCATTTTCGACCCTTTGCCTTTGTAAAGAGGCATGATAACAGCCCTCCTCCAATCTAACGGGGTGTGGTTCTCTTCCAAACATGGATTGAAGAGCGTATGAAGCCACAAGATAACTAATGGTCCACCAGCCTTGATATACTCTGCAGCAACGTTATCATACCCCACAGCCTTACCATTCTTCATATGTTTTATTGCACACTTTATTTCTTCCATACTTATTGCATTTATATCATTTTCCTCATTCATACTTACCCCAGAGAGCCTCTCAGGTGCTTCGTCATTTGCATTCTCTACACTTTCACACGTTTCCTGGAAATATTTCATCCATCTATCTTTTATTTCATCCTCATTCGTTAACATCTCTCCATTTATACTACTGCTTATTACATTACATTTAGCTTTCATACTACTGCTTTCAGCACCACATCGAGATTTTTTGACCGCCTTCCAAAAGAATTTTATATTATCCTGAAAATTCTCAGTCATTTTCACCGCTTCTTTTCTTTTCAGCCGCTCTTTCCTTTCTTTCACACCAGATTTAACTTTTTCCTTACAGACATTGTACAGGACTTTTGTTCTCGTATATTCATCCCCATTTACTGTCAACAGATAGCGCCACGCATTCTTCTTTTCTTTCACAAGTTCCTTTATGCCATCGTCCCACCATGCATCACCTTTCTTCCTTCCTTGGATAGCTATCCCACAGGTTTCTTTCGCTGATTCGCATAAAGTAACCTTAATGTATTCCCATGCATTGTCTATATTCAGATCACTCGCTCCTTGTTCACTCAGTTTTTCATACACTTTCCTTTCAAATTTTTCTCTGACATCATCCCTTTGCAGGTTCTCAATTTTGACTCTAGATGGTGCCGATACTGTTTTTTTCATGGACCGCCATCCTTGGAATAAAATTATTCTTGAAACAACAAGGAAATGGTCAGTTTCCATCTCGGCGCCCCGAAACACTCGAGTATCAACAGTAGCGGATCTCAGTCTAGAATCAACCACCACAAAATCAATCCTCGACCTTTCATTTCCTATCTCCCATGTGTACTGGTGGATTTCTTTGTGTTCAAAAAATGTGTTTGAGATAAAAAGGTTCCATTCCAAGCATACCTCAAGTAGACTTTTTCCATTCCCATTCATATTTTTGTCACCGTACACTCCAATGGCTGACTCGAAACCATCCCTCCGAGTCCCCACCCAACCATTCAAATCGCCTGCTAAAATAATTCTTTCATTATTCCGTTTTACATTCATTACATCCCTTACATTTGTCCAAAATTCATCTTTCATTTCATCATTTTCTGAGTTTACGGGAGCATAACCTACGACTAAAAATACACTCGTAAGTCCAATTTTAAAACGGATCCACATAAGCCTAGCACTGACAAGTTCATATTCTCTCATACATTCTATCATTCTTTTCGAGAGCAACGCTGCAACACCCTGACACGCCCGGTCCAGATTCTTTTCATACATACTATCACATAGTTCATTCATCTTTCTGTCCATTCCTCCTCTAATATTCCACACACCTACTCTGCACTCCGTCCTCCTCTTCGCGCCACCACAGGAACCGCGGCATAATGGGGGGCGAGCCTCATTGCTACCTATCGGCATGTCCCTGCGACCTTATACTAATTTAAAAAAAAAACATTATTAATCATCTTTCAACATTATCCTTTCACTCGATCCACTAGATAATTACAACACTTAATTATAACATAAAATATAACAATAAGTCTAAACAATTATAGACAAATGAATATTAAAAGTGCATTAAAAAATTCCATAAATGACATATTTACTGATAATACCGTATTATCAGATCTAATTTTAATGAATCCTAAGCCTCCAAAACTGTATTCCGTATTAAAGTTTCATAAGAGTGATATTCCAATAAGACCTGTGGTTTCGTATTGTAGTGCTCCAACGTTTAAATTATGTTCTTTTATTACTAAAACTATAAATAGACTTAATATTTTTAATCCAAAATATACTATAAAAAATTCGTTGCAATTAGTGGATATGTTAAAGGAAATGGATCTCCCCAACAATGTTAAACTTGTTTCTTTTGATATTGTTAATTTTTTTACTAAAGTACCTGTTAATGAAAGTAAAATTTTAATTTTTGATTTACTAAATTCATCTAATTTACCTAATAATTTGGTAAAAGATCTATGTCGTTTATTAAATCTTTGTATGAACCAAAATTATTTTCAATTCAATAATATAATATATAATCAAACAGAAGGTCTTCCTATGGGAGCACCCACAAATCCACTAATAGCAGATATTTTTGTAGACAATTTGGAGAGAAAATTTTTTGATTGTGATTCTTCTTTGTTAAATAAAGTTTTGCTATGGAAAAGGTATGTGGATGATGTATTGTGTATTTGGTCGGGTTCACAACGTCAATTAACTACATTTCTAAATTTAATTAATCCGTTTAATAATACATTAGAAATGGAAAATAACTACCCTAAATTTTTTGGATCTAACATTGATTAAAAATAATAATAAAATTGAGTTCAAAATTTTTAGAAAACCAACTTTTACAGATACTATCATACACAATGAATCTAATCATCCATTATCACATAAACATTCAGGGTTCCACTCCATGATACATCGTTTAGTCAATATTCCTATGTCAACATCCAATTTCAATATTGAATTGAATACAATTAAAAAAATAGCAGTTAATAACGGGTATAATACATGTTTGATAGACACTATTTTAAAAAATAAATTAAAAGAATATAATAATCAGTTTTTATATAAATCACAGATAAAACATAATGATAATAATGATAACTGGCGTAGGATTTTATACATAAATAACTTTTCGAAACAAATATCTAAACACCTACCACGAGACATTAGACCAGCATTTTACACAAATAATAGTATAGGAAATTTACTCATAAATTCTAAAGACAAAGATGATAAATTTAACAATTCTGGCGTCTATAAACTTAGTTGCAAGGATTGTGCTGCATTTTATGTTGGTAAAACGGGTAGAAATTTTAATATAAGAGTAAAGGAGCATTTGAGATGTTTGAACAATAGTGGGTTTTCAGAATTTGCTAATCATTTGATAGAAAATAGTCATGGTTTTGATAAAAAATTGGGATTGTCAATTTTGCGTATAAACGGTGTAGGTCACAAATTAAATAATTTGGAATCGTTGGAGATAAATAAAGCATGTAAAAGTAATCAGAAAATTCTAAACAGCCAACTAAATTTAACTACGAGTCCTATTCTAAAATTTTTTCCTAAAAATTATTCGACTAAATTTGTATAGAGCAGTAATTTGAGTTAGCTACTAAATTTATTTTTTTAAATAATTTTTTTTTTTTAAAATTTAAAAATAGATTCTGGTGAAGAAACAATACTATATTTTTAGTTAGTTATGACATCCTGAAGAAGGAAAAGTGTTTTCCGAAACCGGTAGATGTTTTTTAAACTCAATTGTGGTTAATAAAACTAAGATAATAAATAAAAAATAATTAATTTAACACTGAATCTTTGTTCTTCTGTTCAAACCTACGACCTCTTTAATTTGTATGGCAGCAGATCTCTGTACGTTAAAATGTAGGTGCAGTGTAATCTGATTTCTGTAGATGGGTTGTTTAATATACCGCTTACATCAGGATTGAGCACGGTAATGATACTCTTTTTGTGCTATAGTTGCAGTGGTATAAATTCAATCAGCAGGTCCGGATATGACCTAACGGCTCGAGTTTCACCAAAGGTCTGGGCAAGACCGAATTTGCCGATGGTTTAAAACGTATAACGCATTTAAAAAACACTACTTTTATTGTTTAAAACCACTATTTATTATTAGGAGAACACATTCTTATTATGAAAATGTAATTATTCAAAACATAGATCTGTGATATTTCAAATATTCACTGTGGCATAGTTGGATAATGCACCTTCCCCGGTTTGGAAAGAGATCCAGATTTGAATCCCGGTAGCGCAACAACAATATTTTTCAATAATTTTTTTTTTTTTAGTATATCTTTCTAATTAATATATTTAATTCATATTTACACTATTTATTGATACATATATATGTTGCAAGACCCACGGTCTCTTCTTCAGAAAACAATAAATACTAAAATTAAAAATTTAAGCATAGATAAAAATATATGAACCGTAGGTCTTGAAACATGTTGAGGTATCAATCAATAGTGGTTTTTCTTATAATTTATATGATATGTTACTACAAAGTAATTTTGCAAATATTGAAGAAAAAATCGCCTATATATATGGTGCTATATAAGGTCGCCTATCTCTAATTAGCAAACTACTAAATATATTGTTTGCTGTCTTGTTTTTTACTGCCATTTTATAAATTATGTATTAATTTAATATTAATATTAATCTTAGAAAAATAAAATTAAACAAATGTTATTTAACTCCAGCAAACTCGACAGCTAATCAGGCATATAATTTAATTGGCATAATAATTCTTCGCGTTTCTTCTGGTGGCATTATATAAAGTTTTTGATTAATACACGTACTTATAGGTACTTACTAACAAAATTTAATATTAACTTGTTATTTGGTAAATATAATTAAATATATAATATGTTAAACTAAGCAATATGCGGTGTTCTTATTTTCTAGGCGCGCAGATTAAAGGTCTCTCTGCCTAAGGTCCAAATTGTATTGATCTGACCATTAAGAGCACATTGGATGTTCAGTGTTAAACCAACATCACAAAACACATTACAACGTTCAGTGTAAAACCTGATTATCTTTAAAATTAAGCCATTCAAGAGATATTTTAAAGCACTGAAGTGTACTATAAAAATTAATACATTTAATTAGTATTAAAAATATCACAGACCTATGTTCTGAATAATTGAAACTTCACAATAATAATATGTTCTCCTTAATACTATAAAAATGATTCAAGAAATAGTTATTTGAAAAAGTTAGCCACAACAGACACGGGAGAGTAGCTTTAAATTGACGCGTCTACGTGACCTAGTGGTGGGACACTCGAAGTGACCAAATGGTCTAGATTTCAAATCTCATCCCAGGAGACCGACAAGTTCGTCCTAATTTAGTATGAAAATAGTGATAATATTAATGTGACACGTATTGCGTATAAGCAATGTAATGAATGCATCGCTCTGCCCTAACAAATGTTGTCAATAAACTCGGCGCTTAACAATTATACATTTTTCCATTTATGACAGCGTAAAGAATGAATAAATAAAGAAAGAATGTAAAACTGATCTTAATATAGTGAGTGAGATTAAGAGAGGATCACTTAGGTGATTTGATCATATGGAACGGATGAATGAGGAGAGAATGGTAAGAAAGATATATGACGCAAGTGTTGATGGCACCAGAATTAGAGGACGTCCGCGAACGACTTAGCACAATTAATTAAACCAGATACTGGAAGATAGTTCTGTTAAAAGCCACAATAACCGACGAGCTTGTATCAGAAAATCTATGAATGTGGATGAGGCGAGTATTGTGTGTTGGGAAGTATGTAGTCCCGCAGGGAAACGGCGTAATGAACTGAACTACCGCCAAGATTTAAACCTGGGGTTCTTATTGCTGCTGATAAATTGCTCCAACGCCTATGTTATTAAATCACAATCAATCTAATTCGTTTCTAACTTATAAAAGAATTTCAAATTTGTGTAACTAATTCCTCTAGTGACACGTGAATTTTGATAGTAGTGAGCTACTTTTTCGTGAATTGACTTTAATATAACAGCGTGTCGCGCGAAGTCAATTACTAAACGGAAAAATTAAAGTTTTTATCGTATTGCATTTTTTATACAAAATTACTGCCGTGAATAGGACGTAATTTTTTTATTTTATTATTATTTAAACACACACAATATATAAGTATTGTACATGTAAATAAATAGAATATACGCATATACAAATACAAGGTTAAGTAAAATATGTAAGATGAAAGTTACAATGCAGTCAGTACAATACACAATAAGATTTATTTCATAATATAAAACAGTTTAGTGTCAGTATCTGCTCTAAACTTTAACATTATTTCCAATTTGATTGTACATATATTCTGGGAGCTTAATTAGAAAATAATATTCGACCAAAAGTACTTTAAATATGAATTAAATATCACAGACTTACGTTCTGAATAATTGCAACTGCACAATAAGAATGTGTTCTCCTAATAAAAGTAGTTTACATTCTTGTTATTTGTTCTTGTGGAATAATATTTTTCAGATCCCACAAATTGCCAATTATAAGTCAGTATTATAATAAATCATGCATGAAACGATAAAATAAAGCTAAGTCAAACTATTTCCAAAAATGTCAAATATAACAGAGAAAATCAGTGATGAGAATTCTTCCGTTCGTGTTCGACTAGCGATTCATTAACTAGCTGGATTGCAAGTACGTCGTAAGGTGGATGATCATAAGTAATGAAATTATTTTATAGAAGATTGAGAAAATGTATATGTTAAAACCTATGATAGTCATGATATTTCAAATGGACGTAATTAAATACCATTTAAATTAATTTGAACATTATGTATCTGCAAATCCGTAACACAATAGAAGTGAGCAAAGCTATCTTTAAATGGCTGAATCAGTTTTGCCACCGCGTCTAATAAACGGTGGCTGCGGCTGCAGCAGTTCAGTAATCTGAGCGCCGCGCCATCACCCGGTTAATGCAATATCTCGAACGACGCAATCAAACGCCAGGGAAATGACAATGACAAATTCTTGCTTTGAGTGGTCTCCACTGGGAGAGCCGGGGGTCTCGTTGGTTGATGTGAAATTGTTGCTTTGTGGTGCATTGAGTGCATTATTAATCAGCATTACAGGCAGCGGGAACATCCATTTTGGAGTATTCTGTAAACATTTCAGGCAAAAGGTTTAATTGCTCAAATATTTACGAGCTTTACTATTATATTATAACAATCTAATCGATAATTTCTGGATACCACCAACACTGCGTAATTATGACTGATCAACATGGAAATAATAAAATTTTGAAAACATTTTTATACCGCTGATCTAAAAGATGGTACGTGGAAAATTCGTGGAAGTGAGAAAAAAATGGGAATAAAGAGGGATGATTCAGGATTGTGTTGGCCAGATAAATAGGAGAGAGGTATATTTGTTATACGCGGATCCTAAAATAAAGAGTATGCTATATTTGGACCAGGATGGGGGATTATCAAGTATTCAGAGCTGGGCGGGGTGAGTGACTTTAATAACTTTAATGGCATTCAAAATAATCAATATTTACACAGACAGATGTACATATATATAGATATACATAAGTATTTTATAAATTGAATGGAAACACTTTATTTAATTTCACTATATTTTATTACATTTATAGTTAGAACATTTTCGGGAACATATTCCCGTTATCAATAACACAATTCAACTAAAATTAAAAACATTGTCAGAAACTAATTAAGAGTGTATCTGGAGTTAAGGGAAGTAGGGGTGGGGGTGGAGTTAAAATGAATAAGAGAGGAGATGTAATTGACGGTATTTTGGTATAATGGTTATTTTATTATTATTAAAAATTTCAATGTAGTTTAAATCAAAAATAAATTATTATTATTTTGCTGGTTCCTAGTTTAATTACCAAATGCGTCAATTTGAAATATTGTTTCCATATGGAGAAATGATCGCAGTGAGTCATGCGCGAGTGTCCCGCTCACCAGTACAATGTATCTAACGGTTTTACTAATTCATTCAAATTGAAAGTTTGATATCAGTTTTCTTAATAAACATGTTATTAAAGTCAAACTGCAGCTGAAAAGTTTTATGTAAAACAGTCATTGTCGTGAAAGATGGCAACAAAATGTTGCCCCATCAATAAATCAAGATGGTTATTCTCCTTTCTACGAAATCTACGTCCACGAAGACCTTCCAATATAAAAGCATATGATGAGCTCGTACAATGTAAGCAACCCTGTCGTTATTGAAAGATATACTGTATTTTGTTTTTGTGATTTTTATATTTTTTATCAAGGAAAAATATTTTTGGCATGTATATTATTAAATTCTAAATCATATAATCCTTGTCCAGCACACGCGATTTTATATAATTATATTATATTTCCTATATTGACGTAAGATTTTTGATAATTTTTATGAAGGATTATTCCGTATTGCACATGTGTTATAGAATCATTTGAGATAATAATAAACTTTTTTTGAATGTTGCTGTCGGGTTTACAATAAATATAGTTTATTTTAATATACAAAACATTTATCAGATCAGGGCTCACATATGCGCCTGAGACATGGGTAGTGACTAAGAAGAATGCGTGTGTACTGGATGATAATAAAAGTAAAATTTTGAAGCACATCCTTGAGCCGGTTTAAGAAAACGAATTTTAGTGTAGACGCTACAACAATGAGCTCTATCCTTTGTTTAAGGAGATAAGCGTCTCTAGGTTTGTTTCAATAGGAATATTTCAGTAGTTAGCCATGTAAAGAAAATGACCGCATAACATTACTGGATACAAAACCAACATGGCGCCGGAGCTAAGAAAGTTACAGCTAAGGTGAAGCGACTACACATATCTTAGGAATTCAGGACTGCAGAGAAAAAGTGTGTAGAGGAAAACTTTTGAGGTCAAACCCAACCGGGCTTGTGAAGCCAATAGTGACTGAAATATGAATAATATAATACAAGAAAACTACTCAAACCTTTCAAAGACACCGATGATAAATGTAATAATTCCGGTGTTCATAAATATAGCTGTAAAGATTGTATTGCTTTCTATTTTGGAAAAATAGGTCAAAATTTTAACATAAGAGTCAAAGAGCATGTATCATGTTTAAACAGTAATGGTTTTTCAGAATTTTCCAACCATTTATTAGAAAATGATTATACATTTGATAAAAATGTGGTATTGTCTGTTTTACATATAAACAATATTGGTCTTAAATGGAATAATTTCTAATCATTAGAAGTATAGCGTGTAAAATTAACTAAAATATTGTAAATAACTATGAGTCCTATCCTAAAAAATTTTACAATAATTTTGCATCATTAAGTCAATTTTCACATCTCTCATCATCGTAATAATTGAAGTTTGATACAAAATTTAATTTAAAAAGAATAAGTTATTATTTTTAAAAACATTAGAACAATTTGACATGTACGGTTTTAGTTAGTTTATTTATTTATAAGGAAATGGTACTTTCTGAAACCGGTTGGTGTATTCAATTTAATCCATAAAGTTGTTAAATACAAAATTTTTAATAATCTATATTAAAATTACTTAAGTAGTTATTTAAAAGCTCCGTACGAGCGGTATATAAATATACTGTTCTAGTTATTTCACGACTCGGAGCCGGCCTACCCGAATAAACTAAACTACTCATCCAAAGATAAATAGAAGTGAAATTAAGACATTAAACCATACCTGAATAAAATATTTATTTACATTGAAACTAAAATATATATACAAAAAAGTGTATATACAGTATTAAGACAAGTATGATTAATTTGTGTTGAGCTAGTATACTAGATAACATATCGATACTATAAACCAATAATAAATATATATAAAATATGTGCCACAAATAAAAACTACGAAATGAAATCTTACACATTTCACTCCAAGATAACCCAACGTCCTAAATCTCGGCTGTCGTGAGCAGGATAAAGGTATTATATCATTTAGGTGTACTACTAACACAGGCACTACTTCCCGAAGCAGAAAACGATCCCAATCATCCGAATCTCCGAAACGCAGATCAAACAACAACGTCAACATGAAGCAATAAATATATTATCGTATATTAGCAGATAAGCAATCGACAACAGCCGATTGCTTACTGCTAGCGTCTAGGCTCTGCGGGCGTCTATTGCAGCCGCGCGGCTACTGGTGACTGCTGTGCGATCAGGGTCTCGATAGAATCTATATTTCATTGATATACCTTTCCCTAAAACAAACCACACGTAAATAAAACGTCGATGTAATTAAAATTATTCCATCTATGTAAGTTAGCCATCAAAACGAACAAAAATTTAATCTAGATGTCATAAGAATCGCGGTTAGACAATGTCTATTGTGAGATTTTTTCCTTATCGTAGACAGAAGGTGTCGTGAAGAACATGTCAATATACTAAAATATGTTTTTTTTTACTAATAAAGACAATGTATCTTAAACCTAGTAATCTTAATATATAGATATTAAAGGCACGTTCGTTTTTACAGACCTGGTCGTTTAATCAAGCACTATACAGCCATAATGACACTACTAAAGCCACTTCCAGAAAGTCATAGATGTACACATACCTGCAGTTTTAGTTACTTAAAAGTGTAAAATGTATGCACATAATAATATGAATCGGAAAATGTCTTTATAATGCTTATTTCTTCTTTTTAAATAGCAGTAAAATGTTAAGAAAATCCTTTATTAGATGATTTTGAAAAAAATCCCGATTGTATTAGTATCACGCGCGTTATCGCTTAGACAATCGACTACCAATATAAGACTTATAATAACATATCTTCTAATAATAACTAATGTGTTAGGAGCTATTCTTTACCGATTATTCAAATGACAAAAGTTCTTCAGAAACGTCTCCTTCCACGCGTTCGAGCACTCGCTGGGGCAAACAAATTCTTTAGCACCTCTGTAATACTTTTGGCCGAACATAACTCTCTCTCAAATAAACTAACGAGGAAGGTGTGTCGTGTGTCGTGTGGCATCTTGACGAAAATACCGATACACACGTTCATTGTGTCGTATCGCTAGAGTCTGTGTAAAAACATATCATTCTGTTCACGTACACATTTAAATGCACCCACCCGCATACTACGTGCTTACATATTTACACTAAACAATTATTGTGTTGATTCTTAATAGCTGAATTAACACAACATTAATATCTTCAAGATTCAAAATACATAAGACTTTCACTTGACACACTAAATATTTACAAGAGTTCTCACTTTACACACGAAACAAACTTCCTCCGACTTTGATACAATGCTTTTTATACATTATGTATAATGTAGTTTATACGACTAAAAATAAATATTTATGTAGAGAAATTCTTTCGTTTTGGTGTAACAAGAGAAATATTACATCGCACATATACTCGTATTCATGTTTTCATTTATTGATAATGTATGTAAAGAAAAATATAATTTTAAATACTAAATTAATGTATTAATTATAAATATATACATATAAAATCAATTTTGTCGAAAAATATTGTTTTAGCGTCACCGGGATTCGAACCTGGATCTTTATTTCCAAATAATGGAACGACAGGTGTATTAATTTGAAAAAATGTAACATATAGTTTCGAAAATTTGTTAAGAAAAATACTGGCGTTATAGCACAAAGGTAGTGCACTTCCCCGGATTGGAAATGAAGATCCAGGTTCGAATCCCGGTGACGCTAAAGCAATATTTTTCGACAAAATTGATTTTATATGTATATATTTATAATTAATACATTAATTTAGTATTTAAAATATCACAGACCTATGTTCTGAATAATTACAACTTCACAATAAGAATGTGTTTTCCTTAAAAATATAATTTAAAAAAAAACTGATTGATTCGCATAAAAACAATTTATTTTTACTTTATACCATATACAGGCAGCCTGAAACGCACCGGGGTCGAGGTTAGACATGCACGCTTGTGTTCCATGTGGACATTATTATATAACTAGTAACTGAAGTAGAAGCCCTAAGAAATTAATCGAACGAGAAAAATAAATTTATCAAAAATTTCGAAGTTTGCGTGAAGGTGGAGGTGGTGCAGCAGGCAACCGCGGCAGCGGAGATGGACATTGAGAGCCGGGACATCTTGGAAGTTAGAAGGATCACGGACAGACATATAGGAGCCCCTCCAAAACTCACGGTTAAATTTGCTAACATCTAAATTAAGAATCAACAGCTGGCTAACAAAAAAATTATTTGATCACAATCGCAGCTCTAGGATATGATAAACTCTACATCAGTGAAACATTGTATTTCTATTACAAAAAACTTTTGTGGAAAGTCGAACAAAATTATAAAGAAAACAAATAAAAAAACAAAAAGTATATGTTTGTGTGGTTTAAAAGCGAAAAATATATAGTAAAAAAATCACAGGAGTATAGTAATTCGTATTAAATACCCGGACGACTTAAACAAAATGGTGTAATTTAAATATAGTCGTATATGTGAGCGCTGGTAACCTAATTAATCTAATTTTGACAAGATCACTGCAAACTTATTGTGTCAGTAGTAACATTTTTGACAATAATACACTTCTACGAACAAACACACCAACATGTGCACAGGATGTCTGACTGATTCTGGCCACTGGTGGCGGTTTTCATATATTTATAAAAATAATTCTTAATATTTCAAATTACTCGAGAACTTATCGATACTAATGATTCAAATAGACTTCATTGTAAGCCCAGATTCCAAATATTCGATCGATGAATTACTAAAATGCCTATAATCTTTCAAATAAATTTCGACGTAATAATTCTTGCCGAGTGCTACCTCATTGAATTGTATTATACTTACCGATAAATCTCAATCACTACACTTATTATAAGAATTCAAAATATTCTACCAAAAGGTTGTAGTATAAGTAGATATATTAAAATAAACTTCATTTTTTTGTATTTGCAATCAATATTCAGGATGCTAACTGATTACAAATAAATTATAACAATGATACATGCATTTTGGCAGTTTACTAAGTCTACATTACATCATATTTCACCGTTTCTTACCATTCTCACTTTTCTAATCAAATTAAAATGTAGTTAACTGATGGTCACCTGCGAAATCAAGATATTATTAATACGCTAGCCTTTCGCTGGATTATGAGCACGTGAGCCACGAAAGACTCAATATCTTGCATATACCATATTATGATAAAAGCTAAGAACGATTTTAAAATTCGTTTTTGAATCATCAATGACTGACCACTATTTGACTATGGTTTCATTAAGTTTTCTAAAAAACAACAATATCAAGATGTAACATCGACATGCTATCACGAAAATAGTCTACGAAAACTTTAAAAATCTTTTGAAAACAAAATTTGGCAAGATCTCTACCAAATTACCAGCTGCATTGAATTATTTTATATAACACTTACAAAAATAAATTATCAAAAATAAGACTGGAATTCACAAATACATCCATTGCAATAAAAATTATGAATACTCAAAATACTATCAAGTGTATAAGAAAAATAATATATTATACTAAAATACATATAACACACCTTTTGAGATTACACTATATTTTTTTAATAAAAGTACAGAAATATTTGCACACATGTAACAAAAAAGGTAAAGAAATCCACTACAACCAAAGAATCCTAAATGGCTACAATGAGTAAAGAAGTATGAAACGTCAAGGCAACTAATATGAAAAATAAAAAGAGATAACGTTCCTCAATAAATAAACGTGGAACTGATTTACTTAAAAAATAACCCTGACCAAATTGTTAATCACGCCAATTGTTTATCTACTAATATTGGGGCCGACTTAGTTAAATGAATCCCGTCTCAAAAATAAAAATAATCTCCTGACTCATCAGGC
Organism: Eubasilissa regina; assembly: GCA_022840565.1. Taxonomy (NCBI): domain Eukaryota; kingdom Metazoa; phylum Arthropoda; class Insecta; order Trichoptera; family Phryganeidae; genus Eubasilissa; species Eubasilissa regina. The sequence continues at coordinate 338,757 of JAINEB010000025.1, read as the reverse complement.
TTGATTTATTTGATTATTTTTCAGAGTTCGACTTCACCTCGTGTTTGCCATTTCCTATATATTTATAATACAATTTAGCAAATATTTATAATTCACATATACATGCATATTTCACAAGTAATACAATCCGCATAAATATATATGTATTGGCAAACTGCGTGTGGCTTGCAATTTTGAAAATCAATTTAAGACTGAACAGCGCACACCGTTCGATCGTACAGAGTTCGATTTAATTTAGTAAACTCTTTTCCTATTCACTTCTGAAACATAAAATGACACACGTCGCGCGTCAGTACGGCCGTTCGGCTGTTTGCGTAATGTGTGTAAGTGCAACCCGCGAGGTGGCCCGCGGGCCACATTCCGGCACAGACGAGAGCGAGAGCTCCTGTGTTTATTGTTGTTCACTAATATAAAATCCATTATTTTAAAAACGAATCAAAATTTTTACTACAAATTTCAATTCAGGTGTTATTTTTACTTTCAAAAATGAATGCTGAATTATATATAAGACATGTACCATATATATTATTACAAAATAATCATATAGGTATTCAAAATATATTTTGCAATTGTACTATTTTGTAATAGTCTTGATATTGAATTGTATGAAGTGAGAGCACTAACCTACATCTAAAATATTACTAATATATTTTTTTGTATTATTTCTAAGACAAAATATTTACGTACTAGATAAAAATAAGAAGTCATTTAGTCACGTAACAGAATTTTACTATTGCTATTTTATAAGAGTACACAAAATTAAGTAAAAATTTCAAAAATGGTTCCTAGAGAGAGATCATATGTTATGAATTATTGAACTTGTTTTGCCTCCCCTGTAAAAATGTGTTTTGTCCCATACATTAAATTAAATTTCCAACGTTAATTTATATAAATTTTTATTTCTCAATATCACATACCTAGAACTTAATTCATACTAGATTAATAATATTTAAAACAATTTAGATGAATCTTAAATCCACAGAAAAAAAAATATAGTTAATACAAACCTGGAACATTCTCCTGCCAGAAGAATAATAAACTACGTTTGACATTTACTTTCACAGTGCATTTTCAACTTTAAAAAAATATATATTGTTATTTTCCTCTTTACACTTTTTTGAATGGATATATTTTTTCTGCATATCTTTTCAAGTGATTCACCTAAATTGTTTTATTTATCAAAGAACTATGTTCTAGAATTGCAACGTCATAATAAAAATGTGATTTTATCAAAAATATATTTAAGCGTTACTGACTTCCCGAACTCATTAAAAACAATTCTTACGGCCAGTGTACACGATGATCTTTCAATGAGACCTTGATCTCTGGGTGAAGGTACCTTTATGCAGAATACATTATTCTAGTTAGAGAGCGAAACACAAGCAATGACGATTCACAGAACGTTTTGCGTTGAATTTTGAATCTCCGAGATAAATCTCATCCGTGAACACGCGTCTTTATGTAGATAGCGGTGTACATACATGCGGGTACTCAACCCATCCAATGGTTTTTTATGCATCTATCCATAGTCTTCTAGAAAGCTATGTACCCACAATAGAGTATATTTGCAATGTCGATGAATGGTAATTATTCAGGACCCGTACGAATGAGAGACCTCGTGGCCTGTGAGGTCCCGCACTGTCAAGTAAGAGTCGTAAGTCTTCCAGGCAAAAAATAGTATTCCAACTTCTCAAAACTAATCACGAGTCATCCAGCTAATGTTGGTCATGTTCACAGAGAATTTGATTATTTCTCCGAGTGTTTAAGGTCGCCGGTTACCGGGGTTGGGTTTTCTGTGAAAGGGGGCTAAGGCTTCCTGAATTATATTTCAAGAATCATTCATAATAAATCATTATAATCAACAAAATACTTTATTATTCCGGCATCGAGCGAGACAAGGAATAATTAAATGGTATTTCTATGGAAATTTTTTGAATCTCTCTTGCCATTTTCTTCGCTACAGAGTTATTCGGATTAATGAAATGTTTTGAAGTAAAATGTATTCCATTACTTGTTTTCGGATGGTTTTCAGTAATTCTCACAAAAACTGCGCGGCATTCGTTACTAAAAAAATTCTATCATAAATTTAATATGTATTGTACATATTGTGCACATTTCAAATCGAAATCCAGTAGGGTTTATTAATCAGTTTTTGTTTTTTGCGAAAAGTTATTTCAAAATATATTCCCGTGTTTTAATTAATTCAATTAACATAAATTCCGCAATGAGAAAGTAATTAAGAAAACTCTTAGAAAATCTCCAATAATCCACGTACACTATATTTTAAAAAAATCTAAATGAGTAATTGTCTTAAATTAAAAATGAGTATAGGAAGAATAATAAAATTGTTAGAGTATAAGGAAAATACAATTGGAAAATCTCAACTGTTTCAGTTTTGTCTACAAAGAAATGTTTAACAGGATAGTTGCGGGATGGCTTTCATTTATCCCTACCCACCCCCGCGGAAAACAAAGCGATAGTTAAGTATTATGAGTGAGTTGACACAGCGCGGTGTTGGTTTTTAAATTCGTTCGGTTTGTAACGAGCTCGCACCGAGGAGACATTTAACTGACGACGTGACTATCTTCAAACAAAATCCGTCGGAAGCAATCCGACGATCGATGCATCTTTCGGAAATGATTAGGTAATGTTTAATAAGAAACTACATACTTTGTAGGATGCCAGGATGTAGAGTGAGCGAGAGGTTCGCGCTTAGGAGATCTTGTTAAGGTTTCCACCATAAATTCAATCCGAGAATGTGCCACAAATATTATGGATCGAGTCAAATGGTTTTCGCTGAAGTATCGGCAGCTCGTCTGCAAAGTGACTAATGGCCACGACTGCCATAAAAAATGTTGATTAATTTATCTGAAACTGTGAATTGAGACGTGAAGTTGAATACCTACTCGAGTGAACTCTATGTAATGAAAAACTCCGCCAAATATTCTTCTCTCCGGGTAATTTCGCATTAGTAAATTTACTTATATCAGAGTATTGACAAGTCTCGTGTACCTGCAATGTCCAGCAGGATTATCTTCGCTTCTCACAGTATCGGCTGTTCTCAGAACTGAGTCAGATATTAGTATATATTTATTCCTCGTGATCGTTTTAAATAGCATGACTCTCCGATTCGTACATTTCCGAGTCATTATTGATTTTCCTTCGAGTAATTCTATAAACGGAAAGAATTTGGCTGCATCCGGACTCGATGACCGCATACGAATGCGTGATACGACTATCCGCCTGACGCACGATGCGGCCACTGCCACTCGGAGATAATATGAGCCTAATATATGTGTTTATAATGAGGTTTCTCGGAAGTAGGTGTTATGAATCTGTGCTTATTTTAATGTGCCATATTTATCAACTTAATATCGTTTTGATATACCGACTGATTTATTTTACGAAGGTCTATATCATCCACATATCGACCGATAGTGATTAAATTGATGACGCACTATCGCAAAGCGCTATGTATTGTTTAAGTTCGTGGTCATTATTTCTAGAAATTTTATTTTAAAAACCCACTCAGTTAAAAAATATTTTAGATCGCCTTTTAAAATATTTCGAATAATGACACTTCAACGTTTTGATTCCACAGTATAATACATTCTTTGGGTTAATTATGAATTATAAATTAAAAAATATTGTTTTATTTTTTAATTTATAATTTATAATTATAATTACTAAGAATAATTATAATTAATCTAGTGAGAGCACATTCTTCAACCCTTTATATACACTCATCGTATCTAATTTTAAATTACATTTGTGAAATATATTAGTTCACATAAAGTGGTAAAGATCATCGTTAAAATTAAAGCAATATTAAAACATTTCGATTTTATGATAGAGAAACAAACTATTTATTATTTTTAATATTATCACATTTATATAAGACACCTAATGGTATGATAGCAAATCATGAATTACTGAAAAATACAAAAAATCACCAGTACTGAAACAAGAACTGAAACAAATGGAGGCACTTTCACAAAGAAATAATACGAATAGGTATTCGGCTGTCATTCATGAATGTATAAAGAAATGGACTATCCCAAAGCTTTTGTATTTTTGTATTTATTGAATTATAGTTCATATATTAAGAACTAATTTAAATTTCTGTCTATTTTATTTTACAAAATATACTATATATTTTTTTATAGTAGAAAATATAAACCAAGTGTCTATCGCTCTCAATACGAAAGGCAGAATTTGCTTGCTAGACACGTCGTGATGGGACTCGTAGTTACATGTTGATTTTTTGAATGAAGGAAGAATTTATCATTTGAAGCAAGTATTGGTGCTATATCGTACCCGAATAATTTCATATAAGAAAATCATAAATTGTTTGAAATAAAACTAGTTAATATGTAAATAACTATTAATGAATATACATATACGTTAATTAAAATAAATAAATACATATTTTATTTTACTGTAATAGGGACATACCGTAATGAGACAAAAATACTCTACTTCAATCAATGTCCGAATTCGTATAATCAAATAACTCTCATTCCAAGAATAATAAAAAGAAAGTAAATTCTTTAAATTGATGATCAAACGTTTTACTTACATAGACATATTTGATCGATTCTGGCTCGCATGAAGGCTAATTTAGTGGACGTACTCCACGTCTCTCACACTTGCTTGACTTGCGGCTCAGGAAACATGCAAATTAAATGGGAAAAGTGTCAAACTGTCCACCGCTGCGGTCTACTAACTGCTCGGTGACACGTACCTACAGCTATGGTCCAACCTACATTTTCCTGATTCATGCCAACAGCGTTCTTCTGATCCTACTGGAAACGCCCTAGTTACGAGAGCCTCTCTTTTTACCACGCAGGAAGTGCGCTCAGATACTGAAGTACCTACATTATTTTGAAAGTTTAATTAAATATTTAAATTAATTTGAATACTTTATGATAAAGGCTATAATAAATAAACATCAATTATGTCAGTTATTAAAGTGTTTTCTGTACATAAGTGATTAATGGTGTTATGTTGTAGTGCAATAGTATAATAGTGTAGTGATGTAATAATAAGTGTAATATGTTGTGTTGATCTTTATATCCAACAGTCTGATCTAAATATCGTTATTTCATGTATTGTTGAAAATATTATTTAATACCCGTTTTCAAACAAAGGGAAATGTTTACAACAATACAACATGATTTAAACAATGAATACAAATACCAATCAGATATAAAAATCTGCTTTTAAATAAATTTTTATAGATTGTAGGAAGATATAGTACATAAAGGTAGAAATATAATAAATGGCCAGTATTTTCAATTTAGATCATAAAGATGTATAATAAAATATATAGTCGTTATTAAATTTATAAGTTATTATGTGTAAGAAAATAATATACATGTCTTGTTACTTATTGAGATTCTATTATTTTCATAAAAATAAACGATCTATTCGTGTCATCTCTTGAAGGTAGAAGAATTTTTAATGGACCTATTATTGTTACAATTCTATTTAAAACTAACAAATCACTTCTAGGTCCTCTGTGAGTTTGATGAGATCGCACTAATTCAAATATCATAATAATGAAAGGTTAAATCACTGTCGCGAAACAATTTATTTCCGTTTTTCTCCGATTCATTTTACTATTCAAAGAAAATGTTATTTTTCTACGTTCCTTGATTGTGGACAGGAATGGGAATATACACATAAAAGCATACACAGGAACGTTGGCAAACTCATACACACGCGCGGCCGCAACACCAGCTTTTTATTCATTAGACGTGAAGAAACGCAACACGCCTCGGATACTTCCAGGACGGAATTCACTCAACGTCCATACAATGTGTATTTAGGGAACTGTCGCGGCGTTTCGTTTTTTCCGGCATCAGAAATAAATTATTGTGTCCAAATCTATGATACTAATATCAATTTGTAAGAATATTTTAACATACATATTATTTCAACCACTCCCATTTAACGTATCTGGGATCGATCCCATTTTAGACAAATTACTAAAAATATCACGGGTAAAAATAGCGGTTTTTTTAAAATATAATTTTTTAAAGACCTTTTCAAAACTCTCATAATGGAAGCACAAGAAACTGTTATAATAATCATGTAATATTATCTGGATTTACGTTGAATATTTTGCTATAGAATAGCTTTTTGTGTACACAATGCATAATACGAATATAATATTACATAAAAAGTATCTAGATATACAACATTCAGCAAAGAAAACAAATTTGCTAAAATATATTCTGATATAAACTTCAAGTGCCTCTTCGTAAGCGGAGACATTAACGATCTTTAACTGGAAGCCATCAAATTAACGATCCACAAATATTTGAATCCGAGTCTGCACCAAAATAAACTATCTCAGCGATCAATTAGTCCGGACCAATATAAATAAACCAAAATGGAGACCGAGTTAATCTAAATAAACCGATACATTTTATGTTCGTCTCGACAATGTCAACGAATTGTATATTCATGACGAATAATGTAGGCATAAATGAAGTCACTGTTTAGAAGACTTCAAATTTTGATGAAATATCTGACTACCTGTATCAATATTATAACAAAATTGCCATCAAAAATTCTCTTTGGCGACCTTGGCAAATGAGTGGAAGAACTGAGACATAAAACAGTTTAAATTATTTTTATTCTCTTCCGTAAAATCGTCACAAAAATTTTAACAACAGAAAGGTTACATTTATTTTTAACAACACAAGGAGTTAGCTTTGTGTAAACTAGTAATGTTTCTCTTATACTAATGAAATTATTGGTAATAACAAAAATGCAGTGAAATATATACAAATTAGTGTGTTTTCTAGCTTCAAATACATTCTTTCTGGAAAAAGCATCCTTTCGTATTAGTCAGACTTTTAATTTTTCTTTTTACCGGTTACCGATATTTTCAGTGCCAATTTTTAAATCATATTTTTGATTTACAGCGTCGTTTAACACGATTTTTTAAATTAATAATACTTGGATTTGATCGTCAATGAATATTTTTATTCATGTTTCTGCAAGTGTACTAAAATTTTTATTTTTATTACTTAACTATCCCAAATTAAAAATATAATCTAATATACCAAGATTAAAATTTTCTAAAGAAATCAAATTATTTTAATAATTAAAAATATCTAATAAGCTGATTATTTATATATATATAATATTTATTATAAATATTAAATAGGAGCTAATATGAAAAATTTATAAAAACCAAATCATGTAATATTAAAAATAGTAAATAGTTAATAGTAAAAATAATATTAAATTGTAGTGTATATACAAAATAATGAACATTGGAATGGGAAGAATGGATAGAACAAGAAAAATATAAATAATTTATATTTATTGTTTATTTATTTATATTGATTCCTGAGTCGAAGGAATATAATATATTGTCAGCTATTGGACTATTATTGTAATGATGCATACTAAATTAAAGGAGCTAACATTCTTTCAATCTTATATCTTTCCGATTTATCAGCATTCAAAAAATGACTAATTACATAATATAATGAATTAACATGATTATGTACAGCACGCACGTTGGGCTAACGTGAGCATAGTGTAACGTGAGCGTAGTACAAAGTTTAGTTGTGAAAATTAAAATACTAATTACTTATTTAATCGTGTTATTTAATTACACAATTTTTTCAATGCGTATAATGTATATATATAAATATATATCTGGCAAAATATTTTAACTAAGTAATAACATGTGCAATTACAAATATGTTTATTTATTTTAAATTCATGATTTTATATTATACACGTTTACTAACTCTTTTCTCAAAGCAAATAGATTAGAACCACTGTATTATATTATTTATTGTTATCGTGTCTAGTTTGAAGAACTCCATGTTTGTTTTATAAATTTAAAAAATAAAATTATAATAGATATTATTATTGAGTTCTGCGAGTTTTGTCCAACAGTGGATAAACCACGTATAATCGACTTATTTAAATGATTTCAGTTACCCCTTTCTCTATGGGTAATTTGGTGATTTCGGTGGAGCCGATGTATATTCATATTCATATTCTCAGGGGTACTATCTTACCATTAAAATTTTTCAGTTAATGTGTATAATATCATTGTTTACTAACGGTATATTGTTGTAAAATTATTATCAATTATTATGTCAATTTTCCCGGAAAACGTTTTACAGTTTTGGGCAAAATCATCCGCTTTCTTTAGGCCCTACTTACTTACTTACCATCGCGTCGTTTCCCTGCGGGGGTAGACAGAGAGGATAGAGCGCCATACTCTTCTGTCCTGACACACAATTCTCGCCTCATACATCTTTTCATACAAGCTCGCCGATTGTTAAGGCTTCTGACAGAACAATCCTCCATTAACTGGTTTACCTGGTCATGCCAAGTCTTCCGCGGACGTCCTCTATTTCTGGTGCCATCAACACATTGTGCCTGACTCTTCCGAGAGCGGAGCGCGGAATAAACTTTAGACGCGTGACTTCTTTCTTTAGAAATGTACAGATGAAATAAAATATCAAAAACATTCGAGGTCAACAACGCGTATTTGAACAATTGTAACATCTACGACAAAAAGGAGAGTGCGTGTTATGAATGTCTGTTTGGTGGACTGTTATTTTTTTTGATGTAGCATTTTAATGTTTTAATATTTTATGTACAATTTAAAATTTAATCTGAATTCTGAATTTTCACTTTTTTGTTACTGTTATTTGCGCTAAAAGGAATTTTACATGAACGTGTTCATACCCTTAACAGAGGATTCAAGGGCAGTATTATATTCAATAACTTTATATTAACCTTTATTTTCTGGATACGAATACAGTAATAAATAAATAAGATTTGCATAATATGATTTTAATTCAATATCGATATCAGTTTCAGTATCAATAAGGATCGTAGTACAAATCTCAATAACTCGTTACAACTTCATAATTGTAACACTAACACTACTTTACCTTTATCATTCTCATCATACATTGTATGTAAATATAAGGAGTTGGAGAGAGTAAAAAGTATTAAATACCTTGGAATTGGGATTGACCAACTCTTAAACTGGTCTGAGCACATCAATAAACTTTGCACTAAATTAAGAAAGCTGACATTTTTCTTCAGATGTCTTACGAATGTTCTAGAGAAACGTACGTTGAGAACAATATACATTGCTCTCTGCCAATCCCTTCTCAGCCACGCGATCTTAGGTTGGGGTGGAGTTGGGAAAACTGCCCTTAACCAATTAGTAATCACACAAAAATCCATTCTCAGAATCATCTACAAAAAATCATATAGGTTTCCCTCTGACTCACTGTTTGAGGAATGTCAGCTTCTTGATATTCGACAACTTTATGTAAAAAGGCTGATACTTAATTTTAATTCCAACAAAGAACTTCATCAATATCCATCTCATAGTTATATTACGAGAGCAAAAATAATAGGATCACCGCGAAGCCTAAAATGAAAACAAGCTTTGGTCGATTCTTCCATATGTTTCTGGCCACCTAAGCCTATAACATTTTGCCGAGCAGTATGAAATAATTCTCGATGGACAATCTCAAATACCATCTTAGGAGCTGGTTATTGAGTGTTGGCAGAAAGGAAACTGAGCAAAGATTCATGGAAATGATCACATGAACATAACGTCATTTCTTTATATTCATTTTTCCTTTTACATAGTGCTTCAGTTATGGGTATTTTTGATTAAGGTAAAAATAAAATAAAAAATAATTTCATATTTGTATGACAGACAACAGATGAACCTGTCTCCTTTAGTACAGACATCGGTCTAGTTAAGAAGACAATGAATATCACTTACATTATGAAGTTATTGACTTTTTTATATACTTTAAGAATTGATTATAATGAATAATGTGTAAGAATGTAAAAATGTAAATTAAATAAAATTAAAAATTAAATGCAGAACTCTACCAATATGGCGACAAATCACCACTTATTTCTACAACTCGAGACGGAAGTGTGCTCTGATTGTGTACTTAACATTCTCTAAAGGAACACACATGTTTAGTGCTAAACAAACCAATAACACCGCAACACATGACACATGATACAAACCAGTCTGTCAAGTTATAGTAAGTATCTATGTGTCCGGTCGTCATAATCAATGCCAAACACACATCCTGCTCGTGTGAACGCACCATACAACTATTCGTATTGTAGTTAATGGCAAAAAATGTTTTGCCATAATTCATCATGAACAATCAATCCGGCACTGAGTCCTTTCCGAACAGCGGATATGAAAAATCAATCCGAATATAAATATGTTACAATTAATTGCCGGAAAGGTCTATTCGGCACGACCGACCGACGGCGGAGCATTGCTCGCGTTTTACGATGCACACCGTGACGTGCATACGCTGCATTCTTTTCATTCTTATGAAAGTAATACTTAGTCTGAAGAACGGCTTTTAACTTGGAAGTATCAATCGAAGTGGTTATTTTCAATACTTTTAACATCCTGCTAAAATCGTAATAAATGTTAATTTATATCTAAATAAATGTACCTTTAAGATGTTTCAAATCCATCGACCTTATTTTTGTTTATAAACCGCATTAAATATTACATGGACTATCCTAATACGTAATAATGTTACAACGATCGGAACGATTTTCTCGAGAACTAAGGCTGCAATAAAAATATATAGATATGTATTGCATTTTTGTGTCATACGTAATCGCATCCCTATAAATGTAAGGATCAATGGATCCAGTCCGGTGCCCAGGGTATGTCTCCGTACTTGCTGATTAATTTATTGGGAAAAATTCCCCTCAGCTTCTCCATTGAAAGTCTAGCTGTGTGTGAAGTGGCCCCGTCTTGCTGAAATTGTGTTCTGTTGATGAACTCGGGTAACAGCTGCAGTTCCGGTACCAAAAACTCGTCGATCATTCGGCAATATACGTCAGCAATGACTGGTTAAACAAATAAGGGCTAATTATCCCTTGGGCAGAAATTGCACACCATGCTGTCATTTTTGATGGCGTTCCCTTGGGTTGTCGGGGCACCAGTATATAGTTATAGCATAGCTATCGATATAAAAATGTGCTTTGTCACTAAATAATATGTTTCCAAGCGTTCGTGGTATTCCAAAACGTTTCAGCATCGTTCTCGCTAAAGTTTCACGTAAAGAATAGTCATTTTCGTTGAGAAACTGCACAATTTGCCGTTTGTATGGGTGAAACTATAGTTTCTTTTTCAAAATAACGTGCATTGTTGATTTTTTTATTCCAGTACAGGTTGCAATCTTCCTTATGGATTTACGCAGATTGAGCATATTTTCACGTCGAACTTAAACCACATGTTCTGGCGTCGGTGCTGACGTCGATGGTCCCGGAGGAATTTGGTTAACCATTGTCCCTTCTTGTCTGAACTTTTGAACCCAACACCAGATACGTTGCGTGCTCGGCCCATCACTTAGTCGTCGAATATTAATATGAGTACAAAAAGTGATACGCGCACTAACCAATGAATCACCGCACTTTAAATATTGCTCAACTGTGAACGCGCAGTGCGCTCCCGACCAGTGACTCATTGTGACTGGCAAATCCTCAAATCACGCGCGTCCAACAATACCCCTCCCACTAACCTCACCCTGATGGTTTACGAGCAATTACAATTTAATCTTGAATTTTTTCCGCTGAACACCCTATATTTAAGAGTACTAGAGAAAAGCACTACGTAGTTTCGTTGTTCGCTCGCTATTCGATGTATATGATATTGTATGTGTCAACAGCTAATCCATTTAATTGATGGCCGCAGTGTCCCATAATTACCCAATTAATTTAATATTTTCTTAGTACAATTATTGGTCATTTATAAAAAGCTCGTACACAATACGGAATCATCGATCAATCCTTTTCGATCTGCACCACTAATTACACGATGCTGTGTGCAGTGTACAATCGTATTCGTGAGAGGATTTTAATTACATTATTACTTTAAGCTATCAATTTTGGCAACGTCGAGACAAATGTATGTTTTAAACGTGCATTCATAATTATTTAGATTGCACGGAATCGATTAGATACTCAATTATTTTTGTTTGCCTTTTTTTCATTTTTTAATTATCGCAATTTTAAAAATAATTGTTGAATTTTGGCACCCCATCATTCGGATTCTACGATATTCTAAAAACAGTTTGCGGCTGCGCTGAAATTTACGTTAAACAAAAAAGTAACTTATTTTATTAATTTTTGAAATTTGTGAATCATACGTATAGAAAAATGTGTTTTAATTCCGTAGTGTTAATTGATATATATCTCCATTGATGTATATAGTTGATGCGGTATGGCCAATCTTAATTTATGTTAAAACAATAACGTAATAATAAACTCTTCAGTTTAGGCCATATATAGGCTGTAACTAGGCCCTTACTATATTAACCCTACGTGATAAGTTATATTTGTAGGGGAAGCTCGCATTGGGTCTACACATCGAAACTTAAAAATTATTTATCACCACCCAAGGTGAATGTTGTTGTTAACATGATGGCATGACATAAATAAATATTACTTTGAAAATATTCAGAAAACGGCCATCGATACAAGAATACATTGATTATGCGTGTATAAAAAATAGAACATCTTCTCTTATGTCTGAAAATACACGAGAGCGATTGAAGTATGACACAACGACATCCTTTGTGCGGCTCGTTGGAGACGGATACGTCGCTGATGAGTGGCGGGAGGAGGAGGGAAGAACGGGAAGACGAGGAGGATTGCGGTAACTAACCACAGACGTCCGTCCGAGCGCGCGCACCTTAACCGCTCGACAACCGGTCAAGATTCATGTCTCATCACAGCACACATTTGCATCTTGAATATAAGGAAGTTACACCGTTCACGAATCAATTTTTTCATTTATTGTATGGTAATTTATGATATCGTACTAAAGAGGTTATTTTTTAATTAAATATGTACACCAGCTGATACATGACTGATAGCAACACCTCCCCCGCACCCAACTTCCCATAGCAACCGAGCTGCTGTGTATTATAAGAAAAAGCTATTGTTAGCCGACTGTGTAAATATTGGGGTATATTAGGGGGCGTGTACCTGGATCAAACAATACAGTCAGTTACAAAGCAAACTACATCCTTCGATTAGTAATCCTTTTTTTTTGTTGAAAAGTGTAAAACTGTGTACTTTTGTTTTGGTAGTATGCCACTTTAACTTGACCGGCTAGAAATATTATAATCGCTATCGGTGTCGGACCTACTAAAAACGTTTGAAGTATTGACGGCGGCGCGCGAGGAATTTCGGAGACCGACCGGCCGAACAGACAACCCGAGAAGAATTTAACAGAGCGGCAGTCCGGATTCCATCTGGGAGATTGACTGTCTATCCAGGTTAGTGGCTATCTATCTATACCAGACTGACCAATAGACCCAGGACCCAGGACCCAGGACCCAGGACCCAGGAATGTCGCTACCGAAGGGTGTTAACGCGCACACAAATGATCAAATTCGAATTCCAAGTGTTGTATTCGGTGCGCAGAGCAGAATAACCAACCGACCTTACCTTACACCACCTTAAGTTGCCTTTTAAGTGAAGGTGCTATCCGTTGGATTATAACTATTTAATGTATACCGAGCGTGGTTCATCTACACGCAAGTTAATCATTGAAAAATTTAAATAATACCTATGGTATGTGTGTTTCTGCTCCTCTACTTAGTAATTGTTGCGTAAGATGCGAACGTTGTAGTCAACAGGTATGAGGATGACCATGTTAAAAGCTACAATAATGACGAGGAAACAGTGATATATCAGAACAGAAGTGTACAATACCCCCGGCGTGATGGTAAATTAGTTAAATATTTCATTTCATTTTCTGTGTAACATCTTCGAGTAATGCGTGCGAGAATTGTAATAGCGTTGAAAATAATGGTTTTCACTTATCAATTAAATTCCTCCTGTTTTTCTATTATTTAGGTGCTTCATTAGCTTCATTACATCGGAATAATTAAATGTATTTTGATTTAATTTAATTTAAATACCTTTTATTTGCAGGTTTGGATACACAGTTCAATCTTTCAAAGAATGATTTTGTTGTTGATGATAACATTAATTTGAAATCCAAGTCTTGCATGTTGCTTTTTTCGGCTAGTCTTAACATAATTATTATTTTGTAGACAAATTATAAAAAATATGCCATATAACACAACGACACATATAACACAATAAATGCTCTAAAAAGTGCACTGGGCTTAGAGAAACCAGCGAGCTCTGTCAAATTGGGCTCGTTTCAATGTTAAAGACACCGGTTTTTTTGAGGTGCATAAAACCATAAAATTACCATAAAACCGAAACAATATTGCCCGCTAGTGTTGGTATTGCCGCAAACATCTCCCGCATAGATAAGGAGGTACCGCGACTCGCGCCGGGTGACCACAGCTTCCTGCCGAGTATGCCGACGGCATTAGCCCTAAATCTCGATGACAGCATCGGTTCGAATCATTTATCGGCTCGTGTATTCTCTCAAGTGAACCTCAAATTTATGGAATAAATTTACACCAAATGATTTGTATTGATTTTGAAATATAATAATATGGCGGTATCTAATAAAAGTGTAATTGTTTTACAATTTTAACATACGAGATGTATATACTCACGTACGTACTATGTTCTCCGACTGAGTATTGTGTTGATTGATTTTAAATAAGTATTTCTTCTTTTTATTTATATTTTTAATTTAATGGTTCTAAATTTATACAGTTCATTAAATCCGTATTCCAGACTAAATAACTTGTCACAAGTAATATAGTTTATTGCTTTTTTTTACATATATTCATCTTAGTACTTCTACGGTATATAAAGTTGAAGCGCACATTGCCTTACATATAGAATTTATATACTTATAAAAGTTTTTTAAACATATTATATATATTATTAAGGAGAACACATTCTTATTTTGATATTGTAATTATTCATAACATAGGTCTGTAATATTTTAAATACTAATTAAATGTATTAATTAGAAAGATATATGTATAAAATCAATTTTATTGAAAAATATTGTTGTTGCTACCAGAATTAGAACATGGATCTCTTCCAATCCAATAATGGAACGATAGATGTATTAATTTGAAAAGTGTAACATGTAGGTTTAAAAGCCCACTGCGTTGGTATATTATAATCGAATAATGCACGTTCCCCGGATTGGAAGAGATCCGGGTTCAAATCCCGGTAGCAACAACAATATTTTTCGATAAAATTGATTTAATATATATATTTATTTCTAATTAATACATTTAATATGTATTTAATATATTATGTAATTATTACTTATACTACAAAATACACAATTATGCTTAGATTACGTTAATAATACTAAAATCTATGATCCCACAGCAATAATTTGATGTCCTACATAATTAAAATCCAAATGTAATTTTAACACATTCATATATCTATCTTTTATTCATTTCAGTGCATCCTTCTTCATGTTTTACGTTTATCTTCATTTTCATAGTAATATTTACATTCATATATAATAAATAAAGATTTTCGGAGAATTTATTCAATGGCTAAAGAGCCAAATCGTTGATGCCTCTATTACGTAATTCATGTAACTGACAAAACATTTAAAATTCCTTCTTTTTTAAAGTAACTTCACACAACGTGAAAAGTGAAAGTATATTTCTAGATCTATAGAAGAAATAAAAAAATAACACAACCTTGTAAAAATGAATGTGGAAATAAATGAACAAAATATTAAAAAAACAATGAAAACACTCAAAATAAATGTATAAGTCATAGAGAGGAAAAAAAATTTTTTTTTAAATATCAGTAGTGGAATTGATTTATGAAATGAATAATTTTCTATATGAAAAATCGTTATAAGGTATTTTTAGACGCGAGATGGAATGCGACCACCGTGGAGTATGAAGTGTGGTCATACGACCGAATATTCTAATTGAACGGGCCGACCCATAATGCAAGCCATTGCCCACAATAACTGAAGCCTTTGAATTTGTTATTTATTGTGATTATAAAGTTTAATTTGATGCTGTTAACGGTCGTTAAGGAATAAAAACCGCATTAAATTCAATACAAACCTAATGTAAGCATTTACAACAAAAATATAATATGTTAAACAGTCTGAATTATGAGACGTTAAATGATTATTGAATGTTTACTAGAAGACATACATTTTTGACCATGTTCGCTACGATATTAAATGCACTTTAAGCAATAATAATAACGATGATCGGCAGTCAATAATATTATTCAATAACGCTTACAAAATTTGACACCATCAATATATCACACTTTTATTGGCACAATACGAAAATGTAATATTGCTTTGCTATGCACTGACTTAATTTAATTCAAAATTCTACTATACCACGTTAATTAACAAAGTATCTATGGCCCAAATCGCAATCAATAAATGGTTTTCAATCATCATTGGATAGATAGAGAGTGACTGACTGACGTGAGGCTCTTTAATAACAAGTCTTTCTAGATGATTCCATCGCCGTTGTCTATAGCATTCTCTAGAAAATACTTCATTACCGATAACAGACATAGTTATATGCATATCGGTTTATTTCGGTAAAACTATAATGAAACTCCCATAACTACGTCTATATATATATATATATATATATATATATATATATATACTCTCTAAGTAGAAATTCTATTGTATTTGATCTTAATGAGCCTCTTTGACCTAACGACAATGTAATAGAAAATTTAGAAGCCAAAAATTCTCTATCATTAATAACGGAAACAAAATAGTAGTTTATCAATTATAAAACTCCAATTATTTGAAATATCTATTAATTATTAAGGGGAATATATTCTTATTGTGAAGTTGTAATTATTCAGAATATAGGTCTGTGATATTTTATATATTAATTTAATTGATATTTCAACAACTTATTTTAACTTATTTAGCTATTTTCAAACGAAACTGGTATTTTCAAATGCCAATAGAAAATTGTTGGAATTCGTGTAAAATAGACTTTCAGTAAAATGTAATAAAGTTTATATAAAATGGTGTCATCATAAGTAATAAAATCCTTCGTAACATAACATTTCTGCAAAAAGTTAAACAATGCTGCACACGTACATCACATATTATTTTATTACCAGCAATTGTCGATTCATGGATAATCTTACATTTGTTTGAGCAAAACAAATGTTTCAACTTTTGAATGTCAGTCATATTCAGTTACTTTGTTTAGATTTACATTTCATATTCACGGTGTTACATTTATCACAAGTAAAAATAAGTAACATTTTTACGTCTAAGGTTTTCGTAAATTCCTTTCTCATTGCCGTTTCATAAAAAAATATATTATACTCGTATATTCTTATAACACACAAGTTAAAAAAACATTTTATTTATCCACCATAGACCTTGAATATTTTTTTTTCAGTACTTACTTAGAACAGACTCTTCCAATAATATATTTCCAGATGTGGAGTCATATTTATATAGTGTGTTGGGTCCTCCATTACTGCAAAAAAAATGTGATCAAAGCCAGAGAAGTTCCTTCAATTCCCGAACCCCATTGTCTCCGCTCCGACCATTCATTATAATGTGAACATTGTGTAATATATTCGCACAAAATGAATCCGACTAATTAATTAATAAACTCTCCAGGTATTCTTGAATAACAAATTAATAACAATATTCTAATTAATTAAGTTATTAGTTAATTTTTTAGGAAATTTATTAAATATCCCAAAAATTTAACTGATTATAATTTATGGCCTACAACAAACGATAAGGCAACTGAACATTTATTCCTGAATATGTATTCCTGAAATTACACATAACTAAAAAATAGCAAATAATTATTTAATTCCATAGTTTATCGTGAATATCCTATTCATTACTTACGTATAAAATATAATATTCATGAATGTTATTTTTTTTTCGAACTTGGACTAAGGTTAAATTATCAACACTCCTTTATATATTTTTACAGGTACGTAGTTAAAAAACTAAACTACTACTATTAAAATTATAAACTTTGTTAAACTGGAAACGTAATATAACACTTACGAACTCGCATTCTCATCATCGCATCCTCGTTGATCGACTCCACTAAAAATAAATATTCAGTACAGGGCACAATAGATAATGGGTTGTTAGAATTTGTCTGACGAGTTGAGGAAGCAGTTACTTGGAAATTTAATGTGGGTGTCTCATATGTCACATTCTGTTTTAAACTATTTGATGATTCACCAGCCTCCCTTTCTACGTTCCTCCCTTGTCTCAGAAAAGCTGGATACGGTGACATTACGCATAATAATTATTCGACCAGATATCAACTTCTCACATTAAGGTGACAATTAGTTCGGAAACAATGTTGAATGATCTTCAGCCGAATTATATTACGTAAATCGTTTGTGTTTAATAAATTGTATCAATCAGAAAAACAAAAAATCAATCAAAAATTTTACCAATTTAATTTTAAAAGATTTGTGGACCGCGTGTAAATAAATTTTCTTATTTTAAATACATTTATCACATATAAATTAATATATATGCAATGTAAAAAGTAACGGTATAAAATATTTTTTTAGTTACGCATGAGTGATTAATAGAAGAAGACTGACTTATAAGTTTTCACAAATAAATCGGAAACAATATAGCTTAACATGAACGGTGGTAGGTGAAGGTGAGTATTAGGAGAGGAGAAACAGAATCGGTTCTAAGTAAACAGGTCTAAGTAATAGCAGTATATTGTTAGAGCTACAGCTAGCTGAGTAACCTGTGAATTTGTATTATTTTCGTCCCGTTCTCGTCCCGCGAGTGACCGATGAATATTTATATAAACACTTCTCAAAAATTCTATCCATGTGTTCATACGATTTACCAATGCCAGACCTGCCGTTATTTTAAAAGCTTCGTCTTCCCTCTGGCAGATGTCTCTTGTCCTCTAATAGAAGATAATCTTAAAAATAAAGTAAAAACTAGATAAATTGCTATACTTATAACATACTCATTAATATTTAAATATTGTTATATAAATTATTTTAAGGAACGCCATCTCATAATAATTTTATAATATGAATATAAGAAATATTATTAATATAATTGTCAAATAAGATAGTAGATGCGCAATAATGGATTTACTGTGCTTTAGTTTTGGTCAACTCGTATCCAATATTTTGAGTGACTGACGTCATAATTTAATGAATGCTCAATTTTATTCCTGCTGGAATATAGTATATAGAATATAGAATATAGTGACCATTGTCAGGACTGCTGTCCTGACAATGGTCACTATAATATTTATTATTTGTTAACTAAGATCGTTATTATAAATAAAATGTTATAGTTTTAAATAACACACGCTCCGAGTTACTCGTGCTTTAATATGAACATTTGTAGCACTTCATGAGCGATAAACTGAAACTCAAACCGTTAAAATTGTCCACACTTTACGGGGAACAATAATCTTAACGACCGGCAGAAATATTTCATTTCGCTTTATTTCACTTTTAACTGCCTTCTTTTACAATTGTGTGATTGAATCAAATTATCCCCGCGCGACTGAAATGTTGGAAACGCGCCACTTTCAAGCGTTAAACTTTCAAATGGCCGTCGTTTCTGGGGCACATTAAAAAAGCGCCCTAAAACTCGGTGTATCAAGGAGGAACAAGTGAGTGACAATTGCTGTCGACTGCAGTACCCATTACTCACTGAGTTTGAGTGACTGCTGTGGCGTCCTCTTGCGAGGGAAACAAAACAAATGATTACATTAGCCCTGTATGAAGTGTCTAATGTTATTTCAACAGATATATTTTGTTAAACAAAGTCTGTTTTGTTAACCAAAATTAAAAAGATATTTGCATTAAAATGTAACTATTTCTATATCTGGTCATTTCGACTATAATATCACAGTAAGTTTAAACCAAGGTCAACTTAATAGTAATTTTAAATGGAATTTTTTTTAATGTAATTATTATAATGAAGTCTCCGAGTAGTCAAAGAAGTAGTCAAAAATATACAGAAATAACACTCCAGCAATAATGACAGGATAAAACGGAATGGTTGTTCATACTGATTTGTTCGTCAATTTAATTGTCTATCAAATATTTACCATTAAATAGTATTAATAATTAGACAAAATACTTTGTTTAAACCACTATTTATTGATTATTCTACATATTCCGATACCTATGATATTTTCTTCAGGAAACAATATATACTGAAATTAAGAAATACAAGCATAGATAAAAACAAAACTATGCAGTGTAACTATAAGTAAGAACTAATATTATATATTGGTTCTTATTTATACACCCATGTTGACTGAACACTGAAGAAGATACCATAGGATATGTAGAATAATCAATAAATAGTGGTTTAAACAAAGTGTTTTGTCTAATTATTAATATAAAATGAGGCTACAAAGTAATTTTGCAAATATAAGAAGACAAAATATTATACTATAGTAATATTTATGTAATAAAGTTTTATACTTCATTGATCCCCATAATTACCACGTAATAATTATTTAATGTAGTTGATAACGACTGGTAAACTAATTCAATCAAGTCGATATCTTCTCTTGTTCAATGCTTAAATATAAATGCAATGTTTTTGATGCCGTATTAAGACGATAGTATTATTGATCGTGGTGTATAAGTTTATGTTCTTTGATTCACTTATATTTTTATTGACTATTTTGTACCTCTTCAGTTCAGGTCTGTAAGGTCAAAATAAATATTTTTTTATTCTACAATTAAAGTGGGAGTTCAATTGTATATCTGATTACATCAAACCTCCAGCGTAAGGCCATGATAAGTAAAAAGTCATATTTTGAGTCAATGGTGTAAGATTTTTGATACATCTCCATGTTTCCTATCCGATATTCAAAACTTAAAATGAACCGAACTAGTCCTCAGAAATAAAAATATATTCTTGGAATATAATACATCTTACAGTGCGAATGATATTTTCTATACTATTTTACGATACAGTATGTAGTAAAATAATAATATTATTAATAATTTGTGTCGTATTTCCCGAAACCGGTTGGCGTATAATTAACTCATAATAATGGTTTAAAAACAAACTTCATAATTAATTCGATATTAAAATTTATAACTACAACGTAAAGTTTGCTTTAAATATTAAAAAAAAAACTATTTATTTTATTTGTATACAAGTGTCCCATAATTTATAATTTTATTTTATTATTACTTTTGAGAAATGAAAAACAAAACACAAACTGTTGATGCCTAATGCGGGTTAAAACGAATGAGTTATTAAATATTAATTTTTGAAAATTACATTCATTAGAGAGCTGACAGATTTGAGCCGTGTTATGCTACAGCATATTCCATGATTTCACCCACAGTCTCTTAGGGTTCTCTTAGGACAGAACGGCTATTTGGTCTCGAGTGTAGCTGAATTGCTTGATTACTGATGTATACTTTAAACTTTTGATTACATACCTCAAAGTAAAAAATCTGGGACCGTCAAATACGTTAAACAAGATATATAAATAAAATTAAAGTAAAGAAGAGTATCAAGGTGAGGATCTCACCACAATAGGTTTAAGTACCGTACAATTATAATCTCGCATGTGCTGTACGATTGAAGATGGTCTTACCTGACCACTGACCACCTTCCAGTATTGTATTTCTCGTACGGTTAGATTCTGTGTATTCAAATTATAAAATGTAACGTACAATAGTTGGGAAAGGATATAATAGATTTTTGTCCATTTAGAATATAATTTGAAAATGTAGACCCTTCAAAAATGTTGATTGTACCGACGGAACAGGCAACAAAATAAATATTGCGTGTCGCAAATTTTACAGTTTCTTTTATGGCAGGTAATAAAATCTGTTCTCACATATTTATGAGATTTTTCGCGCATGAAGTGTGAAATATCACACGCGCTTTAGGTGACAAGTTGAAGTGCCAAATATCCTTCAGACAACTCGCCTGTGATAAAGCCCTTTCATGTTTCAATCCCGTAAGGATAGAAAATCACAAAAAGGACTCATTACATCGAAACTCTCGACTTTCAGCTCCTTCGAAGAAAATGTGATCCTCCAAAATTACATATGAATAAGCCTTATTTGTATGTCTAAACGCTCTTTTTGAGTTTAAGAGAGAAAAATGATACATAATCTCGAGAATATTCCCCAAATAAAATACTTTCAGAGATAACAATTTTCATTTCAAGATGTTTGCTTTAGAGTGATTTTTTTCGTTTATATAAATCTTATTCACAAATAAGCTCTCAAAATGAAGTCGGAAATCTGTCGGTTCCGTTTTTATTATTTTTCGCTCTCCAAATAAAGCCTCGAAGAAGTGTGACTCATAAATCTCCGCATCCTTTATCAGGCCCGGTCATCTCCCGACACCTTATGTTCAATTTACCCTTTCATTTTTACTTGGATATCCGTTCCAACTTAACTTTTATCTGCCGTCGCATCGCTGATGTCCTCTCATTATTCATACACTTTTTGTATACTTTAATTGGCATTGAATAATGTTTTTCGGTTTATTGTACAACCCCTAAACAAATTAAATCCTTCATAGACTTATTAATTATAAAAAAAAATATTATGGGGAACGTATTGAGGAAATTTTTCATCGAACCGAAATAGAATCACCACCCTTTTAATAGAATATTCTATTTGACTCGCTTAATAGTTCGAGGACCCAATAAGAAACACATACTTTAAATGAAACGGATTTTATTAAATATTCGGTTTATTGCAATTAATTGAAAAATAATTTCGATATTAAATTAAGAATTCAAATTGTATGACAATTTTTTTAATTTGGTTCATAAATTATTTTATGTATTAATATATATTTACCACAATGCCGGCAATATTTAATTGAGTAAGTACCGACTAACCTTTGACAAAAAAATATTCACTGGAACATATTACGTCACGACCTTTTTGTTTTTATTTTCTATAGTACTATTCATTCAATCAATATTTTGTGTTCCGATTCAGTACGAACATACGAGTAGATACATGTGAAAATAAAAATGTTATTATTAATATGTTTCGTTCCAATCACAATGAAACGCCTGTTTATAAATAATTAATAAAATAAGTATATGTCTATAAACAAAGATTTCTAACTCGTTGATTTAAATTTCAGCAACTTATTTCTAACCCAAAAACAAAAACAAATTTATGTAAATAAAAAAATAATAATGTTTTCTCTCAGCAGAATTTAAAAAAATAAATAAAATAAATTCGGTTAAAGTAACTGCAGAATTACTGTTATATTAGCTGCAGTATTACTGCTGCCGGTTAAAGTAACTGCAGTAGCACTCCTATATAAGCTGCAGTATTACTGCTGCCGGTTAAAGTAACTGCAGTAGTACTGCTATATTAGCTGCAGTATTACTGCTGCCGGTTAAAGTAACTGCAATAGTACTGCTATATTATTATCTCCGGTAGGTATTTATGATTGGCGTAATGTTAAGATCATAAGTGCATGAATATATTTACTTAAAATGAAAAAAAAAAAAGGAATTAGGAAATTAACAATTAGGACAAAACTCTAAAAATAATGTTTATTTAGACTTAGTTAACATATTCGTTTTGGGTTATAAATCAACTCGTTATTTTCTAAAAATAGTAGATAAAAAAAAATACTAAATATTCTATTTATAAAAGATTGATTTATAATTGTGAAAAAACCACCATAAGATTTTTATATTTATTAGTTTTTTCCACATATTGTTTTACAAAGTTCTATTAACAATTGCATTCAGAAATCATGAAGTATACAACACTGAAAAATTACAATTCTTATTATTTAATTAAATTAAATTATAAGTTTTAGGTTTAAACCACTTTATTATGCACAAGTCCCAGCCTTCTTCAGGAAAATATAGTAATATACTATATTGTCTTGAAGAATGTTGAGTACAACTGAAACTAGTTAGTTTACTTTAGTGTAGTAGTTGACTTTAATTTAATTTAATTTTAGTAAGCCACAACGAGTTTGCTTTCTTTCAAAATTTAAAAAAATATATTATTATTAACTTTCTTACCAGAAGAAAATAATCCGTCTATCACCACTAATTTAATTTGAGTGATTTACCGATTTGACGAGCAGATTTTATAATTGTTACTAATTGAATTCGAAACGTAGTAGACTCCACATATATCTTAATCAGTGTAATGATTGTATGTGACCGGTATGTTAGACATGAATAGTATAGGTTTACCTTTAACACATTTAAACGGGTGTGTGACTACATCCTTCCTCGAAGGTATTTCCAACGTTGTATTGTATAATACAATCCTAGGTTTTCAGAATTGTCTGATGGTTAGAGAGTTTCCCCACGGATATTCTGCTATGGATGTGATTTTATTGTATCTGACCTACAGAAGAATAACCTATAAGAAAATCGATTAGTGTACCTACATATTTGGGTGCTATTAGTATCGGGTTTTTCTCCCTAATAGCTATTTTGAATAAATGTACTATATTTATTTTGTCAGTAATATTTAAAGTTCGTAACTATTTTAAAAATGAAATATTCCAATACCTCAGAGTTTACGATTCTTTGATTACTCTACATACAGCCGGTGCTCAGATTTTTGCGGACAGAATTTTTCGGGACGCGAATTTTGTGCAGATTTTTGCGGACACGATCATACCGGACACTGATTTTGTCCGCGAAAATCACCGAACCAATACGGCTATGCCGCCTTATCCATCTCTGCAAGTGCGTCAGCAGTATCCGCTTAATACTTTTACTACTACTTCTAACTAAACTACTTTCTGTCTACGAATGTGTTCAGTACATACATATTTAACATTAATACGTAAATTGGAAAAGTGAAAAATTCTGAAAAAAACCCTCTTAATCATTTGACTGCTATTAACAGCATTAGATAATTTTAATTTATTAATTTATTTTTTTTTGTTATTTTTTATCTTTATAGTTATCTTTGGAGTAGTCGTAATAACATTTGCTCTGCAGTTATTTGTTGAATTAAAACAAATTGTTCCCAAATATTTGTATCACCTATGTATGTATTATACTTACATAATAATAAAATGTAGTACATTTAATAGTCAATTATTATAAGGATGTCCCTCGTATACTTTCTATTCAAAATGTCCAATCCGTAAGTATGTACGTTCGGATAATATTAACGTGGGTAAGTACGTTCGTGAAAATATTTTTCATCATCAGGAAACAAATATTTTGATAAGTTCATCAGTTCGTCTCATTTGAATAAATGACAAAGACCGGTTGATAATTTAATTACCAATAATTTGTTGCTCAGAAAGACACATCTAGCCGGTGTCTGTTTAAATGTACAGCAAACCTCATTTAAACTGTCAGCTTGCTACAAAAGTAACCGAATATCATATGACACCGGTTATGGCCGACGACTACTTATTACATTTTCTAATAGTAATTCTTTTGCCACATGAAAGCTCGCGTCATCCATTCCGCCGGAGCGACTCCAGCTGTCGGTGTGTGTCAATCTCACTTCTGCTCTTGGGGGGATCCGCTTCTCCTACACCTTATACCTAGCGCTGAGAAACCCACGCATTCTTTCCCGACAGTTCGCTCCAGTCAATCACCGCACAGAACCGACCTCGGCTAACGTAGGGCCCGATCATCGCGCACCTTAAATCGTTCAGCCTTTACTGCTGTAGCTGTAATTACGATTATCAATTTCGTACTAATTATCGCAGCCGCCACAGGACGAGAAGGTTGTGTTGATTGTCTAATTAGTTTTACCGTTTATATGACATTTAGCTTGGTAATTATTGTAATAGTATCGTATCTTAAACTATATTATACTGATTGATGACAATAGTATCATTGACAAGGAAGAAAACAGAAATGATATATTTAATAATTAAGTTTATTTTTTCCATTTGAAATTAAAAAGACGTCACATCATAAATATAATACCTACTTATGGAAGAGGACTGGAGCAGAATGGGAGAATTCTGGAACTAGAGAAGAATGGTCAGGTATAGGAATCCGCGAAGAGCACTTGTGGAGGAGGCTAAATCCCATCCTGGAATGTAGTACCGCGGAAGAAGAAGAAGAATTATATGATTGTTTATATAAATAAATAAAACCTCTCACTGCAATCGAATTCACAATTTACATGAGCAAATTCACAAATGCATGAGCAAATTCACAGCTTATCTGATAAACATAACTAAACCATAAGTGATATCTGATAAACATAACTATAACATAAGTGATATCTGATAAACATATTTGGTCTATAAATGCAATTTTTTTAATGTCTTAACATTTCAGCTTTCAATGTTAGAGCCGGGCCTGGCGACTGCCTACTGACAAGCAACAGTAGAAAAAGCCAGCGATTAGTAACGCCCCTATTCCCCCACAAGTAAACTGGCTCCACATATCTCATGGAAGATGTCACACGTACAAGGGAAGGGAAGGGTGAACACTCGTCGTGTCAAACTAGGGCTCGCAGCTGCAAATAATTTAAAGAAGATATAAAAAAACTTTGATATCTTTTACTGTTTTATACTTAAGTATAATCTATATTTTTAGTTAAAAGTCTTTAAGTGATTATGTTCTGGTTCGGAAGGTCAGATATGCACAGCATATTAGCCTTTAAAACTGTACACAGAAGATTCTGAAAGGCCGTGAATTTATAAATATTTTTAATTTAATTGTTTTAAATCATCATCATTATCATCGTTTTTATCCCTTTTTCCTAGGAAGTTTGGAACCTGCACCTGAAGGCAACTATTTAACTCAAATAACTTAAACTAAAATAACCTTCTACTCTTCAATAAAAATTACACTGACTACTTTGTTTAATCACGACCATCGACTGATCTCGCCATGATAGCTTATACACTGGAGTCGTTGTTGGTCGCCATTTGACAATTTTTAAATACTCTTGTGTGCTGTATTCTTATTTTTCATTTAAATAACTGATTAGTTAAAGCGTTTCATTTTATTCGTCGAGATATATATATATATATATATGGACAATATGATTATACCATGATAAGTTAAATTCGTGACAGTATTTTTTATGATTTCCGACAATAAAAATGATTTACCAAGGCTGTTATGATTTACGGAGAAATGTTTAAGAATGTGTGTGAATGTGAATGTGACCGGTACCCGGTACCCAGTACCCAGTGCCCACCCAGTGACGCGATGCGTGAAGTGACTCCTCACGCTAGACTTGCCGCCGCTGCTCGTCTGGCTCAGGCCCCGGAGCTCGCCGACCCGCCGCAATACCGCGGCGAAAACGCGAGGGATACTCGGCAAAAGGAATACACTCAAAGCCTATGCATTATTTTCAACAATTTTAGTAACAATGGCTTTTTGTTGACAAGTAAAAAAATTGTAGTTAAGCTTTATCACTCTAGAAAATTATTCACACGGATAGGCATATCAAGGGAAATGGTGGAAAGAGTTATAGCATTCATAATATGATTTTCTTGCGTGAAGTCATTCTATGCTGAAATACCAATTGTATTGTTACGATTTTGCGTTTTTATAATGTTAAGTATGAAAGGGTGAATATAGCGATAGCGAGAAAAGTGGCGAAGGCGACTCGAGAATTGGCTTACCGCCGCGCTAGTACTAGCCTGTCTCGTGTCAGAAAGGGTATACAGTACATATATTTATTATTATAATAGACAGACAATGTGCATCTTCGTAGAAAAAACATCAGCCGAAGTGTTGCACCACTTCTTCATCAATATTTATAATATTTATTTATTTATATATCAGGGTCGTTCTGCTTTATTGTACTTTACCCTCGTCTCCGGAGTCATGTTCATTTTCACCAACACAAATTACTACGAAGAATTTCTGTCTACAGTTAGAACTAGAAAGATTTATTGTACAAACATAAAATGTAATGTTATTTATTTTTATCAAAATTTTGTTTTATTTTATACACATCCGATAGATTTCATTTCATCTGAAAAAAAAACAAAGTCGTGTATGCATATTATTATTTTTGATTTGATTATTTGAGACAAAATGTGTTTTACCTGAGAACATACATTATACAAAAGTCCAAGAAATTAAAAGGAGAGAGAGGCAGCATATCCGAGTAGGACCGACTATAAGCTATGGGGTGGGAGGGAAGAATAGGGGTTATGTGGAACAACTTTAAAATCGGACAATCGGATAAGTTTATCAGGTTATTTAGTTTCTGACTTTTGATTTATTGATTTCAAATGTTTCTAAATTATTAAGGCGCAAACCAACTTCATTTTAATGTAAAACTTGTACTCCTGTATTTCTATTAAACGTATGGTGAGAATTAATTCGATACATTCTGAAAAGCTTATTTGCTGATTATTTAATGTGTACTTTTATTCTAATATTATATTTACGTTTCTCGATGTTTAACCTGTGCAGAAAGCTAGACAATCATTCCACATTAGTTAATAGATGCTAAAATAGCTTAGTATGTCTTCTTAGTTAGTTAAAAGTTAGCCTAAATTATTGTTAGCATAGAAAACTGACTATCTTTTTTGGGAGTTTTTATGTGGTTAATGCAGAAAAGTTATTTATGTACAAAATTCTGCGCCATTTATTAGAGTTGGAGAACCGTTATAAAGAAAGTAAATTATTTTTCCTTGAAATGATATCAGCACACATTGCCCGCGGGGAGGATGATGATGATGATGATGACCTGAAAATACTTACGGTGACTGAAAAGATGGAAATTCAGAGAGAAAGGGAGTCATCTCAAACTCAATGGATGGTCGATAGATCGAGGACACGGACATGATGATAAGATATTTGCTATTCTATGCTGTCCTTGCAACGGCTTTTCGAACTGCGGACCGCGGACCGCGGATATAGGTGGAGGAGAATCATCAAGGACATTTACAGGTTAACCGGGATCACCAGGAGGTCACGATCCTCGCTAATGAGGGAGCTGACTGGACAAAAATAATTAAAAATAATGAAATTGAACGTCTCGTGGTATCAAATTGGTAATGATTCCGATAGCATGTGGTCAATGCGTAAGTTTATAATTAAAAAAATAATGAACAGTGTGTACCACTGTTCTAACCTACATTCAAATTTTGTATGAAAAACAAACGTTGAAAGATTTAATCTAAGAAAGAAACATTACATGAATAATATGTTTATAATTAATCGACTCTTATATGCATCAAGGAAAACGTGGGTATGTTTAAAATTATTCAAGAGTATTTTAATTGAATAATACTCACAAACATGTAGAGATGATCCGTTACAGAGTTATATAAATCATTTTATTAATTTAATGATTTGTCCCATTTTAAAAGTGGATTAATTTAATAACCAGAATAAAAGTAATAACAAGTAAATAAACTTAGAGAATATTGGTCGCTTTTAAGAACTTTTAACGAAGAGTAAACAGTGACAATAGTGACAGATTTATATATTTTTTAAAAAGACAGAAAATGTGTTGTCAGAGACAAGTAGAAAAATACATTGTAGCGCTATGGCTTTTGCCTATTATATTAGTGGAAAATTCTTTGGTCGTGGAACAGAATAATTTTAGAACATGAATCGCGCAAGTCCATTGAAAAACACTACTATGTCCCATACATGTAATAAAAATATTGTCCATCTCCTGTTACTTTTAAAGGTTTCAGAAATCAATAAATGGTGACATTCACTTGGGTCTATGCAAATACTTTAAATCGGTTTCTATGTTTCGCAGTATTTTCTATAAATAAAAGTATAGTTTAAAATATAAACTTTAAATTAACAAAATACTCATTAGAATGCAATATTAAAAGTATCAAATGTAATTATGAGCTCGGATGCGAGAGTTATTTTTAACTAAGGGCATGTTTATGTTTAACAACACAAAGAACAAATTCAACCCTAGCAAGTGATAGCCCTCCTCACGCAGTAAATCAAAACTTGAAAGTTTTCCCGACACTTCTCGTTGTACAGGGTGATCATGGCACGAAAGTCTTATTGCCAAACATAAATATTATACTATGAATTCTTTATTTTCCACATCCCTGCATCTCACTTTAAAAAACATAAAACTTATATAAAACATTTTTGAAATAAAACTTCTCTGTCGGCACCTACATCCGTGAAATTCTCACATGGCTAAAGATTGTTTACCGAGACGAAAATATGTTTCGAGTGTTATTACTTCATCCGCATGGGTCGTCGGCTCAGTTTCCACCACTCTCAACCCCTGTTCCATAGGGCAGTGACTGAGGTGCATAATAGATATTCATCTCCGTGCTGTATCACTGTGTGAAGTGAACTGATTTTGAAAAATCTATTGTTAGTATATTTTTTTGCTGAATTGAATGAGACATCACGCTATAAAAAACATAAATATCAAAATGCAATCAGTGATGAAAATCAAAATGAGAAAATGCAACGAGGATTTATTTATAAGGTACATACTCAGTTTAATTTTAAATAACTTTTACATTATTGGTATTCTTATTTCCATTTAATAGAATTCTATTTTCATAGTAAGAGCCTGCGGCTTTTAGAGTTTTAAAAAGTGTTTTAAAGTGTTTTAAAAATATTCTGAACGCACGCATTATATTTATTTTTTATATGTACATTATAAAAATAGTAATTGCGACATTAATAAAAATAAACATTTGTTATCTCTTGTTGTTACCTCGTATTGACTCTCACTATATACACATTTTCTTTTGATGGAATGAAAAGATTTAAAAGAGAAATAATAGAAAAGAAAGAGTTAATACATTATATATTCGTTTTGTTTTCTGCTCACACTGGCCGAAGAATTCAAATCATCGTAATCTAAAGTGAGCTTCTGCCACTCGCAACAAATGCAACACTCGTGCACTCTTAATACGCAGAGTATTAAATTGTTATGAAGTGTCACGAAAGTAGCGGTGTTCCTGTATAGCATGTGCTGTAGTGTTGTACCGCTCCCACCCCTCGGCGCGCGCGGGTACAGTTACTGACGGATGGGCCCAGCGGGGAGTGGATCGGGTTACTACTTACTACACCCCACCTCTCTACACCGAGACTGTCACGCGGTACGCGGTGCACCCCTTCTGAGACAAAAGGAACTTCTGAATAGAGGTCAACTTACAAGTGGGGGTAGTTGATAATTGTTTAGGCACTATTGTCGTTCCTTTACAAATTGTTTACAATATAGTTTTAGACATCTTGTTTCAAAAAATGTTCACAGACATATTAGATTTAATAATAAGGCATTAGAGCAAATAATAAATTAATAATATTTAAACTGTAAGATTTTTAATATTCCCGTCTACTTAAATCCCCCTGTACCCTGTATGAATACAAGAACAATTTTTAATTCCGTAGCGGGATATCATTAAATTCATGATACTGTTTATGTCTCGGTCCTGGGTCGCCCTCGCAGATGACTCCAGAGTCTTGAGAGTTTCAAGAGATGCAATGCAACCGTCCACCCCTGTTGCATACTTCCAGGTCCAATCTTCGGCCCAATGTTATTCCAAGGATAATCTCCTTTTCTAGGCAAAATGTGGGCAAAGAAATGGAAGAATCCAGAATTTTCATTTTAGACCGATCTGCTCGCTCACGAATTCTATTTTTTGGAAAATGATTTCCAAATCAATATCTGTACTGGCTACAAGCGTGATGCAAAACGTAGATTGGTGATCTTTTTTCCACCGATTATGCTTCCTCTCTCCCTCTCTTCTCATGACGTATTCTGAGTAAACGTTAAATAACAATTAAAAGGCTTCCAAATGCATTGGAAAATTTTATAGATAATTCTCATAACATAGATGTTTGAGGCCATGTGAATTAATATTTGCATAATATTCGTTCCGTATCTTTCAATTGGTACATTATGCAAAGCGTGGAGCAACTTCACCTGCAAGATTGGAGAAATGATAATGTGTGCTATCTACATATAACAAAAGTTAGTGTTTGGAGATAATAATGTGTGCTATGTATAACATAAGTTAGTTTCTAAAGAGAATCATGTGGGATATGTATAACACAAGTTAGTTATTGGACAGGATAATGTGCGCTGTGTATATCACAAGATAGTTATCGGGGTGGATAAGTATTCTTAACACGAGTTAATTGATGGAGAGGATTATGGATTATGTTTACTATGTATAACACACGTTAGTTATTGAAGAGGATAATGTGTGTTATGCATAACAAAAGTTTGTTTTTGGAGAGGATAATGTGTACGTGTTACAGTGAATGTGTATTACAAGTGAAGTTTTATTTTCACTAGCATAAATATAATTTCACTAACTCAGCCAGTTAAAATGTACCAAATAATTGATTTACAATTTCACTGCTTAATATTACTAAAACTTTTGTTCAGAAACGGACGATCCGGTATACGCCGCGCATGCTGTGTTTTTGTCATTGATGCCATCTGACGTCGAAATATTTTAATCTTAGCTGGTGATGTATCACCCTACAACTAATTATGAATATTACTGTTTATGTTATATTAGTTTTAGACCTTTCATTTTAAATCAAATCGGTTATATTGTATTGTCCATGTATTGAATCAAAAATTAAAAACACATTTTTTCACATTTCGCAACTGTTAAATATACAGTTTAGTATAGTTTACCATATAGTTATATATAGTTAGTAGCATATATTTAAAGTATATTTTCGTTAGTAGAAATATATATCTTTCAATAAAAATGTGTTCAGATATAATTTTACTAAAACCCTAGTGTACATATAACTTCACTGGGAATACACATTCACTGTAATATATTTACAATCAAAAAATCTAACGATAATAGTCAAATACACTTTGTATACGAAATGTATGTTTTTTAAATTGAAACAAAAGTATAACTTCTTAGTTGTAGATTTGCGAAGTACTATTACATTTTCAATAAACGCTTCATAAAATTATGAATTTTATCAAAAAAATATTATTGTGAGAGATTAATAACCCCTTCTCGCCAACCCGACTGGACTCTTCTAATGAAATTCTTTTATATTATTAAGAGTTGGGGAAGGGGTCAAATATTTTTTATGCCTTTCATACACACATGTCGTTACCAAACTTTTTTAATACAATAGGTTGCGGACTTGTCGTACTATTTAACATACATCAAATGGATGGTTATCACCAGTGGATACATGAAAAAAACCGTTTATTAATTTTTTTTTTGGAAATAATATATTTAGTTAAGTCTTTTTAGTATTTATTCTACGTCAAATACATATGTGGTTCCGAGTGCATCAATTCAAACATACCAGAAGCTCCCGTCAGAATGGAAGTTATCAATCAAAGGATGACAATAAACAAACACGGCAATAAAAATTCCCTAGTCAGAATCTCCGATAGAAAGTAACTTAGATAATTGATGTGTTTCATTCATTTGATGGCGCAGTTGTTACAGATTTAAAGCCCTCGCGTGTCTCCGCTGCATTCGGCTCGCTCAGGAAATGTTCTAAGAATTATAAAAGTGCGTTTTATTGAAGTTTTAGTACTCGTACGGTCGCGAGACACGCCACCAAATAAATCGATGGGAGATTCGAACTCAGGTTCAATAGGAACTTTTCATTTAGCATTACCAAATAAATCTTCTTCACCGAATTTATTAATCACTATGAGGTATTTATTAATTACTATAATTAACAAGTTGCTGCTGGGCTCTTCGATCTGTTTATGCATTTCGTAAACGCATGGTGGTCGCGGGAAACGGTGCATTTTACCTCTTTTTCACGTTTTCTCTGTTCGCTCGGCCCAGCGGTGTGTCAGGTGGCGCCACGAGTTGGTTAAAAAATATGGCAGTATGATGCTTCCGCATGCATGTTCTGGCGCAGCGGACACCGTGCGAAGTCAAATTCTCTCACTGTATTTCTTCACTAATACTAAAGCATTTCAACTCAGGTATGGTAAAATTAGATTAACTCTTTTGACAAATCGCACAAACTAAACAAAACAACAGACAATGGTCACTGGTACAATGAGATTCTGTCATTGGCCTTAACATATATTTTAGTCTAAACTACTTATACTCTTACCTATATCCATTCCCTCATATCTTCACCGGATATGTGCTCTTCCAAACCTATTTTCTCCCAGAACGTGTCGCTCATTCCCCAGACCTTCTCCGAGTATTTCATATCTACACTTGACGTACTTATGATGTACAATTAAGCGACGCAATTATTTAATAATTATTATGTACACCTTCGAATCAATCACGTTCTTTCGATGTTAAGTACATTATATAACCTAATAAATGTTAAGGTAATTCTATCAACGTATAACGAAAGGGTTTGTGAGTGCGAAGGATTCCGCCGTGAAATCTCAACCCGAAAATAATTCCAGTACGTGCCGTAAAACTCGTCCCCGACGGCTTCGGACAACTTTAGAGCTGCTCTTTCTAGGGAACATTACAGACTATTCACTTCACGCTTTCCACTTTGAATGTTCTATATTTTAGATGTTACCTCGTGCCTCGAGACTTAGCGCCCTTCTGTCTTCGTCCGGCTGAACAATCTGTCTGACTGATCCATTTTAATGCCTAATTACAAACAGAACTTTCCCAGTGGATATACATAAAACGTGACAAAAACCTAAAACTAGGATCAATTTGTAGCGGGTTATGACTCTCGTTGGCTTTAATTCGTGAGTACGAGTTTAGACCGTTTGATCTCCCAAAAAGCATCGGTGGCGATACCCACTAATGACAGATATGACGAGCCGGGTCCTTCGCCGGTAAAGCTTTGTGTCGGTGTCTTTGTATCACTTGAATCGTGTTTTTATCATATTTATGCTTTTTGAAATCAAATGATTCATTTAAAACACTTAATGAAACTCAAATAAGTGTGCGTCGGAAGCCTTTGAGTGCTTCTAAGTGACCATCACCATTTAAATCACAATACAGTTAATAAAGTAAATCGTACAATTATTCAATAACAAATATGCGAAATAGGAACATCGGAACTCAACGTACAGACGAAAATGTTTCTGTTAGGAATCTAATTCACTGTTCATATTGAATCTGAACCGACAATTGAACGAAAACTAACTTCCGATTGATTTGAAGGTTCCCCGTGATATTATGTGGTTCTCCTCTGTGGCAGTTAACTCTTTATGTCTAGTCTGTGAGGCGAAGTATATTATTGAACAAAAGCGTGTGAGAAATGTTTCGTGCTGTAATATAAGAATATACAATATTATAAATATGCAAATAATTCATCATAATGCTCTTGTAATCGTTGTTTCTAATAAAAAAGGAATGTGGCGCTGTACCGCTGCTGAGTACGATAACCAATAGCGAATAGAAACAATAGAATCTTTTCATTTGTTTATGAAATATGAGTTAATAAAAGTTTCGCAAATAATTCAGAATGCTAATTGCTATCGTACTAGGCAGGACCTGTATTATTTATATTTAATTTACCATCACTCAATTTTGATAAAAAGTCATATGTCCTAGCCACCTAGCCACTCTTGGCTCACTCACTTTCGTGAATATTTTTTGAATAGATTTCTTCTAGAAAACTTCTGAGAAAGTAGTCTCGCAATATGTGGTTTATCTGATCTTCTGCCTATATGTTTACTATCTTCTACTGCGGAATATGTCACTACTACACATCTAAAAGGTCATGTTTTTGTAACGCGCTACCTCTATTTTTTTATAGGAGATTAATTTCGAGTTTAGAGATAGACGTCTTCTTAGTTTTGTAAATTATTTGAAAAGTTATCCAAAAATATAATATAATAATAAAATTAATTAAAATATATAGATATCTACTTACTATATAATTTTATAAATTAATTTTATTTTAAATAAAAAATGTGCTCGGTTACTCAGAAAAGTGCTGTGTGGGCTAGGGAGGGGAGTAGGAGCTCATAATGCTCTTTTCCTCCCCATCACGTCCGCTTATTTTATTACGCTGTTTAAACTCGAAGAAGTGCATTCGGTGCTATTGAGTCATCACTTTTGCGATTTTAATATATAATCCTCCACAATTGAATCTCTGTTGTTTTTATTCAGTTCAATCACAAAAATGACGTTAAATTTAGATCAATATTATTATTTTTTGTTATTAATAAAAAGTTATTGAACATACTAAGTTACTAGTCTAATAATTTGAAGGCAAAATCACATTTAACATAATTAATTTGATTGTTTTCGATTATGTGATTTCTCATATTATACGATTACGAAGACATTCACTATGACTCATTCAAATGTATCTGTATTTAGGTTTTATTTGAAATTGAATGAACTATAAAACAAACATTTTTCGTGGTAAACTTGAAATACGGTTGTTAAATTGCTAATTTAGCAGTAGTGTGCTTCGTATGAGTAGAAAAATAAATCACGTGTCGTTCTGACATGCAAAATAAATCTTCATTGGTCATGGTGGCCAAAGTACATATATATTTAATAAGGTCAAAATATCCGACCAATAATAATAATTAAAATCTTATCCAGCAATAACGTATCACTTTATCTCTCAATGTCTCTATTATCGTTCAGAACCCTCCCGCATAACATCTACCTGCTATGTTAGGACTATGTGGCATTGTTGTACTACGTATTTATGTATACTTAATACCATATAAAACAAAATAAAAATATATCTTAATGATCTTCACATCACCGGGATCACCTTTTCTGTGAATAATATTTAATATTTAAAAAAAAAACACATTTATTCCAAATTGTTCTGGGTCTATTTTGATTTCGAATTTTTTAAATAATTAGTATGGTAATTTATTTTGTAGATAATGTATAGGATGTTCAGTGGAAAAAATTCAAGATTAAATTGTAATTGCTCGTAAACCATTAGGGTGAGGTAAATGGGAGGGGTATTGTTCGACGCGCGTGATTTGCGGGTTTGCCAGTTGTAATGAGTCAGTGGTCGGGAGCGCACCGCGCGTTCACGGTTGTGCTATATTTAAAGTGCGGTGATTCATTGGTTCGTGCGCGTCGCGCTTTTTGTACTCACTTTAATATTCGACGAGTAAGTGATGGGCCGAGCACGCAACGTATCTAGTGTTGGGTTCGAAAGTTCAGACAAGAAGGGACAATGGTTAACCAAACTCCTCCAGAACCATCAACGTCAGCAGCGACGCCACAACCTGTGACTCAAGTTCGACGTGAAATTATGCTCAATCCGCGTAAATTGATAAAGAAGATTGCAGCCTGTACTGGAATAAAAAAATCGACAGTGCATGTTATTTTGAAAAAAAACTACAGTTTCACCCATACAAACTGCAAATCGTGCTGTTTCTCAACGAAAAAATGACAGTGTGGTATGCAATTTCTGGGATAATTGACCGAGAGATAACTGACCCATATTTTTTTAACCAGCGAGAGCCAATCAGTGCTCACGTGTATTGCCGAATAATCGACGAGTTTTTGGTACCGCATCTGCAGTTATTTCCCAGGTTCAACAACAGAACACAATTTCAGCAAGATGGGGCAATTCCACATATAGCTAGAGTTTCAATGGAGAAGATGAGGGGAATTTCTCCCAATAAATTAATCAGCAAGTACGGAGACATACCCTGGGCACCTCAGTCCTTAGACTGTGTGTCTTTTTTTATGGGGATACCTTAAGTTGAGAGTTTATAGTAACAATCTTCGACCAATTCAGGCTCTAGAAGAAAATATCCGCCGTGAAGTTGCTGCCATTGAACCGACGCTTTGCTCTCGCGTGTTCGCAAATTTAGAGTTCAATTACAAGAGTGTCTGAGAAATGAACGTCATTTAGATGATATTGTTTATAAAACGTAAAATCCGCATCGTTAAATTCTATTTTGTATAAATAAAATATGAGAATAACATTGTAGTTTTTTTTATATTTAATATTAAACTTGAATATTTTCCGCTGGACAGCCTTTATATCTTATTTATATTGTGAATTTATTGTATAGTTATTGAAAACATAGTCAAATTGTGATTGAATTAATGTTGTGGCTTTCTTGAATATTAACATTATTTGGTGTTTTGGTGTGTACGAGTGTATTTACGTTTTCTATTTATTTTGTATTAAATATTTTAATATTGTTTTTCATATCTTGGGGAGGGCCAACACTCCTTCAACCCGTACAAGTACACCGATTCACTTCAGGATCTTCTTCTCCACTGACTATAATCTCTACGATAACTGCTCCACCCCATTGCAGATTTCTTGGATCATATTTGTTACCTCGGTTCTCTAACAAATTTGTACTCTAGGTTAGGTTTGGTTAGATATCTCAGATATTCTGGGCCCTTTTCGCGAATCTTTGATCGTTTTTTTAAGTACCTAGTTGATATATATTAAAAACTACGAAAGCTTTGATTATGCTTCGGATTTTATTCGTATAAGACTTTATGAACAGTTTAAATTACAATTTTTGTCATATTTTATCGATTAGAATAATAATGATTCGAGTTGCAAAGATAATCACTGGCGGGTTCTAAGTCTTGGTGACTATTATTCCTACTTTTGATCCCATTTCCAATATCATTATTCGACCATAAATGACATCAATGATGATATTTACATCATTTTACCATTCATTATCAAGGTCATTCGCAAAAGATCCATTACTGCGGTTTGAATAATAATTAGAGATTATTTTAGCCACGCTGACACTCACTAGAGAACGAGGGTCGCCGTGTCGCGCGTGTCGCACGTGTCGCTTGAAGTAGTAAAGCGGTTATTTGTCCCGAGGTCACTAGCAATGCGCAGTGCGAAACGCCATCGGACACGCACAAATGTTTCCCATCAGAAGCTCATTCAGATGATAAATCACATTTTCAATCTCGCTCCGACACAAGGCGGCAGCGAGGAATGGGAATTGAAAATATTTCTGTCCTTTGTCAGACTGATGCACTTGTTTCACCCGATTCCCTTCTTTCAAAGCCAAATCGTAACAACATTAACAAATATGTTCTTAATTTTATTTGAACAATCATCTATGAACAGTAAGTAATAAATCAAATAGGTGTAAGTAAATAAAAATAATTTTTAACGTTTATCGGAGAACAATACGTGCGTTTTTTTATAAACTTATCTTAAATTTGAATTTAATTCAAAACATTATCTACAATCAGGTATTTATAATGTTCATAATAACATAATAAATAGTAAGGTAACTCTAGTATAAATTTTAGAGTAGATATAGTACATTAAGTACCTAGTAAAAGTAAATAATTACGTAAAAAATAAGTATTTTGTAAATGTTATTTTCTCTAGGTCTAGGTTTGTTCTGTTCTGATGTTTTGTTGAACATCAGCTATAAGAATATAGGTATTTTTCACCGAGAAGTATATTATTAAAATAGAAACCGAAAATACTATTAACTATAAAAGTAAGATTAAAGAATATAAGTGTATTACATAGAAATACCTGAGGCATAAACAAATAATGTTATTGAAAGTCAATTAAAGTATTCAAACTTACCTATATTAATTAAAAAATGATATACGAATACTGCTACAAATCAGCAATATTGCTACAAAAAAGCAATTCATTTTAATTGTTTTTTATGAGTGATAATTAGGTGCTGTAAATTGGAGTGAATAGAGACATTGGAATTTTTGTTACGCCATAAGTCTTATTACGCCACTTTGGCTTTATTTTTGGACTTAAAATGTTTTTTTTTACTGATAACACTATGGTATCATATAATAGTATGTTGAATTATTTAATTTCAAAGATTTTGCAGGCTAACAGACAAAATTACATGCCGCAAAACTTTGCTATAAAAACTATTATACAATTGGTTTTTCGGTTAATCTTAATATTTTACAAAGAAGAATTTTATGTTAAAGGTTGGTGTTTTCTTTGAAAGTAAAATTTCCCATTAATAAATATTTTGTACTAGTTTTACTGGCAAGTGTCGCTTATAATCTTATTTCGGGGTGAATAGGATGAATAGAGATACATAGTATAAGATACATTATTTTAGCGTTGCGTTACTATTCGGAAGATACTCTCCGAATACAGAATGAATGGTAATCTTGTACACGTAATCGCTTCCCAATATGAAGGAAGTTCTGCGTGTGTAAGGATCAATTATTATTATTATTCACACCATGGTTTAACATTATTAAGGGTGTCAAGCTAGGTTGTTTAATGTCTCCGTGGCTGTTATAACTTATAACTTGTACATGGATAATTATGTGAAAGAACTGGAATGTATGAATAAGCGAAAATGGGAAATGGCGTACGTCGACGATGCAGTATTAGTAGCGAATAATGAACAAGAATTATAGAACCTAGTGAGTAGAATGTATGTATACGATGTATGCAAGGAAAGTAACATTATTATGAATGACAAAAAATCGAAAGTGATGGAGAAGGAAGAAAGCACGACAACGTTAAAATACTTAGTATTTTAACGTTGTCGTGCTAATAATAATGAATAAGTAGAGAAGTTTGTGTATTTGGGAAGTACGTTTGATAGAAATGGAAAAACTGAGAAAGATATCGAAAGGAGGGTGACTGCAGGATACAAAATGAATGGCTAGCTAATGGGAACTTGTCAACCGAGGCAAAACTAGCTATACACAATGGAGTTCTGGTACTGACACTGATGTGTGGAAGTGAGGCTTGGAGCTGACAGAAGAGGAACGAAAGTAGACTAAATGCAGTGGAAATGAGATCACTTAGGCGTATGTGTGGCAGATCCAATTATGACAGAGTAAAGAATGAAGAAATAAGAAACGAATGTAAAGCTGATATAAGAATAGTGAGTAAGATTAAGAAAGGATCACATAGGTGGTTTGGTCACATGGAACGGATGAATGAGAAGAGAATAGTAAGGAAGATATATGACGCAAATGTTTATTGCACCAGAAATAGAAGACAGATACTGGAGGATGGTCCTGTTAGAAATCTCAATAATCGGCAAGCTTATATGAGAAGATGTATGAATGTGTATGAGGCGAGAATTGTGTGTCAGGACAGAGAAGTGTGCGCTGTATCCGCTCTGCCTACCCCCTCGGGAAAACGGCGTGTTGATAAGTAAGTAAGTAAGTAATACACCAATACAGGTTTCAATAAAACAGTAAAAGTCCCGTTAGATCATGATAAGCTATACCATACTAGACTCTAGAGTAATTTAAAAGAGTGCATTTGTGCGTCCTGCATGGGAATTACATATTTGCTTACCACCGTTAAATGATGAGTGAACATGTCTTTCTCTATTTGAGTTTGATTTTACGTGATATTTTTACTTAAATAGGTCTACTTTTATCTCGTAAAAAAATAATTTTAATGAATTATTGTACAATAATTATCAGAACTGGTTTAGTAAATAATTTGTTTAATTTAACTCCATGAAATAGTAGTAAACAAAAATAATAATCGTGCTGTCCCTATTGACCCCAAATATAAGGTTAGTAGGGGTAAAGCTCGTTCAGAATTTTGTCTGTAGTTCATGATCGAATCAAATTTAGGTGAATGTGAACACATAGAGGAACCGTTAACTAAATAAAAAACTCGGGTTATACAATATATTATTATTTCTTACATGTGTCGATTTTTTAACAATGGAAACACTGAAACCTGTCTATTCACCCCGGATTATGGTATAAAAAAAAGCACCTACGCAAAATGAAATATTACTCACCGCTCTATGTTTTGTCATGAATCATGAATCATGAATGAATATATAGCGGTGATCTATATATTATGCATATATCATGCATATACCATGCGTAGAACGTAAAGCGATAAGTACCATGACAGAACATAGAATCGCATAACCTTAAAACAGAAACTGTAGAATGAAGAACGGTGGTAAAAAAAATTTCATTTTCAATTCTATCCATTTTTGAAATACCCAATGACAAGAAACTAATAACTTGATGCCGTTATTTGATTTCTTAATACAATGCAGGTATTGTACGTTACTCTACAGCTAGAAAACATAAACATTAAACCAATTTATGTACAACAAAAACAGTAATTCGGCTTAAATGATTTCTATTACCTCCTACCTTTTAATAAATTGACTCGTAAAGAATATTTGGTTACGGAGACTTTGTAATTTATTTATTGATCGAAAAAATTAATCCTTCATTGGACAAACAAAAATTCCTTTTGAAAGGGAATCAGTGTATGAATGCAATATTCGGTGTTTGTCCTCGAACAACTGAATATCCGGTATCCTTTTTGTCCCATCATTTAGTCGCTCTATGTCCCGATTCGCTATGCCCGTCCGTGACCGATGGAGCTGGCTCCCGCGGGGCGGTATTAGGGTATGAGGGGATGCGAGGAAGAGTTGCTCGTGAATATTAGGATTTAATTCGCTTTCAGTACAACTTTTATCTGATAGCTTGTCCACTGCAGTTGTGATTGGAAATGGGGTGCAGCCGGCTGCGATCGACAAAGGGTTCTCAATTTATAAAATAATCGTTATTAGGAATATTTTTTAATAAAATATTTGTAATTTCTGTACAGAATAACCGTTGGAACAATATACATCCTATCTCCTATTACTAATTTAGTAAATAATATATGTTTTATCCATATAAGACAATTACACCGACGACAAACATCATAATATTACTAATTCGATGCACATCTTTACCAACAAGTTAGTCGTTAGTCAGTTATACCCTTTATAGACACTTCTTATGGCTAAACCACGTTTCGTTACATCTATACAATATATAATAATATAATATAATTATTTTTTTTATTTTTCGATTCATAGTACAGTACAGTGTGTTATTATATTGTTATAATCAGATAACATTGCACTGCTACTGCAAAATCTTCCTTACCATTATCTGCTTACTCCAAATCCGTTTTACTGTTGAATTGGAATGCACCTCATTTTACTACATTCAGCCTAATTTATATTTTGCCTGATTTTACCAGCTCCAAACATCACTTCTATATATCAGCATTTTCCAATTCAGTTAATACAGAATATCTTTGGTTAAAACGACATGTTGGAGTGAAATGGTTTTTTAAATTATAGTTGTTACTGTTACGAACGAAATGTTTTTAAATAATATTAATTATTTGACGTTACTTTACCTTTTTTATTTACCGGTCAGAAAGAAAAAATAACCGGCGAATATTTTGGCGCTATTTGTGTTTAAAATCTGCTCCGGCCTCTGCCCGCAGCGCGCGGAACAACTCGACAAGCTACACTGGCCTCCGTGCATCGGAAGATGTTTATCGGAATTCTATTAGGGGCGAGGGGAGATTTAAATTAAATATTTTCGCCATGTTCAATACCCGCTGATAAAATTGTTATTTTGGATGGCGTGCAGAGTCAATGCATGGCTGCAATCCAATTTCCGCCAAGCGGTTCATTATATCCTGTTATTCGTCAAATTATTGCGATGAATCAACTCACGTCTCCGTCAGGGGTGGCTGAGCACCGAGCACCGAGCACTGAGCACTGAACACCGAACACACTTCGGGTATATTGGTGAGATTAAATGTTTGTATTATTGGTATTATTTGATATATTTTAGGTGCTACATCGTGTTACTGTAAGTAATATATTTCGTTGGTATTTGTCAATCATCTTCGGGTGGTACTCCTAACATAAACTTCATAAAACAGTGTAAAAGAAAGATAATTTAAAAAAATCTTTTGTTATGTTATTGGAAAACGAAAATAATTCCTACATTTGTGAGTACATATAAGTATTGAAAAAATAAAAATATTGTTTTTATGGATAACACATTTTTGTTGTGAAGTTTCTTTTTTAAAAATCACAGTTTTGTGATATTTAATATTTTGGCAATTAAATTTTTTTTGTGGATTAATTTTTTCTGTATATCTTTCTAGTTGATTAATATAATTTGTAATAATTTTTTTAGGTATTTGTTGATTTTAGCAGTCATGTGTGTGATGTCCCTAAATTAATTTGTTAATACATAACTTTTTAACAAATAATCTGTAATACCAGAAACACCAAGCGACTGAATAGAATTTACGCTAATTTATAATAACGAGTTGTTTCTCAGAGACTCATTTCTATATATTTCTAAAATATTTATTTAGGTAGAAAACCGTATATAAACATAACATAATATTAATATAAATGAGTAAAATGATAACAACATATTAGTCTGTATTTTACTTTTATTTAGAATAAGTACCCGTCTTTGCTTTTTTAAGCTAGACCCATCTTTACGAATACAGAAATAAAAATACAATAACAAATATTATTATGTTTTTCTACAATAATGATTGTTTTGAGATCTTCTCTAGGATGGATAATGCAACTCGATAC
This sequence comes from Eubasilissa regina, assembly GCA_022840565.1. NCBI lineage: Eukaryota > Metazoa > Arthropoda > Insecta > Trichoptera > Phryganeidae > Eubasilissa > Eubasilissa regina. The sequence goes on along the minus strand of JAINEB010000025.1, from coordinate 294,603 downwards.
TTCTGCGAAGTCTCCATTTCGAGGACAAATCATTTATTTCTGTATTTTATTAAGGAATCGCGCGCTAACTGAATGTACCTCTAGCAGTATATTTTTTCGTAAAACATAATATTATCTTTTTATGCGATTTCTTATACGATGCCGAGATTTTGAGAAAACACGATCAACAAATAATGTTTTCTCAATAATTTAGAAGATAATTTAAAAAAAATAAAGCCTGTCTTTTGTAAATATAATATTTAAGTGTATATAAATATAAGGAACCTTTCACGCACCCGGATAATCTTGCAGGTTTATTATTTCTCAGTGAACTTCAAGGCATATTTTAGCACAATTGTGAAATATTCGGAAGTAGGAACATTAATATGTATTTCTGATATTTAAGTAATGCAGAAATCCTTTATTTTAAAATAGTGTTGCGCGTACGGAATACACGTCACTTCAGTAGTCTTGCGTGTGCGGAATACACGTAATTTCAATAGTGTTGCGTATGCGGAATACACGTCATTTTAATAGTGTGCGGAATCACGTCACTTCAATAGTATTGCGTGTGCGGAATTGACGACACTTTAATAGTGTTGCGTATGCGGAATACACGCCACTTTAATAGTGTTGCGTGTGCAGAATTGACGACACTTTAATAGTGTTGCGTGTGCGGAATACACGTCATTTCAATAGTGTTGCGTATGCGGAATACACGTCACTTTAATAGTGTTGCGTGTGCGGAATATACGTCACTTTAATAGTGTTGCGTGTGCGGATAGACGATACTTCAAAAGTGTTGTGTGTGCGGAATACACGTCCCTACAATCAATTATAGTACACGTAAAAGTAAGTTTTTATTTTCTAGTCAGGAGCGGGGGGGAGGTGGAGGATATGTTCCTCGTCCCCAAAAATTAGTGAGTAGGAATATTGATATAACATGATGAAATGGTAAAATTCTAGTTTGTTTGAATATTTTTTTTATTTTCTAATACCTATTATTATCTAATAAATGCGTTATTTCACGCAGCCTAAAATATGTTTCTACATATTATCTTAAAACTTTACAAAATGTATTATTTTTGTGTAGGAAACTTGGCGAGACGTGTAAATGGATAAAAAAAATTGTCGAGATTCGAAAGGTTCGACCTTTTGCATTAAGGGTAAGAGATCAATATATACCTGAGAGTGTAATGCAGTAATACTGCATACGGTTAGTTCTCTTAAAATAAAAATGTATGATTATGCTATCGTGATACTAGTTATTACCCAATTTAAATCCCTATTAACTTGTCATGTACCGTAGCTTTAAAATGCATAGTTGATATTTTAATTAATTATAAATGTAAAAATTATTTAATTTTTGTTGCATAACTTAACAGCTGAATAAATTTTTAGTATTTGTATAAAATTAGGTTTCGATTTCTGCACGTGTAAGGGAATGTAATTTATATTTCATTAATTTATACATTTTGTGATCTATTTAAAAGAAATTCTATTCTTCAAATACAAAAAAAAAATATATATATAATTTTATGACTGAAAATCGTACAAGGTTTAAATAAGTATTTTCATGCTCAAAAATCAACACATCATTTGCACAACACCGCTATACGCACCTAGGGAAAAAAATATTTAATAGCTTATTCGAAAGCTGTAAAATTAATGATAATATAGAACTAATATTAAAAGCTATTAAAAAACACTTCACAAACTTATAGTATTTTTATATTGATAAAACTATTATTTTATTATACACGAGTTCTTGTAAACAATAATTTGTATAAATAAACGCTCCACTTCTCTACACCAGCATATGCTTTCAAGAGAAATATAGAATGAAAAAAAAAATTCTACGTTAATACTGTTATAGCATCATTTGAAATTTATTGTAATAATAGTATTAAAAAATCTAAAAAATAAAAATTAGAAACATAGAAATTATTTGAAAGTAGTAAAAAACACATATAACAGGTTTTAATTTATTCACGTATTAATTACAACGTATTTTAGAAGAAAATGATGCCAAGGGCGCTGATACACATCTTATAATTAGCGGGTTTTAACTGCAAATAAAGTACAAAACCTTTCACCGAAATTTAACATTCGGAGCGATTTCTATTTATAGTTTTTAATGGCATAACTTTCATTCATTTTTCTGAGTAAAAAAGGTTCTAAATACTAGAATCTCTTATGTATTAACTCCTAATTTGCGGGTCAAAAATGTATATTCCTTTAAAAAGATCAACTTGATGAGCAAGTGAGTACAAAAATAATCTTAATATTATCTTCTCAAAACTTAAAATAACTATGGACCTACATAATGCGGCTTGAATTCATAAGAATAAACGTTTATACATTCTAACTACACTTCTCTAGTAATAAAGTGATGTTCTTGCTGGTTTGTAAATTGTTCAATCTGGAATTATCGATCCCAGTAAATATATCAATTAACTTTTGATTCGATAATTTTTCGCAAAGTTCAGGATGCGCGTACTCGCGTCTCGGAAGCGATTCGGCGGTAAGGAACACGGCTCGGCATGCATGAGTTGATCATTCTGCATTTTGTGTTCAAAATACAATACACAATTAAAGATTGCTATACGCTGTATGTCTTATTTGCGAGTGTTGAAACAAGTTTCATCCGTGTAGACGTATCCTTATACAATACCTATTTCATCATCGTGACATTTTTTGTATATAAACTTATTGGAATCGATGTACTGAGAGCTCCGCTCAGAAGTGGCGTACCCCGGCCGACGCGGCCCCGGGCGATCCGCGTCCGTGACCGTCCCTTGTTACATTTTATTACACAAAGAAATCAATAAAAAGTTCAATCAACGCTCGGTGTATCGTGCGCTAGTATTAGTGGATACGACGAGAGGCTAATGGCTGCTAGATACAGATACCTACAATTTATCGTATTCATATTCAATCTGACAAATCTGAAATCTCCATAAACATACACTTAAATACGATTTGTCTGCTTTTAAAATTATTAAAGAAATAATTTTGTTCAGAAAAAAAGTAGTGTGTGATTTTAAATGAAACTTCTTTTCTGATTTTTCGTTTTTATTATTTTCTTAAATAAATTGAAGGAAAGACGTGTGTGCATACCGATCACATAAATAAGAATAAATCGATACTTGAGCCGATAAATTACAAATTAGGCTTCAAGAGGGTTAATTAAATTTTCCACAAAGCGGTAGTTACGCGGCTGCTTTTCTAATTATTCAAGAAATATTACCTCCAGTGTTGTTCCTTGACTATTAGGCACTGTTTCCAAATCCATTAGCCAAAAGTATCCGACTACAAGATTTTATTAATTTTATGGTCGTAATAATATATTATATCTAAGCTTGTTATAGAATAAACTTTTTAATATCCAGGGCTGCTTTATGTAACACTTAAAATACGCATAATTTATGTTTAGAAAAACAGAATTATTAACGCTCGAGGTCGGCAATCAATGTCGTAAAGTATTAAATTATCAAGAAACCAATAAAATAATAATGGTCGTGACAAGTCTAATTCCTAGTTTCTCGATCGGTGTAAATGTCGTTCTACTACAAAGCTATGCATTCCGTTACAAGAATTATCATTCAAATTTTGAAAACATATTCTAACACCTTTAGTGATAAATTCTTTGTATTATTTTTAAAAATACATTTGGTTTCCAGATCTTTTTATTGCATTTCGCAGCCTCCGACAACAACAACAACATAACAACACGTCGCTTTTGGCACATTATGCCCGACACTTACCGCATCTCGAATAAACTATTCTGAGTATTAATAATAATTATAAAGTTGAATTTTTATTTCATTATTCATATTAGATATTTACAAATTTACGATTTATGGAGATGTCGACGGCGAATGAGCCTAAATTTTTTTTTATATCTTTTGGGCCACTTCTGAAGCGACTTGTTTAATAAGAAACATTAATCTTTATATTTGTAAGCTAGTTGGTAACCAAAAAAATAGTCGTCGTTTTTCTGCGGGACACGGATTCGATTCGGTCGAATTTAAAAAAATATCGGATTATGAATTTATGATTTCTGATTGCAATTCGATCTGGTACACGTACCTGTTTAATTTAATACAAATTATAATTATTAATATGGCAAATATTTGATAGATAAATAATTCGTTTACATTATATATTTTATATATATATGTTTAATAGTTTTAAAAGTTAAATACTAACATATAATTGAAGCACTATAAATAATCCAAAATACACCTTAGATAATATTTTAGTAAAAGATTAAACAGTGATCTTAGAACCTTATTTTCCGGAAAAATGTTTTTATTTGTTTCCATTAAACGCTTGCAGGACCAATACCTCAAAATTCTTTCCATTGAATCCGGCTTTTATGTAAAGCAGTCCAGTTGTCTTCATGGTCCTTGGATTGCTGCCGAAATTTGTTATCTGTTCTCTGTCTCCATTCCGAAACATTGATTTCACACCGACCATCTCTTATAAAACACATTTTTTTATTTAATACCCGTACAACGTTATCTCACAACGGGCTTCAACCTAGCAGAGCTACTAGAATTTGAAATATACCAAAATTATATATAACATATTACATTTTATATTGTACATATTTTGTTACGTAACATTTTAATCAGTAGTAATACTATTTTAGTGAAAGTGTTAACATGTAACCGCTTCACAAAAAGTGATCGAACTTTTCTTCGATTGCTGTACTATTTCAAGCATTCTATATACATACATATAAACACTTTTGAAGAAGGGACTGGTATTTAAAGTGTGAATTTAATGCTTCGATATGTCGTAAAACTCGCAATACTAAAAGCTTGAGAATATCGGTTACAATATATAATCCTTGACCGAAAAAGAACAGGAATCCCAAATTGTGGATAATGATAATCATGTATTATAAAGGTGTCCAGCGGAAAATTTTCAAGTTTAATATTAAATAAAAAAAAAACCACAATGTTATTCTGATATTTTATTTATACAAAATGGAGTTAAACGATCCGGATTTTATGTTTTATAAACAGTATCGTCTTAATACCGTCCACTTCTCTAAAGACACTCTTGCAATCTGACTCTTAAATTTGCGAACACGCGAGAGCAAAGCGTTGGTTTGATGGCAAAAACTTAACGGCGGATATTTTCTTGTAGGGCCTGAATTGTTCGAGGATTGTTACTGTAAACTCTCAACTTAAGGTATCCCCACAAAAATAAAGTTGCACGGTATAAGGTCCGGTGACCGAAGTGCCCAGGGTTCCCCTCGGCTTCTCCATTGAAACTCTAGCTGTATGTGGAGTGTGGCCCTGTCTTGCTGAAATTGTATTATATTATTGAACTTGGAAAACAGCTGCAGTTGCGGTATCAAAAACTTGTTAATCATTCTGAAAAACATGTCAGCGGTGACTCTCGCTGGTTAAAAAAAATAAGGGCCAATTCTCGGGCAGAAATTGCACACCACACTGTCGTTTTTGGACAATGCAAACCTTTTTTATGGCGTTCCCTTGGGTTATCGGAGCATCAGTATCTCATGTTCTGTTTATTAACATAGGCATCGATATGAAATAATGCTTCGTCAGTAAACAATGTTTCCAAGCGTTCGTGCTTTTCCAAAACGTTCCAGCATCGTTCTCGTAAGGTTCCACGTAAAGAGTAGTCATTGCGACTGGCAAATCAGCAAATCACGCAAGTCAAACAATACCCCTCCCACTTACCTCACCCTGATGGTTTACGAGCAATTACGATTTAATCTTGAAATTTTTCCGCTGGACATCGTATATGTTCAGAAAAAAATACTGTTTTGAAAAATCTATGTATATTTAGCATATTGACATAATTAACCAAAAATTTATTAGTTGCGACTTTTTAATCACATTATAACAATATAATATCAAATAGTTATTTATTATTTAAAAATAGTAGTTTAGAATAAAGCATAAATAGCAGATGTTGCTGTATCTTCGCCAGGACAGGTAGTAATATTGAAAGCGGTTGATATCAAATTATTCAAAAAATTTTACAGAAACTTTGTTAATTTTAAAAATTAATACTTACGTACATCGAAAAACTAAACGCTGTAAACATTAAAGAAAGGTTGTTATACTTTACAGAATTGTTATTTTTAGATTATGTGCTAAATATCATAGCATTAACCTAATATTAACATTGTGATTTTCATACTTACTTATAATTCAACTTAAATAAACTAGAGATAAATGCTTAATTTTTACTTTAGTCATTTTTTATTAATAAATGTTAATTTAAAATTAGAAAGATTATAATCTATGTTTAATATTAAAAAGCGAGCCAGCTCAGACGAGTTCAAATTGTTATACGACTTTTTATATTAATTTTTTTTTAGAATAAATTTTTGTAAGTTGCATTTCAGGACATAGTTCTATAGTATTTTTAATACAAATTATATGAATCAATTAGTTAAAAAAATTCAATTTTTTTCAATAAATATTTTTTTTCTGTAATAAATAGATTTTTTCTGTATATCTTTCCATAATTTGTATTACATAATTTGATTACATAATTTGTATTATTAATTTTATTATTGAATTCTTTATTCGGTCTTACTTTTTCTTCACATAATTGTAGTTAATTAACTTTGACCAAATTAATTTTTTTACTGTAAACTGTAGTAATAAGTGTACTACTGAGTGAAGTACTTCTGAATCATTTGCTTGATTGGTGTTCGAATGTAACGATGATCGGTAACGGTAACAGTTAGAGGCAGCATCCCGCTGTATCTATTATGGCTACAGCGGGTTGCTCACCGAATTACGATCAACTTTTACCTGTAAATTACGAATTTTATTATTATCAATACGCAATTACTGATAGTTGGAATTATAAAATAACAATTGTAAGACTCATAGTCTGTGTTATAGTATTATATCATAATAGTCACAGTATTTTTTGCTCACAACTACTTCTGGTTTATTTAAAGAAATATATTACATAGCATTAGATCCAGACAAAATGGTATCGAGAAGTGCATCAGTTGCACTCGCTGCATATATACACAATTATTATTTTTTCCTACGATAAGAAAACCGAATATGGCCCTCGTAATAGATATATAGATACATATACTAGGTTTTATTTGTAAAATTTTCAATATTCATCTAGCCTTTTTTAAGGTTTTTTTAATAGTTCTACAAAAACTATTCATCTATCTAGAATAAAAGAATTCGCGATTTCCACAATCTTTCTCAATTATATTTTAGCCTTATGAACTTAACATTCATAAGGCTAAAATGTCTTATAAATATTATTTCAGTATTATAGTAATATTAAATACATTATTTATCTTACAATACACAGTTACTTTTTTGGGTAAAATGTAGTATTCACATCATTAGAGTGTCGATCCACAGTACTGTACAATATTTAATTTGAAATTAATTGATGAGATATTAACCTCATCAATAAAACAGATCCTCTCGTGTGCCAGCCCTGCCGAAGATCGGGAGCTAAACGATTATCTTAATGCTCCTCTGATGGATGGAGGGATCGAGGTAAGTTATTGTCACCTCTTGTATCTGCAGTACAACTTATCGCATATATAAATATAGTTAACCACCTGTATTCTGTAATTGTTATGTAACAGAACACATATTTCTTCATTTGTGAACGTAATTCACCCATTGACAGAAACTTGTTCCTTTTCTTTTATCGCTTAAAAATATTGAAATAATTTCATTAATTTGTACGCGTTATTGTGTAATGATCGTTGACACTCTTAGTCGGATCTGACGAGACTTAGTCAGTAATATGAAAACCTAAGAAAATGATAATGATATAGGCAGATAAGCTTCAGTCGCCCCCCGACCGCCCTGAAAACGTGCTCCCACAATGCGTCTCCAATATTTGTGCACTCGAGACTAAGAACGTTATTAACTAAATAGTTATTAAAATATTACAATTGTAATATTTGTCCAGATCTACTTTCCGCTAAGATGTCTCACTTGCTCAAATGTATTTAACGTGAATTGAACGGGTACGACTGCTGTCACGTGTGTGAAATTTGATCCCGATCGCGTCATTTACCTTCCGGCTATTACAATGTAAATATGTCCGCTCCGCCAGAAATTTGCACTAAGGAGGAACAACGAGAGGTGATTCGATTTCTCTGGTCGGAGGGTGTGAAAGGGACATTGTAAACTTTTATCATAATACGGGAACAGTGCTTTATCACGTAAAAATCTTTTTTTTTAAGTGGCCGGACGAGTGTGATGCACGAAGAGGGAGTAGGATGCCCGTCAACCTCCACTACGGACGACAAGATTCAGCAAGCTGGAGAGATGGTTCTAAAGATTAGGCGAGTTACCACCACCGGTGAGGTAGCGTCTTCTTTGAACATCAGTCATGGTTCTGCCCATCAAATCATCCACGACAAGCTTTGGTTTTGTAAAGTATGATAAAAAAAATATATAGATAAATTTTAACTTGCCCTCGTATATAACAATGTTCGAGAAATTTTTATTTATTTTATTTTTGTAGCATAACATATGAAAATAAAGATAATTAATTTACTAGACGTGGTCTATTCTAAAGCCTGTACAGTTAAAATTTCTAATTGTTAAGGCACAATCAGAAGTTATAAAACGTTATTGTAAAAAAAGTTATAAAAAGATTTTTGTCTATAGTTATCTATAGTCTATATATAGTCTATAGTATAGTTGGAAACAAAATGTGTAGGTCGTTAGGTTGGCACAAATGACAAATTAGTTTCATTTTGCTTTCTACCCATATCAAGATTCCATTTGTTTTTAGCACCAAAAATATACAACGGTCTAAATGCAAAAGTGATAGATTGCCACATAATCTTGCATATTTTTCACGAAAAGTGCAGTTCTGGCTCCACGAAATGAGGAGAAATTACGCTCAAGATCTTCTAAAGGTCCAAACCTGATAATAAAACTAATACAACAGTATATTGAATTACCTAATTGTATGTCTTGTTTAACTGTTTTTATATATATTTTTTGTACATTGATCATTGCACTTTGCTTACTGTTATACCGAAGGAACACTGTCTGATATAATACAGTAAATTACTAGTGTAGCAGACAGGGTACCCAAATATATGTCTTACTTTCTTCCTAATATGTTGTATTTACTTTGCCAAATTTTATATGCATACTCTCGGTACATTTGTCTGATATTAGAAATATTACGCTACACTCATAATAATTAACTAGGTGAAAATATATGCTTAATGAATATTAATTTGGAAGAGTATTAGACATTATTTATCAATGTAAGTACATAAAACATGTAAAAAGTGAACCTAATAAATGTATTATTATTATTATTAAGTAACCACTTCACGTAGAAAATAGTTCTGCCAATTGCTTTTTGTTTTCCCAAATCAAAAACCAATCCATGCACTAAATTTAAGAATAATCATGAAATTAACACGTTAAAAAAAGTAAGATAGTAAAATTCGCTAATTAATAAAACAGAAAGTAGACATTTCAATGATTTTCACGCAGTTGTAAGCTTTTCTAATGTTATTTTGTTAAAAAAAACAGCATGGGTAACGACTCCATACAAAACGGATCAACCGAAATGAATTTTTAATTCAGTAAATAGCCGATTATATGACTTGAGTAATTCACCAGCTTAAAGATGGAATAGATTAATGTGAATAGCTCAATGTGGCGAATGCACAAGAACGCTATGGATACAGTGGTGAGTTGTCGTGGTAGTTTTTAGAACAAATCAATTAAAGTCTCTACTGGTACACAGATAGCGCTAATAGTAAAATAATGTTTCCGTTTATGTTAATCGAATTATTAAATATATTCGTTTCCCAGAATTTTTAGTAATACACAGCTTTTTTGCTTGCATGCACTGCACGCCCCTGGTTATGTATTGCATGTAAAAAATCAAAAGGTATAAATTAGATTATATATAATAATATATTTCAATAACATATATATTTTTTTATTTACCGAATACTAATTATACTATAATTACATTATACTAATTATAATTACTTTATACTAATATTAATAATATTCCACTGATTATTTTATGTCTGATAATTGTTTGTTATATTTAAGATGTTATACTATTTCATCTATGTGTACTTGTAATGGCTAATTACGCCTAATTAGCAAAGGCTACAATAAAAAAGAAAAAAGATCAAGTAATTCATTAAGTCAACGATTACTCTTAACTAATCGGCAACCTTATTCGGGATGGGCAGTACATTAAAATTTATAGAAAATAAAAATAGTTCGTGGTAGGGTATCTAGTAAATATCGATTAATAAACTGCATTTTCCACACAGTTTATAATCAAGCAGGATAAATGATAGGGTTGGGAGACGAAAAATTCCAAATATTGCCTAAAGGATTGAGCAAAATAATAATATTGATTTACCATAAAGTGGTACATAACATTTAACTTTATACGAAAAATTAGACACTATTTTATAGGTACAATTTATATTTCATGAACTCGTGTATACTATTTTATCCGTTTTTTTAAATAAGATGTCTTTTAGGTGTTTTATTTAACGTAGTTTTTCATCTTTGTTTATTCAAAAACAATTAAAATACACATTCAGCCCCCCATAATTTTGGAAATAAACGAGATTGCTTCAAATATGGAGAAAAGCTCATTTTTTAAAGAATAAAGATCTAAAAATAAAATATCATTTTGCACATTTAATTCTTACAATACTTATTACGTACATTATCAAACCTTTAGGCCAACATATTTTTAGATTATTTGAGTTTTATTTTATAGTTTTTTATATTTATTTCATACTATTTAAAATAAATACTTTATTAAATAAAATAACAATAACTTTGTATGAAACCACGAAATTTATTATACATCAACCGGTTTCGCTTATCTCAAGCTTCATCAGGGCGTATTTAAAACATAAATACAAAAAGAGTGCACTTATATATACATAAAGAGGAAGATAGAATATAAAATTACATGTGAAAGAAAGAGACTACATATACAGATAAACAGAACATTAAGGGATGGGAAAATACAGTGTTTATGGATATTAAATTGATTTTAAAGAAAACATACCTAATATGGTGCTAATGGATAAATTTATTTCATTATTAAGAATCGGCGTATCACTGTTTATTGCCTTTTTTATTTCAAGGGCTTTTAAATTGTCCAACCAGAGATCAAACCCGTTTTTATTGAGAATATTAACCACTGTGGTATTATTAAAAGAATGGTATTTTTCAATAATATGGTTGGATAATTCTGAGAAACCATTACTGTTTAAACATCTTTGACACGAATATTGACATTACGAGCAGTTTTGCCTATATTGAATGAGGGACAATTATTGCAAGTTAATTTATATATACCCGAGTGGCTTAATTTATTATTTTTTATCTTTTGGGTTTATTAAAAATTTACCTAAATTATTGTTTATGACGCTGGCCTGGCATTAGAAGGAAGATTATTCTTGCAAAAAGAAAAAAATTTATTAATATATAGAACTCTACGCCGTTGATAACTTACTCATTCACGTCATTATTCATGTTTTATTATTAATATTAGTCATTATTAATAAAAAAATATACATAAAAAAATATAATTAATGTTTCATTTCACCAACATTTAATCAATACACCGATATTCCTATATTATGCGAATACAATACCATTATTGCCATTTGGGTAATTCAATTTCCATTTATATCTCTACTTTATTAATAATTATTATTTCAAATGTTAGTGTTAATTTGAATAATCTTATCTAGAAGTATAAAATTCAAAAGTCTGGTATCAATTAGCATTTCAATAAATATTTGCAAATGTCATTATTTAATTTGTATAATCTTATTTTATAATATTTTAAATGGATGCGGTCCATTTCTTCCCCACTGGCACTATCTCGGTCATCATGGTTAAAGACACCGTGAAGCTGTAGCAGTAACAATCGTTCTGAGTTTGTAAACTCACTTCGCAGACTCAGTATAAACCTTCAAATGAATTACGAGCAGTATGATTTCGCGGAAATTATTTCCGGGCTGATTCTGTCCTATTTAGTAGCATAAATAATAAAAAGGTCCGGTCCAGGGCCACCCTGGCGGTGCGGGCGGTGCGGGCGGTGTGCGCCGCAGCGGATAATCTGTGATATACTATGCAAATCATCCAATCTGCTGAAAACAATCTGCTTTACCCCCTCGGAATACACATGTAATTAATAGTTGTAGGCCATGAAAGCTCGCAACCGAATGGACTGAATTGTGTCTGCGAGCTTTTATAAAACTGATCAAAAGATTTATACTAAATGTGTTTTATTTTATTTTTAGAGTGAGCTTTCAACTTAATTCCTATTGTGACTGATTAACTGTTATCCGGGTAGCACTTTTGAAAAATTATCTATGTGTATTTTTCAATTAATTAACTAAGTACTAAAATGATTCACGAACGCGTTTTCATTTACAATTTAGAATTTTAAAATTCCGTAAAAACTCAAACTAAATGAAAATATAATTTCTCGCACACTTTACACTTCATACAATAATATCTAGTTTCAAGTCCAAGTTACTTTTTTAGGTACTTAATTGATTATTTTTCATCGTTTTTCTTAATTATTGTACCTATTTACAAACAATTTTGAAAAAACTTACTGAAATTATCTTGGCTAGCAACCGTGTAAATAATAATTAAAGTCAGAAAAATAGTATGCAAAGCAAAGTAGATATAAATTATATTTTTTAGCGGCTATTACAATTTTCCACGTAAATTTGATTAATTTTTAATAAGCCTACCGAAGCCGCAGATCTAAACATCGAAATGTGTGTGTTTTATAGCGTTTTAATTACAGCACTATGAGAATTATTTATATCGGAAATCGTTAATTACCATCCTTAAACTGCCACCGTTGTCAGTTGCCATTCAGCCTCCGCTTAATCGTACGTCATCGCGCTCGGCAGGAGGAAACTATAAAAATAGCATTAGCCTGTCATCAGTCGACTTAGTTAGCATATTTAATAAATCGAGTGTGTTTACAATATTTTCTCATCCGTCCCGCCATGCACCATGGGCGTTCTCCCGCGGGTCCCGGCACCGCGGTACGCATTACATCGCCTAATTGGCGGTTGTCCGCCCCTCTTCCGACCAATGTCAATATCATTTTCTCGTTACGCCGGTGACTCGCCAAGTTTCGGTCGCCGCCCGAACCGCCCGAACCGCCCGACCGCGATCTCCGATCCGGGAAACGTGCTCCCGCAGTGGCGTCTCCGATATTTATGCACTCGAGATTAACAATCCTATTTATTAATTAGCCATGCAAATATTACGATTGTAGTATGTGTTCTCAATATCCATTCGGTAACTTTTATCATTTAACTTGAATTGGAATGGAACTTTCGTACTGCTACTGAATGAACTATAATATAATGCGCAATTTTGAATTCGTAACATTAGGCATCATCATCGCGTCATCGCGTTCTCTAGCCAATTTTATTCAGGTATTGCTCGTTACGTGTGCGGCGTTTGCGTATTAAACCAACTGATTCGTAAAAATCATTAAAATATATAACCACAATCTTATTGCATCAAATATTTAAAATATTTTAACATATTTATTTATAAATCAAGCTCGAAATCTTGTGACTAAATGAGACTTATTTGATAACTTTCTACGCGCAAGTTGTCTTAGCAAATCGCGAACAGACTTCATTTCAAGGCAAACAATGGTCAATGTGATAAATCTTCTGAAGAACAAATTTAAAAAACCTCCGTGCAAATAAAACTTTATATATATAAAATGTTATGCAACCAATTTAATGTTTAGAATTTCTATTAAATATAAACAAATACTTATTATTATTTGACTGTATATAAATGTAAAAGGAAACCATGAGATAATTAATTAAACAGTTAGTGGAATGTTTTTAAACTCATACTTAACAGAATAATTAAAAAAGAAGATAATATTCAAAATCCACGAGCACATATGAATTTGTATTATACATATATATGTATATAATATTATGTTTCGGCGTTTCCTCACATATTACATTTGATCACACTGACAACTGTCCGACAGTCACAAGTTCGTAACTTCATCTCTCTCGTACAAGAACAACATAACCTTCTCTCCATACGCTCTCAGTACGGAAGAACAGTTTCTTATGTAAACGTATTAAGTAAACGAGCTAATAACTTAATAAATGAACGAGTTGTAGCTTGGCCCTGCGGGCGCCTTGGCAGGTCGCTGTAGTGGTTTCACCCTAATATAGCCGCTATATTGTCTCACGCAACTCCACACGACGATCAATTGTTTAGTTCCTAGCTTGGTATCTATGATTGAAATAAATACCAAAATATTGTTTACTCACTATGTATGTAGAATATTTTTGGGTGGAATGAATATTTGCAATTATAGGTAGAGTAGGACAATTAAAAACTAATTAATAAATTGGTAATAATTAATAACACATAGAAAGATAATGATCTTCCTACTCATCGTTGTTAATTCTCATTAATACAATAAATGAAGCTCTCGTTCCAAACATACAAACATTTTAATTAAAAATTAACAAACGGCTTTCATAGTATTCAGGCAGGGTTGGTTCGAGATGTTTGTCAAGAGCGCAATATAACGAATAATGTTTAGTGTTAAGGACAGTAGCCAGCCCCAATAATATTAAGTTCAATAGTAAATTATTTTTGTAATTCAATTATTAACAGAACTAGGTCTGATAATGTGGGCCAGAGAATCGTGTAAATCCACTGGGTGTGTTATCTGATTTGTCGGAAGCTACTGATCATACGGGCTGGATAAGTGATCCAACTGAAATGGAGATATTTTCAATTTTGCTTTCAAACACACACCGCAAATTAATCCAATTATCCGACAATCTGAGAAAGGGCTGGTTTAGCTATTGCTATTGCCCGATTTAATCATTTACACCATCCCGTGCCGCGCCTATTTTAGATTGATATATTATAGTATTTATAATTATTGAATAGTCGTGAGAAAATGGAACTACTGACTTAAAAATAAATAAAGCTAATTAATAAATGTACATTTGTAAAATAAATGACAATACAGTTTGGTTAATACGGCAGAATGTAGAGCGGTCTTCGTATTGAAAGAACTCAGTCGTCCAGCATCGGACACGCAATATCTCCGGAGATGCTCAGTGAGATAGGGAAGATAGCATCTCATTCAATCGGCATCTGTTGGTGAAATCCTATACAAAGGCCAGTGGGACCGACAGTGAAGCAGCGATTCGGATTTAAGAGACTTTAGTGTGGACATTTGTTTCGATAGTACCTACTTGTACATACACTTAAAACATCATCACATATGGGATGCGGTACCTCTCGGTTTCAGGTACAAACTAAATGATTTCGAGAGTAAGTTTTTTTTCTTAACATACTCTAGGTTTTGAAATAATTTTAAATGCTTTATAGGTTAAAATATGTTTATGAATTTCACAAATTTCTAAAACATTCGAATTACTTAACGAAAATATTTTTTTGACAATTGAATGTATATTTTAAATAATCTTAGAACCTCTAGCTGCGTACAAATTGCGTAATGTGTACCTATACTTTAAATAGACTCTTCTTCTTTCCAAACAAAATCATTTTTGTATCGATTTTACCGAACCTCGAAAAGAATAGGTAATATTATTTTGGTATCACTAGCCTTTAGATCACTTACGTCGTCTTCTGATGGTATTCAACTTTCTAAAAATGTTTGAATGCCTATAATTTTTTCGGCGTCATCTGATACTATTTTTGTGTTAATTTATTTGACAATCAATGTATTGTAAAAGTGGTAAAACCGAGTGCTTCAAAAATATTTTATGCAAATTTTTCATGGCTGGAAAATTAATGAAGAAAATATATCTACTGTTAACATTTCCACGAACGATGATCTTCCGTTTCTTTCTACCTATTTTCCGAAAACATTTTCTATATCTATTTTAATGGCAGAAGATTTCAGAAGATTTTTCGACGTAAAGGTCTCATCAAACCTGCAAATTGTTCGCTTTTATAAAGGGTATGATTTCGAATATCGAATTCGAGTAAGGAAACTGTATTTTTAGAAAGCGATACCCACCTATTTATTATTTATAAATAAACAATTGAATAATGTTACGTGTGGCACTATTTCAATCGATGCAATGAACAGCTGGTTCGAAAATATTAACACAAATATCACATCTTATTTCTCAATTAAAGAGGGTTTACTTTTACACAAGTGTCTAGCAATCAGGACGATTAAAAACAGAAATACATGAATAAGCTTAATAGTATGTATTATACTACGGTAGATATAATTCGTGTACTTTAAACTAAAAAATCATATATTTTTAAATACTGAAATAAAAACAGGCAGGTCATTAGTTAATGACGCTAATAATAATTAAAGTGCAATGTGAAGATAAACAGTAAAGAGGCCTTGGACATTTGCGTACTCCGGAACGTTGATAAGCCTGTTATATTCTTCAACTCGCAAGGAGTTCTCGAATCCCTCTCTGCTAATATGAAAGTTTGGCTAGACAATGAGATAATCTGTTCCATCAGAAGATATCTATTTAATCTGTACAGAAACAATAAACAGGTGTCATTCATTTAGATTCCTGCACATAAGAGAATTCGTGGAAATGAATAAAGTTTTAACTTGATTAATGGCACAAATCACTCTCGAAGAGTGGATTGCCTATTTAAAAGAAGATGAAGATAAACAAACAAAAAGCTAAAATGAAGCTGAACTCAGTGAAGTCGAAGTAAAACGTTAAAAAATACATTAAAGAGAAATTAATTATAAGAAAGTGACAATATTTCAACTGAAAATTGAGGAGAATGATATTAATATGACGAGATATTTTGAATATTGAACTATTTATTACTTTGTTTATATTCTTTTTATTTATTATCTTAGTTTAATAACCACAATTGAGAAATTGTTTTTGGGATTTATTATTAAACTTTGTTTATAACCACTTTTATGAGTCAATTTAATACACCAACCCGTTTCGTACACCTTTAATAAATAAATAATAAAAAATAAATACCTTTTTCTTCATCAGGACGTCAAATAAACTAAGATAGTTTAAATTTATTTATACATTTATAAACGCATAGCTTACAAGGTTAACGATATTAAAACACATGACGCTTGAGATGAAAGTATTTTGATATACATTTTGAAAAATTACAACTTCACGGTAAGAATGTGTTAAAAAAAACTTCTTCATTGACTAATATTATAACTGCTTTGCAATAAATGAATGATAGCGTATTATAAAAGCCTCGATGATGTGAATACTAGGTCTGATACCTGGTTTAAAGTCCACACACTGTTACGAATGGCTGTACAAAGTACAAACCTAGGGTTTTCGAATATTTCAGTATCGATCAGGTGCTAACAATGCAGAAAACCGTTCAAAACTACTTATTTTATATGTATTAATGTTGTGATAAAAAAAAAGATTTTATATAGATATTATAGCAACTGGCAACTGTAGATTATACCCATTACTCGTACATAATGGTGTTATTTGGAATGTCTCGATACGGATAGAGCTACAATAATACGGTTCCCTACAATAATGCGATGCTCGGCAGATGCCAATGTCTTAGTGATGCGTACAAATGTTGGTTCTTCGCTCATGCGTCTTCCTTCTCGATCCTGACAGGACTGTCCCGAGGCTACGCGAGCTACGTTTGTGTAATAAAAAGAGAAACGAAAATTTCGCTCAGTTCCACGTAAAGTAAATAAATAAAATGTTACCCTCGCGGAGCAAAGTAGCCCCGGGAGTAGTAGCGTGTGTCAGCCGCCCGCTTTGTGAATGTTTCCGCACTGAAAATATAAAGGATAGTTATCGCGAGAAGTGTTCTTTGTCATTTGTCCTTTTGGGAATAAAATTGAAACGCGTTTTCCGCAGGGCTGGGATTATGGAATTCCACGTCACAGTTAATCAAACTCGCAAATTAAACTCAATAGAGTGCGTCAAATATAATATTTCAGTTATTCTATCGGGTCGAAAGGTGTTCAAACAAAGTATTTACAAAATCCTTTAAATTAAAAACAAAACTTGGACTCCAGACAGACAAAACAGTTAAATAGTTTTACTTGCGGTATTTTAGCTAACTTCGAGAAGTGCACCATTAGTTGACCATCTATCCAACTAGTCACCGATCTTCCTCGAGAGTGATATCTCTCGACTCTCAAGGTAGGGTCTCTTCACGTGTCAGATAATCTACGTTAAATCTATAAAATCAATGTTCTACTTATGTTCTATTATGTTTCCGTGTATCACTTATTATTCTTCAAATATTATTGTTGTTTTATTCTCGTAACATTTTCACCCCATTACTTGTTAAAATAGAATAAAAATAAAAATACTGCATTCCTCGAATTGTACGTCTCAATCTTCCAGGATTATAATGACCACATTCTCCCGAATTGTTCGACAACCTTCAATTTTCCCGAATTGTTCCCATACTTTACCCGTCCGTTCCGTCCTTGCGCTGGGTGGTCAGACGGACGAGCCTCCTCGAATTAGTCGATCCCGGAGGAGCAATTACTCTGTCACGAATGCGGGCCGTAATAAAATCATTAAAGTGAGGGATCATCCTTGGACCACACGTGCACCTAGTTACCGGCCCGCGAGATGCACTGCCGGACTGCTTGTTGATGCCGGATAACTTGCCCAAATCACATTTCTAACTGATTAGGTACCGATTCGACAATTCGTAACTAAATACAGGTATGAGCCGCGACTGCCGACCGCCGCGCCGGTCTCGGTCCGCAGATATCACCGAGACGTTCTTAGTAAAACGAAAAGACCCTTTTGACTTAGAAAAACAGACTTCCGTAAAGATTCAGAGCAGACTGAAATGGAGCTGAAAGAAAACGAGTGCAGTACAAATAACGCATAATCAGATAATAAAACCGATCATTATTTGCTAAGAAGTTATTTTTTACTTGAAAGACTATCATGTTTGCATCGCGAATGAATGAAACTTCTGTTGCATTTTTGTGTCTATTGTCAGTGCTTTTCTTTTGAGCGAGATAAGGATCGATACGTTCTATTGAGCGAGATAAGGATCGATACGTTCTATTGATGTGTATCGCTTCTAGATTTCCATTGTACAGACGACTCGGAAGCCATTCAATCGCCTTTAAATACGGCCACCGGTGTGTGTTGTCCCATTTAGCGATCCTCGACAAAGGCGAACGGGAGAAAGACACCCGATACCTGCTAATAACCCCCGGGGAACCGAGTCTCCTTTTGTGTACAGCTTCTGCACGATTGCGCATGCGACCGACCGCTCGCGGGAATCTTTGATATTAGATTTTAAACTTCTGCCATATTTGTTTGCTATCGAAGGAAATGAGAAATGTTTTTCGCTTTGTGACATTATTCATAATAATAGAGAACTGCCAAACTACGGAGACATTCTCATCCTCCAGGAAACAAAACGCTACTCAATAATGCTTTAAAATTGCATTTATGGGGGCAATATAAGCAGTCCCAACCAAATAAAAACATCACATCTGTTATGAATATTTCGATAGCAGCGGGCAGTCACCGATTCTTGCGCTTTATAATACCATTTTAATAATTGGAGCTTATTCTTATCGCTTTAATTAAAAAATACCTTATTATGAAACAATGGCTACCTAGTCTGAAGCTCATTTAATATGAAACCAATAAAAATGTATTTGCTTTTCAGTGTGGCGTAGAATTTACATACAATAAAACTCAATTAGATTTCACGCCTATTAATTCTGTAATGTATTCTCTAGGAAGCCGAGCGGTGAAAATTGAGTCATATATTAACATATCACCTAGCAACTTGAATTTAAAATATTATATATAATGTACTTTATGTTTAATAAAACTTTACATACACCTAATATTGTTCTGGCCAATATTAGAAGACTAGTAAACAAGATTAGTATTTTAATTTTTCAAAGAAAACTAATTAAGTTATTTAAAAGTTATGTTATAAAATGAAACGAGTAATTAAGTTTTAAGTAGCTATTTTATTATTATCGGATATTTAGTATTGGTATATCGAGCTTGTGAACCTATTTAAATATAAAATGCGCACTATAATATAATTAATGAAATTTAAATAAACACAGAAACACAAGGTACAATAAAATTGTACTCAAATAAATACATTCGGTGAACCATCGTTCAAAGTGGCCGAACTCGATTGTGATTGGTCCATTTATAACAGGGCCTGTAAAAATGTATTGTGGGCTTTTATAATGAAGCAATAAAATGTTCCGCGCCGTTTAGAATATACATACTTATGTATAGATACTACGCTCGCATACACACATCCTTATAATTAAATATCAGAGTAAATAGGGCGCTCCGGACATAATTTACTTTTCTAAAACGGTGATACGGAAGTCAAGGCGGGTCCCTCTAAAGCTGGTCCGACTTGTTTATGAAGAACATCACAACCGGAGGGCGGACCCACTTCCAATGAAAAATATTATTAAATTCTATTCGACATGCTAGTATATACCTACATGCGACTTTACATCATATTAAATTTGTTTCCCAAAGTTATTACTTTAGAAATACACGTAAATATATCAACACGTCAAACTGTGTATATTATACGTTAAAAACTTTTCACAGTAATTACCATAATTTTATTTTGTACGCAATTATCACAAATCTCTTATCTTAAAACTATCAGTCATTCATTAAAGGCAGATTAGTCCGACAGCTTTAAATTGAACTGATTTACAACTAATTTTTGTATTATGTATATTGTCATTGCTGGAATTACAAAAAAAACTTAGTTCACTGTTTATACTTGTATTACTAAATAATATGCATGCGGGATCTTGTGTTTGTGCATGTATGTGTATGCGTGTTAGAATATGGGATATGAGAAAATATGATGTTGTTGGGTAGGCATATGATGTACTTAGTTACATATTACACATATTATTTTACGTTCATTATAGCGTTTTTCATACTATTCATTAATTAATTAATTTAAAGTGTTATGGGAAAAAGTTGGCAACTTGCCCTAAAACAGGCTTACGAATGCAATTAACATTCAGTAATATTTTTTGACGTGTATAATTATATAATGTTATATGTATGTATGTACCTATATTTAAATAAATCTCAAACTTGCTACTTACAGACGATATAATACAAATTGAGGTTCATCTATTGAGCAATAACAAACAATTGCGATTCTCCACGTTCGCCAGTCTGATACATGGCAGACACAGATCACAGATAAAGGTATACGCTATTTTTAGACCCCCAAAGTATACATAGTGAGTCAACTTTGATAATACGCCACTAACCAAATTAGTTGACAGAATGAGCTACGTTAGTTCAAATTAAATCCCGTGAGCTTTGGTAGTCAAGGGCAACATCTTTTTGCCGGTGAATAACTCAGTAAGCGACACTTTGTGAACTGTGGCTGAGTACACTACTAATATATATACACTCAGTAATAACATTCGGTGACGAGTGGAAGCGCAAAGCAGAGAACGCTAACCGAATTGATCCATTATCTGCACCGAGATGGTGTTCCGGTGAGATACACCACACCTACCCGAGACTGCTCCCGCGAGAGCGAGCATACAGCGCAATACTCACTACTCAATACTATTACTTCGTACTAAATTAATGTATTAATTATAAATATATACATGTAAAATCAATTTTGTCGAAAAATGTTTTTGGGTCACCGGGATCCCTTAAATACTTAAAATATCACAGACCGTCTGTTCTGAATAATTACAACTTCGCAATAATAATGTGTTTTCCTTAATAATACTACTTTGTGTTTGATTGGATAGCATTGATTATGTATCCGAGAGAAACTATTTGTTTCATCTAACATTATTGGTTTAATTATCATCGAGTGCAACAACATTTTAGCCTATGAAATTGTTTGTTTTTTTCTGTATCTCTTAATGATAATAAATTATATAAATTGTGGGGTGTATTTTATTTCAGATCAAGGCTCGATTATAAATCAAAAATGTGTTAAGTGTTGAAACTATTTATTCAAAATGTTATTAATTGAATTAAATTTGATATGTAGTCAGTCGGGGTAAGTCTATATGATTTGAGTAAGATACGGAAATATCACAAATTATTATTATTATCTTTGAATATTTACCAACGTTCCGAGTGCGATAACGCGAGACCCGAGTGGAAGAGTGTCTCATACGGTCGTCACGAACCTACCCACTGACCTATAAAGAGAATTAATATTTGAACACGTAAATTTTTATTTATTCGCCAAGTAGCTGAATAATAGGTCAACCTGCAAGGATTTGCAAAGGTTTAGGATTATGTAAACGAAGAAACCTTGGAGAGTTTTCAATTTTTCGGAATTACTGGAATAAGTGAACTGCACCCATCTCTATAATACGGATACAAGTACTTAACTAGAACTTAATTTATTTCCATTTCGGACAGCTCGATAATTACAGAAAATGGAAAATATTCTCCAAAGAAATCTCTGCTTTGGTTGCGCTAATCGAAAAAGTTTTTATTTAAAATTTTATGCATTCAATTTAATACAAAAGTGGCTTTTTATACGTGTATTTAGCTAATGTATATAATGGAAAAATAAAGTGAACTGGCTACACGGCTGTCTTACAGGGGTTAGGTTTAAAAACCTTCATGGAAGACTTGTTTTGTGTTGCAGGTTCGGAGACTCGGTTAGGTCAGAAGCGTCCCGGTTCAAACGATAATTCAAAATGTTATTTTAAATCTCATTCAACGAGCGATGTCACATAAAACGCTTTTGGCGTAAAATCCCCTAAAAAATGTATGAAACCACTAAATTAGTTGTTACCTAAAGAAAGGAATGGCAATAGTCAGCAATTGCACTAACATTTCACTTCCAACTGGATAATGGATTCTACTTATAAGATTGCAATTTGTAATCATTATCACGTATATAATTGATTGAAAGACAGACTGTTCGTTCTAAGTACCTCAATAGTTCTATTCATAGCAATCTACAAATATTAAATTTAGCGGGATCAATCAATTTCTTATATGACCTAATACTTCGGTGAATTATTTCAGAACGTTTTGTCTAGATTATCTAGACACACAATTTATATATATTATTTGACGTCAGATTTTTTATTCGAGGCACAAGAAACAATATCGGTAATGTCCACAAAATGGCTTAATTAAGACACACTTTTATAGAAAAAGTTTTATTTTATTTTAGTGACAAAATCTGTTGTCAATATAACCCGTTAATTTCGTGATTAAAAGTTTTGGTTTTGTGACAAACATGGCAGATCCACTTCTTTCCAAAACAAAAACGGTAATTTTTAAATGAACTTTCGAAATAGCAGTTATACTGTATTTCATCTAACCACTAGCGAGACACCGTATCAAATTATTTGCGTAAAAACAGCCAGTGTTCTAATATTATTTAAACAATGCTGGCAGTAAAACTTGTTCAACTTAAAGCTCTCTTAATTTATTAACCTAAATTTTGTTAGCATATAAACTAACATAATTAATTTTTAACTTTTTTTATGATTTAAAATTTTACAGCCAAAATACAGTCATCAAATTTATTACAAATGCTCACTGCATGCAATACCATTCAGGCAAATTTAATACAGCCGTTCAGTTTACCGATACGTTACTACAGTAGGTATAAATTGTACATTCAAATATCAATTTAATGTAATATATTAAAAAAATGATAATAAGTGTTACGAAAATAAAAAAGATAAAACTGAAGAAAGAAACTCAAAATCGATTGATCCAAAAAATATAACGAGAAATATATATGAAACATATAACACAGTTGGAATGTTTAGATGTAATTTGAACCGACAGAAACACTCAAGTGTACATACGTATGTATATTATACATTCCATAGAAGTGTCGTAAATCAATAAAAAATTCGTTTTCCAGGAGAAAAACAAAAACGATCAATTTTTATAGTTTAGTAACGGAACTGTTATTTGCCGTAGGACCTTCCTTATATTGATAGATAGTGAATTTGATAACAGAATCGACGTGTGTCACTACGTAGAAAGCGCTAATGCTGCTGTTTACTACTGATAATGATGAAACGATAGCGGCCGCGGAGTGAACAAACTTTTATACGGTTAGAGAATCATCTTGTCATATAATCTGCACGACATGAAATCGGATCTATGCAACGTTGCTGTGGTAGCTAGTAAGCCAACTATCACGTCTAAATGTTTTTTGGATTCTTAGTGATCTGGTACTCGCATGGAACATGAGTATTAATTAGTTATATTTTTTACTATTTAATAGAAGCACGTACTATCGGAAACATTACATATCGTATTAAGACGTCTTAAATGATTCACCACCGTGTTGTGTTTCTACATCTATTCTGATCCTACGATAAATGATATGAATTTTATAAAACTACATACTACTACTGTATACACTACGGTATGCGCAACTGCAGGTGCCAGATTGACAATCGATGGAGAGATCATTAATCTATGTTTTGCTTGTGACCAGTGCGAAGATTGAAATGGAAATTATTTTACAAACAATACAATTCACGAGCGAGCAGTTTGATTTAGAAATAAATAGGTCTAAAAAGAAAATTCTACTTGTGGATCGTACTAATACGTCATGACAAATTTTTAAAAAGTGGAGTGTGAGGTAGTTCAAGAGGCAATTTAATTCGAGAGGCGTATTTAGGTGTGCTGATCACGATCGCTGATGACAGTGTGCAGTAAATTTGAAGACGCACGTAACTAGCTAAAGTTATCATGAACCAACTGTGCAGAACATGGAAAAACAGTGACATGATAGAAGCAACTAAAATTATGACGGTTCGCATTCTTGTGTTTTCAATTTTCACGTATGCAACAGAGACTTTAACCGTCCGCAATAGCGATAATTGTTAAATAGATTCCATTTAAATGTATTGCTGGAGAAAGATTTTACGTACCGTGTAGATAGCACTTCGCGCGAATGTCTCAATCCTGCAATAAATCCAACCACAGCAGATTCTTCCAAATCTTTGGCCACATTATGCGTCAAGACCTAGAAGAATGTCACAGTGGTAGATAGACGCGCTGCATCTGGCTGTGTTGTCTGTATAATAAAATACGAATGATGAAAAGTTTGCTTACCTATTTTAAAGGTTAGAAAACTTTTCAACTGATCAGCTGATTTAAAAAGTTGTTAATTAGAATGGCATAATTAGTTAAATGTTTGGGAATAATCGAGAGTTAAAAAAGTCTAGAACGCTCTTGCATCTCTTCTTCAGCCACGAGCCGGAGCTGAATGTCCGCACTCCGCACTCAAACCGCTGACCCTTGGCTCTGTAAACATTAACAGTGACCGCAGATCCGCTACAGCACAATAATGTTAGTCATTATCTGTCAGTTCTTGTTATGGAACGTTATCTAAGCAAATTCTTCTCTTGCCTTGTTGTCCAATCAGCCGCGAGATTCTCGGCACCGAAATTCTCAACCTTCTTTCACAAAGACGTATTTGCATATTAATCAAATTATAATACCTGTCGGTTTTACTAAAATACTGCACTTTTATAAATTATTCAATAAATATTAAATTTTAAAAATTATTCGACTAAATTTGTATTGAGCAGCAATTTGAGTTAGGTACTAAATTTATTTTTTAAATACTTGTTTTTTTTTTTTTTTTAAATTTAAAAATAGATTCTAGTGAAGAAACAATGCTATATTTTTAGTTAGTTATGACATCCTGAAGAAGGAAAAGGTGTTTTCCGAAACCGGTAGATGTTTTTTAAACTCAATTGTGGTTAAAAAAACTAAGATAATAAATAAAAAATATAATTTATTTAAATATTTTTACTAACTATTTGAGGAACTATATTATGTAATTACAAATAATGATACTTTCATGTTGTAACTCATATAACCATATATATATATATGCCTACCTGGTGTCCCTTCTTGATTAGATCGCATCCTTTGTATGTGGTATAAGTACGGTCGTACCATAATATTTTGAGGCATCCGGAGAGATCGTTCCTAGAAATGCTTAAAAGATTTAACAAGCCAAAAAAATTGGGTTAGAAAAGCATTGATTGACATTGCGTCTGATATTAATGTTCAAGATGCTGAAATTTAATCGATTAACAACATTATTTCTGCACTTAACTTACTTATGTAAATCTTCTTTTAGCTGATGCGGCATTATCTTTTATGCTTGAGAATTTGAAATCCGATGAGCTCTCACTAAAGTTGAAGTACAATTTAGAAAATCGAATAAGCCAAAAACGAACAAATGTATCTGGTACTCTTCAGTATTTACACAACGGTGGAAAAAGTGAGATTCAAAAATCTTTCACTAGACCGACGAAAAATTCAATAGCTAAATTTATTGAAAGCTTTGCACAAAGATTGACATTCAACAGAAATATGGAAGCCTCTGTAGCCACCCAGTCGGAATTTGATGATATAGAAGTTGTTTTGGAAGAACAACACTATGCGCAGTCCCAGTCATTAATGCAAAGAGTGGAGAACAAAATTCAATCGAATTTGACATCCAATATACCGTCCAGCTCGACTCAACGAGCACCCAAATCACAGCTTAGTTTTAAAAATAAAATCTGAAATGAAATTCTTTGAAGAAAATGGTGTTCGAAGAAAAATTAAAATATCCGTAAACTCATTGTTGGTTTATTATTATACTCATTGACGAGCGTGGAGTCCGAGCGAGCGTTCTTGTACTCGATATAACTTTAGTACCAAAGTTGTATCCAGACCAGGGTGATCTCTGCTTCCTCAAAATATATTTTAGGCAACAAAACAACTATTTAATTTAATTATATTATATTTTTATATACCTATCTGATTTTAAAATTAAAATTTTTGAACAATCGTTATTTTCAATATTATTTTTAAAAAAATTATACAATAAATAATAAACAATTTATTATCTCGAATGAGCTGTTTTTTTATTATTAGTATTGACCAAAAAAAATATTAAAATTTTCGAAATTCGACCGAATTACGAAAAGTTTTATGTTGGAATTTCGATTTTTTTATTTCGTCAAAATTTGTAATGTCTATTCTCAGTGAAACCATATAAAAAGAACGCCATCTAACCCGGAAGAGACACCAGTTGCATAGACTAGAGCACGCGAAAACCTTTAATTAAACATATAAATAATCCGTTGAATATATACATATTAACGGATTATTTTCTGGGGGAGCTAGCACCCATGAAAACCTAAGTGTGTATATATATATATATATATAAGAGTAACTCTTCAAAAACTCCGATGTCAAAGAGTTCCATTCAGAGATAATCAATATTATATTAATAATTTATTTTTTTTGTAAGAAAGTAAACACGTTGTGGCTTGATATTATAATAAAATAAAATAATGATTTAGTTTTATACCACTTTATTATGCACATATACTAAAATCAACTAGTCTCAGTTGGATCTGACCTTCTTCAGGACAAAATAGTATATAGACTAACCTAAGTAAAACTGAAACATTATTTTATTTAATAATAATATTTTTATTACATTAAAATGAAATTTTATTCGTAAATAACTCTATAATGATTAATTTATCACTTTATTTCAAAAAGGGTTGGGATATAAGTATTTATTTTAAAAAAAACTTGAATTTTAATCAAACATTGATTTTTTACATAACCAAGGAAAATTATAAATGAAAATGGTGAAAGCTTCAACATTTTAGCAATTTGTTTTGACTTATGATTCTTTTACATTCTCATCGTTATCAAATATGTACAAATATTCCACGTTCGTTCACAAATAATTTAAAGTAAGAAAACTAACATTCGAGGTTAAATTGGAGAGTAATGTAATGATTACAGTTTGTAATATAACAGAGCAGCTGTTTCCGGATGTCCACAGTTGAGCGGATAAAGCCTACGTTTATAATGAAAGTTAAACCTAAATGGCCAACTCCGCACAAAGCCGGTGATAAGAACTGAAATCGTGACTCCACTCGGAGGCCAGATGATAATAATTGTGCACGAGAGGAAGAAAGAAAGCCAACCTCGGGTTTGCCGAGTGACGAGCGCTGATGCTCCGAATGGCATCAACGGTCCGATTGGTTTCGGCTATCATCTACCATGGTCAGGTTCCGATACTTTCCATCTCGGGCAAGTGATTATTCTTCATTTGGGAATTAAATAACATTGATGGAAACATTAAATATGATTAATGTGACACGTTATTACTCCTAGTTACCGGCACTGCAGATCAGCTTCACTAATACCTAATAATGTTGCGTCATCTGCATATCCTAGCAGCAGCAATAGACACCAGATAATCATATCACCCTACCCTTATACTGTTTTTAAATGTTATTGAGACCCCTATTTGAATTTTTAATTATTAAGATAACATGCGATACTTGTTAGTATAACAAAAATAAAGGTTAATTTTTTTTAAAATAGAAAAATGGAAATTGGAAGATTTCTATTGCTTTAATTCGTACTTGTTAAAATTAATATTCGACAAATGAACAGCTTTAGTTTTTCAAATACTTGTCAAAACAGAATCAAAGCTTCCATTCACAGTTTTAATGTAAATAAATTGGTTAACCTTCACCGATCTCTTTTTGCAGAACTGTCGACAGCCTACAAAAGAGTGAAATGACTTCCCACTTACCTCAATTTTAATGATAAATGTACCAATTTCTAATATATCGATGGAGAGAAAGCCTTATTGGCGTTCGTGCTCTTGAAAATATATAATGAAATATAGATGTTACGATGACGCGATCTACTTTAAGAATTCCGTTAAAGAGATTGGGAGTAAAATGTGATTACGCGAAATGTAGATTGTTATAAAATGCTCTATAGAAATTGTCTACAATAGTGTAAAACAGTGTTAATTTGATTTGAATGTGAAACCAAATTTTTTATAAAGTAATTAGATTTTCTTTAATTATTCAGACAATACGGAGATTTTTCCTGCCTAATCTCGCACTTTCATCTCGGACCACACAATTGCAAGGAGTCGGGAGATTAATCAGCATAACGAGAGGCTTCAATAGTCGCCTGTCAGATCGAATAACTCACTCTAATCGCGTGTGTATTAAACTCTAGGCGAGACATTCCGGTTTAACCATTCGTAATAGGTATTTACTCGTTCGGAAGCAATTAATTTCAATTAAACTACACCGACTAGAACTGTTATATACTTAGTATTAGTACTAATACCCAGTAATAATAATTATACTTATGGCTGTAGATATGTCACGAGCACTTGTACATAATATTACTACTAATTATTTATTAGTCGCAGTGTGTATGTTAATACAATAATATTCAGACGCAGGAGTTTGAAGGTAAGTGAATATTGAAAAATTATACTTTATTGGTTTGTTATCTATTGTGTTATTGTTGTTTCTTCTCAATGATTAGTAACAAACACTGTAAATTTTTTATTTACTAGTTTTATTTTAATTACCTCAACTGCACTAACTAAATCACATTAATATGAAATTTAATTATTGAAATTAAATATTTTTAATAACATTGATTAATTTGGCATTTACTTCGTGATGTAACAACAATTTTATTTTAAAAATTAATTAACTCAAAAATTGTGCGTGTGTAGTACAAAGTCAAAATAAAAATATTTGTTAAATTAGATATTTTTATTTTATATACTTTTATTTATAATGAAAACACATTTTCGTTATGAAGTTGCAATTTCATAACATATTCTGTAATATTTTTAACGCATTTCTCCGGATAGGAAAAGTTCCGGATTTGTACCCCGGTAGCAATCAAAATATTTTTTCGATGAATACAATAGATTTATTGTTGTAATCTTTCTAGTTGATTAATTTAATTTGTATCTTATTTTTTAATATACGTATTATGAACAGGTTGTAAATAACTATGATAGAATGATATTGATTTGATTACTTAAATAATCGATCCAAATTTTAAAGACTTAATTCTTCAAATTCTTTTTTTTATTGTAAATTTAATGTTCATAGCGTGAATTTCAAATGAAGAATACAAGTTTTTACATTTAACCATGTTTTTATTTTCTCATTATTATTCTAACATTATTTAAAGTGTCTTCCAATTCTATAATAAATATTAGGGTGATGCGTCACTAACTAACTTATCATCACGCTATTCCTCTACGGGGGTAGATAAAGAGGACAGAACGCCACGCTATTCTGTTGACACACAATTATCACCTCATTCACACTATACATCTTATGATGCAAGCTCGTCGAGAATTGAGGCTTCTAATAGGACCATCTTCCAGTGTCTACCTGGTCGTGTTATCTGGTGCCATCGACACTTGCGGCATGTATCTATCTTCCAGTATCTACCCAGTCGTGTTATCTGGTACCATCGACACTTGCGTCATGTATCTATCTTCCGGTATCTACCTGGTCGTGTTATCTGGTGCCATCGAAACTTGCGTCATGTATCTATCTTCCAGCATCTAGTCGTGTTATCTGGTGCCATCAACACTTGCATCATGTATCTTTCTTACCATGACCTTCTCATTCGTGCGTTCAATGTGGCCAAACTTCCTAAATAATCATTTTTTAATCATATTCACTCCGCTAAGATCAGATTTACATTCTCTCACGCGCCTGATCCTGAGTGATATCTAAACTTTAATTAAGGTCATTTTATTTAAAGAATGCTTTCAGGATTTGACTAAACCTCGTAACGAGTGGTTCAGATCGCAAATTGAAATCTAAAAATGAAAATCACTCCCTCGCGACTCCTAATAAAACATTACTGAAGAAGACTCGAGGTCGTCCCACGCCGAATGACCACCCACAATGCAATCTCTCGGTCAAAGATCAACTCTAACCTCGCGAACTCTTCGTCCGAACGATACACTGTGAATGTACAATTATTCCACCGCTGATAGTACTGAATAATTGAAATATCAAACTATTAAGTAATCGGACATCTCGCTCGAATCTACGGTGGACAATAAAACGTTGGAATCCTTCGGACGGGCGCGTAACAAAATGTTGATAGATAGATACTCGCAATGGGTCAAATGGTTGTACGAGGGTTCTCAATTATTTATTCTTCTAAATTAAAGCAAACTACCAAAATCTAATAAAAAATACTTCGAATTTAGTTCCATAGCTCCGGTGCGCTCGACCATTGAAAGTTAAACTTCTTGGAGATAATTTTTAATTTGTACTCATTCAAGGGTGGCGATCAAATGTTACCGAGCAACCGTAGATTAATAGTACTATTCAGTAACTACCATCTGAAGAATTTTAAAAAAATTGTTCAAAAATAGACTTCATGTATTAATATATAATATATATATAATATATTAACAATTTTGCATTCAAAAAAATAAAAACACTGAACTTAAATAACACAGATAACCAAGTACGCATTATGTTCAGGGTAGCGCTGCATTAGAATACTTTTAGATATAAAAAAAAAACACATTTGATTAAGTCTAAGAAAAATCTTACAGAAAAAATTTAACGAAACATAGCTCGTAGAATACCGGTTACATGGTTTGAAGATTATCTAACTGGAATAACACAGATTGTGAGACACGAAAGCAAAGCCAGTGATCCTGAAATAATTACATTTAGCATGCCACAAGTACAATAGACCTATCCTGTTCCCAATCTGTGAGAACGACCTGTGTGATATAAATCTATTAAATGAATTGAAGACTCGTATCGTTTGCAGATGACACTTTCATATTTCGCGGCTCCTCTAGAAAGAGTTGAAACACTATGTAGAATTAGATTTGGGCAGAACGATGAATTGTTTAGAAGGTAACCATTTAACATTAAATACAAAGAAAACAAATAACATATGCATTTCCATAAAGTTAACGCCCCTCTGTTCAGCAACTCCTTAATTTAAAATATATAATATATTAAAAATAAATATACAAATAACTGTTTATTAAACATAGTTAACAGTTCTAAAAGATCACTTTGTTCATGTGATAACTTGAAAATATTTTCAACTGTGAATAAGTTGTCAAATCGAATTCGCAAACTAATTTATTTATTCAAAAAACTTAGAGATACTTTAAGACCTATATTGACTAAAAAAGTCTACTATGTTTTATGTCATTCTATATTAAGATAGGGAGAAGTTGCAAAAATCAACTAGAACCTTTAGTCAGGGTACAGAAAACGGTAGCAAAAGTAATGTACAAAAACTACATAGGTACTGTTTTTAAAAAAGTAATTTATTGGATGTGATACTTGCACTCATTTCCTAATAATAGCGCACTTCACGTCTCGAAAATGAAAACATTTGGTCAATGCTTTCATGCGTTCCTGACTCCTAGGCTTTATAACGAAACCAAGATTGAGTGAGAGAAAGCATCTCCAAATGCGCGGATAGGAGCATCAATCGAGTGGCTAATAAAGGCGGGTCGAGAAAGATCGGAGCTGCTCTCGACCCATATTAAAAGATGATTGGTGGAGATATTTTAATCAATTTATAGGGACTCTGGGACTTCTATTTTATCTGTATCTATCTTACTTACTTTCGTCTTACATTTCAGTGTAATTCTAGAGATGTTACGAATTGGTAACATCTCTAGAATTTCTTATCGTATAATCTTACATAATTCGATCTTTGCGTTTTTTAACATGGAAACTATTTCACTTTTTTTATTTTTCACTGTGTACGTGTTAGGGTATTTCTTATTAGGGTAGTATATTGTCATGTATGTATGAATTTACTCTACTTTTATATTTTATTTGTATATATATCGTGTTCATTGCTATCTAAATATATCCTTATTTATTGAGCTGTTGTAACTAACCGATTGAAAATGATACGAGAGAAGAACATTGCCCACCCCGATAAGAGCTGATGTAGTAAGGTGGGCAGGGAACAAATGAAAAAAAGTGTAATAATTAAAATGTACTAAATAAAATAAATAAATTCATTATTATTATTATATATACTGCGCAGGAAAAATATACTTATTAAATAGGAAAGTGCCATAAAATTAGTGTAAATAATGGAATTAAATACTTATACTAGATAAATAAATAATCTTAATTTTACAGTTACGAATTTAGAAATCCTTCTTAGAATCTTCTTTCTCTAACTGAGAACAAATTGATGGCCGTATTTTTGATCGATTCCGACCTATCCACAATCCACATTCGTATCGCACTTTTTTCAATAGAAAATTAATCTTCCCGCGGCCTGTAGCTTTAAATTATAATAGCAATTATCGTCCATTCGATCTTAACACTCGTCGATGTTTATTCGGGGGTAGGCACCGGCCAACAGGCACAGGCGGCAAGATGGCCTGTCTGCTGCTGCTGCTGCTGGAAGCGTGACCGAGGAATGTGACCGCTAATCGCCAGCCTGATCCAGAAGACACCTGTTTAGTTCCACCTGCCGCCATTTTAATTTGAACACTAACGTTTTACGAACCGCGCGCCCGTTTTTTCTACGTTTCCCTCTCGGTATTTATTATCGAATCTTGGGAGTCTGTCGACAAAGGCGCCGAGCATTATTTATGAAATTACGAAAATCAACATGGTCTGTTTTTGCCTTTGTTTTTTTAGACCAACTCGGACAGCCGAGTTTGTTTGTTTTAATACGCTACAGTGTTCGTTTTAAAGAAGGGCGCGTATTTAAAAAAAAAAATAATTTCTATGAGAATTATTTACCGAGGAACCGATTAAAAAAAAAGTTATTTATTAAAAAGTTTTTCATATATATTCTTTTTTTTCTACTTTAAGTGCACAACAAAATGAGACAGAAAACGAAAATCATACACTAATAAGACAATTCAAATAATAAAATTATTTTGAGCTATCTCCCATGGATCAGTTCTTGTAGTCGCGTAGGGTGTAGGCTGATAATGAAATATCGGCTACGACAAAATAAACTCACGGAGTAATAACCCAGGAGAAATTCAATTCATCTGACGGGGCCGAAATCTTACAAAATTATTTCAAAATTTGGATTTACTTACAAAGGCGTAAAATCGCTGCTAATTTGAATCTTCGTACCCAAATTTAGTAACATACATTTTAATATATTTAGCGTTCTTAATGTACATTTTATTGATGCACCTGTTGTAGATATACATACATATTTAGATATGATGTGCTATACATTGGATTCTGAAACTTTCTGATAAAAATATTAAACTAATTATACGTAGGTATAAATCAAGTATTTTTGTCTACATATAATATTACCGTATTTATGCTTGTTTGCGCATAATTTTGCTAACTATTTTGTGTCCTAATCGTTTACATTATTATTTTAGGTTAATGTGTATTATGATCTACACTACATATTATTACAGCAAATTCTGAGTATTTAAAACAAGATTATAGGTTTAGCATCTCATGTTAACACATTATGAATAACTATGTGATTTTTGGTATACCTGGAGTATAACTTACGATAGTACATGAAATTAACATCTAACAACACATTGTAAATTTAATAAGCGACATAATATGTCAACGTGTAGTATTCAGGAGCGTGGTCTCTATACAATCAAAAAATCTGTGCATAACTATAATTTCTGCGAAATAAATCTAAAATAAATACTTACTTGATATATTATGTATTGGTATATTAAGTATATAGGTCCACGCGCAAATAATTCAAAGATCTCATGTTAAAGTGTTAACTGGAACCATCTAGCTAGCATAATTTACAATTGACAAATAAAGCTGCGTATGTGTAATCACAAAATTTGCTCCAAATGTAGATGAACTAAACGCAACAATCGCGCCGCGCGGTGTTCTGAATACACGTCTTCGCGTGAACAGACGTGTTGCAAAACGCAATACATTTTAAACGTGATATTTTATATTATAAAATATTTTAAGTCCTTAACAAATTGAAGAATTTTCCAAGAATAATAGCAATATTATAAATTTACACAGGTTCAAAGAATATACTTCTGGAAGAGTGTATGATGAATCGCTTTTACAGTATCGATATTAGCAGCATAACCTAAGTTCACTCCTAGTGCACGCTACTGGTAGTATTAGACTACTGCCAATATACTTTAAAAATGTATTTGATATTTTATTACGGATATTTAATAAACAACATGTCAGGAAATGCATTTGTCGTATTAATTGAAAATATGTTTTTTGCAAATTACCATCAGTTGGTCAAATATATATTTTTTTTAAATCTGGTACGTACTCAATTCTCTCCGCGTTTTGTAATGCAAATCACGGTACAAAAATGTTAAATGTTTTTTATCTGATTTCGATGCCCGCCTAAATGAGTTTTCTGAGTAGGGTATATTATTTATGTTTGTTTTTATAGGCTCTATTTACATTTCGGAAAGTATATAATTTATTTGGCGCTCGGGGCTGTTTGCCGTACAGGGCCCGCGAAGCTTCTCCCGCGAGGGCTGGTTTAGTATTGGGATCAATTATCGCAAGGTGAGCGACGCTTCACCCTTGAGCGAAATGCCCGCTTTTATTTGGGCCATTTGTTGGGAAGTGTTGCAACTAATGGGACCTCTCGTACCACACTCTATCTAATTATTATTTTATTCACCGATTGTTTACATAACTGTTGCGGTCGGGGCACTGAAGCCATTCAACTATTTCACGTTTCACCTGCAATTATTTGACAATTAGAAAGGGACAGCGGTCGTGCAGGATGTTTTCTACTTTCTTCAGCTGGCGTTTAACGTGCTGGCGCTCGTACTTAGATTCCGTTCGTACACTTTTGTACACTTTTGTACACTTTTGCTTGGAAGAATATCGATCAAACGTCAAGTTTATTTATATATTAAAATAGGATGGTCTAAACATTTTTTAAATTATTAAAACAGTTCCAGCAAGTTTACAAGTAGATTCACTGGTTTTAGGGAAACATTTGAGAGAAAGACAAAGAAAAATGTCTAATCGTCGTTCTTTTTTCTACTATTTATTTTGAATTCTACGGCATAAATAAATGCCATTGAAAATATGACTAATATACACAATAAATACAATAAACAAATTCTGCAATGGGGAAAAATAAATTCATATTAAATAACTCTATATACTGATAAGTAAAAATAATATTAAAATGTCGTACTGACAGTACAGCACAGTAATGATGTATGATGAGACGTACGAAGGATAAAACATAATGTTTTAGAACAATTCATACATAGTAGGCAAGAATGAAATATTCAGTACCAGTATTTTAATACAACTGTCCTTTTCTAATTCCACTAATTATTCGGCAATTTTCAATACATTACATTCATCTCATCGTTTATTAAGAAGAACACATTTTGATGTGAAGATACATTTTCAGAACATAGTTCTGTGGTATTTTAATACCAATTAAATTAATCTACTAGAAAGATATACAAAAAAAAACTATGTATCGAAAAAATATTTTGTTGCTACAGGGATATTAATTAATATTGGTGTTGCAGTTTACATGATAGTTGGTTTTTAATACTTAACGGTGAGTAAAATATAACGTTCTGCTATTTACTTATTATAGGTAGACGTTGACGATACTTTTAGAGTTAATAATATAATAAATATTATCATAATTGTGTACAAAAATACTGAATGCCATAAAATTAATATATCTGATAAATTAGTCAATTTCATCTAGTTCATCAAGTAACTACTCGCAATGTCAATATTTTCATTCATGTTCATACTATTATGTATTATTTGATATCTAAAATAATAACGAGCCGTCAGAAATTTTTGTTATTCACACAAAAACTATTAACAAAAATTTTTACTTTTTGAAAAAATTAATTAATATAATAATTAATTATTAAAATAAAACACAACGTTGTTTACACTATACATAAGTTAAAAAAATAAAACTTTTTCGACACTTACCACTTACTACGTCATCTTCAGTAATAAACTAAATCTTAAAACTAGAAGATAGACTATCGACAACATGTTGGGTGAAAGGGGGGGGGGGGTGGCAAGGTATTAAAGTATTACTGTATATATCCTTAAAAGTCTTTTGATAGCACACATAAGTAATGGTTTATAAAATTGTTTATATTTAAAATTTCTTACTGTAATTGTTTTGAAAAAATATATGTCCATACTACACTGAATGATAATGATACTCGCAAAATAATCGATACCAAAAGTAATGAGGGGCGCAGACCTTTTCGGTCCCTATCTAATGTGGGTCCTAAGTCCCGATGTACCGCATTGACTGCATTGGTCTAGTTACGCCAATTACATTGTAAATGTTGAGTAAATTCTCCACCTGCTGATTTGACTGGTTCTGCCACAAACTCGTCTGATCGG
Organism: Eubasilissa regina; assembly: GCA_022840565.1. NCBI lineage: Eukaryota > Metazoa > Arthropoda > Insecta > Trichoptera > Phryganeidae > Eubasilissa > Eubasilissa regina. The sequence goes on along the minus strand of JAINEB010000025.1, from coordinate 257,355 downwards.
GGATTTATTATTTTTCTTCTGTTCGATTGCGAATTTCCCTTAGTTAAACATTGTCACTATATGGGTGCCCTCTCTTATGAACTGCACCAAATTGTATTCGGCATCTGCCGAATATTTCCTAACCTAAATATTTCAGCCTCTCTAATTTCATTGTGTAAGTATTCGAATCTTCATCATTTTCTTACATGATTTTATCAGTCGTCTTATATTCTATTTCTAAATTAAAAATATGTATTACTTAATATATCAACGTGTGTTTTGTGTCGTATTTATTTATAATTTATTTAGGTGGGTAGGAAACAAATGGAAAAAAAAACATGTAGTAATGACTATTGAATAAATAAATAAAAATACGTACGACTATATCTGGCCATATATGTCTATTTCTGGCATGACGAGATAAGAAAAGAATATTCGACGCAAGATGACCATGAAATGACAGATTCTTAATATACTTGCCAGTCGAAAAAATTCGTACGATTTAGCTAATGTATGTTTTTTCTTACTCAGATATTAAAAACACGTTCAATATATTTGTTACTTTGGCAAACAGTTTCTTACTGGAAAATAATACATATATATCTAATTTCATATTCAGATAAAAGTCATAAATTAAAAAAAGATCTGGAAATGAAATATTTAAATAAAAATTGTTTTCAAAGCCCTATAGACGTTATGTATTCAAAATATTGCGTAACACTATACTGACGCATGTACTTACATATGAGTAGGTATGTGATGTGTAGTAGGTTTGTTTTCGTTGCGTTTCGATAATGCGATGTGTTATTATACTACGCGAGCGCTCGTTACGTTAATGTTTTCATACAATATAATAAAAATACACTCGCGGTACAAAGTGCGGCGGCAGCGCGCAATATTATCTCGCATATACTAACAACTTTAAAAATGGTAATTAGATAGGTTCCTACTTCTTGACGAAGGCGGGGAGCGCGCTCAACCTGAGATCCTTCGATCGGAAGGTACACGAGATTGCTGGACCGCTAGTTTGACGCACTTCTGACAGCTGGGTTGATTATTTAACCGAACTGAAGTCAGAACGAAATCTTATTAGGAATAAAATTATTTAAAAATAACATTTTTTCTAAACCTGGTGTTCTAACCGTTCGATTAAACGATCCAATAATTATATGATAATTATTCATTGATCCCTGATAAAGGTATAATAAATTATTCCCTTTAAATTTCCATATTTGCCAAAATTTGTTCATTTGGTAGTTTATTAAAAAACATAAGATGGTGCTTGTCAAACGAACACGTAACTTTTTTATTCATAACATTAGTTAATATTCTTAAATTGAATAAGTTCTTCATTGATAAATAATAATATCAAATGAGTATGTATCTATCAAACTATGTACCAGACTAGAAAAGCTATCATTATATGTGTGAAAGGAATAAAGACAAACTTTTTATCAGATTGGAAAACTATGAACTGGTTGAAATGTGAAGTTCTTCGAATAAAAAAGTTAATCGATTACTTTTTAAAAAGTGAAGAATTTCAACTGTCGTAACGCGTACTTTACCGAATGCGAACAGAACTAAAACTGATCCAGTTAGAGACGGAACAAAAAAATCTTAGCAAACGATACTTGTCTAAAACGCCGCATAATATTAATTTCATCCAAAAAATAACATAAACGACGGCGACAGAATTGCTGAAAAAAGTACATTAGTTGTAATTCTTTCCAAAAATCCTCGTTAATACTTATCGTTATAAATATTTATTAATATATTGATTATTAAAAAAGAAACGAAACAATATATTTTTTGTCGTTGTAAATATTGCTCGATTAGAAGAATTAAATCAAAAGAGATCCATTGCTGAAACTAAGGCAGCTCCAAGGGCAGCTGTTAACTAGGAGTATTGAAATAAAGGGCAGGAAAAATTATTTTGGATCGATTAGTTATCGGATATTAATATGGTACTGCACTAAAATTCCCAAAAAAATATTTGTCATCATTCAGATCATGAATTGAATGAATAAAAATTATTAGACGACCCGACTGATAATCGGCGCCATAGGAATCAGCGTCAGACGGTGTACAACAAACCACCGGCCATTTGGATGCAAATATTAAGAAAAAAAACATCACCGTTTACCTAACAATGAAAGAATAGTGAAGAGATAAAGAAGTTTAGATCAATAAAGCGAGAAAATCATTCCATCTCATTAATCTCAAATCTTTGTCAAAGTTATGATGCTGTGCTGACTGGAGACATCATAGAGACATAATTACCGAGAACTGCAAACAAATGTCAAAATCCATCCCGTACAGAAAACAAGAAACCCTGAATCGCAGAAAAGACTTGGAATTTGATTACAAACAGAATGCACCTAAAAAGAGAGGACAAAAGTCCTTATATTGACAACATCTGTAAGAAAATAGAGATCCACGCATACAACAATGAATTAAAAAACTTATTTCATAATTTTAAGAGATTTCAAACCAAAATCACGGCCTGTTAAAGTCAAACACTGTCATCTCATTACAAATATTGTAACGAAAACTTTTTCTCGTTGTTTTTTGTAGTTATAATTCAGGACAAAGTTATTAATTTTTGACAGACCTTTGATTAGGTTTTCCAGCACCTACCTTTATTGAAGTTGCCAGCTCAGTTGAATAGAATATTTCTCTTTCGTCCCAAGTTTTCTCGGGGTTCGACTCAATATATTCTTTTAGCGGTCAAGGCATCGAAATAAAAAGGTTTATATACAGTTAGTACAGAATGACAAATATTTAATTTATGTATAACAAACAGAACATGGACAGTATAGCATTGAGTTGTTTATGGTAATGGTAAATACTATTAAAAATTACATATGAACATATAGCATTTTTTAGATAACACAATGTAAGGAATAGGTATATCTGAGTGTGAACTGAACGGATATTAAAATCATAGTCGGCCGAGTCTAATTATTATACTAAATTAAGGGTTACTTCAATTAAGGGTTAAGGGGAACTTTGTTATAGATGTGGATCATGGTGACGGCGTATGTAATGACACGCGGAGCCTGGGGTTCTCAGATGGGCAGAGGCGATTTTCTTGGATCTACGAAGCTGGTGAAAGGCGTCTGGGGTGACGGTGGGTGTGAGGTCGCCAGAAGCAATTAGGCGATAGAGAAAGTAGAAAAAAAATGTATCGAGAATTTAAGAAGTTGCGGCGGTCTTCATAAGGAAACGTCACATCTCCGTAAAATTCGGCTAGTTTACTGATGGATATTAATTAATTGATGGTACATTACGGCAAAAATTTGTATAAAACTTTTGTATATTAATTACACGATTTGTGAAGGTAACTATCTCGGACTTCGGATAAGTTTACTGCAAAATCTCGAATAAAAGTTACTACCGCACATGGTTATGAATATTTCGATGGTCGAGAAATATTCTATATAATAAAATATTTTAACAAAACTGATATTAAAAGAAGTACCGGAAAACACCATGAACGATATAATTTCACGGACGCGCCTGTAGGTCGAGTATTTGTCGGATTTATTTGCTGCGGAGACGAAAGTGGGGGTTGTTTATATACTCTTCCATAGAGCGGTTATGGCAAAATAAAGGAGAGAAGGAAAGGCTAGAATTAAGAAACACACTCTTAACACATACTTCATACGATATACTTTCATATAGAGAGGGAGATTCGTGATGCGATGTTTCTGGTTTTGTTGGAACAGCACGTGTGCACTCGGATGGTCTATTTTTAGGCGGTACTGATTACGCATGATTTTATTGATACTGGATGATGAAATTTGTACGTAATATTAATATTTGCGCTGAGTCACTTTGGAAATTATTCAAAATGATTATTATTTTCTTTTATTTCTTTATTATTTATTTTGTAATGGTGGCATGTTGTATAAGAAAAAAATGTTTCTTTTATGAAGATTTAGTAATTTACGTTGAATGAATTTTAAAACGAGTATGTTGACTGTGGTGAAATTATATACATGACAATATTGACAAAGTCATGAAAATATGGGAAGAATATTGCATTGAACTGTAAAAAGTTGAAGAAAATCCAGTATCCATAGGGACTGAACAACAAAACCTAGAAACAGACAAAATTATTATTGAAGTTTAAGTACTATAATTCCCATAAAATTATGGCATAATTGCTAGAATTGGATGATGAAGGCATCAAGTTCATAGGTAACATCTGCAATAAAGTTTGTAAATCTGGTGAATGGAATCAACTTTTATCCCATTACGTAAAAAGTGATCTATTAAAAAGTGCGGAAATTAAACCATCGCACCTATATCGGAGCAAAGAAACTCGAAAGCAAATACTTAATAATGGAGGAGAAAAGTTGAATGTTCCTATCGTCAGTCCTGCTATGCTTCTTCGGCGACAAGGAATATATATGTATGAAATAGAAATGCGCACGGAAAGTACTTACCAGTACAATTAAATTCAATTTCATCTACATTAAAAAAGTTTAAAAGGAGTCAGACAAGAATGTATACTGTCTTCAGACCTTTTGACATTACGAAGATTATATCAAAAGAAATGCACTCGAAAACTGAAATGGTGAAGTAAAAATTGGATGTAAAAAGAGGTGAGGAATCATGATCTTTCTTTGAGATGTGATGCTGGAGACACATGTTGCGCATACCGTGGACGTTAAGGACAGACTCTCAACCATTTCCATCAAATTTTTGGGCATCTCGTGAGAATAGAAGACAGCTTAGAAAAACTTGTTATGCTGAGTCAAAACAAGCTTCTTCGGTTTATTATAAGTGGAGACTGTAGTTGGTGGTCGTAATTTAAAATCTCATACTATTTCTACCGACAGCCGTGTCAAGCCCAGCTCATTTGTACCCATGTAGCTTTTTAACTAATATTTGTACCGTTGATTGTACTTAACGTTATATTTTAAAATTATACAACCAGTTTTATACAATCGCTGATGTTTGTTGGTAATAGTGATTATTGCGAATAATTCTCTAATGAACTGTTTTTGGCACCAACCCTGATTATAACTACTGAAACAGAAACAGAAATTTTGATTACGTAAAAAATTGACTTACGGCAGAATAGCTCAGAAGTAATTATTTTATTATATTTTTTTGAAATATTCAGTTGCTCGTATTTTCATTCAATTCTTTAATGAATTGGGGGTTTAACGCTAACATGCGGCTTCTTTATCTATCTTGTTCTATTGCCAGTATTTTCTTCCACTGCAGATGTCAACTTTTCTTTCCTAGCCTCTTCATTTTCCAGATCCAAGTACGACTCGGATGTGCAAATGGTCTTCTTCCTGAAGATTATTCTAAAAATAAACGTTAGGTAGATACTATGACAGTAATCTTAAATCGTAGCCAGTTTAGCCGAGCAAGAGAAGATGAGGTCTATTGTAAATACACCTCAATTGCTAAAAATCATATTCGGTTTCCGTTATTTCTCTCTTAATTTTTCTTATATTTCTTATTGTTCGCGCACCAACACAAAAATGACATTTTAAATAATTTAGTAAAGCGGTGAATTTGCGAGACGCGAGATATGCAACGGTTTTTGGATGTGCAAGTAACAAACAATGATGTGACGAATTACAATTATTCACAGCGCATTGTCCTGCATACAATGAAACAATGCAGCGCAGGCCGTTCATAATACCATATTTTATTAAGTTTTCTGTATAAATTACGCGCTCACGACCAACCAAATAAATACCTGTCGCCGAGAACACGAATAACGCTATCTCGCTCGTAGCTTGATATGTGTGCCAAAATAAATCTTATCAGTTACTCTTATGAAAGTATTCGGTTAACTGTTACGAATGTGGTTGAATAAACACTTTATAATGTTCAGGTCAACCTTTGAGAATATTTAATTTAATGTTTTTTGTTCGAATAAATGATACCCGGCAAGTAAGAAAATATTATGATCGGTAACATATTTGATGTCGGTCTTTATCTTAAACACGAGTATTAACAGAAAAAACAACAGTTCACGAGTCACCGAGCAGTCTCGAGCGTATCGCTGCAGTACTACACGATGAGTACTACACGATGAGTACTACACGATGAGTACTACACGATGAGTACTACACGATGAGTACTACACGATGAGTACTACACGATGAGTATGTGAACTGATAGGAGAAAACAAACTTTTTCAGAGGTCGCGCGAGGAGGGTGGAAGATGTTAGCCGGATGGTGAACCATGCAATAAGATCCGAAACGTTGAGCAGGGAAATCGGATACACGGCCAGATTAGCCCACAAAACTCTACACAGTGGATTCTAAATGGTCGTGAAAACCTGAGTACATCATTAAATACTATTGAAAATCCAAACGAATATGGATCCATCATAAACGCATAAAATCAAAGTATAGGAGGGAAAATGAAGGAATACTATAAATAGGAAGACCGAAAAAGACCAAATAGTGAGGAAGATAAACGTGGACTCTTACCAGTCACTGTCATCTCAGACAAAGATAAGAGAGAATTTTTTAGTTTTTATTTAAATATTTCATAAAAATACACAATCAGTAAAAGTTTACACATTAAACATAAATTATATGTACATTTTTAATAGTAAATGCTATTATGTCTCGATAGCGAGCCATTCTTTAATCTTGTTGTGAAGTAGTAATAGGTAATAGTAATAGTATATGTATCTTTAACGTCTTTTCTAAAGACCTTGGTCTAATAAAAGATATTTACGATTATATGTTTTAAAACAGTAAACCTCCGCGTGTGTATAGAAATAGCAAGCATTGGAATATTTTAAGTTTTCTAACTTGCATTATGAAATAACTGGTCGGTTTTTATACACTTTCTAGTGATGTTATTTTATTGTCGTAAATATCTATCCAACTAATTATTCCACGTACAAAAAATGTTTGGACAACTTGGTACACCATTTTAATTGTATTAATATCTGCAATGTTTGTACAGCAACAATAAACAGGTATCATTCGTTTGGATTCCTGCACATAAGGGAATTCATGGAAATATATATGCGGATAGACTGGCCAAGGAGGCCACTCTTTCCGGAGTTTTCCCCCATCAATTCCATATCCCGGTGTATGACAGACTCAATATGGTAAAAAAATGTACAAATTCTATCTGGACTGCACAATGGATGGATCCAAATAATCATAAGGGCAATCGGCTTAAAATAATTTAAAGATCTATTCCCCGTACCCCCTGGTTCTCCAAAAATAAAGTTTCCAAATGAACAATATCAAATATCTCTAGAATGAATTGGGCATTACCAGGTAGCCTCAAATTTATTGAAATTAAACTTAATAGATTCCTCAATGTGATAGTGTGGTGCCGAGGAGGAAACCTTTGACGATATCTTTTTTGCCTGTCCATTGCGGATCACAAGTTTTTTTTTACAGTAATCGCGTCAATGGTAATTTTCAACTGCCGGTTAACTTGTGTTATCTTCTTTCCCTTAACTCGCCACATTTAATCTACATAATAGCAATTTTTTTAACGACAATTGTATTGACTTGTAATGTAATATTTCCTATTCTATAATATTATTGTACTTTTTTCTATAAAATAAAATGTTAACTTGATTAATGGCACAAATCACTCTTGAAGGGTGAATTGCCTATTTAAAAGAAAAATAAGAAGATATATGCAATGTATTTTAAACGTCGAAAAATAATAGTCAATCAAGCTGTGCTTTTTTGATTTGAAATTCCTATTTTAGTTGACTATCAATGTATCTTGACTGCGTTTTGTTATCGTTACGGAAAGGAGGGGGGTAAACCGTATGCCAAAACTATTTTAGCTAACCGGTTAATAATGTTATTGGGGGACATCACTAGATTATTTCTGAATTCTGACAAATATTAAAAAAAAAAAAAACTATTTTAGAGATGAGGGTAGTAATCGTTTATAAAAGTTGTGTATGTATGACACAGCGATGTAAAGAGCAAATTAAAAAATATACAAAGATATCACACCAATATTTGATTATACGTGCAGAGATAATATTATTCTTCCCGAGTTCAAAGAACATCTGGTTCTACATGTAGATAGAGGGACATCAATACTAGTGAAGAGCAATATGTCCAGTGCAAAATGCCTCGGTGCGAGCTGATTTCGTAGATTGTGATTATTCTCTAACTCACATCATAAAACAATGCACGTGTTACACGGTTGGGGGATTGGTTAGTTGGCCGGTTGGCCGGTTGGCCGGTTTGCCGGTTAGCGGCTGCAGACTTAGATAATGATTGATCTGAACGTTAGGTTAGGTTAGGTTAGTCGTCAGTTGTTTTGAACATACACCTCATATTATGTACCATTGTTGTTTCAACACAGAATCAACTACGGTCTAGTGAGATGTATAAATATAGGTTCGATATAAATATGAATTAAACAAAAATTTCCTTTACTGCGACAAAGTTCAGAAAGCATGACCGAAAAGAAATAATCGTGAGCTCCCGGCTGAGATGGAGCACGCTCGAGCCCCGCGCTGATTCCTGGTATCGGATGAGGTCCGCGATGAGCCCATTCTCGGTACCGAGTGCTATCTCGCGTCAGTCCTGGCGGACCAGGCACGGCTGTCCGGCCGACGGTGGGCGGAATAATTCAGGCGCATCATCACAAAGGACTCGGCGTCCATAAACGCTGACAAAAGACGTACACACGTGAACACAATGAGCATTCATGAGTGACTTCGGGGCGATCGAATATTCATATCAAACATCACAAAGAATAATAGTTTCTCTTCTCGCAATTTTCTTTTAAAAAAACATAGAGGTGACTCGGTGAAGAGTGCTGTTCAATATCGGAATGTGTCTGAAATGAATGAGCTCACCGTGAACATAATCACTGATTGTTTACTAAATTCCGTTCTTATCGTTCCTCTCGCTTGTCAGCCTTTGCAAAAAATAATCGAATATTATAAATTGCGTTATACAAATGTGATCATTCGTCACAACCTTTATAATTATATATTTTATATTTATTTGTTTCACGAAGGTGTACATTACATCACGCTAAAAATCAACAATAATTATTTTTAAATTAACAAAGTGAATAGTTCATTATAAAAAAGATAGAGAAATCCATCTGTAAAAAGGAAATACATTTTATTTTTGGAAAAATATATCAATAAGATTTATTAAAGATTAATTTTCCTGCATTCATTGGATATATTGGTGAATAATAGTTATTATAAATATAATATTAAGACCAGAAAAATCAGTATGCACCTATTTAAGAAAATTGAAATGCCAAATTCGTGTTTATTTTAGAATAATTATTCAATTTATACGGAAACTGGATGAAGCTTTTCAATCTCGATAAATGCACATCATTACTGTGGCAAATATACTTTGTCCAACTTTGGTTTAACTTAGCATGTACTTAATATCACCATATTCGTTTCTCAAGAAAATGTAATCTTAATCATCTGATAAGTGGGACCAAACCGCTTATACTATTTCCTCATATAATTGTGTAAGCTTCAGACGCACTGAAATCTCTAATGTTTAATTAAAATTATAGTTGTTAGAGGTTCTGAAATTAAAATTTTACGTAGGTACTGACTAAAATTTGACAGGACAGATCACGTCTAAACAAGGATTGCCAGTAGCAATCTACGATTCAGTTGTGCCAATGTTTTACAAGTGTATGTCTTATTATTATTATTATTACATGACATCGCGCGACTCCCCTGTTCTGTTCTGCGCCCTACACCTCCGGAACAACAGCGGTTTTTCTCCGAGGATGATCAGCACAATGATACGTATCTGTTTGTCTATTGTAAAATTGAATAGAATCGTGATGGCGCATGGTGAATACCTCGCTTTGTTCTCATATCTTGTTATTCAAAATATGGATCAATGGACCACCTGAGAAATTGATTTTCTCCCTTGATTGCAACACAATAAAAGTCCATTGATTTTATTATATCTATCTGTAATGCGCCCTTCTTACCAATTATATCAGCAAATTAAATAATTATTACAAGTTCCGAGGTTTTCAATATTTCAACATATCGTTTTCTGCGCTATTCTACCTTATGAAGATTCAGATCTCGGAAGGGCTACTACTATTATTCTTCAAATATAAACTATAACTTGGAACCATTGCAACTTAGACTGTTAAAAAGAAAAACGAATGCAAACCCTGATGATGCACATAAATGTTGGTATGCACCATTACCGTAAATATTAGTCTATTCTTCAAGATCATCTATATTTCATGATACATCTACAACAGTAATATTTTAATTGTATTAATTTCTTCGTAATTGGATAAAGAGGGACGTATAATGAGTCTTTACAGACTATTTTTACAATTAATAATAATAATGGATAATTTGTATATCGCCATTTTCGTAAAAACTTTCACCTCAAGGGCGCTTTACATTATCTGACTGAAGCAAATGAATTCCGATTGACTGCTAATATTTTAGTTATTATTAGTGATTTTATTAGTAAATAAAATAAAAATACATTAATTTAAAGTTAAGATAAAAATATGTTGACTGATATTTTGAAAGATTTTTCTAATGAATATAAACTTTGATTTAGAAATAGCTAGTATACATTGATCTATTTAATATCAATGAACCAAATTAGTTCAAGGCAAATGTGACAATTAGGTTATCTCTGTCATATTATAAACAATAATATTATTATCGCGCTATTACTAAAGCATAGGTTTTGAAAATTTTGATTGAATTACAATTCCAGTATTTGTTATTTAATTAATTGTACGAAATTCTAATGAAAAATATTCTATCTAATCTTTTTAGATTACATATTTTGTGATAAATGTGTGTAAATTAAATATGATTTTTATATGTTGAAGCATTATTTATTATTTTTGTTTTGCGACATCAGCTTGAACTCTATATAAGTCTGTTTGCAGTCGTCGAATGCGCGGAGGGCACGAGACTCCCGACTGGAAGTGATACGAAGATCAAAGAACTCGTATTTTATTCAAAGTGTAAAAGCACAAAGCAAATTGTTCCATCGGATTACACAAGTTGCTGTCATTTTACACGATCGACGTTTGAATACAATCTACATAGAAAATACATCACGGAACACACGACGACACGACGACACTACAACTATTTCAATAAAACAAGCATCGTGCTCTGCTATTTATTACCCGTTACTGCTATCTGTTACCTGCTACTGGTCCCCGTGACTGAGCACCTGAGCAAGCGTATGAACCGACATTTGTATTGGCAAAATATTTTAATTAGTTTCCCTTATTTCACTTTTGTTTTAATTGAACACAATTTCAATTAGTTAAATTCATTAGTTTGTACGAATAATGGCGTTACTTAAACATATACTATTGTAGATGATTAATAAGTGAAGTTATAGACATTAAAAATTAAAAATACATTATAGGGATACTACTAGATTAAATATTGTTTATTACAAATGATTGTGTAACACATTGAGAATGCCGCGTTGAAACCCAAAAATTTGGTTCTATAGTTTAGAGAGGTCCTGTGGTATAGTCGAAAAGGATGTGTCAATTGTTGGTTCAAAGATCACAGGTATGATTCTCAAATTATTAAAAAAAAAAAGCGTTACATATCTCAGACACATGTATCATACTACCCCCGCATATTTAAAATAATGTTCTGATTCACTCCTCCACCACCCGGAATTTTACAATTTTTTTAACACATTCTCATTTTTTTTTAAATAATTTTCGTATGAATAAATATTTTGTCTTCCTATACACTAGCCTTACATACTATTATATAATATAAAGATGATAATCATAGTTTATTGGTTGATCAACTTTTTTCTGGTGTGTTAAGGTATAAAAAATAATATGGTATCATCAATATAATATGCTAATTTACATTACATTATTACTGATACTTAGGATTTTAGCAGCAACGTTTTTCGCTATACTTGCTGCCCTGTCTAGTTTATTGCACTAATACTAACAGCGCTCTTGAAAAAACCCGAAAAATATTTTTTCGGGTGACACAGATACAGCGCGAAGGAATGAATGGATACATATCTATCTTGAAAGTTTACGTATCTACCTACCTAAAGCAAAATACAAATAACATGAAGAATAGTTTGAGATTTGCCGAAAAATAATTCAAAGAGGTTTTGGTAGTTAGTGTACGTAGGTCGTTGAAAGCATAGAAGTTAAAATTATTTTACAATCAAATTATTTGAAATTTATAATATTATATGAAAAAAATATAATATTGTTATAATATTGGATTGCAAGATTGTCTTGCCAATTTGTTTAAATGTATTTATTGAATTTTATAAAATCTTCAATTTTTTACTGCATTAGTTCAGTCATGACGTTAAATACGATTCTGGAAATGATATAAATTACATAAACTGTTGGGTTAGCATACGCCCATCCTGACGAAGATGCAGTGGTATCGTAACCGGTCGACGTTAAATGACTCAATGTGGCTATGTTAGCTTATAATAACTATAATGATGTTGACTGCATCACATGGTCGTATTGCGTTATTTGCACAAATTTTAACACTCGTGATGCATGAAACTATTTGATATTAGCCATTTAACAAAGGGTTCAGTAATGAAATCGTGAATCACCGGATTTCGATATTCTGATACATTAAACAAAGTTGACGCCCGATACGTGTTTAACTTGTACCACTTTTGCAAGCCGGTTCAGCGGTGATTCAAGCGTCTCATTGCTAAATGTGGTTCAAATCGCCCGTCAAAAGATTCTGATATTTATGATTCCCGATGCCAATACGTACAATACAATGGTCAAATGACCCATATAATGTATGAATCGACCCCATCTACTTTCAAACCCTTTACTTAGGTACACGCATTCAATTAGTTCGTAATAATATGACAATATTATGATACGCTTAAAAAGCCTAGTACAGGATCAGCCATTAAAAAATCAGCGTTTGGATACGAAGGTATAGATTTTATCTCCCCTCCACTGACCAATTAGTTATAATTTTCTTAGCTCAAAGCTTATTTCACGTTTAATATGTTCTTTACCTAAAATAAAAATTGGAAAATAATATACTTACTGGGCTTAACAAGTCAACAAAATCTTCTAACTGCCAGCTATTTCACGTTCCGTTTAGTATCGGTATCAGGCGGATTCTCACCATAGGATATGTATTCCATTATGCAGGCTCAAATACTCCATGATTCTGATGAGGCTTTAATCATGATACTGGATTCCTCTATTATTATAATATATCTGACTCTTTAACCGTTTAAGTGCTAAGCAATTTCCGATACAAACGATCGCAGCGCTTTTGCGACGCGTAGCATTCAAACGGTTAAACATTCCATCATAACTCTGTATAAATAATAATATTCTAATAAATATAATATTTTCACTCGTAACTGGGTATACCACACCAGCGAAGGGTTGAGGTCTGATACGCTTATCTAGTATCTAATCCAATAGTGCGGCGAGGGGGAGAGTATGAAGTAGTGCAAAATGAAATATTGCGATATCTGGAACCTGGAATGTTATCTTATCTTAGCAGTAAACAAAACAAATATTAAACGAACGTTATTTTTATCTTCATATGCCAATCAACCCTATATATGTTTCTCTCACATTTATTCAATTTTCATAAAGCAGTATTTTTGTATAATTATCGGAATAATACCAGTCGTAAAATCAAAATCGAAACTGCTATGAATAACACAAACCCCTTTATTTTATGAAATATAAGAAAAATTCTTTGTTGAATTTAACACCTCACAAATGACAACGGTGTCTAAAAACATAGATATAACACAAAATTCCACGACCTAATATACATAATGGAGATCAAATCGATTAAAATTGTAAGACTACACTGGCTGGGGCACTCGCTCTGCGTGGAGACCTAGATCCGCAAATAAAATATTTTTCAGCAAGAGCGTAGAAGGGTGGATGAGCGTAGAAGGGAAGCTGAGATGGCTCGACGGTGCGGTAGTGGACCGTCTTTCTCTGAGGGATAATGAACTGAAAGATGGTCCTATAGATACAAAACCCGCTAAGTGCTAAGAGTTACCCAGGGCTGATGATGATGATGATGATAAACAATCATTTATACTGTGCAGATTTTATCAGGATAAAAGAGTGTGGCGCCCTATCCTTTCTGCCTATTACCGCGGGAAAACGACACGATGGTAAGTCAGTTAGTTAGATTTTTCCACAGCAAACTCGAACTAACAAACTATTGGTCAAATTTTTAAAACAATTCAAATTTTAGTTTCAGTAAAATTAATTCTGAATTCACGCAACGTTCCTGATTTTTTTAATTCGTAATGCCCCTTTAAAATAAATTTTACAATCTGTTTAGGTATTTTCCACCAAATATCAACATTTTGGTTTAATATTTATAAATATTTTATTGTTTCATTTTACACACACACACGCGCAATATTGATACAAGAAATAATCGCTTGGATTCTCTTATCTACTTCAAAGTTTGCTGGAAAGATCTTGGGGGAGAAATGATCAAATGAAAGACAGGGAGAGAGAATATGTCCACTCTATTCCTATCTATTACAGACAGCTGATAACAAACGCTGTTGATTTAGTTATCCTGTATTTACAAACATATATTTTATTTCTCCACAGTAAATACTCCACCCATTATTTGAACTCTATATACATATATATGGAGGTTTACGAGTAGGTAAAATATTATAAGTACATAATACTATTAATATTAAGTGAAAGTAATATGTTTTTAGTAAATGAAAGAAAGATACAAATTTCTATATGATGTGGAATCGTGGAAGAAGTTGGATAAAATCCTTTGTGATGTGGTGCTGGAGACGCAGGCTGCGTTTACCGGGGATAGCGAGGCGCACCGATGTCTCAATTCTGCAGGAACTACACATCAACAATAAAGTCTGAAGCATTTGCCTATGACGAATTCTTCTATTTTTTTGATATTTTGCAAAAAGAGAAGATAGCTCAGAGAAGCTTGTTGAGGTTGAAAGCTACGTCGAAGAACGGAGAAAAGAGGACCATCCCCACCTGTCGGACAATCGATTGGAAAAGTAACAAGCACTCTTTTGATAATAGCCCTCAGATCTGCGGCGATAGTTTATGAAGATCGCGATCCCCGGGCATAAGGGACCGACGTAAAAGAAGAAAACATCTTGTCTGATCTCAATCGTAATCTCGGGCTCACAAAAAGAGTATAATCTTACATTACGGGAGAATACTAAACTTTTATTATCTAATTATACGTACATAAATAAGGTAGTGGCATTAGAGTAATGTAAGTATCTACTACAAATTAATCAGGATTACAGGAGCATCTAGAATTAAAATAACAAACATAAATAACCTAGATAAGTAAAAAATCCAGCTTTGTAGAAACAACCGGTCCTTGGTTAGATAAAATTATAAAGATAGGATTGCTAAAATAAAAATCATGGCACAGTAGGCATAGCAATAATATAACGTACACATATCGTATAATCAAAGATATTTCTGTTATATTATTCTTGCCTGTGAAAAAACATGGTCTGAGTAATTTACAAAAAAGTATCAACATATACAACAGTTTAAAAGCATTAGGTATATGAGAATATATTTTGGCAATATTTTGAAAGTCAGCAAAGTTGTATAAATAATATAATAAAATTAACAAGAACAAATGTCTTATGAAAATAAACGCATTTCGAGTTCTTGGTAAAGTCGAACTATAGATAGGAATGTAATATTTCCTAGGTACCAACTTTACTTTTCTAATAAAATAATGGTTGATACAAAATGGAAAGACGAGGGAGGGAGGAGGCGGCTAGTTCAGTCGGCGCTAATAAACACGACGAAGTCTAGTATATTACAATACCGTATTGAATTACAGATAAACACCGCATATTTGGGTCCATCCCATCGGATTGTTGACTTAGCATTAGTGTAGTCTATCGGTCTCCGCTCTGTCGGCGGAAGGAATGACAATATTATTTAGTGTATGCCTAATTGATTTGTTATTTCTAGCGATTAACTACGATTCTGATTTCGAGACATTCTATTTAGTGCAACTATAATTTATCTCTGTTTATTCATGCCTTCTAGCTAGCTAGTCGCAGTCGGGTGAATATTTTTGCCTCCGCAACGTCTAAAAATTAACTTTTACCACACCTGCGATGGGTTAAGAAATTCTGAAAAGTTATTTTCAATTCAAGCAAATAACGTACAGAAAAATGTTTATAATCTTTCGTAATTGTTATATTTGTAAATTTTAGTATTTAAATAAAAGTATCGCTAACAATCTCCTCTCAAATATATTTCTGGCGAGAAGGGAATGTCTTCAATATTGTCACGAGGCAGTCTAATATTTTATTCATATTATTAAATATTTATTCGTGCTATTCAATGTTAATACTTATTTTCTCTCAGCCTTTGTGTAGTATTTTTATAACAATAGTTGATTTAGGAAGTTTGATTCGTTGTTTTCTTTGTAACGCAAGTAGAATACTGTTAACATATTTTGATACAGGTTCTCTTAATCGAATCGATGTTCGGACGCAAGAATTGTAAAATAATGAAAACATGTGTGGTACGTATCAAAATACCAGATGACGTAATTATCTGCCCAAATTCGAGAACCTTTTTTAAAGATGATTGCGCATTTTAGACGATGCACAAAATACAATAAGTCTTGCATTCACACGATGTGCGTCTGTAGCGGAGCGGACACCGCCAGGTGCAGTTCCTCGGAAGTGGTACATGACTCCATAGTTCATATTTACAAAGAAAAATATTTTTTGCCGTTGCCCTTCCCACTTCCTCTGCGGTCGGTGAATGTCCGCTACGTGGTACGTGGCGGTATTAATGTCATGTGAAATGTCTCTAAGTCTACGCCCACCTTAGTAAAATAAATATTCCATTTACAATGGTTCCTATCTGTATTTACGCAAAGAAAAGATCTCACCATTGTTGCCACACTAGTTTTACAATTTATAGTTACGAGGAATTGCCATTTTCCTAATAATTGCGCCAACAACAACAACGCACGAGACAAATATCCTGAGTGATCTCTCCGCGTCGAGTAAATGCGATAAAGAATAAACAAAGCAAGGTTTTAATAATCAAAACAATTTACAAATATATTTTTTTAATCTATCACAATATTCATAAAAAATGCGTAACGACTTAATAATATTATATAATTTTAAATTAACTATCATATATTTAAATAAAAATCCGAAAATAGTGAATATATGTATATCTAAATATGAATTAAATGTATCAATTAAAAATATATACAGGAAAATTCAATTAAAATATTTTTGTTGCTACCGGTATTTCGAATTTTCCTACATATCTTTCTAATTTGTAGATTTAGTTAGTATTAAAATAGCACAGAACTATGTTTTGGAAAAACTGCAACTTCACAATAATGTGTTCTCCTTAAAATCTATATCGGTTTACTATTACGTTTATTAAGCTTTTTAGTGTGTGTGTGTATGTTGATGGATTTCACGGTATATAGTATGACCCGATGATTATGTGGGCCACCTGAATACCATTCGATGATTTAATTTCCCAAACATTTCATTACACGACAATTGAATGCGATTTATTATTAATTATTATTCATTCCATATGAATATACGGCAGTCCGGGCAGCCTAGCGCACTGCCCGCTGCCCGTCGCCCGCTGCCCAGTGCCTACGGACGAAATGATCGTATTAATCAACCATATGGGTCGGTAAATAATCTGTCCGTAATTATATCATAATCAAGTGGACCGGCCAGCAAGCTCAGGCGACACGTCTACAGTCTTGTTCCAACTCATTCCAACTCCTACGCCGAGGGTTTTCTCGGGTAATAATTGTCGTAACAGACTTTACTCTGTTCCCGTTAATATTAAAATAATCCCGTTAGTGTAATACATATTTATAAACAAATTTACAACGCTATCATCCAGAAAGTATTTCTTATTTTAAAGAAAAAATATTCATTTACATCACTCCTAATAATAATGGTAAAGAGGATTTAAATTAATTTGATACAAATAATAAGTTAGAAGAGTATACTCATACGTAACTAAATATTTAGTAATTTTAACATGTTTAACTTTTTTACAACGCCAAGTACTAGTTACAACGCCAATTTTTGTTTTATTCAAACTAAATATGTAAGTATAAAAGTCTACTGCAGTGGAATTTAGTTGGTGACTATAAACCTTATAAGTTAACATGAAATTCTGGATACATATTAGGACAAAAATAGTGGGAATTAAACAAAGGTAGTTGAAAGAAACATACCTACCTATTTTTTGAAGAAGTAGTTCCATTGTGGTAAAATAAAAGAAGTCGGAAGATTATTAAACGAAACAGTAAAAGTCTAGGTTTTTAATTTTTTTGTATTTGAATTTTATTAACATTTATTTAGAAAGCTAACTTACCATCACCCCGTTTCTCTACGGGGATTGACAGAGAGGATAGAGCACCACAGTCTTCTGTCCTGATACACAATTCTCGCCTCCACATTCATACATCTTCTCATACAAGCTCGTCGATTATTGAGGCTTCTAACAGGACCATCTTCCAGTATCTGGTTAACTTATTTCACAACCAAAATATAGCGTATTTTCTAATGCAGTCTTAGTAATGCCACTTATTAAACATCTATATATACATATGAAAAGAGTGTCTGTTGGTTGATTTGTTCGTTTGTTTGTTTTTCATACAAATCTACAGTTTTATTCCGAGCTTAATATTTATGAAACTTTGCACACTTGACCTTCAAAATAAAAGGAAGGTCATTTTTTACATGAGATTTCGAAAAACCACCCCCATTCCGCTCTCCCATCCCTTAAAGCAGAATTGTCAATACTTTTTCATGAAATTTTGTACACTCGACGTTTAAAATAAGAGAATATTACTGATGATGTTACCCCATTCGAAATGTTTATAGTAGATTCCAAGTATGCTCTTGTTTAAAATTATTTATCGCAGTATTGTCGGTACATTGACATGTGCGGATGTGGAATAGCTATTTATATAAAAAAATAGTGTCTGTGAGTGTGTTTGTTTTTTAAAACGTTTTAACTATAAAATAAATGAATTGTTACTAAAAGCGCCGTCTTCGTTTACTTTTTAGAACAGTATATAACCTTTCAGAATAGTGTTAACGACGTAACCGATAATAAAGCAAAACTCAACTCTTCAAGACAACAAATAATTGATTGCCGGAGAAAAGAACGAGTATTGGTCAGAAAAATCCTGCAGCTAAAAGACAAAAAGCTATTCGGGGGTCAGAAATAACTGAACAACGGGAGCTTCGTCTACAGCAGTAGCTTATGAGAGCTTCTACGTCTAGGTCAAGGAGGAAAGAGTGCTGCGCGTACAACAAGATCGACGTAGAAAGGAAGAATCAAGAATTGTGAATCGACATTCAGATCCAAAATTAAGAGCATTTAAATTAAAGGGGACGGATGGATGTTGTGTGTAAACATTGTCATGCAAATAAATATAAATGCAAACCAGCGGGATGTGTTGCTCCAATGGAAAAGTGAAGCTGCCGCCTCTTAATGAGCCTCCAGAGCCACTGCTATCTTACAAAATAAGAGGAAAATTACTGTCTACATCTGATTTAGAAAAAAAACTATCCCCATCTCAGTAAATGAAGCCTCTTCACTCTGCGTAAAGTTCGAACTACGGCGAGTACTTCAGATAGTTTGAAATATAGTAAAAAAAAACATGAAATGAATACACTTAAATCAGGCGCAATGCATTTATTTTATTATTTACTGCTAAAAGGAGGAGTTGAATAGCATTTCTATTGAACGGGGAATGGGAGGAGCAGGGGGAGGGAAAGTGAGAGGAGCGGGAGGGGAGTAGGAGGGGATCAGGAGGGGTGCGGTAGGGGAGAGGGAGGAGAGAGGGGGGAGAAAGGGGGGGAGTGGGAGGCGAGAGGGAATGTAGCGGGAAAGGAGTGGGAGGTGAACGGGTAGGCGGTGGGAGGGGAGTGAGACGGGTGCGAAAGGGGAGTAGGAGGGGTGCGGGAAAGAAGCAAAAAGTGTGTGGGAGGGGTGCGGAAAAGAGCGGGAGGTGAATGGGGAGCAAAAGAGAGAGGAGCGGAAGGCGGAAGGGAAGGGAGCGGAACGGAAGTGAGAAGCGAGAGGGAGGCGATAGGGCGGCCACACGGAAGCGTGAGGGAAGGGAATGGAAGGAGAGTAGGGACTTAGTGAGTATGTCTTGCGTAGTGTCCTAATCTTAATAGTGATTATGAGTCCTAAAACATGAAATTTCTAAAAAACTACCCCCATCTCTCTTTCCCACCCCTTAAAGTAGAATTTTGCTACAACTTGATGAAATTTTGCACACTTGACGTTCCAAATAAAATTAAAATTGATGTCTACCTGAGATTTTGAAAAAACCTACCTCCATCCGTCTAATTAAGGCAACGCTGGGTACTTCAGCTAGTTAAATATAAATATAAATATTGATTAGCTAAGTTCTATCAACCGATGAATATTTAAGTAGTATACTATGTTGTATAATAGTAATATTATATCTATTGACGAAGTTACACAAATAAGATGCAGTAAATGACTTGGATTGCTCATTTAGGGTCTAAAATGATACGTCTTTATTTGGTGACTTGTGGAAATTCCAGTCAAATTAATATTTTTAAGGCACAAATATCACAAATAGATTAGTTCACAATTGTTGACTTAAGGTGGCCACGTATTCCGATCGACGCATTATCGGTGCTTTATATTATTATATGACGTGTGTGGGTGTAGAGTATTTTCATATTTCACTAATAACGAAAATATATATTCGACTAAAATATGTTAGGAACTCGTTTGTCATCTTTCACCGATGATCTTCTCAGAAAATATTCAGCCAATAGCCATTGAATAAAATTTAGCATAGGCATAGAACGGACCCTTTGCCGCATTACAAATGAAATTTAGTCAAATGACGCGGCACAAATGTTCGACAGTCCCCAAAGTGACCGACATGACGAGTCACAATTGAATATCGATAGAAAAAACCTTAATACCGAAACCAAAACAGACACTTAGGAGATCCTTATCTCAATTGCCGCGTTAAGTCCCGGCCACACGGTATCAACCGAACACAAACAGTACAATGGAACACAGACCGATGAATAAAAATAATGCATCTTTTAGGATGAGCCTTAAGTGCAAAGATATAAATGAAAAGATCTTTTAATGAGAAGTCGGGAAACTAATTTGGAGTTTCGTGCGATCTAGTCTTGGATATACTCACGAGAAATTGAAACAGGTAGAATATATAAAAAAGAGGAGGAATTGACGTGCCAATAATTGATTCAATACAAAAGGTAAAACAACCTTGAAGTGACTGTGGGTGGATTTTTGACAGCGGGAATCTCAGTAATATATTTGTAGGGAATATTACAGAACGATCGAGACCAGGATGATATAATAAATACATTTTTTTAATTGCAGGTTTGGTAGCAAATCTTTCAAGAAAATAATAATTAATTTGACCAAATACTTTGTTTAAACAACTATTTATCTATTATTCAACATGTTTCGATGCCTATGATATCTTCTTCCATTGGTGGATACCATACGTATCGAAACATGTAGAATAATGAATTAATAGTGGTTTAAACGAAGTATTTTGTATAATTACTTATATAAAATGAAGCCATGAAGTAATTTTGCTAATATTGAAGAAGGAAAAATAATAATTGTTATCATTGGTAAAACAGATTTTTTGGTTGTCGGGACAAGTGAAGAAATCTTTTTATAATATGGATTCTTCTTATTTATTTTTGTTCTGCTTATTTTAATGTAAACTTAAACTGCCTCAGCCTACAATGAATAAAAATTAGTTTGTGTTAGATATTTAGTCTAAAAATTAACATGTTTTTAAAAATCTGTTACCAAAATATTGTATTAAATGGCATCTAGACATTATTGGTTAAAAATTAGTGTTAAGAAATTTAGAAGTAGAAGTGTTACGTAGTACATTTTTTTGCCAACTTGATTACGGTATGCAAAATATTTTATAGTATATATGTAAGCCGAAAAACTTTAACCACAGTTTAAAATACTTCACGACTAAATCGCATTCTGACTTCGTCACAAAAGTGTTGGAAATTCAGATATAATAATATTTAAACATACGACGAAAACTTTAATTAAAATAGCTATTTTACCTATGTTTTTCTAACAATGGAAGCTCGATGAAGATTTTTTCAAGTCTCTCGAATTAGTAAATTAATTGACGACAATTCAAAGTGTGCCTAGAGAAAGTCGTGAAAATTGGCGAAATTTAACAAAGTGGCCTTAAAGTATTGGTTTTGATTTAACTATTAGTTTTTGCTCCAAACATATTTGGAATCGTGGTCACTATAGAACTTTGTCCTCAGCAAGACACATTATGACAGCATATTCGTTTATAAAACAAGAATGACGCGAAATCAAAATCACACAACGAGGCTCTACCCATTCTGCTGTCACGTCATGTGGCCAGATTCCAGAAATATTTCACGCGTCACATAGAGAGGTGTATCTTGTGCTTTTAGAAGTTTTATCTATTTTTTGTTAGCGGTATCCTAACTTGACCAAAGAAAATTTTGAGATATTATTTAACCCCAAATCAACATTTTTTTTAAATCTTGATAAAAATTTATAAAGATGTGTCTTTGTGTGGGTCAACAATAAACTCACTAGGCGGAATACTGATAAAAAATGTCAGTCCTACCTATTTCGCCGGTTTTATATTCTCTCGGGTTCCGTTTTCCTCTCGAAGATTGGGAAGAACCATTTTAACCAGCGGATTCCACATCACAGTCTGATAAAAAACACTAGGCATTGTGTAGTATTTGTTAATTCACCCGACGCGAGACGCATAAACCAAAATAAAATTGAAAACTATCGGTGTTATACTTTTCATTAACAAGTCACGAAGTAGGTACAGGATCGATGTGCGACTAATGAATATTATGACATCCTCCATTATGCGATTTAACACATTCCACGACAAAACGCGACGCGTACTAATCAAACGAAGGCTCGCGATGTGACAATAATTCTGCTGGAATGTTTGACTGATGTTCGAGTCTAGATAATAAACAAAATACATGTACAAAAATTTTCCTACCAACTTTGTACAACAATATTTTCTAATATAATGAGTCTTCACACGTCACCGTAGTAAAAATATAATACGTACTTATAGGTATTATATTTATTTACGGGTGTATATTTACTCAAAGAGCATCCGTGCGTTCTGCAATCTTCTATATATTTTAGGATGACCGTTGCCTGTTTACATGTATATTTACTTATGCAAGCGATGCCTGGCGAAAATAATTATTCTAAGGGCTCAGTAAAGAGCATATTAGGGAAGGAAGTTTTATTGAGTGATGATGGTAGTGGTGGATATAGGGTTGTGGGGAGTTGTTCTGTCAAATTCAGGTGGGTGCTGTTCGGTGCCGGCAGGTTTGTGATAAGATAGTGGTGGGGAATATTATGGCGGGGGATGGTGTCACCGTCCATACAACGTCGGATATATCAACTAGTAATGCAATATCTCTGTATACCTACAAAATCAATCGTGACAAGAACCGTATTAAACAAATTTAAGAAGACATTGTAAGATTACCAGATCGACCAAAAATTAACTTGTCAATTCTCTGAGATTTCTATGTTTTCTCTTTTTGTTGGAATACGATGTACAGATACGCGTGATTGCCGAAAGATAGATGCTCTAGAAATGTAGTATTGTGAGACGCATATGACGCGTATCGTGGACCACAGGTTGTTGTATCATTTCTCGAGGAACTTAAAATTAAGAAACGTTTATGCATTTCTCATACTCATATGGATTGATAGCGATACAAGGTAGAGTAGAAGAATCTCGCTGACGCGGCAGATCGCGAAAAGGTGATGGATCGAATCGAATCAAAATGGAGCTACTATCGGCCACGACTCATTTGTCGAGATGTAGTGAAATGAATAAATTAATGATAATTATAAAATATGCCAAAAACCCATTATCGCCGAGTCCAACGTACTTGTACTGCACTGCAAGGTATGATTAACCAAATTACGTAAAATGTAACCCGCGCTAATATACGAGTACGCGATACAAGGGATTCGGTTAATTATACTTGCATTATATTGAGTTTAAGTATTTGATAAATTAAATTAAAAAGGCACAGATTAGCCGTTTTGCTCTATTAGTAATTATCATTTGAATAAAGATATTATCTACTATCGCACTTGAAACAATTCGGGAACCAGTGAAGTCCCTAGATAAGGTGCCGCCCATAAGTAATTTTGAGGATGCCGCCCCATATTTTTAATTTACCCCTAACCTATTCTTATAAATGTGTATTGTTTACGTTCCACTGCCTTCTGAAATTGTAATGTTTTATGATCGAGTTCATTACCTTTCTGGGCAAAAATGCGATGCTGCCATTTTTTGCCAAATTTTTTCAGCAATATTTTACGGGCCCTTTGTTATTTTCCCAACATGTTTTTTATCAGATTATTTTCGCAATTCTGAAAAATGGAGCTTTAAAATGCCTTTTACTTTTACATTTATTTTCTGCTTGTTTGCATGCGGGACAACAATTCTAACATTTTTATTTGATCTAATATTTATATTCCGCCCCCATTTTGCCGCCCCATAATTAGCCGCTATCGGGTACCGCCTTACTTGCCTACGCCCATGGGACATCCCTATCGAGGGTAATGTGTTTGAGTGCATAATATTTATCGCCATTTATATCAAACAGGAAATAATATGGTTTAAAAAACTTCTCCCAATTTCGGTCAGTAAAAAGTTAACAAACGACAGTGAACTTGGCCAATTAGCGGCCACTGGTTTTACCACCTATGTCCACATCTACCTTCACTGCGCAGCCTCCAGCCTCCAGCTACTGACTCCGTTATAGGTTTTGTGGTATCGCGCACCGGAACAAATATTATTTGTAAATCATTTCATAATAATTGATAACAGTCGAACATTCCAGACTTCATCCAGACTGGGTTTGTTCTTGTCATTTAAGGTAATTGGGCTATTATGTTACTACACAGAGACTTATTGTCGAGGGTCTCCTCTGGTCATCTGGAAGAGTTTCATCAGATGTCGCAGCAGATTTAGCGAGAGAGCGGATCCGGCCGAGACCTAATACAATTATTTATAATTTGATTGTGATGATACATTCTGTCACATCGTTTTTTGGAGGGTCTACTCCGTATTTTGTGCTAATCATATAACGAAACGAAGAAAATGAAGACGGATTCTACTGTAGCAAAGACTCGGTAGTTCTAATAGACGAGTCGTTATCCTACGTACTCATAGAAACAATTCAAGTCTCTAATGATGTTGTACAGATGATTAGAAAAACAAATAAGTATCGAGTGTAAGCTGAGCTATGAACTTCCTCTATAATATTAGTACCACGAAACTTTCAAAATATCGCTATTTACAAACCCACCGACTGACGTGTCCCGAGTGATATCTTCCACTTGCAGTAAGTTGATCATTTTAAACACATTTACTTACACGGTCCGAGTTTATTCAACAAGCAAATCAAATAACACGTGTAGCTCTGTACTCGCGAAGACGAAAATGATGAAAGCCTGGCAAGTGAAATTCGAGAACCCGATTTAAAAATTGTCAATCAAAGGCCGCAATGTTTTCCATCGTTACGGCGATTCAATGACATTTTCTGCACGGCGTCCGCTCTGCTGCCCGGTCTGCTGGAGGGATCGAGCCCCCTATTACAGAAATGATGACTGAGCAAAACATTGAAAGCTTTTTAGTTTCTTCCATCGGAATTGATTTGGTGAAGAGAACGCTAATGGTGGACTTAATTTGTCATTTATAAAACATTAACCCTTCCAAACCCGGAGTTGGTTTTACATCGAAATTGCGGTACACGATAGTAGAGACAGTTTATAATATAAAGGTTTCAAATTTACAATGGACTGCCAGCAAACGTTAAGAAGTCTTGCTACTACTAGTCTTGCTACTTTTCGTAAGTTAAGCGCAAAATACACATATACGTTTACACTTTTACTATAAGGTACTTACTTCCACAAATACTATTGTCGTTCTACTTACCCGTATCAGGAACTTGTAGCAACTTGGCCACGAGCCAACCGGTTGGTAACAGTTTAATAGGTCCAAGATGGCTGTGGGCTTTCCTACATGTCAAGAAAAATATTATTTGTGAGAATTTGTGATGGTGGTCAGGGTAGGTACTCGCTCATTTTGCGGTAGTTCATCAAACACATTATCTAAATTGGTAACTCGGCGGTAATCCTTACAAAATGGCTGAAAAACTCAAGAAAATATTATGATATGTGCTGTTTTGCGTCACTTATAAAAGGGTGTCCAGCGGAAAATTTTCAAGTTTAAATATTACATTTTTAAAAAAGATTACAATGTTATTCTCATATTTTATTTATTCAAAATGGAGTTTAATGATGCGGATTTTATGTTTTATAAACAATATCGTCTAAATGCCATCCATTTCTCTCAAGACACTTTTGCAATCGGACTCTTAAATTTGCGAACACGCGAGAGCGTTGGTTCAATTGCAGCAACTTCACGGCGGATATTTTCTTCTAGGGCCTGAATTGTTCGAGGATTATGCTGTAAACTCTCGACTTAAGGTATCTCCACAAAAAAAAATTGCACGGTGTAAGGTCTGGTGAGCGAGATGCTCAGGGTATGTCTCCGTACTTGCTGATTAATTTATTGGGAAAAATTCCCCTCAGCTTCTTCAATGAAACTCTAGCTGTGTATGGAAAGGCCCCGTCTTGCTAAAATTGTGTTCTGTTGTTGAACCCGGGAAACAGCTGCAGTTGCGGAACCAAAAACTCATCGATCATTCGGCAATACACGTCAGCAATGACTGTCTCTCGCTGGTTTAAAAAATAAGGGCCAATTATCCCTCGAACAGAAATTGCACACCACACTGTCGTTTTTGGACAATGCAAACGTTTTTGATAGCATTCCTTTGAGTTGTCGGAGCACTAATATCTCATGTTCTGTTTATTAACATAGCCATCAATATAAAAATGTGCTTCGTCAGTAAACAATATGTTCCAGCATAGTTCTCGCTAAGGTTTTACGTAAAGATTAGTCATTTTCGTTGAGAAACTGCACGATTTGTAGTTTGTATGGGTGAAATTGTACTTTATTTTTCAAAATAACGTGCAATGTTGATTTTTTTATTCCAGTAAAGGCCTTCCTTATCACAATCTATCCCTCTATCTTCCTTATTGATTTACGCGGATTGTGCATAATTCCACTTCAAGTCGAACTTGAGCCAAATGTTCTGGCGTCGCTACTGATGTTGATGGTCCCGGAGGAGTTTGGTTAACCATTGTCCCTTCTTGTCTGAACTTTTGAATAGATAAGTTGCGTGCTCGGCCCATCACTTACTCGTCGAATATAAAAGTGAGTACAAAAAGCGCACTTTAAATATTGCTCAAACGCGAACGCGCGGTGCGTTCCCGATCAGTGACTCATTTACTAGTTTATATTCATTTTTAATGTATCAAAATGTAGCAAAATTAAATAAATAGGTATATTGTTGAAAATTTTGTTATTATCCATATATATGTGAATAGTTTTTTCAGAATCTTTTATTTTTTTAAATATTAATTTCAAAGAATTACTAATAAAACAGCATTTTGTTAAGGCTGGAGCATATCGTTTCCGGGGATATACAAACTGAGGTATGCTAAAGATATAGAATTTGCTCATGTCGTGTGTGTCTGTATTCCGCAGCAGGTAGGTACGATTGTAGCCGCAGTGACCATCTCCGAGCAATCCGAAAAGAGTTCCCCCCTCTCCTCGCCCCGGTGACATTTCACGATCCACAAACGTGACACTTGGTGGAATTTAATTTCACAGAACTCAAATTGTGTGACGATTTTACGGAGCCGAGGAGCAGGGGACGAGAAATGGATTCCCTTTAGGAATGTTAATCCTCTCCTTTCCTCCGGTGACAATTCACCATTACACCACCAACGTGTAAAAAAGTGTACAACAATCCAAGTTGCTAATGTTTTGAATTCATTTATATTCCTTGGACCGACTGGGATGTCTCTGTATACCCGCACGGTACTAGTACAATAGCCACTTCAATATTTAATGTTAAGTTTAGCTTTATGCTTTCCTGTTTACTTTTTTCGTTTTCCAAATGAAATAATCATATACTACATATGTCAGCACGTTCAATCTAATGTTTATACCAACTTTATATTCCTCATTATAAAAATAATATTTTCCTTTCTATATGTATATTTTCCACACTACATACACACGTTATATTTGCTTTATCTTACTTTACCATTTATCACACCAATAGAACTTATACGATTTTAATTGTGGGTTCAAAGGGTAGAAGATTAGATTATAGAATATGTGAAATCTATAAAAATATTTTAGATTTTATGATCTGCATGAGTTTTGAAAACTTAAGCGTTAAAACATAGTGATATTAGTTAATCATATATAACTTCCAATTTCCAATATCCAAAAATAACAGAGGTTTACAGCAAAATGTTCAGTCTCCGTATCTTCTTACATTTTTGTACTTATTATGTTTTCAGTTTGTCAGGCAAACAAGTTTCAAGTTTTTATATCACTAATTGACATGGAATTGTGTTGCATCGCACCATAATTAGTTAAACTTTTTCAATGAACTAAACTTTATACTTAACTTGTACTTTGGTACTTAGTTATCATGTAAATACTTATCGAAACACCTATCGAAACTACAGTAGTTGTAAATCGTATAATTAAGTATAATGTTTAGTTTATTTTAAAAAAGTATATTTCAAAATGCAAATCCTCGGAATCCTTTAGATGCAAAATTTGCAAGTAGACAGAAAACCGTTTCAAAATATGATGGCACAATAATGAATCGATCATTTGAAGTATGAAACTAGAATAATATTCTTGTAATATTTGGTGCAAATTTTACATTGGGATTTTATTCATTATTATTATTTAACATCCTGAAGAAGGAAATGGTATTTCCGAAACCGATTGGTGTATTAAATATAACTCATAAAGTGGTTAAAAATAAAGTTCTAAATAATCTGTATTAAAAAATATATACATATAAAATATAATTAAAGTCAACTATACACCTTTAAACTTCTCCCCATTCAATAGAACTGCTGATATTTTTCCATAAAGACCTCGTTTTAGATATCATACTTGTGCCATTTATCTGAAGGTGACATAATTTGTCAGTAAGGGGCCTGCAACTGGCGATATGGAGTTCTTATATAACGCTCGGCAGTCACGGGGAAATGATGACCGGCTAAAGCATCTTCCAGAGTAGAGTCAGGAGTTGATGGCGGCGCCGCGCAGCGAGAGAGAGAGGGGATTATCTCGTCCTGCACGTGAGGACAGTAAAACGAATCTCAATGCTATATTACTTTTTCGTATTTTAAATTGGTTTAAAATTGTGCGGCGCGTTGCAGTGCAACTTGTATCATCCTCGCCTTTCGTGTTATTACATAACCTCAGCACTTGTAAAATGTCCTCATTCAATTTTAGTGTGTGTTCGGGGCACGTACTTCTCGTTACATTTTCAGTACTTAATGGAGAATATTATTTGTTTCATGTCTCCTTATAAAACGTGACATTACGTGCTGCGCGCGGATAGCAGAACGATGACACGGAGTATTGGGGATGGCCCGCGGATAGAGTAAAAATGATTGAATATATTCACGTGTGAAAATAATTCTGAATCTTTGTAAAATAACTGGCAAGTTGATGAATCGGTTGGCTAAATGCGAGCAGATGCTAATTTAGAAATATTAATCAAATCCTGAAGCTTGAGAGTTTTGTATGCAAAATAAAGATAACTACTTACGAAAATGTTCGTACTATATTCGAGTAGTTACACAGTTTTATGAGCATATTTCTCTTAGCCTTGGATTATAAGTTAATTGCCATCCTTATCCCTCACTAGGCTGGCAAATTTAAAAATTCACTTTCTGATACTGGAAGCGGGAGGAGAGCATATGGGTTGAGCTAGTTAGTTTCATTTAAAAAAGTTAAATTTGACACGCCAATTTATTTGTACAATCTTTTCTATTATTTATCGAATCGCTTTGAAAAATATTGTAAGATTCGAAAAATTATAACATCGGTTAAATCAAAGTCTGTGAGAACAGAGCGCACTATTTAGGCAAGTTCTCCGTATTAATATTTTTTATATAACAGAAAACCATTTTTCATTTGACAATAAAACCTCACGGCTAATGTGGAATAGTGAGAATAATTTATTATTAAAAATTCGCCTAATCTTCAAAATATTATCTACGTTTCTATAAGTCATCTGAATCACTTATCAGTTTAAAATACTTTATACTGTGCACGCGCATGTGTTTCATAAAATATAAATAATATCTTCAAAATTTAATTTATTCAGTTTTCGTGCATAGATACCCACCTTTAGCGTACAGTAATTATCGGCGCGAATTTCGTATTGTTACATAAACCCCCTTCTTCCCCCCAACTCCTCAGGCCCGTGCTCGACCTATTGGTGTAAATTTTCCGGTGTAAATGCGCTGTATATATTATAAATTTTAGACTTTAACGCTATCGGATGTAAATCTAATGTTGACACGACGCGTAAGATCAACCGCCGAGTTGATGTGTCGAATCGGGCGTGGACAACAGTGATATCATTCGCACTGTAAAACAATTCGTCTCCTGTGCTGTTGTGAGTGTAGGTTATTAATTGAGAGTGAATATATAAGTGAGCATTATTTTGGTGGACGTTCTCATCGTTAAAGTGCGAAATCGATCACAACGTCATGGCACTGATGATGACACCAGTAATCTCGGTGTTCCTCGGATAGCATCGAGGGAAAGACGTCTTCCCCAGTCAGGTGAGACGACTCTCCTTCGTTATCTCTAAAGTCCGTGGATATTGAACTCTCCCAATAACCAATTCATATTTGTTTCTCACCTCGCGGTATTCCGGAACATTATTCCTTTCCCACGGTGCGAGATCAAATAATAGAAATATTATAACACTGACCCTGTTGATATAATATAATAGTTATAATTGTCGTTGCGAACTCACGTCTCGCGACACCTACTCCTGTGCACGATTTTAAGGTTATGTCCAGAGAGCACGTTTCAACGAGACCGTGGTATTCCGAGTCGCATGAATTCATCCAACGTTCTGGGAACAATCAACAGTAGACTACTGAACTGATGCTGGCGCGGTGAAGTGTTCATACTCACCGTGAAATTGAGTTTTAAAGCGTGGTTCGATTCCGACAATTCCTGCAGAGGCACAATAGAGCGCAGTACTTACGTACCTCCCGTGGGCTGCTTTATCATATCATCGCTGGTGGCTGGCTTATTATGGCCAATCCGTGTTTACGCGACTTATTCAAAGAAAAGTTAACAAAGTGAAATCATTCGGTGTAAATATGTCACAGAAGAATTGCAAAAATAAATCTAAGCCACTGCTGGAATTTTAATAAAATGTATGTGCCTGGTGTGAATAATAAGTATCGATCTATAAGTAAATATAGCACGCGTACTCAGTATATATAAATAAATATACCTAACAGGCGTACTTATTACCTACATCGACGAACGGCAGTCGAAAAAGGGCAAATTGCGTAGCAGTTACGAGGTCACAAAAAAATGTAATCGCAGATTTTCCATCGTGTTATCACCGCGATAAAATGAGTACTCATTCATATACTGACTACTAGAGTATTCGAGATTTGTGAGTGAACACATACAAAATGGAATTACTTTTCTTACAAATGCAAGTAAACCATAAACGTGACATCAAAACTCGGAATTTTTCTTTTATTTTTGTGATCCATAACAGCGAAGCTTTCTCCAAGGTTCTATATAGTTCATTCAGATACGTTAATAATAATAATATTGGATAATTGTATAGCGCTATTTTCGTAAATAAATCATCTCAAGGGCGCTTTACATTTTTAACTGTTATTAGTCCTACATTATCTTTAAGCTACATAACCTTTAGAGATTAAATTTTTTTTTTAGTCATATAGAATGTTTCTAACTAACCGCATAAAAAGGATAAATTAAGAGAAAAAAAAACTGAACCGAATAGTGAATATAAATACAGTGAAACCTCGTTTTACGAACTTAATTCGTTCCGTAAAACTGTTCGTAAACCGAAACAATTATTCCCATAAGAATCAATGTAAAATTCATCTGTGTAACCCCAAGAAAATAGCCGTTTTTCGTCTATATTTTCTACTTCTTACTTGAAATCCTTTACAAGCAAAAAAAATCATGGTTTTAACTTAAAAGAAATTGAAAGTAATAAAACGAAAAGTATAAAAGTAAAAACAAACTTTATTTTAACTTATCTTACACAATATGTTGTAAAGTGTTATTATTTTCTCTGTCACCGTCTTTTGCTGCTCATTAAGAAGCTGTTTTAGTTCTTTCGCAGTGAGTTCTGAAACTACCTGCCTCTCAGGATTTTTGTTGTAAACCGAATTGTTCATAAACAGAGTCATTCTTAAATCGAAGTTCCACTGAACTTCCAGATCCTGAACCCGTTTACGATTTAAAGCACATTTTAAAATGTAAGTACTCGGCCTTACCGTGCACATAGATATTCAAATACGTTATCATTGGTATTTGGCTACTGATTTTCTTGTGTGTAATTAATTATATTGTGCGCTTTCAACATCGCAACAGTCCGAGGTTTACCTCAGCGGAGCGCCCTTTATTCCAGGGATTACAGAGGTCTGCGCCATTCAGTTACCTGTTTAATTAAAATTCAAACAAATATTTGCATTAATTCGAGATCCCGCAGAAAGACGAAAAGTAACCTGCGGTGTAAAGTTATGGTTAATTCCGCAAATTCTAGCTTTTGTACTTTCGCTAGTGATGCGAGAGATATTCTACCAATACAAGTCGACTAACTTCGGACATTACATTTTTGTCGAGGATTTTTCAAAACATTAAAAGTCCTTAACAATTATGTTTTATAGACATTAATTACATTTATTATTTGTCATATTCAGGTAGACGCTAATACTACCAATGAAGCGTATACACGTTTAGAGGGGAAAAACACTATAGGGACTCCACATGTATCCAAATATTAAACAGTTTCTAGGATTGTTGTTCAAATAACACATATAATAAGTACATAGCATATCGGTTACATTACGTTCGTTAACTAAACGTTTCAATAGGTGCCAATTAATTTTTTTTAATAGAATAAACATTATGCATAAATTATATAATAATAAACTGTTCCTAATACATAACAACTGTATTTTTTGTAAGTAACGTATGATAATGGTAATGACTTAAATAATAACTACAAGTATAATATATATTTATTTATATTCACAAAGTTTTATTGAACTATTATTATACGATAATGAATAATTAATTTATTTTCACTTTTCAAATTTTTTTAGTTCAAAATGTTTGATTCAAAACCAAAAAAATATGGAATGGTTTAGGGGGTTGGTTCCGGATGACTAAAACATCGGTATTCGATGCCCCAACTGTTACCGTAAGCCCCATCACTATTCTCTACCATTAGGGTTTGCTTCAGGAAATGGCGAATCAAAGGAAACTTTATCGGGGAACAGCTCGAGAATTGAGTATCGGTTAGCTTTCATATTCCAACTCTGTTGGGAAGTAATGCGAGTACCCATTAATGAGGCATATTTCTGCACAAGTTCAGTTTACACATTGATAGCTAAAATTTGCAATATTTTTAAATACGCCTTCCCTTTCATTCTTTCTACTATTTAACATTCTATACTCATTTATCGAAATACAGACAGGATTTAGATCACTTGCCTACATTTTGCGACTTTCATATTTTTCATTAACCACTGCAGTAGTCTTAAATAATTATTACTAAATTCATATCGTATTTTGAATTAATTAATAATTTTATACAGACGTCTTAATGAACTACGTAACTAAAACTTCGTTGATTAATGGCAGGCCATTATTAATATTTCACGGATTGAATGTAACACTTATTGAAATAAATGTTTATACCATTAATGATTATAAACAAATTTAAGAGCTTTTCATTTACAAATTCAAATACAATTCAATAAGTTTTAATAAATTCACTTTTCTATTTGACTGCAAATTGTGCACAAAAATAATGTCAATATTAAAATACTTCGCCAATTTTTAAAACTGTTTTTGAACAATATGTCAAATTTGTGAATTTCTTAGTTAATTATAAAGATATCTTCTGTCTCGGTAACCTGGTAATAACGCACTTTTGTATTGCTACTAAAAGATCAGATCGAAGTATCATCCTTCCCAACTCTGTTACTTCTGATCCACAGTATCTCCTTGAAGAACCTAGCTCAGTATCAACACTACAAATACACACCATCTTTTCATTCTTTATACACATTACACCCGTACTTCCATTTATGTATTTTAATTATGTTTTATGTATTTAGGTGAAGCAATAGAATAATTAAAAATATTTGATAAATAAAGTAAAATAACTAAGAATGGAAAAAATTTCTACCCTTACTACCTACCTACGATAGAATTTCTTTCAAAACAATTCGTTTTGACAGATATTCTTCTGATAATGAAAATATTTTATTTACGGACTACCACAAAGATTCGGAAGATAATTGTAACTTCATAAGTAAGCGCAAAATATTTAATTTACGACATTGACATAATGTGCCTACCTAAAATCATATATAATATTTCACAAAAAAATCAGATATCGGTGCAATGTAGTCGTACCTACATGGCCAGGGAGATAAACTGCAAGGCCGCGTCAATGTCAACCGCAAACATACTGCAAAGTAGCATTTTGAATTTTTTGCGGCCTACGAAAAGTAATCTATTTTTGTTTAGTCTTTTTTTATTCAAAGCGCCGCAGAGAAAATAATTGATGGGTCTCCGACTCCGACTACCTGACCAGGCTGCCCTTACAGCTCCGAGTCCTTTTCACTGGTTTCTATGAGAAAGTTGCACATTGTGTTGATGAATGCAGTTGTGGGATATGATAAATGGAATTTTTTGTCCAAACACATGTCAAAAATCATATTATTTATTTAGATGATTGGGACTGAAGAAAAAATCTACGTTTTTATACCATTATAAAATGGTTCTTTAATAAATTATATATACTTGTGTTATAGGTAAATCGTTAGTAAAATACGCTAAACAATATTCATTATTTATAAAAAAATAGTGATTTATTCAATTATATTCAATAATCGAGTCTAATTATTTTAAATAAGTATATGTATACATAAAATTTAAAAGTACTTTTTTCAAAGAATTACTCGGCGGACTGCTGCAGAATGTTCGTTACTCGAAAATAAAAGTTGTATTAAATATGATCACACAACCGTTTATTATTATTTTGGGCTGTAAGATTATTGGAACCCTTACCCGCCTCATGTAGCATACGTATTAATTTTTTTTTTATTAAGTGAAGTATCTTAATTTGTCTACTTTACTAGGGATAAATCTACAAAACATTTGCCTTATCAACATTTTGGCACGGTCACGAAAGAATACATATCACCTATCCATTTATTTTCCCTAAACATATCACTTGTTACCGTATCAAAATAATCTACCTAGAAAATAGCACCACATAAAATAAAATACTTTCCGTATATTTGTATATTATGTAAAATCCACAATATTTTTTGGGATAAGTCCTTAAAAAAATTGACAATATTTAGTAAACCTTAAATATTAATTAATTAGATTTTGTGTACTCTAAAGTCAAGAAACTATTTTTTAAATTGTAACAAGAGATACAATACAATATATTTAAATCGAGTAATATTTTAGCAAATCACATATAAAGAGAAAGACGGAAAAACAATTTATTGAAACTGAAGAAATTTAAACTCTTTATTGAAACTTACAT
Source organism: Eubasilissa regina (assembly GCA_022840565.1). NCBI lineage: Eukaryota > Metazoa > Arthropoda > Insecta > Trichoptera > Phryganeidae > Eubasilissa > Eubasilissa regina. The sequence goes on along the minus strand of JAINEB010000025.1, from coordinate 221,475 downwards.
CTGAAGCATATCATAGCGGAAGTGAATTCTGGACAATTGACAGAGAATTAAACAGATTGAAGTATTCCAAAAGTGATACTGGAGAAGGATAGAAAGAATTAGCGGGATGGAGAGTCACAAATGAGGAGGTTCTAAGGGGACAATGAAAGGGGCCAATGGACAGAGCGCAGTCTTGAACGCAATACCTTACCTTAGAAATATAATTGAGGAAAATAAGACAGAGAAAGGTCTAGACAAAAATACATTTACCAAATAATAACGAAAATGAACACCTATAGAGAATTTCTGGATGACGTCCAGGATAGATTCGCGTGGCGAGCAATGCAACAATGCACACCCACAACAACGCACTTGTTAAATATGAAACAATAATATTTTATAAGAAAAGTAGGCATGAATTAGAATTACTCGAATACTGCAATGTTGGTAAGCGGAATATGTATTACTATAAACCAGGGCTTTGAACCGGAACAGAACCAAGAACTGTTATTTTTGTTGGAATGAAAACCTGAGTTGAACCTAAAAAAAATATCTGCTTATTTCGGTTCAGTACACGTTCAAACATGCGCGTTAACACAATCGTACTCTCCACTTCAGCTATTCTATTTTTATAGTTATTTTACGAGAAAACATAAATAATTTAAATGAAAATACATTATATTTTTTATTTATTATCTTAGTTTTATTAACCACTGAATTGAGTTTAAATACATCTACCGGTTTCGAAAAACCATTTTCTTCTTCAGGATGTCATAACTAATATGAATTTTAACCACAAAGTTAATATTGCTAATTTTAAAAGGAAAATACATTGGATGATATTTTAATAATAAGAGGTAACTTTGATATTTTTTAATTATAAATAAAATAAAGAATCCTATATACTTCAACCGTGAATATGCGAATGTATTTTGTTTAAATTATACCTTTAATTTATTATTATAATTTACATTATATTATTGTATTAATCCATATAGTATGCTTATTATAAAAGAAAGAATAAAATGTTCTAAATTATAAAGAAAAAATATTTTTAATACAAATAAAAACAATTAATAATTAATCACTCGAAGCTGAAACGAAAACCGTTATTTTTCGGGCACGAGAACCGGATATATATTTTTTAATTGAACCAGAACGAAAACCGAAATGTAAAAAAAAAAACGGTTCGAAACATCTAGTTTGCGACTCTGCGCCTAAATTAAATATCTCGAAATATTATTTTTCGATAGCTGAAGGGTTCATATAATCGGTTATATTTGTTAGCGAGATGTGATTATATTTAAGATTCAGTTTGACGTTAGAGGCAAGTACATACTTGTTCAGTATCGATCCAAACAATACTTCATAAATGCTATTGTATTGAAAAATCAAAAAAAAAAGAAACCATAAAATGTCGTAAAATCATCGCCGCTCTGAAAATTGAATTCAACTTCAAGGATGAGACAAATCTTTTGTGGAGAAAAACAATGTTAAGCGGAGCTAATTACAAGCTAGCTACTGCTTGTGAATCTAATTTACGACTCGCTCACTCGAACGTTCGTCACCATAAATGTGAGTGCATTCTGCGCCACTTTAGTTAATTTTATGACAACAATTAAGAGACATCTAGAATTTACTTTAGCGAGAGATGAAAAATGTGTTTCGTGATTTTATTGCGCGCGCAGTGTTAGAAAATCTCAAAAGAAAAACTTTATGAAACCGCCCACATTGTATGCCTGTCAATAATACCTCAGTTAATTTATGAACCCGAGGACATGTACGAAACTAAAGATGCTGAAAAGTTCACAAATGGCGAGTAGTCTAAAACTAGTAAAACTATCCATAATAATTTTAGACTACTCGCCATTTGTGAACTTTTTAACATCTTTAGTTTCGTACATGTCCCATATATATATATATATATATATATATATATAAGATATACTACATTTATCTAGCTAATTGATTAATTTAATTTGTATTGGCTATAGTCTGAAATTAAAACTTTAAAAAAAAAAGTGTACTTACATATTCGTTAAATGTGTATGTATCTATTATACATGTATGTATATAGATACATACACGGACCTTACCAAAACGCGAAACCTATGTAGCTATCCCTCCTGTGGGATAATATATATAGGTATATTATATCCATGTCATCAGCGGGGTAGGTGTTGTGTGAAGGGAAGGTAGGAATTGCCGACAGAGGATCGAGCGCGCCAGCCAATGTTGCGTTACTTATGGGACTAAGACTGCCCACGTTAATGATTTACTTCTTCATTTTTCAGCCGGGTATCGCGTCAGTGTGACATGTCGTTAATGTGAGCAGCAATGCACAGTGCATCGTCAGCCAAAAAAAATACAGGCATGAACAAATAGTTAAATTTGATGTCATATTACTTTACATGAAAATATTAAGTAAACTTTAGAATAAACTGTTCTTGTTTTATTTGTGTTAATAACCTGTCAAATAAATGTCAACATTGTTTAAACTGTTTGCTTACATACTTGGTGTTTGTATTATATTTGTGAACATTCTCAAATGTAACCTGTGAAAGACAATGTTCACAATTCAAGATTTAACCATTTATTCTCGACCAGAGAAAGAAATTTGATTAGACCACTAAATATTGACGTGACGTGTTGTGGGTGCTGTTCACTGTTCATATCTTTACCAAAAAATTATTTCAATAATATGTTATGTCTGCTCTAAATAAAGGCAAGGAATAAAATACAAAATATATCATTTTTAATTTTATTTTTAATATTGTTACCTCAATAAATTGAATACAATTTCTCTCTAGCAATATACAATGGTAAAATATCTAATATTTGACTAGTCGCTTACTCCTATTACACTTTTTGGTACCGATACATTTTAAATACAATATTTATAATATAAACAATTATTTATTATGGTATAAAATATTATATACTAACAATGATTAAACTCACATAACACAGAAAGACATTAAGTAAAGAATTTTTCAATAATTTCTTATCCGTTCTATAATATTACTATTATTAGCAAGTCTTTATGATAACAGTCTCAGCATTCATGCTTCCTTATTCCATTTACTTACAGATATTCCATTAATAAATTGTGACTTTAAAAATTGGTTTTGGGGTAACTTGTCCAGATTCCTTTCACTGAAATGTTCTTCGAGATAGCTATGCGTACATTATTGATGTTTATATTCAATGTGTTACCACTTACTAACATGCAGGCTCATATAATACATTTTCATACAAAGTTGTATGAATGTTGCATAGAAAGTAAAATTAATGTTTCAAATAAAGTATGAAGGATTGATTTGACTTTAACTGTGTGCGACAAAGTTGCCAAAATTAAAATCGGTATAATGCCTTATTCCCCTATACTCTCAACTTCGGTTTAAAAATGTTTTTTAACGTTAATTATATATAGGTATTTTAAATAAATAAAATACCTATGAGAAATTATTAATTGAAATTTAAAAATTTAGTAGCTTGCTAAAAATCTACACGGTTAGTAAACATATGAAATGAAATATATTTAAAAATATATATATTTGATGTTATCTACAGGATAGTTATAAATTATAAAAGAATGACAAAAATAATGACTCACGTTAGATCCTTAGTGAGAATAAAAATATGACAGCATTTATACATTATTATTTAAAATATACAAAAGTAAAGCCTATAAAACGATAGTTGGTAAGTAAACAATGAACCTATAAAGCACATGTATGATGGAGAAAATAAAAAAGAAATATCGAAGACTATTTAAAAGTACCTGTTAGTTTTACACAGTGTAAAAAACAAATGAGAACACTAAATTATAAATAATCCATAGTACAATTAATTGTAAATAAATTAAAAATAAGTATGTACTGTTACATTTTGGTGAAATTGAGGCATTTATCTGCAGTAATAAAGTTCTGATATCGTACGATATGTTAGGAAAGATATTCAAACAGTTTCATCTATTTCGCAGCTTTTCCACTTCAGTAAAATGAATGCGATCATTATTATAATAATTAATATTATACGATGAGATAAAATAATGTCGCCGAGTGCTGACCGCAGGTAAATTGGTGTTTGTTCAAAGTTTTGAGAAGAGTATGTACATATATTTTAGTAAAAATATTTAATTAATACGGAAACGTATCAAACCGGATCAACCTATGTATTGCGCTCGGTAATGAGGAAAAACGGTTTATTACTGCACACATAATATACTATAATTACGTATAACACAAAATATTTACACTTTACATACACTTGATTATGTAGGCATACAACACAGCGTTCATTAAATCTAATAAACATTTACGAAATTTATAATAAATATGTTAACAGCATTTATTGGTCATTTTCAGATAACAAGTACGTAATACATTTAGGTAAAACCAAACTTCAGAACGAGAAATCCAGCTTTTCAGTCCTGTTTGGTCCATATTTGGACAAAACTCCGACACAACTAGGAGAATTCAACGATGATGTCATCGATGCCGCACACCTGGGCGGGTCAGGCTGGGGGGGGCAGCGCACGTTGATCGGTGTGCGCGTGGTGGGAGGATTGCGCGGGGTGAGGCAGCCGAGGGCGAAGGTAGCCCTGTTCGTCCAAGGGAGCTCTCCTGGACCGCTCGTAGCAGTGCGTGTCGATGGACACGTAGCTGTGGTTCAGAGCATCCACCTCGTATTGCTGACTGGCCTGAGTGGTACCGGTGAGCAGCGAGGAGTCGTCCCCCGGGGCGGGGAGAGACAAGGGCTGGGGGGGGAGGGCAGCGTACTTGTACCACTGGTCCAAGGACGTGGGAGAGGCTGTGTACCTGGACACGCTTCTTCTCCCGTTAGGTAATATTTGGTTGTTGGCTTTGGAAGGACTCTTATTCCACTGAAGGTTGGCTATGTCCGGCATAGCGAAGCGAATCTTCTCCCAAAATCTTTTTTCTCCCCAGAAGATGACCGAGCACGTTTTGAAGAACGACTGCAAGTCCACGTCCAGACTAAGAGCGCTCACGTCAGTTGTCAAGATGAAAACTACTTTGTGCCGGCGCAACGACGGGTTAATGGAGTCAATCGCGCTTTTCATCGCTCTTTTGAAGTTCGGTTTCGACCATTCGTTTTGCAGAAAACTAAAAGAAACTACTAAGATTAATCTTTTAGAAGCCTCGGTTGCATTAATGAACGTATCAGTCAAGTAATTTTCCGAAGATATTTGCAAGTCTCTGTAATGCAAGCACATCGAATAACCCGACTGTTCTAACTCTGGCGATATGACACGAGACACAAAATCATCGTCCAGTATACTGTATACCATGTAACCGTCATACATTCTGTCCTTGTCCAATTCGCATTCATTTACATAATTATGTTTGAAAATCCTCACTCCGTACTTGGAGTGCGCCCACAGGCGTACATCTTGGCGGAAAGAGAATATCAGGGCTCCCAGTAAACCTATCAATATGACCGCGATCAGAATAATAGACAATAAAGGTACATAATTTATTCCCGACTCACTCTCCTGAAAAGCAAACGGCTGATTCTCCGAGGACACCACGCTCACTTGCATCTGTTCCGTACACTTCGTAGCAGCATCGAAAATAGTCATATTGTTTATTACGTCCGAATCACTCGCGCAAAACATATTGTTGGTATTTTCTTCATTTTTCGTGAGCCATTTTTCCAAATCGTATATATTATTACAGTTGCACGTCCAAGTATTTCCTTCGAGGTAGACGCGGCTCAGACTCGATAGCGACGAAGCCAAATATTTTAGGTTAAAATCCCTTATTCGGTTGTGTTCCAAATGCAACGTCTTTAATGAAGCCAAGGGTGCAAATGTATTGTTGTCGACGTAAGTTATAGCATTATGGTTTAAATGCAATTCTTCGAGATGCTTTGTTTGGTTAAACTCGTGTCCCTTTAGCGCTGATAAATGGTTATTACCCAGATGGAGCGTTTTCAGCGAATAAAGTCCATTGAATGTTCCGTTCTCAATGGAGACAATGTCGCTATTGTTGAGGTGTAAGATATTGAGTTTCTTTTTTCCGATAAATATGTGATTGTCAAGAGTGCCAAAGTTGTTTCCGTCTAAATAAATTTCGGTGGCATCCATCGGAATTTTCTCAGGAATACTGTCGTAGCCGGCGCTCGCACAATCTACCACGTTCGAGCTCCAACTGCTGTCGTGGTAACAAGAACATCGGTCGGGACAAGTCATCTTGCAGTCGCAAGCTTCGTACTCGCAGCAGGAGCACTGGGCGGAACAGTGGCTCTCGTAAGGGCACAGGAACTGTGAGGCGGGAAGGTCGAGCAGCGGAGCGGTCTGCTCGGTGCCGTGTATCAGCTGACACGTCACTTCTTCCAAATCCATGAACAATGGAAATGTACGAAGATGATTCCATTGGTTGATTTTCTGCAGCCAACCCATAGTACAGTCGCAGAAGAATGGATTTTCGCTGATATAAAACTGTGGAATCTCTTTGTTTCTCGGAATAGGCGGTAAATTAAACGCGCTTAAATCGATAGTTCTCATTTTATTTCCATTTAAAACTACTTTTTTCAGATTATGTTTTCTAGAAAACGTTTCTGAATTCAAAGAGATAATCTTATTGTTATTGAGAAAAAATACTTCAACATTGTCAGGCACAGAGAGCTCGTCTACTTCACTGATCGAGTTGTAGCTCGCATCCAACGTCTGAATATTAACAGCGCTGACATTAAAGTAGTTTTCTAGTTTAGATATATTGTTCTTATGCATGTCCAGCCACTCCAGGTTCTCGGGCAGATGGCTGTAATCGAACCATGCCAACCTGTTGTCAGATATATTCAACCAGCCAAGAGTGTGCAGATTATTAAAAACACCCCGTATGTCTGAGAGCTCGTTCCCATCTAATCTGATCGCCTTAAGGGTTGGGTTGGCGTCAAAAGCTCCTTTGTCTATACTTTCAATTTTATTCGAAGCCAAATTGAGTATCTGCAGCGACGACAGAGTGATGAACGCGTCCTTGGCTATGCTCGTTATACAATTATCGACGAGTCGAAGACCAAACAACTCTTCGAGGCCTTCGAACGAAGCGTTATCTACCCTGCTAATGTTATTTTTGCCCAGATCGAGCGCCTTTAAGAACCTCAGCCTCTTTATGGAATCGGGTATTCCTCCCAGGTAGTTATCATTGAGTGCTAAGTCTTGCAGATACGTAATATTCTCGAACGATTTAGGGTGAATACTTTCTATATGGTTGTTGTCCAAGTACAGTTGGCTGAGGACGTAGAGATTAGAGAAGTGAAATTCGTCAATTAGCTTCAGTTTATTATGGGACAGATATAAAACATTCAGATTTTTTAAATCCACAAAGGCTCCGGTGCTGATGTTTTCGATATAATTATTTTCCAAGTTAATCACTTTCAAGTTCGTTAAATCTTGAAATATTTTCGGATCTAAGCGGGTCAATTTATTAAAGGAAAGGTTCAACAACTCCAGGCGCACGAGACCCGCGAACGTGTCTCTATTAACCCATTCATTGGAGAGTTTATTTCGGGATAAATCTAAAAGTTGCAGCTGGTCCAATCCCTCCAGCAGTCCCGGCCCCAGCACTCCCAGAGAGTTGTTCGAGAGAAAGATCCGCTTTATTTCACGAGATGACTGAAACAGCTCGGGCGGGAGGGCCACCAATCTGTTGCTTGACATGTTCAAAACTTTCAATGCTGTCAAACCGACGAAAGCTCTGTCTCCTACCTCGACGACGGCATTATTTTGCAAATTTAAAACCTCTAACGTCCTCAAACTAGACAATCCATTATCCGGTAATACCACGAGGTTATTGTACGAGACATCCAAAATATCCAGCCCCGTGTTACATGACTTTCCCGGAGCCAAGGATCCCTTGCCCCAGTCTGAAAAGCCTACTTCCGAGATATCCTGTAGGCGATTGGCGGTTAAGTTTAAAGATTTCAAACTAAACAGAGGGCAGAAAACTTCGGAAGGAAGCGTCCATATATTGCTGTCACCCAGATCCAGATGCCTCAACTCCGTGAGACCTCTGAAGCTCTCGGCGTGCAGCTCCATCGTCATCGCGGACCAGTCGCCGTTGAAGCTGCGCAGAGTGAGGCTCGCGAGGTCGCGCAAGGAAGACAGAACCATAGCGGGGACATACCGGAACTTGCAAGCCTCCACGCGCAATTCCTTGAGCCGTCGCAGTCGGCCCAGGGAGCTGGAGCGGAGGGAACTCTCGAAGAACGCCACGTCGGTGCAAGTGAGCTTCAGCGAATCCACGCGGCGGGCCTGCGGGGCCGTGAGGTTCCCCAGCAGGCTGTCCACGGAGGCGGTCGTCCTCAGCAGGCAGGCCAGTTGCACGCCGGGCTCGGCGGCCGCGGGGAGCGGCGCGGGCAGCGAGCGGTGCCAGCGGCAGGCGGGGGGGGGCGCCCCCAGCCCGCCCGGCCCGCCCGCCCCGCTCTCTCCGCCCGCCAGCGCGCCGGTCAGCGCCAGCAGCAGCAGCGCCGGAACAGTGGCGCCCATTTCGAAGAACTGAATGACTGCACTGACTAAAGTTAACATATTATCATAACAGCGATCGACACATTTCAATAATACATTATAAATCACCGTCCGATGTACTCTGCTTTTTATTATTGTTTACACACGACTCTTTTCACTATCAATTGTACGTTTTCAAATCATAACACAAGTCACCCCGTAACGACGTACGAACGCTGAAATAGTTGATATAGATTAGTGCTCTTCGCCGCGAATACAAAGTTAGCTCTTCTCGCGGCAACACTAAAGTTTCTAAAGTAGGCTCTGCGCACTGTCGTGCTGTGCTCGGCTCGGCGGACGGGCGGCGCGACCTCTCCCCGGGGCAACACGACGATAACTGACCTGGCGTAAGACTGAATGGGCCCGAGTGGGTCCCCCCCCCCAGCCCGCGGAGCCCCTCCCTCCGCCGGAGATAATGCGGTTACCTCATCCCTCGGAAGACACCCTATACAAATAATAGTTTATTGTTAGCAATATCTACCAGTGTGTGACTACTATTTATGGGTTTTTGAAAAGATCTTTTTGTAACCGCTTTTTATGTAGGTACTTATTTTATATTCGAGTGTCGTGTGGTGTAAATGTCAAAATAATGTAAACCATCCTCATCCACGAACTACACCCATAATTGCGCGGAATACCGAAGTAGGTACGCTTAGATACCTATTGTTTTTAATTTTATAATTATCAATGCAGGCATATGTAAAGTATGTTTGTTTGACAAAACGGTTATTTCGAAATGCTTGTGTGTGATTCACTACTGTCGGTTGACACTGTCACTTTATGACGACACTTCTCATTCAACACTTGCCTACAATACATCATTACTTATAATTCAACTAACGTGCGAATGATTTTTTATACAAAGTTAAGTTTTAAATATGAATTAAATATTGTATATTAATTAGAAAAATAATAATATACATATGAAATCAATTTTATCGAAAAATATTGTTGTTGCGCCACCGGGATTCGGACCTAGATCTCTTTCCAAACCGGGGAAGGTACATTATCCAACTATGCTAAAGCGACAATATTTTTAGCAACAAATTTTCAAACCTATATGTTACCTTTTTGATATTCATATATTTAATTATTCCATTATTTGAAAGAACCATCCACTTTATTTTTACAGAATATCAAATACCTTTGAGTAATCTGATAGCAGACGCCAGAATTATCAATTCATTTTTATTAAATTTTTGGACACATTGATACGACCATATTATTAGGAGAACATGGATAATGCACCTTCCCCGGTTTGGAAAGAGATCCAGGTTCGAATCCCTGCGGCGCAACAATATTTTTCGAAAAAAATTATTTTATATGTATATTTTTCTAATTAATATTTAAAATATCACAGACTGTCTGTTCTGAATAATTACAACTTCCACAATAAGAATGTTCTCCTAATAGAGTTATGTTTTTTTATTGATGGCAAAATAACAGAAGGCATTTTTCAAGTGACATCAGCTGATCAAGAAAATAACTCTTCATAGTTTTAATTTTGTTTAAATGTACCTATTTATGTTTTATTATATTTTTTGCGTTAATCTTCGTTTCATTTGGAAACAACGTGGTTTATGCAAAGTTATTTGTTTAAATGAATAATTAAAAGTTTTGTGTTATTCCGTTCAATAAATAAGATTAAATTGACTTATTGTATATTTTGTATCACTCGGAGCGGGTTAAATTAGATTAAGGACAGATTAAGGACGGTACCTAACACGGTATATAATGATTCATTTGTAACACAGCAAAACTCTCAACAGATTCGCTATAATTACCAAATACCAATTAACGTATAAATCATTATGGTCATCAAACACACGAATGAATCGTACTCAATAGCGGCTGCGTCCCTAGCTGCTCTGTAACCCAATTATTATACGACGGCGTGCCTGGACACATCAATTAGATTGTATTTAACTATATTACTAAAACAATTCGTATAATTTAATTTTGACTGTAAATCAATAAGTGACAGTAAACTGACCAACTTATAGAATAGAACATAAAATTAATTATTTAGAAAACATTCACATTCTCCATATTCCTGCAAATTTTCTATCTTGTTCTGCACAGTGTAATAACAAATAAAATAGATATTACGAAATTCGCCAACTCCTATGTCAGGTAACACAAAATATTACTTACATACCTACATCATTTCATATGCTTAATTTTTACGCAAGTGTTGGTGGCACCAGAAATAGAGGACGGCTGCGGAAGACTTGGCACGATCAGATAAACCAGATACTGGAGGACGGTCCTGTTAGAAGCCTCAGTAATGGGCGAGCTTGTATGAAAAGAAGTATGAATATGGATGAAGCGAGAACTGTGTGTCAGGACAGAATAGTGTGGCGCTCTACCCTCTCTCCTACAGCGTGATGGTAAGTTAGTTAGTTGGTTAATTCTTTCTTACTATTGTCGTGCGACCTTCTCCAACACCACATTATCGGTGTAGATCCCTGAGTATAAAATGAAATCACACATCATTTATAATTTTAATACTGAGCCAAGTTTTCCGCTATCCGAGCTGGCAACCTAATTAGCACTGTGAAATGAGAATATTTTATAATGTGAGCAAACTTCATACTCAAATTAAGTAATCTGTAGAAAATAATTCGATATTTATAAACCTACATATAATGCATCGACTTTGATTCAGATACGTTATGCTTACAAAAGGCGATTATCAACATCGACTATTTAAATGATTTTCCCAAACATTTACAATGATGGATAAGCGTAGAGTAGTAGAGTAATGAGTCTAGCGACACCGTGTAGTCCATTTAGTAACTCGGGCAGTGCAGCTAATGCACTCGGGACCGGGACGGGACAGCTTCTTATTGATATTATCATAACGGTTCCTCTCCAAAATTCCGGGCCGATTACTCACGTCTTATGGCAACGTCCATTATTGCCAGACGCAGCCATTTTTGATTTCTTCTCTGAAATAATAAATTGACTGTTAACATTTTTTTTTAATGATCAAAATAATTAATATAATATTCCAATTGATAAAAACATTTAAAGAATAATCAGCGAGATCAGCTCTCATGATGAACTCTGCGATGGAATCTCACACATCGGCCAGAGAGGTCGGAGACGTGCACCAGAATAGGCCAGAAAACTGTAGAAGCGATTGAGAACTTTCACACGTTACGCGTACTCTTCATTTCAGATACTCCAGTAATATTATGTACATCGACAATTATGTATTATATGTACATATATCAATTAAGCCATTAACAGAATAGTAGGTATGTATTATTTGTGGGTCAGAAATTTTACGTAAAATACAAGTAAAATTAATGAAGCAATTCGAATTATATTGAAAAAAGTAGATCGGATTAATATCAAGAGTTAATTACATTTTTTTATTATTATTCGATGATCATCATCGTCATCATTTGAATAAATTCTTAAAATGATTGCCTACCGATCAACGTCACTGTACACATGGAAAATATTCACTAGACTACCATTAGAAAAGGGTTAAATCACAAAATGCGATGTTATGAGGAGCAATGAAGAGGCTTGGTGAACTATCGGCTGAATTAAGAGAAAATATTTGTACATACATATTATTATTATCAATAGCGCAACAACCTGGTGTGGAGCCTAGCGTCCTCGAGTAAGTAAAGATATGAATACGTGTTGGGTAAATTTATAAACAATATTTTATTTTTATTTACAATAGAACTTAAATAATAATATGATATTTTTGTTTCTACTGTAAGAACTATTTTTAGTGCTAAAAATAAGAAAATCGTAACTTTGCGCGTGTACCTGCGGTACAGCAAACACAACCACGGGATAACGCACAGCACGGTGGGTGGTGTAAAAGGATTGAAAGCGGAAATATTCATAATTCCTAAGTACATTGAGTGATTTCGTCACCAATGTATGTAATTATAATTAGGATATTCAATATACATCATTGTTTGAATTTAGACATTACAATTTTTTATTTAAAAACTACTTTAATTATGTCGTCTGGCGATACCGTATGACGTCATTCTACACCGGTGATGATAGGGCCAAGCCAAAACATTTCGAGATTGTTATTGATTGGTCATTTAAACTTGAGTATTTCTTTACCTACTACTTATTCGTCATCTTCTTCTTCTTCCCTGAGAGTCACCCTATAGATGTCGAAAGAGCAGCGGGAATATTATATATACACAATCTTGAACTAAACTAAACAAACTTTACGTCTAATCATTATGGTCAAAGTATATGTGACTTAATTTGGTCAAAGTATGCGTGGCTTATTTAGAAGTCACTCAAAGATTAATACATTAGTCCTGTGGGCTGTCCAAGGCATGCGTGACACGCATCGCCGGCACCAGCTTTCCTGTACTATTATGGTTCACTTTTCAGCATGGTAAAGAAAACGGAGAAATACGAGAGATTTAATACATCGAATTAATTACTAATTAGTAGAATTAAGTAATCGATCTGGTAATGTATCTAACCAAGATACAGCCACTTTCAACATTGGTCCTTATGGCTATCTTCCCTCAATATGCCTCACAGCCTCTTTATTTGATATTAAAGAACCCATGTATTGGTCTACGTTAAAAAATAATGTATTAACATTGTATTTTGACATAATATTAGAAATTAATATTGACAATTTCGTAAAATCATTAGAATATTTAAGTAATAATATCACTCTTACATGTTGAAGTAAAGAGGTCGGTATCTCGGTCGTTTGGTTCACATCCTGCGGCACAAAACGTTCACAAGCACAGTGATAGAAGGAAAAAGAAGAAGAGGACAGCCGTCGAAACAACGCCAGTTACTAAAATAAAGCAGATGCAGAAGCTACCGAGAATGAAATGATCTGGCGCAAAATACACATCGATAGAGAGTGAGCTGTTGCGACAAGGGAATGTACATTAGGAAGAAGTAATAGATAAAGCCACTTAAACATTAGCTATAGTCGAACGAATATTCCACAAAAAATGACGTGTGGTTTTAGAAATGATTCATTAATTATTTTTATTATCTAGTATTAATTTTATGAATTTTTTATTTATTTATTTTTAGAATAGCTGCTGGTATCCAGAATCGAATTTTTTACCCGTGAACCAATAGCCAGTGGCTATAGAAATAAGCCGTTCTACCAAGGAATACATTTTAAATTGAAAACGTGAACATTGATGTATTATCTTGATAGTTAGATACATACTTACCTATATATGATGTCATATTAATAGTTGAATTGTTTCGTTATTATTAGCATTCAGTATGAACGAGTGGTGTCAAGGAGACAGACGCGTGTGGTTTGTCCCCCTTTACCGATGCAATACGATTCAAATGATTTGCTCATCTGACAACTATTAATTAAAGCTTCTTAAAGGGTCAATTAGAATGTCAAGTATCTCTCTTGTTATTCTTCAGTGGCGACTTCGTTGATGAACTAATATTACATAACCAAATGGGTCAAGCCATAATTAATGTATTCTTATCAAAAGAATCAATAATTAAAACCAAATTAAAATATATTAGGAATTAATTTAGGCGTGAGTAGAATGTTATTAATCCATTAAAACTTAATAAGTGAAGTTTTATCGTCTTTTATATATTATGTAAGTAGGTAGAATCTGTAAGCCATTCGAACACCCTTGTGTGTTAATACTTTTAAATCGAGATTATTGTTACATTATTTTTCTCTTTCCTTAGTTCGTCAGTCGCGTGCGGAAGTATCGGACGGATTTTTGTTGATAACCTCGTAGTCTTTGGAATGGCAGCGTAATAATTGTGCATCGCGTGCGATTACCGTCGCGTCATCTTATGCGACTGAATGGATCGCGTGTTCGGCGACATTTTCTCAACGGCCTGGGCGACACGGCTTCTTCCGATCACGATCTTCCTCCTCCTACTCCTACTCTCGAGCATTCGCGGTCTATCATTTATTCCCCCTATCCCATTTGATTCTTCATCAAGTCTGCCCCCCCCGATCCGAATATTGTTATTTTCTTTATTATTAAATTGAGATCCTACGATTCGAAATCTGTAACAGAATACTTATGCACATTTTAGTTAAGGTAAATCTTTGTCATTTTTATGAACTTGGATAATGTTACTATCAGTTTATAACAAACGCAGCGTCGTTATTAAAAGTAATAAAATTTACGCCCGTCTTTCAAAAGGATCACACTTAAGTCTTGCATGGAAAATTGTTCATAATGAAAATCAGTTATTTTTTACTTTGAACTCCTCGCGTCTCCAAATTTGTCAGCGTGACGCGAAGCCACAGGTGAGGCGGACAGGCGCGCAGCAGCCGGACTCGGTGCTCGGTGAATCGAGAAACTGCTTCACCGTCAGGTGTCCCTTTTGGACCCGACAGATAATCCCAGTGGTTATGCATTACTTACTATACAAGTACAACAATATTGTTGTTGGATTAAGAACATATAATTTAATTACTCTCATATTCAAAATCTCACGTTCAAAAAAAAAGTAACATTAAAACATGAAATAAAATTAATGATAAATTATATATAGGTGTAAAATGATGTATATTGGTGGGAAGCGCGGATATTCCCAATCAGTGTTTCCTTTGAACTGTTCACTTGCTCGTATGTTTGTTTGCAGAAACTCTGTATTGTTCCAGTTAGCATACGATTGCCCGGTATAGCTTCCTTAAAATAGTATTAAATAGTAAACATTACCCGTGCTATTTTATTTACTTATTCTTAAACGACGTTAGTTAGGAAACATTTCTGTACGTACGAAATCGATTTTTTCGGATTCTAGATAACGTATTGCTCACCAGATTTTTAGATTAGATCGACTTTAGGTTAGACTGATATAAAGAAATCTCACCTTAAGGTCACTCTCTTTGCCATCTCACGTTTGAGTTTGTATCAAAAAACAATGTATTGTATTCTCGATCATTGAGTATTCATTATTTTTGAATATATTTATTTACAAATAAAAACAAATAAAATGTATCAATTAGAAAGATATATATATATATATATAAAATCAATTTTATAGAAAAAATATTTTTGTTGCTACCTGGATATGTAATTTATCGTTAAGTTATGGAATATTTTTTATTGAAAATATGGTAACATTAAGCATTTATAATAAAAATAGGTATTTGTTAAACTTTTATGTACTCGTAAATACACACATAAGTGATAAAGGATTCAGAATGAGAGATAGCATTCTGGATAGTATGAACCATTATCTGAGCGCTGTAATCATTCTGACTCGTTTTATATTTGTAATTATTAATGATCAATGCTCGAACGATTGCGGCTATAGATTTTTTAAACGTTGCTTTATCTAGCATTGTGGTTGTAAGGATAGCTTACAAATTTAATTAGGTTAATTCATTATTATATTATATTTAGGTACATCATTTTGTTTCCTGTATCTGTACTTTAAGTACTTTATATTAGTTGTCAATCGCTGCGACCCAAATTAGTACCTACTGTTTCCGTATTACACATTTTTTACATAAATGAACTTAATATTTTAAATTAACTTTCGAATGTGCCGAATATACTGCTAATTAATGCCACAATATACGCATTTAATAATTTAATTTGATCCGATTCTTGTTACCTTACAGTTTAACTTTCGCCTTTACTCGTAATTTTCAGGGTAATTGCACAGCATACAATATATCCGTCTTCATCCAGATATTTTTATAGAAAAGGTCTTGCTTAAAGGATCGCGCTTGCCTTCCCAACACGGAGCATCCACTGGGTTAACGGTTAACGGGCACGGCAGCGTCAGATGGCAGCCGCCCTGTCTCCAGATGAGCGCCGCGCCCCGCGCCCAGCATCACATCTGCACCCTGTACCGACTACCGGTCTTGCGCGGCCAGGTTGGTCCAGATAAAAGGAAAATAGCACTCTCAATACGGTCACTGAATTCATTAGTAATACTGCGACCCAAGATCGATAGAGTGATAATTTTTAGCAGATGTAAGATTAGGTAAAATCGATTCTGGAATGATTTAAAACTTTAAATCTTTCTTACGCAAAATATATATAATTATTTAATTTAATGATAAAGCATTGTAATCGCGAATTGAAATTCGGTTTGCGCTTCTTTAACTCGACTGGCTACCGCGTGTGTCTTACGACCGTTTAGTTAGCGATAGCGTTGTATAATAACTGAACTCTACTCCCGTCCGACATTGCACATGCGCAGCATTTAACTCGTTATCTACTTATATTGTAAATAATATTATAATTAAATAAAAATCGATTATACAAACATGACTACGCAATAATTACCTATTAATAACTGCCGTGTTACTGCCCTAAACAGATTTGTATATAAATACTAATTAAATGTATTAATTATACAGATATACATGTAAAATCAATGTTATCGAAAAATATTGTTGTTGCGCTACCGGGATTCTTACCTGGATCTCTTTTCCAATCCGGGGAAGATGCATTACCAACTATGCTACAGCGACAGTATTTTTGACGACAAATTTTCGAACCCATACGGAATCTCAAATACCTATGAACAAACCGATAGCAGACGCCAGAATTAACAATTCATTTTTATTGAATTTTGGACACATTGATACAACTTATATCTTATTAAGGACAACACATTCTTTTTGTGAAGTTGTAATTATTCAGAACTTAGGTCTATGATGTTTTAATTAGTATTTAAAACATCACAGACATATGTTCTGAATAATTATAACTTCACAATAAGAATGTGTTCTTAATAAGATTTGTATATTATCACGAAATTTGCAAAATTGCGTTATTTTTCTAGCTACTATGGTGGTCTACGATAAGTGTCTTTGAAACGAATGAAACAAAAAAGATAGTAATTAATGCTGTGTCCATTAGTATACAATATAAATATCGTTGCAATCCGACTGAGAGATGAGGCCCATATCGCTCCGATATAATATACATATCAAGTATTATATTACCGGTAGGATACACTTCTTACAAGCAGTTTTAGATTATTTTAAAATTTGTGTAATTATTTCAAATATCCTGATTCATTCGACCCATCCATCATCAGGTCACGTCTAATGATTCCAAACAAAATTTTAAATTCGATTGTCTCTTAAAAAATATTTGTAAAAAAAGGTAATGTTAATCGACACAATAAGATTTTAATTCTTGCAATTCAGAAATTTCGGATCTCTAAAAAGCTTATTAGTATGTTAAGCCTAAGTCACTTGGTCTATCTCTATCTTAGCCGTAGGTTACTTTCAAGATCTAAGATCTCTAAAATATACGAAATACCGTGTCACGTTTAGCTTAGATTTGGTTCACCACTATTCTGACATATTTCCTTTTGTGAATCCTTCTCAAATCGAAAGGTAATGAAGCGGTGAATAAACGTGCGGTCTACCCTGTCACATTATCAAATGTATTAGTTAATAAACCTCTCACGCGTCGTACAGAACGATTCGTTATTCTCGATAGTAAAAAGAAAAACAATAATGTAATTTCTCTCAGCTGTTTTGCCTTCCGGCTTAGTCCATCTCCAGGCCGACCGTAGATCAGTATCGGTCGAGGCTTACCCCAGGATCGGCTCCTCTCCCGTGACAGGACATCTGTCCTGAGAAGTTTTGCAAACATGTTAAGGTGTAAAATAAAAGCTTTGTTTATCATAAGTTTTCTAAAACATTTTTCTTCGTTTCTTTTCCAATACACATGAGGAATGAATTTTATATATTAATTTTATTCCATTTTTTGTTTGTATCATTTTTTAAAATTATTTATATTACAGCGAAAGCTATTTAAAAAAAATTGAATCATTAATTTCAAAAAATATAATAAATAGTTAAAATTAAAAATTAGTTAATGGTCTGAGACTTCTAAGTACACATTTTAATAAAAAAAAATGTTAATTTAATTCCATCTTTTAAATGTGTAATCAAAAATACAAACATTCATCTTCTTCTTCTTCTCTTAATGATAGGAGTGATCATGAAAATGCGGCTAATTGTGGATGATAGATTACATTAATTCAGACTTAACCAAATTCGGAAGTGTAGATTTAAACGTACGGATGAGAATGATTCTATTTTATTTTTTCTTATACCATTAAGATAATTTTGTGTCCATGTTACAATTCAACATTCTGATTCCCAGAATCCTCGTGACACGTTTAAAGATTGCACGATTCTTGTCTCATCCCTACGTAATTATTTGTTTAACTGTACCACAATACATAAAGTAGTGCCGATCTCACGAGGGTCTCGTCAGTTAGTACCGAGTAGCAATATCAATTTAAGGGGTACACCTTTTTCCAAGGAAGGACTAATTACCCAGGGCACATTAATAGTCATGATTATTGTCAAATGTTGTCCTTGTTTCGACAGCTTTCGCATATTTTGAATCCCAAGTACCCACCGGTAAACACATTAACATCAGATAAAGGAATTGGGGTAAAAGCATTTCCAGCTGTGATTTGTGACGGCAGCGCCATTATCAGCTCATCTGTTGCGGCGCTAACTTTCCACAATGGCCAGTTTTCCGGATAATTTGGGAATAGCGTTTTCGAAAGTGCATTAGGTATTAAGCGAGTCACACTGAATAACGGGAACAATGCGTGCAAAAGTTCGGTCACCGGGCATTATTCATTATTGATATTACTATTATAAATAGCGAATTTAGTGTACACGAATAATCTAAATTTATTTGCGGGGAGTTCAGTACAAATATCCCCAGCTCTTCGTGAAACTCCTTACTTTTCCATATACTTATACAATTATTACGCTTCGGTTAGAATGTTTCCATGCCACGGGCGCTACTGACTGCTCACTGTAGCAACGTTATGGATCTATGGGTCGAGACACGAGGAGTCATTATTACTTTTGATTAGGACACAAATGTGAAAGTATATAAGTATGTATAGTATTTCTGCACGTGTGCAATGAATGTGTAATTTATAATGACATACAGTGAATATTTTAAGATGTAATTTAATACATATTTACTTAACTAAATTGATAATTTTCAAAGTGTTAATCAATTTACTAATAAAGCTGAATTTCGATAAGGACCGCTGTCAAAATACAAAACACGATACTACAGTGTTAACCAGAAATTCCTGGTGTTCACCGTACGATAGTCTTCGCATCCAGCCTCCGCATGAACCAGCGTGGTAAATAAATACAACTATTGTAGGCGATCAATAACTTAATGGTGATACCCATACTCGGAATATATTCCGAAATACGGCAGCTCAAAAATGCTCTTTAATCAAACTTACATTAAATCTCCTTTTAATAATTTAATACATGCAATATTTCGCCTGTTGATGTGTTCCCTGCCCACTTCACCGAATTCGGTATCAAAATGGGCAGTGTTAAGGCTGTATAATTTGTAATAGTAGGATACGGTAGTTCGAGCGGTGTGGATATAGCTTAATACACTAGTTAACATGGTATATAAAAAATATATTTAAAAGGTCGAGTTAATACAACAGTTACAATAACTCAATCAATGAGGATGTATAAATATATAAATATAAAAATGTATGATACATAAAAAATAAAAATCTCGCTCGCAAACGTGGCTTAAAATCACATAGGTACGCTGGCGAACATCTTGACAACGTTTTTCTTCTATAGATGAAATATTGCCTACGCACAGATATAGTGGTGACTACCCCATACCTACTGTACAAATTAATATAGCATACCGCTTGAACGGTGATTTATTTTATTTTTATTAGGAGAACACATTCTTATTTTGAAGTTTTAATTATTCAGAACAGACGGTCTGTGATATTTTAAATACTAATTAAATGTATTAATTAGAAAGATATACGTATAAAATCTTTTATTAAATTTTTCGTCAAAAATAATGTCGCTGTGCCATAGTTGGAAATGCACCTTTCCCGGTTTGGACGGAGATCCAGGTTCGAATCACGGTGGCGCAATAACAATATTTTTCGATAAAATTGATTTTATATGTATATCTTTATAATAAATACATTTAATTAGTATTTAAAACACCTTATATTGTGTACTGTGTGCTGATTCTCTATTTACCAAATTGCTATAGCGGATATTATCTAAGGAGAAGGCTATATTAGTATAAATGTTATATTGGCCATCATATCACAATGTGAGAATGACGAAATGAGAAACTCTCCCGCTCGTGCACACAATGATTGCGCGATTATGGCTCGACCGCTATCCTGACACGTTTTGTGCGACTGCCGGGGAAAGTAGTGTCGCGCACAATGCACCCGATTGGTGAGTTCCGCTTCCTTCCCGCGGGTGAACCTGCCCCCCGCCCCGCACCCCGCTCGACTTCCGGCCGCCGGAAGCGTCACGGGGAATGTGTACGAAAAATTGCAGCGCAATATCAGACTCGATCGTGACCGGAGGCTGCCGATTGGGATCCCACTGCATTGTGGGTGTATGCACAAGTAAATACTAAATTTATCACCGATTTCTGAACCAAAAAATAACCATTTAACATGTAGTTATCTATATACTTGGTTCTCTCAAAAATGCGAGTAAACCATATCATGTTGCATTGAAGTATATTTAGTACATAATATCACCGGCGTGACGAAGTAGGTTGAGACGCCAGATTCCGATATCAGAATCAGATCTGGAGGCGGCGGAATTAACCCTGGCCAGTATTAAAAAATATATATTTAACAAAGACATAAACCTCATTTCCTTTCTAACTATAGGTTGATTTTTTACTCATGGCACTATAGTGAGCCACTAACGAATGATTTGTTTAATGTTCAATTATTTTATAGATATGGAATGAAATAATATTAATCACACCTTAATAATAATAATTGGACAGAACATATTATTGAAGTGCCATGACAAAAAAATCGACATGTATCTTCCTCTCGTTTTTGGCCAGTGTGAGCTCACGGCGCTAACTATTGAATTATCGCCAGGCTGCGCGCGTGTCGCCGTAAACATATTTTACACTGTTATTGCAATACGAGTAGAATATTTTGAGAATTCTAATGATAATTCTCGAGTCTGTGCGACCTTTGAAAAGCGATCATCACGGAAACACTTCTCAGCTAAAGCAATCGACGAAGCCCATCGCTTTCAGCTATTAAACTTGTAATAACATATTCGAGTTGAAAAATATATGAATTCAAATTAAATAAATCAAATAGAAAAATATATTTAAAAAATCTATCAAAAAATATTAAACTTTTACTGGGAATTGAATCTTTCGCTATAGCAATCGAATACATTTTCGACAAATTTTGAACTTATATTCTGTAATATTTCCAAAGATTTTATTGTACGCCGATGATGCAGTACTAATGGCGAATAATGAACAAGAACTAGAGAAATCTGGTGAGTAGAATGTACGATGTATGCGAGGAAAGCGACCTCATGATGAATGTTAACAAGTCGAAAGTGATGGTATTCGAGAAGGAGAAAAGCGAGACACCGTACTATATACTTGTAGGTAATGAATGTTTGGAACAAGTAGATGAGTTTGTATATTTGGGAAGTATGTTTGATAGAAACGGAAAGGCTGAGAATGATATCGAAAGGAGGGTGACTGCAGGAAATAAAATGAACGGCGCTTTGAATGGAATTATATCTAACGGGAATATGTCAACCGAGGCAAGACTAGCGGTGCACAATGGAATCCTGGTACCGACATATACTGATGTATAGAAGTGAGGCCTGGAGTTGGCAGAAAAGGAACGAAAGTAAACTGAATGCACTGGAAATGAGATCACTTAGACGTATTTGTTGCAAATCTATTTATGACAGAGTAAAGGATGAATAAATAAGGAAAGAATGTAAAGCTGATGTTAGTATAGTGAGTAAGATTAAGAAAGGATCACTTAGGTGGTTTGGTCATATGGAACGGATGGATGAGGAGAGAATGTAAGAAAGATTTATGACACAAGTGTTGATGGCACCAAAAATAGAGGACGTCCGCGAAAGACTTGGCACGACCAGGTAAACCAGATAATGGAGGATGGTTCTGTTAGAAGCCTCAACAATCGGCGAGCTTGTATGAGAAGTTGTATGAATGTGAATGAGGCAAGAATTGTGTGTCAGGACAAAAGAGTGTGGCGCTCTATCCTCTCTGCCTAGCCCCGCGGAGAAACGGCGTGATGGTAATTAAGTAAATAAGATATATCTACTATTCTTATTCCATTTTTAAAAGCAATCCCTTTGAATAAAAATTGATAGGAGACGGCAGAATTAAATAAATAAATTAATTTGATTTAACATGTCACGTCCCGTGTAACGAGTAATGAAAGATCACAATATTGCGCTTGTACTGGCAATATTGAACAATACTAACAAATGTCAAATTTAGCGTTGTTGTTTTTGTGATTTTGAACTGGATCTTGTCAATTATAAAATTGTTTTCTTGATCTACCGATTAATTTTTAACCATTTTAATTCATCTTCATTGACGAGCCGATTACTATCGTCGCCGACGGTTCCCTCTATAAAACATAATATTTTATGTTTCAAGGAAATTGAACTTTTTCAAGTAAGTAAATCAATTATTCAAATAATCAAGTTCGTGTCAACTGAATAATTTAAATAGAAGAGTTGCTCACTTTACCCATTACTCTGGAATGTATATCGCTTCCTAAATATTAGGATATTCATTTATTTCAAAAATTGCCTGCTGGTCGAGCTAGTTCGAAATATTATTTAAAATACTCCCATCATTCCGCTGAATGTGAAGTCTGGCACTATAAAAATAATCTGTAGCAATAAGCAGATGCCGCCAGCGGGCAGCACCCATAAATCTGCTCCGATGATCATAAATGTGAACATTACTGCCGCACCGCCTCACTGCTGCTGCTCTGTGCAACGTCATCATTCAGTCAGCGTGTGGCGCGCGGCGTGCGGCGCGCGGCCTTCGGCGTGCGGCGCCCGAGCACCGCGCTCGACTCTACCTATTCTTTGTATATATATTTCTTAACTTTTGTTACATTATGAAAAAATATATTTCATTTTGCTTCTGGTAAAATTTTTTATTGCATCCGGTTGTTCTTTCACTGAGTTCTTTAATATATGTCTCAGAAATAGCTTCAAAGTAGTGCCTTCAGAAGGACGGCGACAGAAGGAAGGATTTCACGCGATCTAGTGCCGAAGTTAGTTATGCTATTTGAACAAATGGAAGAAGGAAACGTAGCAACATAAATCGTTAAATAAAGGTTACCAAATAATGTGAAAAAATTATTATTGAGCGATCATTTGAAGTTTATGCGAAACAAAAAATACAATGAAGATGCGTATCCATGGAATCTCGAGATACACGAGTCAAAGGAAAAGTTTAGTGCTTACAGTAAGGTTCAATATTATACATAGATTTATTTATTTGAATGACTATATCGTTTAAGAGCGCGCGTACTAAACACAGAATCAGATTTCAAATTAATATAATCCAAACAATAGTATATGTAATATAAATATAAAATAAAAAATAAGTATACTTTTAAAATTAGCAATATTAACTTTGTGGTTAAAATTCATATTTTTTATTTATTATCTTTGTTTTATTGACCACTTAATTGAGTTTAAATACATCTACCGGTTTCGAAAAATACCATTTTCGAAATACATTTTTCGTAACCGATAGATGTATTGAAACTCAATTCGGTGGTTTATAAAACAAAGATAATAAATAAAAAATAATCAAGTAAAAATCAGGTTTCAATTTAATATAATCGAAAAAAGACATAATTTTTTCATTGAATTATTGAAGAAAAACCTATTAAATGAATCGACTAGAAAAATATATAGACAAACTATTGTAATTGCGAGGAACCGGAATTCGAAACGAGGAAATGCGTTACTTTTCTATAGTATCAGCAGAGTACGTTTACATTATATTCTGTAGCTCTTTAAAATTGATACATCTACTATTCCATTTTTAAAAGTAATCAACTTTATATTGCGATTAATGAAATTACAATTTCACAATAATATTGTGTTCTCCTTAAAATAGCTATATCTTTATTTAAATTCGAGTGAATCGCTTCGTTTTTAGCGCGAGCCACCCCAACAAGTAACGGTTTATTTCAATTAGACAAACGATTAACACTACACGATGATTTGAATCTACTATGGTGTTTGAAGTACCGTCAAGTCGTAGCTGTGCCGGCGCTTGATTTAGAAGAAAGAAGATGATGATATTACTTCCTGTAACGAGACTACTATCTCTCACTCTCGACTTCGCTGTGACGATCGTTCTTCGTGACGACTCGACTGTCATAGACTGTTATAAATTATAACCGTTTTATAAGGTTATATTTTTAATAAATCGGAAAGAGAAGATTTTTAAGTCTTATCCTTAAGGAATTAAGTATACAGTTATTATTCTTCAAAGATTCTTTCATCCTTTAGAATTTTTCTAATAGGTGTAAATATTAATTCAATTTAACAAATATGCACATGTATAGTATTTCTAAACAACGTATTTTTGTGAAAGAACGCGACACCCTCCACTTTTGGCGATCGGAGCGATGACTGTTTAATTTGTCTTATTCACAATTTATCTCTGTCGATCCTTATATAAAAATAAAGTCCTTCCCCAGAGAGGCTTCACTCACGTCGTATTCACGTTCTAACAATAAAACAAACACAGACGATTGTCTGCCGAGATAAGTGCGGCTGTGGTACTGTGGTCTCGATCGAATAATATAAGCCTCGGCATTGTTTTTTCAAATAACAAATTTTGAACATCGACTGCCGAGTGCCCCATAGTCACGGACGAGACCCTCTGGAACTTCCAGGTCTCACAAAATTATACGCAGACTACCAACATTTTTAATTTAATGTTTATCAAAACATATTGGCGTTAAATTCACATTAAGCATTTAGTTTATATATAGGTATATTATACAACTGTTTAAAACGTCTATATGTAATATATCGTTACATTCAATTTTTATTCGTCTTCCATTATGTTAGCACCGGGGCAAGACTAGCGGTTCACGGTGGAATTCTAGTACCGACACTCATATATGAAAATGAGGCCTGGAGCTGACAGAAGAAGAACGAAAGCAGACTAAATGCAGTGTATTAGGCATACATGTGATAGGTCAATTTATGACAGAGTAAAGAAATAAGGAAATAATGTAAAACTGATCTTAGTATAGCGAGTAAGATTAAGTTACGATACGGTGGTTTGGTTATATAGAACTGATGAACTAGGAGAGAGTGGTAAGAAAGATATATGACACAAATATTGATGGCACCAGAAATAGAAAACGTCCGCGGAAGACTAAGCACGACCAATTAAACCACATCCTGGAAGATGGTCCTATTAGAAACCTCAATAATCGACGAGCTTGTATGAGGCGAAACTTGTGTCAGTATAAAAAAGTGTTGCACTCTATCCTCTCTGCCTGCCCCCTCGGGGAAACGGCGTGATATTAAGTTCATAGTGTTAGAATTAAGAATTTAATTAAAAATAATAATAAGATTAGAGAAGTGGGTTATTTTCCAAACCTCCCCGCAAAGGGTTGAAGCTCCCGCAGGAGCTTACGGGGTACTTGTTTCCACATTTGTACCTCAGCCCATTATGTTAGTAAATAATCCTCTCTCTCCATTGTAATCCTTTTACGCTTCTTCTCTCGGCCAGAACAAACAAGAGAGAGAGAGAAGGCCGATGCGCCGACACTCAGTGCATTTACATTAACCACTCAGATCTCTGTCAATGTATTTTGAATAGCCAAAAGTAAACACGCGGGCGGTACCTGCATAAGCGAGAGCCTAAAATAATTTTTTCTACGAGATACATTATTTAGTTGAATTATTATTTATTAAAAATATGCTAATATAACGTAATTTTCAATTCCTAGCCAAAAATTTTACAGAAAATATACTTTCAATAAAATTATTCATCGTTTGCCAGTAACAAGTTCTTACTAATTTTTAAATTAGACTAATCCTAAGTCTATAATTTCGGAAGATCTCTTAATTCACAATACTAAATTCAACCTATAATACCAAAAGTGGATTTATAAATTATAGTTAATAATGTTAAATAAACAGTGTAACAGTAGAGACGACATGTTTCGTTCTTTTTGTTAAACATACCTATATTATTCTGAATTTTTCAACTACAAATTCCGACTTTTTCAATTTCTCTGACAACTCATTAAAAATATTTAAATTAAAACTAGGAGGCCTGAATCTCTGCAGGAAGCCCGCTCGCCCGGCGGGTCTAGCTGTGCAACTATGATGATATTATGTTTACTCATTACCAAATCAAAGCAATCTTTCAAAGTGCACAACTGTAGATGGCATTAATAAATAATCGTATGAATAATACAATTTACTCTGAGAGGAAGAGGAAGATCCCCAAAAGGTAAAAGGCACTCTCCGGTGACAGCTCTCAGATCTGCCGGATTCCGAGAAAAGTGGAAGAGCATAGTCAAGAAGACGGGAGTTCACGGAAATCACGATGCTCAGTCATGAGCGATCATAATAGTGGATGATGATGACTTATAACTTACAAATAATAGTAATAAAATCAGTGTATCAAATCAATTTTACAATTAAGCTATTAAAAATGTGTATATGTCTATATATAGAAGGTTAAATAAAATAATATTATTTTACATAGTATGTACCTAAATTCTGCTGTTTGAGAAAATGACCGTAAATACATACCATCGATGTTTTGCATTTGATATAATATTTATGTAGGTAACAATTATTAAGTTCTTAAGAACACATTATTATTGTGAA
The DNA here is from genome assembly GCA_022840565.1 of Eubasilissa regina. Classification (NCBI taxonomy): domain Eukaryota; kingdom Metazoa; phylum Arthropoda; class Insecta; order Trichoptera; family Phryganeidae; genus Eubasilissa; species Eubasilissa regina. The sequence goes on along the minus strand of JAINEB010000025.1, from coordinate 194,260 downwards.
GTTGCAATTTTTCAGATTATAGGTCTAAGAATGTGTTCTTAAAGATATATAAGTTGCATTAATGTTTCCAAAATTTAATAAAATTGCATTACAAATTAATTCTATCGCCTCCAATCGGATTACTCAAAGGTGTTTGAGATTTCGTAAATATAAAGAAAATGGCTTTCAAATGATGGAACAACACATGTATCAATTTGAAAGTGCAATAAATAAGTCAACTCACTGTGTTGGTATAGCATAATCGGTTAATACATTTCCTATGATAGGAAGAGATCCCGGTAGCAATAACAATATTTTTTCGATAAATGGATTATATATATATATATATATATATATATATATATATATATATATATATATATATATATATCTTTGTAATGAATACATTCAATTTGTATTAAAATGATGAAGTAACGGTTGTCTCCCGCATATGCTCTGTCCACATCAGGCGTCCCTCATCGTCAGTACCATCGGAAACATAAACACTTCAGGTGATCAGCAGCTCGCTCCTCGATCGATCAAACTGGCTGCTGCCTGCTGCCTGCTGCCTGTTATGGACACTCTAAAACGGGGTCCTTGTTTATTTCCTTGGGTCTTAATGTCACTCATCATATCATAAAACAACTACACACTCATTTGTCAAGTTATTAAACAAGGGAACAGATGATAATTTATCTGGAAATATTGATCATTGACCATCTCTTAGTCGATATAACCAATGTCCAAATCCAAGATAAACTACTTGATGGATAACTATCTACTAATGTAATAGGGAAGAATCCAAAAAAGAAGAAAATATTATTAGTATACGTTATAGTTATATAATGTGTGCACACTAGTAAGAAATGCAAATATGTATACTAAGTGACATATTCGTATCTAATAAAGTTAAGGAAAACACATTCTTATTGTGAAGTTGTAATTATTCAGAATATAGGTCTGTGATGTTTTAAATACTAATTTAATGTATTAATTATAAATATATACATATAAAATCAATTTTGTCGAAAAATATTATTTTTGCGCTACCGGGATTCGAACCTGGATCTCTATTTCCAATCCGGGTAAGTACACTACCAATTGTGTTATAGAGCGCCAGTATTTTTCTCGATAAATTTTCGAACCTATATGTTACACTTTTTCAAATTAATATATCTGTCGTTCCATCATTTGAAAACCATCTACAGTCGGTTTACTCATAGGTATTTGAGATTCCGTAAAAACAATGTTAAAAAAAAAAGATGACTTTCAAATAATGGAACGACAGATGTATTAATTTGAAAAAGTGTAACATATGGGTTCAAAAATTTGTCATGAAAAATACTGGCGCTATAACTCAATTGGTAGTGCACTTCCCCAGATTGGAAATAGAGATCCAGGTTCGAATCCCGGTAGCGCAAAAACAATATTTTTCGACAAAATTTATTTTATGTGTATATATTTATAATTAATACATTAATTTAGTATTTATAATAAAGTAGCTACCAACATGCCTACTAAATATAAATGCAGTATTAAAGCTCACAGAATGTTAAAAATCTACTTCGAAAAGAGCAAGAAAATTTTTATTAGAATGTACCTACCTATAATATACAATAATGTAATTATTAATATGTAAAAATATAATTTTCCCCTTAAAAGTATTTAAACTCATGTCATATAACTTTAATTGTGAAGATACTAATCTTTAGTGACAAATTAATTTAACTGGCAAGATATACGGAAAAATTATTAATCGAAAAAACTGCAATTTCACAATAGAAATGTGTTCTTTTTTAAAAAAATACCTTCCATTTACTCGCTTACATCTGCCATGTGCCATCTTTCTCACTCATCGCTCATCTTTTTCCTCGAATGTATCTAGCCTACTAAAATACTTACATATATAACCATCAACGCCCTAAATAAATAAGAATAAAAATGTATTTAATTTAAATATAACAGTACATTTTTAATATAACATTTCAATATAACAGTTTAAATGTAACATAAAAAAAAAACTAAGTATAATTTACGTAAACATATTAATTCAATTCAGGTATGCTCCTGCAACGAAAGATGTCAACGAAATTGAACTTGTTACCAAGCCGATGCATCCGTATTATTGGCGAGATAATAGCATCATTATTTCTATATTACAGAGAACTCTTCATGTTGTTTCGTTTGAGTTAGTTCTTTATACAAAACCATTTGTATTAACTCAGGGGAGTCCAACATCCTATTCATGATTTTATACAGAAACACTATATCGCTCACATTTCCTATTCAGGCTATTTTCTTTAATTGAAGTAGACTCGTTAAATAATCGTAATTTATATTTTCTATTGATAAATCTTATAAATGTATGTTGCACTCTTTAGATTTTTATAATATGTGAGCCATGCCACAGTAGGGAGACCACAGAGAGGAGTTAAATTCCAGCCTACTTCTTACAACAGATGTACATAAAGTTGTTAGAGAGCGGAGCGAGTTCAAGTTTTTGGCTATCCTGAACACAAATTCTACTGATTTCATCGCCTTGTTACAAATTTCATCGTAATGTTGAATAAATGACCATTTTTTGTCGAAGAGCAGACCCAAATCCCGCATAACTGCATTTCTACTTACATTCATATTTTTAATGTTGTATTGAAAAAGGAGTTGATTTTTACTTCGATTGAAACTTATTTATTTACATTTTTTTACATTAAAATTTAATACGTTAGCTCAGCACCACATACAAAGCAAATTTAGATTATTTTGTAAATTAATACAGTCATTTACGTTAGAAATTGCATAATATATTTTAAGATCATCTACAAACAACAGAACATGAACTCTATTAAAAATGTCAACAATGTAGTTTATGAATAATTCAAATAAAACAGGTCCAAGGTGGGACCCTTGTAGTACGCCACTGGACACTTCAAATTGAATAGATTTATAATGATATTTTTTAACGTAAAGTTATCTAGAAGTTAGATAGCTTTCAATCCATTAAAAGGTGTTATTGCTTATTCCCAGGTCTTTTAATTTTTTTAATAGTAGTTTATGTGAAACCTTGTCGAATGACTTGTTAAAGTCCGTATGTACCGCGTCCATCTGCAAATGGTTATTTATATTTTTATTGACATACTGTCCGATATGATAACCATATGTTAGATATAATAACAAGGTGTCTAAAGTATTTTTCATAATAAAAATTCTGTAATAAAATGATGGATGGGTTTAATAAAAAAATGTTTATTTTGCATTTAAGTCCTCGGGAATTTATTTCATAAAAATTATGTTTTCTAAATGTGATCCCTTATTTCTCTGGCACCTTCTAAACGAGAGGCAATATTTTTAAAAACTGCTTGGCACGTATTCTCCGTTATCACTGCCATTTCTTCACGGATATATATTATTTTAATTGGTCCAGAGACGTAGGTTATTACTGTATATTTTTGATTTAAGGTAGTTCCGTAGGAAAAAGTCAATTGGTGTCAATTCGAGGCCACGTGGAGGCTAGTTTATGTCACCTCGTAGGGACGTCAATTTTCCAGGGAAAATTTCACGATTAACTGGTAAGGACATGTCAGACATGTGAGATGTTTCTCCGTCTTGCTGAAACCAAGTATTTCAGTTAGCCTCGACAAAATTTTACAGTACTGGTGTAAACTGTTGTTAATCATCTATACATATCGCTCTGAATTTACGGTTTCTGTGCGACCTCTTTAGTCTTCTAAAAAGAATGAGCCGATTAGTCTGCATTATCAGTTGATTTCAATTCTTGCACCAACTGTATCTTGTAGGGATGAAGATGGTAATCTTTACGTATTATGCGATATAAGGAACTTCTAGGAACATTTAGGACACTTTCCCTTTTACGACCCGAGAGATCGGGAGTCTCGCAAACTGACTAGCGCACACTCTCCACATTTTCTTCGTTTCTTGATGTCCGCGGGCGCCCCATCCGAGGTTTGGTCATTGTCGATCCAGTTTTTTTAAACTTCTGTACCCATGTTTTGATGAGTCGAGTGCTCGATAAAGATTAAAAAATTTTCGTTGCGCAATAACGGAAGAATGACTATTTTTTTAAAATTCACGCATATAGCAAGCACACTTCGCTCAGCTTAGCGTTAGCGATCAGCATACCTCCCGCTCCTCTACTGCTCGTTGCGTCGGTGCAGTGAATGAACCAAAATGAAAAAGAATTTCGGAACACATTGTATATGATGAATGATAGTGATGATAGCCAACTGGCTAAACCATTGTCTAAGATTCTTCAGCCATGATGTTCTCCTTCTTCTAAGGCCCTGACTTCCAGCAATATTTCTGGATTACGAGGTGCAAGATCTCATACATCTCCGGATGTCTCATTCATCTCCGGTTGTCCGAAATATTGAAGTTTTGGATTTTTATTGTTGTAAATAATTTTTAAGAACTTTTTCTATAATAATTTACTATAATTAAATCGTGAATAAACCTTAGTTGTTCCGTTCGCAATATTATCAAATAATTTGAGCACTCTACACAAAATATATCTCACAATCAAAATTTTTGTCTTTCTAGCAGCTCAATTTTAAAAACTTGGTGCAAATAAAGCAAATATCTTGGAGTAATAATCTATAAGTTAAGAAGATTAGAAAATTAATATAGATGTTTTTAATAATTAATTAATTTTGTGTATCTACCATAAATATTGTATCATAATTTTAAAATTAATAAAAAAAAAACTTGCGTTGTCTTCTTCTGCGTTGTGTTTGCTAATAAGCATATATTTTATTTTAGTTGTATCAAGTTCTAATCAAAAAGTCTCACGTGCGTTCACTACTAATAATATAATTGATAATTTCTAATTAATTCAGTTTTCTACGTCAGTCGTTACGATATGCAGGCATCAATATGAATATTTTAATAATAATAATTTGTTTCATTCGATAAAAATTCATATTATTTAGGTACATGTTTCACAAAATTAGTGATCTCACTTACTTATGGTATTATAATATGACAAATCTACAATATAATAAAAACCATCTTCAATTGCTGTACATCTCTGTCAATGCTTTTGAATGATTTCTAGACTCCAAAATAAAGAACTACGATAAAAGTCGACTACTAAAATATGTTTAGTCCCTTGCAATACAGAGGCGGTGGTAAAAATTAGCCTGTCACTACGGTTTGTTTAACCCAACACCGAAGTTCAATTTAAAGAGCATTCCGTTCCAGACAAGGAGGACAGAAGCTTTTCATCAATGTGACACGACTCATTCTTTTCCAGTTTTAAAGTAAAAAGTAGACGTCTAACCCGAAAAACAGCTATCTCTTGAAAATTACCAATTTATTAATACTATGTAAAACACTGTGTGGCTTACTAAAAATATATCTCGCATATGTATTTCGCACCGGAACACAACGTACAACGAATATTTATACTATAATTATTGTTAGAAATGGAGCAGACGAGATCTGAGGCACACTTTACTTTTTAATTGCGACGAGAAAGATATACCGATGAACATTATAGGTACAGCCACAATGTATCATGGCGACGAGAGAAATGAAGCTAACTGAAACAAATGCCCTGCCAACAGAAATAAATCCCCTCACCGTGTGAGCGATGGCTCATAATTTGTGCAATCGCAATATTGATTTAAATTACATAAGCTTCGTCTCCATTACTCACCACTGAGTACCGCGATGCTGCCGAGTGCAGAATCGGCTCCAAATATTCGAGAATGCGCGAACACCGAATGTTTCGAAAAAGCTCGTGAATAAGAGGTGGGGGTACACTTACGATGAAAATAATATAAAATTCATTTTAAATACTAATTAAACGTATTAATTAGAAAGACATAAATACATATAAAATCAATTTTATCGAGAAATATTGTTGCGCTACCAGAATTCGAACCTGACGCAAACCTATATTTTGAATAATTACAACTTCACAATAAGAATGTGTTTTCCTTAATGAGAATATGTTCTCCTTAATATAATTAATTGTCCTCATGATATGATACTGAAAACAAACGCATTGTTCGTTCATTTTTATTTAATTAAATTGATTTTTTTAAAAACTTACAGGTGGCCAAGACATTTTGAATTAGAAACATAATAGTGACAACTATTAGGAAGTCCTTTTATCAAATTTAAAACTTTTTTATAAAATTATTTTCAGAACAATCTTCATCGAATCTGGATCTGGGCAACTCGAACTAAGTTGTTGATGCGGATGCCGTAGAAAACATGTATTCGATGATGATTATTTCATATACCTATAATAGGAAAGCTGCTATTAATATTACAAAGCAATCCTGCATCGTTATGGCGGAAACTATAACATGAGGTGGCATTTCCCACCGACTGTTAGGACGTAGATATGGAATAACCGAGAAAATGACGTCTCATATATAAATACAAATTGTTTCATTCAGCCCATTATCTGAAGAAGTAGTGCGCGTTTCCATACTTGAACGATGACGGGATAGTTTGTGAGGAGCATACCTCCACCGACGAGATTAATCTCTACATATATTACATAAAAATCAACGTCTGTCTATCTATTCTTCAGGTTCAAGTACCTACGACTGAAGCAATTAGGATGCTTTAGGATTGTGGGAGGAGTCCATGCTATATATTATCTCGGTACGACATTAGAAGGCTGAGCAGAGTAAAGGTATGATTCCTCACTCGGAGAAAATTGTGCGTGCGGCACATTAAATGAGATACAGGGGCTAAGTAAGCTATACGATATATGATGTAAGCTGTATGATGTGATCGAAACAATCTATCATAAGGTTTTAAGGTTCAATAGTTCTAAACAAAGTCCGCGAGGGCGGATCTACAGATAACTTACCATTTTATATTATATATAGGGTTTGTTTAGACTCCAACGAAATCAGTTGTTCTGTTGGTCATTACATAATAGAAAACGCTATGCTCATGCAAAATAATCATAAAACCCTCGAATTTTTTTGTATTATATATAAACAATACATTACTACCTTATATTATGAAACCCACGACAGCAATACCTTCGTTTCATTAAACTCATCATTTTGAAAACAATTATATGTATCATAAGAATGATGCTTTAACAATTGACATAACCCAAACGTGAGTAAACTCGCGTATGTCATCTGTTGATTTAGCAATCAGAACACCCTGGGCATCTTGTTAGCGGTACAAATCAGGGGTTCCTTTTTGTGGATCGAGAGGTTAAAGCCAACCGTTCGCGGTTCCCCGCTGGCGGAATTAAATGTTAATAGGATCTCTCGGCCCGCGACCCTCCCTTTGCTCTCAGGCCATGAGCAGAGACAGCGAATTAACAAGTTGCCTCCCGTGTTACCTGGATACGGCAATGTGAAGTAGAATGTACTCCTCGGTACAGCGTTTACTGCAGAGTAACCTATAAGTACATATATCACACTTGTAGATACACTAATAGTGTAGAAATGTATTCAAAATATTCTATCTAGCAATTATACCGTATCTTGATCAGTCAATACAGTCTGTTCTGACGAATGTACAGTGTTTTCGAAACCAGTCGACGTCAAAGTAATCAACTTACTTAACACAAAGTTATTTATTTATTTAAATCAATATTTTTTCTTATAATGTGCTAGTATATACAGTGGCGTGCAGTAGGTACCGATGATATTATACAATCATATATAATATATGTACTTTCGTTTAACCAACGTCTTTGGATAAAATAAATCCATCGTTCATAAGACCCTATCATGTATTTATTTATATTTTTAGAGTACTGTTAATAGTGTTTTTAATGTTTAAGTTTTAACGCAAAATAATATTTTCTTACTCATATAAAAAATGTATGGACGTTTTTAAGAACACTTTCTATGACTGAACATGATTCATTTATTGTTTGAAAATACTTCACGTAATAACTAAAGAAAATAATTATTTTTATTAAAGATTAACGTAGGCGATATGCCAATTGCTTTTTGTTTTTCTCAAATCAAAAACCAATTCATGCACCAAACTTAAAGAGCAATCATGAAATCAACAGGTTAAAAACAGTAATATAGTAAAATTCGCGAATTAGTAAAATAGGAATTAGACTCTTCAATGATTTGCTCGCAGTTGTAATGCTTTCTAATGTTATTCTGTTAATAAATAGCATAGGTAACGATTCCATACAAAACGGATCAATCTAAAGGAATTTTCCATTCAGTAAATAGGCATTTATATGACTTGACTAATTCACTAGTTTAAAGACAGAACTGAGTAATGTAAATAGCACTGGTACACAGATGCTACTAATTGCAAAATAATGTTTTCGTTAATGTTTTTAGTTATGCAGAGCTTTTTGGCTTGTATGCACTGCACGTCCCTGAGCACATATATACCAGACATGTTTGTTGAATTATTATTATTAAGTGTCAATATCCAGAGAATAAATTCTTATGACAAAATTGAAGGAAATTCTTTCATATTTACAATAGTAAGGTGTTCCGGAAAAATCATTTGTTATTCATCAGCATTGTTAATATAAAATAAAATCCAATTCGTTATATCGAGGTTGTAACGAAAATTACCAGACGTAGAACCTCCTCCGACGTGCGACTAAATTAGTCGCATTCATTTCCCTTAGCCGCTTTGCTCGGCTAATTCATTGCTAATTCATTTGCACGCAGAGTGAGAGGGCAAACACAGTTCCTTTGTGTAAAAATGATATCTTCCGCGGCTACACGAATATGTTATCCCGAACACTCCATGTTTGATTTTTCGCGGGGAACGCGCATATTTCTCGCCAATATCAGAAATACCTTTCAATTTAAGTAACCACAATTTGAAAGAGTCATAATAAACATTTCACGATGCCTTTTTATTACACAACAATGCATCGCATATTATCAAAAGACCTACACTCAATAGAAGAGAATTATCGGTCAAAAATATATAATTTTTATTATTAAAAATATATTATAGTCAGGAGGGCCAAATAAATATGTATAGTACCCAAAGGACGTTTTAAAAAATAACATAAATTTGGCAGTATATTTATGGTTGTTTTTCATTTGTTTTTTAAATATATCAAAATTTTATTGTTTTGTCTGTTAAGTTGTTTTATAATTTTAATTCGCTGGTAATGATGATTCGTGATTGCTCTATTGTGATTTATGTTCTCCGCGTAACTTTATTTGTTTAATTGATTAAAATTCTAAAAATGGCACGCAATGTGTACACGAAACCTACTCGGTGTAGTCATGTTAACAAAGGGGGACGGCTTTATGCATCTTTGAGACGGAAGACGAAAATGGAAACTTCACTTTGCCAAAGTGTAATGAAGTTCGGATATTGTGTTTGAATTTCTGAGTAACCTCATGAAGAAACCGCACGCTGCTTTTGTCCATTTTAGCCTGAGGACTCTCACAACCCGTCTTCAGACGGCTCGCTTTACGGAACGTGAACTGACTGCTTCTTGAAAAGTGCCGTTTCGCAGTTCGGGTCCCTTCTCCGGAGGAGCTAAAGGGCTTCTCTCGTCAGCGATGTTGCCGGCACTGCTCCTCTCGGTCGACTCCGGCAGCCTCCGGCGAGGGGTGGAGAGACCGGGATGGAAGATGGAGTAGCCCAAGATACGATGTGGGTAACTTTCAATGGAAAGTATGAATAGTGGAATGCAATCTTATTCACTAAAGGAATACTATGGTATTAGACGAGACTCATTTATAACTCAAAAACCCTAAGGTGGGTTATACTCAATCGTACCTACAGCTTGAGATTACTACTTTATGGATTATGTATATCTCATTGTTGAATCGGTGTATTCAAAATTTCTGTGCCGAGGGGTGCGGTACTGATACATTACTTATTTATGGCGGCCGGTCTCAGTTCTGAGCGGGAGAATCTGCGCATAATATCATTTAAAATACTACTGAATATAAGTATCTGCGCAATGAAACTCGGTCCTAACGAACATCACCTCAATTGGTATCGGGATTTATACTAGTCATAAATTCCACTCATAGTTTTGCTTTTTTACGTCAGGTGTAACATTAGCCTCCCCCGACTCTTTTAAAAGTTCAGTTAATATATAAAAAAAGTTTTGAATATTAATTCTTAATCCGGAAATGTATACTGTTACGTGGTCGCCTATATGTGACGGATGAGCGTGGGTTCTGGGTTACAGAATTAAACAATCTCTCGCTTTTCACTTCAGTTAGCATTTTCAGGGAAAAAATAAAAAAATTATTACAAATTTTATCACTAAGTTTAATACAAAAGAAACAAGAAAATAAAATATTAAAATATAAATCATCAAGCTTTACACCATAAATTGTGATTTGATGAAAGAGACGATCTCGCCAATTTTGCCATATAAAATAATAAAGTTTACCATTTATTCCAAAACTAAATGAACATAAATTGTCACCTGACAGTTTGTCAGGTCAGGTATAAAATAAAAATAGCTTGACAAATAGATTGGTAAATAAACACGAGCAAGAAAACCACAAGTTTTAAATAAAGTAAAGAAACAAATATGCTACAGTGGAAAAATATTTGTTTTAAATGAGAATATTAGAAGAAAGATTAATACTACATAAAAATAAATCATAGGCTTTAAAATTCTTCGTACACAATAAAAATGCATTTTTACAACCAGTATTTGCGTAGTCATTGTCTATTTTTGCAGAGATTCACAGTCATCAATTTGGTCAGTCAAAGGTACATATTACAACTTGTCACTCCTCTTGCCGCACGTCAGAAAAACTAGATTATTTGACATTTGGTTCTCCTTGAATCTTGCGTCGCCTTTGGTCGAAAAAATTCATCTCATCGAGTACTGTCAGTGGCAAAATTAACTCGCCCCCCTCATCCACTGTACGCCTTTCTTTCCCGCTGCATTCCGTGTGTTGACTCCTTCATCGTCATGTCCACGACATGAGTTGTGACAAAAGGTAACAACAACTTTCCTTTCGCAAAATTTTAAAGTGAAAATAACTGGGTACGATATGAGCCAGTGAATGAATGAATCACTGATGAAAATAATTTAGTTAAGAAAGAATTTAGTGAGTAATAAAGGAAAAAAAATTAAAGAAACGACTAAGCTGAGAAAGGGATCTGTCGATCCTGAAATTTCACATATAATTAGTCAATAGTTCAATTCAAATATGATGCAAGAAAACACAGATGTTAAAATATTATATTGTTCTCACCCTTCCTCACTTATATGAAGTCACATTCTAGCCGATTTATGGATCGGATTCGTCCGGCCGTTGTCAATGCTAGCTGTCATCCGAAAAAACGTTGCCCGAAATCTTCTCCCCACGCGGTCTGCGTTGCCAACATGAGAATGTTAATTCTCACACATTTCGCGCACGGTAGGTACCACATTTAACGTTATAATATACATATAGTTTTGTTTTTATCTATGCTTGAACTTTTAATTTTAGTAAGTATACATTGTTTTCTGAAATAGAAACCATAGACAGGTACCGAAACATGTGGATTTATCAATAAATAGTGCGTGAAATAAAGTGAAATATTATTATTTGTATACATTTTATTCAGTAATGTTGTATTTCTGTCACTCTCATATTTATTTGGTGGCTTGGTCTAATTATGGTCACTTTACATAATTATGTTGCACTAATAGAATAATTTAATCTTGTGTCGATGTGGGCTTACTCCTCTTCTCTTTAAAATAACGAAAAGTTTTATGAATTGTTTCTTGTTAATTTTAATAATAGTCTTTCTCGATTACAATAGAACTCGGTTATAACATCAGAAGATATCTCAGTCTCTTTAAAGATGATACAACTGAGTTTAACATATGATGTATATCTAAACTAAAAATATAATTTAGTATATATAAAAGTCAACAATCGCAATCTACTATAGGGGAATCACATAATACATTCTCGGCTCGAAAGGATTTAAGAAGGTAGTTCTCTGGGCTAGTAGCTAGTAGTCAACAGTCAGGGCCTGCATTAGTCTCATCTAGAATGCACTATGCGCCAACTCTGCATTACTATTCACAACACGCGACATAACTGATCGAGTTACCTTTGTGTAGGACTCAACTCACACCGAGAGGAAATAATGACCCTCGTGGAAGACTTCATTAACAAGTTGGTAAATATTTACATTCATTGTGGGTTATGTTCAATAGTAAGAAATAGTTATATTGTTGCCTTTGTAGAAATTTTTATCCTAACTGTAGTTAGTTTTCGCGAGAAAAATACTACAGTACTTTTTTTATTACAATTATGAGAATACTCAATTCCTAGTTCCATTTTTTGATTAACTGACCAACCACCACGCCGATTCCCCACGGCGATAGGCAGATAGAGTAGAGCACCACACTCTACTGTCCTGACACATAATTCTCGCCTCATCTACATTCATACATCTTCTCATACATTGAGCAATTTATAAATAAGTTATTGAAAAAACATTTTATAGAAAGGAATGACGCGTACCACGTGTGGCAGCTACAAAGTAGAGTCTTTAAGTCTCAAGGTTTGAGAAACTGGAATTGGCAAAATTATCTACAATCTCGCTATAACACACCATTAAGGTTGTCATACTGCCGTACTGCGTATGCGTGCTTAAATTTGGTACGGCAGTGGTCACGTGTGCGAAATTTGATCCCGATCGCGTCATTTGCCTTCCAGCTATTACAGTGTAAACATATCAGAGGAACAACGAGCAGGTATCCGATTTCTCTGGTTTAAGGGTGTGAAAAGGGGTGAAATTAATCGTAGACTTATATTTACAATACGGGGACAGTGCTTTATTATGTAAGAGTATTTGTTTGTGGATTGATAAGTTTAAAAGTAGCCTGATGAGTGTGACGCGCGAAGAGGGAGCAGAACCTTTGTCACCCTCCGCCATGGACGACAAGATTCAGCAAGCTCGAGAGATGGTTCCAGCGAATAAGCGAGTTACCATCGGTGAGGTGGCGTCTTCTTTAAACATCATTCACGGGTTCTGCCCATCAAATCATCCACAATGTAGCTACATGTGAACCTCTATATTTGTTTAAATAAGCTGTAGAACGAATAATCTACATTATTTTAACTTGCCCTCGTATTTTACATCTACAAATAATTATGTAATAATAACATTATTTAAATGTAGGTAAGGTAAAGGAAGATGGCGAGATAATTAGACTAAAATTTCTTTAATTTATGATTATAGTAATTTAACTTTAAGTAAAATTGTAGTACGTATACGTAGTACCTACTTTATTAAAAATAGAGATTACCGTTCATATCATATGACCTCGCCGCTGGAGCAAATAACATAATATTATTGGATAATAATGAAAGAAATATTAATTATAGATAATAATTCACCTGCTTATTTATCTACAACGTTGTTTTCTGCTTTGCCCAGGTCGAGCTATTTTTATAGCGTTTCTCAGCGTCGAAGAATATAATTCAATTTAAGATATTCGCTAAAAATACTTGTTAGGGTTTCCAATTGTGGAAGTCCAAAGTTACTATTTTAGCCGACTCAAAGCTTTTTTATTAAATTGCTTAATTTTGATTTATGTTTGAACTTGTAATGTTTTTTTTTTTGTAAATTTTCGCTACAAGAATATTTTTTAGAATTTGAAAGAATGTTCTCTGTTAAATTTAATTCATTTTAATATTAATATAAGAATATTGTGATTTAGTTAAAACTAGTAAAAAACATCCTGTTATTATATTACGTATAATCGTTTGTATAGCTAACTTTGTGGTTGGACATAATTATTAATTTAAAAAAAATGTTATCTTTGTATAAACCACTTGGAATAATTTACCAGTTTCGATTCCGCTGTATTTTTGTCATGATGTTTGAGGGACCCAGAGATGGCGCCATTGAGGTGATTTTTTTTAACGAAAATGGCGCTATGAAAATTATTCAATGTTATTACTATTATTATGGTTTGATCGTGTTGAACGAATAAACGATGAGAAGATGGTAAAGAAATATAAAGAAACTCCTGGCACGATCAGATAAATCAAGTATTGCGGAACGGTCCTTTCGAAAGGAACCGAGCTACGAACCGAAGAGCGACCCCGAGCAGTTGTATGAATGCGGACTAGGTAATTGTCGTGTGCCAGGACAGAAGAGTGAGTAAAGTGATTAGAAGAGTGAAACGACTTAATGTTAAGTTAATTAGTTTTTTATATTCACAATATTTTGAGTTAGTCCAAATTTTTGTAAGAACACAATTGCCGGATCTTATCCCCAGAGGGATTGTCATCAATTAATATTATAGATGTCTCAGAGACGAAGCTATTGTTTTTGTATGTTATACCCATGACTTCCCATATGAAAACAATAGCTTCGTCTCTATGAGACATCTATAATATGTATTAGTTAGGTTCGTCTAAAGTTTTTTATTATTTTTAATTAATAAAATCCCGTTATTTTTATCATTTCATTTATTATACAAAAAAAAAATTATAGGCAAGCACGTAGAAAATATATTTTCACGCGATATGAAATACAAACGCACACATTCTGACTATAAAAGTTGCTCCCAAATACTGGGTATTTAAGAAGAATATTATTATTCAAAATTAATTTCGAGCAATTCATAATAATTCAGTTAAGTTATTTCCTTAATTATTTATCAAAGCTTCCCGAAACTGAAGCGATGGAATTCGAGCCGGGACAAATAACTCGGAACAAATTAGTAAAACGTGGTGTTTGACAAATAACAACAAATATTTCCTGCCGTCAATACCACCGGCCCTAGTGGAGATATTCAACTTGCATTAAGTTTCACACCGCAGCAGCTTGCGGCCTCCCGATATTCAAGTAAGATCAATAAGATCAATATGACGCTTTTCACCATTATTGTGTTGCTAAATTGTATATGTCAGATAGAAGTGCCGTATTAGCTATTCCTATTCAATATTTGCGAGATTGCAGGTCAAAACAAAACGGAACCAGCTTCATTCTTGTATTTAATAAATTAATATTTTTAACATTTTTTGTGAATACACACAAATTAAAACCAATAAAAAACAAATTATTCACGGAGAATCACCATAACTAAGGTTCGTCGCTAGATAGTGGAGATGACAATCGGGGTGTAGATGACGCTTCAAAAGTGTGCTGGTGGATTATAATAACTATTAATTTTACAAATTTTGCGAAATAAATATTTTATTTAATTGATTTATTTATGCATCGAAATATATGCATATAAAACGTAACTAACTGTAGACTACAAACGGTAGTACCCATGTGTGGTCTATGTCTAATAGATATTAAACATTTTTGTCTAATAGATATTAA
This sequence comes from Eubasilissa regina, assembly GCA_022840565.1. Taxonomy (NCBI): domain Eukaryota; kingdom Metazoa; phylum Arthropoda; class Insecta; order Trichoptera; family Phryganeidae; genus Eubasilissa; species Eubasilissa regina. Next base: position 179,023 of record JAINEB010000025.1, on the reverse strand, counting down.
ACATTTATGTCTAATAGATATTAAATATTTTTGTCTAATAGATATTAGACATCGTAATAAAATTTTGAAACGATGACGATAATATTTATAAATATTATTCATATGTTAAAGGGATTAGAAATAAACGATACGATGTAAAATAATCGTCCCAGCATCTTTCCTCTCATATATAAATATATGAAACTAAAATTAAAAAATATACCATGCCACTTCTTACGAGAAATAATATAATATTTTGATTCATATTATCATATCCATGTAATCGCAATTTTTATACCTATATTACATCTAAAAATATTTTTTTGAGTGGTTGGCTCAGGTTTAGTTTACTGGTTGAACGAATGTTGTACACAAATGAAAGTAAACTGGGGTTAGACAAGTCGCCGAGAAGCCGTTTCCGATTCCAATACGGCAGCTACCCAGTCCCAGTCCGTTCCCTCCGAATATCTCACTTATCTCGAGTTATTCTAATTAGGATGTTGTGACGATAAATTCCGACTTACAAAAATTACTCACTCGGCCATAGCTCGCAGACCCGGCAGCTGTTATGGTTCTTGTCTCGGTTATGTTATGTTCATTATTTCTATACTAAACTTTGAAGTAATACCACGTGTTACATTTGAAGAATTTATGATTTGATTGATAGAATCGGTGTGAAGCCCTTCACACCGATTCATTCATCTTCTGTATTGGCACGATATTGATGTTCTAAAAACCTAATTATGATATAATACTTACTTAAAACCTCTCTGAATTTATGTGTAATATTTTCGGTTGATACCTTGATTTTGTATCGAAACAGATTATTACAAATTGGAATTGCAAATTGGAATTTACTTAGAAGGATCTCTCAGGAATGCAGTTGTATATTGAGTAAGTGATGTGTTGTTTCGAGATCGGGTACCTAATGATATACGCCTGGACAATATAAACATCACTTCGACAAGGTAAAAAAGAGGATAGAATAGAAAAGATTAACCAAGATTGAGGTGAAACCGTCGCATGTGACCCTAGTTAGGAGGTTTCCCCTTTATGTGCATGATGACGAGATTCAAGAAGGTATTTTAAATATATTATATAATATTTAAGACTGGCTAGATTATTATAATGTAAAAGTAGCTATAGCCACATTGCACAGTACTCAAATATTAAACAAAGATATTAAGGACGACAATCTGAGTAATTATTTTTTTCTTGTCAGTGTTGGCTTTAATAATAATTTTATATGAATATAAGAAGGACTTATATTACAAGCATAATTTTGATTTTTTTTAATATTTATCATAATATTATATATCGCCATGACCATTTATATTTGTTAAGTGAATACAAAAAATATATATAATTAACCTATGATTATAATAGAGTAAATTTTACAATTTTATTCTTGAAGCTTAAAAAAATTAGTTAGAACGTCAAAATATATTTTTAATGCGATGTGTGATTTTTGATATTTGAATTTGATAAAAGTCCCATCACGATCACTGCGCATCGGACGCAGATTTGTTGGCGTCAAAGGGAGCTCTCAACTCGTGGAACTCGATACCTTCAGATGTATGTATTATTCTTCCTACAGTCATTTCAGTTTCAATAATACATATTATATGAATCTAGAGTAGAACTTCCATCAATTTGTCCAAATAACGTTTTTTTGTAAACATTGTTGGTAGTTTCAATTTCTGTATAACGCCATATTTCTATTAGACGAGTTATTTCAGAATGTTGGTTTTACAAGATATTGAAAGATTGCAATTCCTTTTTTTAATAGTTAAAGGGGAATTCTATTTAAAATGAAATATTCAGTACAAAAAACGTGTAATAAAAAAAATACACAAATGAATACCTCCATAAATGCAAAAGATATGTTTTTGGGAAAATTTTATTATTATAGCTAATAATATCTGTACATTGTATTGTTTTTTAGATAATACTGGTAAATGATCTTATGATCAATACCAATGGTACTGTGCAACACGAATGGCTCACTCAATAAGTATGTCCTTAAACTCATTTAAAAAATCTTAGAATGATTTTTTAACTTTATTTCTATAAAATATGTATATAATAATAATTGTGTATTTTATAATTATTCGGTTTATTTATGAAAGTTAAGCATAAATTGTAATCAATTTGGGCAGTAGAATAAAAATAAATATACAACTAATTTAAACAAAAAGATCAAATACCCGATAAAACATTCATAAATACTATGAATTAGTAATGTAAAAAATACGATTTTGTGTAAAATAGTAATGTTTTGAACATTACTATTTTTGCTCTAAATATTAAATGAGGTATAAGCCGGTTCTCGCAGACCGGCTGCAGCAAGCCTCTGCCTCCGCCTCGGAGCCTTCCCGAAGCGTTCAGAGTTCAGAGGTTGACGTCTGACGCGACAGCGACTTAATACAAATAAAGTTTTGATAGATCTGTTTCTATATAAATAATATCGAATTAAAGATAACGAAAGTGTAAAGAGGAATTTAGATAGATGAATATTGAAAAGGTTGCGGGGTGATCGAGCCATCACTAGTCATGAATATTGTCAGTATAATGATGTATGAACGGTGCTTGTTGGTGTTTTTTTATTTTAATTATTAATTATTAAAATATGGTTTAAGATAATCAATTTAAAAAATAAAACAGTTGTATTAAATTAACTGTAAAAAATTTCTAAACTACGTTGGTGTATTATCTAAATAATCTCCGCAACTAATGGGAATTAAGAATTAGTGGATAAATTAAAATTATTATAAGATTGGGTAATTCTCGAGCGTTCGACTTTAATGATTTATGAAATATTCCTCTGATTAATTAAGTTATTAAAATATATTGTCTTGAAATTACTAGAAAAATTAATTAAAATATCATGTATTCTATATATATATAGAATACATGATATTTTAATTAATTTTTCTAGTAATTTCAAGACAATATATTTTAATAACTTAATTAATCAGAGGAATATTTCATATATATATATATATATATATATATACACATATATATATATGAAATATTCCTCTATATATAAATATATAATATATATATAATATTATATATATATTATAAAAACTAAACATATATATATATATATAGAATATATATATAATGTGGTGCTCGTACGCTGTTCACCATTCATCGACTTAATGAGTTACGATTACAAAAGATATTTAACGAAGTTATGTTATTAAAAAAGAAGTAAAACGTTTATTGTAAATAGTTATTGAGCTATATATACATACTGGAGATACATCTATTTATTTTATTATTATTAAAAGTACTGATCGTAACGTAAAAAAGCGCTTTAAATATTATATTATTCATTGTTTTCACCATATTCATATTAGTCTGCTCCGTTCCCTTTGTAGAAACACTTCCACTTCCAACCCAACTTTTTCTAACAAAATACCTGCATTTATAAAATATATACTTGTATAATTTGTTATAATATCTAGGTAGGTATCAATATGATAACATGTATTATACATTAGTATCAATTTACCAGAAACGTTTCTTTTTCTACCCGGGGAAGTGCATTCACCATTTCGCAATATCAATCAAATACATTTTCGATCAATTTTGAACATATATTCTGTAATCTTTCTAATTGATACATTTATTATTACAACAGGTTCGAATCCCGGTAACAACTAAATATTTATTTTTAAATATATATAAATTTTTTCTGTATATATTTTTAGTTGATTCAGATATCTTAAGAATGTTCTAGAGAGACGTACCTTGAGAACAATATACATTGCTCTCTGCCAATCCTTTCTCAGCTACGCGATCTTAGGTTGGGGTGGAGTTGAGAAAAGTGCCCTTAACCAATTAGTAATCACACATAAATCCATTCTCAGAATCATCAACAAAAAACCATATAGGTTTCCCTCTGACTCACTGTTTGAGGAATGTCAGCTTCTTGATATTCGACAACTCTATGTAAAAAGGCTGATACTTAATTTTAATTCCAACAAAGAACTTCATCAATATCCATCTCATAGTTATGTTACGAGAGCAAAAAAGAATAGGATCACCGTGAAGCCTAAAATGAAAACAAGCTTTGGTCAGTCCTTCCATATGTTTCTGGCCCCCAAAGCCTATAACATTTTACCGAGCAGTATGAAACAATTCTCGATGGACAATCTCAAACACTATCTTAGGAGCTGGTTACTGAGTGTTGGCAGATAGGAAACTGAGCAAAGATTCACGGAAATGATTGCATGAACATAACGTCATTTCTTTATATTCATTTTTCCTTTTACATAGTGTTTCAATCATGGCTATTTTTGATTAAGATAAAAATAAAATAAAAATAATTTCATATTTGTATGACAGACAACGGATGAACCTGTCTCCTTTAGTACAGACTTCGGTCTAGTTAAGGGACAATGAATATTACTTACATTATGAAGATTATTCACCTTTTTTATATACTTTAAGAATTGTTTATGATGTATAATGTATAAGAACGTAAGAATGTAAATTAAATTAAATTAAATTCATTTAATTTGTATTCAAATACCACAAAATCCAATTTTACAACAAAAATTTAAGCTCCATAAAAAAACATGCGTTTTAGTATTAAATATTAATTATTCACATTATTAATCTTGTACAATAATATGAATCCTATAGAGGTAGAGTAGTGTTGAGTTAATACAGGAGCGATACAAGTAAGCGAACAATTTCAGTCCTATCTGGGAGATAAGAGCTAAAAAAGGTGTATTCAGTGTATAAGTGAAGGAATTAGAATAATTGTGGGCTTCGGGCAGTCATCATTTATCTCCTGAAAGTTTGCAGACTTGCAACAAACGTTGCGATAAATGAAATTAAGAAAAACCTATTTTGAATTATTATGTAATATTATTATAGTCCTCCGCATCGCAGACAGTACAGTCGTGAGCTATTTATTACTGAAGGATTTGCGCAGGCGCAGTCGCTCCTCGCTCGAAGAGTAGTCCTGGACGGCGACGCGCACTACATTTATACATTACGTATGATAATTGAAGCCCACGATACAAGAAAATACATACTTTAGTTAGAAATAGAAAAATTATGACTCGGTAAACCGTAAAGGACGCAGTTTAATGATACCCCGGTGCAAAATAACACGGGCGTGCAAATTAAATAACTTTTTTAAAAGCTGGGAGCAGACGCTTTCCTACCACCCCGCACCGTCTCGCGCCTTTCGGCTCTCGGCTCTCAGCTGTCAGCTCTCAGCTGTCAGGTCTCAGCTCTCAGTTAATCTTTCGAGTATTGATGAATAAAATATGCGGCTTCTTTTCTCCTTGCGTATTTTGAATGAAATTCAGTGAATGCACCTGAGATATAAATTATAAACCGTGATAATTAAATTAATGTACGGGAAAACTTTAATTGTTCATTTTTTCAAGATCTGTGAAACATTGACACGCTACAAAAAATATTATACGAGTATATCACAATACACCCTACTCACAATCAGAGTGATTACCTATATTTCATTATTTTTCATCTTTTTAACTTTAAGATAGAATTATGTTACTATAAATAAAAAATAAAACTATTTTGTGCAAAATATTATATGCATTCTCCGTAAAGAGTGCTAACAAATCAAAATACATATATACTAACAATGCAAATTAAGTATATTCTTAAACATTTTTTATTCTGGCCGTATTATATGTGTGCCATATTGTCTGAAGAAATAAAAACATTTAAGAAAATTTTCAACTAATTTTATTTACCCGTAGGAACTATTTTCCAGATTACGTTACTATCTCTTCTTTCAATAAACAAGTTAGAATCATTTTATAGGAACATTCACCGTCAGCAATTCATGACCGAAACAATTCATCGTGTTTACAATTCTTCCCCGACAATTCGCGAAAATAAAAATACCCGATAAGTAGGTACTTCTAAATAATGATAAAAAATTAACTAGTGAAATATAACAGTCGTAATTTATATTCGTGTATATTATTCTATTTTAAATGCAAATTTAAATATATTATATCAGCGAAAATATGAAAAAACTAAGGACGCCATTTGTCAAAATTTGATAAATTAACCATAACCTGCTTAATCTTTTACACTCGTAATACTACTCCGATCAGGCATTAATGTTTCAACGAGACGCCGAGTCTGCTTCGATAATTCAATATACACTGTAAATTGGGATGTTTTCTTCATTGGCATGGACATGGCACAGAGGTAGAGATGGCTTTGTATTATATTTGAAAAAAATAATCATTCTTGCTCTTCCTATTAGAATTCTTCTCTACCCTTTACCGAACGAGCTCAGTGCCTTTGTAGAAAGTTGTTTTAATATATTATATATTTATATTTTCGTTAGAGTATACATCTACATTTAAAATTGAACTAATATTTTCATTATTTAGAAGTAATTATTTGGTATTTTTATTTTCACTATATTCAAAAAATACTTTTCTGATTTGCCTCGTCGGTGAATTATTGGGCTACATTCTAAGCGCGATTAATTATTTTAGCGATGAATTGTAGACTATAAATTTCTGGTGCTAAGTTGTTGGCGGTGAATGTTCCAGATACCAACAAGTTCGAAGACTAAATTATTATTTATGTTACCGTGATTTGTCTACATTTCACACAATATTCAGGATTCTATTTTTTTGACTGATTGTATCCAAAAGTGTTATTTATTACGCATGGTAAAATCTTCCGCTCATGCTGAAATATTGTATCAGTAAGTATAATCATTTCAACGATGTTATCGTTCTGAGGCCATTGCGTCCAGATCCAGATAACCCTGAAACTCTGTAACTCCTGTGTTATCTTAAATCTATGGCTTATACGTGGAAAAATTATGGTATTTCAATATTCAACACTCTTTCGACTACTCTGTCTTGTTCACCTAAAAATTAACCACTCAGCACATTTAAAAGTACCGATAACTACCACTTTAAAAATGTTTTTTTTCATTCCATTCTAATTAAGAATACTACCATAAACACTTTGTCAAAAACGTGTAAATAGGCTTAAATTTTTTGTGAACCGCTTCGACTTAACGCAGCTATTATGATATGATGTTAGCACTCGACCACTTAAAAATGCACTTTGCGCGTGCTGAAACTTTTATTAAAAATGTATTGTTATACGCGCTATAGTTTATTAGCAATTTGTATCGATAATTTCTAATAATGTACATGTTATATTCGTATGATATCTTTTACTGATTTCATTACGAATAATAAATGTAAAAATTCATTTCAAATTTTTTATCGGTGAGTTGTGAAAGTCTCGCTCGCTAACGAAACGGACGATAAAGTTTAACGCCTTAAACAACCAAGTTCTCACTTCTACCGAGTACGCACTTAGTTTATTTTGTAAAGGATGTCAATAGTTAATAGCTTACCGACATCCTAGATTTATAACTGTGTATGGTTGAGACTTTCTGCTAGAGGGGTTATTGTAAGATTTTGATGAAGTGTATATACGAGTACCTACATATCCATGAACACAAACATAATGAGAAATTAGTTTATGACTGATTCCTTACGTTTTTTGTTCTTCTCAATGCTCGTGGACATTAAATGTTTCGTTCAACTCAAGTTTGGAAACGTGAAGGTTGTTTTTTACTCATTAGTAGTAGAGAGTAACATAGATTGTACCGTTGATTGCCCTGAAAAATAAATAAATTCTAGATATTTGATATCAGCGTGAGTTAAATACCTAAAAATGAAAAACAATGACGATACCCGATTGTGAGCTGACTCCCGACTTGCTAAGAATGTTCCCTAAATCAAGCGCGACCCCTCATTATGATTTATTATGTCATATTAGATATTTTACAAACAAACGTAGTATATTTATTATATCGCATCAAAATTTCTTTCCTTTTCGAAGTTATTTCTCTCTCGCCTCTCTCGCCTCAATAAACCATTGCCATTGCACACGCGGCTAATACAACACTAAAATAATTCAATTCATACCTCAATTATACCAAAACAGTTCGGCGAATAATAATTTATAGCCATTATATATTTTCTTTTATTTTCCTCTTCAAAAGTACAATAATTGTAAAAATTCGGCTCTGGTAACCAAATACAAGTGATTTCCAGTCCCCGTTGTTTTTGTTTTTCTCATTCAAGTTCATGTTCGATGTTATAATTTTAAATTCAAACATAACTTTTCGAATTCTTTAATTTTGGTAATAAAAACTTAACTTTGTATTGCGCACACGCTGGGTTATTGTTACTACTATAGTTTTGAGTAGTGCTAATCTGATGGTGAGCCAGCTTTGTTGTTACGGTCTAGTATGCTTCGAATAGTTTAAATGATGGTAATATCAAACATAATATCGGAACTGTTCATTTTACATCCCGAAATTATGCAGTAATAATATTCAATGAGCTTATGATTTTTTTAAATTCAAATTACACAATATTTATTAAGGAAAACATATTCTTATTGTGAATTTGTAATTATTCAAAACATAGGTCTGTAATATTTACATGAAATTTATTTTTGTACTGTTTTAATTTTATTACTATTATGTAAAGCTACAGAAAATATTAAAACAGATCATGATATGTCAATTCAAAGCTTTACGGAGATGTACGAGTGTTATCGTTTGACACGATCTGGTGTCTAGAGTTATAACATTTTATTTATACGTCAAATGTCGGCGCGGCAAAATAAATCACAAAAACTAATTATGATAATAAATTTCCATTAATCGGGTGATGACAATTTAATTGTGGGGAAGTATTCACAAACAAGGTAATAAAAGTTACAGTGTGTTCTAAAATATGATGATGAAACTTAACATCCTATAATAATATGTAAGACATGTAATAATATAAAATACATTACAAATAAAGCATATTTTATATTGTAAAATTTTAAATGACGTAAGACAGTTGAATTTTCATGATCCCTGTTAATTATTTTTGATATTTTTTCACAAAAATTCTAGGTACTAGGAGGTAGCTTTCACCATTATTTGTATCTTTTGTTTGTGACATTTTTGGCAGCTTCTGTAAAAATCCACGGCCGTATTTCCGGATAATTTCTTTTCTTTAGTAAAACAGCCACTCGAGGGCCGTAAAATAATATTATGAATTGTCAATCTTAGGATCCATAAATCCTGCAACGAATTTGTAATTTATCATTTTATCTAAAATTTTAAACACACAATTGTCTAATAGTGGCGCAGTCATCTTTATGCTAACTTATTCGTTTTCCTTCTTTATTGTACGAGTATTACAAATGTAGCAAAATAATGACATTTGAAAAAGTGTCATAAATATCACTAACTAAGATAAAATATTCGTCAGAAGAATGAATAGTAAAATGTATGTTAACTTTCTCTGTGAGCAATGCTTGCGGGATTCAGTGAGATTCATTTTATTTATTTGTTTTGCGAATAGGATATACAAATATACCAACAATCAATAAAAATGATCACTTTATTAAAATGATGTACGTATATATTTTGCTATATAAAGCCATGACGATAATTCTGTAGCATTGATTATTGGATAGCAAAGATGAATACCCTTAACTATATTGCGCTACAAACGCGACTAACCGTCGCCAAGTATCATCGTACGCGATTTATATTTTAGCTAAAATTCATTTTGAATCCAAAATACAAACCGCTTTGTATTGCCATAATTGGTCGTCTGGCGGCGTCAGCTCGCTTAGAGCTCGGCGTGGTAGTCGTCACTCTCGGCAGATAGGCGCTTGGCAATCACGACAGAGCCCGTTTGTTGATCATGACCGCACAGCGGGCAAACTAGGGCCGGCCTAGCAACTTTTCTGCTAAATTAATCAATTTATTATGTATTATATTATTTATTATTAGTTATATATCTATGAAATTTATTTGTTCCTAAGTATCACAGATACGGAAGAATTTTTAAAGTCATTATGATTTGGGTGGCTGATCATTAATCAATTCTTTTAATTAATAACAGTAAATATCTAAGAATGTAAATAGTTGCAGTTCATTAATCCAGTTTTGAGGAACGGAAAGGACATAAAAAATTCAAAACGCGATCGAACAGAATCGTTGCGACCACATAACTCGAATTTCCTCCCGCGTCACTTTCTTCAAACATGGCGACAACAGAGCAAAACTATGTTTCAGAAGGAAGATATCGAGTGTCAGCTAATGCATGCAAACAACCAAACCGAACAGTGACGGACCTGGCGCGAAGGATCCTACCTGCTGCTTCTGTTTGTAAAGCTGGGCTGCACCGATTTTATTTATTTAATTCAAACTACATGTTTTTTAATGTATTATGTTCGGTGTCTCCTAACTAAGCTTAACATCATTGAATGGTGGATTATGTAATATAATATATTATAATAAACGCGTCGGCACTACAATTTAATATGATTTACATGTTATGGATGCAAAAGAAAAAATAAACATTTTGTATCATATACCTGATCCAGAGATAAGAATCAGATTTGACATTTCATATATCTACCTGTTATGTGCTTTTGAATAATTTTCGGTAAAAATGACAAAGGTTTACATTGGGTAATAAAAAAGAAACTCATGACTAATTACAACACTTATTACAATTACAACATTAATAAAAATATATATAAATTAAAGAGAACATTTTTCAACGTTGAAAAATATAATAAACTGGTGGATAACAACGTTAATACGGGGTTAGTAATAATCACTAATCCGAGTGAGTTGAGAAAACCAATTTTTTAACGTTAATAATAATGATTATATGTGAGTTTATTGAATAGGTCATAACTTGTCATAAGGTACAAACATAACTTAATTTTAGTGATGTATTGATGCTTTTTGGTTTGGTAAGAAAACAATGTCATAAAGCCATACATGATTTAAATCGGCAAACTCCAATAGATTGTCATTACATCTGTGCCTGCAATATTATATCGACAAATGTGTCTCACGTATCATAATTTTCACACATTTTAAAAGCCATTTGTAGGAATTATTTGTGAAGAAGATATTCGATGGATATTCTTTATTTCTTAATCGGATTATAGACGTAACGCGCGTAATACGCGACAATATTGCAGATGCGCGCTATCGTTAAAAGGACTGTGCGCGCGCACGTGCATGCAGCTAGTTTCGAGGGAACATTAGTGGGTAGAAATAAGTACTAATGTAAATTAAATGTAAATTAGAAAGATATAAGTATATATAAAATCAATTTTATCGAAAAAATATCTTTGTTGCTATCGAAAAAAAAAGTTCGTTTAAATACATAATTCGAGTTGCATCCTAAAGAATTTTAATTATTAAAAAAATATTATCATTTGGCGCTATGTTCAGCCAATGACCATCCAGCATCCGAATTTATGGCCGACTGCACAAATGTTCTCCAGGCTCCAGGAACCGTTCCGAATTCGTATTCGATCATCGGTATCGGATAGAGTCCCGAAGATGGTCCGCCCTCGGCTCTAGCAGGTTGACATTTATTGTCTTCTCGCCACTGGCGCCACCCGCCGGCAGCTTTCGGAAACAAAACACTCTAAAGAGCACTTAGGCTGTTTATCAAATATTTGTGGAACATTTGAGCCTACGAAACAAATTTCTATGTTGAATCGGAAGTTAATGGATGTTTGCTAACACGGCCCTTTGTCAAATTTCAACTCGTAAATGTGTGCGGGAGGAAGACGGCGCTAAAAGCCTCGCCCCGTTTTATTTTTATTGGCGGGATACAAATAATAGGAAATTCACTTAAAAATCACAGCCACCTACGCATTCTTCGCTTTTTTGTTCTCTCTCTCGGTTCAGCAGACGCGATTCTAGGAGGTCCATTATCCGGGGATGCGTTTGATCGCTTTTCTTATTCTTAGCACGAAACACCCATCTATTCATCATAGCATATTGTATATTTGTAATCGTGCATATTGGCCATTTTGCTTTATAAAGAAAACCTTGTGTTATATTTTAACCAAGAATATATGTAATATGGAATTAATAACATACACCAATAATATTTACTGTTTTGTAAAACCTTATAAACACATATGTGAAAATATTCAATTCGTTTCATTTACTTGAGACGCGTTTCGTCTTATAAGGACATTATCAATCTAATAATTTAATTCAACGACTTGTATTTATTTATAATGCCCTTATGAGGCGAAACGAGTTCCAAGTAAATTAAACGCGTAAAATAAAAAAAACAAGTGTTTTATTTTCACATAAATACCCCAATATTATCCTTAAAAAATGGAGATGATTTAAATAAACGAATCTCAAAAATATATTCATAATTTCTGTCTGTATATATGATAAATGTTCATTAAAAAAATTACGTTTGGCAAACAGCTTTGATTCAAAGCAGATGTCGGGATGGCACTGTATCTTCTGCGTGCAAAATTATTGTGACGTTTACTAATTGAAATACATATTATTCAGGGCCAGCATCCGTTTCGGCATCTGCCGAACGCATCTTTAATCATCCCAATTCGAGAAATGCGACAAAACCGACAGAAAGCCCGACTTGTGTATCTTGTAATAGGCAACAAAGTGGAAACATATTTTGTGTCACCTCGCTGACATCTGTGGTTAATCTGCAGTGGCTCTTTCTTTGCTTCGTCCGCGAGCATCTCTCGTGAGCTGGGATATCTGTCACACGGAGTAGGTAGTCAATGTTTACACATGATTGTACACCAAGCAATATTGTTATCGCTGTAATATCTGTACTAAGTAACTTCCAATTTCTTGTTGATGTTTTGTTCACATTTTTTTTACTGTTTTTATTTAAATTATTTAATACGTTTAACTTTGTAAAGCTTTTTATATATATTTAATTATTAGGCGTAGGTGATATTCGGTTTTATGCTACTTAATTATTGCTTATATCTGCATTGATATTGATGCCATGCTGCTCAGTGCAAAAACACCTGCTAAGATTTTTAAATATTTTTTCGACCGCAAATATCGATTTCTAAATCGGTAAAATATTTGCTAAGGAAATATCACATAAACATTATATCCACAAACACCATTATTTTACTCATTGTTCGCGGGAATGTTTGTTACATATTTGTACGATATCGGGTTTCGTCATGTGCCTTCCCGCCAGATGCAGCAGCCTGGATGGAGCAGTCCTCCACAAATGGCTCTCGTGATCTGACGTCGTCAACGAGTTTTTTACGCCAATATAGTGATATTTACGTCCCTCGTGTCACTCATGTGCCATGTGATTTAACACGTTCATTGCTGACTAATACTCGTAGATGTTGATGCCGTGCTGAGAATATTTGTATTTTTTTAAAGCGAGTAAGTATGTAAAATAAGTTGTTACCGGTAATTCAATACTATACGGTACCCTTTTATGCTTATCCGACTACAGTCGGGTATAAAAATAAGGGTCATTTCTGCAAGGTCAAGCGAACTGAAGGCGTGTTTACATGCACATAAATTTCGTATAGATTTTTCAATATTGTTTTTTTTCGCTTTGATCATGTGTTTGATCCATTTTTAGATAACAAAAATAATAAAAAATTAGGAAAACGAAATATAACCTATATAACTATAGATAATATTTACTAATTTCTATAAAACAAGAATATTTCTATCTTGTGTAAACGCTGCTTTATGCGCGAAAACGACAAAAATGCGCCAATTGACCGATATCAATGAGGGATCAATTTGAACTGACGAACAGTGATGGATCATCCTTTGCTGAGGCTAGAAACAACTCAAACTCACAGTGCTCTATTTGCTTTAGATCGTTTTAAACGAAATAGGTAATCGTATCTAATTTATTCTAGAAAATGGCGATTCACCGAAGTATCAACATTCAAATAATTACAATATTTTGAGTATGTCCAAATCTTTGTAGGAACTAATTACTGGGTTTTATCTTTATCCCCTGGGGGATTGTTATTACGATTAAGATGTCTCAATGAGACGAAGCTATTATTTTTATATGAGAAGTATGGAAGTCTCGGGGATTACAGGGCTTACGACCTGTCATCGGCTGGATTAAGTGATCACTTTACACAATGTAACGTTCACCTATTTACCCACGCTACCACATCTATCAAACTTTTGGAAGTTGTATATATTAAATCAAGATGGAACATTTCACTTATTTGTTACCAATTATGCTGTCGCCATTTATTGACATGAAACATACAACATATAAACAACTTTCAAAAATTTGATAATAGGTGAACGTTACATTATGTAAAGTGATCACTTAAGCCAGCCGATGACAAGTCGCAAGCCCTGTAATGCCCGAGACTTCCATACTTCTCATATAAAAATAATAGCTTCATCTCTGTGAGACATCTTAATCTTGATTCAAATAATTTTCGTCACGCTTGTAACGACGTAAGCAAATATATTGTGAATGAAATTATCTACACCAGACGATACCAGACGGTAAGTTAAGCCACTAACCGTTCTGTGTAAATTTGAAAATATGATTTTTTCCTGTCATTAAATCTAGTCAATTACATCATGACATTGGAGGGTTGTACCTTTGGACAACGTTAATTTTTCCGGCAATATTTAACATAAAAATCCCCTAAAAATACTATTACACCTAACACTATTGTATCAAATCTATCATTTTTAAAAGTGTTTTAAATTTATAAATTTGTAAAAAAATTGTACAAAACCAGGAATAAGCTTATTTGATTAAATTGTTGTTTGTATATTTTTAACCTCAAATTTCTATGAATAAGTTCGAGCAACCTTTATCCGCATGAAAAAGATGATCTCAACCTTAGATTACGAATGACAGTGGTCAGATGCTATGTGTTCTAGATATTATTTTATTGAATGGAACCATAGATACTTACCGAAGAACAATAAGGCGACTTGAAGCATTTGAGATGTGGATCTACAGAAGAATGCTCCAAATAAGTTGGATGGATATAGTTACGAATGAAGATGTTATGGTTCGGATGAATAACGAAAAATAAGTATTTAAATCAATAAAAATCCAAAAATTGTAATATTACGATATGTAATGAGACATCCGGAGAAGAAGGAGAACATCATGGCTGAAGAACCTGAGGCAATGGTTTGGCCAGTCTATATAGAGCTGCACTGAGCATTTTTATTTTTTGTGCTGCACCTTTCCTTTTTAGTTTATTATTCTTTTGATATTAATTCATATATATGATATTTTTGCATAGAATGTGTGCTTCTATTTCACAAACGTTTTAGTTTCTTTCGCTTTTTTGTTGCTTCATTCAATACATTTAAAATATTATATATTATATAACCTTATCATTATCAAAACATTAATGGTTTTATTGAACAATTACATTGTAAATATTTGACCAAGGAACGTTACCGCACGACCGTCCATAATAAGTTTTCGTTAAATTTCATTCCTATCTTATAATGGCGTTCAAATATGAAAAAGGGCCACATAATATCCCTCCCGTGTGGTTGGACGGGACGAAATTGAGCGTTCAAATTAAGGTCAAATGCCTTGGCCATATATTCATTGTAGATAAACAAGACGATGATGACATAGAACGGTAGAGGAGGCAGTTGAGCGTTCGTGCAAATATGCTGTCACGGCGTTTCTACCGATGCAGTAAGGAGGTGAAGAGGATCCTGTTTAAATCGTTCTTCACCAGCATGTATACCTGCGAGCTCTGGTCGAAATACAAGCAAGTGACGTATAACCGTCTCCGAATTCAGTACAACAACGCATACAGAATACTGTTTGGATTGGCGCGTTATTACAGCGCATCTACAATGTTTACTGAAGGCCATATACATGGATTCGTTCCGCTTCTGAGACATCGAGTTGCGGGCGTAAAGCGGTTGGAGCTCAGCACCAACTCTGGTGCAAGCGGCGCTCTCATGGAAAGCTGGTTCCCTGACCAGAGAATGGCAACGTTTACAGAATAGCTACATATACAACAATAGCCGTGACTGAAGTATTTATATTTTGTTTATATTTATACGTATGTGAGAACTTTTAATTTATTAATATTTTCCTTGGTTTTCTTTTTCATAACATTATATTTGTTTCGTAACTTTAATGTATAATATAATATATGTTACCTTTATAGCGAATCGGGTTAAAAAAAAACCTGATCACGCTGGAATAAACACATTATCATTCATATTATTATTATCAATGATAAACGTATAATCGCTTCCAACAATTAGAACATAAATAATTGATCTGATTGGAAGTGAAAAACAACTAAACATTCTTAGTCAATTAAACATTTCACGAGATTTAAAAAAAACTGCCCAAGATAGGAACTCGCCCCTACATTTAGTTACGAGTTGTAGTTTTATTTAAAAGAGTTTGAAAATTTATACATAATGGTAACACGATTCATTAGTTCCCCATTTCGAGAATTTGTGGATCGTTAATGTATTGAACAACCGAACATTTCTACATTGCGGAGTGCTCTTGTACAAAGAGTTAACTTCAATAATGGTTCAAAAGGTATTGATTAATGATTATTTTATATGAAACGTTCTAAGATTTTGTTTATCGACAGGATTTAGAGTTCGCTCGTTTCTCATATAAACCATGTTACTTATCAAAACATCAAACTCATTTGATAGAATAAAACATTAAGTTAATAGAACGTTACATGGCATGCAATAATTCTTTTAGTGGAATGGAATAATAACAAAAATGTCACCCTGCATTTTTTTCTCTCATAATTATGTAATTCTTTTAATTAAATATTTTAATTTACTAGCGAACATCTTGCGTACCTACGTGATATATAGACTACTACATAAAAATGGGGCAATCGCGATTTATTACAGCGGATTAAAACGATTTACCACCGTCCGACAAGATAATTGAAAAACGACAAATTTAAAGAAGAACTAGCAGACATGCACAGACGTGACAAACGCAAATTAACCTTGATATATTTTTTTCTTTTATGTTTCAATTATGCAATATAGGTAAAAAAAAGTTTAATAGCCTTCCCGGGTTAAAATAATAATACAATAATTTGGTTAAATATCTCATTACATTACCATCAATCACCGGTTAACGCCAGAAATAATAGATGGATATTTTTAAAAATAATAGTAATGTATAAATAATGGGCAAATAAAGAAATAACAACGAACAGCAAGTGTCCCGTCCCGCCAATTAGAAGAATGCTATAGAAGAGATAAGAGTAGTAATGTACTCCTGTTTCTAATGGACGTGACAATATCTTAAGGAAAAACTCAAAGAAGATATCTCCAGTCCGTATGAATAGAAATAGCATCGTAAATAAATTCGATAACGTAGTTCAACCCTTTGTCTAAACAGAGGCCGGGTCCAGTAGATGTTTTTGTTCAAAGTTCCCGTGGAAAGGGGAGGATCCTTCTCAGCAAAGGCAAAAGAAAAAATAAGCACAACAATGCTAATAAGAAAAGGTTACTGTCGCTTCAGCATCAGAAGGGATGAGATGCTGATTAGATTGATTTGAATAAAACATCATCTCATACGAGGTGATTAGCATTTCTCTTTACGTTTTGTTTGTTCTGCGTTTCCATTTTTGCGTCCAATTAAGGTCTGCGATGTCCAGCTTACAGCATCTCAAAAATATTATTTATGTGCACCTATTTTATGTATTATATATAGGTATCATAAATAATATTTAAATATGATAAACTTTTCATTGTAATTGTGATTAATGTAATTTGGTTGAGCTTTTGAAATCATTTATATGTGTACTTACTTTACCTTCATTATTTTTACTTCTTGTGTATCTTCTGTTTCACATTAATTATTTTGTATTAGTAAGGCCAATCATACTTAAGTGAATTGATCGAATCCACGGAGTCACCTACGATGTCAATATCATCTTCTTCTTGTGCCCTATCCGTTCAACGGACGTTGGTTATCATTCATATATATATTTACTGCGGTCCGGTGCGGTTCTACTGTGAATTGGCCAAACCATTGTCTCAGGTTTTTCAGCTATGATGTTCATAATATAACAAATAATTGATTTACTCAGTCGGGATTGCATTTCCATTGCTATATTCCAGGTGCCTGAATGCTTACTTCAGAGCCAAGTTAGAAAATAATGGCGAAAGGGCATCTCCTTGGTGTAGACCAGTTTTAATCTTGAATGAACCGGAGAGATTACCATTAACCTGACTCAGATATTGGATCCTGACAATTATAACTTCTACCGTATGTCCTGTAGTTATTATTAACTTTCCGCATAAATTTCGATAGTCTATATATTTTGATTTAATCTCCATATTAAGTGAATGCTTTTTTAATTTTTGGTGTAATTTATTCTGTGCTTGAATTGATTTTATTATACCGGAAGTAATCCACACTTTTAGATTTAAGTTTAAATTTTTCACTTTCCTTATGAGTGCTATTTTTGAATATAGTTGTTATCCTGTCTATAAAATACAAAAGATGCGCTTCAGAATCATCTGAATTTAATACGCGAGTCCAAATTTCTTCAATTTCACAACTTTGGTTTCATCAACTGTGGAAAACTCAAAAGTGACCCTTGAACCACACCTATTTTTTATTTTATTTGATAAACCAAAAACAATCATATAATGATCTGTAATTGTGCATTCGTATATAACAGTTTTTAATGATGAACACTCTTTTATCATGATGTGATCTAAGCAAGTCTGTGTGTCCGATCTTGTTATAGAATGTATGACTGAAGTAAACCCAATAGAATTAAAGGAGTTATGTAAATCAGGTTTTAATATATCTATGTTGACATATCTCATTAAGGCTAAATGTTTATTTTGTTGTATTCCAGTGAACAAATACTTCAACAAGTTCAGAAAAGTATTGCAATTGTTAAAACAAGGAGGACGATATATAGCTAACAGACATAAAGAGGATATGTTTATTTTAAGACAATTTGCCCCCATTAATGAAAGTTCCATACAACTGATATTTATTTCATGCCTAACATAAACTACCAAACCATCATTTTGATTTAAATTTATATTGGTGTGATATTCAGTACAACCCTCCAATACTTTTGAAACATACAAATCATTCAACCAACATTTAGACAATATTAAGATGTCAAATTGAATACTTACATTTTCCAATTCTCTAAGAAGAGAATCAACTTTTTTTAGGTACTGCGTATATTACGGTGTATAATTTTCAACGATCTATGATCTATCTGAATCTCCTTGCAGTTACTTGCCTCAGTGGCAATCCTAGTTTCATGTGTGTTGAAATTATCCAACCATGTAAAAATGTCACCCTTTCTGTCACCCTTTCATCAGCGAGATTATTAGTCAGGGTTAATATTTTCAATCATTAGCTCAATATCTGCCTTGTATGGTGGACAGTCTCTGTCCCCCACTCACTTTACAGGTGCAGCTAGTATGAAAAGCTTGTTTAAAAAACAATGAAAAAATGATAACACATATTAACATTTCTCCCTTTTTATGCAGTGGGCATAATATGGCACTTTCTTGCCAGTTCTCGGGGATACCTATATTATTTTTTCCAAGTAATCTATTTTTAAATTTATTTTTTCATTATTTACATTCCTTCAACTTATTCGTGGAAATAATTATCTTAAACAACTAAAGGGTGTTTTTTTAGAGGTATAGGACTTTAAAATGAAATAAAACACATAAGCTACATTGACTCCGATTCATTTTTGATCGGCATCATTTTTGAATAAATATAGACCAATGATTCCACCAGTTCATAAAGCACACCATATCATCTCAATAATAGTTTGTAGATTTTGTTCACATAAAATGCGGAAATTTTGCTTATTGACGTAGCCATTTAAACAAAAATGAGCCTCATCGCTGAAAAAAAAATTGTGTTGGAAATGAGGATCAAGACCAATCTCGTTTTTGGCCCATTCACCAAACGTACGACGCACACGATGGTTAAGCGGCTTCAATTCTTGCACGAGCTAGATCTACAAGATCCATCTCATGCAGGATCTTATAAGCTTGTAAACAAGATCTTTAAGCAAAATTTTCTATAAAGTGGATAAACGCAGCTTCAATTGCTGTGCACGATGGCGAATTGACTCATTCGGGTTCTTCTTAATACTACGCTCTACTGCAACAACAGCTTCTTCTATGCGCACTATACGACGTCTTTGCAGATTCGTATTATCAATTAGAGTATGCTTGGTGCAAAAACGATCCGTAGTTATTCGAATTACTCGGATAGACGATTATATCGACCGTAAAATGGACGTAGCACATGGTAAGTTTCACGAACTGAACCACAATTTGTAATTACACAATTTGCAAGCGTTTTCTGGAGTGAGTCTATTCATGGTAAAATTTCAAACCAAACTGAGTACTAAATATCTATCAACTATCAAATTAGCTGTCGCTAGAAAAAGTGTTGCAAATTCGAAAAACAAACCTATTAAAAAAACACCCCATATTTGTAACTATGCCTGTCTCGATACATTTTTCTAGAGAGATGGGCATAATCCAATTTCAGTTTGATAATGAATCTTGTAAAGATAATGAAATAATAATAAATAGTGTTATCGGATCCTTCACGGCCACAAGAAAGAAACGAACATTAACGGATCGGCAATGAGCTAATGTAAAATGAGAAAGCCGCCTGTCCCGACGCTGTAACTTTTTCGTGTATTTTATAACCCCATCAATATTCATCGGATACAAAACCGCTTGACCCTTTTTAAACAATTTATTAGGATTACATTCCCGATCCGGCTCGGGAGATAGGATTGTGTGCGACGGGAGAGAGTGGTGATGTCCCGGGAGTCCCCGGTAATCAATTACCGACACGGGATCCTTCACCTCCCCGGATCAGATAGCTCGGGAGAATGTAAATCTTCTTCCCTAACAATGATAAATTCCGTGTTTAAATGGACAGGCGGGTGAACGGATGGGGCGGCCGCCGCAGAGGGCAATCCGAATAATGCAACTCGGACTCCTCTCTGGTCAACTCGGGGTCCGCTCTGGTTTGCCGTTAATCGAATTTTCCAATTAGTCCCCTTCCCATATTGACCGAGGCCTAATTGAATACAGCAGTAGGTACTTTTTCTTATCTGCTTATTTACAAAAGCGTCGCGGAATCAACGCGGAGTTAACGTGGAACTCAATAAATGGAACAAGTAACTCGCACTCATATTGAAGGATAAATTAAACTCAAATTGGTATTACACATTACATACGCACGAGAAACCATCAAATAACAGAACGTTTATCATCGATTTCATGATTGTGAACTACTCCGATTAACTCATTTAGTAGTCTGAGAAATATTCACAATCGGAACGCAACATTATGGTCTGTATTCCATTCTTATCCACCCTCACCCTATACCCATCTAAATGCTCCAACCTCCATTCCCCATCCCCAATCAACATCCCACGTCCATCTTTCCCATTCCCAATGCCTCCTCCCATATCCTAAATTACTCATCTTCTCCCCGTACCCTCTTTTAACATCTCTAATCTCTCATCCCCATCCTCGATTACACTCCGTCAAAGGGTTATCGTTATTTTCTAAGTATTTTTGGATCATGAAATGTTATGTTTAGATGTGAGACTTCCCAGCCCTGAGCTTCTCTCAGGTCCCAAAATATCCATTAATCAATTATGCTTCTCTGAAGATGAAAGACGGGATGATGTATTTTAAAATAGGGTGAAGATGTTATCTTAACTCGACGGAACTCCCCGGCTAGTTCAATTTCACGCTCATTTATATTTGTGAAACTGTTTATTTCGGAAACTTCTTTGACGTACGCAAGTGGATTGTATTACGCTAATTCTGTTTCATTTTCTTGTTCACCAATAAAGTGAATCGTTGTCAGGAAAAAATCAATGTGTATTATCAGTGGCCAGCGTCTTAATTTTTTCTTCAGTTTCATTGGTCTACGATATCCTAGAAGGTTCTTTACAGCTTACACTACACTTAGCGCTACAATATTATTATTAATAGACATTTTCATCGATCATGATCTGGAGACCTCGAAACCTCAATTAAAAAGGGTATATATATATATATATATGTATGAATTCTTCAAAAATGTTCGTATTTTATTTTATTAGTTATTCTTTAAATGGTTAAATGGATTTCCTAATTAAACACACGTTGTCAAGACTATTGTTTGCTATGTTTACGGATTCATTGTATAAATAAATTAAGAGAATATAAAAAATAAAAAAATTATTTTACTTTCCACACAATAGTGTCAAATTCCACGGTGTGAGAGCTCAGAAATTATGTGTATGGGTAAGTATTTGTATAAACAATATTATTAAAAATATTTTTGGTAATGGTTCTTCCAATAGATGATTCTAAAATAGATCATTTATCGGATTAGTGAAATAATTCCTCGATTCAGGATAATATTTGAATGAATCGTAAGAAGTGTCAGATGTGAGCCGAATGAAGTATGAAGTAAAATGAAGCGGCGTGAACGATGAAGTGGTGGGGTAGTGACCGTGTCTCCCCATCATGTGGGGGTGACACACGACCGTGGGCGGCCGACTCTATTATGATGAACGTGAATTTGCTATTAAACACCGGAGTCTGGGTTGCTATTAGACACTGGAGTCTGGGACACTTTCGAGAAGAAAATAAAAATAGTAAACCAGCCATATTGATTAATGTATTCCAAATAATATAGTATTCATCTCTATTTATTGATTCCATATCCTAATGTCAGTACATATAGAATGCGATTGGGCATGCAACCATTTCATTTATTGATTTGGCATTTACCTACTTCGTGGTGTAACATTTTAATTAATATCACAACTAGTTACAAATCAGTATAAATATTATATATTTTTATTCGTTATCTTTGTTTTATTAACTACTTAATTGGGTTTCAATACATCTACCGGTTTTGAAAAATACCATTTTCTTCTTCAGGATGTCATTAGTAATAACATAAATTATGTGGTTGATAAAACAAAGATGACAAAAAAAATATGAATTTTAACCACAATGTTAATATTGCTAATTTTAAAAATATTATATATTTTAATTTAAGGTATACCCGTTAAAGAAAAGAATTATTTATAGATAACATATGCAGTTGCTAAAGTGACAAGAATAAATAAATATATTTATCAGTGTGGTTATAAATATTCTATGCTATATAAGAATTGACAAATAATAATTATATAATAATTGACAAATGTCGTAGGTGCTGTTCCGAGCGTTTCTCCAAGTTGATCGGTCCATATTGGAAGCTTCGCGCTTCCAAATTCTGGGTGACCTACCTTATCCAGGCTGTCTCCCAACTCTTATTATTTTACTGCACACTGTGGCTAAACTTTCTTCAAAATAAATATCTGATCACTGAAGAAAAGTGGAGATCGGTCATATACCTTTAATTTAACTGAACTGATTGCATACCACGTTCTCGCGCGGAGTACCAAGTCGTCCGCTCTGTTCCATGTAAATGCATCATATGCATGCATGCACACAAAGACTTCACAGGCGTGGGAACGATTTTGGTCTTGTAGATATATTCCGATGTTCAATATTTACATATAAGAGTGATGTTTTTGATGCTGTTCTGGGTCAAAAGTGTAATTGATTTTGGTACTCAGCCATCCTGTTTTAAACCTAAATTTTTATTTTTTCTGTGTTAAACCAAAAAACACATTTTTTTTGCTTAATTTTTCTTTTTTTCTTTTAAATCAATTTTATCAATTTCTGTTAAATATATTTCATATTACTTGTGTAGCTGCACATTTTTTCTGTTAATAATTAATTTTATAGAAGCCCTTAAGAGCGTGAATACAAAATAAATAAATAAATATGCCATAACCGGCCTAAGTAGTCAGCCGAGAATCTTATTTTCAATTCTCGGATGAACTTGTCTCTTTTCTCTTTGGCGCCAAGTTTTGAATCCTTATAATATCTTGACTTCATGGTTGCGTCGTAAACCAGGAATGTTACCTGCCTGAATAGCTGTTTGGTCCTGAAAAGGTTCTGCAGTGTGAAGTAGGGGATATTTCCACTCTTAATCTTCTTGGCGAGTTCCAAAGAAGTGTCATTCTTTCAGATATGTTGGTCTATTTAAATAGTTTTCGGTGCTCCTAATTGTATTGACTCCTTCAGATATTTGGTTCGTTTTATTCACCCTTAGTTTTCTTCGGCTTGCCGATTCTTCTCTCGGGGTGAAAATGTTTATCTAATGAGTGTTGCTTTTTCCAAAATAAGTCTGCGGGGAATAAAATTTCTTAACTATATTTACACAGTGAGACTTAAAAAATAGTGATCTTAAAAACGATTACAGCTACTTTATAAATTGGTTAATCAGTTGTAGGCGAGTAGTTTAGAGCAAGAAAACAGAACGTTTTCATGGCCATCATATTTCTCTGAGTACATATTTTCCTTTAGACCAAAGTACTGGCACATTGTCTTTGAATTTATTATGTTCTCGTTTTTACGAAGAAAAGTACAAGTACCTACCTACCTATCAATTTGTATTTTTTATGTTCATCAAACTTTTACCATTCTTACAACGCGTTTAAATATGCGGGGAGCTGTGCGCGGGAACACGTGTGTGTGGAGGAGCCACCCCAGCTCGGGTGTTTATGAAATTGTTCAGTAAAAAAGCTGAAAATGTCTGCCCTCCAGCCATTCATTACAAAACCGCGCGGGCAATTCTGCGCTGTGGATACATTTTTCTATTTGATATTTTTAAAATAAAATACACTCTTTATTGTTTTACTATTGCTATTGGCTTCCGCCGTTCAATGACAAATGATACATAACATTTTGAATTTATCCCCTATAAGTTACATTGAGATTATGATTTGTATCTATAGATCAGCTTAAGTTTTATCCTTTTTCGAAAGACTAGTAAGTTGATAACTTTTTCAACGTTTTGGAATTTGAAATACGATGGTAGACGATATTTGACGATAAATAAATGTAATTGAGTACCCAAAATCAAAATTAAGCGATTTAACGTTATACGCTGACGCCCGCTATACACTGCACCGAATCAACGTTAGTAACTTATTTAGAAAAAGTAAATCGAGATGGAGCGGAATCATATAAGCCTACTCATGATCGAAGGCTGGTTGGGAGTTAAATAGGCGTTTCCGTCACGCATTTTCATTACCAATCGGTTTCAGTATCCGAAAAATAGTGTAGGTGCCGTCAAGAATATTTTCATATCATGTTTAAAAATATTTGTATGTTAGATTAATTCAGTTCAATTTCAATTTAAAAAAAAATTATTCAAAATAATTTTTTAAGTGACAAAATCACAGTAGGTATATAGTAATGGATGGTAACTATTTTGGATGTGACCCGATCAGTTTTTCTCAAGTGGCGCGCTATTTTCGTTTTATATTGTTGTAATAAATAATACGTTTAATAATTGTTTAAATTTTCAAATTCCATTATTATTAAAATATAGTGGTAAAGCATTAAATTTAAGTTCCTATGGTTAATAGGCGGTAGGACACGATCTACATGGATTGTTTTGGAGAGTCAATAAAGTGTTCGAATCTTTTTGCAAAAACTACAGCATTATGTCAATTTTATTATTAAAGATCCCTTCAATCTTAAAGCATTTCATTAAAAAAAGTCTAAATATATTGTAATTATCACCAAAAAAATATAATGGCGGAACCCTATTTAAACTTTTCGCAATAAAATTATCTTTATATTATATTTTTTTGGTCGTAATTAAAATATATTTAGTCATTATTTTTTAAGGAAACGCTTTAAGATTAAAAATATCTTTCATAATAAAATGGATTAAAACCACATATTACTGTAATTTTTGCAAAAATATTCGAAAACTTTACATTAAATTGCCTCTCCAAGAAAAAACCACGTGAATCGTGTCCGTGGACCGCCTCTTTAGAGTTTCATTCCAAAATATGGTCATGTTATTCAGTTTTAAATTTAAAAGATGTTCAATTCTCAATACACTATGTGGGAATGTTTTACAACTTTCAATTAATTATATATTAAATAATCGAGAGAAATAAATTCACAAAAACATTTTTTCTTACAATACTTAACTGTTGTAAGGCAACGTATAGTGTGTTATATGTATCGTCATTGCTGTAAAGGAAAATATACTGTGTATTGTATTGTCAGTATTGTAAGGCAAAGTATTAGAAATCGAGGGTATTTTCTGTAAGATTTCAAAATTTTCCAAAAATATGTTTTTAAATTCTTAACCGAATGAACATTGGCGGCCCATAAATATTTCACCGGAGTATAAACTGTGCGAGACTTTCACAGAGAACTTATTATGGGCAGAACAGTTTTTCTTTTAATATTTCATTCATACGCTGAGGTTTCCAACGGATCGACCGATCTTCTCACCGCCTCCGCAGGGAGCACGATAATATTGCTGAAAGATGTTCAAATATGTTTTAATACATTTTTATTGCTGATCATATTTCTCATTTAGAATAACACGTGCGATTAATTATGGATTTACATATCTTTACAATGTACCGTATACAATATTACAGAGATATCATATTAACTTTTGCTTAATGTTATACATTTTTAGAATAAAATTTGTTAACGTTGTATTATATTCAATTAAGTATTTCTGACGAACGATACGTTAATGTTCTTACCTTTGATATTTATGAATATTATTTAGGATTATTGTAAAAAGCGTATAGATCATATTTTAAATGATTTAAATCATAAATTAAACAAAAACAATAACTTTTGGCAAATCGAAGTCATAATGCTCCATGGTTTTTATTAACATAGTATTTTGATTTTATCATACACCAGTAGATAGTTCTCAATAAACCAATTGCATTTACCTTGTTTCAATAAAATAAATATAGTTGTACTCTTATAATATCGGTCAGCATGACATTGTAGGGAATAAGATCGGCTCATGCTGGCCCCAGATACTCGAACAAATCATCACAATGTTACTTACGAGGCACTCCCTAAACAAACATCGGATGCTGTATTCAAACACTCCATTCCGCGGCACCTCCGATATTTGAGGGAGTAAACATTCCACGAATCTGAAATTTATTCAAAAGTTGGTGAAATTAGATACCGCCGACAATATTTCCTCTCCTCCGGCGGAACGGGAGCGGGAACGGGAACGAGAACGCCTGCTGAAAAAACAAAGGCACAAAGTGGTGTTTTTTGTCGATCTGTGTTGAGAAAGTTCGCTTTCCTGAATACTAATGCGGTGTGACGAGGGCAGGGAGTATCTCCAGACTCCGCGCTAGTGCAGACTTCGAGAAGGAGCTTCTCACCCAGAATAATGAAGGACGCGATTATTTCATTGCGTGTTGTACGATCATTACTTATCGCCAGCGTGTAAATACAATAATATTATTAAATATTGTCGTTTACTCTTTCCACTCCACTCTTTCTTCCGCATTTTGCAAAACAATTAACAAACACTTAGTTAAATTAAAATCATCATTTCAAGTGCGCAACTCGTCGTAAAATGAATATACTCTGCTCCAGCGACCCCGCGAATCACAATGTACATCATCGTGTAGTTCATACGTTCAAACGTGCTGCAGGCATAGGTACTCGACAAGATTTTATCTAGTATTTATCATATAATATTCTTTAGCCTGTTCTGGCAAAAAGCTTATCGTATTACTAGTAAGTTATATTTATCGATGTTGAAAATAAATAAAATTTTAAAAACTAGCCAGTCAAGAATTTGATCTCGCGCTCTCAGATCTGTTTATAATTTCTGAATAATATAACAGTTGACTACATGACAAATACTTTTCAAAGGATTTCAAAAGAATATGTTTTCATTAATTTTTTTAAAATTATTACACCACACACGTCCTCCATTACATAAACACACATTACATAAAACATTTTTTTCAAAATATGTATTTCTATCCATTTAGATAAAATTACTAATAGCACATCTATTAGTAATGATAAAATTACTAATAGATGTGAACGCAAAGAACAATTGTGCTTTTTCTAGAGTATCCAAGGCAGATTCAAGTTTTATTTTTGGAATACCTCAAATCAGAACGCGTCTTGAATACTAGTCCTCGGCGCGGATTGGTTTGTCGAATTCAGCCATTGCTTTATTTACAATTTCATTATTTTCATACAATCGTACGATAACCTTTTTAGATGGTTTATATAACTTGAAAGAAATCAAAAATATATTTAGAGCTCTACAAAATATAATATTTCTTATTAAGGAAAACACATTCTTATTGTAAAGTTGTAATTATTCAGAACATAGGTCTGTGATATTTTAAATACTAAATTAATGTATTAAGTATAAATATATACATATAAAATCAATTTTGTCGAAAAATATTGTTTTTGCGTCACCGATTTAATAAAAATGAATGAATTTTGTCAAAATTTAATAAA
This sequence comes from Eubasilissa regina, assembly GCA_022840565.1. NCBI lineage: Eukaryota > Metazoa > Arthropoda > Insecta > Trichoptera > Phryganeidae > Eubasilissa > Eubasilissa regina. The sequence continues at coordinate 150,756 of JAINEB010000025.1, read as the reverse complement.
AATGAATTGATAATTCTGGCGTCTGCAGTCGGTTTACTCAAAGGTATTTGAGATCCTGTAAAAATAATGTAGATGGCTTTCAAATAATGGAACGACAGGTGTATTAATTTGAAAAAGTGTAACATATAGGTTCGAAAATTTATCATGAAAAATACTGGCGTTATAACACAATTGGTAGTGTACTTCCCCGGATTGGAAATAGAGATCCAGGTTCGATTCCCGGTGACGCACAAACAATATTTTTCGAAAAAAAAGATTTTATGTGTATATATTTATAATTAATACATTAATTTAGTATTTATAATATTTCTATTTACATTACTTCAGTGATCATCGATAGAAAATATAAATTATGATTATTTAATGAGTCTACTTAATTTGAAAAAATTAGCCTTGAGAAGAGATGTGAGCGATATAGTATATCTATATAAAATTATCAATAGCATATTGGACTGCCTTGAGTTGATACAAATAAACTGTTCTTTGTAGATACACATATAAATAATTTTACTATTAACTCGTCAATAACGCGGTTGCATTGGCTCGGTAACAGGTTGAATCTCGTTGACATTTTTCGTTGCAGGAGCATACCTGAACTGAAGAAATATTTGTTCGTAAATTATACTTAGTTTTTTTATGTTATATTTAAACTGCTATATTGAAAAGTTTATTTAAAAAGTACTGTTATATTTAAAATTGTATTCTTATGTAAAAGCTCACAAGGGCGTTGACGGAAATAAAATAAAAATATAAAAATGTGTTATGCAGGATACATTTCAATGCGCAGTAAATCATGCGCTCGGATTTTTGTGAAAAAATTCAATTAATGTATGGTCATATTTTTAGTGTAAAATTTTTAATATACAATATTTATCTACGGTCACCGACTATCATTTGCGACACAATAGGACTAAAAATAATAAATAAGCTTAGTCAGACAGTCAAACTCAATAGGTAGGTATATATCTCTATAATACGTAGAGTCGATTCTCAGCTCGGTGCTTCACGAATGATAGCAAATTCACGGCTCGTCTCAAACAATAATGATCGCAATCATTTTTCTTTTTATTCGCGTGAGAATTTTTCTCAAATTTTTGTAGCGCGAAATGAATAGAAAAATATTTCGGAAAGTACAAAATAATTCTGAGCCGGCTATAATAGAGGGAAAACTTTTGGAATGGGAAAATTTAATTACTGAAAACTGATTATTTACAGAACTTTTGAAAGCTCTGTAGTAGATACAGTGTGACCTTACGCAACATTATTCTTTGGACTACTCGTATAAAAAAAAAGTTTCTTGATTCTATCTACTCAAAAATTATCTTTGCTTTCGTCAACTATTTCATTTGTCATTTTCACTAGTAGGAAGAAAGGATAAAGCGCTGCACTCTTCTGTTCTGATACCTAATTCTCGCCTCATTCACATTCATACATCTTCTCATACAAGCTCTTTAGTTTTAGTGGATTCTAACAGGATCATCTTATGTATAAACCATTAATTATGTTTTGTCCAAGTGAGTTATTATTTTCAACGCGTGATGAAGTCGGTCCTCTTTGACGGGCTCCGTGATAGCTCGGCTTTCAATAATACCTGACGAACTAGCTTTACTGGCAGCTGACTAAGTGATTTTAACAAATTTTTGTATTACTCAAATCAGCTGTTGCTTTAACAAATTTTTACATTTCTATATTATTTTGTTCTATGGATTGTACAGGTCGTATTTGTATCGTGAGTTTTGTAAATTGTGTTTTGATTTAGAAAAAATATCCAGGCGTCGAAAGTGTGAAACGTAAATGTTGCCAACTCATCCTGCGCCGGTCCAGGACTGGGTCAGATTTTGCGCGTGCGGTGTTTTCTATTTCATTTATTATATTATTGATAGAATCGGCCTTAACTTTGTAGAGTTTCATCATCAAAATGGGTGGATATATACTTCATTTTGGTTCTTGCATTGAACGGTCGAGCTTACTAGTCAGTTTAAAGCAAAATTCAGGATAAAAGGCCTTTGAGAATGACTAATTATATTTACTCGAATCGACGTGAGTATAAAAGTCCTTCCCAGGACTATTTGATGCGGGTTCCTCCAGAAAATAATATTTTACCCATGGAAACCTTAAATATAACACATATATATATATATACACTCGTATCATCACTCGCGGCCAAACGTCCCACCACATAATGGGGCATGGGTTAAATTTAAATGTAGTCTATCGGAAGGTCTCATTTACAATATTGTATCATTCAGCTGCACACTAATAGGTGCATAGTTATATAGGTAATATTGTACGGGTAAGTTTCTGGTCCCCTGGTAGTCGGGCACTCTGGGTACACGCGGAGCTCGGTCCCGCTAAAGCCCCAGCCGGAACTTAATTAGGAACTTATCGCCGAAGTATTGAAATATTTTATCTCAAATATTTATTGCTTTTTTCTCTCTTAATAATCAAAACACAACCACTGTGAAGTATATGGAAAGTGGGGCGTGGAATCTTTCTCTCTTTTAATTCTTTCAGGATTCACATTAACATCGTTCGTATTTACTTTTAAGAAACTATAAGGTGAATAGTAGGTGTCATTTAAAAAATACTTAAAAATAGTTAAATTGAGATGTTCTTAAATTAAGACACTCTTCTAAATGCTCGCAAAGTTGAGGATTTGATCCCCCCCACTCACCCCATTTTAAATTATTATTATCTCAAATCACTGACAGCACTATTTTACTCATTCATATTTAGTGCAAGTATTGCAATACTCTGTTGTTTAACTACAACTTGCAGTGTCATTTCAATTATATTTCTTCGGATAGAAAAAGTTCAGGTCGAATCCCAATAACAACTAAAAGATTTTTTTGTTATATAGCTTTTTTCTATATATCTTTCTATAATAGTCGATTCATTTAGTTAGTATTTTTAATATTTTTTAAGCTCAGACACGTAACTTTCAGTTTTACATTTTTTGCCTTATTTTTAACATGGCACAAGACGTGCTAACCATCCTATCATCTTACGCCGTCCATCAGACGGACTGATAAATCAATAATATTTTTAACACGGCACAAGATGTGCTAACCATCCTATCATCTTACGCCGTCCATCAGACGGACTGATAAATCAATAATATTTTTAACACGGCACAAGATGTGCTAACCATCCTATCATCTTACGCCGTCCATCAGACGGACTGATAAATCAATAATATTTTTAACACGGCACAAGATGTGCTAACCATCCTATCATCTTACGCCGTCCATCAGACGGACTGATAAATCAATAATATTTTTAACACGGCACAAGACGTGCTAACCATCCTATCATCTCACGCCGTCCATCAGACGGACTGATAAATCAATAATATTTTTAACACGGCACAAGATGTGCTAACCATCCTATCATCTTACGCCGTCCATCAGACGGACTGATAAATCAATAATATTTTTAACACGGCACAAGATGTGCTAACCATCCTATCATCTTACGCCGTCCATCAGACGGACTGATAAATCAATAATATTTTTAACACGGCACAAGACGTGCTAACCATCCTATCATCTCACGCCGTCCATCAGACGGACTGATAAATCAATAATATTATTATGCAGGATTCTGTGCAATGTGAAATTCTCGGTAGGGATGAGAAATATTTCTATCGGAAAGCTAATAATGTAATTTCCGAATTCTTAAGAAACTTCGTCTTTGAGAAACAACCCTCCGCGAGGAAAAAATGTTTTTTAATAAAAAACTTTTGTTTCTGTCGATACTTGGATTATTTCTAATTGAGATTTGTATTGTAATTAACAAATTGATGATTACAAAACTCTCACTTTTTCGAATTTCGTATCTCTTTTGATTCATACTTATCTTTTTGATTCATTTCGCTTCAGAAATATTTAATATTTATCTATTTTGAAAGTAATCGATTCAGAAAACACGAGATGGTACCTAAGGCAGAACGAGCATTTTTAAAAACCAGCCATGTTATTTTCAACAATCATTTTCAAATGCTTTGCAGCACATTTTCTAAAACCGTAGCTTTCGTTGAAGATAAATCTTATTTTAAAAACTTATTACAAATGACATAATTTTTCCGATTGTCTTCCTAGTACGTTCCTGATTTTCTTGTGCAACTTGTGTGGTGCAAGTTTTTATTGTAGATTAATTATTGCTCGTATTGATACTAACTTTAGAATATACATTTAGTTTAAATTGAAGCGAAAAATAAAACAATTTAGGTATTATATCTGAACTGAAAACAGTTTCGTTTTTATTAAAAGTTAAATCGAATTTATTTAAGTATTTGATATATTTTTCAATATAAGATTTATAACTCATCCAAGTGTATCTAATAATACGGTCATCACCAGGATTATTCTTATATGCCATGCAGTCCTTAGGCAAGCTAAAATATGCAGCTCTTATATTTCTACAAGCTACTGCCTCATACTAACTGAACATGTTACGTTTCTGTAAGCTGTTAGTAAAGCTTTAAATAAAAAGCCATTTTATTCAGATTCTTCCATATTTCATAGTACATATTTAAACATTTCCATTTTAAATGTCTTTTGCGGCCAGCAGAATGGATCTTCCAGATTAATTTCTGCTGATGCTTCGTTTGGCAACTATTAGACGATTGTAATATAACCAAATTATTACTATCATATTTTATCATAAGTATTACAGTTTTTTATTTGTTTACTTTTATCATCAATTTGGTGTCCCTTGAAAACGTTACCCTTAGGCATTGCTTTACTTACCTATTGATTAGGAATGGCCCTGTTTATTACGTCTATACCTCTACAATAATAAATAATATTATATTTATATAATATAAATACTTATCGTTTCATGTATCAGCAATTCTTCTCAGAAAAAACATTTCTTAAATCATGCAACAAAACCAAAAGACATAAAATATAACAGAACTACTAATGTAGTATACAGAGCAATGAATGAACTGCCAATATCCTCAGGTACAGTCTAACATACTATGTACATATTTCCTACAAACAAAGAACATCAACAAACAATTAATCTTTAACATAAAATGATAAAATATACATATATGTATGTATTATGTATTAAGTAACACTTTTCTATTTCTACGCACTATATCGATATTATCAAGGCGACTGTAGAATACAAATAAAAAACGCAAGTGTTCTACAGATTGTAAATATGAATAGTAGGCGCAAGTACCTAAAATACTACGCTACAGATTACATCCATGTTGACTGACTTTGCATTTAAAAACACGAAACCATGAAAACGAAAATTGAAGATTCTTGATTTTTCTTTAGTGACATATACAGCTACGTGACATGTATGGACTAAAAAAGAAAATTATGTACATTTGTGAATTTGAAATATATAATACACCAAGGACCGTATCAGTGTATAGTATCCACTTTGTGAATCACGAATCCGCACGAGATTTAACAAATCTCTCACGCTAAATAATTACTACTACGAACACGCGCAATAAATTTAACAAATCTCTCACAATAAATAATTACTTATACGCACACGCGCACTAAACTTAAAAAATCTCTCACGTTAAATAATTTCATCTAAAATATATATGGACAATTTTTAAATTAAACTTAACGCGCATTAACATACCTCGCCATCCTGCGCGAATAATATATTTAAAGTTCTATTTTGTTTTATCATATACCGTAATCTACTTCATATATCCATAAACAGATATGTTATGAGATGAAATTAATTGGCTGCTGTGTACCTAACATTATGTATTACAAGATTGTTATTAATATTCTTAGAAGCGAAGAAAGTGAAGCTCCCAGCAAACTTGGTAATGCAAATCGATAAAGATTGCGTTAGATTTTCAACTAGAGCTTACACGGTGAACACATTTCGTATTGATCGGATCATTCAGATGAACCCTAGTCAATTAAATGTTGCCAACAATAACCCAGAACCCTGATGATAGAACCGCATCAGCTGGCGGAGTTTCACACACACGGCCAAGCGAGCGGTCGGGCAATACGACCAAACAAGTGGCACCATTCCTGTAGGCACTCTGCCTACCACGAATTCGATAGATTCTAGTATTTTTGAAAAACGTCAACGTTAATTAATCGAGATATAGTTACTAACTATGCTTCCGGTACTCTGACCAATATCTGCACATTGTCTTATACGTGGCCCGTGTTCCAACTGTAAAAATATTTCAATCTTGTATGGCGAAAGGCATTCTACAGCCATCGACCAGATTTTATAATATTATACCCGTTTTGACATTTGCATTTCATATATTATAGGATACCTGAGTATCTGGTGCCACGATGTGATCTAAATAATATTAAATTTTATTAAATAATTGTAAAAAAATCTTATTTGACTTAAATGATATACATCACGTCATTCCCTCATACTAAGGATCGCGATCTGCATGAACTCTCGCCCTCTTAAGTATGCTCCTCTACTTTTCTCGGCATCCTGTAGACCTTAGGGCTGTCACCAGAGATGTTCCTGTTGCCTTTTCCACTTAGTCAAACCGAGGGGTAGAGGATCTTTCTCTTCCTCTGCGTCCTTCTCCGTGGTCCATCGCAACAAGCTTATCCGAGATATCGTCCCTTTCCACAAGGTGCCCAAAAATTTAAGGATTCTTCTCAGAAAAATGATGTACAATACAGAACAAAAACAAAGTAAATATTCTAAAATGTAATTGCCCCACGGGCATAAAATCTCAATAAAACACCGACAAGCATGCAACGGTCGCCCAACCATTTCCGAGATATTTTGTTGGAGGAAATATAATTATAATAAAAGGACACCATTTGAAGCACCATCTCCGGCATTATGGATACATTTCTGTTTTAATAATTCTCCAAGACAAATTGCTTTACTGTTTCTTCGTTAGCTCTGTCATATCCCATTATTCATACGAGCCAATAAGCCGGCGTCTATAGCTGTGTGTGTATGTGTGTGTATTTTCGGCCGTGTGTAGAATCGCCGAAGGTTAAACTAATCAAGCCACATACTGAACCTGAGCACTGAGCAGTCAATAAAAGCTCCACTCCACGCTGACATTCCTGCCAATCACTTTTACGTACAATTAGTTGGTATGTTTGGGTGCTTTTAACTAACCTTATTCAGTTATAATAAAATAAAATTGGAATTTCAAAACACATAACAAATTAACTAAATCAATTCGAAAGATATACATTTTATTATTTAATATAAATATAGCTCTCCCTCACGAGGTTTGTAAGTTTGATTTTGCTGATGGTTTTTTTGTTTGTGACTCTCATAAATTCAGATTTATTTTAAAACCATGCATGGCATAAAAATAGTAAATAAAAGTTGACACGTTAAAAGTAAGTAGTCAAAATTTATATCTTTAGTTGTAAACTTATACGATTGTCCTAATTAATGTATATTAGAACATTCGACTATATCCCCATCCTCCTGCCATTAATTCAAATTGAGAATGGTACGGAGAGACTCCAATGAACGTCGGGGTACACGATGGCGGGATCCGTCCCAGACTTGCTGAGAAACGGTTACCATACCGTGGCGCCCACCATATGAAGTGCAATCAAATAGTTGAAGCAGCCAGTAATATAAATAGTGACCGCGACTTCTCTGTAAATAATGAAACGATTAAAATATTACCATTATTTTCTATATTCAGTTGTTCAACAATACAAGCGAGAGAGTATGTAAGTAGATAGTCTACCAGGATAGAAAAGTATCCTATCTCTACCATTGTCCTATCTGGATTAATTTATATTAAAAATTATAGAAAAATTATAAAGGTTCATACAAACATTTTTAATGAAAATTAGCAATTTCATCTACATTTACGATTCGAATACTCTTCACTCCTTCACCCGAACTCATTATGAAAAACACGGGTCAACTATTGCGTTATGTTAATGACGTGTTTATACGAGTATAACATACCCCAGTACGATAATAATATTTCAGAACACCTTGAAGAACATACCTATATTGGATTCAATGCCAACTCGGAGCGGCCGCCTGAATTCTGTTTGCTTGACAAATGTGTAAACTTTGAATGAATAAAGTGTTATACGGCCGAACTCGGCCCCGGCCAGCCCGCACCACTCTGCGGGCTCCGCTCTCAGAACCGCAACTGTCGGAAGTTCCGAGTCCTCCGTAATTCCAAAGGCAAATCTGATCCCAATACGTCTCGCGTGGAAAATCCTTATTTTCATGTCTCAAAATCTACTGCATACTTTATTGAGAAATTATATTAATTTCTTTTATTTCCAAGGTACAAAAACGTTGCAGGTTAAGATCCATGTATTGAAAATTCAATAGTGAACGAGCACTAAACTTCTTGTAAAATGACTTAGAGTTGAGATCTGTAATGAGCTCGGTTCAAAGTTAAGGTTAAGACTTTAAGAAATATTTAGGTACAGATATTGTAAAACAATACATATTTTAAGTTGCTATCGCATTTCAAGATTCCCGCATCCGTTTCAAGTTGTTACATCATAGGGAACCCCTACGACTCAGACCATTGCATGTCTTCGGCCCCACACGTGTCCTCAATTTCCTCGACTGCCAGTGTTGCCTGTTACCTGTTGGTTGTTTACGCTCCCGAGGTTCGTTTGTTCTGGAAACAACTTAAAAGTGGAGTTTAATTAACTTCTACTTTCTCATCTAGAAATTAGTTCTAGTCATGAAGAGTTTACTGTTTCTTGTTACGAGTACTTCTTCTCGATTGTAAGGGTCACGTGGCCGGGTTCCGCTGAGTAACACAAGTCATGTTTATGAAAACATCAAAGTAATACCAATCGACGGTTATATAGGTTTATATAGGTTATCAGGTTTATATAGATAACAGTACATACATTAGAGTATTTTGCATTTCTCAGATATTTTGTTTGACTGATGATCTTAATTTGAACCCTTTCAATTACAGATGTAATTAATTAATAGAAAATTGGCGGGTTAGAAATAACTATAAAAGTTTTTGTGGTGAAACTACTCCGCTATTCTGGAGTTATCATACTCTTTGGTCGTGCCAATAATGTTAGTTTCTAACTATTACATCGAACAGGCTTATTCCTAATTATACCTAATTATGCTTATATCCTAATTTATTAATCCCCGTAAAATAACTTATAATATTTTCAAACATTTTTCTATAGTTTATGTAATATAAAATTAGGAATAAAAATGAATTATAATAAGAAAATTTATGATTTAAGGCTATAAAGTTTTCAAAACATCTTCTAGTTTCCAAGATTATTTCTATGGCTTATATAACTGAACTAAATGTTAAAATTGGTAGTGTTTAATATATTTTTGATATGTCAGCTTCTTAGGTTTACATATACAGGGTGAATATTATGTTCAAGGTTGATATTGTTTTTAAATAACTAAGAAATGAAACACATTTTTTAAATTAAATTTTTATTTATCAATTATTTGATTTATTACAATTATGATTAAAATATTATATCAGGCAGGTAGCAGCGGCACAAATGGGTGCTCTTTTAACCATATTTTTCATAACACTCTCCCACACTTAGCGTGTTATTTCAACAATTTAATATCGAATATTGTCCTGTAAAATCAGAATAGTTATTGGCTTTCTAGTGTAGACCTTTCCTTACAAGTAATTGTCAAGTCTCATACATAAAATAACTGGGAGCAGTCAAATCAGGTGATCAAAGAAGCCAGTCGATATCACCACGTTTTGACATTATACGGCTGGGAAAAATTTCTCGCAAAATTTCAAGCTTAGCTCAGGCTGAGGTGAAGTGGCACTGTTCATTGAAACCACATGTGTTCTAGGCCCAATCAATTCAATTCGGCCACCGAGATTTTTTCCTTCATGTGACGACAGCGATAACCATTAATGGTTACAATATTTCAAATATTATTTACGTATAATGTTTGAATGACTTCAACATGTTGTTGGGGCGTTAGTCAGATACGACTACCAAATACGAGCTGACAAATGTGTGCCTACCCAAAATGACAGCCAAACAAAATCGGCTTGGAATTCACTCTGTGTATTAAGTACATGACATCAATTTGCAATTTATATACTAAACGAGTAAAGATTTGGAATATGATTATGACCATCTTGATCATTTCTTTCCTTTAAATACTACAGTAAAGGAAATAAATCATCATTTTGTATCATTAATGGGAATCATTTAAAAATAGAAAAAACTTATTATTTCTCAATTTTCTCTACAAAAGAAACGCGAATAAAATGATATATTTTAAGGTAAAATAACCATTTACAATGTAGACATTAGGTATACAAATGTTTAATTGGATAATGAAACGAAGAAAGGGTCTTCCATTTCATCATGCGGTGCAAATGTAACGCTGTGCCAAAAATGAGATAAAGACACGCGAACTTGCTTTGACACATATCATGTATATGTCCATGAAATATATGAATTCTCATTACAATATAAACTAAAGAAATTTAATTCCTTCCGTACTTTACTTGATGTTTCTTCAATAAGCATTTTATTTCCTCATTGTTTGAGGAATACCGATTGCGAAAATTCGCTCTTTGAAATGAAATTCAATTCTCCTTCCCTCTGATTAAAAGGACCGCACGGTGGTATCCGTTTCACAATATTGACAATGATTTAATCAACTCAGTATAAAGTTGGCTTGTTTACCTCGAGGAGGTACCCAGCAACTGTCAGGTCGGTATAAATCGCACAATTTCATTTCAAATCCTTTTTATTGTGTTTCTGTAAATAATATTTTAATATGTGAAATCTAATACAAATGTGTGAGATAAATGATAATATTAAGTTAACAACTACCGTAATCTGGAATGTATCTACGTAATATAATATTCATACACAACCAATGTTTTTTATTTAGTCAAAGTTCCTTTATTTGTTCATATTCACCGTAATTTGAATCGATTATGAACCACAGAGAAAATTCCATAAATGAGCTTTGTTTCTATTTAACCTACGAGTTAAATACAACAAATTATTTACTAAACCAATTTTGATACTTATTATACAACAATATATTAAATGGTATTTTTTAAGAGATATAAATAGATGTATTTAGGTAAAAATATCACCTAAAATTAATCTTAAATAAGAACGAGAGAAAAACATTTTCAATCGTCGTATAATTATCAATGCACGACCCATAAATGGGCTTTTTCAAACGGCTCAGCAGTCTGGTAAGGTGTGTAAGAACAATTTATCAATCACAATCCTATTACAGCACTTTACCTATTTTGTTGAAATCTGTAATGGTGTATTACTTTATTAGTTTATTTCATTTTTGGCTATTAAAGATGGGAAAATGCTTTTAGAGATAGCAGCTTCTTCTCTGCCTTCATTCTTTTCCAACACATTTCTAAATATCTTCTTCCTCGTATTTAAAATATTTCTGTCCTCTTGGATAAGATTTGTACGTTTTTGGCTTTATTTACTTGTCCAGCGACAAGATAATAATGTATCTGGAAGTACAGTGACATAATGCTTAAATAGTATAACTTATGCTATGTGTCTCTATTCATGTCATAACATGTCTCTATTCACCCCACGACTTATCCGTATCCACCCTGAAACTAGGCTATAAGCGACTCTTGCCAGTAAAACCAGTATAAAATATTTATTAATGGAAAATTTTACTTGCAAAAAAACACCAACCTTCAGCATAAAATTCTTCTTTGTGAAATATAAAGATTAACCGATAAACCTAATTATTTAATAGCTTTGCAAGCAAAGTTTTGCGGTGTAAAATTTGGTCCGTTAACCTGCAAAATTTTTTAAAATTAATAATTCTAAAAAAATATTACGTGACACCATAATAATAGTATTACAGTGGTAGAATTTTTAACATAAAATATTTGATTTTATTATTTATTATTTTATAAAATAACTGAAGTCAAATTGGCGTAATAAGACGATGATTGTCCCTATTCTTTTTCTGACGATTGTCCCTATTCCCCCCTATGTCTCTATTCAACCCAATTTATGGTACTGTAAAGTATTTGGAGGACGAGTATCTTAAGAATGAATGAATTAAAATATTCTTTTATTTACAAACAATTAATAATAATATTAAATAATTGTACATTATAATGGCTGATAAAAGTAGGGATGGAAATATTTTCTAGAAATTCACAGCTCTGAACGCGAAATATGTATTCTTAGTGCTGAATGTCGCAAAATGGATTAACATTGTAGGTTGTAGCATTTTATAAACTTCTTAACTATTGCTCCGTCACTACACCATCGACGCCATTCTACTCCGATACCTACTCAAAGGTGTAAATCATATTTATTCCGTATGATAAAATATTTAAAATCCTGAAGACATCTTCATTTTAAACATTCAACTGTAATTTATGTATTCATAGACTATCTTACGTAGTAGGTGGATGGTTTCTGTCTGCAAGTGCCATAAAAATATATATATATATATATATATGTCAAACTTTTAAAAATATTTCCTAAAACTATTTAAGTTCACGATGTTATCGACCCACATATTGGCATAAGGTATTCAGGAATAAAAATAAAAAAATATTTATACAAAATCCCTAATACGGTTCTTAAAAATGTAGTAAAATTATGGTATAATAAATTTTGAGTTTACATACTCATGAATAGCTTTATTTTTGTTATACGTTTATATTTAGCTGCACATAATTCAATTCATCCTAAACTTTATATTCTATATATGGAATTATATTTCCTGGTTAATTAGTTATGTTTAGTTAATTACAATGCGATGGTTTTAAATGTTTATAAATCCTTAAATCTTTATAAATCGCTAACTTTTATCGCGAAATATTTTTAATTACCAAATTCATTACTGGCATAATGAACAGTGTACTTATAAAAATATTCCATAGAAAAGTACTTATTAATAAATAAATAACGGTTCCTCAATATTAAAATATGTCATATGCGGGAATATTAACGACCAACATAAATAAACCCATTTCTTCCCAACCAAATTATGCAATAATTGTGTCTACCGATAAATTTTAAAATGAGGAAATAAAAGAAAAATGCGAAAAAACATTAAATTAACAAAATTAAAAATTGGAATCATAGGACTAAAAAAAATTGGAGAAAATAAAATATTAATTAATTGTTCAAAAAAATAAGATACAAAAAATGTAACAGAAGAAGTAAATAAAATATTAGGAACAGAAATTAAAGCGGAACAAATTAAAAAGAAACAACAATTTCTAATAATAAAGAGACTAGAATGAGGATTAATAGAAGAAGAAATTATAAACAGTATTAAAATGCAAAACGAAGATCTAGAACAAGAAATAGACATAAATATAACATAAAACTGATAAAACAACTAAAAAACATAGACAAGGAAGGCAAAGAAAGAGAAACCACAAACTATATCATACAAACAACAAGAAAATTATGAAAAATCCTAATTGTAAAAAGAAAATTGAACATAAAATTCCAAAGAGCATCCATCGAAGACTGCAATCCTTTAACACTACTATTGCCAGAACTTAAGTGTTACTATTGCCAGAAGTTCGGGCATACGGCACAAGATGTCTTAAAATAACACAACCGCCGATTTACCGACACTATTCTGAAGATCACACGGAAACCAGTTGTTAAAATACATAAAAAAAACTATCTGCAGCAAATGCTGCACGCAAAATCACAGTTTTAATATGAAACATCAAACTAAACACAGAGCAGATAATTACAGGAAAAAAAATGCTACAGATAGCTATGGGCAGAATTGAATATGAGTGAGTGTTCCACAACACATAAGTACACATTTTTCTTTATTTATCTATAATACATTAAAATCAACCAGAATAAACACCTACACTATTATATTATCGACATATCATACTTTCAAAATTTTGTTATCTATTTTAAATTTTTCATTTTATTAATTTCATACATTTCTAATTTAATTATCTATTATCATAAATTCAAATACGAACGATTATATAATTAACTCTACAAATAAAAAAATCAAAATACATGAATGAATTTTTCATTCAATAAGCGATCCAAATTACATAATAGAACCAAATCCCGAAAGTCTGGTTATTATCCACATGAATATTAGGAGTCTGCAAAAAAATTTCGACGAATTTCTTGTAGTTGCAAATTCATTCAACAGACTGGACGTGATAGTGTTAACAGAAACACACTCGTCGCGCGACGTTAACTTCTACATACCAAACTATATATACTTTGTAACTAAGAATATCATAAACAAAAATAGTGGAATACGGATATTCGTTTCAAATAAGTACACAGTACAAAATTTCGAAGAAATAAATATAAAAAATGTAAAAATTTTAAAATTAAAAATCAAATACAAAAATAATTAATTTAACATATTAGCCATTTATAGAACTCACTTACCATCGATAATAACATTTATAAAAGAGTTAAAAAATATATTATTAAAACTAAAAAACGAGAAAACTATTATTTTAAGAGACATAGCTAACGACTACTCATGTAATAATAAAGATAATTAATTAAATATGCTAAATGAATTAAGCTTTATGTCATGTATATATGGATACGCTAGAAACATAAAAAATCAACTACCTTCTTGCATTGACCACATGCATTGTAACATTTCAGACATAAATAATGTTAAATATGAATTAAATATATTAATTGGAAAGATATACATATCAAATCAATTTTATCGAAAAATATTGTTGTTGCGCCACCAGGATTCGAACCTGGATCTCTTTCTTAACCGAGAAAGGTGCATTATCCAACTATGTTACAGCGACAATATTTTTAGCGACAAATTTTCGAACATATATGTTAACTTTTTTTTATATTAATGCATTTAATCATTTCATTATTTGAAAGAGCCATGTACCTTATTTTTACAGAATCTCAAATACCTTTGAATTATCAATTCATTTTTATTAAAATTTGGACACATTGATACAACTTTATTATTAGGAGAACACAATTGTAACAAAACAAACACATTGTGTAACAATAAGAATGTGTTCTGATAATAAATAATGTTATTCATACAGAAGTCCTTCATACAGAAGTCACTGACCACTACGCGACTATATTTACTTACAAATACAACAAAAATATTAATCCTCATGTGACGGGAAAAAAATTTCAAACCCAAAATATACATGCGATAAAATTAAATGACACTCATAAACAAATAAAATTCTGAAAAATCAACTAAATTATACCAATGCAATAATGTCAACAAATGTTGCAATATTTTTAAAGACACATTACCTAAACATATAAATGCCGTAAATGTATATTTAATACCTTACCAAAATGCAAATCCTCTAAATATAAACCGATAAAACTCTGGATTACTCATTGTCTAATCGTATCAATTAGACATAAAGAATTCTTAATAAAAAAAATTAAAAACTACCATCTTAATAAAAAATACTAAAGAAAAATATTACAAAAAAATTCTAGAATCTGCAGAAAATGATAGAAAGAGAGTTTGGAATATCATTAACGAAATTATGGAAAAGAAACAAGGAAAAAATAAAAAATAAGTTTTATCACACATGACAATTCAAAAATAATTTCTTTGCTAATATCGGTAAAAACTTGGCTAGTAAAATCACAAAGAACTGGAATAATGACATGAATAATTACTTCTAATACAGTATATACAGGAAATAAAAAATAAATTTTTCAACTCACAACAATTAATGAAATTGAACAAATAATAACCTGTATGAAGGAGAGAACAGCTCCAGGTCATGATGGACATACTGTATAAAAAACAACTATCTAAACTTCTAATGCATATAATAAACCTAAGTTTAAAAACAGGGGTATTCCCAACATGTTACAAACGAGCCATCATTTCCCCCATATATAAACCCCCATATATAAACCCCGAGCAAATAACCAATTACAGGCCAATCTCTCTTTTGTCAAACTGGAAAAATCCTAGAAAAAATTGTCTCTATTTATCAAAATAAACAAAGTAATTGATGAAAACCAGTTTGGATTCATGGAAAACAACAGTACACAAGACGCAATGGATTATCTAATATCATCCAAGAATCTCTAGACAAATCTCTTAAATGTATTGGAATTTTTGTGGAGCTTTCGACAGTATCTCCCAAAACAAACTAAAATTAAAATTAAAATCCGTTGGTATAGACGACAAAGCACTAAACTGGATTCAAAGCTATCTTCACGAAAGACCGCAAAACGTAAAAATTAACGAAACTGTAGGCCAACCCCTAATCAATGAATTTGGTATACCACAAGGGACAGTTTTGGGCCCACTTTTATAATTAATGTCAATATCACTTTTAAACTAAAATTGACCGGATAAATTATATCATACATCGACGACACTGCTATCATTGCTGATGGACAAGACTGGAACACTACAAACGAACATGCAAATAACGTCATGAACACACTCAAATCCTGGTTCGATAGTAATTTACTTTCTTTAAACTCAGAAAAAACCTATTATATTCCCTTTTCAATCAGAAGTCTTAAAACACTGCCCCATGTAAAAATTACTATCCATAACGATAACTGCAACAAAATTACCTGTAACGACACATGTACAAACTTAAGCCCAAAAAAAGAAATCAAATATTTCGGTGTAATTATTGATCAACATTTAAAATGGCGCAGTCATATTAGCGAATTAGTGAAAGAAATAAGAAAATGTATTTATATATTCATAAGATTAAGAATCATTTTAAGTACAAATAATTAAAAAGGGGTATATTTTGCTATTGTTCGCTCACCACTCCAATATGGAATAATTTGGTGGGGAGGAGCATACAATAATATAATGAACTCAGTAAAAATAATACAGAGAACAATCATCAAAATAATAATAAAAAAAGTATTTTTATATAAACGTCTCCGTTATAAGAAACAGTGCATCATAGACTTTATTTAAAAAGAAACTTAAAACGCACCTTTTCGAAAAATCATTTCCATAAGTGAAAATAACAATTTTTAATTTTAAAACTAAAGATTATGTAGTTATAAACAGTTTATGTAAAGTACCCTTGAGGTGAAAGTTTTTACGAAATTGGCACTATACAAATTATCCAATATTATTGTTATAAATGTATAACTCTCTATATAAAATTATTAGAGTGTAACTCCCTCTCCATGCACAAGAGCTAGTCTCTTTTTTGGAGAGGCAAGCGTTATTAATGTAATGGTATTTTAATAATGTAAAAATGTCACGTTTGGTGCCCGATAAAATATTTTCTCGTATCAGAGAGTATAGGATTTCGCAAGTGAATATCTATGGCAAACAATAATCGATAATATCAGATTCTTGGTAAGAAACATCCTATACAACCAATGAAAGAGAATTGTTAACTGATGCGCTCTTACCATTGTGATTAATTTTAACTTACATTTTGAAAAATGAAACTACTCTACTAGGTGAAATAATAATATTTATAATGGATAATTTGTGTAGCGCCATTTTCGCAAAAACTTTCACCTCAAGGGCCCTTTGGTTCTAAATATTTCCGTATTCCTTTCAGTATGTGATAATGGTTAGCGATGCCATAAATTTGTTTTTCATTTGTCCTGAAAATAATTATTTTGTATAAAACTCTGCGCTACTCGTATATTTAGAATTATCTAATCCGCATTAGATACTCACGATGCGCGCGCATCATCGCGTAACACGATCAGCCGATTCATTCATCGAGACAGAGACGGGAGGATTTGATCCTGGGCCCGGACTACAAACTACAGACTAGACAGAGGAGGAACGCGTCTAGGATGGGGTCTATCGGGAGGTGGGGTTGACATCGGATGATGCGCAGATGTATTTAGCGCGGCACAAATGTGCCAATCAAAATGCGGCACGCGTTTGTCACGTGTCAGTCTAGATTATGCCGCCAAATATCAAGACTGGCGCTGTTTCACTCATTCGTCTTATTTCACGAGAGAAGAAAACTATTATTGTTCCATGTTTATTACGTTTCTAAATATTTCGGATTTCTCTTGAAATTACACATTTGACTGCTTATCGACTATTAGATAAAATTGTACTAATAATATCTATCAATTCAGATTAGTTTAGATTCGAATATGTATCGCCAGCCTCCAGGACAGTCATCCTCACCCTCACCTCTCGTACTTGTAGAAGCAGGTCACTTGAAAAGTAATTTAATGCTTCTGTGGAAGCATTTTTACTGTGAAACATAGTTGAAATATTTTAATAGATTTGAACAGATTGTTTTTAATACCTTTCTTGATAAGAATTTATAATCAGAAACATATATCTACCTAATTCTCAAGGGCATGCACTGCATACAAGCAAAAAACCTGTGAATTACTAAAAATTCTGGGAAATAAAAATAAATTAAATAAATACTAAATTAATGTATTAATTATAAATATATACATATAAAATCAATTTTGTCGAAAAATATTTTTTATTATTTTCTGTAAAAAATAATGTAGATGGCTTTCAAATAATGGAACGACAGGTGTATTAATTTGAAAAAATTAACATATAGGTTCGAAAATTTGTCAAGAAAAATACTGGCGTTATAGCACAAAGGTAGTGCACTTCCCCGGATTGGAAATGAAGATCCAGGTGACGCTAAAACAATATTTTTCGACAAAATTGATTTTATATGTATATATTTATAATTAATACATTAATTTAGTATTTAAAATATCACAGATCTATGTTCTGAATAATTACAACTTCACAATAAGAATGTGTTTTCCTTAATATAAATTAAATAATTCATATTTCATGAAAAGATCCTGTAAAATTCTAGCTGTTATAACCCGGAGTAGCGGAACTTTGTCTATGGCGTAATCCATGACTTTTGTATTGCAGTGGATTATTCAGAAAATTTGCGAACCATTTATGAACAACTTCATGTTGATGCTCGTAGCCAGCACGTAAGTTAGTTTTCAATTTAATTTGTCTGTTCAATCCGTATGATAATCATAGTGAAGTAATTATTTTCAAACCTATATTGGCATCTTTACGTCTGGAAATTTTCTGCATTTTTCAAACAATTTGCGCTTAATTCTGTTATCTTCGAAAGGGATTAATCATCACTGAAAATTGCATGCAATGATACCTTCTATATATTTCCATATTTTATTTGCATACTGCAAACAGACAAAAGTTTTGTTTTCATGGTGTATTCCGACCAAGTCCAAAGTTATTGTGTCAACATGTTTGCATATATAAAAGATAGGTTATAATTTAATATCTGACAACCGAGCGAGTTTCGATTTTTTGGGATATTATTACATTTATATTATATAATGAAATTAGTTTATTTCTGTTATGAGTTTTGGGCCAAGGTAATATGTAAAGCTAGTTATTTAAATGTATATTTTGGAGCACCGTTAATTAAACATTTTAAATCTGTTGCCTGAAAGAGAAATTGTAGATAATATTTTTAGCCGTAAGCAGAGTTCGGTTCCGAGCAATAAATAACTTGCCTTTTTCAAAGTAACTTATTCATAATTACATTATAAATTTAACAACATTAATACTTAGAATAATTTTACATCATTTTTTTTTAAACCTATTGTATACTTAGTAAACATCCTCGGGAACCGCATAACCTAAGTTTGTGCCTACTGAACGCCACTGCTAATTCTCCAGTTACACGGTAGATTGGTAACCGAAAAACTTGTGTAGAAAAATAGAATAATGGTTCCATATATGAAAACCCGATACAAACAAAAGTTATTTCTAAACAAATCATACGAAAATAATTAATTAAAACTATATTTAATTTTTACATCTTCACAATATGTGTTATGGTGTACGATAATAAACTGAGGGGTGAAGTAACAAAACCCACCGTACCCAATTGACGAAATTGAGATAAAGGTTTTTTTTTGTAACTGATTTTATAACCAGAACGGACATTTTAAAATTAGCATGATTTTAATAAAATGTTTTAAGAACTGTTGTCAATTGTAAAACGGCCACTATTACCGAATAATCATTTTTAAACATCTATATTTTCGTGAATTGGATACTTTTATTTCTATATCCCACAATTGGCAGGTAGCTAATTTTGTTTCAGCAAGAACAGATTTTAGAATCGCCTCTTGATTTTTCTTAATTGTTCTCGCGGTTGCTTCATTGGAGCCAAATTATTTCCCTATGATGTTAATATAGATGTTGAACCTTCTTTAGTCGCTAAACGATCTAAAAGTTGTAGCTTTATATCTAAAATAAGTTTTCTTTTTTCTTTTCTTCTGAGACAACTCCTGCACTGTGGGTTTTTCTAATTTACCTTTTTAATTTAATAACTTTAATAACTTATATAAATATATACATTTTTATAGAACTAAATTCTATACTGTCGGTATATTTCATAAAAGAACTCCATTTAAACAATGCAATTTCACATAATGTTGTGTAAAAATAATTTTTTTTTTTTCAAAATGAATTTGAAATGAAACATTTAAAATGAGAATTATGTGTATACACATTTCATTCTAGACTATGAACAAATAATTGAATGTAGTATTAAGTGCTCTATTTAAATCGGTCCGAACCAGTTGCGCATGGAAAAGTATTTACTGTCTGCTTATTTCATTTCTATGTTGTAAATTGTGCCACTATGTAAAAAATATCAAAATTTGATTGAAATTTCATAACTGCCTACAAGCTCAATATCTATCTGATCGAGATATACTAAACAAAAAAAGTGTTGTAAAACTTCTATTGGAAAATGTAAAAGAATAAGGACAGTTTTCGCGCAGCGAATCTGACTTATTTATTTATTCCAATTAAGCCATTTACACAAGAGCTTAGAAAATATGCATGTTTTGAACCTACAAATTAATTACAAAGTTAGACTATACAATATAATATATTAAAATGCCAAAAAGTAATTAATAGAATTAATATTATACGTACAACTTTCCTTGACATTTTTAACTTAAATAATATAATGCGGTTTGAGCTGTAAAAAATGAGATTAAATGATGAATACTGTTTGATTTTGATATCCTATTCGATACCCTAGATTAACGATAAGCATGAATATTTTACATCGAGTAAGTAAGATATGTCCTAGGAAAATATAAATATTGTCTGAATTAGAAAATATTAGTACTATTGCCACGCAGTGCATATTTTATATACAATATTGTGTATTTTTTCCCCCGCTTTAAAAATTACCCTAAATTAATATATATTTTAACATAACAATCTTTTTTTTTTGAATTACAAGTTTTTTATGCAACTTAACTTCTTTATTAATAATTTCCTGAAAATATTTGTATATTATATCTAACGCGATAACGTATCTCACTAAACATATTTTTCTAGGATAGAATTAAGACTTTAACTATATTGAACCGTACTTACTTTAAGGTAAAATCAACGCGAACTGAATTGCGAACGTATTAATTGAGCAGAATTTTTTTATAAAATAAAGTAATTCACTGCTCTAATAAATCTGAATCCAATCTATCTAACTCTCATAGTTGTGTGACTGTTTCAGTGGTATTATTCAAGAGTAATATACAATAAACAATATTTTTGTGACGGTTTGTTACGATTAATCGGATTTTTAATATTCCTCTTCGAGGTTTCTACTCTTAATTTATAAGAATAAATAAACTCGGGTGTCTTCCGTCTTGTGAAATTTCAATACCATCGATACATTATATAATGTTAAAGTATATTATTAACATATCGTTTTGTTTTTGGTTAACAAAAAATATAAAGAAAATGTAATCATCAGTGTGATTGTATTCCCGTTAATTTCTCGGTTTAGGATGTATTAAGGAAATTTTGTTGACATTGTATCTCATTTATAATTAATTAACCGTTTTAACTTTTTCAATGAACCTATTTCACCCAAAGAGCTGATTTTTCTAGTCAACAAAGTTAGTTTACCCCCGTTTCTAGTCCTAACCTAATCCGATTCCAAGTAAATCCTTGTCGATTATCATCTGTGTTGAAACGAGAATATACAGTTGCAATATATCCCAGTTTGTCCCGATGTGTCCCAGTTTAAGGAATATAGAAAATAGCCAAGAAGAAAAACGTTAAATGTCCAATGATATTATTTGATTAGTAACCGTGCCGTGCGGTCGGGTGGTCGGGTGGTCGGGTGGTCGGGTGGTCGGGTGGTCGGGTGGTCGGGTGGTCGGGTGGTCGGGTGGTCGGCCCTCATCCACCTGGTGAGCTTTGATTCTGCTCCCTCTAACCCCAGGTGAACCATAAATATCATTAAAGCGATCTTAATTAAATCGTTTACCCCACGAATGAGAGTGCACATGCCAGCCCCGGTCACGTGACCCGATAGGGAGCGTGAGAATGATTGGTGACCGATCCATTTTTCACTTATTATCCTTTTGATGGTGAATATATTTCTCGCGTTCCGCGTCGGTTGTGAGCTGTTGGCACCCCATTCGCCGCACGCAGGGAAGAACAAACGAGTTCCGATTAAATATTAAAATTGATTCAACATATCGTCATATTCGTCAGCGCCATGTTGGCTGAGCGCATTGCGAATTCTCGTGATTCTGGTTAGCCAGGCGATGAAGCAAATATCTCATTATATTTTTAGCGTAAACGACATACGCTATAACACATCAATAATTTTACTATTTTTAAACTAATGCTTGTGCTATGAAATTAAAATATTCGATGATCCTCCACGACGAAACTCAAATCCCCTTTCCCTTGCACTTGATCATTACGGAAATGTTTTGCCACTAGACCGACAAGATGAGCTAGAGATTATATTTTCTAGCGCGGCTTTAACGTACATATTTAAATTAAAAATTAAATTAAAACTGATAGTTCATAAATATTCATTATTCTTAGTATTTCGAGAACCTTAAATTGCTTAGTAATCTCAGAAGGAAACAGCGGAAATATACATTAATATCTATACTATACATACTCGTACATACATACAACCATCGGTTTGGTTTTCTGGGACAATTTGTTATGTTCGGAACGGCCCGATGCGCTACACTATTTAAGGAATTTTCACTGAATGCTCTCTTTTTTATTTTTGTAGAATTATACACATTATACCGGGCATATTATATATGATATGGTGGCACATGGGAATGTATCTTTGTATGAGATTAAATTTTTACTGAATTCTTCATAACAATTTTTTTTTTTAAATCTATTCCCCCGTGTTGTTAAAAAGGTTTCCTTGGCGATGTTTCCAGAACTGAGAGAATAAATAACATTTTATAATCTAGGAAATAAATAACGGAAAAAGCGATTGAAATATTATTCTTAATAATGTTGTGACTTGTTTATCGAATTACGAGAACTAACCTTAGAAAGTTTGCTTAAGAACTTAATGCCCCCTTCATGCCGCTATCGGCTGTATCGCCAGCGTGCTCCATTACTTCGGGTTATTCAAATATAAAGGGGCGAGCGCGAGTTATCGTCCGAGATAAGGATCAATAAGTGTGAAGGAAATATATGGAAGGTCAATTTATATTATTACAATCGAGTTAAACCTATATAAATATTTTTGGGTTAAGTTATCCGGCGGTGTCAAAAGTTTGAGACAAAGTGGAGGGGTTGAATATTGATAAGGAAAACTTTAAATTTGTATTCATTTTACAGGAATAGAGTAAAAATTTATTTCGTGAGATTAATTTATGAGCAAACCGAGGACACTGTCGACAATACTAATGTCACACTCCAGAGAACACGCGGGGAGTGCACAACTCATTAGAGGCTGTTTAATGTATTTTGTTAATTTTCAAGTATTAAGGTAAAAGCATAAAATTAAATCAAATTAGTTACAAGAAGTATGCAATAGAAAAACAAAGACATAAATAAAAAACAAACTCGGGAGTAAAATTATTTCAAATCATAGAAACGAAACTAATTTTTATTACGTTTAATGGAAAATATATGGAAATATGGATAATTACAGGGCTTACGACCTGTCGTTGGGTGGCTTAAGTGATCACTTTATATAAATATAACGTTCACCATTCTCACCCATCAATCTCCATATCTATAGTATTTTTGAAAGTTGTATATATGTGGACTCGCTTCGAGTACCACTACACTATTGACATCAATATGCACTACATTTGATAATTTATTTCCCTGAAATAACGTATATGTCACAATGAGAATCTAATTATTTTTTTGAAATTATTAAATTTATATTTTTTAATACTTTTGAAATTAGCAAAATTAACTTTGTGGTTAAAATTCATTATTTTTATTTGTTTTTGTTAACTTTGTTTCATTAATCATTTATTAAGTTTAAATACATCTACCGGTTTCGAAAAATACAATTTTCTTCTCCAGGATGTCATTACTAACTAAAACATAAAGTATTATTTCTTTACCAGAATCTATTTTTAAAATTTAAATTTAAAAATAAATTTAAAACAACAATTATTTAAAAAATAAGTTTAGTACCTAACTCAAATTGTTACTTAATACAAATTTACTCGAATAATTTTTAGGAAGATTTTTTACAATGGAAGTCGTAGTTAAATTTAGTTGGTTGTTTATAATTTTTTGATTATTTTTACACGCTTTATTTATCTCCAACGATTTCAAATTATTTAATTTGTGACCAACACCTGTAACCAAAACTATTCCTTATTAGATGTTTAAAATTTTAGACAGTTATTAATTATAGACAGACCTTTGATTAGGTTCTCCAGGACCTACCTTTACTGACGTTGAAGTTGCTAGTTGCTAGCTCAGCGGATAAAACAGTTCTCTTTCATCTCAAATTTACTCGAGGTCCGACTCAATATATGCTTTTGTGGTCAGGGTATCGAAATAAAAGGTTATGTACGGTACAGAATGTTTAGTACACAATGACATATATTCAATTAAAATATTATGAACAAAACAAAGACAGTATAGCGTTGAAATGTTATGACGACGGAAAATAATGTTAAAAGTTTACATAGGAACACATATCGTAATTTAGAAAACACAATATAAGGAATTGGTATTTCGGCGTGTGCGGTATTGAGGCCGTCTCATCACACTTGACAAAATTATAATATACCTAAACAGAATTAACGTGTTGTCTTTGATAACTGGAGAGTGATAATTTTTTTGTAGGTTTCTTTTAATTGAAGACTGGTTTATACAAGGTTATGCCAGAACATGGACATTGGGGAGACACCGAAAGGATATTAAAATCATACTCGACCGGGTCTACTTATTTTAATAAAATATGGTTCGCCTTATCAGAAATTAAAGGAATGAGAAGTTTGCTTAACTAGAAATGGTCGGATATGGTTTTATTATGTGGGAAAATTTGATCAGAACTTGCTTGTTGGTAAGTAACAGTGCTCCGGTTTATAAATAATTTTTAATAATATTTTATTGAGGAAATGCAAAGTGACAAAGAGTTATAGACAACACCAAGATCTAAGGTCGAAATAAAATGTATTACAGGACAAATAAAGTTTTCTGAAGTAAATCAAGGTTATTATAATTTCTACGGTGGTCAAGGATAATTTTACACGTCAATGGGTTTTCTAGAATTTTCGAAGGAGAAAACTGGAAGAATCACTGTTGGCGACAGTTGGAATGTTCAGAGTATAGATTTCAAAGAGGTGAAGGTTTATGGTAAATGCGGAACACTGGAGGGCCCACGGTACCTTGTTTTTAAACATAAAACATGGTGACGGCGTACCTACTGACAAGCGCAGCCTGGGGTCGTCAGGTGGGCAGAGGCGATCTTCCTGGATATAGCTGATGGAAGGCGTATAAGATGACTTCTTGGTGGATGCGAGGTCTTCAGGAGCAATTAGGCGATGGAGAAAGTAGTATAAAATGTATCATGAATATACGTAACAGTGGCGGTATTCACAAAGAGACGTCACCTCTCCGTATAACCCGGGTAGTTTACTGGTGCATATTAAATTATTGATAACATATTACGGCAAAAATTCGTGTAAGCTTTTATACATTACAATCGCGATAGGTGGAGGTTACCTTAGACTTCGGATAAGTTCACTGTGACATGCCGAGTAAGTTATTATCGCACATAGTTAGGAATATTTCAACTGTTAAAAAATATTCTTGAGATAGATTGTTTTAACGAGACTGATACATTTTAAAAAAATGACCGGAAAATATCGTGAATCGATAATCTCACGGACACGCCTATAAGTCGAATAGATGTTAATTTTTTCTGCTGAAGAAACTAAGTGGGGGTCGCTTATATACCCTTCTTAGCAATGGCGATGACCAAATATGGAGAGGAGAAAAGACAAGAATTAAAGAAAACCCCTAAAATACATGCGAATACGCTGGTGGTTTTATACGGAAAGAGACTCGTAACGCGATGATTCTGGTTTTGTTGGAACAGCACGTGTGCTCTCAGATAATCTATTTTTAGACTGTACTTCCTGTTTACACGCGACTTTACCGGTATTGTCTGACGAAATTTGCACTTAATATTAATATTTGCGCAGAGTCAATTTGAAAGTTATTTAAAATGATTATTATTTTATATAAATTCTTGATTATTTATATCGTAATGGTGGCATATTGTCCAAGGAATAGATGTTTATTTTACGAAGATTTAGTAATTTGTGATGAAAGAATTTAAAAGACGAGTACATTGACTGTGGCGAAATTATATACATGACACACCGTTTACATGCAAAATTGACAATCCCAATTTTATATCAAAATCATGACCAATTTCTATCAAATGATTACAAAATTCTGAAAACCCACTATTATTCAAACATCTCAAATACTCCTTTACTCTTTTATTAATATTTCTAACAGTTTTACCAATATAAAATGTAGCACAGTCCTTGCAACTAAGTTTATAGACACCAAAATTTTTTAATTTATCATTTTTGTTTTTAAAATTTATGAGTAAATTTCCTATATTATTATTTGTATAAAATGCCTGTCTAATGTTTTATGGTAGGTGTTTAGATATTTGATTCTAAAAGTTATTTATATATAAAATTCTACGCCAATAATCATTATTATCATTATGTTTTATCTGTGATTTATATAAAAATTGTTTATTATTTTATTTTTATTTATTTTTTTAAATAGTGTCCATCAAACCTATATCATAACCGTTATTAACAGCTATTTTTTTAATTGTATTCAATTTAATATTGAAATTGGATGTTGACATAGGAATATTGACTAAACGATGTATCATGGGGTGGAACCCTGAATGTTTGTGTGATAATGGATGATTAGATTCACTATGTATGATAGTATCTGTAAAAGTTGGTTTCAATTTTATTATTATTTTTAATCAATGTATAATCAAACAGAGTTTTTAATAATTTAATCAATGTATAATTGAATAGTAGGTTTTCAGAATTTTCTAATCATTTGATATAAAATGGTCACGGTTTTGATAAAAAATTGGGATTGTCAATTTAACATTGGTATTGGTCACAAATTAAATAATTTGGAATCGTTGGAGATAAATAAAGCGTGTAAAACTAATCAAAAAATTATAAACAACCAACTAAATTTAACTACAAGTCCCATTCTAAAAAATTTCCCTTAAAATTATTCGAGTAAATTTGTATTAAGTAACAATTTGAGTTAGCCACTAAATTTATTTTTTAAAAATAGATTCTGGTAAAGAAATAATAATATATGTTTTAGTTAGTATTAACATCCTGAAGAAGAAAATGGTATTTTTCGAAACCGGATATGTATTTAAACTCAATAAGTGGTAAATAAAACAAAGTTAACAAATAAAAATAAGTATTTTCTTTATCTGTAAAATGATTTTATCACATTTTACTAGAATACGCCTGAAAAATCAATATTTTTCAATTTTATATATTTTATATATTTTCTTATTTTGACCGGTATATTATTAGTATGTGAATATATATATGTATATTGTGTGTTCTTGGACATATTCAAATTTTGATAGTCTCGTCTCTATTAATGTCTATTATTTGCTTAATAACAGTGCTTTTGTAGATGAAAATCCAGTAATTGTGTGTTCTTAAGAACAGCATGTACCAGTGATAGTTTTTATTTGGAGGATAATAATTCATCAAAAGGAGAACGACTGAATGGAAGCGCCGAGTTCTCCCCGGGTATCCTCGGTACCGAACAGGTCCTGTCCCAAATATTCTTAAAGGTATTTTAGTTCTTCAGAGCTGGCTAATATCCTTAGTATTCAACGGATTTTTCGCACGAGAGGGCGGCAGTCCTTTGATGTTCCTCGCGAGTACACAGCATTCATCAGTAGCGGTGTCTTGCAGGAGTTGTTCCGTGAACGGTGAACAGTATAGTGTATACATACCGATAGAGACCTCTTGATAATTATTATAATTGGCTCTCTAAATGAAGGCCAGTCGGCGGTCGACCGCGCATTTGGACGTTTGAACCTCGCGTCTGAGGCCGTCGGCGATGGGGAATGCGAACAATGGACTGCGTCCTCACAATACATCGACAAGGGATGCAAATTCTTAACGCTGAATAAAATAATGTGATGTTTAAGTCCACAAAGCTAAATAAAGGATCTCTGTAATTCTTTTGATTTACATCTACCGCATCTGTTAAATGAACAAACGTATGTATACGTGTTTTCCTGTTAACTGACGCACTGCACATTTAATAAAACTTAGATAAACACCACACAAAACACTATAAATTCAGATAGATTCATGACCGATGTCTGAGTAGAATAGTTTTTTATAGTTGTACATTTTTAGTTTTCCTGTAGCATCCTGTCATACGTAGCGCAAGAAGTGCATAGTTTAGTACAGCTTGCTCCGTGAACGTCGTCCGAAATTTAAGCAGCACGTCCGTAGAATTTTTAGATATAATATAATTATTTTTCTGTTAAACATAAATAGTACCATCGATCGTGAGAGAAGGGGAGGACGCATAAATGGCATCTGTTCCGGGTACCTAATTTGAAGTTACGATTCTGGCTGTTTCTTAGAACTGTATTTATTTAAATTGTAAATGATCTAGATTTGTTTTCAGTATACAATACAGAAACCGGCAATTATAATAATATTAATTGAGTCCAAATAAAATATATTTCGCGAACTAATGCGGGTAATGAGCAGCTTATCGATGCGAGAAGCCAAGAATAATGAGTCAACCGCTTCCACGATGGAGATGATATCGCAGATTGGCGCTGTGTGAAAACAATAAATAAAAGCAATTCGCAGATAAGTGTGGAAATTTTTACGTGTCGTTTCCCACCAAAACGCTGCTGAAACCCGTTTTTCTAAAGAACGGATATCTTGTGGCTAAACTGCCCTAAGAGTCATCCGGATTAAAGTTATTTTTTTTTACAGCACTGTGAACACTCGTCAACGAAGTTGTTCGTATCTACGACGATTTACGGCGGGAGCGGCAGGAAAGTCGCGACTTTCCTCTAGGTGAAACGGTTTCACCGCTCGCCGCGCCGGGGACCGTATCGGGCGCCCAATGAGCCGTGAAATACGGACTCCAGGAAGCTCGCGTGTCCCGCAAGATATGAACGGGTCACGTGGCCCTGTTACCGCTTTAAGGAAATGTTTCCTTCGCCATTTTCAATCAAGTTAATACACCTTTGTACCTGTTTAGGTGCGTACAGTTAGGGACGATCACCACACATCGGGTACCTACTACCGCCGAGGAGCAGATTATTCTGTCTTGACATACAAATCTCAGACCTAACGCATTTTATATACTTCATATTGTTGATGTATTTAATCGGACCATATATGTTTATCAAGTCGTGCCAAGTCTTTCGCGGACGTCCTCTATTCCTTATATTGTCTATTGTCTTTTTCTCACTCGTGGAGAGTTAATATGGTACAATCTAGTGGAAACAGAATTTAATATATTACGTGGACGTTATTGGAATATGAAATAGTAATAGAATAGATGAAGAATACAAGGGAAGGTATTTTTTTATTTATTTTTTATTGAGAAACATGGACATACAATTTTTATACATTATTATATATTACACATTATAAACATTCTTATACAAATGTACAAAACTACATTCATACTTATTAACAGGGGCGTGCAGTGCATATAAGCAAAAAAACCGTGGATTAATAAAAATTCTGGGAAACGAATATAAATTAAATAATAAATATGTTATAATTATACTGGCGTCCACTGTGTATCACTAGAATCATTAGTTGCATAGTTCTGGATGCTACCGCGCGACACCACCGGAGCCCTGTAGTCCTGTACTGGGTCATTATTAATGTATTGCTACTACAATTGCTGGTCACTATTTTAATCTATCGTTCTATTCATGCCATACAATTGCTGCCTACTGAATTGAAAATTCCACTCGGTAGAGTCAGAAATGGATCAGCTGATCCATGTTGTGCGGAGTCCTTACTTATGCTGTTTCCTAACAGAATTACATTTAAAAAGTTTTGAACTTGGCTTAGAGCCGATTGAAGCATCTACTTCCTCATTTACTAACTTTCAATTTGATTACCTTACTAAAGGTGTTGTTTTCATGATTGTTCTTTGCGTCCGGGGATAACGCATTTTTATTTTTATGGATTCATTTTGTTTAAAGACGTCGGCTAAATGAAAGTTCATAAACTTGTGTATAATGTAGCATATTGCACCTACATTATATAGTATTATATAATATCATGGTAACAGCATAACCTAAATCTATACTTACTGCAAGTCACGGCTTATACAAATACAATATACAAAAAGGCAAACAAGCTTCATAATGTAAGAGATGTTCACTGTCTCCTTAACTAGACCGAAGTCTGTACTAAAGGAGACAGGTTCATCCCAAGGTTATTACAAGAACGGCCTTTTAAAAAGTGTGGCATTCCAAGAATCTAGTATTTGACGTCGTTGGAAAAATCTACCTGGATGTCACTAAATATCTGTCTAAGAGTTCATCCTCATCGATAAAGTTGACAAGTTGGAAGTTCATATCATTATCGGCCCAGGAAAATAATGTGACTTCATTTGGCTTCCTTTGAGACATGATTAAATCTCGACTGGAAACAAGGGACAGTGACAGTAGAAGACCGAGGTAGACGGAGAAGCATCTTTCAGAAAAAAGGTGAGGAGGATAAATAAAAATCTTTAACACGTATTAATATTTTTAGATGACATAGGGCCGTTTTACAAAACCCCTACTACATTTCTCAGTTGAGCAATACTCTAATGTTATTTGTAAAGAATGTACTACGTTCTAAGACATTTATTTTTCTGAATTCATTTTTAAACACCACGACAGCGAATGAAATACCACCTGCACCAGTAAAGTAATCACAAAATATCTTGTTTGCCACCATAGCCATCCCAGGGTCTAGACAACCAATTCTCTTTTATTGATAAAAAATTATGTTTCCACTTTGATAAAATAAATGAGTAATTTACGGAAACACTGGCGTGGTTGCACAGCAGCCACCATAGCCACATGCTGGGCATTAAAGATATCCTAGCAGTCGGCAATCGTAATGTATAATTTGATACCAACTAGATTTTTAATTCTTTCAAAAAACTTGTCAAGGAAATGGCTGACTATTCTGCTTTTAAATAACCCAATGAATTGGCCTAGTCTGTGACGTCACGTCACCCTAGGGCTGATTCTAATGTTTCCTGTCAAAGCATTATTGAGTTAGAAAAATAATCAAAAGGCAAGTCAATAATAAAAGTTGCGTGGGAGGTTGTCCTGTAGGGTTTGTTTATATATTTATTTTTAGGTTCAAACACAATCTTATTAAGTATACAGTACGCTCGAAATTCCAAAGTTGGGAAATAAATTTGAAAAACAAGGAAACAGATTTGGAATGAACTCTGAATGAATTCTTCAATTAAACTTTTCTTGATGATTATTTTTGATTATAATTATTGTTGATGTATAATAAATGATATTTAAATAATATGTACTTTTAAAATTAGCAATATTAGCTTTGTGGTTAAAATTCATATTTTTTATTTATTATCTTTGTTTTATTAACCACTGAATTGAGTTTAAATACATCTACCGGTTTCGAAAAATACAATTTTCTTCTTCAGAATGTCATAACTAACTAAAAATATATATCATTGTTTCTTCACCAGAATCTATTTTTAAAAAAACAACAATTATTTAAAAAATAAATTTAGTACCTAACTCAAATTGTTGCTTAATACAAATTAAGTCGAATAATCTTTAGAAAAAATTTTAGAATGGGACTCGTAGTAAAATTTAGTTGGTTGTTTATAATGTCTTGATTAGTTTTAAATGCTTTATTTATCTTCAACGATTCCAAATTATTCAATTTGTGATCAATATAAGCAAAATTGACAATCCTAATTTTTTATCAAAACCGTGACCATTTTCTATCAAATGATTAGAAAATTCTGAAAATTCTAAAGACAAAGATGATAAATTTAACAATTCTGGTGTCTATAAACTTAGTATTAAAGATTTTGCTGCATTTTATATTCGTAAAACGGGTAGAAATTTTAATATAAGAGTAAGGGAGCATTTGAGATGTTAAGATGTTGAGAGTTGGTAATAGTGGGTATTCATTTTCCAATTGACTTTCTTTCCAAACAATCATTTTTCTAATAAAATTTTCTTTAAAAATATATCGCAGTCTGACTGTGGATACAACAAACTGTCGTTTTACTGATTAGGTATCAGGTTATATACATAAAAGGTTAAAAAAAAGCATCTAAATAATATATATTCATTTATAAATGTTATGTAATAAAATCAAAATTTCTGTCATATATATACACATGAGGAGTCCGGAACACTTGACCAGGGAGGAGACTTTAGCCACCGAAAATATCTTTTTCAAATATTGCGCTATTTCAGCGGTTGTTATGCAGTTTATTCTTCCGCCAATGACAACACCGCGTTGGACAGTACTATTTAGTTACAATCGAGAGATAGGCGTTTTGACACGCTCACAGTGAAAAATAATTTGTTTTTTGTTGTCTCGTCGTTTTTTCAAATTGTGAGGTATGTACAAGATTTATACTTTATTTGTCTTTTAAATCTATGTAGTTTCAAGTTCCATCAGCAGCTTCTACAAATTCAAACAGTGGTTCAATTCTCCCGCTAGCATGCGTGTCTAAAGAGTTTTTCATTAAGGGCGCTCAAACTTTTTTTTATAATAAAATAAAAACAAATGAATATATCTAAAAAAAAAATATTATGTTTTGAAGTGCATTTAGTGGCAATTATGTACAAAATTCAATTTTCCTCGCATGACCACCGCGAGCACGTTTGCAGAAGTCCAATCGTTGAATCCAATTTTTCACCACTTTTTCACATAATTCGGCCCGAATCGCACCAATTTCTCGTTCAATATTTTCTCTTAGCTCTTGTAACGTCGCCGGCTTATTGGTATAGACCAAAGATTTAACATAGCCCAAAAGAAAATAGTCCAATGGTGTTAAATCGCATGATCTAGGCGGCCATTGAACTGGTCCATTTCGCGAAATAACACGCTCACCAAATTTGGTTTTCAATAAGTCAATTGTTGCGTATGCTGTGTGACTGGTAGCGCCATCTTGTTGAAACCACATATTAGCCAAGTCCATACCTTGCAATTGAGGCCAAAAATAATCAGTTATGGAGCGATAACGATTACCATTCACAGTAACATGACGATTAGCATCATCAACAAAAAAATATGGTCCAATGACACCTCCGGCATGTAATCCACACCAAACAGTGATTTTTCCGGGATGCAATTGTGTTTCGTGAAGCACTTGTGGATTGGTGCCTCCCCAATAACGCATATTTTGCTTGTTTACATATCCATTGAGCCAAAAATGAGCTTCGTCGCTAAAGATGATTTTTCGATGGAATTCAGCATCATTTTCAAATTGTAGCAGCCCAATTGAGGAATTGGCGACCCTTCAAATGGTCAAGCGGCTTTAGTTCTTGTGTCAACTGGATCTTGTATGGATGTAGGCCAAGATCTTTTCGCAAAATTCACCACAATGACGTCACAGAAATGCCCAATTGTTGAGAACGTCGTGTTAGTGACTCATTTGGGTCATCAAGAACAGATGCTCTAGCGGCGGCAATATTTTCTTCACTTCGTGCATTTCTTTATCTCACTGACACTGGAACATTGTGTAGCGACAATGTGCTTTCAAATTTTTGCACCAAACATTGATGTGGCAGGCAAGTGATGACGACGATAAAATGGTCGTAATGCTCTTAAAGTTGCGGTGAGCGAACGCGAATTTTGGTAGTAGATTTGAATAATTTGCAAGCGTTGTTCCGGTGTGTACTGCTCCATGATGATTTGCCAACTAAGTACGAGTGTTAACCTCAAAAAAAAATTGAAGAAATATGGCGTAGTTTTTTGTCCCTGTTGAAAGAAAGTTTGAGCGTCCCTATTGAAAAACCCTTTATTATTTATGTTTTCATAAATTTAATAATCTTTTTTCTTTATTAATTTTTAGGAAAAAATGTGTTACAGATAAAGACATAAAAAGCGCCACTAAAAGAAATGCTTTCACCAAGCAACATATTTTGTATGCAATGTAAGATGTTGATAAAGGAATGTCAGTAAGAAAGATTGCTATAGAACTTTAGCTATCCCATCTATCCCTCTTCAGTCCTCAAGATTAAAACACCGGAAACGATCAAGCCTTTCCCTAAAACTTTACCTAAGAAATCAACAGGACGTGGCAGGCAGCCTGGAGAGACTAACTCTTAGACAAAAATATCTGAAGAACTAGACTTGCTACAGTAAACTCAGAACGAGACCAGAAAAATAATATAGAGGGATGAGAAAACAAACAGAAACTAAAAGGCAAAAAGGCGTAAGGAAACGTTTTTTTCAGTAGAGTGATAGTGACAGCAAACGAGAAGAGATTCTAATTTATTATGCCGAGAACTCTGACAGTCCATGGGAAAAGAAAATAGAACGAAGTATTAATATTGGTACTGGTATTGTTTCCTGTGCAAAAAATACGAAATAAAAATAAAATGCGAGTATTTTCGATAAATGCATCGCGTTAATCAAAAAGGACACTTAATAATTTACTTGCTGTGATTACGAATAACAAAGTAGCAAGAAAACAAAATAAGATAATACTTTTGATTCTGAAGATGAATATCTACGCTAGTGATCTAAATGAAACAAAAAGTCTGATCAAGTACTGGTTAGTAATAAAGAAAAACTGACTAATTATTGCTTATGTTGTTATTGATTATGAATTTTCGCGATCAATGTTAGAAGACTAAATTAAAGACTGATTAATAGTACAAATATATCTAAAAAAAACGATTGTTTTTAATAATTCCAAGTATGTTTTCTATGTACTGTAATTATTTTATAAATGTTTGACATTTTAAGGGACTTATAAATATGTTATAGTTCTAGGCTAACTAGTTTTCGACACCGAATTTCTCTTTCTTTATTTATGACGGATAAATTTATGACGGATGTCGTCAATATAGTCATTTTAAGTTGATTTAAATATTCAAAAGGTTTGATTTTATGTACTTTCGTATTACAAAATGGAATTGAAAAATAAATCAAACTATTATAGACATAAAAAAAAATAAAAAAAAAAAGCTAATTTAGAGGAATAAATGGTCAACTATAATCACAGTTGAATTTAAAATTGAAATTTGAAAAACATAACTATTTATTAATTATACACCATTTTTTGGGTATGTCCAAATCACCCGGTCCCCCGGTTCAAATTTAATAAAAACTTATTTATACAGTTTCTCATAAAATATTTACTTTTAATCATGTAGCAAATTTATCAATTTTTCTGGATCATGTTATGAGTAATTTTAAACTGCTTTTAAAAACTATTTAACCTTTTAAGTTTTATTCATATCCACGATATATGGAGTTTCCAAATTCTCTCATATAACATCCGTTTTACATCAGCCACATTGTCTCCGATTCCTTGAAAGAGTTGAATTTAAATTGTGCTGGTTGATGTACAAGGAGACATAACATGGCGCCTCTATATCTTCAAGAACTTTGTATCTCAAGCATTAGAATAGTAGACGTCAAACTCTCAGGTCAGCATCTAATATAGCCGCAGGAAGGGTTATAGAATCGACCAACCGTCGCCAGAACTCTAAATTTAGTGAACGGGCATTCGGGGTGGCAGGCCCAAAAGCATGGAACTCTTTACCCTGCGTCATAAGAAATAGTGCATCGGAAACTTTATTGAAGAAGAAACTAAAAACGCACCTTTTCAAAAAGTAATTTCCATAAATGAAAATCACCGTTTTTAATTTTAAAAACGAAGGTAATTGTAGAACTTTAAACAGTTTATGTGTAAAGCAGTCTTGAAGTGAAAGTTTTTACGAAAGTGGCGCTATACAAATTATCGATTATTATTATTATTATTATTCCCAAAAACAATAATATACACATTATTTTTAGTTAATTGGTGAGGTAGACAGTATAATGAATTAAATTTTAATGTAACTACATTTTACGAATATTTTAAATCGCTTTAAATGTTATAAATAAGACAGTTTTATTTTTAATATTATTTATATATAAATATGCAGACTTAATCTGTAACAGAAAAATAATAAATATTTCTTTGCAGAGGTAAAATTATGGTAAAAATTAGCTGATACGTTTTTTTGAGCTTCCGCAAAATAATCCAAAATGAATTACGAATATGTCAATTGTATTGATCAACAGTGATCCTAAAAAGAGCAAAAATATAAATGTGGATGCATTGAATTTTATTGACAGATTTCCCAATGCTGAATTATTAAAAAATCAAGTTCTCATGATGGCGATGTTGAAGCAAGAACCTGAGTGACCGTGAGTGTTTTGAGTATGTAAGGAAAAAAAATACATCAAGTGGATAGCTCTGCTGGAAAAAATTATAAAATAAGGGGAAAAAAAAATTTGGCCGGAAAAAGACGGCGGCTCATGGAATAACAGAGTACCAAAATAATAGTTTAAACAAAAATAAATATAACAGAGTACCAAAATAATAGACAGTTTAAACAAAAATAAATAAATATTATAAAACTAAATAAATTATTTAAAAGTAGCAGTAACATGACCTGGAGTAAATAAAACGTCTATGTGGATGGGTTTTTAAAAATTTTACCTATGAAAAGAACAAGAGATAGAAAAGATATAGATAAATCTATATCTTATTCCAGAGTATATTTTCTTAGAAATGATGATAAACAAACATTTACGCAAATGCAAAACATTGTTTGAATTTACATTAGACTTAAATAAGATGCTAGAACAAAATTTTAAAATAACTGTTTGTTTGCAAAGCAAAAAGAATCGAGCTAAAGGCAAAAAATATAAAGTCTGTTAAAAATTATGACTTTGAATGGAAAAAAATATCGAAGCAAAAATAATTAACAATCTGGGCAGACGCGATTAAAAATATATTTTCGAAAATAACCAGACCTACAAGAGTTCTAAATAACCAGGCCTAATCATTGCCATGAATTTTATCTCAATATTCCCTATGAATATAATTTTTTATATTAATTCATTTCTGTGCATTTTTTTCATAGTAATTCATTTAAGTGTGTTTTTTTTCATATTTATTAGTTTCTGTGTTTTCTTAAATGTAATTCAATTTCTGTTTTCTTTTCTGTAAATATTTTTTTCAGCGAATTTATAAATTTTTCCTTATTAATTTATAACCTTAGTTATATATTTTTAAATAAATACAAATTTCTTATTTAATTTTTTTTTAGTATCATATAATATATTTAATAAATAAAATATATTTTAAAAAACTACACAATTTTTTGTTCTTCCTGTAAAATTGAAAAATATGGAGTTAACAACATTACACTTTATGGCATCGAAATTCATTGAAATAGTATTTTTTTCTTCGTTAAAGATTTGTTATTTGTATATTATAGGAGAATGTCTTTAATACAACATTTATGTCATTTTTATCGAATTTTTTGGGAGTTGCAAATCTGCATTTATGTGAAATGTAATTTTCGTAGGATGTATATATCTTTTAAACTGTTAACTAAATAAAAAAAATATTATATAATAAAAATAATTAATTGTAACGGCCTATATAAATCATACTGTATGCCTTTACTGATGTCTGTCGAATATAAGAATAAATTTAAAATCACAAAACAAATAAAAACACAATTTTAAATAAGACGCCCCTAAGTAGTACACAATATGTAGCATTCTGTAAATACAATACAATACCATACACAGAGCTTTCCACAAAAACTACACACAACAAAGCCAAAGCGACTAGGGCCAAAAAAGCTTATCTGTCGTCAGAAAGCTCCCCTCGGGATCATCTTTATAGCCTCAGATCCCGCTTGTACCACAGGGTGACGGTGTCGGATGTAAATGGGAAATAAATGTATTTTGGGCTGATACTGAGGGTAATAAGCGTTTACTAACCCAGCACATCAGTTATATGAACATTGCGATCATACAACCGGTGTGTTTTCATTCTTTCTGTGCCTTCATGAAGTATGGGAGAATTTATACATTAGCGTTTGACGGTGAGGTAAAGTACGATGCAAGTAAATAGGAATAAAATTAAATTAATCCTAGCTAAGGTCAGTGATTTTATCTACCTAGGAGGTCTCGTCTCAAATGGAAGGTGCGAATCTAAAATCCGAAGGAAAATTGGTATAGTCAAGTCTACGTTGAAAGTGACCGAAATTTTTAAAAACCGCTCCATTACAAAAAGCATAAAAGTTAAATTAGTAAAATTCCCGGTTTTTCCCATTCCTTATATATACTGAATACTTTCACGATGGAGTGTTATCATCGTATGCTACGATTAACGAACAAATGCCTCCATTTTACAGGAACTTCGAGAAAAGGTCTCTGCTAAATTCTGGTAAACAATTCTTGCGTTCTTTTCTAGAAAACCACGGAGTTCAAAGAAATGAATTATCACTGGCAATGTACAAGGATGAAGAGAAATATATGGATGACATGTTGAGACGACAAAACATGTCCGAGAAATGACCGTGGCTTGGCTACACATCGCACTAAATAAAGCCTAGGAAAATCGCGAAGGGTGGAGGCAAGCAGTTCTCATTGTAAAACGATGCAGAAACAAATGCATTGTTTTAGTAAATACACGCAAACGTGGACGTACTACATTATATTGATGTATGTCAACATTGACACTTGTTGAATATTACCGCACACAATAATGCTCACCCATTTATAAATCATTACACTCCCATACTGAGAGGAACAAAAACATTCAATCACCGCTTCTACCACCGTTTTTACCTCCGCGACTATACAACACTAATTTTAAATCGTTCACTGATAGATAAATAGTTCGAATATGGACTCAACATATGATGGGTAGAATCAGTCGGAAGCAATATGGTTCTGATATGCCTAGTTAAATTCAATACCAAGACATAAATAATCCACATTTAGATTTTCAAAACATTCATTATAATATATATAATAAATCATTTAACTTAATAAAAAGTAATTACCAAACAGTACGAATAAATACCGGTTACTTTAACACATTAACACAGAGCGTAACAGAAGCAGTCGAGACAAGGCTGAATCTAGCAGAGGTGATATTTGCGGCATTCCACTCAAAAAATAATCATTTTGCATACTTAATAGCAATTTATTTTTGATAAGTAAGTATTACATTATTTTATTATTGTATATTCACCTCTGATGTATGAACATGTCAGTAAGGCATAGGTAATCAAATCTTAACGATTATTGCGTATTACGATATATTAGTTTGTATTAGATGTGATAATTAATATTTATAACATATTGAATTTAATTAATTATATGCCTGTAATTAATAAGTGAGCAAATATTTCAGATACATATGTTTGATCGATTACATAAATACATTGGAACTATAGACCAAATCACATTTTCTTGAAATTTCCTTTAATATTATTTTCACAGCTTTGAGAACATGGTAAACTCATTATTTATTACTCAAGTAAAAGCATTTGTGCCAGAAATACTAATTCATTATTTTTTAAATAACTACTTAATGTAATCCAGGTTTCATTGGACCAGATGCTATTCTGTACATTTCATCTTTCACGTGTGCATTTGATAACGTAATTATATTATATTCGGTTTACTTTCGGTACTGTCGATAACTAATATTCCTAGAAACTCACTGAGCACCCTGTCCTGGCGGACAGTGTAGCCCCCGAGGGATTAGGGCACAAATTTAAATTTAAATAGCCCCCTACCCCTTCCGGCACCCGGAGCGGAGCCGGCCTCCCCTAGCAGGGATCGTCCGAAGACCCCTCGCGTTCTTCTGCCTTGAATATCTTTTTATATAAAACATTCATATGGAATTCCTGGCTTGGGAATTTGGCGATATTGGATATCTGATTAAAAGGATACTGCTAAAGATATATATAATACTAATACATTAGAAACTTTTCGAGTAATAAAAGATGTATCATCGAAAATTGTAGTAATATCATATAATATTTAGTATAAAAAAACTATAGTAAGATAATATTTTTAAAGTTAGAAAAATTAACATTGTGGTTAAAATTCATTATTTTTATTTTTTAACTTCGTTTCTTTAACCACTTATTGAGTTTAAATACATCTACCGGTTTCGAAAAATGCAAAATTGACAATCCCAGTTTTTTATCAAAACCATGATCATTTTATATCAAATGATTAGAAATTCTGAAAACCCACTATTGTTCAAACACCTCAAATGTTCCTGATACTGACATTCTGAAGAAGAAAATGGTATTTTTCGAAACCGATAGATGTATTTAAACTCATTAAGTGGTTAATGAAACAAAGTTAAAAAATATACATAATATAGTGAGATATAGCTTAAAAAATTGTTGCAGTCCAAGTTCATAATAATCTTTTTCAAGGGACTCTTGTTTATATTGATTTACGTAACTTGAATGATTATCTCTTTTTTTTTAGTAGTTTTTATTCTTCCAGTTCGTGTATTAAAATTAAATATTTATTACGATGATAGAAACAGTAAATTTGTCAGAGATCGTAGAAGTGTCATTTGGTGGTAGAATTTTGATGAGAATACATAAAATTGAATAAAAAATAACAGCTACTCATAGAAAATACTTTCACAAAGTAATTTTTATTTTCTGCAATATTTTCTCAAATGGGTTGAAAAATAACTGCAGACACGATGGGATTTTTTCCCACATAAATGACCAATAAATGCACGTCATGTACATTATATGATATAGATGCAGATTACAGTGTACACGTGCGGGATCTATAGAACACAGAGTATACACGAAATGGTCAATTATTCATTATTTACATGAAAAGCCATAAAGTTCAAAGTAAAAAGTTTCAGTGTATTTTTATTACGCCGTAACACAGTACTCCTACCTAACTGCTAACCTAGGAATTTCCTCCAAGAAGAGTGGAATGTTGGTAAACCCGAGTACATCCAAGTATACCCGAGTAGTTTACAATAAGATACAGCTCCGTTCCAATTTTTATTTTTATGCGAAAAATTCGTTGACTCGGACGGGGTTTATGGAATAAAAGAATCTAAACAATACACCTTCAGAAGTCGCGATCATCTTCGATAGGTAACCACTTATAGCTCTAAGTAGTAGACACTTTTACTTTTTCTACTATTTTCTTTTTCTTCATATTTTTAAACACGTTCCGTTAATTTTATTTGACGTTTTTCTGTGGGTCTGCTCAATAAGTGAAATCTAGGCCGAAGTTTTGGCATTGTTAAGGCTTTGCTACAAAAAGTTACGATATAGAACATAATTGACGCATTGAACATCACCAAAAATGACATACGATTAAACAGAGGGAATGATATGTTTGATATTGTATCAGCTTACAATACAACGAATGCGAAACATCACAGTTGCAAAACTACATAGCGGTCGGTCGAAATGCGAGGTGCACTTTTACAGGAAAAGCGGACTGCGGTGTCCGATTTAGTGAAAACGGTCAAAAATAATAATTACTAGTAATTTGATTGTTATTATGAATGGATTATTCGTGTTACTCAGTACGCCAGTTTCCGGGTAGGTGCCGTCCGACGCGAGCTCGCCGAGTTATTAAGTGGAAACAATTTGTTTGATTAATTCCACCACCAAAATATTTAAATAAGTTTCTTTGGAGATTAGATATTGGATCGAACTAACGAATTTACAAACATCATTTATCATCACCGTCGGTAGGTATATCGCAACGGACTTTACATCGATCATCCTTAAGCGAGTTCTAGTCATGACCAGTCTAGTGCTAACTGGAACGTGTTTAACTGAAGTCTTTAAATTATTTCATTCATAATTTATTCACATTCGTCGAAGGTCAATTTAGTTGTTGAGTTCCCATCTCTTTACAACACACCGA
Source organism: Eubasilissa regina (assembly GCA_022840565.1). Classification (NCBI taxonomy): domain Eukaryota; kingdom Metazoa; phylum Arthropoda; class Insecta; order Trichoptera; family Phryganeidae; genus Eubasilissa; species Eubasilissa regina. The sequence goes on along the minus strand of JAINEB010000025.1, from coordinate 108,508 downwards.
CGCTTTAAGCCATTACACCGATTCCTTCACTTTTGTTAAGGAGAGTGATCATAAAATGTTTCAAATAATAATATTTTATTTTATTCGGAAAACATACAGTTTATCATTACATGTTTTCTCGGTAGATACGATATACTTTATACAGTGAGTGTAATTTAATATTTAAAGAGGACTATAATGCAGAAAAATGTGAGAGAAAAAGTTGATAATAAAAATATAAATTTAGAGAAAAAAGTTATTGGAGGGTGAGGGGAAAGGAAAAATAAAATGGGATAGGGAATAAAAATCAGTGTGATAAAAATAAAAATAATATGAAAAATAAAGGCCATTTAAATTTATGTATTGAATTTAGATTTAATTAAGGTAACTGAAGTATTGAAAATATCTAGTTCATTTAGGTGTGAATTGAAATAAAGGGGTGCTCGGTAGAAAAATGAGTTTTGTTTGGCATTGGTATTGCAATGTGGAAGATTAAATGTAAGATTAATTCTGGTTGACCTGACTGGCACTCGAATGAATATGCGTCTGAGTAAATCAGGACAGTCTACTTTAGAGTTGGCTATTTTGTGTAGGAAAATGACATCGGCCATGTCTCTTCGAGTTTGCAGTAATGGAACATTGAAAATGATTGATGACTATGAGTGCCGGTTGAGGTTCGATAGCTACAAAAGTTAAGATATTTCAGAAAGCTGTTCTGTTTCTCGATTCTATTGATGTATGCGGATTCTAGACTTGGGAGGCATATTCGATGATACTTCGGCATATGACAAGTACAGGGTTTTCATGGTGTTTATGTTATTGTATTGTTTACGTATCCGAAGGATGAAACCTAACATTTTGGTTGCTCTGGAAGTAATATGGTTAATGTGCAAGTCGAAGAGTAATTTAGAATCCAATATAATCCCAAGATCTTTAATTTCAGATTTCTTGGTCAAGAGTTGATTATTAAGAGATTAAGGGAAGTTAAATGGATTCTTGTTCCTGGTAAATTGTATCATGCAGCACTTGCCGGTGTTAATTTGTATAATGTCATTCACTGTTAGAAAATTCAACAATTTACACAGTCGGTGCGTGAGTAGTAGACTCAGTTAATGTCAAAAAAGTATCCATTAGACAAAATCTCTAATTATTTCCCAAATTATATGAGATTTCTCTGTGCTCTCCATTTCGCAATACTCTTACACTACTTTACTTACTTTGACACTAATTTTTCTAGGATAATACTTTATTTTATATTTTTTTTAGTTTTCTGTTATTAAATTTTGTATTTTTATGAAGATTGAGATTGTTATTTTTAATAAAAATTAAATTAATCAATTTGATAGATATGCAGACAAATCTATCTATAGAAAAAATATTTGATTGATACAAACAAATGCGACAAATTTGGAACTTGGAATTTGTAGTCTTTTTTACAATTGATACATCTTGTTGCCGTAATTACCCTTCGATATTCGATCCTACGTTTTCTCTTATTATTGTTGAATATATTAATTCAATCCAGGCAAATAAAAATACACAAACCTTTATGAAACTGGGCTGTTAGACGTCGGTGGTCGTTCTCCTTGCAGTCTTTAATTTTCAAACTCTGCTGACTTTGACTTTGATAAGCATGTCTTACGGAGTACCAAGTCCGAAGGACCCCCCGTTCCTTCATCGGGAGTATGTCATAATAGCCTGAAAAATTGTATTATTAGAATTACTCAACAAAATAGAAATACAATCTGCATATATCACGTGGCAGGGAACTGCTAACTGCTAGCGGGCGCAGTGAATTATGCCTCTGAAGAAGAACGGATTTGGGGTGTTTAAATCGCGACGGTACGTTTAGGTCGTGTTAATGTTAGCTGATGAGTTGATGGTCGGATTAAGGTGCTTAAGAAGTTCATCGTAAAAATTTTTGGAGATCTGTGTAATGAACTCTTTTACGGGGAGAATGTTCGACTCATGATGAAATCGAGTGAGCCTTACCTATCTAGGTGCATCCAGTGCTGACCGGATGAACTTATTCTGGAAGGTCTGTAATTTTTTCAAGTGTGTAGGGGCCGCGTGACCCCTTTATGAGGGCTGTATATAGGAGTATAGACCTTAGAACGGCCTTGTACAAGAGAAGCTTGTTTGCTATTTCTTTTCTGCCTAATAGTGGATACAGAGTGCACGTGATGCAGCGCTTAATTTATTATGGATGTGTTTGCTCCGTGTGAGTTTGGAATCCAGCGTAACACCGAGATGTTTGATGTCGCTGGTCCAGAGTATGTTTTTTCTAAATATTTTTATATTTAGTTTATTTTTATGGAGTTTAAATGATCTTTTTTTGTGAATAGCGTGGCGGCACTTTTAGAAGGATTGATTTGGAGTCGCCACTTCTTGCACCAATCCTCTAAGAGGGTGGTTTTCCCGAGGTCGAGAGGTATGCGGTGTCGTCGGCGAATATTGCAACCGCGGTGTTGTCTTCTTGCGCGGGGAGTTTGTCGTGCGACTAAATGTTGAATGAAACAGTAAGATTACGGAGCCTTGCGGGACTCCTGCCGATAGCTTCCGAACAGCCTACTTATTGACTAATAAAAACGCGTAAACACATATATTATTTAAAAAAAATTAAATATATCATAGATTCCAATAGATTTTTTCTGTACATCTTTCTAATTGATTAATTTTATTTATATTAAAGTATCACAGAACTACTTTCATTGAAAATTGTTATTGTTCAAATTTCACTCACTGTCTCCTACTCATTCTAATGTACTTACGTGCCTTAAATGTATATTATATATATATATATACATATATCGTGAATTATTAGTATTATATAGTAAGACTACAGACCACCAAATATTACTGGTCTGTGATTAAGACAGATGATGATGAAGAAATTAGGAGATAATATATTTTATTTTTATTAATTCCATACGCAAGAACACAATTGAATTTTGAATACAATTAAGTACAATTTACAAAGAAATAACAATTTTCCAAAAACCATGCCAAAAAGAAAATTAAGGACACATTTTTAAAATGCATTGCCCAACTAAGCAAACCTATTTTAGGGCAAATTAGCAAGTAAATCATATTTCATAGATTAATAAACTAATATAACATATTAAATATAAGGTAAAATACAATTAAATATAAAATGAAAGTACATACGAGGAAAAGTAAAAGTGAAAATTCATAAATATAAAAATGATCTTAGCATAGTGAATAGTATTAAAAGATGGTCGCTTAGGTGGTCATGTTAGAACGTATAAATGAGGAAAAAACACGTCTCAGTTTTATGATGATAAAGTAAAATAAAAATGCAATTATAAAGTAAAACAGAAATAAAGTTTTATTTTATGGAAACGAATTCAACATAATAACAATAATAAAAACACGTATAATTATCTTTAATTGACCTAATTACTCAAAAAAAAAATAGTATTAAGTCAAGTATTGAAGAATAATTTAATTATTTCTGCAATAGTTTCAGAACCTTGGGAAAAGGTTGAGTTTATTTCACCAGGTGTAATTTTCAATTTCGAATAGTAATGTTGCTGGTACAATTAAATCATCTACTCATATGATTGCACGTCGTCACTATTGGATGTGTTTTTGGATATGTTAATATCCATTGCAAGTAAGAAAAAATACTAAAGTAGCGAATTCGTCGAATGGGTTTTTAATTTCTTTTGGTTACCATTACTTATTAATATATTAACTTAATTTTGATGAATTTTTAAAGAAATTTGATTAATTATTCAATTTTTTATCATTTATTACATAGTCCGTTGACAAGAGAAAATGATAGTGGTAGGCAATTTGCGTTCAATTGTAAGATGAAAGTCATATATATATTAAAAAAAACAAGGCCTATTTTGAGAAGTTTGTTTATATATATGTATATATGTAGCGAAGATGTAACCAACGTGTTACACTCAGGAATTGTAATTACTCCTTTACTATCTACTATTACTACATTATGATTTTTTACACAGACGTGCGAAGGTTGACTGTATCTTTACAACCTTTTTTTTCATTCTTCTTTTTTTCCTCTGTTTGTTACAATTCTTTTAGTTTGGTGATTTTTTGAAATATTATGCTTTTTAATTAGCCTAACTTTTATTTCATTCGCTTATAAGTCTGCAAGATTAAGAGCTAAAATCATTTAAATATTTTTTGGCAATTTCCACCGATAGACAGTATCGTTACACACTTTTTTTTAAATTCTTCTTCTTCTAATTTCTTTGTAAAGCCTGATTTAGTGAAATTTCGTGTTTTTGAGCTTGTCTCGGCAAGTTTACGACCAAAATATAATTTTATTGCATCTGTGCGTACATCACAATGAACCATAATTTATTTTCGTATTTATAAACTCTTATCGTTTAAAATTCACCTTTAAAATTTAAAAAACACCTAATTTTTTTTTTAAATCGAAGTACCTACCTACATACGAATAAAATGTAAAAAAAACTTGATTTTTTGCAGACTTATTAATCAAACGCAACAATCTAAATTTTCAAGCGATAACCGAGGGCTCTTACTGGAGGAGCTCTGATTCGTTGGTTTAAAAAATGGCCGCCTGAAAACTGTAAATGATTTATGTTTTACATGTGCCATGATTTTAGCGCACTTTTTTTGACGTTTTAAATTTTCACTAAATGATCGGTGAATAAACATATGTTTTATGTCATTTGAATTTAATCTTACATTTAATTTTGACGTTTCTGGTCGGCCATGTTTAATTTTTGAGTCACGAAATGAATTCAATAATTCTTCGGAAACTTGTAAAAATAGTACACATGGTTTAAAAATAACATGGATGCTTCAATAAAGATAATATGGGTTTTTTGATTATATTAGTTAGTTTTAAGAGCGATTTTAATTTTTTTTAAATGTTACTGATAGCAGAATGAATCACGCATTAAAAAAAAAGGATTTCCTATTTCTTCTTCGTCTTTTATTCCCACCACATTGGGTTTTTGATTATATTAGATAATTTAAATGCTATTTTAATTATTTTAAATTCGACTGATAGCAGAATGTATTACGCATTTAAAAAAAATAATTATTTATTTCTTCTTCGTCTTCTGTTTCCACCACACTGGGTTTTTGATTATATTAGATAGTTTAAGTGCGATTTTAATTTTGAAAAATTCTACCAATAGGTGAATTTGTTACGCATTTTAAAAAGTATTACCTAATTCCTTAACTTCTTCTGTTCCCACCACATTGGTTTTTCGATTATATTGGTTAGTTTAAGTGCGATATTAATTCGGAAAAATTCTACTAATAGGTGAATGTGTAACGCATTTTAAAAAAAGTATTACCTAATTCCTTTTCTTCTTCTGTTCCCACCATACTGGATTTTTTAATAAAATAGTTAGTTTAAGTGCCATATTAATTTTGAAAAATTCAATTACTAGCAAATTTGTTACGCATTTATAAAAAAGTTGTCCTTAAATCTACTTCTTCTTCTGTTCTCCCATCACATTGGTGTTGTTTTAAGCTTTTTTCAGTCATTTTATGTTCAATATTTAAATCTAAAGGTTCTAGTGATAGACAAACGTGTAGCACGTTGAGATTTTAACTTTTTTACTTCTTCTTCTTCTTCTTATTTTCCTATCAAAACACTTTTTATGTTTTTATCAAAGTGTATTGGCGAATTTTTTATTTTTTTTAAACAGGAGATTGACAACAGAGTACTGCGTCTCTGCAGGGTAGGTTTGCAACCGTGCGGTTGCAGCGGGTAATCTAGTCTTTATTAAAGTTTTAAGCACTGCCACTTTTTTTGAGCACCATGAAGGTGTTGTTACTGAGTAATCCTTGTCCGAGCGTCTCGCATGAAGAAGTCGAGAACGGCAGGTGCTCCGCCGAAATGTTCAAATCAGGCGCCCACCAAATGTCAACTTTGAATAATTTACCGAACTATTACGATTTAAACCGTCGACCGCCATCTTCTGCGGGGGCCAGAACGGCACGACCGCGGCATAACTCGAATACCTCCACCTTCACCTGGCTTTACAGCCGAACAAAAAAATGTTTAAGGTGAATTAAAATTCTTAAAAGTGTTACCGCCGGTCCTGTGACACATTCTTCTTCCTGGGAGGGACGGGTCTTCCGCGGACGTTAACGCGAGACGCGAGACAATAAATATCGCAGTCGCTCGACTATTCCCAGCCGGCACTGGGTACCTCAGTCCTCTCGCAAAGGAGCCGTGCTGTTTTGATCGCTTAAAGGGGGGCACAAAATAAATATCTAAAAAAGATCGAGTATTATGATCACTAAAACTTATTTTCTCAAAATTTACGATGTTTAGGAAACACATATTTTATTACGGCGGTAGGGATATGAGCCTGGAACTGTAACCTAACTCCGTTAAATGTGTTTTACTTGTCCTGCCTCCATTTCCGAGTAAATACTTATTCTTCATTAAAAATAAAGACGTAACACTTATCGAAAAAAATTATTCTTCGGTTATAAGAACTTTTTTATATCTATACTAATTAGCAACTAATTGAAAAGTCATTGAAATTTTGTATCGAATTCCGATGTGTTCCAAAATCATGACGCGTGGGTAGCTATTAATTATATAGGAAACACGATGCGTCGCACTCTTTCTACTTTCCAACCGAACGTGGTGTCTTTTTAATACAAATTACACCAAAAATTTTAATGCATTTTCTTCGATCATTATAAAAATATGCCGAAACAATCCTCCGTTAAAAAGTTTGTCTATATACTTTACTCTTTTCTCTTCTACGTTAGATCACATTTTTTGTAGATGTTTTAAGTCCTTGATGGCACGTGTTACTGTGCTGGAATGGCACGTGTTACCGTCAAAATTTTAATATAAAAACGAGAGCATTTGAAATATTTGAGGAATCATGGTTTTTAAAAATGTTCTAATCGTTAAAAATGTTTCCAATAAATACTACACTTCAATCACTTTTAAGTTATTAAGGTCATTTTCCCTTATCTTTCATAGAACTAATTTTATATTTTATACTGTCAAGTATGGGCGATTTGATTGTATGCTGTTTATTGTACGCCGATGATGCAGTACTAATGGCGAATAATGAACAAGAACTACAGAATCTGGTGAGTAGAATGTACGATGTATGCAAGGAAAGCGACCTCATGATGAATGTTAATAAGTCGAAAGTGATGGTATTTGAGAAGGAGGAAAGCAAGACACCATGCAAAATACTTGTAGGTAATGAATGTTTGGAACAAGTAGATGAGTTTGTATATTTGGGAAGTATGTTTGATAGAAACGGAAAGGCTGAGAATGATATCGAAAGGAGGGTGACTGCAGGAAATAAAGTAAACGGTGCTTTGAATGGAATTATATCTAACAGGAATATGTCAACCGAGGCAAGACTAGCGGTGCACAATGGAATCCTGGTACCGACACTGATGTATGGAAGTGAGGCTTGGAGCTGGCAGAAAAAGAACGAAAGTAGACTGAATGCAGTGGAAATGAAATCACTTAGGCGTATTTGTGGCAAATCTATTTATGACAGAGTAAAGAATGAAGAAATAAGAAAAGAATGTAAAGCTGATGTTAGTATAGTGAGTAAGATTAAGAAAGGATCACTTAGGTGGCTTGGTCATATGGAAAGGATGAATGAGGAGAGAATGGTAAGAAAGATATATGACGCAAGTGTTGATGGAACCAGAAATAGAGGACGTCCGCGGAAGACTTGGCACGACCAGGTAAACCAGATAATGGAGGATGGTTCTGTTAGAAGCCTCAACAATCGGCGAGCTTGTATGACAAGATGTATGAATGTGGATGAGGCAAGAATTGTATGTCAGGACAGAAGAGTGTGGCGCTCTATCCTCTCTGCCTACCCCCACGGGGAAACGGCGTGATGGTAAGTAAGTAAGTAAGTACTGTTAAGTTCTAGAACACTTTATAAAATAATTTGTCAAAAATGTAACTTTTTGGAACAAAGGAGAATAATTTTATGTTCAGGTTTAGTTTTTATTATCACAATGAAAAACAAAGGAATGTTCCCAAAGCCAGTTGGTTTAATGGTAGACCCGTGTTATTATATAATTTTATTACAGCTACATTTAACTTAATCATACAATTGGTGATTTTTTTTAAATAATTTTATCGGTGGACTTCGCCTTCACGGACTGAAGGGATAACACTTGACTCATTTACAAATGTCACGTTTCTTTACAGATGTCCGTCCACAAAGTATCTATCAATATTTATTTAAACAGATTTAACTAAAAGTACCTCGTTAGCATCTGCCATAGAATAATCATTAGAATCTTTAATTTCATTTACTTCATTTCACTCCTTGCAGCTCGGAAAACACTCCAAGAGCGAGAGGAGCGTACCTGTAAAAAACAATATATTCTCAGTAAGTTATTATTTTAATCATTGTGTTTGAATTTTATTTGAAGAAAAAATAGAACTAACCAAAATGGATCATCCTTTATCACAATTTTCAATGGCTGTGGTCACATCAGTATATTATTGATAAGTATTTGATTTTGAGTCCTCTTATTACCTTTTAGAAAATCTTTTATATATTATATATTAAGATGGCTTACTGATGCCAGGGGTACATTTTTGGAAGCGGAGCGGGGGATCCCTAGTTAATTACAAAAAAAAGTGGCAAGTTGAGCTGAATAAATATTTATTTATAATACAGAAAAATATTTAAAATAATAGTACCCACAGTACCGCTAAGCGCTATTAATATTTTGTACCAACGCCAAACGTGATTAACCCTGTCAAGTCCACCGTTGAATATAATAATAAAAATTAATATGACCGGAAATTTTATACTTAATTATATATTTCTTTAAATTTTTAAAACTTTTATAATTCTAGTTCGCGTACTTGTTAAGTTATTTTGGACTTGATAATAAATATAAAATAACCCACATATTCATATTATAATACTTATTCATTGATAATTAATATACACAACCATTCAAATAAATGTACTCATAAGTATACACCAAAATAAATGTTATACGAGTTGCGTGTGTTTTAAACAATACTAAATAAATTAAAGATACTTTGTTTTAGTTTTATGGAACCTACGGAGTTTTAATATGTTTTGGGTCAAAATTTTAATACGATGTATATATACTCGTGGAGTCTTGATCATAAATTAAAAAATAAAGCTATTTTTGTCAAAGATCAAGTATACACGAGTTTAGTTCCTTTTACTAAATAAATCCATTGCCCACTACAAAAATCAATTGAATAGCAATCACTAATCACCATCTACTTGAGATATTATTCAATTAATCAGTTTGTGAATTGTAAAATATTTGTATTTGTATATTTGTAGAGATAACCAAATATTAGTTTTCTGTGTTTCCAGCTCTTCGGTTTGGACTTGGATAAGATTTTCGACATCTCACGATCAATCATTATAAATCTAAATAATTATCACTTCTTCTATAGTTAGTTATTATAATGAATTAAATAGTCGCATGATCGAATTTTGATTTGAATGACGGATACCTCGCGTACAGATCGAGCGACGCGCGTAACGAACAATCCGCACACGGCTTGCCTTTAATTTTTCTTCAAAAACAAACAATTACGATCTTCCCGTAATAAAAATAAATGATGCAGAAAAACGAAGAGAAAGGGAACGGCTTAGCTCCCCCCAGAGGACAGTTGGAAATATAAAAACTTTTCAGCCAACAACCGTCGGGTCGTCTTGCCGACGCTTGCATGACGCTTTGAGGGAACGATTAATGTTGCTTTGTATTAATATTCCGAAATGATAAGCGGGCACTGCTACTGAAATAGCCGGTTCTATGATTCAAGTATATTTCCTCTTTATTCACTTCCATTGTATTCATTTAATTCTGTATATCGAAACATTGATTCCAACTTTTTATGCTTACATTAGTATAAAATGATTTGAATATGTACGGAAACTGCAGTAATAAGATAAATATTTGTATAGCTGTATACTTCTAAGAAAAGTTGTCTTAACACAGTTTTGAATTATATTATTATAAATTACTCATCTAAAATTAAACAAAAATATTTTTTCTTAACTGCCTACTAAATAATATGTAAATAATAATATTTTCCTCCATAAATCTAACCGTTTAGGTGTAGTTTCAAAAAAAATCTTATATTTAATCTCGGAATAAATCAACCTAACCTAAGTGTAGGCTAAAAAATGTTCAGCCTCGATGTGACATACTGGAGTACGGTTGGTGGAGTTTATTTTTCAATATAGTCTCCTTGAACCTGAATTCTCTTTTTCCTACGATGCTTCATAGCTGATATTCCAAAAGGATATGTCAAGGTCTTCAAAATACTGCCTTACGTAAAAGCTGTGTTCGCTGCATTAAAAAAATACTCACCATTGTCAATAATATAATTATCTGTTAAACCTATTTCCATTTTTGCAAAATAAACATGTCGGTTGATTTTTATCGTGATATAATTTAAAAATTTGAATAAAAATTATTGCAACAATAAAAATTATTATAACAAAAATTAGAATGACATACATCGTAAAAATAATTTGTTATTGGAAGGTAATATGTGAAATAATATTTGGTACGCGTGTGAAACATAAAATAAGTAATAATGCTAGGAAAAAATCGCAGTTGAAACGTAATACTTTAGAAAAGAAACTTTACCCAGAAACTTTAAACCGATACAACCCGCCACATCTGTTGACTTGGGACATGTGAGTCTTAACACACTGACATAAATTCTGAGAGACCTATATCAACTTCCTGATATATTGTCTACGCAATGTACCCGCACTGATTCATAATCACATTTTAATTTATGTTATTGCTGAATTTTTTAAGTCTACACACGTCAGAACTTAATAAAATGATTAAAAACTTATTGCTTCTTCAAATAATATACAATATATATATATATATATGAGAGTATTTTTTGAAATGACACAAGGTACATACTATTGAGTACACACCCATATATATATACCCATAATATATATATACCCATATATATATATATATACACCCATAGTTTAATCCATGAACGCGCAGCCTGAGAGGCGTCACACAACCAATATTTAAAAAAATCTTAATTGATCATTTCGTAAAATAATCGGTATGAAAAGTGTAGTTTAATGAATGAGAGTATATTTTGAAATGACACAAGGTACATACTATTGAGCACACACCCATATATATATATATATATATATATTTCTGTCGCATCTCGGAAATTCTGAAAATGAAAATACAATAAATAACTAATAACGTCTCACTCCACGCTAATTTTATAATATCTTGTTTTATAAAACAATGCTAACTTGTATGTATGAAAGAATTATGTTGGTAAATGAGTAAAAATGGGGTATCTTTAGAAGTCACTGTTGACTAATTTGAAACGGAATTCATATAAAAACTAAATTTGTTATCGCCTTCACGCAAGCGTTACTAGATTTTATTTTATATTTTTGGTTTGCTCTTACTATGTACTGAGGTGTCATTATTTGATATAACGTGTAAAATATATTTTAGGGTTCTGAAACAAAATCAGTTATGTACCAGAAAGCTAGATCAGAAAGACCGTTAATCCTACCAAAATGTTTCCAACATGTGATTGTCGTTACAGGCTAATCCCTAACTGGAATGTTTACAAACATATGCATATTTGTCAAAAAGCCCGGAGGATCAGAGAATCTAACACAAAAAAATTAGAACGTGACACGAGATCTTTGAAATGGGGCCATCCCGCCGAAACGGAAACGTCAATATGTCTTTTCTTAATTTAAAGGGATGCCCCAGGCAAGGGGACGGTGAGAGATGTAACATCCCTCAGACCGAGGGCTCTCAGACTTCGGCATGATTTAATGATGGACTATATTTATTGAACGACGTAAGGCGATCTATTGTATTATAACATTGATAAGCGTAACTTTTGCTAGTTTTGATAGAAATATTAGTCTAGAACAAACTCGTACTTGGTACACTTAATATAGTCCGTGTGATTTTCTGATGAATTATTTATCCACCATTTTACAATCAGCTTTCACATACTTTTATTTTAATAACTGGTTAGATTTACCTCTCATAAAAATGATATTGAATAATATTTTCGTAAGGTTGTCACCTTAAGATTTTAAAAACGAACTCATTTATGTGAATTAAATTATTTTGAGACTTTTCCATCTACAAAAACTTAGGAAACTGGATTATAACATTATTTTAAGACATACTTACGGGACCAATAGTTCGTGACGCTGATTTTTAAAAAGGCACTTGTGTAATATAGAGTACTAAAATAAGTAACAGCTCGATATTTGTGTGTAAGCCATCAAATCTAGAAGCAGAAGATAGGTATTATTCGGCTAACTACGCTAAAGAACACGGATTCGATTCCCGATGGGTGCAAAATCTAATTTTTAAAAAATCACATCCGGTCTGGAATTTGTGAAAAATGAGGGCTCTCAATAATTGCCTACGGCTGATTAGACTTTCTTTGGAAATGAATTAACCTGAGGTAAAAATAATAATTGATAATTTTAAAATCAATGAAGAAGTTTTTATGCGAGTTCAGCGAGTTAAATAGGTGAGTAAAGAGATGAAAAGCTATAATTGTTTTTATGGACTCACGTTGTTGGCCGAGTGTTAACCGTAAATAGTTGTTTTTATATTCAAAATAAATACTTGAAAATGCTCCCAACTTTAGGAACCTAGAGTGAGTGCACCCCAGACGACATTCTGTAGTTCCCAGGGGTATAGTTAACATTCTTGAAAAGTTTAATTTTGAAAAACTCTCCTTTAATGGGTCCCAGAAATGGTGCACACCCCGCTTAGTTCGGAGCGTAAAGAAAAATACTGTCATAAAATTTAGCAGACATCTGCTTCATTCAACATCTGAACATTCAAATGGTTTTATAATTTGAAACATTCCACGATATCCTACGATAATTACTTCAACAGCAATAACTCAAATCCTGTTGCACCTACATCAGTGGTAAATTGAAATATGTATACACAATTTATAAATGTTCAGAAAGTTAATTGGTTTAGTACATTCAGAAATCGTGTATCTTTTAGTCACTAAAACCATAATTCACATCAAAATATAATTTAGCCGATTCATTTTGTACCCGCGGTGATACTAAAATATTTATATTGCTTACCAGCTCGAGTCGTATCTCCGAACGAGGAAAGTGTATTCGAATGCATCGCTCATGAAGAGGTCTTGCATTATTAATTTTCCTATCAAAGTATACCCGATAGATTCAAAGCTCTACAATTTACATTAGGCGTAAAATAGCGCCCCCTTTCCGCTCTTCGCCAGGGCAGAAACCTGAGCATTATACAATGCCCAGGTAAGTGAGTACCATCACTTCCTTACTACTAACACCACCTTCCTCAGCGGTAGGCGGTGTCAACACGACATCAAGTACAATGTCTAACCGCACTGATTTTATCTTCTCCTTTTATCCTTCTTCCTCCTCTTGAACAAATAAATACTCGATTTACATATTATGGATTAAACTCTCAAGACAATATAAGATGATCATGACTGAATAATTTCACTGATTATATACTGAACAATTCAGGGGTAGGCAACCCAAATATTTTAAACTATTATATTCGACTATGTCTGAAGGTAATTGTTACTTTACGTGGTCAAATCAAAACCGATTAACTTGAATGATGAACAATTTTTTACTTCCGGTAATACTCTCGGTGCAGATTCAAACAAATTCACTTGCAACTCTTTTCAAAAGTGAAAAATTGAGAAAACGACGGTGAAATAAGTTTCTCAGAATTTTGGAACCCATTTCAACAAAGTGACCTGCTTCGGCTGTTTCTCGGTCATTCCGCTAGCGCCCGTCTTGTTAAACATTTGGGTGGCACCGCGACTCCGCAGTTCACGATCTCGAAGATGTCGGATGCGGGTGTACAGGCGGGGCGGCGCCAGCCAGCGTCGGGGTGAGCCGACCCCCCTTCCCCGGAGCCAGGCACGAGCTTTCGATTACCCGGTAAACAGTAAACAGTCAACAGAGGAGACGTCCGCACTAGTCCCGCCAATTACCGTCAAAAATTAAACCTAATTAGTTTTATTGTGTGCCGACTCCTTTGTGTATCGGGTCTCGTTAATACTCCCCTCGCGGCCCCCAGATCCGTGTATCTCTCTGTAGGGCGGCACTTACTATCAAAACTGCTTGATAAATATTTAAATTACCATCGGTGGGGGTTGTACGAGCACGGGGCAACCCCGAGCATGGGGCGCTATTGATTAGCTTTTATAATAAGTACTTTAGAATGGCTGAGGGGCTGGCCCTTGTCAATGCTCTTGTGCAAGAATTACTCGGAAGGGATGAAGATCATATTCCGTTTTGATGTTACCCAAAATTACTTTTTGTTTCATTAGGGGTATGTTTTACTTGGTTCAACCCCTATAAAAAAATTAGGAATAAAATACTGATTCATTTGCATATCCTATGGTTGAAACTAAAAAATAATATGTACCTATGTACATACATGTATATTATTTCATAAATTATATACTTATGTAAAAAATACATATTCACTTTAATGATGTATAAATGAATTTAGCAATAAACATCGGTGTTTACCATATCAATTGAAATCAAATGTTGTTCTCTTCCGTTCCGTGCAAATGTTCTCATTTCATTTCCTATGAAAAATGAACCTTAAGTCCCTTCAAGAATGCTCAACCTCTTCCATCTTCTGCTGTAAAAATATAAATCAGTGTCTAAACCCAACAATTTAGAAAGATATTTTGTGTGATTAACTGTAACACTTAGATATAATTATAACGACGTATACATGTAAAAATATACCTATACTCCGAATACCATAAGAGACAACACTACTCCGTGCGAGGACTGAATGTTATAGCATTCGAACATATTTCATAATGCTCGGTTAACGACCGGAGATTAAAAGATAGTAATAAAGTTATACATAAATACTAATTACTTACTTACCATCACGCCGTTTCCCGCGGGGGTAGCAGAGAGGATAGAGCGCCGCACTCTTCTGTCTTGACACACGATTCTCACCTCATCCACATTCATACATCTTCTCATACAAGCTCGCCGATTTTTGAGGCTTCTAACAGAACCATCCTCCATTAACTGGTTTACCTGGTCATGCCGAGCTTAGCATTACCAAATATGCTACAGCCCCAGTATCTTTCGTAACAAATTTTCGAACCTATATGTTACACTTTTTATAAGATATTTGAAATTCCGTAAAAACAATGTAGATGGCTTTTAAATAATGGAACGACAGATGTATTCATTTGAATATAATTATTACATTAAATTTGTATTTAAAATATCACAGACCGTCTGTTCTGAATAATTACAACTTCACAATAAGAATGTGTTCTCCTTAATAAAGTTAAACTTATTTTATCTGCGTTATAGAAAATGTTCCTTATTTTTTATTTTCAATTTTCAGAATAGATACAATGAATGGTCCTAGATTTATTTTAAATCGTAACTTTTCAGTAACCTGAAGAAAGAATTTGAAATATACATTTTTATACAGTGAATGTTTTATAGGTTACCTATACATATATATTTTGAGAAATTAATTTTCATGAATTAATCTATACTACGTTAATGAAAAAGGTTTTTCCGCACAAGGAAATATCTGAATTGTCCACCAAGAAGAGACAAAGAAAAAATAAAGATATGTTGAATCTTATTTATTTTTGGAACATCATTCAGCTATTGACAATAAAGAGAAATATAGACAGAGATTTAGCCTGTAAGACAGTATGCCAGCAGTAGGCTGCAACGCGGGTGATATCATTTTGCATCTAGGGAGCTCACTTTGGCAAAGATCTTCATATCATCCGCATAAAGAAGAAAGTTGGCAAATTGAAAGCGTGTGTATATATCGTTAATGTAGATTATGAATAATAATGGACCTAGCAAACTCCCTTGAGGAACTCCGGAAGAACCGCCGATGACCACCGCTCGGTTTCTGTTGCTGATGTAGGAGATAAGCCATCTTAGTACGTCTCCATAGATTCCTATTTTTATCAACTTGTCAATTAATATTTGATGGTCGACCTTATCAAAGTAATCTGTGTAAATTGCATTGGCTTGCTCCCGTTGATCCATTGCGGAGAGCACACAATGTGTAAAGGTGGACAAGTTAGTAACGGTGGAACGCCCCGCGAAGAATCCATGTTGTTGCGGATTTACATGAGGCTTAATGGCACTGAAAACCTGGCTATAATCTTTTCAAATAGTTTGATCCTACTTTTTAAATGTTTAATGGTTTTGAGGCAAAAAAAAGGCAGAAAATATTAAATATTTTAAGAAAATACAACTAAAATCTAAAAAAAAAAACACTGCTTTTAAATAATATGTAATAACTAAATATGTATGTATGAGTAAAATTAAAATAAATATACACCAAAATGGATCGGGTTCTAATTTAATGATAATTAATTATGACGAACTAAATCTGTTGTGTTGCCTTCCAATATTTAAGAAAGGTTTATGTTTTCGTCACACTCCAGCGGGCTGACCTCAGAAGAACGGTGGAGAGCACTCACCGGCACCGCACGACCGGAGGCTGAACTTGGACCACTTCCGCGAGCGTAGACAGTCACAGTCACGTGTTACCCACATCATTTCTATTAACAGCCGCGTAGCACAGTATTTGGAATACTTATTCAACACCAGGCTGACTGTCAGACTCACTCAAATAAAAAAATGGGGAGAACGTGTAATGCGTCTTGTAAATTGAATAGTTTAATATATTATATCATATCCACATTTACAAAGCTAACTAACTTACCATCACACCGTTTCACCGCGAGGGTAGGCAGAGAGGATAGAGCGCTACATTCTTCTGTCCTGACACACGATTCTCGCCTCATCCACATTCATCTTACATCTTCTCATACATCTTACATCATACATCTTCTCATACAAGCTCGCCGATTTTCGAGAGTTCTAACAAGACCATCCTCCAGTATCTGAAGTACCTGGTCGTGCCAAGTCTTCCATAGAGGTCCTCTATTTTTGGTGCCATCAGCACTTGCGCCATATAACTCTCACTAAATAAAATAAGCTATCCATTACAAAAGTAAAACATAAATACATATTGTTAAAGGCGGACAGGGCGTCCAGCCATCATCAGCATCAAACATTAATAGCCATAATAGATAATAAGGGAACCTCGAAGCGATCCTCTGACAAACATTAACAAACATTCACAATGCAGATCGACACGATGTTTTCTCATAAGTGCAATAATATTTACAATTTGATGCAATCTCACCTTTATTAGTTTGCAGCTCAGACACTAGATTTCAATCATTTTCAGGCCGAACTGTATTCTGTCACTCCGGATTCTCGCTCAAAATGGTCTGACGCCTCGCGGACGCATATGACGGAGTCGCCATGTTTAAAATTATTTTATACCTAATTGGTCGACGGTGATGCGGGAGTTGCTACTATTCAAAAATTGTAGCACGCGCTTAAATTAAAACTGCGGGTTCTTTTTTTACATTACAATATATGCGTACTTACATTATAATGTGTATAGGTATACATTATAGTATGCTGTACGGTTTGATGCGGAACTAGGTATTTATTTATTTAATTAATTCATGAATTTTTACAGCGATTACGTAAGTTGCAATCGGTTGTACGTATACTGTATTTGTAATGAATGTAATATTTTAAAAATAGAAATTAACTTTAAGTCAAATAAACTTATAAAATTTTGAACGTTCATTTTGAGTTGTCATACATTTTACGTTAAAGATATTTATAAATCTATATATTTAATTCCACCGCCCGATCAGAATGTAGAAGGTCATAAAAGCCGGAGAACCAAATGGCTTGTAATAATGCTAACATGAAAGCTTCGGCAATAAGTTTTAAAACGTGTGTGGATTTTTGTAATATTGCCGCGTGCATAAATCGTAATGAACGCTTTGCAAAATCTGCTCAACAACACGTGGCCATTATTACCCGGCCGGCCAGTGTTTATCGCAGCCTTTATTTTAAATCTAAATCATTTCGTGTTTGTTCATTAGCGGACCCGGCCGGCGTTCAGGCGCTAGACTCCGCGCCGACACACTCGCAGTGCGCAGTACTCGTGGAGGCGGTCGTCGCGCGCGAAATGCAGCGGGGCGCTTCAATTAATCGGAAACATTTTGATATTTGTGAGTATTTTTGCACTATTCCAAGATACATGTGATAAAATAATCCCTTCAGATGTATAAAGGGTGATGTATGTTTATTATGTCTTTGTATTCTCATTTCCAAATTCATACCATTAATAGCTATCCTAGAGCTCGACATCTTTAAATTTACTAGGGTTACCTAATATTTTAATATCGATCAGGTTTTTATTATCTTATATTATTTTTATTAAAAAAAAATTTTGACTAGGTAAAAGGCGATCCTTGCCGTAAAACTGCCATGCAGTTTGGTAAAAAAATTAAAATGAAAGATTAATAAAGAAGAAATAAAAAAAATATCTGTATAATGTTATATTTTATGATGAGAGATACAAAAGGAAAATATTTCAAATACATGATAAATCATCAAATACTAACTTGCAGGTATTATGTCGTCTTTATCAAACTGTTCAAATGTCTGGTGTTTAAATAGCGCCACCGGATATGTATCAACCGCTAAATCAACGTGATACAATTATTAGATACAAATCCAACAACATAGGTTGACTCAATATAAATGTACGTATATGAATTAGACATTAATAAAATCTAACAAGATAAAAAAATAGTTTCATACTATGAACACCTGTCATTTGACTCACTGAGCCTTTTCTTTAAACGATGATGTATGTGTTTGCCAGTAAAAATAGTTAACCGTTTTCCTAATTATTTCGAATGCCGTATTATTATTATTATTATTATTATTATTATTATTATTAAATATGACACCGATTGGCCGGGTGCACAGGTCCCACGGCGCCCCTAATTCTGCCACGCGATCACATCAAACATGTTAGTGATAGCGAAAGGTACATTTACATAAATTGCATCATTTAATAATTATGAATATGTTTTATGAAACGTTGTGATAAATGTGAGAATTTCCCGCATATTTCATTCTAAACAAATTAATTGGTAATTCATTATTTTAAACTAAAAAGAGAAGAATCAATCCTAAAATAAATATAAATAACTTAACAGGTGTAACGCTAAATAAATATGTAGTTTATGCAATTATTTATCTACGATGACATTATCTTTCTTCAGACTCCGTACTTTAATTTGAGTAAACTTCGTCGCAAGATATTACGCTCCACAGGGATGCTGTTGTGAAGATAATCTCCCACTCCACAGAAACCGATTGTCTTTGAAAGGTGTGTCATTTTCGCATGACAAGATTCATCTAATATTCTATTAATCATCTCGAACAATAGAATGTTTGGGAGGGCGCCTCATAGTCACGTGGTTCAGCATTTTGTTAACAATGAAATTTATAGTGTATTTCTTTTGTTCATCAGCATTTCATTGCGATACTGAATATCCTTAAGCATATTCCTGTACTTGGCATACACACCACAGTAGATATGCGGTCACTATAAAAATGATCATTTAAATGTAGTCAATAGGAACATTACCTAGGAACTATTCTATTTATTATAACATACACATAATATAAAAATAAGACTAGTAGTTTCTTTGGAGCTAAACAAAGAAAAAATATCATACAAACTGAAAAATAGTACATTTACCTACTAATAAAAAGAAACAAAAAAGTATTTTTACACCGTATAAAGTGGAGAGGATGGGGAGGGTTGGGAAAAGAAAAGCAATAAAAATATAATTTGCTTGATGAATTAAAGTGTATACGTATGCATACTCCTATACATACGTATACACTTTGTGTACATATACAGGGTGTCTCTTAGCTAGTTGTCCAAACTTCAAGAATAGGTAAATCAAGTAATTTAGAACGAAAAATATTCTTGATAATTTGTCGATTTTCCCCCCGCCTAGCGAATTATCAACTTTATATTTTTTTTGTTTTTCAGAATTCGCATTCAAAAGGTTAAGTATTATGTCATAAATTCCATATATGAGAGTTTGATGACCTCAATATGTACTGACTTAGAATTTGGAGGGTAGAAAAAATATAAGATAAAAAATGCCGAGATTGACAACATTTTTTTAAAAATTGTAACACGTAATGAAAGATCGTTTGTTTTTTTTCAATTATTACCTTGCGCTCATTGAATAAAAAATATGTAAAAACGTGAAATTAAATAAAAAAGACGTACATTTTTCTGCGTTAAGCTTTGATTGTGAAAATGATCATCTGAGATTTGTGAAAGTATTATACTCATTAGTTTACAGATTACATATATAGTTACTGTCGGACGGCTATTTAATTTGTGTTGTCAAATCGGGACCCATTTTTTAAATTATTCGAAGTGCTTTTTTAAATAAATACCTAATTAAAATATGCTTTGATAAAGACATGTCAGACAAAGAATTTGTATCTAAAAGAATCTTTCAAGTACAGGAAACTTTTACCACGTGCTGATATCGACAATACGGTAGTATTTTTATTTATTTAATAAAGTGAATCTTTTTGTTTTTTGAAAATAAATAAGTACCTATGTAAGTTGTTGAAATTAAAATAATATTCATTTAATTTAAAAATTTTAATTTCGGAAATTGAATTACACATATGTCGAAAAACAGACTTTTCTCCGATGTAAATACATTTTCAAAGTAAAAATCTTTATCCTTCGATTCAATGACACGGCATCTGAAAAATGGATTCCGTAAATCTTGAGGAGATTTTTAGGTATGACGCAATAAATAAAAATTTGCTAATATTTTTAACCCGCTTACTCGCTATATGAGCATTTCTTTAACCTTAATTTAAAATACAATATCTCATTCTAGTAAATGGACCTACTTAAATTATAATATTTTTTATTCATTAAAATATTTTTCGTTCTACAGATATTTAAAAATATAAATAAAAATGTTTACAATACTTCCGTACATACGTTGTAAAATATAAACATCCATCCAATATTACGTTCCGCCATATAATTTTAAAACGCGAAGTAAAAAGGGACCATGACTGCTTATCGCCGTCATGAATGCCGTCATGTCGCTTACGATAAAGAACATCCGATACTAAGCGCGAAGTCATTTCGCGCTGAAGTTTACATATATCTAACAATGATTCTGAAATATGGAGGCGCGCTAGTCGTATTTTAACATACATTTTAATAAACAGCATATACATGCTTTTTCATATTTACTATAAATCGTATTTATGTTAAATATTATTACTTTTACGAATTATGATGAACCATTTTTAATTTGACCTTTTAGTTCAGTTTTTAATTTTAATCTTATTTTCATTTTAATATAATTAACTTAAAATATGGAATTATTAATCCCAAATTATGGTTATATTTAATTTATGTTAATTCCATGTAGAATTATATTTTAAATCGTTTCATTTAAATAAATTATAGTTTTATAAAATTTTTGTGTTTATAACATTAGTATTATATTCCGTGCGACATTTCTATTCTTTCGATTTCTGAATATTACAAGATTAGGAGTAGACATACATACCTATCTATATTTTCGATTAGTAGGTAAGCTATTTACATTTGTTTGTATTGTTTTTTAAATTATTTTTGGTAATTTAGTGTGCTTGAGTTTATTTAAAAATTCTTATGTACTTCATACGCAACATTTAAATAAAGTTTATTCAGTATTGTATGTTTTGTGCCGAGTGAAACAGTGCACCACAGTTTTAAGTTAGCGAGTATCGGTCGGTACGTACGTATATTATGTACAATATTCACGTGTACATAACTACAGTCAGCTGTTTTAAAATTTCGAAGCGGTGGTAAGAATAGAATGTTATCCAGAATTTTTAAATCTTTTTATTTTATTTTTATCACAGATAAATATTTTATAACATTTGATATTAATTACTTTAATGGTAGTCCAACGTTTTACTAAATATAAATAAGAAATATTTTTTTAAAAATGCAAGTTTTGATGTCTCATAACTCCTAATCTATAAATATTTTACCTAACTGTAAATAATATTTTCTGTTCAAAATTGAATGAAGAACACTCCCTTAAAGTTTTTGCTACTAGCTATGAGACACTCTATATATACGAGTACATAGCCATATATATATATATAAGCATGCATATTCAATTTATGTCAATAATTATTACTTAGTTGGCGTAATTTAAATTTGAAGGGAAGCAATTTATCTTTTTTTATTTATTATCTTTGTTTTATTAAACACTTGAGTTTAAATACATCAACCGGTTTCGAAAAATACAATTTTCTTCTTCAGGATGTCATAACTAGCTAAAACATATATTATTGTTTCTTTACCAGAATCTATTTTTCAAAAAAACAATTATTTAAAAAATAAATTTAATACTTAACTAAATTGTTACTTTATACAAAATTACTCGAATAATTTTTAGGAAAAAACTTTAGAATGGGACTTGTAGTTAAATTTAGTTGGTTGTTTATAATTATTTGATTAGTTTTACTCGTTTTATTTATCTTCAACGATTCCAAATTATAAAACAAAGATAATAAATAAAAATATGAATTTTAACCACAAAGTTAATATTGCTAATTTTAAAAGTAAACAATTTATCGTTTAACTCTAATAACTTGGATTTCTCTAATAACTTGGATAAGTTATTAGAGAAATTTAAGATATTATATTTTGACATAGATAGGGTTATTAGTTCAGTCATTTGGTTACTCAGTTCTTTCAAATTTGAATAAAATAAATTATTTGGACGCGTTGGGTGTGTGGGACAGTTGAAGACTATTTGCTCTAATGAATAGGGCGAGTCAACCAGTTGTTAAATTTTTTATAAAAGTAGCATAAATATCGTGCATTTCTTCTATTCAAACGAGGAGGAATTTTATGGTAACTCTCGCTTTCTGAATATGATTTATGTCTAAACAGACGTATTAGAGAATTTTAAGATTTTGATAATAAAGGGTTTTTCAATAGGGACGTTCAAACTTTCTTTCAACAGGGACAAGAAACTACGCCATATTTTTTCAATTTTTTTTGAAGTTAACACTCATACTTAGTTGGCAAATCATCATGGAGCAGTACACACCGGAGCAACGCTTACAAATTATTCAAATCTACTACCAAAATTCGCGTTCGCTCACCGCAACTTTAAGAGCATTACGACCATTTTATCGTCGTCATCACTTGCCTGCCACATCAATGTTTGGTGCAAAAATTTGAAAGCACATTGTCGCTACACAATGTTCCAGTGTCAGTGAGATAAAGAAATGCACGAAGTGAAGAAAATATTGCCGCCGCTAGAGCATCTGTTCTTGATGACCCAAATGAGTCACTAACACGACGTTCTCAACAATTGGGCATTTCTGTGACGTCATTGTGGTGAATTTTGCGAAAAGATCTTGGCCTACATCCATACAAGATCCAGTTGACATAAGAACTAAAGCCGCTTGACCATTTGAAGCGTCGCCAATTCCTCAATGGGGCTGCACAACAATTTGAAAATGATGCTGAATTCCATCGAAAAATCATCTTTAGCGACGAAGCTCATTTTTGGCTCAATGGATATGTAAACAAGCAAAATATGCGTTATTGGGCAGGCACCAATCCACACGTGCTTCACGAAACACAATTGAATCCCGGAAAAATCACTTTTTGGTGTGGATTACATGCCGGAGGTGTCATTGGACCATATTTTTTTGTTGATGATGCTAATCGTCATGTTACTGTGAATGGTAATCGTTATCGCTCCATGATAACTGATTATTTTTGGCCTCAATTGCAAGGTATGGACTTGGCCAATATGTGGTTTCAACAAGACGGCGCTACCAGTCACACGGCACACGCAACAATTGACTTATTGAAAACCAAATTTGGTGAGCGTGTTATTTCGCGAAATGGACCAGTTCAATGGCCGCCTAGATCATGCGATTTAACACCATTGGACTATTTTCTTTGGGGCTATGTTAAATCTTTGGTCTATACCAACAAGCCGGCGACGTTACAAGAGCTAAGAGAAAATATTGAACGCGAAATTGGTGCAATTCGGGCCGAATTATGTGAAAAAGTGGTGGAAAATTGGATTCAACGATTGGACATCTGCAAACGTGCCCGCGGTAGTCATGCGAGGGAAATTGAATTTCATACATAATTACCACTAAATGTACTTCAAAACATAATAATTTTTTTTTAGATATATTCATTCGTTTTTGTTTTATTTTAAAAAAAAGTTTGAGCGCCCTTAATGAAAAACCCTTTATATAAACTATATAGTGTAGCTAAAATGAATTTAGAATCGTTGCTAAGCAACGTCTTACTACTTACACGTTGATATCATTTATATTGTTGTATAATTTGAGTTTTGTTTTATCGATGCCGACTATCAATAGTGTTCTCCACATGATCCACTCCAGGACTCCAGGATTCCAATGCTTTCGGAATGTTGGTAAAGTGCAGCCTGTGTAACGGTTGATCCAAATTGAATAGTTATTTTAAATACTGCTTTATTTTTTTTCTGTCACGTTATGTAATATTAGGTTAGCTTTTTTTGCAATCAGCATTTTTTTATAAATTTAAATAACGGTTAAGTTTGGATCAACTTCTATAATAGCGTTTATAAATGAAAGAGACTCGATGGCATCTGTCATTTGTGTCTTAAAGCCGCCATGAAATATTTGTACAAGTATTGTAGATTGACTTTTATAATTAACTTACCATCGCTGTTTCCCGCAGGGGTGGGCACTACTTCACTTCTCATATTTTATATAACTTTAACTCAGATATATAAAATATAAACGGTTAAATGTACTACTGTTTCGGGTTTTAAATTGTAAAATTACCTTGTATAGCCAAGTTACCCGAAATACTATACTTGTCAAATAAAAATAGCATTTTAAAAAAATGGAAGTAAAATATAAAAATCGGACTGATTTAACACATGTTTTATTATTGATACGCCGCATGAGTTTTTGGGTCAACTTCCATGACTTGTGTTTTTGCACAAAATGTGTTTTTATTCGAAAATATACATTTAATGTGCAGAGCTGCGAAGTCTATTGCGGGGACATTTACTGCGTAAAAATTACGACGCTTAAATGCATTTATCCGTTAAGAAGTAGTAATATTAGTATCTATAATATTTTTATTTTTATTTTCGATACAATTTTAAGTAGATATTCATATAAATAAATTATATACCGTGTAAATTATTACTATCAAAAATTGTATACCTTATACTTAACTCATCACCTTAAATGCCTGTCATAGCCTTTTTAAACGTTTCTCATACACACAAGACAATAGCTATTAGCAATATTCCAAAGAAATAATATTTTTCAAAATTCTCTCAGTCCAGATAATTATAATATCTGCAAATAAATAAAATACTTTTTAACGTTCACAAATCCTCGTTAAAAGATATGTTTGAATATAAATCACTCAATTAGGAAACAACCCCAAGAATGAGAACAAAACAAAATAGTATTTGTGAAAGAGCAACATTTCATGCATATGAAAATGGAAGACCTTTGTCGCGAAACAGATCAAAGCGATCGTGTTGTATTTTCTCGGATTGCACCGCCTACACGCAAAAACTTTTTGAATAAATCAAGCAGCTTGATATACTTCAAACCCCGGATCGAAATTCTATCGCTGCTTAGGACCTGAAATTTAGAGAGAACAATATTTTGCTCATTCATCCGCTCGCCGAGTCGTGGAATAACGTCAATAATCGAAACAATACGGAAAGGAAAATCCATCAGCAAAATGGGAGGGAGTCTTGTCCTCGCTGGCTCCGGGCGCGATACGAGCCGCGGGGGGACGGTCGGGCGGGGGTGATCCTGCTCCGTAAAATGTATTTCCTGAAAATTGGATCTCGTCTCTTCATACTCTGAAGGGAAGACAGGATTTGCGGTATGTAAGGCTTCAAATATGTGTTGCGAGTAATATGTTTGGAGCTTATCAAACACGCCGTGCGTGGCGCTATAAACAAGATGTTTATCTGTATTGTTACCTTTGGATCACACCTTTGAGCTTTGTGCCTGCCGAGATGTCTGTATATATTTGGATAGAGTTTTCATTTAAAACCGCCAATGTGGATATTTTACCTCTTTGTGATGAATCCTTTCATATTATATCGGGGGGCGATTTATAGCTTCAGAAAGAAGTCATTTCATTTCAGTACTTGTTGCATTTTCATTCTCAAACCGATGACGGCCTCGGTAAAATAGAGATTTGAAGTTTAAGAGACAAATTTTACAAACCTTAACATTCGTATATAATGAATTCTACAATATCACTCTCCTCACCGGTGAGATACAGTAAAGTACAATATCAACCTTCGCAGCTAATTGGTTTTGTATCATCCAGGTGAACGCCTGCAAAGAGCTGTTAGCTGATAAACACGAAAGTTAATTATATAATCACCATTTTTTATAATCCGCCCCTTAAATTTCTAACGCCATTACCCTCTCTAAACACATTGCCGATATTCGAAAATACATTTTGCAAAGCTCTGAACAGCGACGCTCGCCCTGCCCGACTATTTTTATTATTTACTATTAACGTTTTTTTTTTACTGTTTTTAATATTTTAACCACAAACAAGTGTTGTTATCGTAACTGTCTTAATGTTTTAAATTAAATAAAAATACAAAGATTGTCAATTGTAACATTATTATCTTCACGTTATACTCTAATAGGTGTGATGGTGCTGTGTGTGAGACTGTATATTAGCGTCATTAACGACCTATTGATATTCTAAAATAAAATAAACAGATTTGCCTCTGTTGTCACGATACTTTAAATCTACCAAAACATTTGAATTAAACAATTGAAACATTGTAAAGTACTACAAACAAGGTGACAAGTTGTATATGTATGAACTAAGGTTTTTGTACTTTTTTTAAAGGCTTCATAATTGTATATGTTTATGTAGTTTAGAAATACAATTCTAGTAATAAAAGTGCACTTTTTCAGCTTAACAACGAATGTTATGGTGTCTGTTACATTAGTCGCACATTAAATTTGGAAAGTTAAGTGAATGTCAAAACAACGCATGTATAATGTTAAAGCAATACCACACAGCTAAATCGATAATAATGTATAGAGTATATAATATTTTTTTTAAATAGCATTTAAATAAAATTCATCAACCGACGACAAAGTTCCGTATTTTCTTAGCAATCGCAATTTAGCTTAGAGTTTGTAAATGTACTTACTGTCCCTATAACCTACCTTCGGTGTGAACCGCAGCGATCTCACGCACAGACTCTTAACAGGATTTTAATTATTCACAGCCCCCGCTAATAAGAACGTCGCTGCTAATTATGTGCTAACACAATGACATCACACCGCGGGGAGGAGCGAGAGGGGGCGGGGGGTGGGGCGCCGCCCGACTAATCAACTCTGGAAGGGGGAAAGAGGACGAATTTTACAGCCGTCTTGGAACATTGCGTTCGTTATTTTCTTGGACGAATCGGCGAGGTCGATGGTCAAGGTCCAGCGGTCAAAACGGTCGAACTCCGAAAACCGCTGTACGAGTAGACACATCATCAATGTTCGGTCATTCTTTTACTTTTTAAAAATCAGTCATAAAATCACAAAATATACATTAATTGGTAAATTATAATGCTCTCAGATCACCCTGCGATCGTGCCCTCTGTTCCTGATGCTCCTACACTCACGTCATGCGTTTTCTTGATATCCTCTTCTCAACTTACACGATTCGAAGGCCCGAATCATATTAGCGACCCTTTCTCAGTTCTGTCAACTTATACTACGATACATTCAATCTACATTAATTCGTAATCTGCTCATCGTACGTATATTTTCCGCGCATATACTATATCGACCGCATAACATAATAATTTTACAAAATAATGCATTAATGACATGGAGTAAAATAATAAAAATGTGAATCTGGCGGAAAAACTAGAAGCGGTGCTCTGAATGTTAAGGGGAGAGCGGTGCTATGCGCTGTGCTCGCGGAGCACGTCTTCTCTTGCCAAAGAATTTCCCCGTTTCGTACAGGCCGCTGCGGCTCATTACAACTTGATACTGTTTATGGAAAAAAGAGAAGTCAATATAACCTATATTATATTCGTCAAATCTTAACAAGTGAATATATATTGTGAAAGATAAATGTGTATTTTACTATCTACGCAAAATATTATTTAATAAAAAAACTATAATAATTGTATGTAAATCCTTCCTACTGCGAGTAAATCGAAACGAAAAACGTACGTATGGTTTCTAAAATGAAATTAAAAAATACAATATTTCAATTTCCAAATTTCTGGTAATAGATTTGTCTGTTCACATGATACTAGAGGTCTCCACTACCCGGCATTGCCCGGAAATCAAATTTAGCTATAATTTAATAAAAATAAGAAAGGGAAGCGGGGTACCTTTGTATCGTGCAGGCCCTAAATTATAACGATGTTTGCAAAATTTGGGCCAAGTAGGGGAAGGTTGAGATGTCCGGTGGAGTTGGGTGAGGTGGCTTTATTTTCCTCAATATTCTAAAGTACAACTGAACAAAATTTGGATGATGTTTAATAGAATTCAGATTTATATCGGGAGAAGGGAGTGGAGCGGTCACGGGGAGGCGGCAGGACGCGTCCTAAAGAGTAACCGTGTGAAATTGAGAATGCAAATACAACATATTTATATCGTGGAGAAGGGGGATGCCACTATGCTACTTTAGTTTTACGTAGGATAAAAAATAACTAAGCAAAATTTGGTTTAGGTCGCTCAAAGCATTGTTTAGAGAACAGGCAGACAGACAGATAATCAGTTACAGTATAGTAATATCGTGTATTTAAACCCCATCCATAAACATTAGTAGATGACGTTTATAACAAAAAAAGTCCTTACAAAGTTGGTTTATCAAATTTATCATAATGTTATGTAATAATTATTTGAATGATAAATTATGCTCAAATATATGTCGACCTTCATTAGAAGGTAATAATATAAAGTGCGTACTGATCGCAAAGAAGAAGGGAAGGGAACAATTATTACATTTAACCGTCCACGGTTATAACGTGAGGTTTATTTAAAATGTGTGTTGCCTGGAAGCCAGAGTGAGTCGGGCGGAGGCCGAGAGCATCAGTATTCGCGCGGCGTCGCAGACTTTCATTAATACCTACTTTGTAATAATCATTTGAGCGGGGAGGATGCGGAACGGCCGGGCCGGGAGTCGCCGGGGATATTGTACGATTCTGGTAAACTTGTTATTCACACTAATTATTAGGTAATTAAGATTTTTACAATCCTATACCGATATTCTATCATTACAAAGAATTAAATTATCAGGCGTGATCCTAAATTTTGGGAAAAATTCACATTTTTTGTTCAATATTATTAATTCAATAATAATCTTTAATACCGGTAGTTACATTTATATTCACGTTACACGATTGATATAAAATATTTTACTAAAATAACGTACCTAATTTTTTTCTTCTGCTGGCAAAATCGAATATTAAATTATTTTCCAACTTGCCTCGGTAAGAAATTGTCATGTCACGCGTCATTGAATCACCAGCCGCATTATCCGCGAAACCGAAAACACTGGTCAAAGCTCTCCGCGGGGCCCGGCTGACGACTGACGAGTCGTCAGTCACGTTCGTGATTCCAACTATTCGAATATCGAATAGTTAATGATAATATATTCGAATATATTCGTAAATTTTTTAAGAAAGGAATAATTTACTTCGGATGATAAATACATTCTATATATTAAAAAAAAAAACACAATAATTGTAGAGAATTTATTTATTTTAATTTTTTTAAATATATGTTATAAAAAAACAACAAAAAATATATTGAAAAATAATGTTGAATTTAGAAATACAAATTTAAAAAAAAAACACAAAAAAAAAATTTCAATTTTGTAAATACACATATAAAAACAATAAAAAAATAGTGAAAATTTGATTTTTAAAATCTAAATATAAAAATGTGCATAAAACGGTTAAAATTTAATTTTAATTTTAAAAATATATAATAACAAAAACATAATGGAATATTATTTCACCAAAAAAAACCATTAAAAAACAAGCCAAAAATTATAAAATTATTTCAATTTTGAAATTACTTAAAAACACAACAAAATACATGATTTTAATTTAAAAAATACACATTATAAAAAAAAATACAGCGAAGAATTATTTTAATTTTAAAAATACATATTTTAAGAATAAAATTGCATTGAATGTGTCAAATTTCAAACTTGTTCGAAATGGAAACCCGACTTCATCGTTGACAAAACAATGTATTATACGTGTTTGTTCTCATAAAACCATAAAGATAAGCAGAAGACTTAAAAAAAAGGCAAATGCAAAAGATGTCCGACAAAGACGTTTACATCTTTGATGTCCGACTTCCATATAGCCGATAGTGGTACTTCTGGAGAAAAAAATCGTATACCTGAATGAATGAATGAATGCTTGCATATGACTACCAGTGCTCGTAAACCTTTGTTTCGTTTAGAAAAATATTAAAAATCTTATAATATAAATATGAGCGAATACTTTACGAATACTTTTTAAAGTATTCGAATAACAAATACTTAAAAACAGGCGAATATATTCTGGGTTATAATATTCGAATATTCGGATTAGAGGTCGTCAGTGACGACGGATGGCGGATGGCGGACAGATGATAACGTAATCTCTGCTAGTGTTTAGTAACGGTACAGTAACTTTTGACTCGGTAATTATCCAATAACAATAACAAGAATGCAGGGGAGGTATGATTGGGTGAACGGGTTAAGTAAGTTGGATACCGAATTAGTATTCTCGCGGCTGTCAATTATTCCCACCGAGTAAATTTATTCCAAAATGAACCCTCTGTTATTTTAGTTGAAAGCAGAACTCCGTACCACCCTATACCGAAACATTTCGAATTTAAATAAAGTATTTTGATGCCTGACTTAATTTTATATTAATTCGCATGAAGTATATTTATAGATTGACCCCGAGTTGTTAATTCTTCTAAAATTAAGTTATTATTATTATTAACTGAAGCGTGACCCCTCTCGGCTCCTCTCTGAAATATTTGTAATATTTATATTTTGTTTCCCGCAAGTAGCAGCTTTACTTCATTATGCAGAATTCAATAATCTTGTACTGAACTATTCTGGATTAGATCGCATTTGTACACACATACATTATAATTTTATTTTTTTCCAAACTGTATGGCAGTTTTACGGCAAGGGTTGCCTTTTACATACTTATTTTTGAACTTTTATAAACAAATATATATTTTTTTAAATGGAATTTAACAAGGGGAAAAAATTTGATAAGAAGATGTTAATGAACTAAAACTATGCATTATCCTATACCTAATTGGTATGTTCATATTATATACAGTCATTTCCATTTAGAGTGGTGGGACACGCTTATAAATCACGTTATAGTCAAATTAAAGGAAATTAGATGAATTACTTAAAAATATATAAAGAAAAAATCAATATTCCGAAAAAATATACAATTTTTACAGACCTAGTCCACAATATTCCGGTATATACCTAATATAATAAGGAAACAAAAAATTTGATAAGAATATGTTATTTTACTTTGTATTTTAAGGTAGTCCCTGGGGTCTCATTATTTTTTAGAAATGTTTAATAAGTCTTTATTGATTTTGTTCATTAATCTTGATACAACACATTCTCTCGTTCTCTCACCGTACACATTGTTCGCGATCGGTACTCTCACGGTTCGACCCGACCATCCGGTTGAATAGCTATGGTGAGGATCAGTATTTATATATACATTATTTATCAACCTTTCGAATATGAAAGCATATGTTACTTTTTTATCAGCTGGTAAAATTTTGCGTATTATAAATAATTGACTATAATCATCTTTATACAAACACTTGTACACTGTTATCTACTATAAGTTGTTAAAATGCAAAATTACCCAAAATAATATTTTGTTTTTCAAGGATACGTAAGCACTTAGTCGAAGTAAGGGACGGGGTTGCAATAAACATCGGTATTATTGACGCACGACACGGCGTGGGAACGGCAATAAGGAATCTGGCGTACGAGACCATAGTCACGTCGGCAAATGCACCATAAGGGAAGTATCACCTTATGCACCAGTTTTTCTTCAAACCTCAGCCGGGAGAGCTCGCTCCATAAACACGGGATCTAGTTTTCAATTAGAAAATAAAATCAATAACGTCTCTGATATAATAAGCAAGAAGTTTGTAATTTGTGATTCCGGGTAAAATTTAAATTGTGCGCCTCGAGTTTAAGCTTACACTATAATGTTCTCTATGTTTAATCGTTGATATAAAAGTATAAAAAGGGTCCAGGTGGATCTATATAAAAAAGGACGATCAAAATAATTTGGTGTAGTGAGAATAAATTGTCGCTATCAGGGGAGACGATATCATGTACGGCACGCACAAATTCCATAAGAACATCGCGTCATGAGTCCCGGTTTGCCTGGATAATTGGGCATCGTCTGGTGGTTAATCAACTACAAGCCTGAACTCCGTCACCCTACGCTGGCACCACAAGCATCTGACCACACTTCACCAGGACCATCAGCTACACCTTGAAGGCATCTCCTAAGAGGTAATCCCTTACGTGAGGGACCTGCATAATCCACATAAGACGAGCGTCTACATAAACAATTTGGTACATAACTTTATGCTGTCATGATGGGCACGCACATATATAATGTTAATTTAATTGTAATTATTTTTGAATTGTCTTATTAATAAGTAATCAGGTAAAATGCTTATTTTCCACTTTTAATACATGCAAGTCACAAAATATAGATAATAAACTTTATTATAAACAATGGCATTTTGTAATTTCATTTCATAACCATTTGACTTGATAATATTTAAAAAAGAACCAGTTAGGCTAGATGCCTCCCCCCTGAACATGAAGCCGAGGCAGAAAGAAGAAATACCCTAACAAAGTTTTAAAAATCTTAATTGTTTATTTTTATTAGTATATGTTTTATATGTCAGTCCATAGCTACTGACTCCATAACTGATAACCTAGTCGACCATCGCAAAGTACAGTGAGTACAGCATAGCCCGTGGAGTGCATACCTTAACATATAAAATGCACTTAACATGGATCTCAGTTTTTTACATATATGATCAATATGCGGTTTCCAGCAAAAATTATTATCAATTATTAAACGTAAATATTTATATTACTCTTCACACTTTTCAATTTTGTTACATTTGCAATTTATTTGATTTTTGTGTAAGCATTCGTAATCATGTCCAACAATATTCATTTTAATTGTTTTTCATTTAGCTTGTGGTGATCGGATATGTAAATATTTAGTTTTCTTTATATTTAAAATTATTCCGTTGTCATGAGACCATTTAAGGATATTGGTCAGATCATTTTCTATGTTGTGTTCGATGGTTTTGGCACAGTTTCCGGAATATAAGATGCATGTATCGTCGGCAAACATAAACTTTTAACAACTCTTTATATCATTGGTCAAGCTATTTACATGCATAATATACCACGTAGGTCCTGATACAGATCCAGTTGGTACACCGTATTTTATGTATTTTAAGGTACTTTATTTATTTAATAGCTTTATTACAGCAAACTTTCTGGATTTCAAGTACTCATGGAACCATTTATTTACAGGTCCTCTTAATCCACTCTCTTCCATCGCTATTAACAGCGTGTCGTGGTCCAAAAATCAAACGCTTTTTTGAAATCAATGAACAATTATTATTTTATTCTGTTCATGTTCTTAATATACGTACATATTATACATTTTAAACATTCTTATAAATATACAAAAATGGCGAACAAGCTTCATAATGTAAGAGATATTAATTTAATGTATTAATTATAAATATTCATATAAAATCAATTTCGTCGAAAAATATTGTTTTTGCGTCACCGGGATATAATATAATTTATTTTATATACATATATAATCAATACATTAATTTAGTATTTAAAATATCACAGACCTATGTTCTGAATAATTACAGCTTCACAACAAGAATGTGTTTTCCTTAATAAGAGATATTCACTGTTTCCTTAACTAGGCCGAAGTCTGTACTAAAGGAGATGTATATATATATATATATTTTATCTAAACCAAAATTATTAAGAATGAGGTAAACAGTGCAACGATGTGTTTTTTTATAATTTAAGTGTTTATTTATTTCATTGGAAAATTTTGTAAGAAGAGTCGTAGTACGTTTTTAGTTTTGAAAACCTTATGGCGTAGGATGATTTTTTTTTCTGTATAATTTTTTAAATTTAATTTACGATAACTCTTTCAATAATTGTATTAGTACTCAACAACAGTACTATCGGTCTGCAGTTGGTTGTATCAAAACGGTTTCCATTTTTAAAAACTGGTTTTATTAATTTAATTTTTAGTTTGTCAAGATAAATCTCTTTTTTAAAACATAAGTTAATCAATTTAGCTAGTATTTTCGATGACCTTAATATCTGACATCTTGATTCCATCTATTCCAGGGCCTTTTGCGGCACTCATAGAATCAATACCTTTGGCTACCTCTTTTGGTGTTACTTTATTATTTCTCATCGATTGATCCGCTTCGGTAACATATGTGTGTCTCTTTAAGAACTTTTCTTTGCACTTTTGTTTAATATTGTTAATTTTTACAGAAAAGGTTACAGCAAATTTATTACATATTCTTTAAGTTTCACCACCCATATGATTAAGTACAGCCAAGTCTACATTTTTTTTCTTTTTATTACCATTAATTTATATTTATCTAGATTTTTTATAATTTCCTGCACTTTCCAGAATGGTTTTTTGACGGAATATATGTTTTGTTTGATTAATATTTTTGTTTTATTTCTAAAATTTGTATACCGTAGTCGATATAATATATTATTTGGAGAGTTTTTCCATTTTCTGTATAGTTGATTCTTGCTTCTGATCATACCTTTAAGTTCCGATATAATCCATTGTTTTTCATTTCTTATTTGGAATGAAAAATACTATTTTTTTTAACTAATATAGACTATTTCAAAACTATTTACCAGTTTATCATACATTTCTATCGGACATCTTTTATTTTCTATTTCATTCCAGTTTGTTTTTTGTAGTTCTTGTAGAATAATTTTTTTGTCAAAATATTAAACTTTGACTTTTGACCATTCATAACTTTTTCTATGTATATATATTCTATATATACTTTATATATATTGTAACATTCGAAAATACGCGCGAAGACCGAAGGCGACATCTTCCGGCGCGAGCAGGCGCGGCCGGTAGAGCAAGGTCGGAGGAAGGTAGAGGGGGACTTCGTAGCGGACGCCCGAGCTGCGCGGGCGTGTGGGCGGAGGCCAAGCGGCGCTCCGCCGAGATCTGAGTATTGATGTAAAAGATCGAGAAATAGCGACGAATAAGACTGAGTATTATAATCACGGCAGGACAAGAGATATTTGAGCCTTGTTCTATCCATGTGTATCAAGGAAGGAAGGACTCTTCGCGTAGTATTATATTCACGGCAGGAACAAGAGATATTTGGCCCTTGTTCTGCCCGTGAATGTCAATGAAGGAAGGACTCTCCGCGGGTACGAGCGCGAGGCTGCGAGCGTGATTGGAAGCGAGGCGAGCACGGTCCACTCCATGACGTCAAGATTAGTCCACTGGGATGCCTCCAGTAGACGTGAGATGCTTTGGTCCGGCCACGGAAAGATCGAGAACCCTCTACGTGTTACAATGACGATTTTCTCCTGTTCAGTGAATAAAGTGTAAATTAAGTGACTAAAGTGTTATTATTGTCTGAAACCACCCCCACACATCTGAGATAGGCATTCCGACACCAACCCTAATATATATATATATATATATATATATAGAAAATCAAATGTTGTTAATTTAACCATTCCATTTTTAAATAGCATGGTTTCATAATTAAAAACTTGCGTGTTATTTTGTTTAAGTAGATCGATATTTATATCTCCGGCGACAATAATATCCTGGCCGGATAGAATTTTTTGTATAATTGTTGACAGCTCATTTATAATTTTATTTTCATTTGTATTAGGTGGACGATAAGTTTTTTTTTTCCAATATTTAGCTTCCCACATATAATTTCACCAGTAATTAATTGTTCTTTATTAATTTCAAAAACGTATTTTTCTTTCGCATAAATAATGATACCGCCTAACCTAATAGAAGACTATTTTCCCTAGTTTGAGAATATAAATTATATTATTTTATTTTTAAGAGATGAACGTCTTCTTCTTTGATATTTACTTCTGTTAGAATCAGTCCGAGTACTGTATTATGTCCTTTGTGATTACCAAGAATTATTCGAAGTTTTTGAACATTGAGCGTATATTCACATGGATTAAGGCAAATATATTTTTTGTTTTCAAAAGCACATTGTTTAGTCGTGTGTCTGTATTTACACATTCTAGGAACTTATAATTTGTGACTTGTTATGATGTCATTTTTATGCTGTACAATGTGTCGTGTGTAATGTATGTGCATCCAAATCGAAAGAAATTCCTTTTCTTAGTATATTTGAATAACTTCTGCTTCTTCTGTACGTCTTACTAGTATTTTGCCTTAAGTTGCCCAGGTATATTTATACTTTTCCATCAATATATTTTTTGTTTATCAAAGCAATTTTTTCAATTTTAAATTTTAGTTTTCATTAATGTAGATGCGATCTTTTTTTTTATTTTGTACGATATCATCGTTAGAGATATTTGCGGACAATACCAATACAATATATGGAATTGGCGTTTCTTCTAGGTTAAATCGAGTTTTCTGTAGATGGTTTCTTTGGGGAAACCTAGGCCGACGTTTCTGCATGGTAATACATACCATTTTCAAGGTGTTGCCTCATAAAGTTACGATTTAACATTTGTATATACATATATTGTGAGCAGTGGAGTCGGGGCCCCGCATCTTCACCGGTCATGAGCATGAGAAATGTAACATAAAAAGTTAAATAAAAAATCTGAATTTATTTCCTACCAACGGTCTTCTAAATCTGCATTCATCACTTGAGGAAAAATAATTATTAAGATTATCAAAAAATGAAGGTAGGTTGTTAATAATGGAAGAATTCGAAATTTAAAATGAACAAGTTTAATTAATACAACATAAAATATAACTAAAGAATTTCATATTTACCATAGTTTTCACATACGTTAACCAGACAGAATTATTTCCAGAGCAGCAGGCAGATTACGCGTCATCGTCCATATCGCATAATTGTCTCATCATCAAATGTCGCGCCGAGATACATTACAGTAGTACAAGTAACGTGAAGTACTGATAGTGTTGCAACATGCTTTTATTAACTGTACTAAACTTTTGCCTATGCACACGTTGGGTTATTTTGTCACTGCTATAGTATCGAAACGTGCAGTCCCACTCATCATCAGATGATGACTAAACTAAATATAGTTTCATGTCGACCGATTTGCGTAGAGGGGTGGACGTAGAAAGGGGGATTTCGGTTGTCGATGGGAAAATGAAAAGTAGGGGTGAAAGTATTAAGTATGTTTTTTTCTTTTACGAGAGATCGATTCTTTGACTCGTGCCAGTAGACGGAAAATATTTTTAATTTTATGCTATCATACGAAAAATAAACCTAAACACATGCCATAGATTTAGTCGAAGCGTTATTAGAAATGTTACCGATTTCATGATATTTAACAATAAACCATAAATAAATTTCTAAGTATCCGAACCGATAAACATATTTTTTAAATTGGTAATTTCAATTAACAGTAATAATTTCAGCCGATTGTACCTGCCTGCTGTTGAAACGAGTGGGTGTACGAAGCTTTTAGAGCCCTCGTTCACTCTGCAATTTGCACTCGGCACTTCAAAACATTTGTATTTTGACGTGCTAAAAGAGCAATTCTGATATTTCTGATATATTATATGGACAAACATTGTTTTCACTATTATCTCCTTTTTAATGAACCATCTTTAATGAGATTGTGTTTTCACCAGTCGACGTCTTGTGAAGACAGTGTAGGTTATTATTATTAATTAAATTAGATATTATATTATATACGCTGGACGCGTGATTATTTCTTTGCGCATGAATGTTATTATCACTCGCGTTATTAGAAGGAACCAGAGTATAATGACCTGCATTAAGTAGTTAAACCGATCACATTAAGTGATAAACTTTCATCTGTTTCACCGAGTACTGATTGACACGAGCGAGTTGCATAACCCGACATACGCTCATGACCGTGTGACGACTACTATTTCTAAAATCTTTTTCTGCGCAACTCTCGTCGTTTTAGCAATAAACGGATCCGACTGTAATAAGATTTATTCTTTATGTACATTCATATTATTATTAACGTTACACATTTCTATACTATAATATAATCCTCGCGTAGCTTTAGATAGCGTCAGTGGCTCGGCGCGGTTCGTGCCCGTTGAATGGGGACGGGGATTTACTGCGTCCCAAATATTCATTTGAAAAAATATAACGGTGTTTTTAGTTCAACAGCATATGCGGAAGATTTTATGGCCAGATGTTAATTGAAAACATTTCGTGAAGCAAAAGTCTAATGAAAATATGGTGTGATATTTCCATTTGACTTTTAGCGGTCTAAAACAATTCAATTACTGTCACGTATTAGATATTTTTATATTTACTATAATAATTTATCTAATATACGTACTTAAGCATCAAAGTATAAAAGTACCGAGGCCGCGCTGCACACAAGCTCCATTCGTGAACTGTTCGATTTAACCAAAGCGTAAAATCACTGCTACTCTACACACTGTGAGTGTGTCGTGGGATGCGATCTGACGACAGCCGAGTGTCAGCGTGTCAGCGCAGGTAATCAACTATTCCGTCACGCTATATTTTCGCGCCTACGACACGGCCGTATCTAACTACTATTCGTATTCTAGTTACCGGTCCGGATTCCGGAAAATTTAAGTTAAGTATTTATGTATATATTACTTATTTATATGAAATAATACATATTCAAATATTTCACTAGGTAGAGGAGAGGACACAAGTTAAAAAGTGGAATATTTCCGGAAACATGTAAAACGTTAATAAAATTACTCCAGTACCCAAAATTAAACGACTTCAGGCTAATAAGTAGATTCCCTAAATAAAAACAGATCTTAGAACTCACCGTGAAAAAATAATTAAGTAGTTGCATACCTCGAAGATAAAAACATACAGGTTCATCGACAATTAGGATTTAGAGTTAAAAATTCGTGCGAAACTGCTATTAACTCATGAAAGGAAAATGCATAAAGACAAGAAAAGGAAAACTGTAGCCGTTTTCTTGGACACATTACGCCCTTTAGAGACTACAAATAGATACAGGTAAGCTTGTTCAAAAACTATCGGAATTAACAGGACAGAAAAGATATGGTTTGTTAACTATTTAACTAATAGAAGACGAATAACAAAATTTGTAAATTCACTTTCGAGTCCACAATTAATTGAAAAAGGTGTCCTATATTATTTATCATTTATATGAATGACATAATAAAATATTCGGAAAATTGCGACATCAAATTATTTGCAAACGATACAGTAACATGCATAACTGGAAATAATATTGATGAATGTGCATGTAAAATTCTGAAAGAACTAGAACAAATAGCTGTATGATTAAATAGTAATACATTTCAATTCAACGTCTCCAAAAGCAAATTCATGATTATTGGTAAAGAAACTAATTATAATTTTTAATTACGAATAATTAACGAATATCAAAACAGAGCAATGAAACTATTTAATAAGTCATATGCTAAAATAACTAAAATTAATAACATTAAGCAAAATATTATTCAAAATGTTCTAAGACAAAATTAAAAGTTGATCAATTCATCAGTGGCAATCGCCAAAAAATTTTAAAAAGATTTTTGCTTTTAAATTCGCAGAGTTATAAAAGAGAACGGGAAAAGGGGCTAATTAAAAAGCATAATTTTTCATAAAATCACCAAACTAAAAGAGTTGTTACAAATAGAGGAGAAGAAGGAGAATGAAAAAAAAAGATTGTAAAGATACAGTCAACCTTCAGACGTTTGCGAAAAATGTCAGAATGTAGTAATAGTAGATAGTAAAGTAGTAATTACAATCTTCGCTATATGTTAGCGCCGTTTAATGTACACATATACGCGCACACCGTATTGGATTGTATAAATATATCCTTTCCTTTTCTCTTTCCCATCCTATTCTCTAAGCACAAGTGAGAAAGATGATATCCCTGCAGTTTAATACGCCCGAACGAACTCACTACGCTTTTGGAACCGAACACGGTACTCTGCCGTCGCTGTAAATCCGCTTTACTACCGCTAATATTAATTAATAAAAATAATCAATTTTAATCCCGCTAATATAAAGAAAAACAATTCCTTTCACGCGAGTGTCAACAAGTGTTTGTGACATAATTCTGCGTCGCTAGTGAATTGGTGGACTCAGGGAGACAACCAGAACCAGCTTCCAGAGATAGGCAGATCATCAAGTAAGTGCCATCCTTTCTTTATCTCCCAACAATCCGCCAACTTTCCACTATATATATATATATATATATATATATATATTGAGAAGTTTGTTTATATATATATATATACATATATACATATAAACAAACTTCTCAAAATAGGCCTTATTTTTTTAATATATATAATTTTATTTTTTGATTCATAATACAGTACAGTGTGTTATTATATTGTTGAAATCAGATAACATTGCAGCAAAGTAAAACATATACTTCGGTACCCTGCCTGCTACACTAGTATTTTACTGTATTGTAGCAGACAGTGCTTTTCCAGTATAGTAATAAAGTGTGGTGTTCAATGTACAAATAAATATATAAAGATTAAATCAAGATGCGATTAGATAGCATATAAATACATTGTAATACTTAAAGTAAGTAAATGCATTGTTCAATGTAGAAAAATATTTATAGATAGCACACAAATATATGTATAAAAAGTAAAACACAAATGCATTTAGATACCATATGAATACAGTATTAAATGTATATAAAAAGTAAAAAACTATTATACTCGTATAAGGAGCGAAACGGGATGCAATTAATAGCATATAAATATAATGAAAAACTTAAAGTTCCATTTATAAAAAATTAGAAAACTAAGTAAAGTAAGAGTAAATAAGTAAATAACATACAAATATGAAGTAAACTTATGTAAAATTGTAAAGCTCAATATAAAACGATTGAAAAAAGTTCAGTTAAATAGCATACTAACACAACTACAGAGAAAAGTAAAAAATGCAATATTCAATATATAGATACTGTTGTAGCAGTTTTAACCTCATGTTTGGACTTTTAAAAGTTCTTGGGCGTAATTTATCCCCATTTTGTGGAGCCAAAACTGCACTTTTCTTGAAAAATATGTACGACTATGGTTGAAATTGTCTGCTATATATTTTTGGTGCTAGAAACAAATGGAATTTTTGTGCAAAAGTTTTGTTTAATTTTGGCATGAAATAGTGACAGTTAGCGTGTGTCCTTGTTAAGTGAGGGTGCGTTATTTGCTGATGATATTGTATAAACAATGTTTTTACCGACATAAGTCGGTAAAAACTTTTTACCATACCTAGTATGTTTATTTGACGGATGTCTAGGACGTCACATTCTTCCAAGAGTTCGTTTGAAGGATAGGGAAGAGGCTTCTTATGAATAACTCTCAAAACCATTTTTGGGGCTTCTGTAATGGCCATGGTATTATTAACTTTATTGGAAAGATAATTTTATGTCGTTAGTGTTAAAATATAATTTCGTGCACATGGGCGCCGTGGCTGGTGAATAAAGCGCAATCTGGAACTCCAATTTTCAACCACTTTTTGGAGCAGCTGGAGACGTATATTGGCAATAACGCGACGAATGTTGGCTTCCAAGTCGTCTATCGTCTCTGGTTTATCGGCGTAGACTAGCGACTTCACATATTCCCACAGAAAATAATCTAAAAATTATTAAGGAAAACACATTCTTATTGTGAAGTTGTAATTATTCAGAACATAGGTCTGTGATATTTTAAATACTAAATTAATGTATATATTTATAATTAATACATTAATTTAGTATTTAATCTAAAGATGTTAAATCACTCGATCTTGGAGGCCAATTCACACATCCATTACGCGAAATTATGCGTTCATCGAATGTTTCCGTCAATAAATTAATCGTGGCGCGCGCTGTCGAAACCACAGCTCCTTCACATTTATTAAGGATTGATTATTTATTCAATTGAGGAACGAAAAAGTCAGTAATCGTGGATTTATTGCGCTCTCCATTGACTTTAACCTTCTGACCGGCATCATTTTTAAATAAATATAGACCAATGATTCCACCAGCCCATAAAGTACACCACACAGTGACTTTTTGTGGATGTAACGGAGTCTCAATAATGGTTTGTGGTCTTTATTTCCTACAAATGCGGCAATTTTGCTTGTTGACGTAGGTAGCCATTCAACCAAAAATGAGCCTCGTCGCTGAACAAATTTTATTGGTGAAAATGAGGATCGAGAATAATCTCGTTTTCAGTCCATTCACTGAACGTACGACACATACGAGCATACGTCAAGAGGCTTCAATTCTTGCACGAGCTGGATCTTTTAAGCTCGTACGCGGATTATCAATTCAGAGTATGCGTGATGCAAAAATAAGTCTACTCATGGTGAAATGGCATACCACACTGAACACAAATCAGCTGTCAAATTGGCTGTCACTGGAAAAACTGTTGCGAATTCGAAAAACAAACCTCTAAAAAAATACACCTTTATAAAATAAAGGTTTCAAATAGTTCAATGAACTGCCAGCAAATGTGAAGGAAGCAATTGGACCAGTCTCGCTACTTTTTCTGCGTTAAGTGCACAATATCTAAATTAAATAACTGATCATTTTTCACGTGATATTATTTTTTGTATTTATGATCTCTTCGGTGACTTGCCCACTGTACAGTGATGTGTAACGTGAAGTTGTAATCAATATTATATTAAGGTTTTTGGTCGATCGTGTAACCTAAAAGGGTATTTATAGTGTAATTACGCACTAAGTAATTAATTAACTTACTGATAGAACGCCAAACTCTAATCCTGACACACGACTCTAGCTCGTCCACTTGTATTTTCGCACATCTTCTCATGTTGAAGCTTGTGAGAGGAGCGTTTTTCAGTATTTGGTTTGTGAAGATGGGGATTCAAACTGATCGCCATTGAGGCCATCCTCAGACGACCGAAAACTCGAACGACATTACATATAAGTCCAAAAAAAATTAAAAAGCCGCAGTATGGGAGGCGTGAGTCACGCCACCGCGAGGTGACAGAATTTAAGGATCTACGCCTTCCGTCTACCCTGTTAAAGTGAGAAGTGCTAGTAAATGTAGAAGAATATGAGAAGAACGTGTAAAAAAAGCAGATGCTCATCCACCGACACCGACAGATAGACCGTCCGCATCCTCCACTCAAACATTGTCTTTACATTGACGCCCATTACAAAGTTACAGTAGATATTTACACTTCAGTAACGGTAAAACGGCCAACTTACCGGGCTATTTTTAGTTAATTTAGCCTCAATCGCTGGATCATAGCTCACGGTAGACTTCAATTGGTAGGAAAATGCTTTCAAACAGTTCATAATCGAAGAATCTGATCAAACGCGACTAAATTATAACGCAAATATTTGCGTGCCTTGGGGAATTTCCTGAGAATTCCACGAAACACGCAAAACCTACCGATTAGTCAACTCGGGTGACCAGCGACACGACAAACACTGGGAATACTCGGCGAGTATAACTTTCAATCGAGCATGTTTAATAATAACCATGTGTGGCTGTTGCGCCCTACATAACTGAAGGTCGAGGGAGCGACCTTACAAATGATACATTCAAATTCATACATATTCAAAATAATGAAATTAAATCCAGAAATAACAATTACTTCAAAGTTATTGTGTACATAATTATTTGATACGAAACAATGTACGTATGTATGTATTCATGTAGACACGGAGCAGAGAAGTACGTCAATACAGGTCTACAATATTTTGACAACATAAGTAATGTTAACGTTCTTGAATTAGATTTCAAGAAAAAATTGTTATTTCCGTCAAATATATTGACGCTAGGAAAACTGTTGTTATAATACCTCGTCTAAATGTTACACCTTTTCTCCCGCACCCAATTTGAGGAAACGCAAAAAGTGTTATATTTCATTTTTTCCTTCTATTAATCGTTTACATAATGTATTACAAATATAATAAATATGGTCATACATTATGGTCTGGAATAAATGTTTTTAAGATACGGATGTAGCCACTCAGGAGACGTTCCTTAATGTCCATGAGTATTTGCTTTTATATACCTTAATTTAAGCATGATATTTATGTTATGTAATTTAAAATGCAATTCGACAGGAAAATATCTATGATAACACAAAACACACAATATAACATTTTTATTTATTTATTAATTTATTAACGCCCTTACGGGCTTTTACAAAATATATATATGTAGCATGGAATATATATAAATATGCTTGTGTAGCTGCTCATGTGTTTTTTTATTATATTTTATACCAAACCTACTTTCTAAAAGCCCGTAAGGGCGTTAATAAATTAATAAATAAATAAAAATATTAAATTGTGTGTTTTGTGTTATCATAGATATTTTCCTGTCGAATTGCATTTTAAATTACATAACATAAATATATATATGAATAGAATAGAAAAAATATAAATTAAAAAATAAGCAAAACAAACTATAAAAAAAAGGCTTTGACTCAGAACAGCATCAAAAACATCACTCTTATATTTAAACATTGAATATTGGAATTTATTTACAAGACCAAAATCATTCCCAGGCCTGTGTAGTCTTTGTGTGGGTGCATTCCTATAAAATTAGTAAATTATGAATTTACATGGAAAAGCACCGACGACCTGGTACTGCTCGCAGGAACCTGGTATACAATC
The DNA here is from genome assembly GCA_022840565.1 of Eubasilissa regina. Lineage (NCBI taxonomy): Eukaryota > Metazoa > Arthropoda > Insecta > Trichoptera > Phryganeidae > Eubasilissa > Eubasilissa regina. The sequence continues at coordinate 63,541 of JAINEB010000025.1, read as the reverse complement.
AGTTCTGTTAAATTAGGGGAGTCCAGTATGCCATTTACTATTTTAAATAAAAATAACAGATCTCTTAAGGTTCTTCTACACGACAAGTTAGTTAAATAAAGAATGCTCATTAGAAAATCATAATTCAATTGTTCAGCAGGTATACACAGTTTGAATTTAATAAACCTTAAAAATGTATACTGAACCCTTTCTAATTTTAATTCGTGCACTTTATAGAATGGAGACCAAATAGTTGAGTTGAATATAATACATTGAAAATAAATGTACAATATCTAGCTAAAAAATGATGAACATTATATATATGTACTTTCGTGTTAAGACGTTTTATCCACCTCTTGTCTACTTCATTCTGACAAAAGCCAAAAGTATCCACATACTCGGATAGTGTTTGAATGTTTGATTTAACTTTTATCATACATTATGTCGATCTTTTATTTCTTAATTTTAGATATTTATATGTACTTTTCAGATATTTTCCGTATCCAATATTATGTTATGTACTTTGGATGCATATACACGGACGAAACCTTACGAGATTTGCGCGTCAAGGACAGTGCTGAGTTCAGCGCAAAGCGAGATCAAGTGCACTTGTTCGCAGACCATCAAGAATGATGCAACGAATACGCAAATCCTTTACTGACAAATCTCTTAGACGAGAAATCAAAGTTTCATCTCACCAATAAAGTCAATACTCGTCAGTTGACTCTGCGTATTAAATATAGTATACGATCAAATTATAATCGAGTATATCATATTTAGGTAGTCTACATTAACGTATGTAGATATTTCAAAGTATAATATTATTATGTGATGAATACTTATAAGTAGAATCATTACTGTCATCTGTGTTGCATCCCCTGTGCGAGGTTCCGTGATGTTTATCTTTACATTTGAACAAAAAGTACCAAAAATTTATGATAGAAAAGATCAGATTTATTAAATTTCAAATCCGTCTATTCTGTTGGCGTCTCTGGAAGAATCAAAAATAAAAGAAATTTCAATTTCATTTTACATTACGCATTAATGCCGCTACAACAACTAGGCGTGTGCGTGTGCGTGTGGCGGCTGTACCCAAAACTATGCGGCCGTTCGTGAACTGGTAATGCGTAATAAAATGTGTAATGCTATAACAGCAAGCTAAATTAAATTAATTATTATATTACACTTACATAACCTAACTGTTAAAGGAGTAACCGTCTAGCCCCGCCAAATCCACAACTGAATTATTTAAGACGAATTGGTCTAAGCATTTTAGATAGGTTGGCGTGGAACCAACTCGTCTATCAAGCGTAGTTGTTTACTAACAGGGCTCACGAAATGATTCATATTCTATTAATGAAGTAATTCCTTTATTACACAAACTGTGTGTTTCCCCATATGTTTACGGTAGATCGTCATCTATCAATTTGAATTACACAGGTAGGTACGCGTACAAGTATTTATATAGTCAGTCAGCTGTTATTGCGTACAACAAAATGGACGGAAACGCTCGGCCATTCGGTACAATTATTAATTAGGCCATTTGCTCCAACTATTAAGCCATCAACGAAATGGAAAGCGCGAAGGGAGCGCAACACGCAGTAAACCCAATAAAAGGGAATTAATAATGACACCATGCTGCAGGTCCGCGCCGAGCCGGCACCGCGTGTGAGCGATCCATTTCGGGATATCGATCATTGGGGAGGTTTCAATTGCATCGCCCTCTTAACATCATAATATGTTAGCCATTATGTATTGCGAAGGTAATCAAAATTTGTTCGGTTATTTTAATTATCTGATTAGTGATTCCATATTACGGGTTCGGTAGGAAACGCTTTTAAAACTTGTTTGGGCATCTTGCGAGAAGGGTGGATAGCTTGGAAATACTTTTTGTGGTGGATAGTAGATCGCGTTGAACGGCGAAAAGAAAGGTGAAAGATTCCCCACCCGTTGGACCGACCGAGTGGAAACGGAAACAGGTAACAGCCCTAAGGAGCACAGGATGCCGAGAAAAGTGGAGGAGCATAGTTAAGAGGGCGAGAGTTCATGTAGAACGCGATCCTCAGTCACGAGAGACTGACGTGAATGATTAGGTATATTTTTAGTATTTAAGTTTTTTCAGATCCCAGATATTTTCAAAATCATATTATTTAACTTTTCTTGTACATTTCTAATACAATAATTGGCGGTACCGATTATAATACACAGACATTTAAAATGAAAAGAAATGCAGAAGTATTAAAAAGTCCATTCCTTTTTGCATGAAAATTATAAAATGAATTTAATCGAGAAAGGAATATAATATGTTTATTCATTCATACCTTTAAACCGAATTTCGTCAAAATAACCAAGTCGTCAAATAACTCTGTCATCTGACGGCCATAAAAACCGACTATTGTGTCATTTGAAGTTTCGTTCACTACGACTATTCAGTCACTTTAACTTAACTTCAGTTCAAACCTAATGCACGAGCATCTCAACCTCAAACAGAAAATATAATTTTTAATCGGAGATAAATCTGAATTGTTTTTGGAATCATTAATCTTTTTAGAGGATTGAGAATCCCAGCGTCATTTTCATTAGTATTACAGCGCGTACCTTTTTTGTGGTGGTCCCTACTGCTGTGTCATCTGCTATGAATAAAGCTCAAATCCAGTATAAATGAGCGCTTTTAGATAGTTATATTCCGTTATAAAATTAGTCCAGCTGACATTTTTTTAGTTATTAAATGTTCCCCTCCCCCACACTACTGCTTGAAACCTCGTATCCGAGAATTGCAATACATCTCACATCTCGTGGATTCCACATGGGGTCTTCGAAGCATGTTCATATAAATTTTGGAAATACCATTTTGGTTATCAATATGCTCGCTACAATTTTCTTTAGCGTGTAGACTTTCCAAATTTTTAAATTTTGTTATGATTTTAGTGCCTTCCGACTTCTGTGTACTCTATTACCAATTTCTCTCATTCTAGATTACTCGGGAAGTATCCAATAATTATATTTACTATTACTCGTAATCATTTTGTATCACATACTTGGAATTTTAAATCACGTACGTGCTCCATCTCATCTTCATGATTGTGTGATTCAGTTTCGGGGATGGGGTTCTGCTGGTTGGCCACACCGCAGAATATTTCTTTATTTAGAAAAAGTTGGCTTTTAAATACCACTATATACTTTATTTTTAAGAAAAACACATTATTATTGTGAAGTAGTATTTTCTCCGAACATAGCTCTGTAGTACTGTAATAAAAAATAAATGTATCAAATAGAAAGATATTTTGATTGATCCCGGTAGCAACAAAGATATTTTTTCTATAAATGTATTTTATCTGTACATCTTTCTAATAGATACTGCTACATACGTTTACTTTCGTGGCTTAACTTACCTCCACTTCGTGTTATCCCATCGAGGAATAGCTGAAATGGATTAAACATTAACCTGGTCGTGCAGTGTTAAATACTGTTCATGAAAACAGCCGTCGACCGTCAATTTCTTCACCCCTACCTAGTACAAGAATAGTCACATCTTAGTAGCATAACTTGCTGATAGGACAACCATTCTATGTCTATCGATCGGAACTACCTACTACCTACTACCTACTACCGATAATATCTACCAATAATAGTACTATTAAGGGAACACATTCTTATTGTGAAGTTGTCATTATTCGGAACATATTTTTTTATATTAACTAAATGTATTAATTAGAAGGATATGCACATAAAATCAACTAATTTAATTAACATGTATTAATTAAAAAAGCGTAACATATAGGTTCGAAAATTTGTCTTCGAAAGTACTGTCGCAGTAGCATAATTGGATAAAACGCCTTCCTCGGATTGGAAAGAGATTCAGATTCGAATCCCGGTAACGCAACAACAATATTTTGATTTTGTATGTATATATTTCTAATTAATACATTTAATTAGTATTTACAGTAAAACAATAATTTTAATGGGATGGACTGCCCTCAGATTGTTGGTCTTCTTGACTTTCACGCACCATTGAGGTCATCGAGACACCATTCATTGTTCTAGTACATGGGTAATGTCAGAACATATGCATTAACTAACTCCGTAGTCCCCAGATTGCATTCTTTGGGGAATGAATATGCGGAGCTAGTCGACATTTTTGCTGTAAATGTAACTCTTTATAGGACTGCATTATTACAATTTTTTATGTATTAACTGAGTGGTGAGAGATAAATTGCTTTATATTATACAATTTTTTTCTTTCTGTATTGCACTTCTGATGAAATTATCTATTATTTTTAAAATTGTTTTAATGCCTGAATAAGGCGCATATAATAATAATAACAATAATAAATAATCAGTCGTACATTTACATAATTTTTTTATGAAAATTAAAATTTCATACAAATATACAATATTATTTTATTTTTTTAAAATAAACACAGAATACTCCAATAATTACATAATATAATATTTGAAGGGAATAATTAGATTGGTTCCATTACGATGCGGTTTAATGTACCGGACCTGGCGATAGTCAAGTCGTTTTGATTAAATAAAATAATAGAGACACCGCTCCATTTTCTTTCGTCCACTGCCCTGAACACAATTCTCTACGAAACATACAGTGCGACGCGAAAATTTCCGAGGTAGTTTTGTACAACAATCACAAAATAAAACACTTGATAATTTATTCTACTCGTTTAATTTATTTGAGACATGTTTCGCCTTGCTATCTAATCTAATAGTTTTAACTCAACAATTTGATTTAATGTTATTTTTAATATCATTCTCTGTCCGCTTAATATAACGGTTATAGCATGACATAGATAATTTGTTGCTCTCTCTCCTATTTTTAGTGAATTCCATATATAGACTCAAAATTCTGTATTTTTTATACTGTTTGTGAGTAGTTTTTTTTACGAATTATTAAATTAATTAAATTTTTGTTAAACCATACTGGATATTTGGAATTCTTAAATTGAGAATAAGGGACAAAGATCTGCATAATATTGTTTAAAATTAAATTAAAATTGTTCTGTATTGCGATTCAGATCACTGGTTTCTAAATATGACCAGTCAACTAATGCGATCGAATGACGCATAACCGAATAATCAGCAGATATCACTTAATTGGTTATTTTCTTACCACAGTCGCATACACAAATGTTTAGTGAAGGATGGTTGTATATGTAAATGCCTTCGATAGCTGATTCCTAGGTTTTCGATTAACAATAAGCAAATATATGATATATGAACTGCACCAACCTTTTATTTTCGCTGGCTTTCTGGTCCGATGTTGTTGTTCTTTTAGCTGGGTTGTCTTCTTTAGATTTCGACCGACCGAAGCGCGCACTGGTGGTTTATTTGGACCGCTGGACTGGTTGAAGCACGGAATGTAATTGAATGACGCCTGTCGGTTACTGTCTTCATAGCTTTTCAAAAAAGGACGGCAGTACTCACACACACACATGTACATTATTATAAATCAAGAAACTCAGTGGTGCCAATCGAAGTAACAAGGCGCGTAAACAATGGTGAATATCTGAAGGTAGAACTACTAGGGCTTTACTAACATTAATGTTTTAAGAATTGAAATAACGAGATTCGGTCATTATCATTTTTGATCAAATTTAAAATTATTGACATATCGCGAATTACTCTTTCGCTTTCAGAAACATTAGTACTTCCAGTATCCGACAATTCAGGGTCATGTACATTCCAATTTACGTTAGGAAGATTATAATCACCAACAGCCACATATTTTGCACCAGGATATTTGGTTTTTAATATTAATATTAACATTAACCGATGGAGGAATATACACACAACTGATAATTAATTTGTCACTTCTACAATTCACCTAGGTAACTAGCTGTTCGACATTACAGTTTTTTTAAATTATAAATATATTTTTGATTGCGATGAGAACTCCACCTCCCGTTCATTTAGGGCTAATATCTTGATTTCGGTCCATTCTATAAACGTTGTAAGAGGACAGTCCTAGTTCATCCGAATTAATGGAGGGACCCAGTCATGTTTCGGTAATGATGACTTCGCATATGAGGGATGATACATATATTCTGAAACTGACGAGCTTAATTCGTAGCCCTCGCACATTTTGGTAATATAGGGTTAGTGTATCGGTGTTTTTTTGATTAAGTGTTGACAATTTTTGGGATCGAGTTAATGTATTTTAAGGTTATGTTTGTTTCACCATTTTTAATTCTGGATTCGAGTTCACCGCGTTTCAGAGCTAGTTCGTTTTGTTGTAGTATTGTTAAAATGTATGCAGCTATGACACAATTCTTAACTTTGATCTATTCTTAAGAATAGTTTTAGCTATAGTAGGATCTTTAAACTCTATTTTGATCTGTCTGGTTTTGCCAGGTTTCTTAATACCTAGCTTGTGTATCTTTGCTTTATTAGAATTGAAGGTGTTTTCCAGTCTTTCCAGGGATAATGGAACTTTTTGAATGTCTTTAGTTATTCTTGTTGTGGTCAAATCCGAATCACTTTCGGGAATGTTAAAGAGAGGAATGTTATCAGACCTAGATTTTCTTTTATCTAATTCAGTAAACATCTCGCAAATATCAACTACATTATTCCCAGGTGATTAAGGTGGTGTGAGGATATTTGATTGGTTTTTGAAGGTAGTCAGTTCACCAACTACAATTCTCAGAGTAACTACCATTTCTCCGATTGTACTCATAAGGACTGCAGTTTTGAATGTCACTTTAGCTATTTGTTGTTGTTGTTTACAAGGTCATTGAAAAAAGCTAATGATTTGGGGATTATTAAGATGCACTGTAAATCTTTTTCTTCTTGATCCATATTGCAAGATTTTTTAATAACTTGATAAAGTTTCGATTAAACACAGATGTGACACGACTGCAATAATAAACAGTTGGCTAGTGTTTTAACTCGGGGAACAAGACGGGAAATAATATGAATGCTCAATTTCAAACTTCGCAAAAAAAAATCTAATTCAATTCACTTGTACGTTATGATCTTGATACACTCCTTGTCAATAACAAGAATGTGATTGCTATCGCCATCAACTGAAGAATGAATTAGCCGAAGTTCGTAGCACTATTTGACAGTTATTTATTATTTAGATAAGTCACCCACGGTATATTATACACAAGTATATAGTTACAGTGTCCTTGAGAAAATGTAGGCCGACGTTTCGGCATGATAGCATGTGCCATCGTCAAGACGTTGGTAAAACCGTACTTGTTCGCAGGAGAAATAAACCTCCGAATATAATACTCGGCTGTTTGTAGTACACAAAATACATTATTATTTTTACGATAAAGATTTCAGTAATTTATATTAATTTATCTTGTGCTAGTTGAAAGAAAGAGGCTTAACCGTTAAATCCGAATAATAACATAACAATACAATACAATACACATATAAAATTCAATTGCACACATACACACAAAATCAGTGGTTGGATCAAGTCAAGAGAAAATGTAGATCAATTTTTTTACATTGTTATTAATAAGAAACGATGCATCAAGAACTTCATTTAAGAAGAGACTAAAAACGAACCTTTTCAAAAAATCATTTCTATAAGATAAAACAATTTTAAATTTGAAAAACAAGGATAATGTTGGACTACAAACGATTGATGTGTAAAGCACCCTCGAAGTGAAAGTTTTTAAGAAAATGACGCTATGCAAATTATCCAATATGATTATTATTATAATGTTGATGAAATGACGAATGATGCCGCCTATGATGGTGCTGGTGGATACAATGGCACTGAATGAAGCGAAAATATTCCGCAACTTGAGGAACGCCGTGTACTTCCGCACATTTAAAAATGCAATTTCAGAGAACAAAATGTTGCTTTTATGAGTCTGCCGTCGGTAGAGTGGTTCATTCTTTCTCCTAATTACCCGCGGGACACTGCTCTTGCGTTTCGCAATTTCCCCCACCCCCGTTGTGACGTCAGGCGGATAATGCAGGCACTGCTGATTCACCTGGATCTTAAATTTGAAGTATTGTTGATATTACATGTATAATATTATATAAATAATTGCTCGTTGAGAGTCAGTCACACAGCCATTAAAATACTTGCAGCAGATCGCTGACTAGAGGGAAATCGTCGCTAACTGGTCCAGTTCCATTCCCGATGGCGGCAAATTAAAATATATCTTCTGATGAAAAATCGATTGTATTCAGCAGTCACAGGGGTCGAGGGTTTTTAATGGTTTTCAAACTGATGATTTCTTAGCATTTCACTGTAGCGACAGTTATTAACAACGGGAATGTCCTTTACAAAATTAAAAACTCGTATTCGAGACGGATGGAACCTACATTAATGTGATAGTACTTGTTAGCGTCGCTAACTTAGCGAACATTATTCCAAAAACGTCGAAAAGTAATAAGTAATAAGAAAAGTAATCATGACAATTCAAATTAACCCATTAAAATTATGTATTTTTAATATCTGTGATAGCACCAATTGTAATATTAACACAAATGCTATTTTGAAATACATAATATCTAACTTACAATGTATTAAAGAATTTTGGCGAATTCTGTTATAACGGCTATTTATTAAATTAATTTGTGGATTTTAAGAATATAAAATTTTATAATATATTAACATAACCAATGGTGGCCCTAGCCCTTGTGGCGCCCTCGGGCAAAATTTTTCTGGGCGCGCCCCTATCCTTGATTTAAAAAAAAAACGGTGTGTGTATTGAACCATTCTTTCCGCATTTACTAAGTCCTCCTGCGGCCAGACCCTCTTTTTCGTGATTCAATCTTTCACTGATGATAAGGTGGAGAGTATTGTTTTACATATATCTGTCAAGTTTCGCTTCACACGGGCTAAATATTCCAATTTCCGAATCTCCATTGATTTCTTAGCTCATTTCCCAGTTATTATTAAGATGCAAGCCCAGGTGAGTTTTTCGGTCAATCTTTTTTCATTATAACGATTGACGCATCCTCTGAGTTGGGTCTTCAGAAAAACTTATTAACATAATACATAACATGAAGAAAATTGTTTAAGCCGAATGGAAACTGTATCGATATTAATGTGTATGTCTCGGGAAAACCGATAACACTGGTATTTCTGTAAAACCACAGTCAACATGAGCCATATTAATGAAGCGGCAGTCATATAATTTAATTAATTTAAATTTGTATGTATAATAACATAATCGTAGTATATGAAACAACGAGAAAACAGAAAAAGTGTAAACGTCTCGTAATAAATGGTGTAAAACATATAACTCTGTAAAAGGAAAGTATCCGCAGCCAAGACTCGGTTGGCTATGGATACTTTACTGAGGTGAAAATTGTAAGAAAGATATATGAAGCAAGTGTTGATGGCACCAGAAATATAGGATGTCCGCGGAGGATTTGGCATGATCACGTTAACTAGATACTGGACGATGGTTCTGTTAGAGCTTGTATGATAAGATGTACGAATGTGGATGAGGCGAGAATTATGTGTTAGGGTAGAAGAGTGTGGTGCTCTATCCTCTGCGTCTACCCCCGCGAAGAAATGGCGTGATGGTAAGTTAGTTAATTAGTCGGTTAGATATTTATGAGGGTTTGTAACTACAACTGGCTGTAGTACTCCCGAGTGCGCGGTCTACAATCATCTGTTCAATTTCTGTTCACAAATATAACTCTAGAAATACAGCTCTCTTAATCCGATCCCTTTGCATGTCAAGATCTTGGCAAACTAACAAAGTTCATATTTATTGCACGATAATTGAAGAGAAAAACTGATACATATAAAAAATTCATATTTTTAAATGCTAGGTACCTCGTCGCACGGACTAGAATTACTCGCGTGTATTGCTAAGAAAAAAAGTGTCACAACTCAAAACATCCAACATTTTTAGATTCACGTGTGGCGCGCTATTTCCACTTCGGTGTGATTAAAGTGTTAATCTTGCTGTTGCGCTATAAACAGACATCATCATTTATTACCAATTTCGGATTTGAACCGTAATGCATATATATATACATTATTTTTATTACATCCCATTTCCCTCCCCTCCTCACCCTTTACACTTTATATGTTCAGTGTAAAAACACATTTTTGTTTTTCACTTTTTAAATATTTACCTAGATACTATTTTTTCAATTATTATGTTTATTTTTATTTTAGTGTATAACACTTTTGTTTAACAAACCATTATACATTACGTTGGAAGTATTAAAATAATTATTTATTATTAGGATAACACATTCTTATTGTGAAATTGTAATTATTCAGAACATAGGTTTGTGATATTTTATATATTAATTAAATATGTTAATTAAAAAGATATACATATAAAATCAATTTCATCGAAAAATATTGTTGTTGCGCCACCGGGATTCGAACCTGGATCTCTTTCCTAACCGGGGAAGGTGCATTATCCAACTATGTTATAGCGACAAATTTTCGAATCTATATGTTACCTGAGAATTTTCCGTTCGACAAATTTACCATCGGTCGGTACTTTCCGTCGGTGAATTGGAGTTGGCAAACTTTCCGGATACCCTTTCTTTATAATTATGATTCTACGAGAGTTAGAGCAATGTATAAATTTAATTATAATACAATAATATTACAAATAAAAATACTTCTCGGAAAAACTATGGTCAGTCAGTCAATAACGAAAGTGTACGGCCGCGGCAGTCGGAGATGGTGAAGCGGCGGAGCGGTTGTATTAACATATTTTCCTAGTTATTATTAATTACCCCGGTACATTAAAAGGGAATGTCTAATCACTTGTCAACTTATTTTACACATAATATATTATGTGGTTAAAAATTATTTAAACATTTAATGGTTATAATAATATTTGTATGTTAAGTATTACAGTACTGTGTTGTGTATACGTAGCCATTAGGAATAAGGCAGCAGTGGAGTCATTTTTTTTTAATTCTTCGTAAAATCTCATTTACAAAACTGATCATGATGAATTTTTTCGATAACTTGAAATATGGCAGAATTACAGATGTTCTAAGTTACATGTATTAAGAACTTTTATCGTGTGACGTCACATCTTTGGAGTTGACAAGTCGGTAATCGACACTCTATCGGGCGAGTATTGACTTATTGATGTCATATCCCTCGTACGTACGAGATATGTGACGTCACAAAGTAATCCGAACGTTTTTTAACAAGCCCAACTTTGAATGCTAATATCTGCGAAAGTATTGCATGTTTTGAAAAAATTCAAAACCGCGGTAATCTGTTTTTTTTCTTATTTTTTTTTAACATACTACAAAATCTCATTTCTGACATGCTTCTACTACTTCATCACATAGCACAGTATAACGAACCTATACCTTAAAATGAAATTTGAATAATACCGAGGAATAGAGAAATTATTAAGAACAAATATAGTATTTACGACGAAATACCATAAATAACTAATATCAAAAGTTCCAAAACAGTCATCTAAAAATATTAATTTAATGATCATGGCACAAAAATACTAAAAAAATTTTTACACATTCAGATGTATCATACCGCTCATACATAGAACATGTTTTTCTGGTTCGTCCCGCCCCACCTCTACACATATCGTTGAATTTTCTTTTTGTCTTTTCTTCAAACATTGCCTGAATTTTATTTCAACTTTATACGCTGTTCTTTTGTTATGTTTCTTTCTTCATAGTATCTATAAAGGTAAATATATTATATTTGTTATATTTCTTTCTTCATAGTATCTATAAAGATAAATACTAAATATTTGTAACGTTCTTTACAATTATACCTCCTATAAAATATGGCCCACTTTTCAAACATGCTCTAACAGTTTCGTGTCATATTTTGCCCTGCAAGTCTCTAAAAAACAAATTCTATGTTAAAATGGATTTGGTGATTCATAAAAAAAGAGTCCCAGGACTTTCTTATTCCTTGGGATATTGATGAACGAATGAAAGGAATGGGACATCTCGATTTTCAGACGCATCCAACAATTGGAATAGAATTTATTCTAAAATGAAATATTAAAAAAAACACACCGAGACTTGTTTCTAAAATAACTTATAAGGCTACTATTTGGTCAAATTTATTAAATTAATTAAATTAAATTAAATAAATTATAATACCTAATAATTCAAAATTTAGTAAAAAAAAAAGTATATTTTTCATAAATTATTATGATTCAAACTTCATAATGCTTTTCTCAAACAGAACAGCGGTCGAAACTAGTTTTATGTAAGCTAGGGCTTACAGTACTTTGTTACTTACGTCTAATATTATTACATATTTTAAACCATTGTTGTGATATTTATTTGCTGATGCAATACTTGTAGATAAGTACCTACATAAAGTTGGCTGCTACTATATAAGAACGGATTTTAATAAAACATTATTATTTATTATGTTTAAGTTAAATTTTTTTGTCAAACGTTTGTCCTTGCGACTTATAAATTTTTACTTAAAAACCGAATCGTAAAGAGAATAACTCATGTTTTAATTTAATATATATATTAGTATATTAATGTTTAGCTAAGTGATAGCTGAGTCTTATCATAATGCGTTTTGTTAATTGTCGTTTGAATCCTTACCTCGTGCTTTCATGATATTGCGTAAAATAATCAGGTAGATAGGTTTTGTTTTATTCTGTTTGTCTGTTATAATTCGCGTTGCATACAAAGTATCGTACGAGCTTTCAGGATACTACAAATATTACTATTATCAATAACTGTAAATGCAAAAATACTATCTCCTTTGAATTGTATTCGCGTGTAATCGTATAATAGAGTAAAATAAAATAAAAAATGCAAATGGACATCTCATTGTTAATTCAATTTCATTCATCGAGGTTCTATAACAATATAATACATTAATATGTCATATTAAACGTAAACAGAAAGATTGGTTTAGTAAATTCATGAAAATAATTAATTTTGTAAATAATAATAATAATAAAAATATTTTTTATTATTATTTTCCTAGTTTACACGGATCAATCATTTGTAAATTTTCAGATGACTGAGAATATTTAAAGCTATTTTGTATGCGCCATGCAGTAGCAGCAGAGTACATAGTCTAGAAATAGCGTTGTTCGGGAAATAAGTAAAATATTTTGACAATAAATGACTACTTACCACGTTGGTGATTTGATTAATTTGAGTTGAAACTATCGAAACCATATATTTTTTATAATGAATATTACAGACCAGCTCTCTGTCCTCGCTAGAACAATCTTCAGAGGGATTTTGTTGTTGAAATGGCTACGGAGTCTTATATTACGGAGACCTCAATTAAAAAAATACCAGAGATAATACACGAGATCTCGTGGCACGATACGCCGCGCCGTCGGAATTACGGCTCGGGGCGATATTGAACAATTTTCGTCTGACAAACCTATCATTATGTTCCCGAATAACTTACAGGTAGACTTGTACAAGACAAACAACATCTCGTTACGAGCCTTAAATTGTTTTATCGACTCCGATGTCGGATCACTCGGCCGAGCCGATGTGGCCGCGAAGCCGGATCGTGGTGGATGCTCCGAGGACCGCCGTCCCGCATGTGAAAACTGACTCGAGCGGAGAAATATTACATCACCGACATCAGCTTTTTGATACAAGATAAGTACCATTTCGTACAATTCAAAATATTATTCAACTGCCATCTCTATACAAGGTTACGCGATATTATTGAAATATAATTGTAAGTCGGTATTTACTACTACATATTCATATCTAGTAGAAACTATTGCGTTGATTTTGTGCCCTACATATTTTATGCAAGGGCTCATTAAAAATAACACTAATGAATTATAATTGAATTGGATTAATTAAACTTTGAGCGCCATGTGGCATACATCAAATCACATTGTCGAGTTATGCTGTATAAATCACAATAGGTACTAAACTTGATCAGTTTTATTAAATGTTTGCATTAACCGCACTTCACCTCCATATTATCATTATTTTCACACAAATTTATCATTAAATTAATACTTTCTTCTTTTTACTTTAATACAAACAATTTTGGAATAAAAGGTCACCATCTCACTTCAACCTTATCAGTTATTAGCCGAGTGATGATCACGGCTGTTGCTGCCGCTATCCTCGCTTGTTCAAATGATGTGCCTTAATTCATCGTCGATCAGGATCGAAATATTTTTTTAAAATTTATCTTAATATTATACATTTAATCTTCCACATTGCAACACCATTACCAAAGAAAGATCATTGTTCTTCCCAGCACCCGTTTATTTGAATTCACACCTAAACGAACTAGACATTTTCAATACCAGTTACCTCAATCAAATCTAAATTCATTACATAAACTTTAAAGGCCTTTATTTTTCTTTTTATTTTCATCACTCAGATCTTATTCCCTATCCCATTTTCCTTTCCCCTCAAATATTTCCTTACTTTTTTCTCTATGTTAAAATGTTTATTCTCAACTATTTTTTTTCTTACATTTTTCTGCTTAGTCCTTAAAATTTAAATTGTACTCACTATTTTATATCTTCAGAGAAAACATGTAATCGGTTTAATTATTATTTAGCTTTCACTGTGATTTCCTTATTTACTAAATAACTGTATGTTTTCTGAATAAAATAAATTTCCCATCTGAATAATAGTACGAGGGCGTATCTTCAGAAAATTACAGATTTTTGTCTAAATATATTATTGAAACCTGGACATACAAACGAGCTATTATATTACTTTTTCCAAATATCTTTATCATGATCTTCAGATGTTCGTGTTGTTAATTACTTTTTTAATCTATTTATATTTTTGTTTTTATTTATAGGTATTATTTATAATCAGTTCACATATTATTTCCATCAAATTATTGGAAGTTTTTACATTAATTTAACTTAGCATGCCCAGTGCACCTGCACCGTACTAAGGTATACCAAGCAGAGAAGAAGGAAACCAAAGGAAATACAGGAATAATAAATGAGTACCACCTATTAGCACCTACTCAATATGGAAGTCAAACCTACATACAGAATGGAAGGTGCTAATGACGTTGTTTACACACTTTATACTCCGTGCGCGCTAACCAACACGTCAATCATTCTCATTTGGCTGCTCACGATAAGCTCAGATTCGTTAAGAAACATATATTGTTTGAGTATAATCTGCTTCTGGACAATATTCTTAAAACACTAGCAGAAAAGCTACTAGTTGCGGGCGGCTATAGTGGTAAACAGTGGTGACCGCTGCGCGGCGAGGGCTTCCATAGAATCTATAGTTCAATGCGGAAATCCCATATTATATTACTTTAACAATGGTGCATTGTGCATCCGTATTATATTGCTTTAGATGAAATATAGATTCTACGGAAGCCCTGGCCGCACAGGAATCAGTACTGGCTGCGTAGCGGCAACTGTCGGCCGCGAAGCTGCCATAATAGCCTCCCGAGGCATTCTGCATTGCCCTCCCTGAAATTGTACAAACGGTGTTCTTAAGTATCAATTTTGAATTATATATATATATCTAATTAATTATTCTTCGTTATTTCACTTAAAGACGTTCATGAAAAAACTAAGGTCATGTTTACGATAAATAATTACTGAACAAACGTAATCATCACGAACATATATTTGACAGATGATTGACTACACGAGATGACAGATAGTCAATATACTTACCAGTCGGAAAAATTCATCCGATTTGCTAATAGATGTATTTTCTTACTCGTAATAAAAACAATGTAGACTTCATTTCAAATGGAATATATATTTACATACTGTTATTGAACATATAAAAGAGAAAACATTAAACAATCTTAACGTAGAAATATTAAAAACACGTTTGATATATTCCTTACTTTGGTATATTTTCTTGCTGGCAGTGGTAATGGACGATGACATATCCAAATACAGATCCAATAGCAACGACGTGCAATCATATTATTAGATTTTTAATATTTCGTGTAGGTACATATTACTATACTTCTTATCGGTGGAACAATTTTCCCTAATAATAAAATCGTAATTGCCAATTGCTAGATGTCCTTAATTGGCCCTTACTAAAAACTAGTCCCTGACTGTTGAATTATTGTATAATATACAAATGTCATAGATAAGCTAGGCTATCAGACAGTGTTAATGTGCATTGATTTGTTTAAAATTTTTTACTAACACTTGAGTCCTGGTAGAAATTAGAAAAGTTAGCTCCATAGCAATTGTGCAGCATAGTGCTGCATTTTTGTAACTTTTATAACGATGTTTTATTAAAATAAGATGAACCTCATAGTACTTTCCGTGCTGATTTCATATCTGCATTGTTTTTCTCTGTCACACAAACTATTTTTGAACATTTTTATTATGTGTATATTTATAATGTGAATAGGGCAAAATAAAAACTAAGAAAGTTAAAAGTATTTATAGAATTTAACTACACCGATACCACACATTATATAAAAATAACAAATATGTAAAACAGAAAAATGTAACGAAAACAAAATTTTGAAATTTTTTCCTTCATTTTTACCTCTCACAAATGCCATCTCTCTTTAGCATAAAGCAGTAGTCGGCCATCATCCATGGTCCTCTTCTCCATATCTTGGAAACGTTATCTGTTCTCAGGGAAGAAAATGAAGCTTCACACTCATGTCACAGCCTGATTTCCTGAAATTCTGTAACATTGTTTTAACCTTGGCTTTGTACTTCAGATCTCTCTTACTACCTAATAAACCTGCCACAACTTTTGTAAATGAAACCCAAGCCCTTTTTGTACTGGATTCTTTGTACGTTCAAACGCGTTGTCTTTCATTTAATTTCTGATCTGCGGCCTCACGAAGATCCCTTCTTTAAGTTGTGCAGAAGATATTTTCGGAAACTTTGTGTGGAAAGTATCGGAAGCCCTGTGCCCTTCCTTTCCTGCAAAAATGGATGCAAATTACGTTTTAAAGAATAAAGTACGTACTTTGTTAGAAAAACAACCGTATGTGATAGAAATAAACGAATAGTAAATCTGAAATCACCACAAACAAATTGTTGAGAAGCATCACAGATTACATGATCATCAAACCTCATGCAGCATAGTGTAATTATTAAAATCTGTTAATCATATCACCATCCAAATATTCCAATAAATACCAGTACTGTATTTATTTTCTTTTCTTAATCTAAATATTATTTTATGAGTTTATTGTTATTTATATTATTAATATGGCGATTTTAGCCTTGCACACCCGTTATCTTGAACAACCCGACAAAGGAAAATTGACAGTTAAGCTTAACATAAAATTGTATAACAATAAAGCCATTAGCAAACATAGATATTGTGCTCATAAACGGGGAAAATTTTTAATGATAAGTGCTTCTGAGAAAAATAATCTTAATATATATCGGCTTTACCAATACCACCCATAGAAGAAGGGGTAACTAAAATCACTTAAATAAATCGATTGCACGTGGTTTATCCACAGTTTAGAAATGGTCTTAACCACCGAAACAGCTGTAAAATTTAAATAATGTTTTACGGAAACTAGCAAAACTCAATAAAAATATTAAATTTTTAAAATTTCATAAAAAATAATCTGACTATGGAAAACTTATTATTATTAACAAAAAACATGCTATATACTTCTGTTGTTCCTAAAACTATTGATCCATTATGTTTAAGATCCGGGGCATTGCTGAATGAAATAGTAGAATATGTAAAAACACTTTTTATTAATGCCAATAGTTTTTAATATAATTTATTTTAAGAATTACAAATACTTATAATATAATTTATCACTTGTTTTATCGACATAAATCGTTACAAACATCATCCTTAAAAATATAATAATTGTTAGTAATCAATTTTATATTTTCGCGATTCTCTAATACTATATACCTATAAATATATATTTGTAATAGTTTAAGAATGTAGTATTATAGCTAATTTAAAAAATAAATTATAATACATTTTTATGCACGTTTACTAAGCTTTCTTATAATGAATAAGTGTGGGATATTTGACTTGACAATATTATATCAAGAGGGGTTACAAAAAAGAACCACAAAAATGTTATTCAAATATAAATAAATTATTCATTTTAGAGCAACCATAATAATTATTCTTTCATATAAGAAAACCGTTAGTCACTATAAACAATGGGTTTATCCGGGTTTCAAGGAAGCTTTTTATAAAAGTTAGCAAGTCATTAATGCGTAATTCTAACACATTTTCTATACAATATATACAATATAACATCAAACATTTTATAAGCAACTAATTTATTTTCATTGAAAATCTATTTCTTATGAATATGTGAGCAAACATAATAAGATTTTTCATCAATATTTTACCTTACTATAATACTAAAGAAAAATTTCTTTAGGCTTTGCTTTCTCATTGTGTCATATATAACGAAATCCTTTAAAAACTTCAGTTTTAACAAGAACTGTCCGAGTGTTCTTGCACCGTATTCTGGAGGCCTAAATCTAGAGTACACGAGTGTAGAGTACTTGTGAGCCTACTGTACTTGAATATTATATTCTCATATTTTGTGGACTTCTCTGGCTACTCTGTCGTAAGTCTCCGAAGTATTTGGCTGATTTTCGGGTCCCATTGTTTCGCTGATAGAATATGATAGGCCCGGCCCGCTGGCAGAATATCCCATAAAACTACTGAGAAAAAAATTGAGTCTAGTTTATACATTTTTACAAATTTAAATCAATAATTTAAATTTAAATCAACAATAATACCTCAGAATTAGAAATTAAAATATGTTGTTACGATGATTTTTTTCATTTTAGAAGCGAGCGATCTCAGACTATTGTAATAACGTAATAATGTACGTAGAACAGAATGACCTTTAATCTCAAGATTCTCAAAACTCAAGACGCGAGAGAAACGTTTCAGTCGTGTACACGTACCCAAAGAAAAATTACGAACATATAAATCATTCAAGTTCCTAACTGATCTTTATATAATCAATTTAAGAAGAAAAATGTGACGTAGAAACATTTCGGGAACAAAAAAAGAACGGAAATTTTCTAATAAAATTATGTTTTTACGTAAAAATATTTTGACATACATTAAATATAGTAATTTTCTATAGTTTGGCGATAAAAATACAACTCTAAATTGACTTTTAAGTATCGGGAAAACTCATGTACTCTGTCTGACCTATTAAAATCGTTTTGGAGTATTATTTTTATCATCAATTCTCGACAAGATTTTGAAACCATACCAGCTTTTCAAAATATCCAATTCCAATCACCTCATTATTATAATTTATACATAAGAGTGTGACTGAAGAACATTTTATAATACCAATAGTGTTTTTTATAATTGTAACAAATTGCACACATACAGATGCACACAAACAACGGTCAGAATCATTAAACGCAACTACGGTTTTGAGTTGATCTTTTTGATAATATTAAAAATCAAATAAAACTATATTTTTGATAATACTAATACAACTCTAATGAAAATATTCTCGTTTGTGATTAATGTTAAAGTGCGATAACATAAGATTCGCCATTTAACTAGCCATATCAGTGATTTTGCAACAAATTAACGATTTATTGTGATTATATTTAACAAATTCTTACCCCGTGAATTTAAAGAGGTATTATAAATGTTAATTTTGACCCAGAGTCGACCTCCGATATTTTCTTATCTTATTACAATTACAATTATAAAGCGTGTTTTATTCAAAATATTTATCAATTCAATAATTGTGCAAATATAAAAATATTCGCGAATATGTACAGTAATCAGTCAGAAAATATTATGGAACTAGAAATGTAACATTCATACATTACAAACGAATAAAGATGATCTGAAGCTCCTCGTGAACTAATGACCCAATATTACGAATAGATTTAATCGAAAGGCATTAGTACTTATCTTAAGAAAGTAACCTAGTTCACAGCCTTGAAAGGTGATCCCGGGGTGACACGCGGGGTGCAGCCCTACACGAAGTAAGTCCGGCCGCCGGGCGGCGCGCAGTCGGAGCTGGGGCCCGGCGCCCCGCCCGCCGGCAGCGTCCTGTGGTACCTGTGGCAGATCTCCGTCAGCGAGGGTGACGCGGCGTATCTGCGGTTCGAACATTTCAGAGACTGGGTCGAGTTGACGCGCTTGGCTTTGTCGTCGACTACATCCGGCATAGCGAAACGAAACTTCTCCCAGAACCTCCGCTCCCCCCAATAGAAGACCCCGTGCGAGCGGAGAAACACCTGAAGGTCCGCGTCCAGGTTGAGCGCGCTCACATCGGTAGTCAGCACGAATATCATCTTACTATTTCTCGAGGCCAATCTGAGGCTTTTCAGAGTGGACAGTAGCGACGATCTCAGGTCGTGATTCACCCATTCGAGAGTCAGGAAATTTAGAGTCAAAATAATGACGATTCGCTTCGAGGCCTCGGTGGTGCTCCAGATGCTGTCGGCGAGGTGCGAGTTGCCCGTCAGCATGTGGATGTCCCGATAATGCAAGCACACGGAGTACCCACCCTGCTCCAGCTCTCTACAGATGGCTCTGGTAACAAAGTCCTCGTCCTTGATACTGTATATGAGATAGGCGTCGTACAGCCTGTCGGCGTCTAGCTCCGCGATGTTTGTCACGGTGCTGTCTTTAAACAGACGCACGCCGTACCTCGAGTGGGCCCATAAACGGACGTCTTGCCTGAAGGCGAAGATGAGTGCCCCGACTGTGCACATTAAAATAACTAATATGAAGATGGCGGCGAAAATTGACACGTAGCTCTGACCGACGAAAGTCGGTTCCTTGTAAATGTCTTTGTGCTCCACGGAGGTGGCAAGCGAGGATTCTGCGAGGGCGCCGCAGCGGCTCAGCACCGCGGCGACGGTCTCCCTCTCGCGATTGTTTCGGTAGCAAAACATTTTGTCGGGATCGCCCGGATTGCTCCTCAGCCAAGAGTCAAGGCGCGCGATGTTGCGGCAGTCGCACGACCACCGGTTTCCTTCCAGTGACACGCGGGCCAAGCTGCCTGACGACGAGGCGAGAAGCTGCCAGGGAGAGAAGTTAACGATCTTATTTCCGTCGAGTCTAAGGACTTCTAAATTTTTCATAGATTTAAACGTATCATTGCCGACCCGCGATATTCCGTTGTGATCTAGGTAAAGTTCATTCAGGTTGTGGAGCTGATCAAACTCGTCCCCTCTGAGCTCTTCGAGTTTATTATTCTCCAAATGTAAAATTTTCAAGGACTCTACGCCTACGAATGTTCTGTTGTGAACGTTACGGAGATTACTGTTGTTTAAGTACAATACTAGCAGTTTCTTTTTGCCTATAAAGACGTGACTTCCCAAATCCTCCAAGTCGTTCCCGTCCAAATAAATTTCGGTCGCGTCCATCGGAATTTTAGCGGGTACGTTCGTGTAGCCCGCGCTGGAGCAGTCCACGACGTTGGCCGTCCAAGTGAGGTCATGGTAGCAAGAGCAGTTCTTCGGACACGTCATTTCGCAATCGCAAGCATCGAAATCGCAGCAGTGGCACAGAGCGAAGCAGTGCGCCTCGTAGCGACACAGGAACTGCGACGCCTCGAGCTCCAGAACGGCCTTGCTGACGGCGCCCCGGGCGCGAGTAGGCGAGCACGTGACCGCCTCCAGGTCGCCCACGCGAGGGTGCTGGCGAGTGTGCGCCAGGCGGTTAATCCTCTGCAGCCACTCCATAGAGCAGTCGCAGCGGAATGGATTTCCGCTGATGTAGAATTCGGGAACGTCCCTACCGTCTTCTACGGGGCTCAGCGCTAGAGCTCCGATGTCCATCGTCCGTAACGCATTTCCGCACAAAACTACTTTCACGAGACTCTTCTTCTGAATGAATGTTGCCGTCTCTACAGATTTGATATTATTATTATTCAAGTATAATAGTTCGATCGTGTTCGGTAGCACGTTACCGCTTATACCTTCGATTAAATTAAAACTCGCATCTAATATTTTGATGTGATTCTGCCGGATCCCCGCGCAACTCGGCAGAATTCTCAAACGATTACTGTTTATGTTGAACCACTCTAGATTGGAGGGCAAGTCGTCGTAATGGAACCGACTGATTTCGTTTTCGGAAACGTTTAACCATACGAGTGACGCCAGGCGATCAAATATCCCCGTCATTTCTCGTAATTTATTGCCATCTACGCGGATCGCCTTTAGGGAAGGATTAGAATTGAAAGAACCCTTCGCGATGAAGTTTATTCTGTTCGACGCTAGATTCAATACCTGCAACGAGGGTAAATTTTTAAAACTTTCTACAAAAACCTTTGATATTTTATTGTCTACCAATCTGAGACCGTACAATTTATCAAGGCCCTCGAAAGACGAATTGAATAAAAAAGTGATATTATTTTTTCCCAAATCCAGTGATTTTAAAGATCGTAAGTTTTGTATCGCCTCGGGGACACTATTTAGTTCATTTGCGCTGATTCCCAAATCCTGTAAATTTGTCACATTTTCAAATGTTCTTTTGTGAATAAAATATATGTAATTATGATCGAGAAATAACTGATTTAAGACATATAGTTTAGAAAAATGACAAGCATCTAACGTTTTGATATTATTGTGTGACAATGTTAACGCGTGAAGATTTTTCAATTCGCTAAAAGTATCTTCAGCGATATTTTCAATTTTATTGTGTTCCAAACTTAGGATTTGTAAACTGTACAAGTTATGAAAGGTCACCGAATCCAGTTTCGTTATAAAGTTATGAGCTAAATTAAGGACAATCATTCTTACTAAGCCGGAAAATGTCTCCTTGTTCACCCAGTCGCTGGTCAACTCGTTATACGACAAATCTAACACCTGCAACTGGTCCAGCCCGTCCAACAATCCCGGCGCTAAAATGCTCAAAGAATTATTATTCAGGTAGATTTGTTTAATATCTCGGGTAGCTTGAAACAACTCCGGCGGAAGAGAGGCCAGGAAGTTGCTGGAGACGTTGAGCACTTGCAAGGCCGACAGCCCCAGCAGAGCGCCGTCCCCCACCGAAGATAGCGCGTTCTCTTGGAGGTGCAGCCGCGTCAGGGATCGGAGAGTAGACAGACTGCCATCTTTGATAGTTGTCATATCGTTCTGAGACAGATTCAACTCTTCTAGGGTGGTGTGCTGTGTGTTGCCGGTGCATGCCGGACCGGCGAAGAGTTGGCCCCGATCTGAAAAGCCCAACTGGATGACGTCACGAATGCGATTTCTGGTTAAATTCAACGATTTCAAGTTACCGAGCGGACAGAAGACCGCCGGAGGCAAATTCCAAATATTGTTATCGGAGAGATCCAGCCCGCGAAGTTCGGCCAGACCCGCGAAGCTCTGGTTGTTCAGGTCCATCATCATCGCGGACCAGTCGTTGTTGTGAGTCCTCAGGGCCAGGTGTCGGAGCTCGCCCAAGTGGGCGAATACGCTCGGCGGCACGTGCCGGATCTTACAGTAGTCTATCTGCAGGTCGGTCAGTCTTTTCAGCTGCGAGAGGAATTCGGAAGACTCGTTGCGGTGGTCGGGATGCACCAGAGAACTTTCGAAGAAAAGTACGTCGCTGCACAGCAGATGCAACACTGGGAGGTGAGCGCTTACGGACGGGGGTATACTCTCGAACAGGGCCTTGACGCCGCCAATAGTCCTGAGGCTGCAGGAGAGGATAGAACCCCGCATTTCGCAATTTCTCGGTAAATCGTGACCCAATGACGACTCGAGCACCGAAAGACACGAGATAATCCAATACACTCGCATGGTCCACACTCTAAACGACTCGCGTTTAAACATTATTCAGTAACTGACTGCGCGCATGTCGCGCCTGCTTGGCTACCTGCTTGGCTGTGAAGCGCGACGGGTTTGTTTTGGTATCATCGCGATCGGAGCACAGGCGGCACGTTCCCTCGCGGCGCGGGCTATCGGACGCGCGGCTCGCGGCCAACTGGCGGGCGGGCGTCGCGCGGCCAACTGGGGGCGTCGCGCCGCCCGCCGGCGCCCCCGCCCCGCCCCCGCTCGAGCCCCGCGCCACGCGCGCGCAACAGATATGGGGAAAACCATTTTCTTCAAGCTGTGCGGAATAAGAGTTGACAATTATTTTAAAACTATCGAACTATTTAAAGCATCATTTGGCCAGTTGCTCAAAGTGTGATCATTCAAACTCGTTTAAAATGTCCAAAATATGCTATTTTATAAATCAAATGTTTTTCTTGTAGTGCAGTAGTTTTTGATGCCGTAGATCAGCGGAGTCCAAACTGGAGTCCGCGGTCCCCCGAAAGCCTGTGTTATACCTTTCCGACCATATATTTATGTGAACCGAGATGTTCAATCCTCGTCTTCATACAAAATAAAGGTAGAAACCGAATGCAGGCAAATTTAAGGACTAAGCATTAAAACACGACTCCGATATCGATGATTTGACAAGAAAGAAGAAACATCGTGCTTCACACTAAGGCAAAATTGAATTATAGAAACATATTACGCGCTTAAAGTTTTTATAATAATACATCATATAAAAAAGTGTGCAGCCTTATTTTTTTTATTAGAAGATATAATACATTTTATACAAACATAATCAGTAATTATATATATATTTCTTTTTGGCAATATTGAATATGTCCAAGAACACACAATTACTGGATTTTCACCTACAAAGCCACTGTTATTAAACAAATAATCTCATAGACGAAGCAATTTTATAAATGATTTTTTTTAATTACCCATACTTCCATATATTTTCCATTACTATAATAAAAAAATAGTCGTCTACATGCGATATCTATTATTTGTTTAACAACAGTGCCTTCGTAGGTAAAAATGCAGTAATTATGTATTCTTGGACATATTCAAATATTGCTAATAATATACTGATCAAAATAAGAAAATATATAAAATTAAAAAATATTGTTTTTTCAGGCGTATTCTAGTATAATGTGTTAAAAACATTTTACAAATAAAGAATATTGCTATAAATAATTTCAAAAAAATAATTAGATTCTCATTGTGACATATATGCTGTTTCAGATAAATTAATTATCAAATTTAGTCCATAGACGGCGATAGTGTAATTAATGGTACTCGAAGCGAGTCCACATATTGACATATATACAACTTTCAAAAATTTGATAGATATGGAGATTGATGGGTGAGAATGGTAAACGTTATATTAATATAAAGTAACCGCTTAAGCCAACCGAAGACAGGTTGCAAGTCCTGTAATTATCCATACTTCCATATATTTTCCATTAATATAATAATACAATACCTTTGTTTTTTTTTTTTACATTTACATTACATTTTTTTCTTATCTATAAGAGTCGGAGACTCGTGTATCGAGAAGGATTATATAAGAGAGTATATAATTTATGTGTCTGCTAGCTGTATACATATTTTTAAGATTCAGATACAAATTTTATAATAGTATGTTTTGTTTTATTTTTTCAACTTATTTAACAACGTAAAAACTTAAGAAGAACACATTCTTATTGTGAAGTTGCAAGTTTTCAGAACATATGTCTGTGAATCCCGGTTGCAACAACAATATTTTTTCGATAAATCGATTTTAATGCATTTTCATTATAATCATTTAATAAAGTAGAAATTCACATAGAAAATGTATTTTTGTTTGATAAACGTTAAAAGTTGTAATAGTACTTGTAAGATATGTATATAATAAGTTGTAATAAAATAAAATAATATAATTGGGCGAGAATATAATTATACTGTTGGTATTGGACGTAGAAAAAAATATGACAAATAACTTACATACCAATACATTTCACATGGACAAGAAAACAACACGAAAAAACACATAGTACTGTGTAAAAAAAAAAACTTATGAACATAATAAACAAAAACAATAAAAAATCATTTACATGTTGCATCGAAGAATATTATTAATTAAAGTTTTGAATACAGAAAATATATCTATATCAGTGAACAAATTATTGTAAGCCCGACACATTTTTATTACAGAAAAGCGTAATCCAGAACAGATTCGACTTGTAGGAATGCTGAAGAGGGGTCGCGAACGTGATACTCGCAATGGGACATGGAAAATTATTAATGACAGGAGTGGACTAGTTTCGACAGATTTTATATAAGTTTAAAGTATCGAGTGCTATTCTTTCTATTCTGTTTTTTAAACTTAAAATATTTAATTTGTTCAGTAAATCTACATAGTACTGCCGAGAAGTAATTTGAATCTATAGTTTAGAGTTCGCGTGAACTTCTTTTGAACATTTTCCAATTTATTAACCTATGTATTACAATAAGGATTCCAGATGCTGGATGCATATTCCAGTTGGGGTCGGATAAGAATATGAAACAATACAATAGGTATATTATGTTTGAGGATTTTTTAAATATTTGGTAGTACAAAGCACAAAACTGATTTTTTGAGAGTTGCTGATTATGTTAACAATGTATATGTGAAAACGGAGATGGGTTCAAAAGCCCAAATCTTATATCTGGTGAACGACTTGGGAGTTCGTTGTCATCTGTGAGATATTCATGGTGACTGTTTGTAATGGATTTGCACTCGGAGAGGAGAAGAAATACGATAGTTTGTTAGACACGGTACTTACTCGTGAAATCTGTTCAAGAAAGGATGTAACAATCTGAAGGCTCAAGCAATGAGGCAAATTGAAAGCGCGTAGAAACGCCATTGATGAATAATGCGAAGAGAAAGAGTCCTAGATCCTCTCTGAACGATAACCATTGATAATAATACATTTGTCTTTTGGTTATATAGGAGACAAACCTACTACTCTACTTTACTACCTCTACTTTATCGAAAGCCTTTTTAAAGTCAGTGTAGATCAACTTAAATTTGTCGTCCGTGGATTTGAAAACAAAATTTGAGAAGAACTATAAATTGGAAATCGTCCATTTATTGCGAACAAATCCATGTTACTCAATTATAATATTTTGAAAGAGAGGGGATAGAACATGTACCAATTTTTCAAAAACCTTAACAATTACAGGTAAGATTAATATCGATCTTTAGTTTTCGATTTTATGTTTTGAACCATTCTTGTGGGTTGGAATGATATATGGCTGCTTCTATAATTTTGGAATGATACCTCGGTTCAGGCACATTTTAAATAATTTTGTTAGCGGCGATGAAATAGAATCTGCAGTCTATAAGAAAATATTAATCCGGATTATTAGGATCTGGACCTTTCTTCGGGTCCAATCATTTGACTACTGTAATGATATCATTTACCTCAAAGTTGATGTTGCTTATGTGATTTTGAGCTGTTTCAGTTTCATGAGGAGCAATACGATCATTATTATCAGCTCGTGATGGCTCAAATGCCGATTGTAGATGTCAAGACGTAGATATTATATTATATATTGTAGAATTTATCTAACACGCAATTAGTATCTAATTTAAATGTTTTTATTCCAATGTAGAAGTGTATTGGGAACATCACTCCAGAAAGGGAGTAAGACTTGTCCCGTTGCGTACATTGTGTACCATGGTACGGTTACGGTACAGTCTTTCCGTTCAATTTTTCAAGTGGCACCTGTATAGAAACGAAAATGTAACACGAAAGTTATTACATCCTCCACATTCGTCGCTGGCTCTAATCCAACTCTCGTACTATTCTGCTCTGCTCGGAGCTCGTTCGGGGCGGTAGCGAGTGGAGCCCGTGACACTAGTGCAGTATTTCTTGGAACAAGTTGTGTATAATTAAACATTCAAATATTTTTCAAAAATTGTTCTCTCAAAATTGTATTCGACCAAAATCACAAAATTCTAAATACAATATGAGGTGAAAACCGAAATACTTAGAATCCAAATAGTTTAAAATGTACAATACTTGATTATATATTTAAACTTAAGAATATCGTGCTAGCCCATATATTGTATAACTTTTCTTTTTTGGATATTTTAACCATCATATTAATGTTCACTTCGAGTTGCTAAGGATTATACATTTTCATAAAATAACAAGTGTTCTCTTGGATAATGTGAATATTAATTTTCTTCATTACCAGCTATTTTTATGTAATCGATATACAATATTATCACTTATAGCATTATCTCTGTATTTTCACATAACTATGATACTTCTTTAATGATACAAAAATATTTGTATCATTAAATTGTATTTAGCGTATTACGTGTTTTCTTGCATATTTCTAAATATTCAATAATATCAATTCAGGTTTTTTAGTAGTGTTCACATACATAAGTAGCATACATAGTAGGGCAGATCACATACATAAGAGATATAGGTGTTCATCAATTATCTGTCAAGCGAGTGAGTTTGCATTTTTGAATAGATTATTAGCTATATTAAATGAAAATTTTAAATAATTAAATGTTGAAATATATTTATTTCTCTTATATGTGTTTCGGTTTTCATAATTTGTAAAGCTACTTATTTCAAAATAATTTTTGAGCATCATTATAATGAAATACCTCAATACGCGTCAGTTATCCGAAGGAGGCATCGCAAGTAATATTTTAAGCTAAATCGAAAGCAGAGTGCAGCACGGACAAATAAAAGAACCTGTATTTTTTGAAGTAATGAATTCACAATTATTCTCTAAATATAAATTGATAGAATTGATCTCAAAATGATAACATAATGATAAAATGATAAAGGTATAACCTAAGTTTGTGCCTACTACACGCCATTGGTAGATGCATCGGTCAATTATTTTACAATTTTCAATTGATAAATTCAAATGGCAACTCGTGTTATAATCATTAGTTGTTTTATGGAGTGAATTAAAGTAATAACAATTAAGTATTACCAAATTATAAACTATTTTATATTTTCTTATTTACATGTCTTTTCTTGTTTCATATGAAACGTATTTTTATTGTTAATTTCTCAAATAAATAAATGTAATATTTCAGCACCCGCCACCTGCCCGGGCAATTCCTAATTAGGATTCTTACCACTTGACTTGAAAATAACTAACTAACTAAAAGACATCCTTTTTTATTCAGTATAACTTATAATATTACAAACGGAGTACAGGTTCATACAAATAACTTAACAAACACACAAAATATACATATATAAAATTGGCGACGAAATTTCGCACATTTAACTACAATTCATGAACTATTAAAAAACTGAAAATAATAATAAGCATTTGGAAACACCAACGTGCCTGTATAAATGTGTAAATAAAAGATTATCTTCGCATTAAATAGGGATG
Source organism: Eubasilissa regina (assembly GCA_022840565.1). Lineage (NCBI taxonomy): Eukaryota > Metazoa > Arthropoda > Insecta > Trichoptera > Phryganeidae > Eubasilissa > Eubasilissa regina. The sequence goes on along the minus strand of JAINEB010000025.1, from coordinate 34,523 downwards.
TCCTTTCTTGGAATTATTTTTTTTCCTGTTTTTGTGCTTTTCTTTAAATTTTTGCTGACGCGCATGCGCACTGCGCGCGAGCCACCTGACAATAATCAGATTTTAATTTTTTTGTATTATGGTATCAAAATGTACAATATTATGTCGGATATCAGTAATGCCACACATTCCTCTGACTATTAGCTAATTGTTCAATGCGTCCTTGACAAGAAAAGTAAAACATTTAGGCTACGAACCGATCATTTTATGTGAGAAGAAATATATTTCATTGCGAGATTCTGCCGGTCCAAAAATATAGCTAGGCAGTTGGTTTCGATTGTTACCGACAATATGATGCCATCTACCGATACTTAAGTTTTCTACTTTACATGTATTTTTAATAATTTTGATAAAGAGACGGTGTAACCGACGCAAATCGCCGATCACAAGTGGTGGATGACGGAATCTGAAAGGATGGTTAGATTGGAAATATGGAATCGGACTGAGGAAATGATGAGGGACCTTCGACAGCGGACCAGGGTGGCTTACGGGATAAATGCGGGAATTCACATACAAATATGCTGTTGCGTTCGTCCAAAATGATCGCCAATAACAATGATCACAATGACGAACATTTCACTCTGAATCTCGGCGTGCATGCAGTTTAGAAGTAATCCACATGACTGATCACAGCGAGGACGACACTTCCTCCCCAAATTACACACGAATTACAATCAGTTAAGCTAAAGAAACAATGTGTACTGATCGGTATCCCTTGGGATAGGAATAAACTAAAAACTGCTGATAATATACTACATTTAACAATAATCACAGGTTCAAGTATGGAAGTATACGTGTTCACCTGTATAATTTTTTTTTTATTAATTACGAATATGGAACAGACGGTAATCTATATATGCCTATCCTTCTTGTTTTTTCATAAATCACACAGTAATCTCGCAGACCAGGTTTTGATAACTTTGCTTTTCTATGGCACAGGATGAATACAAAGATGGACATATGATTCATTTGGTGTACACAGGAGAACTATTTCACGGATCGTGGACAGGGTAAGCAGAGTAATAGCTGCTCAGATAGCAATTTATCTAGTGAAGAAATTCAGCAATGTCAGAATCAATTTAAAAGCATTGCTAAATTTCCAAATACGACTGGTGCCATACATTACATTCAGAAGGAAATAATGCAGAATACTATCGAAAGAGGAAGGATTGCTTCTCTATTCATGCAGATGTCACAATGAAATTTACAAATACTGTCACGAGATGGCCAGGCTCAACACATAAAGGTACAATTTTCACTCATTCGAAAATAAAAGGGTAACTGGATGACAGTATTTTTGATGGCAAACATCTCATTGGTGACCACTCAAACCATACCTAGTAACAAATCCAATATCCGAAACTGACAAAGAGAGCCAAATCAGGACTAGGATGTTGTAGAAATTTGGAGTGTGGAAAGATGTTTCCCTACAGTAGGTGAAGACCTGTAATGAAACAGGGCCTTAGCTCCGAAAAAAAAAATTTTGACTCGAGTATAAGAAAATGTTCTACGTGCTTACTCCTATAACCTAAATTATTCCTTAACACCAGAAAAAATAATTGCTATGTCTAGTCACGGTCGTATAGGATGGGACCTTAGTAAGATTCCCATTAACACAAAAGGGGGCCTATGTGAATGTGAATCATCCATCATCACAACACTGCACATTTTATATAAAATGGTTGAACATGAGACCTGTGGGTCATTTAACGCGCTCCTGATACAAAAGAGGAAAGGAAATACTTTTAACAAGTTAAATGAAAATAAAAAGCACATGGGAAATAATACTGTTCTTCTAAAAATGTTAATGTACCGACAATAAATCCTCCAAATACCTCTGTAAGTTAATTTGTTTTGTAAATTCTGTTTTGCCGTATTTTTGACAAGTTTGATCAAGCGTCAAGCATCTAGGGATATAATTATGTGTTCGAAATTAAAAGTGTGAACAATTAAAAACTTGATTAAATTATTTTTTATAAATGTTTGTTTTTATGAAAAATCGAACTTTGTGTATAACAATTTTTGGTAAGTAGGTACCTACATAATTTCCTTTGCAATTCAAATTAGTTCTTTGAAATGTTCAACATCAAATCAAAAAATGATATATTACCTAATATAATATGAGTGATTTCTTTTTTACTATCTCGCAATGTCCCGAAAGGTTAAGCAGTGATGATGGACGAGACACCATAATCTCAATTCAAATCATCGTATGACCAACATAGTAGGCTTATTAAGGGGCGTCTTTTTATTGCAATACAAAGGAATTATATTACTTTTTGACAGAAGTTACTTGGTTTTATTATTTTGGTAATTTGTATGCAGGTATACTTTGAAACTAAATACTTATTGCATGACATCCCTCGTCTAAAAAGTCACCGGACGCCAGTACCAGTGGTACCTACCTTCATTTTTTTAAATGAAATAATGTTAATTAATTTTACTGGGTACTGCGGTCTGCTTGCTCTGCCGTCCTTACAATGTTTTGGATATTTAGTACCTACTTAATATTGAGTGATATTTTCTGTTATAGAAAAGTATGAAGTAAACCTAGGTGTAATATTAACTTATTGTGGTTTTTTTTCAGTTTACTTGTACTTGTAAGTGCAAGAATGATTGGAAAAATCTTATTTATGATCAAAAATTGCAGCTGCATAATGAATTTTATGCAGTTGGAGGCTTGTTGAAGCAAAGTAACATATCTTATGGGATTATTCCATATTTCAAATATTAAAAGGCGGAGGAATGGGAAATCCGACAACCCATCGGAAAGCAAAAGGCAGTGAACCATTTATTACACTGTCCCTAAGGGTAGTGGTGAAGTAGTCCATGTCCATCATGCTACTTTCATTGATATATTCGGAGTAAGTGTCAAGAGGATTCGAATACTAATTGATAAAAAAAAAATTGAGAATTTTTATTAACAGAAAAGAGAGGTAATAAGACAATATCGAAAATTCGACCTTGAAGATGAGAACCAAGTCATCACTCATTTTAACATGTCTCCACAACAAGAAAGCCACTACTCTTGAGCAAGACAAGTAAAAAATATTTAAGCTCTAATTTAAATATTCATAGACTATTCAAAAGTTTTAAGTTAGCCAATCCAGAATCTGGTATAACAAATATTATTTTACTGTTTTTCTGAATAAATTCTGCACTTTAAAATTTGGGCGACCTCTCGCAGACACCTGTTTGACTTGCGATTTATTAACAGCCCAATTAAGGATTAATCCCCCAAATAAAATTCATATTTCGTCAAAGCTAGAACTGCACCTTTGAACTGCACCATAGAAAATGTGTGCTATTGCCGCAATACAAAAAGATATAAAACTGTCCCAGTACCCAAGTAGTAAAATTTGTATAATCACAATAGATCTGCAGCAAGTTGTATTAACTCCTACATTGACTCACAGTCACATGTATTATTCATGGCAACTACTGAACTTCAATCTTGGAATTCACATTACCGATACAAATGATGTATTTATGTATATGCGGCATGAAGGATTGAGTGATAGAGGAGACAATGAAATTGCATTTTGTGTCTTAAAGATGTTTTCAAATAACCTAACTATTAAAAAAAAACACAGTATGTAGTAATAACTGCTGTGGACAAAATAAAAACAGAGTGATGCTTTTCATGTGGATTTATTTGGTTTCAAAGGGATATTTTGAGGAAATAAATCATAAATTCTGAGCTGCGATCGAGACTTTGCGATAATTGAAAAACAAAAGTGTGTTTCATGTCCAATGGTTCCAAAAGATTTAGAAGAAATGATAAAAGGCGCTCGAGATAAAGTACCTTTTAAAGTAGTAACGATGAAAAAGGAAGACTTTTTCAATATTCAAGAAGCAGCAGATATCCATACCCAAAAAATTGAAATATCTAAGGCCCACTGGATAAAAATCACAAAAATAATCCAGCAACAATAAAAATATGTCAATCCTTCAACGATTTAGAATTGTAGAAATTTGTAAATGTTTTAAGAAGAAATAAATAAATTGTCGATTGCCCAAGTAGTAGACGAAAAAAAAGACTTTAAACTTACATTGTTCATAATAATTAGTTTTTCACATCACTGGTTTAAAAAAGTGTACACTTTAACGGATGTTTGCATTATGCCCTATTTTAGGTTTTTACGAAAGCCACTTAACCCCAACTAACAGTTGGTTCTTAAGTCTTTTCATATTTTTAATAATATTGTACTATTTTAATTTTACTAATTGTATTTCTCATACGGTTGTACACTTTTTTATGATGTAAATAATATATGCTACCTACTAGAAAAGACCCATGTATCTTTTTTTTAATTTTTCTGAAGCTTAGGTGTGAAACTCGGGCTGAATATTGGAAGAGTAAAAGCAGTCATTACACTGCTGCATAATATATGTTGATTACACAATGTTACCAAACCTTTGTAATAATACCAGACGGAATTGACTCTGAACCTGCAACGCATACATGGAATGCAAACAATGTAAGGCAAAGTCTAATAAATTGCTATTTTTCACAGTTATTTAGTCTTAGTATTTTTTTACAATAATGTTAGATTATAATAAAATAATTCACCTCTGTATAGAACTCTTTTAATGTATTTTTAGAAAAACATCACATATTTACAAAATTATGGAGTAAATGTAGATAGAGAACAACATATATGTACAAACAAAATTAAAGAACAGTAAAAGATGAAAAACATTGAAACTACCATAACTAAAAAAAAAAGCGAGAGGCAGTCAAAATTAAAATATCCAATTCTTGCTGACAATTTATCAGTGGATATGCAATTCTTGCTGGTTGCTTTTTGAATTTTTTTTTGTTTTTAACACTTCCAACTGAAAGAATATTTTCCGAGCCTCATTTGGAGTTATCAGTTTCCGATTTGACTTTCCTGCGAACGAAGGAAGGCTTATATTATAAATGAAATAGTTAAACTAAATAAAAACATATTATCTATGTATGTATTATTATTTCATATTACCATTTATTTTTTACAATATGTAAATGTGCATATAGTAGAAAAGAATAATATTTAATTATACATATTGTGAATTATCATTCTATTCACTTTAGAAAGGTGATGACATTGGTTGACGTTTCAACAACACCAAGATCAGAGGTGTAATTATGCCAATGCAGTGCATTTGGCCTACGTTAGATAGCTTTGCGCCCTCTAATCCATTTGGCATTATATTTTTGCCAGTATCGATACCTTTCCCAGCGTTAATACTTATCCACAGTAAGAAATGTACTTATCACATTTTTAAAATACTTTCTCACGTATATTGTGAAAACATGATGTGTGTACCCCGCTGATATGTCCACCATAGAGACTATTCTTGTTTTTACTATTTAATATATAAACCACGCTACAGTACTAATATTTGTATATTATGTAGGTACATGATACATATTTAGGGGGCCCCTTTTTCCATTCTGCATTGGGGCCCAATTTTTTTAGTTATCCACTAACCAAGATATTCTGATCTGATATGTTATGAACAAAAAAAAACATTAAATTTGTATAATTGATCTACTTATATACTAGGGTGTACAGTGTTTCATTGTATTTGTTTGTTTTTAACAAGTACCGCCTAATAAATTTAATTAAAGGCAAAACAAGTGATAGTGAATTGAAAATATATTTGACTCCATACTGCAGATACTGGTTCAGACATTGCAATGCAATAAGTAATAATAATAATAAATAATAAGCAATAATAATAATAAACTTCTGCTTTAAATGCACGGGAAGTGGAAGGTTGGTCTGACTAATGCTTCCAGAAGCATTCATTTATTTATATATTTATGTATGTATATGCATTCGACAATATAAAACAATAATAAAGTTATGCACCCCCAAATAAGAAAGATTTTGAATTATTATTATCCACATTTATATAAAACAAGATCAAGATCTAATATAGATGTAAGAATTTTTTTACAACTAAGTAAAAAATATACACATACATCTTTAATAATATAATGTGAAAATTAATATGTAATTATTTAATAATTTTGAAGACCTTTAAGCCATTTTGTGACCTCTTTTTTTGAACACATTTATATTTACTGCTAATTTAGTTGATTTTGGCAATTGGTTATACAGTCTAGGAGCAATGTATTTATTTATTAGTAACTATATAATACATATAGCACATCTAGATCATCTATACAGCACATCTAGATCAAAACTAAGACAACTCAAAAGGTCATTTTTCAATAGACAAAAAAATATAAATATTTTTCTCCATTTTTTATTACTAAAGTTATGAAACTAAATAAAATTTTAGGTCATAAATGTATCCTGAAATGATATAAATACAACTTGTTTCTCTCGCGTTCGGCATGTGTACAGATGATTAGATGCAGGTGAATGGCAACCTGATATTTTTGTCTACTTCAATAATAAATACAATTCTAAAAAATCGTATCATCAACAAATCACTACGACTTCTGCATCAATAATTACTCGATCCAGAAGTAATGTAATTGAGGAAATGGAAAAATGACTTTCCATCTGGATTGACGATGAAGTTGAACACAATATGCCATTAAATCAAGCAATTATAATGGAAAATGTGAGAACAATTTTTAACTATATTCAGAATGAAAAAGACAAGTGAAAATTTCATAGCTAGTCGAGGGTGGTTTCATCGATTTAAAAACAGAATCAATCTCCATAACATACAGATAACTGGAGAAGGGGCAAGTGGAGATACAAAAGCAGCTGCAGCATTTTTAGTGACATTAATAGCAATCATTGAACGAGGGAATTATCCTTCTGAATTAGTTTTCAATGTTGATGAAATGGGCTTTTTTTGGAAGAGAATGCCAAAACGTACATTTTTATCCAGGATTTAAAACTGAAAAAGATCACTTAACACTTCTAATAGGTAGTAACGCTAATGAAGACTTTAAATTAAACTAACCAACTCTTGTTTACCATTCCAAAACCCCAAGAACAATGAACAAAATCAACTATACCAGTAATTTGGGAGTCCAATAAAAAATCTTGGATCACTATGAAAATTTTCCAGAATTGGTATACTGAACATTTTTGCTTGTCTGTTAAACGCTATTGCCAATTTAAAAAAATTAGAACCTAAAACTTTACTTTTGATTGATAATGCTCCAAGCTATCCAACGCACTTGTCCAACTTAACAACATGCACTCCAGTAGAAGTGGTTTTCCTGCCGTCAAATACAACTTCGTTAATCCAACCAGTGAAACAAAATGTTAAAGCTTATTATCTGCGGCGGACATTCCGACTGAGGTAACCGAGAAATGTTTGAAAGGAGTATGAAAGAATGTATGGCGATGCGAATCTCGGACCAGAACGCCGGGTTTAGATACAACGCAGCAAGTGCTGATCCTATCAGACAGTGCGCGTTATGGCAAGGACATTGTACTGTTTTTTTTAGTGATTTCTTAAGTATCCACGCCACCATCTATTGAGAGCGGTATGTCTCCATGCCAAAGATGCATCTACCCATGATCCTTGACCTAGCGTGACTGACCTTTCACTTTTTGACCAACAAGGCGCGTCCATGCTTGAGCACGTGATTAATTCGCGTCTGTGCAACAGAGCGCAGATCATCCAGACATCTAAGCGCTGATGGTTAGAATTTGTTTCATAAAACTATTCCCAAAACCGCGTAAAAATAATGATGACTAGTACTATTACAGACGTTATTATTTTTTAACAGAAATGATCAAACTGTTTATTGTCTGACCTATGGATTTGTATGGCAACTGAGTCCGGTGATCAATAATAACCAGTAACTATTTCAGTGCATCAGAGAAAACATAAAGCAATGAGTATTCATAACGAAGATGACATATGCAATAACCCAAGGACGTAGTAATCAACCAAAATTAACATAGAAATTGACGAACCTGTACTGAAGCTAACACTGGACCATGAGCACTGTTAAAAAAATGACCATACACATTTTACACTTTTGGGTGTGGTCGGTTGTCAATGTCGTGACGGCGAAGCATCACTCTGCCGGTGGTCTTCTGCACCTATGGATTAGTTTAAAGACATTCATTATTAGTGGTACCCTAACTATGTGGATGATCCAAATTTCCGAAAGTTTAATATTTTCCAGTGACCTTTACCTTATGTATAATGAATATTCCCCAATTTATTCAAACTTTAGGGGTTAGGACGGTGGTTAAATGAAATAGATGTTTGTTTGCGCGTTTTGAGGTTTATTACATTATGATGAAAACAAGAAAGACATAGAATGAAATGAATGAATGAAAATGTAGAAGGTGCGTGTGTATTACGAAATGAAATGATGTGAAGCGAATTGGCAGTCTCACTCGGCTCCCGCGAGCCGGCAAGACCGCCATTGTGAAACGCTGAAACTCTAGAGAGACTGCCTAGCGGCGAATTCTAAGCCAGGCTTGTAGCAGCAGCCGACAGCGCTGTCGCTAGCGTCGATGCCGACTGAGATGGCGGTGGATTTGAATTCCGGTCGCTACAGCACTCCCCCTCCAGTGACCTAGTCGCAGGTCGAAGGTCGCGATAAGTCTGTGTGATCAAGATGATTTCGCTGCTACAGCATGGACAATGGGACAATTTGTACTGGCGTGGGACTTCACCAGTTTTGATAGCATGATGACTGCATTTCTAAGTTGATGACCAGGGCCAGGCGGAGCGAATGAGTTGGAACCCCCTGGATGCCTGGATGCCCAACCTGTCGCCGTCCGGTGAATCGTGGACGCAAAGGCAGGTTGGTGTTTGTATTGTTGATGTACGCTCGACATGTCGCTGTCCGATGCGTCGTGGGCGCAAGGCATGCCGGCTTGAGCGGTTGCTGGGCTCGTAGACACGTCGCTACCCGATGAATCGTGGGCACATAACGTGTAGCTCCCCGCGGTTGCACGCCTGTGAGTCGGCGTTGTGTCTGAAGATCGTACATCGTGCGGACCAAACACGTGATGTAATGGATGCTTCAGTTACAGAATCAACATGCGGTGCGTCGGCACTGTATCCGTGAAAAACGCTTGGTGAGTCGGCGTTGGTGTGAATGAAATGAATGTTGAAATGCATGGCTTAATGTCCCAGCCAGTATTGATTGTCATTTTAGTCCATGTTAAATTTGCAGACACGTGTGCAGGTCTTGTCGCCCATATAAAGTTTGTTTGACACACTTTTTGATGTTAAATCACAATTAAAATCACTTCACAAATTGTCAAATATCGTCTGTCACGTGTTTTAACCACCGTAGTTCCCCACATGTCGATTTAAATCACGTCGGGGTCACCAATTGGGGGTTAGGACGGTGGTTAAATGAAATATAAATGATTGGCGTTTTGAGGTTTATTATGAAAACAGGAAAGACATAGAATGAAATGAATGAATAAATGATGTAGAAGGTGCGTGTGTATTACGAAATGAAATGATGTGAAGCGATTTGGCGGTCTCGCTCAGCTCTCGAGAGCCGGCAAGACCGCCGTCGTAGAACGATGAAACTCGAGAGACTGCCTAGCGGTGAATTCTGAGCCAGGCTTGTAGCAGCAGCCGACAACGCTGTCGCTAGCGTCGATGCCGACTAAGATGGCGGTGGATTTGAATTCCGGTCGCTACAAAACTATGTAAATTTACTTTATCCGACCATTTAACAATGCTAGCTCAACTTTTTCTGAACCAGCATGTTTTTGTGCCAACCCTGGTCAGAAGCTCTGGAATGTAGCGAGCAGCTCAGGACTGGTGTCGTACATATTTCGGAATTTACTGGGGTCATTTTAACATAACAATTACACAAATATTATAAAATATTAGCCCCTTTTTTTTATAAAGTAATAACCTAAAACATAAAATATACATTTGTTTATAGACTTATGAACGGTTCGTATATCCTAATCGTATACCTAAACGGCCATTGTCGCACACCGTATCTTATGATTTGCAATATTGTCGCATCCTATTATTTTTTTTGGTTTTATTTCAGGTCTGATCAGCTAATGCACCCTATACATTGCCAAATCCTTCGCATATTGCCATCAGCATCCCCTTTTTTACATAAAAGAAATCTTTTTCTAGATCGACCTGGTTATTGCATCCCATACATTACCAAATCCTTTGAGTAGTGCCACCAGCATCTCCCTTTTTACATAAATTAAATATGATTCAAGATCAACCTGGTCAATGTATCCCATACATTACCAAATCTTTCAGGTAATGCCATCAGCATCTCCCTTTCTATATAAATTAAATTTGGTTCAAGATCAACCTGGTTAATGTATCTCATACATTGCCAAATCCAAACAATTGACAGAATGGTGGTCTCAAAAAAATTTACACTCAAATAATGTAATAATCTTGGAGAACGGTTGCCACTAACAAATAGAAATGCGGTATGAAATCCATAGGTAACTTATCCGGGGACGCAGTGCCATCTCAGAAAGCTGGTTCGGTCCCTGGCCAAATAGGCAAGGTGTAATGGTCTACGGGCTTCCGAGAGGCTCGCATAGCCGTGATGAGAATTCCGCGATGTGAATTCGCCAGGTTTAGACACAACGCGGTAAGTGCTGTTCCTATCAGATAGTGCGTGTTACAGCAAGGATATTATACCATTTTTTTCAGTGATTTGTAGCGGTTGACGGGCTTCCGAGAGGCATGCGCAGCCATGATGAGAATATCGTGATGCAAATCTCTGACCCGAACGCCGGGTTTAGACACAACGCAACAAGCGCTGTTCCTATCAGATGGTGCGTGTTACGGCAAGGATATTGTACCATTTTTTTTTAGTGATTTCATTAGTATCTGTGCCACCACTATCTATTGAGAGCAGTATGTCTCCATGCCAAAGATGCGTCTACCCATGTTCCTTGTCTAGTGTGACTGGGCTTTCACTAATTGATAAGCAAGGTGCGTCCGTGCTTGGGCAAGTGATTGATTCGCGCCTGCACAACAGAGTGCAGATCTTCCAGACATCTAAACGCTGATCGTTAAAATTTGTTTCATAACAGACGTTAGATAACTTCTTAACAAAAAACAAAAATGAAAATGAAAAACCTTCCTCATCACAAACATAACTTCTTTACTCAAACTTTATTTTGATTTTCATTAATGTTTTATGAATAAAAATCGATATTAGCAATAAATAAGTCTATAATTAATGTAATAAAAAAGTATTTAACAATAAATGTTACAAAATAAAACAACAAAAATCATTCATCATCAACAAAAATCAAATCAAATGATCAATTTTCTTAATCTCTGTTCTGTTTCCCTTATCCTCATTATTTACGAGTTAAGATGATCTCGTTCGTTTCTTTTAGCGCTGGAATTTATTAGAACGTAACCTCCACGTTAAGCGGGGTCTTACTTTACTTTCATTTTGTATTTAAATTGTGTTTTACCTAGTATGTATTCAATGAGTTCATTTGGTATATGAAATATAATATGTTTGCCAATTTACCCTAAAACAGGTGTGCTTGTATGTAATAAACTGATTTTCTAGCTATATAATGATAATATTGAATAATTTGTACAGTGCCATTTTTGTAAAAACTTTCACCTCAAGGGTGCTTCACACATAAACTGTTTTATAGTCCTACATTATCTTTGTTTTTAAAATTAATAATTGTTATTTTCGCTTATGGAAATGATTTTTTGAAAAGATGCGTTTTTAATTTATTCTTGAATAAAGTCTATGATGCACTGTTTCTTATAACGGAGGGCAAAGAGTTCCACCACGCTTTTGGGTCTCCTACCACAAATGCCCGTTCACTAAATTTAGACTTCTGGCAATGGTTGGTCGGTTCTACAACACTTCCTGCGGCTGTAGTAGACGCAGACCTGATTGTTTAACATCTACCATTCAAATTGTTTGGGATACAAAGCTCTTGAAGATAGAGAGGCACCATGTTGTTTTGTCGCCTTGTATTTACATCAACTAGCTAAATTTAAATTCAACTCTGTAGTTGATGTAAAAGGGATGTTATATGAGAGAATTTGGAATATAATCTATGCTGCCTCATTTAGAATGGATTCTAATCTATCTAGCTGAAACATTGGCAGGCCAGCATAGATGCCCTTACAATAGTCGACACGTGACACCACAAATGCATTTATAAGTAGACAGGCTGCCTCAAGAGGAAGATATCTCCAAATGCTTTTAATCTGTCTCAGTTGATAAAAACATGCACTGACAGTTTTGCTGATTTGTGTATTCATTGAAAGATGTGAATCAATGTGCACGCCCAACAACTTAACTGCAGATTTAGCATTCGCAGACATTAATTCCTATATTAACTTTTGCCTTCTAGGTGTTACTGTCCATAATAGTTCTGTTTTGCATGGATTCAATGTTAGTCTATTTTGTGCCATCCACTTGTCTATTTTTTCTACGCGTCTTGCAATTTTTCCTTTTAATACCTGTCTCACTAGACTTACAGAAAAAATTAATTTGCGTATTGTCTGCATAACAGTGGACCATAACCCTGACAATATTATTATATATTCAATATCTTTCGTATATAAAATATACATAGTGGTCCGAGAACTGATCATTGAGGTACCCCGATGTTAGAAGTAGATGTAGGTGAGGTTGAATTTTGAAATCGCACCAATTGCGATCTATTACAAAGATATGATTTAAATCAACCATGTGCATTTCCATCTACTCCATAGGTTTTTTGCAGTCTCTCAAGCAAGATTTGATGATCAACTGTATCAAATGTCTTCGGGTCTAGTGTAGCATTTTTCAGTAATAGTCACGTGGGCCATTTTCATAAAGCCTGGAACGCTTGATGTTTCTAACAATTTGTTTAGTAAATCTACCAAAAATGGAACAATTTCTAAATAACACTCCTATAGTAACCATGTTGGTATTAGATCTAACGCACATTGCGTATTAGAAAAGCCTTTGACTATTTGCGTTATTTCGGCGACCGTCAGCGTGAAATTATGCAATTGTGATGTAGTTTCTTCTTCGATTACAAGTTTCGAAGCTGAGCTCGTTGAGGCACGAATTGCAGTTACTTTGTTTGGGAAACTGTCAGCAAAGTTGGAAGCACTGGCAGTTGTAGAAATTTCCACTCTACGGTTGCCACTAACAGATTTGAGTGCTCTCCATAAATTTTTATGATTTTTTTTGATTCTTTCTAATCTTGGAACACCAATATGCAAATTGTTTTGTTTATCTGATTGACTTGTATTTCTTTTGCGCTTCGAACCAGACTCTTCCGTCAGTCTCCAAGAGAGTTTGTTTGAATCTTCGTTCAAGGTGTCTCATTTCTTTCTTTCTATCCTTACATTCTTCATCAAACCAGCACTCAGAGCCGCGATTCCTCTTATCTTTTGTGGTAACCGGAACATGTTTGTCGAGTATGCGTAATAATGTAGTATTATATACATCCACAAGTTGATTAATGTATTTTTGGTGGCGATTATTACCAATCACAATTACGTTAACAGTTACGAAAATGATTTATGTCCAATTTCCTCCAAGACCTCGATGTTATGGGTTTATCACTATTATGACTAATAATGGCATCTGTTATTCCTCCTGCATCATGCGTAGAATCTCTGATCCACTGCATGCAATTAAAGTCACTTGGTAGACTATTAAAATATTTATAATAATTTTCAAATGGATGATCTAACCTAATATTTAAATCACCAGTTATTATAGTAGTCTCTGCGAACTGAAACCCATTCTAGTACGGATTTGATTTCTGAGAAAAATCTTTCTGAAGTCGGCTGTGAGCCAGGCCTATAAATCATGATGATAGTTAAACCCTGTCCAGCAGAGGCTATTCTGTACCCAAAACACTTAAAGTCTTAAAAGGGAATATTTTTATTTTTGTTAAACGAACATCTTGTTGTGCAATGACAACAATACTCAGTGGTTTGTCCATGTGAGATTATTAATTCTATTCCCTGATAGTTTTCCAGCCTCTTCGACAACTTTGAATCATTTACTGCATAGTTCTTTGATTGAATTTGACTAAATATAGATTATATGTCTAAGAAATAAATAAAAATTAATAATTATGGACGACATCCTGATACCAATGTTTGGAATTGGGGAAACAATTTGCAAAAAAAAAACATTCTTATCGCCAAGCCGGTATAAGCTCTCTATGATAGAATCTTAGAGACTGAAATACATACCGATGCATGCAAGAATGGGTTAGGGGGATCCCATTTCAAATACAAACAGGTGGCTGATTAAAAACGTTTATTATTTTAGCTGTCACCACAAAAGAAGTATTACCATAGTTACAAATTGGAAACACTTGCTGTTATAGAATCTCTAAAACACTTTAAGATATACTCGGTCGGGTTGTGATTTGTGAAAGTGGTAAATGATTGTATGGTAAATCTACTTTAACTAAACGAGACATGATACGGTAAATGGCTAGAATTCAGGATTTTGATATGGAGATCAAATTCAGGTCAGGAAATAAAATTAAAAGAATTTTAAGAATGCTGGATGTAGTATACGGTCAGTCAAAAGAGACATGGTGACTTTTTTTAATATTAAAGGTATAGATATTGACCGAGCATGCATGGATGGGACAGCATATCTCATTGATGATGAGTCGGAGGAGTGATGTTTTTATAAGATTAGGAGAGAGTGGCCAATAATTTTTATTTAGCCTTTGATGATTATTAATAATTTAAAAAAACATCAAATAAATAAGTTTTTCATTTGTTCGAACCAGGTGTCTTATCTTAAATTAGATGATTTAATGTAGGAGAAGGGTCAAGACATTTTTTAATTCTCGATCAGTGGATTCCTTCGAAAAAAAAAGTACATTTCAATGTTACTCAGAAAGATTATATAATCAAAAATCAAGGAATTTAGATACCAAAAATATTGAAGTCCAAAGTTACCCAACTATGTATCGATATAACATTGGACCACCCATAGTCATGTTTACCTGTATTTTCGTCAATTTTGTGGCCAAAATTAATTAAATGAAGTTATAAGAACACCATATAACCAAATAGTTGCAGCTGACTGCTTCTGAAAACAAAAATATCACTAAAAAACGTTGCCCGGAATAACTGCACCTATCCCTAATAGTTATTAACAATGCTAGCTTATCTAGCTTAATTAACAATGCCGATCGGTTTTCGACTTTACAATTCCAAGACTCTAAATTGCAGTCAATAATACGTCCTCTTCAAAATAGTGGGGCTGATTGTGGATTGATAAAGGACTTTCAATTAAAAAAATAATGCTTATAGAGGAAAATATCAAATGAAAATAGTCTAGATGTATCTATTACGTACAGAATAAAGACTGTATTTCTTTTCTCAGGAGCTGATTTTTCAATAGAATAACAATACAAAAAAAAACACTTGTTTTTTTGATTCTACTCGTTTAATTTACTTAAAATGTGTTTCGCCAATTGATTGATGTTACCCTTACCATCTCAAGTAAATTAAACAAGCAGAATAAAAAACAAGTGTTCTATTTTCACATACATGATTATGGAGTTCTACAAACTTACCTCGGAAACAGCAACAAAAATAAAACTCAAGGTATGTTTGTACAGCAAATTTATGAAGAGAACTGATTAGAACATTTCTACAAGCATCTTATATAGGCATTTTATTTCGGCCTATATGCTGTTTATAGGGTACGGTGTAAGTGATACATAAGGACACATATTTCTATATATGGGATAACGTGAGAACCGGTCGAACAGCAGTGCAAGTCTCTGTTCACTGTCAAATACTTAACATAACAAAATGTCGTATATGGAGCTTTATTTACCTGTTTTGTTGTAGGTAGATGAGTTATACATGTTCGTAACAGTACCCTTGAGAGTTAAATATAATATAGTTTGCAAGTATCATGATGATATTAGTCACATTAGGTTAAAACGTGACAAAAGAATTAATAATGAATACTGGTTTCCAAAAATGACCCGTTAATGACAGTACTCTTACAAAAAAGACAAAGTAGATGGAATGAAGCAATACTGAACATAATCAGACTCAACCAAAGCTTTCAAACTCATATTAACTATAAAAGTAAGTTGCTTCCAGTATGGAAACGAGTAGTCGTAAATTGTCAGTAGAGACCTTACATCAGAAGGCTCGAGAGAACTAAGATGGCAGTACAAACGAAGGAGCAATATGATAAAAAAAAATTAAACCAGCCAGGAGTTATAAAGTAGGTGATTTGGTCTTGTGGAAGGGTTCACTGACATGCAATATGAGAGGAGTGAATAAGAAACTGGATGGAAAGTATTCAGGGCCTTATCCTTAATAATATTGCGCTTCGTCACTATTGGATCTGGATATGTTAGTGTAAGAAAAATACCAAAGTAGCTTTTAAAAATATCAAAGTAATCTTTAAAAAATCTGCTAGATGGTAGTACAGAGTGGCAAAATATTATAATGAATATTAATATCAATTTTATTTACTGTAAGGTTCGTTAGTTGAAGTATGAGTGTGTATGTCCCCAAGAGTACGGCGTGAGATTGACAGATGTGTGTTTGTATAGCGGAGGCGTTAAAGACGCTGCGCCCTTGCAAGCGGGTTCTTTTCCCCATGCGACTTCTTTGTGTATAATATTTGCTATAAATGTAACTTATCATATCTCATTGTAATAAAGCCCAATAATTGTTACAAGACCGAGTTTAATTTCTACACAACCTGACCGTGAGTACACATGAGATAAATTACAATCAGGGGAATTATAGAACTTACAATTCAAGCAAAGAAACATCACATTTACAAATTTACTGGATGGCAGTACAAATTAACAAAAAATATATACATTTATTTATATTCATTTTCTTTACAAGTCTGTAAAATGACTTTAGATTAGCAAAAAGATTAACATTTATTTACAATCTTTCTGCATTGTGTAATATACGTCACTGATGAAGCATTCACTTAAGATTTTAAATTATTATTTTTTAACTTGTAATATTTCATTTCTTTAAATCCATTATGTCCTTTTAATAAATTCTGACGATAATCATATCAATTTGAGATAGCTCTAGGTGTACATAGCATATTGGTATCATTTTACTTACCATCACGCCGTTTCTCCGCGGGGGTAAGCAGAGAGGATAGAGTGGCACACTCTTCTGTCCTGACACAATTCTCGCCTCAGCCACATTCATACATCTACTCATACAAGCTCGCCATTAAACTGTTAAAGCAATATAGTTGAATTGTAATAATAATAATATAATTGAAATAGATTCTAGATAGTAAACCCTGGACCACAATACCCGCCCACAGCATACTTTACTAGCAGCATGTAATTAATGGCTTAAGCCGTTCTCTATTTAACTAAAAAAAATATTTTATGCTTAATTTTTTTAAATTATTTTTGTCATTTAATAAATCTTTTTTAATCTATTTTCTTCTAATATATTGTTCTTCTTACTCACATACATACGTCTACTCAAGTTAATATGTGCTTCTATAAATTTTTTTTTGTTTCTGTCAATTTTTAAAACTATTTTATTATTTTCTTTTTTATATATTATTAGATAGAGAGAATAAATAACACTAATTTGGTTGGGTTTACACTTTTTATTTCCAAGCACAATCAGAATACACAACAACCTACCAACATGGGCGATAAGAACGATAACAGCCCTGAAATTGATTGCACACTACCCCTCTAATGAAAATATTGGCCACCCTGTTTAATTATTTGGCATATAACACTCTCCCAGTCTGAAAGTTGTTGGGTCCACCCAACAGTAACTACCTTCTCATTCCTAGAACAGAATATTGAATTATACATGAATTCAGTATCTCCTCATTGGAATCATCCTAGACCCACCTCACGGGGATACTTTCTCCCACTGTTTTATAACCATACCTCTTTACTCAACTCTCGTAGAAGCTCTCCCACCGCTTGACCTTAAAGGGAGTGCTCAAATTCTCAACCTTAAAAGGGAGCCTTCAAAATTTTTAACCTTAAAGAGAGTACTCAAATTCTCAACCTTGAAGGAGTGCTCACGATTCTCAACCTCTCTCGGTCCCTCACATCCCCACTGCTGTTGTCAGATCCCAGAAGTGGCTGCATTCAATAGGCCATATAAACTCATTACATCAGATGGGACGACGGCAGTGAAATGTTTATACCCACGCATACCTTTTATCTTAAACCTGTCACTTCCCAAAACGGCCATTACTTTATAATGCCCTGAATAATTTTCATTTTATTCACTCCGCTCATTGTACTCGCTGGTGAACCCTTCTACAAAACCAAATCACCTACTTTATAACTCCTGGCTGGTTTCCTTTTCTAATCATATTGCTCCTTCATTCGTACAGCCACTTTTGTTAAGTTCCCTCGAGCCTTCTGACGTAAGGTTTCTACTGACAATTAACGAATACTCGTTTCCATATCTTAACAACCCGCTTTTGATGCTAAACATGAATTCAAAAGGAGGCACTTTGATTGACTTATCGGTAGTGTTGTTGATGCCTTAGATTATATTCAGTATTACTTCATACAATCTACTCTGGCTTCTTCAATCTACATTTCGAAATCCTAAATACTCAGTCACCATTTAAGTTCGGTTGCGTCATCTTCGGTAATAATAAATAAGATGTAATCGAGTTTGAATTGAAACTCGTTTACTTTTAAACGAAGTTCAAATAGTTTGACAGAAATCACATTGCGTGAACAGAGTTTATAGTTATACAGTGTAGCAATTACATAGGCCTCTTAAAATCTCATTTTCAAAAACAAATGCACAAGCGAGTAATTTTGCTTATGGTAACACGTGTGGGATGCTTAATTTGACATTTACGTCAATTTGATGTGTTTACTTCCCGAAATGAGCAATTGACCGTTTTTGAACGATGAATGTCAATATAAAGAAAGTATTCTTATATTTTAACTGTATTTAAAAGTTTATGTTGTAAATTATGTATTAATAAACATTATTTTTAATATTTATTCAGAGAATTCAGGACGAAGCAAGGAACAGCAGAATAGTTACGAGGTGTGATGCAGATGTCAATGGATAGCGGGTTTCAGTATTTGATGATGATACAGATTCTAACTGTAAGTACTCTGCAAGGCCTTGCAATGTGAATCTTGTCACTTTAATTTAGAAAACTTTTTTATCACTCGTTTTGCATTTAACACGGAACCTGTTAAAAACAAATAAATACAATGCACACCCCAGTTGTAAGCAGATCAATTATACAAATGTAATATGTTTGTATGTTCACAGGTGGAAGATGTTGAGCACAGGCCTCAAGTCTGAATATCTTGGCGTTGCATTTAAATGCCAACTGATGGCATCACATCTAAAAAGTGAGTAAAATGATAATTCACAATATAATGAATTGATTTTCTGGTGTATGCACACATACACAATGTAAAAATATATAAATATTAGATATTGATAATGCTTTTATTTAGGTTAATCATTTAATTTATAATATATACCCTTTCTTTGTTCGCAGATAAATCAAAACGCAAAATGAATTCAACCACCCCAAATGAACAAATAGACAATACACAAGAACTGCATGCACTAGAGATAAGTCATCAGCAAGAATTGAATGTTGTAATTTTAGTCAGACGTCAAGCTGAGAGAGATTTGACCCAACAAAATTTAAAATTAGCCAAAGAAAAAAATTAAATGTAATTAATTTAATAATTTACTTCATTAATTTTATAAACATTCACAATTTCTCTATTTTTAAATGTTTACTGCCTCGCTGTTTTTAGCTAATGTGGTTTCACCTCCTTTCATTTTAACGGTAATAACATAAACCGTTTTAATTTATGTATGTGATTTATGTTAAAAGGTATTTATATAAATATAATAAAAGAGTTTTTACAGAGGAAGAATTGTTTTATTATAGATCCAATATTATTGTAAAATAAATGTGACAACAATTTAGGCTAAATCTCAGAAATTAATGATGTATAGAGCGATGAAGATCTTTAATGAAATTTAACGAGACTAAGCCAATATGTGTAAGACAAATTTGATCTTATTTATATTAGAACATATATATATATATTTACATTTGTACACACAATATTAAGAATAAATAAATGAAATACTATGACTATAATTGGGAAAAATAGCCATTTATTAGATCTCGTCTTATATTATTTCCATTCTGTGCAGGTTGACGTAATATTGTACATTTCGACACTAGTGTCAAAAATTGAAAAATACTCAAATAATTGGTGGCTTTCGCGAAGTGCACAATGTGCATTAGTAAAGTTTACATTTAAGCGGAGATTTTCGGTGGTTTATAGTTAAAGTTAAAAGTAAGCAATAAAAAATGACCCAATGTCTTTTTGAATAAACTAAGTTTAAAAGTAATGTTTATAGTTACCGAAGATGACCCAACCGGTCCTTAGCCATTTACGATGTCATGTCTCGTTTAATCGAGGTAGATTTTACTGACACACAATCAGTTACCACTTTATATGGCAACCTGACTAAATATATCATAGAGCGTTTCAGAGATTCTACGACAGCAGTGTTTCTAATTCTACGATAATACATACTTTTCATCTGTCTATATCTAATAAATTGATGGACTTGTTGAACATTGGTAGATTCCTGAAAGATCTAGAACAGCACCAATTTTTCAATTACCTGGTCTGATTTCCTCAGCTACTAGTCTGTGACTACTACTACTACCTCAGCTAAATCGTGATGCCGCGGGAAAGCTTTAGTTAGCTGGTCCTTCCACTCAACCCATGAGAGGTCATAGTCTTTAAACCTGATAATGACCTGCCTTGATGCATGAGGAATTTTTTCAAAGCATTGTTTCTTGCGCTTGCAATCCGGGTGGAGTTCTCGGCTTTATAACTTAATTTTTTTGTTTATATCGGAAATCCTTCAAAAGTTTTTATGCTTTTCAATTTTTTTCTCAACAACTCTGTACCCAAACTGTTTTGTCAGTATCCTGCACAATATTCAAATATACACGTTGAAAGCAGAATCCATATCTATGGCAGAATCAAATAGGTTTTAATGGATTTTAACTTCACTTTATAACTGTTTACTGTTTACAACACTGACAGGAAATTGATCATATTGACATTTCTGGAAATACCATAGACAATACTGATTTATTTTTAATTTACCAATTAAGGGTGTACTTTCATTTTTTCAGTTTGAAAATCGAGAAATTCTACGGGATTACTTGATACACCTCGGCGTGAAATGACCCGAAACTATCACATTAATTAGAGAATTAAAAAAGTACAATAAAGGAAAATTCATTGTGCCCATCTCACGCGAACCACATTCAATGAAGGCACATGGTGAAGAAACCGTAGTTTGAATAAAAGAGCTTCGGACCTTGTGGCAGATATAATTGCCGAGAAACCGTCGACTTAGAATTGTGCAATAACCATTAAAAGAAAACTAGCCATCGTCTTTTGTTATTTAGAATTTCTTGTTTTAGAGGGTGGATGTAAAAATTTACATTTGAGCGGCAGGAATAACGACTAAAAGAGAAAAGTTCGTTTTAGGATTCTCCTAGGATTCTCTTGTTTAAGAAAAAACAATAAAGCTAAAGCCGCTCACCAACCCTAACTATAAATCAAATAAAAAGGGATGAGATAACAGTCAATGGAAATCTCAGCCAAGGACATATAATATTGGGCAATTGTTTCTTGGACTATTGCTTTTCCAGAAACAATGGGTGCAGACATACGAGTACAATGGCAACTGTATTGCCCTTTGCCGTAAAACTGCCATGCAGTTTGGCAAAAAATTTAAATTTAAATGAATATATATGTAATAAAGAAGAAAAAAAAAAAAAAATACATGTTCCGGCTTTGATATGAAGAAAACGGTTCTAGAGAACCTCGCCTTCAATACATATCAAATACATGCAATACATATCAAAATGGAAATAAAGCTTAGATAGATAGGCTCGTGGTACCGTGAACTCGTGCGTACGAACACGTATGCAGCAAGATCAGGATAAAATATATGTAATAAATATAGGAAATTCAAGGAGCGATTTTATAGTAGACGGAGTAACGTATATCAATTATGTAGCGATCGGAATTCACATCCACCGTTATCTCAGTCGGCACCAACGCTAGCGACAACGTTGTCGACTGGTGTTACAAGCCTGGCTCTATAATTCACGGCTAAGGAGTCTCTCCAGTTTCATCGTTTCATAATGGTGGTCTTGCCGGCCCGCCGAGCGAGACCGCCGACTGGCATCATTTCATTTCATAATACACATTCACCTTCTACATATTCATTCATTTCTTTCATTCTATCTGTCTTCCTTGTTTTTATCATACTGTCATAATAAACCTTAACAGGAAAACAACATATTTCTTTCATTTAACCACCGACCCAATATCCAAAATTATAATTGTATTTAAAGTTGTAAGAAATAATTAATGATAGGCAAATAAGAATGTGGCGGCTCGTGGGCATCGTCCAGATGTTCCTCGTTCTGTCATTTCTTGGAATTGCACAATCCCACGAGTACAAAGTGGAAACGTTCGAAGAAGGCCGGACTGTGGCGCCCGGCGGGCATGACACACGTGCACCACAGATGTGCACCAAATCCCGCAGCAGAGGAGGCGGTCGGCAAAACATTCAGCGCCCAGTACCCGAACCGACCGGACCACAGATGCACATTCCGACTCTCACCTTTCACTAATCGTGCATCGATTTTCCATAATCTTTAAGTATTCTGTGTTGTTTCTTGCTCTCGGTGGCTTCTCCCCGATGAGACGAAACATGTTCAGATGAAAATGGTTTTCACTCGAACACCAACCAACCTTCCCACAAGAATAAGATATCTCGACGAACGGTGTAAAATTATTATAGAGCGGTCACTAGACTGGAAGTTTAAATTAATAATGCAATGTCAAGTACTTATACCTACAAATAAGATAAACTGGAAGTCATAATGTGTCATTAGGTGGACACAAATAAATTGTGTGAAAAATTATGATTTAATTAGGAGACGAAGGCGAAATGTAAAGTTAGGCTTAAAATAAAAATGTAATGCCGCTGTCAAGGAGAGAGCTATAGAGTGGCATCAGCCGAGAGTGGATCCAGCCGACAGGTGGAGACACACCTTTGTCGCAAATAATAAGAGCGAAGGGAACGCCATTTTTAAAAAGCAGTTCTCGAGAGCAGTTTTCTTACGACAGTTAATCTCGACAGTCCGACAGCTGTTCGACGACAGTTAGAAATCAGTTCTCGCCGGAAACGGCCCAGAGAAAATTTAACAGAGTTCACTAAAGACAGTCGCGACATGGAGAGTGAAGAATGACCCTCAGAGGAGCATCCGACAGTTAGCCTCAGAAAGCAGTCTCTAACAATACGGAAAAAACCGAAGACACGAAGAAACGAATGAAATCAAATGAAATCAACCGCACCTGTGATTGTTGAACAGACAGACGAAAACGAGCAAAGCCGAATCGAACGGATCGATAGCGGTGACCCACCATGAAGCAAATGGCTGACGAGCAGAGGCAGCCTACGCAACGATGGCAGTATGGATGCCCAGCTAAGCGGATGCTAGGGTGGCAGAGTGATGCGAGCGTTCACCCCAGCGGACTTCAGGATGAGAGAGAACGCTGACAACGACGCCCGCTCTCCATCCGGTCGAGAACTGGACGTGAGGCCGACTCCGGCAACACAACGCGTCAGTAATATAAGGTAGACGTAATTAGATTAAATTAATTTATTATAAGAAATTCTGCCTGTCCAATTGTGTGTTATGTGTTGTGGAAAATAATCAATTAATCTATGTGTTATCTGCGTTTTGAATATACACTTGTCTCCCAAATAGCTAAAGAAGGTACGTCAATCTTGATAGAGAGGAAAGTTATTATTGAAAGAGATGACAATAAAATAGTTGAATTTCTTGTATTCGGGACAAGTGTAAAAATAACTCCGATCTAGAGTCTTATACAAGTTTTTGTATATTAATATTATGAAATGAAATAAAATGTGTGCTGTCATTTGAAATAATCGATCGAAACTTAAGTAATTTATTAGAGTTGATAAGAGCGTAGGGTTACTTCTTCGACTATTTTGATTATCATTATACTTTTAATCACTGTAAACAAAGTCCTGAAGCAATATTTTATTTTTTTATTTCAATTTTATTACATACACTACAATTTTCATTTTTCGCCAAACTGCAGACAGTTTTACGGCAAGAATTAATATCACTCTGGCGTGCTATATCGGTTTAAAGTAGGTGGTTCTCGCGTAAACTTTGACAGGAGAGTTCTAGGAACCTATATCTTCTTTTAACAATAGGAGACGACCGACTCGATCCCGGAGAATGCGGGTCCCGGCCTATTGTTCAGAATACGAGCCCTTCTGTTTTATGTCAAAATGACAACTTTTCCCTTAGCACGGGCCACATAGCTCTTACGTGTCCGCTATAATTAATTAATCAAAAGGTCTGAATCTGACACGCTCGCGTCATAAATCGACGTTTGGGCGTAACACAATCATATTTGACACAGGAGTAATATAGATGTGGCATATAGATACCTCGTAAATAAGAACATTTACCTCTGTTTACGAATATTCATCTCTTTTGTCTATGTGTATATCATCTATGATTTATAATTTATTAAATTAATAACTTAAGTATGATAGTTTTGAACTGAGTAATAGTAGTTTTTTTTTTTGGTTTAATTTTGTAACCTGTGAGAACCGTAATTCTCTGATTTATAAAGTCATGTTGAAAACCAGATCATATTATCTTTCTTGGCTTTTGTAAATTTCCACATATAGTCCCAATTAGAGTAGTTTTATTGCAAGTAACTTTTTTGCTAGTGAAATGCTGGTAAAAAAATTGTCATTGTGTCATGTTACCTATATTTCGTCCACAACCTAAATATGGCTTGTATACTACGAATTCGCGGTACGTTCTGTATTCAGATTTCATCGTTACCCAAATATGGGAAACCATTTATGAGGTATTTTTACTTTTAACATCTGGTGCTAATCAAAATTTGTCTGGTTTATTTGACATGTTCTGAGTAAATCGGCATCTAGTCTTTGTTGGAAACAATTGCTCATCAATTGTATTGTTTGCATCAGGTTTATAACATTTTTGGGAATTTCCAATAAATTTATTCCATATTTTTGAAATCAAAGCAAATTTGTCTGTTTTCAAATGTTTCAAACATTTGCCAAAACGTTCTGAAGGCGGCAAGGAGCGAGTTGAATAAAAGCAATGACAAGTGAAAACTTTTATTATTACATGTTGTTTGCTTTTTTAATAAATGACTTCAAAATTAGTTAACCCGTCAATTTGATAGATGTCCGTAAAAATAGGTAATATAACACATATCTGCGAAATTAGAAGGCTGACAAAGAAAATTGATTGAGATATATATCCATAATCATATCATTATATCAATAATAATGAACATATTATTACAAAAAATGTATAAATATTTTTTCTGTACTTTTTATCTTAAAAGTTGAATCCGTCAAATTGACAGTTTTCATAAATCTAGTGTTAATAGGTAATATGCTCATTCCTTGAGCTATACATTTAGTAATGACAATGTTTGATTTACTATCTATTAAAATTTCATTTAAATTTAAATATTTAATTATATATTTGCAGGTTAGGTCTTTGCAGAATGAAAAAATTAAATCTAATATCAATTATCCTGTTCCGAAACAGGTGAGTCGAGCTACGACCTGGATAAGGACACTGAGAGGCTGGCGTTCTTGCTTTATATCGAGGTGTGCTTGTATTAATATTAGTACCAATGCAATGGCAACACATAATCTGATAGATCTTGTTGATATAGTGTGTGGAAAAAAATTGGGTGATTCTAGTCAGCGATATCACAATGGAAATGATAAATAATAAACACCATGAAGTTCCATAATTAATTGAAAACAATCACGATTTATCTAATATATGTACAGATATGGAATTAGGCAAATGGGAAAGGGCTTCTATTGATTTTGATTGGGGAAGGAACCCCATTGGAGTTTTACTGTGACAGACACAATATGTTATAAATCCAACATTGACTTTTAATACTGTACATTAATATTGCATTTCTCCACTGTTCGTACGGCATCTTAATAGATTAATCTAGTCGTAGCTTGATTTGAGAATTTTATGCTGCGTGGATGACAAAGTTATTAGTTGTTATAAGTAAAGTGTGTCCTCTACTTTTTTAAAATTGGTTTATATGATTTTTAATAATTATCATCTTTCTTCATGATTAGAAGTCATACCATACTCAACTTGGAAAAAAATTTCCATCAACCTTTGATTTTCAGTTACTAGCACTATACCAGCTGCAAGCAAGTTATCTTAAATTAGAAATAATATTTACATAAATTATATGTGATCATGGATCACATACAAGGAATTGTCTGGGTTAGGTTATTTAAATAAATTTACTATCCTATTTTTTTGATAAATTAAATTTGGTTTGAATTCTTGGCGAAATTTTTAATATTTTTCCCCGCAATTAAGATGTCCAATGAAGTAATAATGCTTCTCGCACTGTCGAATTCAATTTTAACGTTGAAATTAAAGACAAATTCATGTTCAACACCTTTGTGTGGGAAAGGTTTTGGCAAAAATATCAAGTCCAAAAGTAACAATAATGTGCTTTTTTATCCATTCACAGAAGACCACACACCCCCCGACAACAACATGAACAACAACTTCCACAACTACTCGTTGCCGACACCGATGGCATCGCACAATTCCAACTGGCCACCGCAACATCCCAATACGTTTGTCACGTACTACAATCTTCCAACGGACACCATCATTCCGATTGAAAATGTTCACGTGATCGTGACAGGCAGAGCAAAAACCGAATGGTCACACCGCAAAAAATACTATGCGTTTTGTGCGCAAATGAACAAGTTTTGCGTACTATGACGTGCAGGTTCATTATTTGCTCGAAGATGAATCGAGGCCGACAATCAATATCGATCTGTGCGCCTTATGCGATCGCCATCTGTATACGATGCACTCGTACGAGCAGTGT